>CM074718.1:322374005-323700735 GCA_037306005.1 Rhinophrynus dorsalis | reverse complement strand
TCTCTTTCTCTCTCTCTCTCTCTCTCTCTCTCTCTCTCTCTCTCTCTCTCTCTCTCTCTCTCTCTCTCTCTCTCTCTCTCTCATAATGTCATAAGTAAATACTCAGATCGCTTATAAATGCATTAAAAATGACAGGGCTTAGGTCTGAACCTTGAGGTACCCTATTATAATTTTACACCGTTTTTGAAAACGTTCCATTTATAACAAATATCATTTAGCTTCTAGTTAAGTACAACTGTTTCCTCTAATACAGATTGTTTTCTCTTGATTGTTGTATAACAAATGGTATCGTATTCCAGGTCCAGAATCAACTGCCCCACTTGAAGGCTATCATCCAGTACAAAGATGAACTGAAGGAGAAGAGACCCAACCTATACTCGGTGTGTACATAAAGTTGTAATATTTCATAAGTAAATCTTCCATGATCTGTCAGTTTAAAATAGAAAAAAAAATGACAGCAAGTCTACCCAGTATGAGGCTTGAGGAACAAGTTATTTATTTTATTTTTTTTTTTTTTTCAAGAAAAAGTAAAGCATATGCTCTGAGTGCCAGATGCTGTCCAAAGCAATGCTTTTTTTGTATAGGACACACCTGGCACTCAAAATGTTACTCTAAATTGGTGATCCTACACTCCCAGCTTTCATTAACACATCCTGATAGGTGGAGCGTTCATCCTTCTCATCTGAGAACACATGGACATGCACTGTTTGAAGAAAATCTGACTGTAGTGTAGTGTAATGTATATTTGTATTTATCTTTCCCATCTCCTTCACTTTCATCCTGCCCTTTTTTTTTTTTTTTTTTTTTTTTCCTTCCCCTCTCCCACCCCACGCCACCTTATCTTGGCTACTATTGGCAGTATTCTAAGTTTGATCTTCAACCCTCCTCTTCCCTACAGTACTATACTAATTTCCTTCCACTGGCTTAATTAGAAACAGAGTGCAGGGTCACACCATTTTATTTACACACATACGTAGATTGTAGTAGACTATTAGATATATAATGTGTAAAGAAACACACACCATATACGGAATGCTCTAATCCGTGAAGTTCCATGTTCTGATGCGCTAGTATAGTTGGGTTCTTCCTGATTTATGAGTTTTCCCTTGACCTCCCTGCATGCACATGGATTATGGGGAGAATTGGGGAAGGGGGGCCATGGGGGGGGGGGGGGAATACAAACACAAATCCATTTTATTTTTTTAATTCCCCACTTGTGCAGGAGAGGATGTCCTCTTAATAGAATGAAACATGCACTTATTCATGGAGAATATGTAGAGCAGTTGACACACAAACTATTGGACTGGAGTACTATACAAGTAAATGTAAAGTAAAATTGTGCAATTTAGAAAATAAACACATTGTATAGTTACTTTTAACCCTTTAGGACCAGAGGTGTGTGCAACACATTGTGAAGAATGCTTTGTCCACACTCCTGGTCCTCAAGGGTAAAGAAGAAGAAGAAGAAAAATGTATTCAGTGGTACAAACGACATGTTCGTTTACATTTTAACAGTTCTCAATATTTTTGTACTTTTTGGCTAGAGAGGTGACTCCTTTTCAGTGATCAAAAATTCCTGCTACTGTCTTCTACTACTACTACTACTACTACTACTACTACTACTTATGCAATGAACTTGTGTGTGTGCATACTTCTCCATATTCTTACAAGCAAGACATTTGTGAATATAGGTACAATTTCTGTCCTCCCTTTTTGCAGATATATATATGTAGGGCACGGTTTTTAACCCTTTGAGTATCAGAGGTGTCATTAAATTTTAACATAATGCAATGGATACTTCTCTGGAATGTGAAGGGTTAAAGTTCCTGCTACACAAATATAGTGATTTCCATCTTTGAAGGCTCCTGCAATTCACAGATCCCCTTCTCTCAAAGTCCTTTCCATACATTAGTATATCCCAATCTCTGTAAATCCTTGCCAGACACTAGTAGCTCCCGGTCTCTGAGATGCTTGTTGTCCACTGGCATGGCTTCTCTGAAATGGGCAGCTGTGAGTGTCTCTCAAAAATTTCTTGCAGACAAAATCTTGCAGTTATCAGCCTTGATACAGACACAACTGGTTTCTCATAGACTTTGTCACACAGCTCTTTGATCTCTGCTTCTGAGAGGCTTTAATACAAACTCAAGCTGCTTGATGTCTGGATGGCCCTGCCAAACACACTATACTTGCCATCTTGATGAGGCCCAACTATAGTTACCTATTAGATGTATCTCTGAGAGGCCTTGAGGGAGATGCACTAAGGCGTTAGAGGTAATAAAATGTAGAGGACTGCTCCAGTTTTTACCTTATTCTGTGGAGCCTGTGCACAAAGATTTCTCAAGCTGGAGATGTTACTGCATAGGTTCCATAGAATTACATATGAATTGGAGAAGTCTTCTCCATAATCGGCTCTTTATCACGCCTTTGTTCATTTTCTACCTCGTCTCGTACACCACTGAGAAGCCCTGCCGCATACACTTGGTCTACATTTTTAATTGCCTCTGCGACAAACACTTCTTGTAGGTCTTCAGCAGTTCTTTATAACAGACTCCTCTGTCTTATACCTTGATTTGCAGTGGGCCGATTTCATGCAGCTAGGGAAGGACATACCAGATTCCCAACTAGACCAGATAATCTCCTCCCAGAAGCCTAACCAGTGTTGTACCCTGATCTACACTTCTGGAACCACTGGGCAACCTAAAGGAGTCATGTTGAGTCACGATAATGTAAGTGAACATTAATCTGCCTGACTTTCTGCTCAAAGAAGGAATGGTCCTAGACCAGGAGGGAAGTTCTGCCCTGTAGCTTTTTCATGGTGATCAGGGAAATTTGGAATAATTATTTTTGACATTAAAGGAGTTCATGAGTACCCTTTATTGTAATGCATAACATTATAAATGTGCTTAGGACTGACCAGAAAATAAAGAATGAAGGTCACATACAGGCTGAAAAGGGACAGATTAGATGATGGGCAAACTTTATAATCCAGTGTAAAATGTTGTATTTTTATGTCTGCTTCTCACAGGTAACATTAACTATTGTAATTAATTTCTAGGTTTTAATGGAGTTTCTTAATTTTAGATTTATTTTTCAATTTTTACTAACTGATCGTCTTACTGTTGTTTGACCAGTGCTCATATGGTTAATAATACTTTTTCCCATATTGACATCCATGGTTTTCATCCATTTTCTCATTTGCATATATGGGATACATCTGGTGCAATTTTTCCCCCACCACCTTCAAAGGAGTAATAAAAATTAAATGTAACCATATAACAGGGCTGCCCAAGTTCAGTCCTTAAGGGCCACAAAGAGGCCAGATGTAAGGATTGCCCTGATGAGGCACAGATGAGTTAATCAGTGTCTCATTCATTTTTTTTTTTTTATTTATTTATTTTTTTTTTTTTTTGACTGACTCACCTGTGCTTAAGCAGGGAAATTCTTAAATCCTGGCTTGCCTCATCTTGAGGACTGAACTTTGACAAACCTGCCAGCAAAAACCTCCAACAACTTCTGTCCTGTACCATGTTGTTGACACTTTCTACCAACAAACTGGTAAATTCTTACACCCAATATGGAACACAAGTACCTGGAGGGCAGGACACATATCAAAAGACAGTCATGTAGACATACTCTCAGCCACCCCTCCAACTCAACCAGCCCCGCCTTGCATCCCCCGGTTATGATGTGTCCTTAGGTAAATGCATGAAGCAGAGACACTATATTTATTTTAATTGTTTTTTTATCGATATGAGGGTGTCAAAATTCCCCCATTAGGCTGGTTACCATTACTGGGCTTCCCCTGGAGTGGATTGACCAGTGTACAGGTGCTGTGTGGATCCTTGCATCCCAAGTTTTCTCTCCCAGCAGAGTCCCTTGGGGCTTTGATCCCTGCCCAATGGTAACATGAAGAGAGAACTGGTGAGTAACACTTTGAGTGCCTTGGTCCACACGGTCACCTCAATACAGAGGTTTTCTGAGCCCTTAGGCTCCTGCACTTATGTTGGGTATTTTATTATCTATGTAAATGTTAATTCCCTGAGTTATGGAGCAAGGGCGGCTGCATTTGGGATAGTTTCCCCCTTCCCTGCTGCTCTCTCAGGGTTGGGGGCTTTTACTGGGTTTTTCCCTGTAGTAAGCATTCTATTTATGCCTCCCCACACACACACATTTTCTGGGGTCCATTGGATTTTTGCTTACCTTGGCACTTTTTTTTTTTTTTTTTTTTTTTTTTATACCCCTTTTCTTTTCTTTATGCCGCAGCCCCTTTAAGAATGGGTTCCCGTGCCGCTGACACTTTTGCTCAAATTACTTCTGTGGACGAACTACATTGGGACATATCTCTGCACTTCTATTACATACAGAAGTCAGAGTGGGCTCCTTGCCTCCTCATACCCTTTCATCCGGTTCACATCTTTGCGGGGGGTTGCTGTGAATTCCATGGATTGAGTTATAGGCATTGCTAGGCAACAGCAACTAAGAAGACTGTTTCCCAGAATTCCCTTTCGTGGGCTTTCTTCCAACTGTCTGTCAGTTTTGCAATCTACATTTTCTATCTTGATTATGCTATGCAGAGGTAGACCCTTCTTGCTCTCCTTCTCCATATTAACCCTTTGCCTGCCAGATAAGTACTAGGGTGATTTGTTACTTTGGCGAACTGTTAGTTTATTTCTAGTAGTATTAGACTCTCCTTTAAGGATGTTGGACTTTAAGGGACATGGAGCTAGACCGAAGACTAAGGACTCAGAGGTGTCACTTACCCCCCCCCCCTTCCCTTGCTTACTGTTCCTCATGTCTGCCCCTCTTGTACCATGGCCCCTACTACTCCACCAGTCTTCTCCAATACTGAACAGCCGGCTTGGGTAAAACATTACTGTCTTCAGTGTCCCAAATCCCATTCTCCCTTCAGGGGGTACTTCAGTCTTGAAAGTCCCCCCACTACCTTTAAATGTGTGGGCCCCATCTCTCAGGGCGTTCCACAGCTTCTAGGGGCCTTCCCTGAGGCGTAATTGTCGGGAGGGGAAGAAGGGGAATATGGGTATATGGACTCTTCCTACTTCTATGGGGATTTTTGAGACCGAACCCTTCCTGCGGCTGAGGGGCTCATTAGGACTGTCTTGGAGACCCTTCAGGTCCCTGATACCCTGGATGAGGAGGTCTTCTATACATGTCTTCAAGAGATGTTAAATCTTCTCTGTTTTTTCCTCGGAAGACCCCTAACAAGAGTCTGTCTGTCACCAGAAGGTTCTCTATACTCCTTTTTTTTTTTTTTTTTTTTTTTTCGGCGTCAGCTTGGTGCAGTAGGCCTCTCCTCCTACTGTGGATGCCCCAGTCTCCAGGCTAGCCAAGTCTACTGGAATACCTGTGAAAAAGGTGCGCCAACATTGCGGATATTTTAAAATCGCCAGTTCTTTATTGAAAGAAATCTAAAAAGACTTAACAGTACCTCAGTCAGAATGGTTAGTACTGGGAGGAAACATTGGTCAAAAACCTTTCTCTTAAAGGGTTAGTAATGCCCAATTATAACTTTTTGTGTTATAGATTTAAAAAAAAAAGAGATTATGTAGAGCAAATCCCATCTCTCAAACCTTTATGGTCTGAGAGATATTCGCCACTAAAGTTCCCCCCTACCTCTGCTTCTCCTGATGTTGGCTGTAAAGATGACAGCAGAGCCGAAATGGCGATATTTAAAAATAACTACTCAATTGGAAAGGTCTACAAAGTGTGCTTGCAAACCAGGCACACTTTGTAGACCGTTCCCGTGAAATAACTATTTTTAAATATTGCTATTTCGTCTCTGCTGAAGAGCCGCTGGCTGGTCCTAGGACCAGGATGATCTGCTGTCAGAGCACTGACGTCAGGAGGTGTGTGTGGGAGGGGGAATTTAGCGGTGAATAACTCTAAAACCACAAAAGGTTTGAGAGATGGGATTTGCTCCACATAAGTTTATTTTGTGTTTGTAGATTTAAAAAAAAAAAAAAATCATCTTTGGACATTACTAACCCTTTAAGGCAGAGTGGTAATTTTTGTCTTAGACTTTTGTGTGTGTATACGTAGGTGTGTGTGCATGCATAAATACATATTTGAGTAAATCTGTACTTTCGGTGTCATCCAATACACGTCACTGGTAACTCTGGTTAGGTGATCTTCCTTTTAAGTAGGCAGGAACAATTCTAGAATTGTATGCAGGGGTGGAGCCTACCTTCCCTCCTTGGCTGCAGCTAGCCAACCAACTCCAGAAAGATTTGTTCCTTGGTGAAGATAAAACAGGCAAGACAACAGTTCTGCTATAGTCTTGGAAACTTTTTTTATTTTTCTGTTAGAAATGGAATACCACTATTAAGCGGATTACCATAACTGACACTGCCCTTAGATGTGGCTAGCTCAGTATCCATGTGCTTTTTTTGGACCTTAAGCCCTGGGGGGAAAATCTTGGCTACAAGTTCTTTCCTCAAGAGTTGGTTCCTCTGGGGCTTACAAGAATCAGGCCTCCGCTGATCAGTTGTGCAAGGCTGCCACTTGGTCGTCTGTGCACACCTTTTCGAAGCATTACAGAGTTGACGTACTGGCATCGGCTGACGCCAGCTTTGGGAGGAAAATCCTGGAGGCAGTCTTGCCTGTCTAGGATTTCCTTTGGGTTCTTGGTGCTTCCTTCACTTTTGAGCCCAGTTTGCTCTAGTTCAGTGTGCTGTGTAACAGTTCCTGGGGGGGGGGGGGGGTTTACCCCTGATCAGTGTCCGTTGACGCTTCAGTTGTTTTTGTTGGGCTATCTCTGATCTGATGGTTCATATCTGCCCTGGTGAGTTTGGAGGCCTTGCACCTGGTCCTTTCCTTGTCTCCTGCCCTGAGAAACTCAATGGTTGGACATCCCAGAGTTACCAGTAACCTGTATTGGACGACAGAGAAAAGAGGATTTTAGTCTTACCTGTTAAATCCTTTTCTCTTAGTCCATACAGGTTACTGGTCTCCCACCCTGTCAAAGGGCCATGCTTGGCTTTCCTGTGGCAGACTGGGGGGGTCCTTTGGGGTCATGCTCACGGGAGTCGTCTTTCCCTTCTACTATCTAGTCAATAGTGGCTCAAATCTTTCTGGAGCTGGTTAGCTAGCTGCAGCCAAGGAGGTAAGGTAGGCTCCACCCCCTGCATACAATTCTAGAATTGTTTGTCTACAAATAAAGGGGAGGATCGCCTACCCAGGATTACTAGTAAACTGTATGGACTAAGAGAAAAGGATATAACGGGTAAGACTAAAATCCTCTTTTTGTACTTTACTTTGCGAGAGATCCCAAAATGAGATTGAAATGTTGAACAAAAAAGTTTCAATTTCTTGAAATTGTATATGTGTGTAATATACATTTTATGTGGGTTTCACCTAAATTAGTGACAATGTTTTATTCAGTAGTGTGTGTTTTGCTCAGGAGTCATTAGTCCAGAATAACTCGTGTCTTGTGGGGGCTTTTAACCCTTTTAAGGTTGAAGTTGGACTTCAAAGTATTGCCTTGTATTGAGTTTGCTTTTATACATACGCCCCATTAAGCCTACAGTTGTGATTGATACTGTACCTACGACTTTAAACATGGCTGTCCAATTAGAACAAAAGAAAATGCCTAAATACCAACTAACAATGTTCTGGATATATATTTTTTTTTTGTTTGTTTCATAGATTACATGGACTGCAGCAGCAGCAGGCAAAACAGTACGACTCAGAGAGGCATCTGACATGCAAGAGATTGTGGTCAGCTATCTGCCCCTCAGCCACATAGCAGCACAGATGATTGATATCTGGTTAACAATGAAGTATGGAGGGGCAACTTATTTTGCACAGCCAGATGCACTAAAGGTAAATGTAAAATGTGTATATGTGTATGTAAATGTAAAATATATTCTTACACCCACATGTCTACCCGTAGCCATTGACAGAAACCATTGCCTCCCATCCTGCGCACTCTGCCCTGAAAAAAGATTAATTTACCCTTTGTGTGCCAGAGAGGTGAGCAATGTATTGCATTACTGGCATTCAAAGGGTCATAAACTGTGCCAGAATGGTGTTGGAGCACATTACCCTGTTCTACCTTTTGCATGGAAAACAGCTCTCTGCCTTTCATTAGTCTACAGTTTGCCTTTACACAGCTTGCCCCCCCCCAAAAAAAAAATATAAAAAATTCTCCTGCTTTATGCTGAGGCACTCTCCTCCACTCATTAACCCCTACATTGCTAGTGTGGTTAAGTGTAGCCTTCATGGCAACGGAGGGGGTAACCATTTCTATTGATGGGGTGGTTTGGAGACTGCCACAATTTGGCAATGGAGATGTTAAACCCGGTTGATGGGGTGTATGTGTGCTTTGGCACATGGCGGGGATCAGTCAGGGGACTGGGGGATGGTATATGTCTATTTTCCTTAGACTTCCTAAGTAAATACTTCAATCTGCAATGGAATCTTGGCCTTAGTGATAGTAATACTTAGATAAAAGTAATTTTAATGCTGTAGGTATTAAAAAAAAAAAAAAAAAAAAAAAATACAAACTAAATCAATTGCACCCAGTCCTATCTCTCAGACCTCTGTAGTTTGAGAGAGATAAGCTTTCAAAGTCACCCCCACCCCCACCCCGTGCGTTAACGTCTGCTTTCTGTGTTCAACAGACCTTCCTGCTCTCTTCAGCAGTGCTGTAATCACGCTAGTTAGGCAGAAATACTTCATTTGATAACTTTGGGTAGGCGATCAGACCCTTTAAGTAGGCAGGAACAATTCTGAGAAACGAATGAAGGGGTGGAGCCTACCTTCCCTCCTTGGCTGCAGCTAGCCAATCTGCTCTAGTAAGATTTGTTTCTTGATGAAGACAACTAGGCAAGAGAACAGTTCTGCTATAGTTTTATTTTTCTGTTAGCTATGGGATACCACCATTAGGTGGATTACCATCACTGACAATTCCCATCACCCAAATGTGGATAGCTTTTGTGGACCTAAGCACTTTGGGGAAAATCTTGGCTTTCCCCAGGAGTTGTCCACCATGCATGGTAATCCGAAGACAGAAGATCTGTAGGAAAGGTGAGCAACCCTTTGAGTCCACATGTCCCACGTTGCCCCTCCACACAGGGTTTCCTTTGGAGTTCCTATTGCGCATACTCCTGCACTCATTGGGTTTATCTGTGTGTCTGTTGGGTGTTTGGAGCAAGTTTTCTGTGGTAACTTAACCCTTTGGTTGCTGGTTTAGCATCTTTTGGGGGGGAGTATAGGCACTTTCCCTACTGGGTTCAGTGTTTGTTTGGTCCAGTGACATGTTTTAGTGCTATTTGGTGCAAATTTACTTCACAGTTGTAACTTTGCAAACATTTTGTTAAAGGCGCGCTTATACCGCATAGACCCGATTGCTCCATTCACTTCTGTGGGATTTTACAGTTTGGGACATATCTCTGCAACAGCTCAACGTAGCTACTTCAGAGATGACTCATTTTCATTGTCTGCCCTTGCTATACTATCCAGTCAAGGTTTAGTGTGTGTTGGGGGGGGGGGGGGGTTTCAAGGGGCTTCGGGCACTGTTGGGGTACTTTTTCTCAGAAAAGTACATTTCCCATGAGTGCTTGCATCACACCCGCGCTACTGATTGGCTCCTGTCGCGCCAGCCATTTTGTGCTTTCCCTGAACGAGTATCCTAAGCTGGGCCTGGACTCTCTCCTCGCAGATTAACCCTTTGCCTGCCAAATAAGTGTATTTTCGCTATTTCTAGGGTGAAATTTTAATCCTACACCAGTGGTTCTCAATCTTTTTTTGCTCGGGGCACCCTTAACACGTAATCTAGAACATTTGGGGCACCCCTAATATATTTAATTTACTTTTATCAAGGGCATAATGAAGGGTACAATACAAAAATATACAGTTCTTATTAGGTCTTTTAATCATAATAACAAAACTAAACATATTGTGCATAACAATTTCTATAAATCTTTATTTAAAAGTCCATTTTTGTTAGCCTTTATAGAAAACACAGGGCACCCTAAGTTGATGTCCGAGGCACACCAAAGTGCCACGGCACCCTGGTTGAGAATCACTGTCCTACACACTGTATTTGGGTGATTCCTTATACTTTGAACTTTTTGACATTCTAGCATGTCTAATCCGTTGGAGCCTGGGCTAGACCTAAGACTAAGAATGCTGGGGTCTCTGTGTACCCCATTGTTCACTGCTCCTCATGTCAGTCAGGGTTACCTAGATAATGCTCAGGAAGAACAATTACAGCTTCACTGTTTTAACTTTTTTGGCTTCTGATGAAGTGGCATTAGTGCCACAAAATGCGTTAAGCCAGTTATTTATATTGTCCTAGTGATTACCTATTATAGGACACATATTTTAATATTGTTTGTATTATTGTTCTCCTTTACATTTGTATTTATTTATTTTTTTTTATTTTATTTATTTTTTATAAATTTGGACATATTAAGATTCACTGGCGTCACCTTCATAGTCTCCTATTATAGGGTGCTTGGTTATATTTAATAGTATAATTAGGTTGTGTTGGCTTTAGTGTTGGGTTTGGACATACCCATTACTTGCCAATACTTCCACATTTGTTCCTATCCATTGGGGGAGCTGAGTTGGTTCCAGGAGCACCATACTGGGGTGTGAGCCAGTGCAGGTGTGAGTTCTTGGAGGCAAATGAGCCTCTGAAGATTGTGAGTACATTTACATTTGTTGTTTGGTGTTGAAGGATTGAGGGCTTTTAGTACTACACTTAGACAACCGGCGCAGAAGATTCCTCTATCTTCAGAATTGTTCCTGCCTACTTAAAGGGGCTGATCGCCTACCCAAAGTTACCAGTAACCTGTATGGACTAAGAGAAAATGATTTAACAGGTAAAACTAAAATCCTCTTTTCTCAAACCATAAATGTCTGAGAGATAAAACTGGAATCAATTACTTTATTTTTTGAGTAGATACAATATTACATTAAGTTTAAAAGATCCATTACTATCCCTTTAATTTAATCTGCACACAATTATATCCAAATCTTTCACAACAATTTCTGTATCAAATAAAATCGAGACCACATAGATATCCTCTTAACTCCACTCTAAGGACCAGTGGATAGTATGATACATTTCTTCACAATTTGAGGAAATGTAAAGGCATTTGTGAAGTACCTGTGATTGGTTTAATGTACTGCAAACTTTAAAATTACACTTGCGTGTTCAAAATTTTATTAGGACATGTCACAGGTGTAAAGCATGGAACACCTTGGTCTGCATCAAATTGGTTGACTTCACTGCGTTTCTCTTCTCCCACCCCCGTCCACACCAGTGTTCCTTTTTTGTGCTTTATCCGGGCGAGTTTTTTTGCATAGTGACTAGAACCACAAACTGTTTTTTTTTTTCAAGGGTTTGTGAATTAAAAAAGTAACTTCTAATAAACATTTTGTAACCATTCATTCTGACAAATCAAGTTTTAGGAAGTACAATTTTCTCTCCCTTCCATATTTATTAATTCTTAGGAGTTCATTGTTACATTCCCCAGGGTCCATGTGTTCCCCAGTTGGACATGAGAAGAAGATTTTGATACTTGGTTACAAATCTTAATGCCTTTTTATCCAATTGTGGGACACAGAGATAATCATGATTATGTCTAGGGAATGGGGGGGGGGTGATGACTCCTTTTTCTTGTGATTTATATTACTTTTTTGTATTTGGTCACTTTTAATTCGTACCCTGTTCATTTTTTCTTTATATGAACTGAAGTGTTATATGCTGCAGAGGGTAAATCAGAGGATGAAAAGTCTGCTTTTGTCTGGATTCTTATTGGATCTTGACAAACGTACACACAATTCCTTCTAACTCATGTAGTTCATAACCATATCTATCTTGCTCTTGTTTTTAGGGCTCACTAGCAACTACCTTGCGGGAAGTTAGACCAACTGCATTTATGGGTGTCCCCAGAGTATGGGAAAAAATGCAGGAGAAAATGAAAGCTGTTGGAGCCAAGTCTTCCACTATTAAACGCAAGATGGCCTCTTGGGCAAAGGGAGTGGGCTTAGAAACAAATTTGAAGCGAATGAATGGGTAAGAGACTTTATTCCTTCTGTAGGAATACTTTATATTATAATCACAAGTGATTATGCCTCAAGCACAGGGTTTGGAGACTAAAAGCTGTGTATGTATGTATGTAAAAGGTGAAGCATACTGGATTCTATTAAATATTGTCAGGAGGATGGTAGGAGAGAAGTCTACAACCCAGGAACAGTTTGTGTCCGTTAAATACAGCTGGGGGGTTAGAGAAAGTCAGGTCTCCAGGAGGGGATTAAAATGGTGGCTAAACAGGAGCATGATCATTTTCCTCAGTTATCTACAATATCCCTTACTGGTTGAAATAAAGACAGCAGTCTTTTGTGTAGAGCTTCGAGGAATCTTAAAAGGCAACAGACATGATCAAATTGTGTGTGTTTAAAAAAACAAACAAAACAAACAAACCCCTGTTTAACCCCTTGAGTGCCAGAGTGGTATGCAACACATTGCTTTGCAATTCATTGCGTACCACTCTGGCACTCAAGGGGTTAAAGTTCAGTCTTAACAGTTAATCATAGTAGCCCTTCCTCTGAGGGTAGAGAAAGGTATGCATAATATAAATAGTAACATAGATTTCCCATTCAGTCTGGGACATGAACAGGAGCATGCCCCCTTTCAATCTACTCAATGTGACTTATTGATATTTCATGCCATTCTAACCCTTTTACTACTGGGAAACAATCCCAGCAATAAGAGAAGAAACCACCGGCCACAGACAGCCTTCCTCCATCTCTGAGCATGTACACTGGAACATATGGTCTGTAATGACAGTGTGATAAGTGTGTACACACTCTCACAACTGTGTAGTAACATGTTGGTTACTGTTTGATACACTGCAGCATCTAAAACGCTTGACATGATTTCCAAGACTGATGTCTTCTATGTACAAGCATAACAGTAAATATTAAATTAACTTCCTGGTAAGCAAATCTCTCAAACAAAATATTATAGAAGTGTTTTTCTAAATAGTTTAGATAGTTGATGTTGCTTATAGCACCAGAAAAGCTTCATCAATGTGTGTTGTCTTTTTTTTTTTTTGTTTTTTTTTTTTTTTTCCTGAAATCCAGGGCCACTCCACACCCAATGAAGTATCATGTGGCAAAAAAGCTGGTCTTCAAAAAAGTCCGCAAGGCTCTGGGACTGGATCGATGTACCAAGTGTTACACTGGAGCAGCTCCCATAACAAAGGACACCTTGGAATTCTTCCTTAGTCTCAATATACCTGTGTACGAGCTGTATGGAATGAGCGAGAGTTCAGGCCCTCATACCATATCATTGCCTGATGCCTTCAGGATCACTAGGTGTGTTTTCCACAGTAATTTTACATTTTTCCTAATGTACCAAAAGTGCTTCTTTATAATTAGACCTTCTTTTCTATCCGCATATGTTTCCTTTGTGTATATTGGGCAGTCATAATAATCCATGATGGAGCATCAGAGGGACAGGCATGTACAGTCATTAACCTACTAGGCTATATAATAATTTTCCATTTCTCTCACGTTCAGTATGGAACAGTAGTACCATGGGACCAAGTCCCCCTCCTGGAGTGCAGGGCACATCAGAAAATACACTCTGGGGTTTATACTTACTTCTCCTCTTCCACCACCCACCTACTAACCCTCAATTTGTGTTCTGCAAGCAAGCTGGAAGGGCATGAGCATCCTGTTTTCTTACAATTTTTAATATTTTCCTGTTAGATATGGGGCTGTATAATACTCCATTAAGCAGGTTACCATCACTGGGCTTCCCAGGAGTGGATTGGCCAGTTCACATGTGCCTTGTGGACCTATTCTGCCCTGTGGAGGGAATCGTACTGCCAAGTTTTTCCTTATGACAGGGTCTCTTGAAACTCTGTCCCCTCCTATGGTGGTAACCTGACGAAAGAAAACTGAGTAACCCTTTGTGAGTTCTTTGGTTCACTGTCCCAATCTGATTGCCTCTCCATACAGAGGTTGATGCAAGTTCACTTATGCTCTGGCACTCACTAGGTGTATTTTATTATTCTCTCAGAGGGCTCTGGAGTGAGGATGGCTGCTTTTGCTAGGTTATCTTGCTGATTTAACCTTTTCTGCACTGTTATCAATTAAAGGGATGGTAATGTTTCATAATAAAAGCAGCTCTAATTAATCATCATAGTTTTTGGACTTTGGAGAGTGTTATTTCAATTCTGTCAGAGTTGTAGTTCAAGAGTAATTCAATGACAAAATATCCCCTCCCGCCCCTTTTACTGATGTTACACTGCTCAGCCAGAGCAGAAGGGAGGTGCCCGGGTAGACTGCAGAGAGGGACAATCTTCAATTAAGATAAGGGAAAAACCTGAAAAACTTGTCAAGGGGGGCAGGGCTTTCATTGTTCTCATAGGAAGAAGATTGTCCCCTTCTGTTATCTGTCTGGTCTATGGACTGATTCCCACATCTGAGAAGAGATGGCTTACACTAGGTAAAAGGGACGGGAGGGGAAAATTTACTTGTGAATATCTCTCAAACCATAAAGTTTTGAGAGAGAAGACTTATATCGTTCATGGTGTTGTTGTTGTGTTTTTTTTTTTTTTTTTTTTTTTTTTTTTTTATATGCCTACAAAATAAAATAAAGATAAAACGAAGTATTACTATCCCTTTTTAAGTGAGTGATTTGGGAGGCTTGTTTTTTCCTCCCCCAATAGTTTGATCCATGTTTTAACACTCCCCCTGATGTTCCCCGAGTGCGTTGGGTCTTTCAGTAACTTTTTCAGGATGGATCGATTTAGTTTTAAACTAAAACTATTGTAGAACTGTTCTTCAGCCTTGGTACTCCAATGAGGAACAATTCATTCTGGATCTGGTTGGCTGGCTGCAGCCTAAGGAGGGAGGGGAGGCTCCACTCCCTGCATACACTTTGTGAAATGTTCCTGCCTACCACTAGAGGGCTTTGCGATATCTATTTCCAGGTCATTTATAAATCTGTTATAAAGCAGTGGACCAAGTTCTGAACCTGAGTTACTCCATTCTCAACTTTAACTGTATTGGAAAATTGCCCGTTTACAACCACACACTGTTAACTATCCTTCTTAAATAGATGCAATACATTAGCTTTACACCAATTTTTTGACACCAAGCCTGCAGCGAGAGAATCTTTAAAGGGATAGTAATACTTATGTTTAAAAATGTCTAACATTGTATAGATTAACAATAGAAGTTAGAAGTAGAATAATCTACCTTCCATGTCTCAAAACGTTATAGTTTGCGAGTTCGTAGCATTTAAAGTGAACCCCACCATCACCCTTCCCCCGACGTTAGCGCTCTATGGGATAGAAGAAGATCCTGGTCATTTGACCAGCAGGCGGCTCTTCAGCAGAGCAGAGAGCTATTTAGAATTAAATTCTTCATTGGAACGGTCTACAAAGTGTGCCTGGTTTGGAAGCACACTTTCTTGCCTTAATAAACCTTTCAGCAAGGCGGACTCTGTCACAGCGTATGGTCTAACAGCTGGTCGGGCTGCTTGCAAAGTCAACATTGCGTCTTTGATAAAGGCTACCCTATGCCAGGTGTATGCGATCTGGAAGAAACCTGTACCCTTTAAGATCACAGCACAGTCCACTAGGTCTGTGGCTGAACAGCTGTGCAAGACTGTGACTTGGTCACTACCTCATCAACGTCTCTGCCTCAGCCTAGGCCAGCTTTGGGCTGGAGGTCTTGCAGGCAGTTCTGCATGTTTAAGGATATGCTTTCCTTTATCTGCTGTTTCAGCAGTTTCTGAGCCCCGTTGGCTCTTGGTTTTAGTGTGTTGTGCTAGTTTAGTGTCCAGTGACACTTGCTGTTTGGGTTATTCAGATACTGGATAGCCCTAGGGAACTCTGGTAACATGGGGATGTGTGAGAGATTTCTTCTCCTTTTGTCTTCCTGGGATTCGTAGCTTTGGTAAAACCCAATGGTACCTGTGCTCCATATTGATAGTAAGAGAAAATAGGATTTTGGTGTTCTTGCATGCCAAATCCTTTTCTCTTTTCCATATGGAAAACGGTCTCCGTACTTTATGGTATTTCTTTCCTGGGCAGAGGAGTCCTCTTGGCCTTCGTTTCAGGATTACTATTATTTTTTTTTTTTTTTTTTTTTTTTTTTTTTTTTCCCTGCTTACTTGTTTAGAAGTGGTCACATGAATGGGGGGGGGGGGGGGGAAGAGTCTTCACCCCAGAGACCATCTTTTGTGATGTGCCCTGCCCTCCAGGAGTAGGGACCCATGGTACCTGTGTTCCATATGAACAAAAGAGATGTATAATATAAATATATTTTTTAGAAATACAAAAAGTGTGTAAGCCACATCCACGTGGTGGACGAATAACCTTTCTTGTGGATGGGTACTGCTTAACTGGCCATTATCCAAAGCATTCTTTAAATCTGGCTGTGGAAGATGATTTGAGCTCCCTGTGTATGTTGAGTATTGATTTCTCTCTTACAGCTGCGGTAAAGTAATTTCCGGGTGCAAGACAAAAATCTACCAACCGGACAATGATGGAAGTGGGGAGATCCTTTTCTGGGGTCGACACATCTTCATGGGATACTTGAACATGGAGGACAAAACTAGGGAGTCCCTGGATGAGGAGGGATGGCTGCATTCTGGGGACATTGGGAAACATGATGACAAAGGATTTCTGTTTATCACTGGAAGAATCAAAGGTAAGAGGTATCGCTCAAATGTGCAGATATATTTGCATGTGTATATGCTTTTCTTTAGGACAAGCAATGTATGCTTTCACAATATCCGGCAGATATGGATACTGTTTGTGCTTATAGAGTTACGTAGCCTTGTCATCATTGTACTGCACACAGTTATGCATGTTTTGTATAAAGATATGAGCGGTGTGATGGGTGGGGTGTGTATTATATTAGATGTATAAAAAGAAGTCTCACACACAGGACTTGTCAAGGAATCAATGTGCTTATTTATTTATCAATAAACTGGGGCCTCTCTCAGTCTTGACAAAGGCCCCAGGTTGGTCCAAAACATTGATAACAAATTATCACATTGATTCCTTTAAAAGTCCTGTGAGTACAAGTCACTTTCTAAATCTCCATATCCATCGACATAGATTGCTTGGGCTCCAGTCTCAATCTATTTACAATGAGTACTCTACCAACAAACTTGCATGCATGTGCATATATAATATATATTCAAGTATAAACATAAGTATACAGATATATAAACTATATATAAAAACATACATGGATTTTGATGTCTGATCAGAAACAGCTGCCCATTATTCTGTCCATTTGTAAACCTTAGTGTTTGGTAATCCTCTGAATAACCTTGTCTATCCCAGGTATTCTTAAATTCTCTTACTGTATAAACCCCAAAAGTTTGGGAGGTTACTCCATGAAGTTGCTACAGTTTCTGTAAAATAGAGCAGGACCTCGATCAGTCTTCAAACCTCAGAATATGTTCCTTTCTTTCTTTTTCTTTCTTTCTAAACCTAAAAATACTTGTCTGTTGCAATTTATTGAATCCCAAAAAGTTGTATGAACGTGGTTGAATAGCAGAAATGTATATAAGGGGATAATATTAAAGTGTACATAGCCAATAGTAGGATAAAGTAGCGTAAATGCCTTTTGATGAGTGTTTGTATTGTACGCATTCAACCTTGCTTTTCTATTTCAGAGCTGATTATTACAGCGGGGGGAGAGAACATTCCTCCAGTTCCAATTGAGGATGCTATTAAGGAACAGATACCAATAATAAGTAATGTCATGGTGGTGGGAGACAAGAAAAAATTTCTCTCCATGCTCCTTACATTAAAGGTAACTTTCTAAATATACTGGAATAGAGAGAATTGTTGTTTGGGACAGCACGAGGAGTTATATTTTCTTCCGATTTGTTTGTATCCACCATCAGTGCAATGTGAATACAGACTCTGGTGAGCCAGAAGATGAGCTGACTCCAGAAGCCATTGAATTTTGCCAAAGAATTGGAAGCAAGGCCACACGTGTGTCTGACATAATTGGAGGCAAAGACAAGGCCGTGTACTCTGCTATCCAGGAAGGAGTGAATGCAGTGAATGAGCAATCCACCTCAAATGCACAGAAGGTCCAGAAGTGGTTAATTCTTGAGAAAGATTTCTCCATCACTGGAGGAGAGCTGGGTGAGTATCACTGTCTTTACTACTAGTTACATGCTGAGTGGTGGTTTGAATATGTTCTCTCCACATAATTGCTTCACCCTGTTTGGCATGATGCACATGCCCAGCAAATAAACAAGGTCCTCATTTGTGTGAGGCGCCTACATATAAGGCATAAGAGAATTAAAAACAAGGTGTTAAATAACAAGGTGGGGTCATTTAAAAAGGTCAGGTGTGCCTTAATAGAGGGCCCACCTTGATTGAGGTGAAAGATAAAACAGGAGAGGTTAGAGGGGTTCACAGTCAAACAGGGAAGCTAAGTGTTTATAGAACATCTAGCCTTCTCCAAAAAGGATGGCACTCATAAGCTTTTTCCACCTCTCCTCCAGCAGGTGAGTGGATCCGAATAAGATGTTGTGTGTTCTATACAAGAAGGCAGTGCCAATTCCTAAAATTCTCTAATCAGTAAGCAAGTACATCTTGCAGGGTAGTCAATCGCTGGACCTCCAGCTGCTGGGGACTAAAACTACCTTTTCAACAGCTTGAGGTCCATCAGTTGACTACCCCTTCCTACATTAATACCTACAGAAGGTGAACACCACTAGCCAGCAAAAAAAAATAAAAAATCCTCTGCTCAAGATGGGAACGAACACAACTTTGCTCGCCTGCACCTCCCTCCTCCACAGTAAACTATATCCACAACTCTTTTCAATCAGCCAGTCTCCCTTTAGCACTTGTTCTGGATCCACCCACCACCCTCAGGAAAAATACTGCAGCAGGCATGCTGTGTAATAACATTTTACCCTTGACTTCTGAAAACTCCTCACTACCACCCAGTACACCGCAAATAATTCACAAGCACCTCTGACCATATGCACACAACACCCCATATTCTAAAGATGGGCATACACACATCCAATCCCTACAAATGCTTTTCTCTGTCGTCCAATACAGATTACTGGTAACTTTGGGTAGGTGATCACCCCCTTTAAGTAGGCAGGAACAAGTCTGAGAAGTGACTGCTGAGTGGAGCCTACCTCCTCTTCTTAGCTAGCAGCTAGCCAATCCTCACCCAGTAAGGTTTGTTCTTTGGTCAAGACACAAGGCAAGAGAACAGTTCTGCTCTAGTTTTAGCTTTATTATTTTTCTGTTAGATATGGGATGCCACCATTAGGCGGATTACCGTCACTGACAATTCCCATCACCCAAATGTGGATAGCTCAGTTTACCAGGTGCTTTTGTTGACCTAAGCCCTGGGGGGAAAATCTTGGCTATAAGTTCTTTCCCCAGGAGTTGCCCATTGAGGCTTCTTCTTGATATATGGTAATCTGAAGACAGAAGATCTGCTGAAAAAGGTGAGCACCCTTTGAGTGCTGAGATCCACATGTCCCATGCTTTCCCTCGGTACAGGGGTCTCATTTGGAGTTCCTATTACATACTCATGCACTCATGGGTTTATCTGTATGTCTGTGAGGTGTTTGGAGCAAGTTTCTGTGGTAACGTAACCCTTTTGCTGCTGGTTAGCATCTTTTGGGGGTGTTGTGGGCACTTTCCCTCATGGGACCAATGTTTATTGGGTCTGCTGACTTGTTCTAGTGGACTTTTGAGTGGTTTTACATTTGGTATTCACCTTGTTAATGTTAGTGTTCGGCGCACATTTACCGCATAGATGCCATTGCTCCATTCACTTCTATGGGACTTTACAGTTTGGGACCTATTTCTGCAAACGCTCCACGTAGCGAGGTCAGAGATGGATCATTTGGTTGATCTGCCCTTGCTCTGTTATCTGGTCAACGATTTGGGCACTGTTGGGGTCCTTTATCAGTGAAACTACAATTCCCATGAGCGCTTGCTTCACATGCTCACTTCTGATTGGCTCCCACCGCGGCAGCCATTTTGTGCCTTTGCTGATCGAGTATCCTACGCAGGGCTTGGACTCTCCTTCTCTCCTCCGTAGTTTAACCCTTTGCCTACCAGATAAATCTATTTTAGCGTTTCTTGGGTGATTTTTATTATCACCCATTATCATTATCCTACATATTTCTTTGTGGGTGTTTCTGATACTCTGACCGTGAGAGTGTATGTTTCGTTAGACCTTGGGAATAGGCCTAAGACTAAGGACACTGGGGCGTTTCTGTCCCCCATTGCTCACTGCTCCTCATGTCACTCAGGGTTACCTAGAGAATACTCAGGTCATGTATGCCCAGCATGTGTGCTGCCCCTGAATCCTGTGCAGCAGGGGCCTCCAGCCATGCACTAGAGCCAGTTTGGATGCAAGAGTCTAAGGCTACTATCAGGGACCTCCGGTCCACCTTACAACTCCTTCCATCCACCTAGCAGGGGGTCTTCCACTCTTGGCAGGCCCCCACCCCTATCAGATCTTCCCTGCCTAAACCGCCGGGTGTACCTGATGTGTCTGATTCCTCTGAGGAGCAATTATTGGTGTACTCTGAAGACTGCTCTGCTGTCCCTTCCTCTCATTTTTTGGGGGGTTCCTTTGAGGCTGATCCTGTCTCCTCAGCTGAGAGCCTGATCAGGGCTGTGTTGAACACCCTGAACATTCACTTGGTACAGGAGGTTTCTTCTGATTCCCTCCGATGTGTTTCAGGAGCCTGTTAGGCCCCATACTTGTTTTCCACCTAACCCCACTCTTGACAGCTTGGTGTCTGAGGAGTGGAAGTTTCCAGACAGAAAACAGTCTGTCTCTAGGAAATATGCTAAGCTTTATACGTTCTCTGAAGTGGCCCTAGCTCAGTGGGGGATGCCCCCGTCTCCAGGCTTTCTAAGTCCACTGCCTTGCCTGTGGCTGATGCGTCTGCTATGAAAGACTGGACTGACAAGAAGCTTGAGACTGCTCTCAAGGCTATTTTTGCGACGGCTGGTTCTGCCCTGAGCCCCGCATTTGCTGCTGGGTGGGTGAATAGAGCCGTGGCTTTTTGGACTGAACAGCTCACTTCAGCTGTCCATCAGGGAGCTCCTACTGCTGACATGTTGTGGCTTCTGGCCAACATCTGAGGCTCGGCATTATGTTTCTGATGCTGTGTGCATGGTAGCCGGGGCATCAACTATGTCTATGGTAGCCAGACAGGCTCTTTGGCTCAAGATCTGGTCTGCTGGCACTGCCTCCAAGAGGGCTCTCCTGTCCTTGCCCTTGCCTTTTCAGGGCACCTCACTGTTTGGGCATGATCTCAAGGATCTGATCAGTGAAGCCACTGGAGGGAAGTGTAGTCATCTGCCAGTGGTCCAGAGGAAGAAGGCGCCTGTCAAAGGGAATCTGCTTTTTCTTCCCTTTCAGGCTGACTCTCACCAGACGACCCAAGCAGTGCCTCGGGCTTCGAGCTCCTCATCCAAGCCTAAGCAGCAATGGAGGTCCAAGTCCTCCACTAAGCCCAAGACTTCCAAACCTCCTCCTGTATGACTCACCGAATCCGCAGATAGGTGGCCGCTTACTCCACTACCTCTCGGCTTGTGAGGCCTCTGTGGTGGACCCGTGGGTTTTGCAGGTGGTAGCTTCGGGGTACAGGATCCCCTTCACCTCCCTTCCTCCTTCTCAGATGTTCTCTTCTCACTCTCCTCTGGATGCAGAAAAGCACCGCCTCTTCGAGTGAGCTATTCAGGCCCTTCTGGGCAAGGTGGTCTTGGAACCGTTTCATCCTCTGGAATGGGGGTTTGGGTTCTACTCCAACCTCTTTGTGGTTTCCAAGAAGGATGGCTGCTGCCATCCCGTTTTGGATTTGAAGGATCTCAGTTCCTTTGTGGTCAGTTCCCAGTATTGCCTGGAGTCACTACGCACGGTGATTGCTGCCATGTCACCTGGGGAATTTCTGGCCTCCCTGGATCTTCAGGATGCTTATCTGCACATCACCATTCTTCCAGAGAGTATGTAATATCTTCGCTTTGCCTGTGACCGAGGGCATTTCCAATTTTCAGCCCTCCCCTTTGGCCTGACCACAGCTCCTCAACTCTTCAGTAGAGTCCTGGGAGCATTGATCTGTCCTACATCGGAACGGCATCAGGGTGACTCCATATTTGGACGAGCTCCTTCTGAAGGCATCTTCTCCAGAACTCCATCAGCAGGTGCAGGATTGCATTTATGCTCTGTCCCGTCATGGGTGGATCATCAATCTGGACAAGTTGGACCTTGTTCCTTCAGAGGATGGTGTTTCTGGGCCTCCGTTTTGACACACACAGAGAGAGAAAGATGGTGTTTCTCATGGACGAAGTGGCTCATCAGATAGCACTGAAGGTCCAAGCTGTCCTGTTGCAGGATCCGGTCCCAGCCAAGAAGTTGTCATCCCTGGTGGGGAAGTTAATTTCCACCATAGAAGTGGTTCAGTTTGCCATGGCTCTTACCAGGGAACTTCAGATGTTTCTAATCCTGGCATGCAGGGATCTCCTGGAGAGGTCCCTATCTCTCGGTCTTCATGTGGAGCTGAGCCTCTAGTGGTGGCTGAACCCAAACAATCTTTTGGAAGGCAGGCCCTTCCTGGTGCCATTCTGGACAATAGTGAAGACAGATGCCAGCCGCTCCGGATGGGGATCGGTCCTGGGGCACTTGATTGCTCAGGGCTGTTGGTCCCAGGAGGAATCTCTCCTTCCAGTCAACATCTTTGAGTTTTGGTTGATATTTCATGCCCTGCTCCACTGGAAGTGCCAACTGGAGGATTGCCCGGTCAGGGTCCAATCAGACAACACCACAGAGGTAGCCTACATCAACAAGCAAGGCGGCACAAGAAGTCTCGCAGCTTGGCTAGAGGTCAAGGCTATTTTTGTTCTGGGCAGAGGAACATGTCCCTGCCATTTTGCAGTTCATATTCCTGGCATAGACAACGTTCTGGCAGACTTCCTCAGTCAACACACAGCGGCGCGTGGGAACTGCATCAAGAGGTGTTCGGCCTCATTGTCCAGTTGTGGGGTCTTTCGTGCATAGACTTGATGGCAACAAGACACAACAGGATGGTTCAAACGTTCTTCTCTCGCTGGGCAGATCCCCCGGCTCTAGCACTGGATGCCTTGTCGATACTGTGGAATTTCCTTCTGGCATACATCTTTCCTCCCATTCCCCTGTTGCACAGGGTGATATGAAAACTGCAACTGGAGTGCTGCCCAGTCATTCTGATTGCTCCATACTGGCCTCGGAATGCTTGTTTTCCAGAGCTTCTGGATCTCTGACGGAACCTCTTCGGCTTCCCTCCCGTTCTGATCTTCTACAGGGTTACCTGTGGAAGGAGGATGTTCATCATCTGGCATGGAGACTGAATCCTCTATTCTGAAGAAGGGATTTTCTTTTGGTGTGGTGGCTACTATGCTTAGTGCCCATAAGCCGGTTTCCTCTAAGGCCTACCATCAAGTTTGGGCTACCTTTCTCTCTCTCTGTGTGCTGATAGGGACCTGTCTTAGGATTTTGTTCTTCCTACTGTCCTTTCCTTCCTCCAGAATGGTGTGGGTGAGGGTCTCCGTTTGAGTACTCTTAAGGTTCAGACTTCTGCTCTGTTTTATTTCCGAGGTGCCTTGCCATTCTCCCGGATGTCAAGGTTTTCTTCCAGGATGTTGCTCGTACCCGTCCTGTGTTTAAGTCTCCCGTCGAGCTTTGGCCACTTCCTCTCCATCTGCTGACGTGGAAGATGGCTTTTCTCCTGGTGATCGTGTTTGTTCACTGTATTGCGGAGCTACATTCCCTGTCTTGTAGCCCACCCCTTTTTGTTGTTTCACAAGGACAAGGCGGTGCTTTGCACCTCACAAGGGTTTCTCCCGAAGGTGGTGTCTGAGTTCCACATTAATCAGGAGATTGTGGTTCCTTCTTTCTACCCTAACCCTACTTCTGATAAGGAGAAGTATCTTCACTTGTTGTGTGTTGTGCATTGTCTCAAGTTCTATGTGCATCGCACTGAGCCATTGAGGCAGTCTGATGCTCTTTTTGTTATTCTTGAGGGTCCCAGGGCGGGGAAGCCTGATTCCAAGGTAACCATTGCTTCTTGGATCAAGTCCACTATTCGTAAGGCTTACGAACTTAGGAAGAAGCCTGTTCCCTTTTGGGTCACGGCTCATTCTACAAGGTCTATTGGGGCATCTTGGGTGTACAAGAATCAGGCCTCCAGCTGATCAGTTGTGCAAGGTGGTCACTTGATCGTCTGTGCATACCTTCTTAAAACACTAACGGCTGATGCCCGTTTTGGGAGGAAGATCCTGGAGGCAGCCTTACCTGTCTAGGATCTCATTAGTCTCTCAGTACTCTTTTACTTTTGAGCCCTGTTGGCTTTAGTTCAATGTGCTGTGTAACAGTTACTGGGGTCTGTTTTACCCCTGTTAAGTGTCTGACGCTTTGTTGTTGTTGAGTTATTTATGATCTGTAGGTTCATTGGTGCTCTGGTGACTTTGGGGGCCTGCGACAGGTCCTTGCCTTTCTTCCCACCCTGGGGAACTTAATGGTTGGACATCCCAAAGTTACCAGTGGACGACAGAGAAAAGAGGATTTTAGTCTTACCTGTTCAATCCTTTTCTCTTAGTCCATATAGGTTACTGGTCTCCCACCCTGTAAAGAGACCATGCTTTGTTCTCCTGTGGCAGAATGTGGGGGTCCTTTTGGGTTTATGCTCACAGGAGTCTTCCTTTACCTTCTTGCTACCTAGTCGATAGTTTTCAAATCTTACTGGATGGGGATTGGCTAGCTGCAAGCTAAGGAGAGGAGGTAGGCTCCACCCAGCAGTTACTTCTCAGAATTGTTCCTGCCTACTTAAAGGGGCTGATCGGATAACCTGTATGGACTAAGAGAAAAGGATTTAACAGGTAAGACTAAAATCCTCTTTTATTCCAACATGCTAACACATCTCCCCATTCCTTCCTGGCAGTCAGATATTTCCCTGGTTCACAATCCTATCTGTCATAATTCTCAATATTGTTCTGTTCTAGAATGGTATCAATTACTTTTTTGGTATAGTATCTGCAAGCACAGCATCCCAGGCAAATAATTCCATAACTTTACTGTCTGTAATATGGGGGGGGCGAACCCGCTTTCTTCTAGTCTTAATGGATGACCACTTGTTCTTCGCTCAGCAGTAAACAGTTCATTAGAGAGTTCTTTGTATTGACCTCGAATATATTTGTAAATGGTAATCCCGTACAAATATATGGTGGTTTGGACTGGACTTGATTTTTTTTTTTTTTTTTTTTGTCAGCCTCAACTGTTAAGACTTTTTTTTAAAAAGGTTATTTTGTTAATTCCAACAGGCCCCACAATGAAACTGAAACGCCCAGTGGTGTCAAAGATGTACAACGACCAAATTGACAGCTTCTATCAGGATGCAATGACTCCCACTGAAAATATCATCCCATCGAAGTAGTGCATCAGCTTCTCAGTAATACATCTTCCTTTGCAGATTTGTTATTTGCACCCCTGTGCTTTTTAAGAGGAGGTTTCCCTAATGACTCCAGAATCCAGAAACTCTTTTGAACATTTATTTTTGTATATGTTTCATGTAAGAACAATGCATCCTATGTTCACTCCACCCTAGGTCATTTTAAGAACCCATCAACAAATGTTTTCCCACTGATGCAAAAATATATTTACAGTGGAGGTCAGGAAGATTGCTAGTGAAAGGGCAGGATCCTTTCATGTAACAAGTGCCTCGTGAGTGAGATCAGAAGCATATCATTGAGTTAAAGAAATATCTACTGAAACGCACTGCAAACTAAATGTCAATTATTTTTTCCTCTTTCAAGGCCCTTTTAAATTACTGAGACTGCACAGCACTAGAAAGTTTTCAACCCTTTAAAGCCCAGCTGGGTGAGTAAAGCATTGTGAAGCAATGAGATGCTCATCCCTCTGGTTTTTATATGGGTTAACCAAATCATTGTCTTCAATGGCAGAGTGGACTTCTGCTCTCCACTTTAAGGTAACATAGGATGTGCTTATCAAATATGAAGGAACCTAAGCCCAAATTAGCTTTCTGTTCAGCATCTAAAGGAAAGCAATCAGGATGGCTGAGGATGTAACAGTTCCAGAATAGGGATGAATTGGTATTTAATATGTTTTTGATATCCTAATTTTGATGTATAAACATTAAGTAATTTATTATATTTTTATTTTATAATATGTTGATTGTAAAGATGAGCGAGGGCTGAATCTTAATCATTCACATAAAGCTGTTGTACGCAAATAATCAAGTGGTTTGTTTAAAAGAAAGTGTTTACACTTCACTACTGCACTTAAATGAACAAAGCCATTGTTTGTTAATGTGCTAATTTGAGGACTTAAGGGGATAGTAACACCTGCATCTGAAAATATTAGATTACTTTAAATACTCTAGACTTAGCTTTACAAATGTTTTCAAATGACTGAGGCATTTTACACTTGGAGCCTAATAGCTCTTTAATTGCCTTCATAGATCTCTGCAGGATAATGATGATAAATTAAAACACACTTTTCCTGTTGATACAGTAACCGTTCTTGTGAGAAGATTTATTCCAAGAATGGCAGAGAAGATCTAAATAGGTGACATAAGAGGTTAGGGGGTCACTAGCTTAGGTGTTGAAGTGGGTATATTTACAGAAGGTTCATATTTATTAGTTTTATGGTGTCTTTATATATCGGTGGTTCTCAGATTATGTTCCGCGGACCTCCTGGGTTGCCAGAAGTAGTTCAAAGGTTCCACAGAAGACTGTTTAGTGGGGTGGGAAACAATACAATTTACTGCTGCCACTTGCCTTATAAATGTTAGCCTAATAATTTGCCCTTAATTTACCAGTATTAACCAGCATTCAGATATCTTTGATGTTGATACTGGTTTAAATACTTCAATGCTAATGTTCTCCACCACATTTGGAAAGCAATGCATTGGAGGCCTAGCTAGCATTCAAGGGGTTAAAATGGTTATATTGTTGGGGTTCCAAAGAGATTTTCTGGGTAACTAAAGGGTTCCACTACAGCATAACATTTGAGAACCACTGCTCTGTGGGACTGATTCATGAGTGGCTACACTAGTGGTAATGAACCAAGTTATGTCACATTGGTGTGCCATGGACATCCACTTAGGATGTCTTTATAGGTGGGATATAAATGCTTTGACAAAAAATGTTAATTTTGAGTTTCGTTTATGTATTTCTGGGAATTGTTACGCACTATGTATGTTGTTCTGTTACTACATAAAATTAATGTAGTTCTTATTTGCACCCTTCATTACACACTTTACAAATTATGCTTAAAATATTAGTGGTGCCCCCTAATGCTAGTCTGAGTTTTGGAGGTACAGTGAGGGGAGAACCAGCAGTACTGGTCTACACTGCTGTTTCACTGATGGAGCTGCTCCATGAAATAATACAGAAATCATTTGAAATTAAAGTTTATGAATACACCAAGTACTTACCTAGACAATGTATTGTTTGCTATAGGTTAGTATGGATACAAATGGCTTATCTATAATTCTACTGCTCACTAAGCCACAATGTTCACATCCAAAGTTCCCTGTAAAAAAAACAGCCCAACTTGCATTTAAAGGGACACTAACACATACAGACAAAAGTGACACTGTTACCTTAATACAATTGAGAAGTATCAGGCAGTCTTTTAAAGCTTTGAGTGGCCCCTTCCAGTAGTTGGCTCAATCTGGAGCATGGAACCAAACCACCCCCACCCCACAGCCAGTCTTTAGCAGGCTACATGCATGCTGCCTGTCAAGTTGTATTAAGGTAATAGGGATACATTTTGGTTATAGATTTGGTATCCCTTTAAGTTGACCTTTTTTCATATTATCTGCATTTTTTATATTTATTTCAAAAGGAAACAGTTACTTTTTTTTTTTCTCCCATAGCTATATATAATTACATTTATATAGATACATTCAAGAAATGTTGCTCTTATCAGGTCAACTGTCACCATTTGACAAGGAGAGGATTAGGTGCAAAGTTGTTGCCACATAAATAATCCAAACCATGTCTGCTTTACCAAAGTGAAGAAGTCTGAACATTACTGGCCCTTGTGCTGCTGACCAGTTATTAGATTATGTGGAGAGGTACTTATCATTCCTGTTGAAGTCTCAAAAAAATTAACTTATAAATACAAATGAATGCACTAGCCACAAAGAGTAGATCTTTGTGACCAGCTTGGCACTGAGAGATATGTGATGCTGATGTTAATCTTTTCAGATTTTGTTAAGTGTTCTTCCTTACTGAATAAACATATGATAAAAAAAAGTATGTGTGTGTGTTTATTTTATGTAAGGATTTATTTTTTTTTTTACACTGTGTGCTAGTTATCCAATGCATTGCGAAGGAATACTTTGGAGGCCTCCTAATTTGAGGTGTTAAAAGCCCCGTTTAAATTAATAGGTAGTTTTAGATCTTCCCTATGGTGCAATTTGATTACTCCAGCTTTGCTCTTCATTTCTTTTGTGGGTAGGGCCCAATTTCTTCTAATCAGTCATGCCTCGTTTTCTGTATGCAAGTCCATTTCATGTGTCCGTTTTGCTGGCCAGTGTCAACAGGAACCGGGAATGGGAGTGCAACCTCTATAACAGTAGGAAAAATGGATTACCTTAATAGATGTTCTGTAGCAAAGTTGCATGATTGTCACAAAGATGGCAGATTTCTTAAACGCACTGGTGGGTACCTTTCCAGGAACCACACAGGTTTCGTGTTAACTGTAACCTGTGGCACTTCACTGGTGCTTTATACTGAAATAGGCTACTTTATGAGGGGCAGTTGCAGAATGCAAACAATTTACAAGGCAGTAATTCCAAGTTTGTGGCAACTTGACCCTTTCCATTCTCAGCACAGTCTAGTTATCGTTTTAACACAAAAATGTAAACTGAGTGATTTGTATCAAAGTTGCCTAAGCATGTACAAGAGAATACAATTAATAAAAAAAAAAAAAAAAAAATTACCATATAGGTAATGTATAAATGAATAGTAAATCCATCCCTTTACCAACACTGCCCATGTCTTTATTTTGTTTATGGTGTCCTATACAAACTTTAGTTGAGAACTGCAACCTCTGTCAGTGTCCTATGTATAAAATCAAAGTGGAGCCATTCTAGGACAAACCATCTGCACAACAAGGTAAGATACAAATCCCATTTATTTAAGTGGATTTTAACCCCTTGAATGTTAGGATAATTGCATATATATCTTTCTCTGAGGGCCAGCATATCACAAACTCTTAAAGGGATAGTAATCCTTTATTTTAAATGCTAATATTGTAGATATTCACAACATAAGTAGAATAACCTACCTCAAACATTTATAGTTTGAGAGATTGTAGCATTTAAAGTCCCCCCTCCCGCCCCTTTCGAAGTTTGCACTTTGTAGACCATTCCAGTGAAGTATTTCATTCTACATAACGCTATCTCGGCTCTGCTGAAGAGCTGCCAGCTGGTCAAATGCCCAGGATCCGCTTCTGTCCCATAGAGCGCTGAAGTCTCTAAAAGGGGCGAGGGGGGGCGGCACTTTAAATGTTATAATCTATCAAACTATAAAGGTTTGAGAGATGGGAAGTAGGTGATTCTACTTCTATTTAATATCTACAATATTAGAAATTGTTAAAACAAAGTATTGCTATCGCTTTAAAGGGAAGAAAAAAAAATAATCGGGTTGATAACAAAATTACATACAGAACAGTCTTGAAATGTTAGTGAGTGCTCTGCTTGTAGGACCTTACAGGCAATGCATTGGCAACCTCTAGCATTTTTTAAAGGGATAGTAATGTTTCATAATAAAAGCAGCCCTAATTAATCATCATAGTATTTGGACTTTGGAGAGTGTTATTTCAATTCTGTCAGAGTTGTAGTTCAAGAGTAATTCAATGACAAAATATCCCCCTCCCGCCCCTTTTACTGATGTAACACTGCTCAGCCAGATCAGAAGGGAGGTGCCCAGGTAGACTGCAGAGAGGGACATTCTTCAATTAAGATAAGGGAAAAAGCTGAAAGGGGGCAGGGCTTTCATTGTTCTCATAGGAAGAAGATTGTCCCCTTCTGTTATCTGTCTGGTCTATGGACTGGATTCCACATCTGAGAAGAGATGGCTTACACTAGGTAAAAGGGGCAGGAGGGGGGACTTTGCTTGTGAATATCTCTCAAACCATAAAGGTTTGAGAGATAAGACTTATATCGTTCTTCATGTGTTTTTTTTTTTTTTAATGCCTACAAAATAAAATAAAGCTAAAACGAAGTATTACTATCCCTTTAAAGTAGAACTTTCACATTAATTAAATTTTACATATTTGAAAACTGCATTAAAACCTATGCCTATGTGTCATGTTATCCAAAAGATCCGCAAATGTATAGTCAAGGAGATATTCACACTTGTTTTCATATGCTAATGTATACTAATTGCAGCACTCATGAGGTGCCAGTGATATGTTGTATGCTTAACCCTTTGAGTGCCAGAGGGGTACGCAATGCATTGCATGCCTCTGGCACTCAGAGGGTTAAGGTTTAATTGATGTTTCAAATGCTTATTAAGATCTGTGATGTACCAGGAAATATTCACATTTATTTCTGGGGAGAGTGAACATCTCCTAAACTATACGTCTGCTGGAATTTTGGTTAACATGACATATAGGCAGTTTTTTAATGCAGCTGTCACATAAACAAACTTGAATTAAGGTGAGAGTTCCACTTTTAATGACCCATTTAAAGCAATGAGCATTTTTAGAATTTGTGTCTATTATGGTGCACTTGGTTTGCACCAGAATTGCTCTGCTTTTGTTTTACACTATTTTTCTCATTTTGTAGTCAAAACCATATTTCAGTTTGAACAGATGCAAAATATATTTAGTTTCAACTTTTGTGTTTAAAATATTTTATTGAAGGAACTCCATAGAATACATGACAAGCGTACAGTAGCACATAATGTGTAACAAGAATTCACAAGTGCAAACAAAAATCCAAGAAATTAAAACAAAATGGAAGATTACATTCATAAACATACTTTGGTGCTGGTTGTATATCTTCCTCAGGAGTAGAATAAATCTATGGAGGTTCCAATTTTAGGAGCATTGAGTAAAGGAAGTACAAGTAGGGTATGAAGGGAGAAGGTGAAAGAGGTAAAGAGAGGAAATAACATTAAAGAGGATAAAAGGGAGAGAAAGGGTCAGAGAAGAGGAAGGGATAAGGGGTAAAGGACTCGGAGACGGGTCGCTCTCCATGATGTATAAGTATAAAAAGTAGAAGGTCTAAACAACATCGAGGGCCAAGTATGATTCCAACCATTGCTCTAAGATGGAATAATCCAGATTCTTACGTTTCCAAGTTATTTTTAGAAAAAGTGTGTGTTCAACTACCTTATTGAACCAAGCGCTCACTGGAGGGGAGACTTTGGACTTCCAGTGGAGGGGAATTAGGGCTTTAGCCGCATTCAACATAGTATACAGCAGTAATTTTTGAGTTTTAGGAACGGATGGTAAATTCCGGAACAAAAGTATATGCCAGGGATCTGCTGAAAGGGAGAGCTGCAAACATTGGTTAATAAGAGTAAGGCATGAGCTCCAAGACGTAGAGATCAATGGACACTCCCACCAGATATGGAGGAGAGTGCCTGTAGCTCTCACATCTCCAGCAGAGATTCGATAACTTATGGTTAAAGCTGTGTAATTTATGTGGGGTGTAGTACCATCTAAAGAGCAACTTATAATTCATTTCCAACAGTTGCGTGGAGACGGAAGATTTCTGTATGTTACGCCAGATCCCTCTCCATTCTGAGACGTGAAGTACTTGACCTAAGTCTGCCTCCCAAGCTAAAGTGTATGATGGTTTGGATGAACAATCAAGATCAGAAATAAGACGATAGATGGTTCCAAGGAAACCTCCGTGCTTAGGCTCTGGCTTCAAGAGATCTTCAAAGGGCAAGCGAGTTTCTCTAAGTTTAGGCATAATACTATTGGAAGAAAGAAGCCCTTTTATCCTGATGTAGTTCCAAATCTCCCTGGGAGAAAGATGGAACTTATCTCGTAGGGAAGGAAAGTCTTTAATAACACCATCCATCAAACGTACTTCTTGCATGGTAGACCAAGATGGGAACTGGGATCCCAGTAAAGTGTAAGGGGTCGATCTGTCATGAAAGAGTGGAGAGTATGGCGAGGGGAGAGAAATGAGGCGAGGCACAAAAGGGGAGGAAGTCCAACATGATAGGACATTTTTCACTATGGGGTTGAATATGGAAATGGGGGCTCTGGCTTCTTTGGGGATCAGGGACTCCCGTAAGGGATCATGTGGGCTAGCATAACGTCTCTCTAAATCCACCCATTGCTTGTTGTGAGCATTAGACATCCAATCAGGAATAGAAGCTAGGATTGTTGTGTAATAATTGCGGAAATCAGGGAGGCCTAATCCACCTGTCTTAGATGACCTCTGTAAGGTTCCCGATTTAATTCTAGGGCGCTTGCCTCCCCAGAGGAAGGACGATATTAGGCGTGTCGTATCTGACCAAAAGGATGTCGGAACCTTGATAGGTAGGGTTTGAAAAAGATATATAAATTTTGGCAGAATACACATCTCACGTTAAGCCTCCCAATCCAAGAGATAAAGAGAGGCTTCCAGGTTAAGAAGTCCGCCTTGACAGATTGAAGAAGTTTCGGGTAATTAGCAGGAAAGATAAGGTGGACTGAAGGAGTTAGCAGAGTCCCCAGATAGTCTAAGAACTTCGTAGACCAGTGCAAGGGGTAAAGTGCTCTGAATTGGTCCAGACGAGGGAAATATTCAATGCCAGGACACGTGACTTCGAGACATTCATTTTGAAATTCGATACTAATGAGAACCTATCCAGTTCAGACAAAAAGGCTGGGACAGCTACTTCAGGTGATGTAGATGAAAGAAGGATATCATCTGCAAACATGGACAATTTGAATGGGGTGGAGGACGAGGGTAGAGAGAGACCGCAAATTTCCAGATTTTTACGAATGTGTTGGGCCAGAGCCTCCATTGACAGAACAAAGAGAAGTGGAGATAACGGGCAACCTTGACGAGTCCCGTTGAGAATGGGAAACGGATCGGAGAGATGGCCATTGACCTTCACCTTAGCTGTAGGGTTGGTGTAAAGAGCTCGGATATAAGCCTGAAAACGAGAGCCAATACCAAAATAATGGAGGGACCGAAACATAAAATGCCAATTAACACGATCGAAAGCCTTCTCTGCATCGACTGTCATTAGAATTGCAGGTCATTTCTGAGTCTCTATATGATGAATGAGATTTAGAATTTTACGCGTATTATCACGGGCCTCTCGTTTTGGTATAAATCCTGCTTCGTCAAGATGAATGAGATGTGGCAAGAATTCTTTCAACCTGTTCGCCAAGATTTTTGCATAGATCTTCAGGTCTAAGTTCAATAGTGATATCGGTCTGTAGTTTTGGCACTTAGTGTGGTCTTTTTTGGGTTTAGGAATAACCGTAATGTGTGCTTCCGCCATAGTAGGATGAGATGAAATGGACTCTGGCAATGATCGTAAAGCTTTAGTTAGCAGTGGGGATAGGATCGTATCAAATGTTTTGTAATATGCCTGTGAAAAGCCGTCCGGACCAGGACTCTTTCCCACGGGCAGTTGTTTTATCGTCTCCAACACCTCTTGTTCAGTGATGGGAGAGTCTAGAGAATCAGAGGCCTCTTTCGTGAGTGGCGAAAGCTTGGCATCTTCCAAATATTGGAAGTTGTGAATGGTCTAATGAGAGGATTGAGCTAGATTATAAAGAGAAGCATAGAAGGAGCGAAACGAAGCTGCAATGTCGGAGGAGGAGTGTACCAGCTGATTGTTATGAGATGTAATCGAAGAAATGTAGTGAGAGTGAAGGCGGTGTCTGAAGTACCTCGCCAATAAGCGACCTGGCTTATTGCCAAATTCAAAGTAAGCTTGACGGGTTTTGAAAAAAGAACGTTCTATTTTCGCCTGTAAAAGGAGACACAATTGTGATCTCAAGAACGTTAACCGTTGTAGAGAGGCCTTCAGTTGTGAGGCTTTATGTGAAGCCTCCAAAGATCGAATTTCCGACAGAAAGGTGTCAATTGCCTTGGAAGCTTCTTTCTTTTTACTAGAGGCTAATTTAATTAGTTCATCACGCATTACACACTTATGCGTCTCCCATAGCGTAAGCGGGGCGACCACTCCCGTGTCATTTTCAGTAATATAATGAGTCAGGGATTCTTTCAATTTGTCTGAGTCAGAATGTTGCAGAAGAAATTCATCTAATCGCCACTGTGTGAAAGGTTTGGGGGGGGAGGTTTTACAAAGAGATATGAAAACCGGGGCATGGTCTGACCATTTAATATTGCCGATGGTTGCCTCTCGTAATAATGGAATGGTGGAGTGGTCTACAAATATATAGTCAATTCTGGAATATTGATCATGAGAGTGTGAATAGAACATGTAGTCCTTGGATGTGGGATTCAGCAGACGCCAGGAATCAACTAAATGAAAGGAATGGAGAGTTTTGGCAAAACGGCTGAGAACTAATTGTCTATGGGATGAAGTGCCAGAGGAGCAATCAAACGAGGGAATTGTTGGGAGGTTGAAATCTCCCCCTAATACTAAGGTACCCTCTTTGAACATCTCTAGAGATTCAAGTGTGGATAAAATAAATGTGTTTTGTTGGGTGTTTGGTGCATATATCGAGGCAAAAGTATAAAGACAACCTGCAATAGTACCTTTGTCAAATAAAAATCTACCCTCTTTATCCGAAAGTGTAGCGGAATGTTGAAAGGAGAGATTTTTACTGAATAGGATAGCAACTCCATTTTTCTTTACCGTACTGGAGCTCAGAAAAGACAAAGGATAATACCTATTAAGTAATTTCAATGGTGCTGATTTCTTAAAGTGAGTCTCTTGCAACAATGCTACATCCCCTTTCATTCTGCGTATTTCCACCAGCACCAGTGAGCGCTTGTTAGGTGAATTTAAGCCCTTGACATTTTGTGTAAGAATGCGTAAGGAGTTAGCATGGGACATAATCAAGTTATTTAAACAAGTGAGAGAGGTACGTATTGACTAGATCGGTTTGCCTATCAAGCCACGGAAAGAATCTCACCCATGGGATGATATACAGAAGAAGGTCCCGAGTCCGAGAACATATTAGACATGTAGATTGGGTACAGAAAAAGAGAAGGGTGGGAAGAGGCTCTGAGGGAATGGGGAATAAGACGAAAAGAAGAGAAAGTAAGGTGAAAAAAGAGTAGAAAAAGAAGCTCATTCCAGGGGAATCATTGGATAGGCACCAAGCCCCTGGACAAAAATTTACAGGAGAGCTGGGAGGGGGATCCCAAAAGATAAACTCCTCGTCAGACACCGAAAAGAGAGGTATCCTCAGGGGAACCATCTGTCAGGATGACCGCTCTCATCCTCGGAGAGAGAGAAAAAAGAAAAAAAACATAACAGTGTTAGAACCGGTAGTAAAGAGTCTGTATTGTGAATAGTATAAGGAGTAAGACTCGAAAATAAGGGAAGTGGGTTCAGAACAGGGGACATACAAGAAGTAGCGAACCACCATCTAGATAACACTCCTAGCAAAACCAAGTGATGGACTGATATGCAAAACTAAAGATGCAGAAACAAACAAACCTATGGTGAGGGATAAGTGGTGTTTTACCATACCAGGAAGCACAATAAGTACAATAACCCCATTCATCCAACAGCTGTCTATCTCCCCCGGCCGGTCACACCTAGACCCCAGGATCCCCCGGGACCGCCTATAGCAGTGGCCCGAGGTGTCACGAGGCTCCGGCGGGAACCGCCCAGTGGAGGCAAAGGCCATCTATATTCACCCCCATCCATCACCCTCGTACAACAATATAAACCCCAAGACTATATCCTCCACGAGAGGTCCCTTTCCAGAAAACGGGAAGGACGTTATGTGAGGTTGTCAAACTTAGGACTACCGCCCGCCAGATGGCCAGGGACCCCTCCCGGATGGAATAGCATCCCAAACCCTCACCAGAAATGCATACAGATTATCAAAAAAGAAGAACTTTATGAGAGCAGGAGTATTATATGGGAGCGAATAACCATAAGGCATATATATCGACATTACATAGATTATACATAACACATGAGGTCGATACCTGAAAGGGAACTGGTAAAAGTTGTGCAATGCTGTAATAAGAAACGGTCCCTATTGAGAAAACAAGAGACATTAGACAGCTCAAAATGGAGACCTCATGATGGTAGCAGTCAGGTAAGGGAGGAGGCAGTGGTTCAGGACTCTAATGAGTCTACCACAACGTATCTGTTCGTGAACCTATGCTTAAATCCAAAGGTGGTGTAGAGGTAACCTTCAAATATCACCTGGGAGGTCTGATACAATGGAGCTGGCTGGGACATCAGTGATGGTAACCTGTCCAAAGTGGGAAGTCCATTGTAAGCAACAAGTCTCTATGTAGAAACTCGGGTGCTCCCAACTGGTTAGTCCGGTTGTTGACGGGCCTGTTTGGCCATCACTGAAGATGATGGTGGAGAGTTAGGAACTCTTCGTTTTTTCGAAGCTTGCGCCCATGGTGGGGAAATCTCCATTTGTTCTCCCCATCGAAGTGATGTCCGCGGATGAGAAGCAGGCCACTCGTCGTCTGATATCTTAATTGCAAGTGAATTCAAAAATTCTTGGCAATCGCCCGCGTAATGTAGAGTATGCGTGTTCCCATCATTAAACACCTGAAGCATCAAAGGAAATCTCCATCTATATTTGAGTTGCTTCTTCTGAAGAGCCGAGGTAATGGGTCTCAACTCTCTCCTCCAGCTCAGTGTCATAGGAGAGAGATCGCTGAATACTGAAATCTGATGGTTGTTATAGGAGATTGGAGATTTGTTTCTGGTAGCATTGAGGATTGCTTCTTTATCTGTGTATAGCTGAAAACGTATAATCACTAGTGTTGAGCGAGCACCCCGATGCTCGGGTGCTCTGACCGAGCACCGCCGGAGGCTCGAGTGCTCGGCCGAGCACCCGAGCCCCATTGACTTCAATGGGGCGACACGAGCATTACACCAGGCACCCCCTGCTCTGATGAGGGGAGGGTGCCTGGTCAATGCCCCCTTCATCTCCACAATGTCCCCCTTCATCTCCGCAATGTCCCCCTTCATCTCCGCAATGCCCCCTTCATCTCCGCAATGTCCCCCTTCCACAATGTCCCCCTTCATCTCCACACTGTCCCCCTTCATCTCCGCAATGCCCCCTTCATCTCCGCAATGTCCCCCTTCCACAATGTCCCCCTTCATCTCCACACTGTCCCCCTTCATCTCCGCAATGCCCCCTTCATCGCCGCAATGTCCCCCTTCATCTCCACACTGTCCCCCTTCATCTCCGCAATGCCCCCGTACCTCCAGTCCCTGGTGGTCCAGCGGAGCGTCTTCAGATCTGTGCCTCCTTCGACACAGATCCCCGCCACCCGAACATGGCGGGCGAGCACATGGCGGTACTCGACGAGTACCGCCATGTGCCGAGCAGAGCGATGCTCGAGCCGATCCGAGCATCGGCCGAGCACGCTCGCTCAACACTAATAATCACATCTCTCGGTGCCTCTTCAGGGGCCCGTCTAGCTTTCAACGATCTGTGCATCCTGTCTAGATGGTACGATGACGGAGTCGAGGTCTGAAGGAGATAATTAAAAAACCCCTGTAAGTACGCCATTAGAGCCTCGCGGCCTACTTCTTACGGGATCCCCTGTAGGCGAAGGTTTTGGCGCCTGTTTCTATTTTCCAGGTCATCCAGTTTTATCGCCATCTCTTGATGTGCTCTGCGTAGTTCAGTGATATGAGATACTGTTTGGGTTTGAAAGGTTGTCCACGCAGAGTGATCCGATTCCAGGGTACTCACTCTGTCTCCTAAATGGGTCAAATCTTTCTTCACCTCTGCCAGTTCGTCCCTTATAAATAGTTTCAGGTCCGCCAGCAATTTTTGGATATCCCTCCTGGTAGAGGGAGAGTCCTGGGCATCGTTCGGTGAATCATCCGCGGAGTCACTATCCGTACTAGTGGGTGCTCTCTCCGACTGTTCTGTAGCAGGCGGGAAAACAGGTGCGTCCGCCATTTTTGATATATGTGGTTCAGATGAACGATCCGAGCTCTGTTTAAAAAAGGACTTTACATCCCGTTCTTTTTTCTGCGAGCGTCCGCCAGGCGTAGCCACTGTATTCTCCGGTATATGTGAGTGAAGAAAAGTCAAAAGGGTACCGGGCTAAGTAGAATAATCTCTCCTCGAGGCTGGAGCTAACGCGCTATGCGACCATCTAGTTAGGCTGACAAACCAAGCCCCCTAGTTTCAACTTTTGTATGGTAATTATATCAAAGTACGGATTGGACAAAAGTCTAAAACTGTTTTCTCTGTCGTACAATATAGGTTACTGGTAACTTTGGGAAGGCGACCACCCCTTTGGGTAGACAGGAACAATTCTTAAAGGTGCAGGGTGGAGCCTTCCCAGTCTCCTAGTTGGTTCCCAGCCAATCCCATCCAGTAAGATTTGTTCCTTGATGAAGCAAGGCATGGGAACAGTTCTGCTATAGTTTTAGCTTGTTTATTGATTTTTTTTTTTTTCTGTTAGATATGGAATACCAGCCAGTAGGCGGATTACAATTACTGACATTCCCAAGTTGGCTAGCTCAGTTTCTAGGTGCTGTGGTGGACCTGTCAGCCCTGAAGGGGAAAAGCTTGTGTAGTTTTTTTTTTTTCCTCTGGAAGTTGCCCACTTCTTCTTTAGCAAATGGTAATCTGAAGACAGAAGAACTGCTAAAAAGGTGAGCAACCTTTTGAGTGCTGAGGTCCACATGTCCCATGCTACCCCTCCGCACAGGGGTCTCCTCTAGAGTTTCTACTGCATACTCCTGCATTCATTGGATTTATCTGTATGTCTGTTGGGGTTTGGAGCACCTGGGTTTCTGTGGTAAATTTACCCTTTGTTTGCTGTTGGGCACTTTTTGGGGGGGTTTTCTTGCACTTTCCCTACTGGGTCGAGTGTTCATTTATTTTAATGCTTTCTGATGTGTTTTTACCACATTCTGAAACTTTTACTTATTTGAGTTCTGCTCCTTTAAGGAGCACTTTACCACATAGATGCCAGGGACATATCTCTGCAACCGCACAATGTAGCAACGTTAAAAGTGGCTCATTTAGTTTGTCTACCCTTGTTCTATCATCTGATGTTCTGAGGGGGCTTCAAGCACTGTTTTTTGGGTACTTGAACGGAAACTACATTTCCCATGAGCGCCCATTTCGCGCACTTGTTTCTGATTGACTACCAATGCGGACGCCATTTTCTGCCTCCCCTTCTTGAGTATCCTACGCAGGGCTTGGACTCCTTCTCTCCTCAGTAGATTAACCCTTCACTGCCAGATAAGTGCATTTTAGCTTTTTCTGGGGTGAATTACTTAATCTAAAACACAGTATATTGGGTATACCGTATACCAGGGCTCAAAATTTCCACTCTCCTCCTACCATTTGGTGAGGAGAAATTGAGTGAGGGCGGGTTGAAATTGAAACCCTGTATAAAAATGGCCCCTTTCCCTGCAAACCAGCTTTCCTGTGCCTTTTATGCAAGGAAGTAGACAAGATTACAGAGGGAGCGAAAGTCAGAAGAAAATCAGCGATGTAACTTTGCCTAGGCACTTTACAGGGGGCGGCAAGCCACCAGGCCTCGTGTTTTTTTTTTTTGTTTGCTGTGTCTCATGGGCCCAGTGACCGTCGTCTGTCACAGCTTCTGGTATCTCCCATCTCTGCTGCCTCTCCATATGTGAAGTGACCACATGAAGGTTAGATTGTGTCCTATTTCTCCCCGTTTATGGAGTCAGTGACAGGTGCTGGGGATCGGCATCTGAGACCTCTGCATTGACGTGGGTACGTGACTGGTTTTACTTCTGCTGCTGAAGACCCAGATTCAATTCAAACTTGCTACCATAAGAAAGCATGATTGAAACTGGAGCTCCAATAACGGAAGGAAAGTCTGGGCACGTAACCACGTCATTGCAGAGGTCTCAGATGCCAGTCCCCAGCACCAGTCACTGACTCCATAACCAGGGGGAAATAGGACACAATCTTCCCTTCAGGTGATCGCTTCACATATGGAGAGGCAGCAGAGACGGGAGATACCAGCAGCTGTAACAAACAGGCATTATGGCAGTAGGTTTACATGTCGACCAAAACCCATATCTGGTTGCTTGGAAAATAGTGGCAGGCGTTGTGGAAGCGGCAGGAAAGCTGTAGGTTCTGGGAGCTCTCATTACAATCACTAGGCACTCAAATGGTTAATGACTCAATCCTGGTGCTTGGTGCATTGCTTATATTATATATACAACTGGGGCTCCCCATATATCACACAGATGTTTGGAGGGGGGTACTAAATAATCACTGCGCTAAGGCATTTATTAGCTTATACTGATGAGGTGCCCAGCCACACTGGCTATTTGTTACAACCTGCATGTTGGCTGTCATAGTGCTGAGCCATACAATATAACATTACAGGTCTATAGAATCATGGACTGTAATGTAACTCTGTTGCAGGTCTATAAACAATGTAATGTGACTATAGAAGAAATAGCTACTAATGTGGAATACTTTAAGTTTCTGGTTGATAGATTCCCCCCAATGTACCCTCTATTTGCTACAGAGACCAGTTCGACATAAATGTAGATTGTGGATCATCAAATAAAATAAAGATTATTAATTTTATTTGATGATCCACAATCTACATTTATGTCGAACTGGTCTCTATAGCAAATAGTGGGTACATTGGGGGGAATCTATCAACCAGAAACTTAAAGTATTCCACATTAGTAGCTATTTGTTCTATAGTTACATTATAGTGCTGAGCCAAGCAGCATGTCTTTATTTTAGCTTGGTTCCACAGATTTGCTCAGTGATCCATTCATATTAAAGAATCTGGAAACGGAGCTGCAGTACAGACATGTAGTATGGCTCAGTACTTATGTGAAGTACTGTGTCGGCAAATGCTATTGCATCCAGTAATAAAAATGTCCCCTTTGGTGCAACCTTTTAGTAAGTGACACAAGAATCTCGCTCTGTCATGCAGTGCGAGATTCTCGTGTTGACATTTGTATGCAGGCGACATGTAAATTCTGTCATATGGTTGCACGCGTTCAGGTGCGACCATTTAAAAGGATACCATGGCGATATACACCCTGGACAGAGCAGTACTGCATAGTGTAAGTTTATTCTTCATTTTAACCATACTTATGGATGTAATTTTATTTAATGAATTAATACTATTTTCTTATGAATACGTAAGTACCACTTTAAGTAGCATTATCAATGCTTGCAATAGGGATGCTGTACACCCATTTGACACTCAAAAGCTTAAATTAACATATATTACAAGACCGTGCTCATTGCGTGTTTGTCCAGTAGCAGAATTCCTCGACTTTCTTAAGAGAAGGCTTGCTCCTGCTGTTCCAGGAGACTATATGCAAGAGCTTGTAATTATATAGCCCTCAGCTGATTGGGAAGTAAAGGATGTGAGGTAATGTAATGCCATACAATTAACCCTTTGAGTGCCAGTGAGGTATCTAAAGCAATGCAGTGGGCACCTCTTTGCCACTCAAAATGTGCTTCAAGAAGAGAGTGGAGGGCATTGGTTGTACCAGAGGCTACAAGGCTATTGTTGCACTCCTTCCCATAACTGCATGGGAGCAGGAACTTGGGATGACAGGGAGGATAAATCCCCCAAAGATTACATTTAACTCCTTTGAGTGTTAGAAGGGTGCCAGTGGTAGAATAATGCAAACCTCTGTCATTCAGAGAGTTAAGTAAGACCAAAAGTGGATCTGCCAGAGTAGGCTCTTGCACAAAGGCAGTGCTAGTGTCAGCCACTTCAATAACTTGCTGCCAAAAGATTTAGTCCTTCATGATCAGTTGTTCATTGCTATGAGTGGAGTCTTCAGAAAACCTCAGCAAGTAATACAAAGTGGTCTGTTTGCCAGATGTAAGAGAGGATGTCAGAGCGTGAGATAAGCACAGTGGCCAGGGGGAGAGACACCCAAGCAGTTTCAACTGCAGGGAGAGGACAGAGGAAGCGAGCAAGTGGAACAGTGGCAGAAGGAGAATTGGGTAAATGGAGTGACAGGACTATAGAGACAGACTGGAAGGAAGAACAAGAATTCCTTGAGTGGCTGAGAACAGTTTTTTTTCCCTGAATAAAACCTAGAACAGTGTAATTTCATCAAAGAGAACTTGAGATGGGTGGGGTTAAAGATGGTGATATGGGTGGGGCTAGGCATGGAAACTGGTGGCGAGTAACTTTTCAGGCCTGGCTAGTAGCTCAGGACTTGACATTTTGATCTCTGCCATATACTTTCAGACGTTCAGACGCTGAAAATGTCAACTCCATTGGAACTTGGGGCTAGGTCTAAAACTAAGGATACTGGGGTGTCTGTGAACCCCCCCCCCCATTGCGCATTCCTCCATGTCAATACCTATAGAATACTCGGGTCATTTATGCACTGTCACCCCTGCCTTTCTGCCAGGGACCTCCAGCCATGCACTAGAGCCACTGTGGATGCAAGAGTTTAAGGCCACTACTAGAGACCTAAGGTCTACCTTACAACTCCTTCCATGCCAATTACAGGGGGTCTTCCAGTCCTGGCAGCCGCAGGGTGTACCTGATGTATCTGACTCCTCTGAGGAGGAACTGTTGGTGGACTTAGCTGAGGATGAATGTTCTGCAGTGGTATCCTCCCAGTTCTTTGGGGACCCCTTTGAAGCTGACCCTGATACCATAGCTGAGGGCCTGATCAGGGCAGTACTCACTACGCTGAACATATCCCTGGTTGCTGAGACTCCCAAGGACCCTTCTGATGTGTTCCATGAACTTAAGAAGCAGTGTGCCTTCTTTCCACCTACTCCCAGTCTTGACCAACTTGTGTTAGATGAGTGGAAGTCCCCTGATAAGAAATCTTCTGTGCCTAGAAAGTTTGCTAAGCTGTATCTCTTCTCTGAAGTTGCCTTAGCGCAGTGGGCTCATCCCCCTAAGGTGGATGCCCCAGTTTCTAGACAGTCAACTGCTCTGCCCGTAGCTGATGCATCTGGTCTTAGGGATTGGACTGACCGGCAACTCGAGGCCTTCCTAAAGGCCATCTTTGCTACTGCAGGCACTTCACTGCGTCCCTCATTTGCCGCTGCTTGTGTGAACTGCCATTGCAGTTTGGACTGAACAGCTCACTGTGGCTGTCTGTCAGGGTGCTCCCACTGCTGACCTGTTGTGGCTTTTGGCCAACATCTCTGAAGCTCCGCATTATGTTTCTGCAGCTATCTTTGATGCCATCTGGTTGGTGGCTAGGGTTTCTACCATGTCTGTGGTAGCCAGACGGGCTCTTTGGCTCAAGATCTGGTCCACAGACACTGCCTCTAAGAGAGCCTTACTTTCATTACCCTTTCAGGGAACGTCTTTGTTTGGGCCAAAGCTTAAGGACCTCATCAGTGAGGCCACCTGGGGTAAGAGTACTCTGTTACAATTAGTCTCCAAGAAGAAGCCTCCGGTTAAACAATCTGCTTCTTCATCCCTTTCTGGCGAAGGCACATGCCACGAACCAGGTGGTTCCCCAGGCCACTCGCTCTTCCTCCAAGCCCAAGCAACAATGGAGGTCCAAGCAGTCCTCCGCCAAGCCAAAGACCTCCAAACCTTCGGCATGACTTGCCGAACCCCAGTCCCCATGCGCCAGTGGGCGGCCGCTTGTGCCACTTCCACAATGTATGGAGAGCCACTGTGGTGGATCTGTGGGTTTTGCAGTTCGTCTGAGGGGTACAAGATCCCTTTCACTTCTCTCCCTTCGGAGAAGCGGCGTGTCTTCAATTGCGCCATCCAGACCCTTTTAGACAAGGATGTTCTGGAACTGGTTCCCGAGCTCAGAACAGGGTTTGTGCTTCGATTCCAACCTATTTGTGGTTTCCCAGAAGGACAGCAGCTGTCATCTGATTTTGGACCTCAAGAATCTCAATTCTTTCGTGGTCAAGACTCCTCACCAGGAGTCCCTGAGGACTGATCATGGCCATGTCTCATGGGGAATTTCTTGCCTCTCTGGACCTTCAGGATGCATACCTGCATATAGCCATGCATCCAGAGAGCCGGCAGTACCTCAGGTTTGCTTGCGACCAAGGGCATTTTCAGTTGTCTGCTCTTCCCTTTGGTCTGACTACAGCCCCCCAGGTCTTCAATCGTGTCCTGGATGCTTTAGTCTCCGTCCTACACAGGGACAGCATCAGGGTCACTCTGTACATGGACGACTTGCTCCTGAAGGCCCCCTCTCCAGAACTCCTTCACCAGCAGGTCAAGAACTGCATTCATGTTCTCACCCATCACGGATGGATCCTCAACACGGACAAGTCGGATTTGACGCCATCCCAGAGCAAGGCATGGTGTTTCTCACAGATGAGGTAGCTCACCAAATCACCAACAAAGTGTCCACTGTCCTGGCTTCCGAACCAGTTCCTGCCGAGAGGTTGGCCTCTAGTGAGTAAGTTCATAGAAGCAGTTCCATTTGCCATGGCTCACATGAGGGAACTTCAGAGATTTGTAATCCATATTGCCCTCACAAAAATGTATCTCCTGCAGATGTCAGTCTCTCTACCTCTACATGTGGAGCAGAGTCTGTTGTGGTGGCTCAACCTCTCCAATCTCCTGAAGAGCAGATTTTTCCTAATATCCATCTGGACAACTGAATGCCAGCCTATCCGGCTGGGGTGTGGTCCTGGGTCACATGAACGTCCAGGGTCAGTGGTCTCCAGAGGGGTGTCCTCTCCAACGTATTGGAACTTCGAGCGATATTTCATGCTCTCCAGTACTGGACTGTCCAGTTCGAGTCCAGTCCAACAATGCCACGGCTGTGGCTTACATCAACAAGCAAGGCGGAACAAGAAGTCTTGCAGCTTGGATGGAATTCAAAGCTATTTTGTTTTGGGCAGAAGAACATGTTCCTGCCATATCCACAGTTCATATTCCTGGCGTAGACAATGTTCTGACAGACTTCCTAAGTTGACACACAGTGGACAGCGGAGAGTGGGAACTGCATCAAGAAGTGTTCAGCCTTATTGTTCAGAAGTGGGGACTTCCGTGCATCGATCTGATGGTGACAAGGCACAATCGGAAGGTCCTGTTTGTTCTGCTCCCCCCTATAGCTCTGGCAGTGGATGCCATGTCAATCCCATGGCACTTCCCTCTGGCATACATCTTCCTATTCCCATGCTACACAGGGTATCGTGGAAATTGCGTCTGGATAGTTCGCCAGTCATTCTGATTTCTCTACCGTCTGGATCTTCTACATGGGTACCTGTTTCCTCCAAAGCTTACCACAGAGTCTGGTCCACCTTTCTCTCATGGTGTGCTGATATGGATCTTTCCCATAACTTTGACCTTCCTACAGTCCTGCCTTTTTTGCAGGACTGCATTGATAAGGGGCTCAGCTTGAGATCCCTGAAGGTTCAGATCTCTGCGCTCTGTCTTCTTTCAGATGTGCATCGCCATCCTTCCTTTAACTTTGTTTTGGGCGTCCACTTGATTCCTTGAGTCTGTTTGTCAGACTGACACACTTTTCTTCATTCCTGAAGGTCCCAGGGCAGGTAGACCGGCATCCAAGGTTACTGTAGCTTCCTGGATTAAGTCTACTATTCGTAAGGCTTACGAACTGAGGAAGAAGCCTTTTCCATTTTGTCACGTTTCATTCCACCAGGTCTATTGGGGCCTCTTGGGCCTATAAGAATCAGGCCTCAGCTGATCAGTTGTACAAAGCGGCCACTTGGTCGTCTGTGCACACCTTCTCTAAACACTACCGTGTTGATGTCCTGGCATCGGCCAATGGAAGCTTTGGTAGGAAGATACTGGAGGCAGTCTTGCCTGTCTAGGGTCTTACTTGTCTTTTCAGTACTCCTTAACTGTTGAGCCCGGTTGGCTCTAGTTCTGTTTGCTGTTACCATTCCTGGTGTTATACTCCAGTTTTTTGTCTGACACTTTACTAGTTCTAGGGCTACTGTCACGGTTTTTAAAGACTCTCAGACTTAAGGTTTGGTAAAATAACTTAACTTTATTCAAAGTTAAAGGCAGTCCCCGTAGGGTAAACATACATAACAATACAACAGTAATAGAACATATAATAGGTTCTACCGGCCTTGCCTAAATACCGGGCAAGGCAACCCAAGTGACAGTTTTAATGACAGGCTCTACCAGCCCTGCCAATACCGGGTGAGGCAACCTACAGGATGGTATTGTCAAGGTTCTACCGGCCTCACCAATACCGGGCAGGGCAGCCTGAGCAAGTAGACCAGCTGTCAGGTGACTAAGACAGCATAGAGCATAAGTATAGAGGTCTTACTCAGCAGGAGTCTATTGCCAGGGATACTCAGACAACTGCAAAGAAGTGGACAGCGACTGACCACAGTACTGGATGTTCAGGAGCAAACCAACGTCCACACGTTGGGACTAATGGTAATAGCGGCACCAGGTTTAATGGAGCAAACCAGTGACCGCACGCTGGAACCAACAATGTATATCGCAACCAGGTTTAGTGGAGCAAACCAGCGTCCGCACGCTGGGACCAACAATGTATAACGCAACCAGGTTTAGTGGAGCAAACCAGCGTCCGCACGCTGGGACCAACAACGTATATCGCAACCAGATTTAGTGGAGCAAACCAGCGTCCGCACGCTGGGACCAACAAGGTATATCGCAACCAGGTTTAGTGGAGCAAACCAGCGTCCGCACGCTGGGACCAACAATGTATATCGCAACCAGGTTTAGTGGAGCAAACCAGCATCCGCACGCTGGAACCAACAACGTATATCGCAACCAGGTTTAGTGGAGCAAACCAGCGTCCGCACGCTGGGACCAACAACGTATATCGCAACCAGGTTTAGTGGAGCAAACCAGCGTCCGCACGCTGGAACCAACAACGTATATCGCAACCAGGTTTAGTGGAGCAAACCAGCGTCCGCACGCTGGGACCAACAACGTATATCGCAACCAGATTTAGTGGAGCAAACCAGCATCCGCACGCTGGGACCAACAATGTATAATGCAACCAGGTTTAGTGGAGTAAACCAGCGTCCGCACGCTGGGACCAACAACGTATATCGCAACCAGGTTTAGTGGAGCAAACCAGCGTCCGCACGCCGGGACCAACAATGTATATCGCAACCAGGTTTAGTGGAGTAAACCAGCGTCCACACGCTGGAACCAACAAAGTACGATCAGCAGCGAGAAGAACAATGTCGCCAGAGCGACGGCTGGAGCAGGAGATTCAGGAACTCAGTAAGATTAACCCGCGAGGTACAGGAACACTGGAACTCAGTAAGATTAACCCGCGAGGTGCTGGAACACAGGAACACTAGCATACTGGAACACAGGATCAGCAAGTACAGTAGGAACAGGCCCAGAAGCCTGACAAGCAGGTCAGGCAGAGTGAAGTCAGAAACACCACGAAAGGGCAACCTGGAAGTGCTCAGCCTGGGTTTAAAAAGGCTGTGTGAGGAGGGCTAATCACAGACAGCCAATCATGATACTCAGCAAGTGACTGACACTGAACAGCACCAATCACGGACACCGTGATAGCTACTTTATGATCTGATGGTTCATATACACTGTGGTGACCTGCGCCTGGTCCTTGCCTTACTTCCCACCTCTGGGGAAGCTCAATGTTTGGACATCCAAAAGTTACCAGTAACCTATATTGTATGACAGAGCAAAGAGGATTTAGTCTTACCTGTTAAATCCTTTTCTCTTCATCCATATAGGTTACTGGTCTCCCACCCTGTCACGGGACCATGCTTGGTTCTCCTGTGACCGAATGTGGGAGTCCTTTAGAGTTAATGCTCACAGGAGTCTTCTTGTCCCTTCTTGCTACTAGTCAAATCTCACTGGAGGGGACTGGCTGGGGACCAGCTACGAGAGAAAGAAGGCTCCACACTGCACTTTGTTTTATGAATTGTTCCTGCCTACTTAAAGGGGTGGTCTCCTTCCCAAAGTTACCGGTAACCTATATGGACTAAGAGAAAAGGATTTAACAGGTAAGACATTTTTCCAGTGTGGCGGTTATCCCTTTGCCACCCAAGATTTAAGCATTGTTACTGCAAAGGCTTGGGTATATCATTTTGACAGATCTGTTATAACAGTCAAGCAAGTCTATTGGGATTATCTATTGTAACTACTGAGACATGGTGGCAGTTTCATGTTCTACCGCACTTTAACCCCTTAACGACCCTTGATGGTCACAGTACATCAAGGGTCGATCTGACTGAACGACCCATGACATGCTATGATCGTCATGGAGTTCTGGGGTCCCCCCGCGGATGCATGCCATGCGGAGAGTCCGGAACCAGAAAAAAAAAAAAATGCTCCGTGGTCGTTCAGTCACATCGCCGCGATGATTGCCCGGTTGTTAAGGGGTTAAGATACCCACAACCAATAGTTTTGGTACATGAAAGGATATCATAAGAATAGCGAGTTTTGCTGACATTGCGCATGGAATATCTTATGCACAGAATAATTTGGTTGTAAGAGCTAGGTCACAAGAAATGGGAATTGGATCATCTGACTAGTTTTAGCCCTTGCTAATTGCAGCAGGTAAGAGCTGTTGTACTGCAGCAGTGGCCTCTGAAATTTAACTTGTCATCTAGACTTGGGCAAACACACAGCTGCCATTCCAGACTTTATTAGCTGATATCATACACAGCCTTCTGAGACTCGTCATTGAGATGAGCTATAACGACAATTAAATGTCTTGTGTGGCTGTCTACATCACTGGAAAAAAAAAATTAAAACCAATCCCTATTCTCTGAAATCTGATGTATCAAATTGGTTGATACAATATTGTCACCCAGAAGATTGAACCCCTTATGCAGGAAAGAATACTTTAGTTGATAGTGCTATCAGGTGAACAAATACAGTTTGTATATTAATGCTTTTAGCATTTGTTTTTTAAGCTGAGCAAAGAATATAGCTTCGATTTTCCTGGACAACACATTACTGTAATAATAAAATGTCTGGATTCATGGATGCTGATTTGGAGGGAGGGAGGGGGTGTTTAAAAGCAGCTATATTTTTCTGATAAAATGGGAAGTTAACAGGCCATGTTTTGGGGTTATATTACTTCCTCTACAATCTTAAGTTTCACTATGTAACGGTCCATGTTTGATTTTGTAAACTGTAGTCCCAAAATTGGCATTTGGGGGTATTTCCAAATAATGTACAAGTAACTACACTGCTGATCTTAAAGGGATAGTAATACTTCGTTTTAACTTTATTTTATTTTGTAGGCATTAAAAAACATGAAGAATGATATAAGTCTTATCTCTCAATCCTTTATGGTTTATGAGATATTCACAAGCAAAGTTTCCCCTCCCCGCCCCTTTTACCTAGTGTAAGCCATCTCTTCTCAGATGTGAGTCTGGTTGTATGACAGTACAGATAACAGAAGGGGACAATTTTCTTTGTATGAAAACAATGAAAGCCCTTCCCCCCTTGACAAGCTTTTCAGCTTTTTCCCTTATCTTAATTGAAGATTGTCCCTCTCTGCAGTCTACCTGGGCATCTCCCTTCTGATCTGGTTGAACAGGGGGGGATACTTTGTTTGTGAATATCTCTTAAACCATAAAGGTTTCAGAGATAAGACTTATATCATTCTTCATGTTTTTTTAATGCCTACAAAATAAAATAAAGTTAAAACGAAGTATTACTATCCCTTTAATACATGTATAAATACCAAAGCACAGTTTTAATGCAGGATGCTTGTTAAAAACCAAAACAAACAAACAAAAACAAACAAAACACACACATGCGCTCTAACTGTTTCGGATTACCGTGGTTGTCTTGTCATTAAACTAAGCGCATTAATATGGCTATCTAGTCTGATTATTAAAGAGTTTGCAAAAGTACAGTTCAGAGATACTCTGCTAGGAATGAGCAAGCCATCAACTTTAGCAGGCTTTATATGAATGGTAGCCTGGCTAGGGCAAAATGTTTTAGCTCACAAGTGTTTTGCACAGAGGAAATATCCTTAAGCAAATCCTACTTATCCTGTCAAAATAGCAATCTAGCACTGTGATCAAGGGGTTCACATCTGGATTACCCTGTTATAATTTAAGTGACCAAATACAAGGCTGTTTTGCAAATGCAAATGCGAAGGTGCAGGTCAGAAATGCTAGACTAGGAAAGAGCTTGCCATAGAGTTTAGCAGGCTCTACAGGAATGGTATTCTACTCTGAGTGCAATCATTTAGCTCACTAGTGCCTTACAGGGAGGAAAATATTTAAAGCACATAGTACTGATCCTGCCAAAATGGCAGTCCAGTTGCAAAATGCCAAGCAATTCCTCTGAACAAGAGACCACCACCAGACATATTCTGGCCTTCTTGGGCCTCATTATTGAGGTGTAGCTGAACTTCAAATTGGCCATTTTATCTAAGGTGGTAAATGTCAGTGTCACACAATTAAAGGGATAGTAATACTTAAAATGTAAAAAAAAAAATGTTGTAGGGTTTATCCCCCTGAGTAAAACAAGAGTACTCCCACTGCTGAGAGGTGTTTCATTCAAAAGTTATTAATTTTCAAAGTTGAACTTTTTAGGTGCAATATCACAGTGGCCTGAAATTGTACAGTGGCGCTGTTGCTACACGATCCTATGGACAGCTCTGGTCCCGGGACCATAAATCTCCATAGGATGGTGTAGCAACAGCGCCACTGTACAATTTCAGGCCACTGTGATATTGCACCTAAAAAGTTCAACTTTGAAAATTAATAACTTTTGAATGAAACACCTCTCAGCAGTGGGAGTACTCTTGTTTTACTCAGGGGGATAAACCCTACAACATTTTTTTTTACATTTTAAGTATTACTATCCCTTTAAAGTGGTTTGTCAGTATTTGTTTGTCCATCCATGCAAAGTGCTTAAGTTTTGTTAGGATCTGCACATATTCCACAATACTTTCAAATTTAGACTTCACATGCAGAACCTACACAACAAACTAAGTTGTATTTAAATGTTATGCGTAGAATTTAAAGGACTTACTGAGGAAAATTGTTAATCTCAATTGCACAGTTATTCAAATAATTTGCTACCACAGCCCTAAATTATGCCAGGTTCAATTTGTTGAAACCACCCATGAAGGAGAGTTTCTGAAATAAAGTGATCAAGACAGAAAAACAATATAGGAACATTTCAAAACCATGGGTTATCTCTGTCTGTACACTGAAGAAATGGAAGATACCATCCAGACAAACTGGTTCTGGATGTCACTCTGAAGCCATCTTTGAACTTTTGATTTCTGAAAAGAAGTGTGTCTGAGATTGCGGGGCTAGGACCCTTAACATGATTGGTATCTTATAGCCAAAAGAGCCAGATGGCTAGTGGTTCCCTCTTGGCAACTGATACATCAGTAACAGCACAGCTGAAGCTGAAAATATGATGTGTGCTTCATTTCCTGTACAGTGTGCTATATGCAGGAGCTTCGGTTAAGACTAATACATCTTGCTGCATCCTTCTACTGCTTCCTCTCATAACAGAAGCAGTGCAATGATTGGCTTTCACCAGCTCTAACATTTTAGCTCTGTTCTCTTCTTAAGAAGACAGAAGAAAAGCTGCTGTAGCTGAGATTAGCACAAGGTTTGCATTGCTTTTACTGGAAGGGGAACATGATTTGAGCAGTAAGCAAACCTAGTAAGCTTTGGCTGGAGCCAAAAGCCAAATTAAGGAAGTTCCTGTGGCCTCTTCTACATTAAACAGAACAGAAACAAACATGCAGTTTCTAACTGCCTTTAAATCCACTGAGTGTAAGAATGGGGTGAAGTGTATTGAACACATCTACCATTTTAAACAAATACATCTATCTATCTATATCTTCTATCTATATAAAAGAATAAGCCTCATTGCATAATTTATGGTACCTCACACACACAACATAATTTATGTCTCCTCAGAAAACAAACACACATTGAACAGAATGCCTCATTACATAATTTATGTCTCATTAGGAGACACAACTCCTATTGGGTGATTCAGTGGGGACTTTACTGCTCCCATTGAGTGATTCAGTGGGGGCATGTTTATCATACAGGGAGCTGGTCCGCCCCCTCCAACTCAGCCACCACTATCCAACTGACAAAAAATATAGCTGCCGCTCTCTCCTGACGTAGGGGATATCAATAACTTCTCCTGGTCCACACACACTCTCACTCAGGATCATGACCCCACAAACACACTGTTTCACCTCCCACAGATAACTGTAACCCTCCATAGACTCTGTGTCACCTCCCACAGATAACTGTAACCCTTCATACACTCTGTTTCAGTACAAGGGTGTAATGTTTCCATAAAATACAAACTGAGGGATAAACTTAATAGCAACTCTTTTATTTAACTCTTTTCATCTCTTCAGTCAACCTCACTAACTGTTTTCAACTGTCACTCCTCCACTTCCTGTTTCCCGCCCTTTCTCCTTAAAGGGAGAGAGATGCTTTGCTGTATGTTACAGAGGGCAAGCCTCAAACACCACTTTCTATTTGTTCCCTCAACATATTGCTACGCTGCCTCCACTGAAGAGCCACCCTGTGTTATATTGCTATGTTACCTCAACTTAAGCCTTTGATTGCCAGATGGGTACGCAACGCATTGCAAAGCAATGCGTTGTGTACCCCTCTGGCACTTAAAGGGTTAAGTAAGGAGGAGTTACTGCTCCCATTGGGTGATTCAATGGGGGAGTGATTTAAAACATGCAGGGAGTTGGCTTGCCCCCACTATCCAGCCCGCCCACCACTATCCAAGTAACTGAAAAAACAAAATGGCTGCCACTCGCTCCTACACCACAGACACAAACACATCAGACAAAAACCACACACACACTTACAATTCACACACTCACTCTCTCACTCACACACTCAATCACACACACTCAGACACACACACACTCAATCACACACACTCACACACTCTCACTCACACACTCACACTCTCACTCAATCACACACACTCAATCTCACACACACTCACACACTCTCACTCACACACTCTCACTCACACACTCTCACTCACACACTCACACTCTCACTCAATCACACACACTCAATCTCACACACACTCAATCACACACACACTCAATCACACACACTCACACACTCTCACACACTCTGACTCAATCACACACACTCATTCACACACACTCACACACACTCAATCACACACACTCAATCAGACACACACACTCACACACACTCAGTCAGACACTCACACACTCTCACTCACACACTCAATCACACACACTCAGTCAGACACTCACACACTCTCACTCACACACTCAATCACACTCTCACTCACACACTCAATCACACACACTCAGACACTCACACACTCAATCACACACACTCAGACACTCGCACACTCTCACTCACACACTCAATCACACACTCTCACTCACACTCTTCCTCTCATTCACACTCTCCCTCTCTCATTCACACTCTCAATCACACTCTCTCATACACCCTCTCATTCACACACTCTCACTCTCAAACACTCTCAATCATACACACTCCAATCACACACACACACCCAATCACTCACATGCAATCAATCACTCACACACAATCACTCACACCCAGGGAGCCAGCACGATTCACCTTCGACCATAGTCTCACTCACACTCACTCACACCCCGGGAGCCAGCACGATCAACCTTCTACCATAGTATGTGCAATTACCACATGCATTTCAACTACATGAATGAATGCCACTCACTCACACACACCCTGGGAGCCAACATGATCCACCTTCCACTATAGTATGTGCAATTACCACATGCATTTCAACTATACGAATGAATGCCACAGTGGAGGCATAATTACAAACACAAACTCATTACAATGACACATAAGTCACCCCCTTATGACTCACTTCTGTGTGTGTGTCTCTGTGTGTTCCTCACTGTGTGTGTTGTATGTATGTCTGTATCACACTCTGTGTCTGCATGTTGTGCATTGCATGTATGTGTGTATGACTGTGTCACTCTTTATGCATCTCAGTGCATGCGTGTGCATTTGCGTGTGTGTGCATTAATTCCCTATATATCCTGACGGGCAGCGCCATCCCGCATTGCTAGTGTGTATATATATATATATATATATATATATATATATATATATATATATATATAAAAGAATAAGCATCATTTCATAATTTATGGTACCTCGCACACAGAATATAATTTATGTCTCCTCAGAAAACAAACACACATTGAACAGAATGCCTCATTACATAATTTATGTCTCATTAGGAGACACAACTCCTATTGGGTGATTCAATGGGAACTTTACTGCTCCCATTGAGTGATTCAATAGGGGCATGTTTATCATACAGAGAGTTGGCCTTCCCCCTCCAACCCGCCCACCTCTATCCAACTGACAAAAAAAATACAGCTGCCACTCACTCCTGAAGTAGGTGATATCAATAACTTCTCCTGGTCCACACACACACTCTCAGTCAGGATCATGACTCCACAAACACACTGTTTCACCTCCCACAGATAATTGTAACCCTCCATACACTCTGTGTCACCTCCCACAGATAACTGTAACCCTCCATACACTCTGTTTCAGTACGAGGGTGTAATATTTCCATAAAATACAAACACAGGGATAAACTTAATAACAACTCTTCTATTTAACTCTTTTCATCTCTTCAGTCACCTCACTGTCTGTTTTCAACTGTCACTCCTCCACTTCCTGATTCCTGCCCTTTCTCCTTAAAGGGAGAGAGATGCTTTGCTGTATGTTACAGAGGGCAAGCCTCAAACACCACTTTCTATTTGTTCCCTCAGCATATTGCTACGTTGCCTCAACTGAAGAGCCACCGTGTGTTATATTGCTATGTTACCTCAACTTAACCCTTTGAGTGCCAGAGGAGTACTAAACGCATTGCAAAGCAATGCGTTGCGTACCCCTCTGGCACTCAAAGGGTTAATTAAGGAGGAGTTACTGCTCCCATTGAGTGATTAAGTGGGGGAGTGATTTAAATCATGCAGGGAGTTGGCCTGTCCCCACTATTCAGCCCGTCCACCACTATCCAAGTAACTCAAAAAACAAAATGGCTGCCACTCACTCCTACACCACAGACACAAACACATCAGACAAAAAAAACACACACACACACACACACACTAAATCATACACACTCACAATTATTCACACACTCTCACACTCACAATAATTCACTCACTCACACACTCAATGACACACACTATCTCACTCCTACAATCACTCACACTCATTCACACTCTCACTCACTCTCATACACCCTTTCACTCACACACACGCCCACTCTCACTCTCTCATTCACACTCTCTCACTCACACTCTCATTCACACTCTCACATTCACACACACATACTCACTCACACTCTCTCATACACCCTCTCTCACACAATCACACACTCACTCTCATACACCCTCTCACTTACACACTCTCAATCACACACACTCCCACTCTCTCATTCACACTAACATTCACACACACACTCTCTCACTCACACTCTCTCAGTCTCATACACACTCTCACTCACTCACACCCTGGGAGCCAGCATGATCCACCTTCCACTATAGTATGTGCAATTACCACATGCATTTCAACTATATAAATGAATGCCACAGTGGAGGCATAAGTACAAACACAAACTCATTACAATGACACATAAGTCACCCCCTTGCGACTCACTTCTGTGTGTCTCTGTGTGTCCCTGTGTGTTCCTCACTGTGTGTGTTGCAAGTCTATATCACACTCTATGTGTCTGCATGTTGTGCATTGCATGTATGTGTGTATGACTGTGTCGCTCTTTATGCATCTCAGTGCATGCGTGTGCATTTGCGTGTGTTTGTGCATTAATTCTCTATATATTCTGACGGACAGCATCGTCCCACATTGCTAGTACTTTTATAAAATGTCATTACTGATTATAGGTACAAATTAAATACCCTTTGTTTTAGTTTTTTCCCTAGTGTATATATAGAATGGGTAACAAACACAACGTTTTGTGATGAGACAAAAATAACGTTCGAATTAAAACTTTGAAGACCAGATAATTGTTCATTGTTGTACACAGCTCTGGGCTTTAATCTGTTCAGTGCCTAATATTATGTTTGCATCAAGCCCAAGATATTATGGGGTTGCTTCTCTTGAGCAGGATAGGGAAGCTTTTCAGAATTCAGGAGGGAAGGAATGCTGCAAAGTACAACTGAATCCATGATGAAAACTTTGTGTCTCCCAAAGGTCTGAAACTATCGCATTTCAGCAAGTCCATAACCTGAAGCACAAAGCAGTTTGTTATTATTGGTGTTTTTTAGTGGACCAAAGTCGTCCTACAATAAGTGAAATTTAATTGGCTATGCTTTTATGTATTATATCACAGAAAGCTTTAAAGGGGATGTATCACTTTATAAAAAGGTGTTACCCTGTGCTTTGTTAATAAAAATAATACTAGGAAAGCTGTGTGCTGTGAACGGCAACTAGCGTTACAGCAAGCTGCGGTTAGCATTATACGGAGGTTGCAACCTGAGTATAATGCTAATCGGAGTTTGATTTCACGCTAGAAGCTATTCACAACACACTGAAGAGAAGCGTAAACGCTCTCCCTGGGGCAGCTGTGAGGGAGGTGGGAGGAGAAATAGCATTTGCAAAAAACCTGTGCTGATCACCATAATCGGACATGCTGATTCTTTGGCACAGGTCTTCTGCACTTGAAGAGGCAATATCTTTGTAAACAGTTACATTTAAAAAAAAAAAAAAAAAAAAAAAAAAAGCTTTCCTAGTATATACTCTATATTAGCCAAACAGACCGAATCAAAACATTTCTCTCTCGTCCAATACAGGTTACTGTTAACTCTGGGAGGCGATCTGCCCCTTAGTTCTCAAAGTATATGCACGGGGTGGAGCCTCCCTTCCCTCCTTGGCTGCAGCTAGCCAATCAGCTCCAGAAAGATGTGTTCCTTGGTGAAGACAACAGCAGGCTGAGAAAAGTTCTGCTATAGTTTTAGAATCTTTTTTATTTTTCTGTTACATATGGCAGTAGTGGAGTAGCTCCAAAACAATTGCGGGCAAAGACCTGCAGCTTTTATAAACTGCTCAAAAAAATAAAGGTAACACTTAAACAACACAATGTAACTCAAAGTCAATCACACTTCTGTGAAATCACACTGTCCACTCAGAAAGCAACACTGATTGACAATCAATTCCACATGCTGTTGTACAAATGGAACAGACAACAGGTGGAAATTATAGGCAATTAGCAAGACACCCCCAATAAAGGAGTGGTTCTGCAGGTGGTGACCACAGACCACTTCTCAGTTCCTATGCTTCCTGGCTGATGTTTTGGTCACTTTTGAATGCTGGCGGTGCTTTCACTCGAGTGGTAGCATGAGACGGAGTCTACAACCCACATAAGTGGCTCAGGTAGTGCAGCTCATCCAGGATGGCACATCAATGCGAGCTGTGGCAAGAAGGTTTGCTGTGTCTGTCAGCGTAGTGTCCAGAGCATGGAGGCGCTACCAGGAGACAGGCCAGTACATCAGGAGACGTGGAGGAGGCCGTAGGAGGGCAACAACCCAGCAGCAGGACCGCTATCTCCGCCTTTGTGCAAGGAGGAGCAGGAGAAGCACTGCCAGAGCCCTGCAAAATGACCTCCAGCAGGCCACAAATGTGCATGTGTCCACTGAAACGGTCAGAAACAGACTCCATGAGGGTGGTATGAGGGCCTGACGTCCACAGGTGGGGGTTGTGCTTACAGCCCAACACCGTGCAGGACGTTTGGCATTTGCCAGAGAACACCAAGATTGGCAAATACGCCACTGGCGCCTTGTGCTCTTCACAGATGAAAGCAGGTTCATACTGAGCACATGTGACAGAGTCTGGAGACGCCGTGGAGAACGTTCTGCTGCCTGCAACATCCTCCAGCATGACCGGTTTGGTGGTGGGTCAGTAATGGTGTGGGGTGGCATTTCTTTGGGGGGCCGCACAGCCCTCCATGTGCTTGCCAGAGGTAGCCTGACTGCCATTAGGTACCGAGATGAAATCCTCAGACCCCTTGTGAGACCGTATGCTGGTGCGGTTGGCCCTGGGTTCCTAATGCAAGACAATGCTAGACCTCATGTGGCTGGAGTGTGTCAGCAGTTCCTGCAAGAGGAAGGCATTGATGCTATGGACTGGCCCGCCCATTCCCCAGACCTGAATCCGATTGAGCACATCTGGGACATCATGTCTCGCTCCATCCACCAACTCCACGTTGCACCACAGATTGTCCAGGAGTTGGCGGATGCTTTAGTCCAGGTCTGGGAGGACATCCCTCAGGAGACCATCCGCAACCTCATCAGGAGCATGCCTAGGCGTTGAAGGGAGGTCATACGGGCATGTGGAGGCCACACACACTACTGAGCCTCATTTTGACTTGTTTTAAGGACATTACATCAAAGCTGGATCAGCCTGTAGTGTGGTTTTCCATTTTGATTTTGAGTGTGACTCCATATCCAGACCTCCATGGGTTGATAACTTTGATTTCCATTGAGAATTTTTGCGTGATTTTGTTGTCAGTTCATTAATTCAGATCTAGGATGTGTAATCTTAGTGTTCCCTTTATTTTTTGGAGCAGTGGGATGTGTAATCTTAGTGTTCCCTTTATTTTTTTGAGCAGTGTATATGGATGTCGTCTCCAGTCTTCCCCGTCCTGATTAAACAATTTTTAATGGAGCAAACCTCTATATCCACAAGCTCTTCAGTCTGATCCGTTGAGCGAGCAGAGTCAATAGTTCATCTTGTCAGAACTTAGTATAACCCCTCCTGTCCTCAGTGTGTATTAAGGGTAGCTGGTACCTCTCAGCAATATTGGTGATATACATAAAAAACGATGTGGGGGTGCAGTGCTCCTCCAAGCATTCGTATCCGTCACGATACTTAAAGGAAATGGTCCCTTTTTGTCCCAAATTAGTTTGTAGAAAATTGATTCTATACAAGCAGAAAATAGTTTTGGGAAGATTGTGTCTCCTTGTCTGATGTCCTTTTCTGTTTTGATTTGGACTTTATCATTGTTGACCTGTATTGATGCAGTTGCATTTTCATATAATGAATGGAGGATATTGATGTAAGCTCTATTCATTTGTTGATCAGGGCATCGGTTATTGCTTGCTTTTTTCAAAGGCCTTTTCATACATAATGAAGGCTATGCATAATGGAATGTTGGATTCATTATGTTGTTCTATAACTTGTTGCACTGTCTGGATCCATTGTACTGAAACCGCTCTTGAAGCCTGCATGTTGACAGTACTTTTGTAAAAACCTTGCAGATGACTGGCAATAATAGGCTTATTGGTCGGTAATTTTATACAGCAGTCTTATCTTTTTTGTGCAGTAGAATGACTTCTGAGTTTTTCCATGTTTTATTATTTGTTGCGTTTCTGCTTCTGTACCAGCTTTGTGGCCATCTTTCATTTTGCTTTATTTAGCCCTTGATTTTCTTCCAGTGTCCTTTTAACCCCTTAAGGACCAGATGACGTGCTATATATCCTTAAGAACCGGTGACGGTGATGTCACGTACTTTTTACTTACAGCACTCTACCGGAAGCGCTGTAAGTAAAAACAGGGTCTAAAATTGACCACCTCCCTTAGGCCCCAAAGTGGAGCGCTGGTACGCGTAACAGGTCAAGTGTACCGGCATGTCAGCAAGGATCAAAGCAGTCCTTAAGGGAAGGTAACTTCCTGGACCACTGGTCTTTAAGGGATAAATTAGCTCAACACGGAACTTATGCATTTCTTCTTTTATGCTCTTCCTTTTGGTCTTGCACATTTCTACACATTTTACCATTTCTGATATTGTTTTCCTTCATTTCTCGTCACTTATTCATCATGGTTATATAATATTTGGTTTGGTTTTTCTTGCTTTATAGTAGGCGCATATTTTCAATAACTTTCATTGTGGGTTGAATTGTCTGTGTCTAATGTCTTGCAGCCCACTAAAGACATTATACAGTGCTAACTCAAAATTCTTATAATTTTTCAATAGATGGCTACTGTCGATCTTCATGTTTGCCGACTTCATCATTTTCTCTCCCTCTCATTCTTGCTGTCAATTTTAATCTCATTAGACTATGGTCACTTCCAAAGACTGAGCAGTCAGTGATTATCGTTTTATTCGCTGCAAGTATGAAGTCCATTTTCCTTTTTTTTTTTTTTTTTTTTTTTTTTAAACTATTAGGACTTTTTCATGTCCACATTCTCTGGGCCTCTTTCTACTAGAATGAATTCAAACTGTACAAAATTTGTTCTGAAATTTCAGTCAGTTGGTCGCCTCTGTCTTCTCTTTTTCCAATTCCATGTGGTCTGATTGTTTTTTTGCCCTTTTGGATCTTACAATTCTAGCACTGAAATATCCTATTATAAATTTGTAGTTGTATTTGACCTGTTTGCAGAGATGTAATAAATCATAATTCAATTCTTCAACCTCACCCTCATCCACTACTTGTAGGGGCATAAACTTGAATAATTTTAAGACCACAGCGACTGTTTAGTTCGATTTCACAGTAAACAAATCTTTTAGAAATACTTTCTACTTTTACAACTATATCAGTCTTTTGTTAATCAAGAATCAAACAATTCCATATTGTCCATCATTAGTTTCTTTATAGTGTAGCCAGTGTCCATCTTCTAATTTGACTAAATAGTCAATTTTTTATTTTTTTTTAATAAGAGTTTTATGCTAGCAGATAATGTCCCAAATTATGTTATTCGGTTCTTGTGCTAGTGCCTCTAACCGTGAAACAGTACTCATAGACTGAATGTTAAGAGCTGCAATGTCTGAAGACTGAAGGCAGCCTGCTATTACCTGGAAAGTGAAGCCATGCGGAGGGAATGGACCATAATCTGCCATGCTGGTCCAGTGGGGGTTGGCAGATTTTAGAACAATTAAGCCTGGTGTCTTAGCTTTGATCTGTCCAAGTTGGGTGACCCTGCCAGGAGAATATATGCTCACAACGGCATAGTTTTCTGCTTCACTGACACATACAAACGCTACAGCCACGATAAGACATTGACCAACTGGAGTGATATTCTTACCTGGCTCCTACAAATGTTGTATTTCAGTGAAGCTGTTTGTATTTTTGTCCATTCCTAACAAATACTTTTTTTTTTAATAAAGGTAATAAATATTTGTTATATTTTCCATTAATTATCAAGAAGACAGAAAAGCAAACAAAAATTAAAGTGGAACCATGCTAAGAGCTGTGTAAGTATCTATTTAAACTATCTATAATTTGAACAGTTTGTTTTCCAAAATTGAATTCCTTGACTGGAGAAGGGAAAGCCCTGAACCTTCTAAGTGACACTCTTGAAAAACTGAAGGCAGAGCTTCAGGGGGTGAGGTAAGCAACTAGGTTCCTGCATCTCTCAATGACACTAGAGATATTAGAATTATATAAGCTTTCCTGCTCCAAATAAGTTAGTCTTTATCTTAACTTATAAACAGTATAACCATGTATGTTCTCTCTTGAAATCCTGCATAATTAAAGGAACACTAACACCAGCAAATGAAATGGGTAATATTTAAAGTTAAAACAACCTAATTACAGTTAGCAATTGTAAACATTATTCATGTTACATCTAAAAAATATAATGCTAAACTTGCTTAAAGGGATAGTAATACTTCATTTTAACTTTATTTTATTTTGTAGGCATTAAAAAAACATGAAGAATGATATAAGTCTTATCTCTGAAACCTTTATGGTTTAAGAGATATTCACAAACAAAGTATCCCCCACTGTTCAACCAGATCAGAAGGGAGATGCCCAGGTAGACTGCAGAGAGGGACAATCTTCAATTAAGATAAGGGAAAAAGCTGAAAAACCTGTCAAGGGGGGGAAGGGCTTTCATTGTTTTCATACAAAGAAAATTGTCCCCTTCTGTTATCTGTCCTGTCATACAACCAGACTCACATCTGAGAAGAGATGGCTTACACTAGGAAAAAGGGGCGGGAAGGGGAAATTTGCTTGTGAATATCTCATAAACCATAAAGGTTTGAGAGATAAGACTTATATCATTCTTCGTGTTTTTTTTAATGCCTACAAAATAAAATAAAGTTAAAACGAAGTATTACTATCCCTTTAAACACATCTATGAACTGTTCTTTTCATAGATAATTTATTTAATACTGTCTGTGCCATTACTACTAAGAGATAAGAGCTAAAGTCAGCTAATTGATTGTAATCAGTGCCCACTGTTGGAAATCAATGGCATTGTCTATCATTGGGCAAAGATAATATAACAAGAGGAAAAGAGGATTTTAGTCTTACCTGTTAAATCCTTTTCTCTTAGTCCATACAGGTTACTGGTAACTTTGGTTAGGCGACCCACCCCTTTAATAAGACAGGAACAATTCTAGAAGTGAATGCAGGAGGTGGAGCCTACCTTCCCTCCTTGGCTGCAGCTAGCCAACCAGCTCCAGTCTAAATTTCCGTAACACCCTGTGCAACATGGGAAGGGGAGGAAAGATATAGGCCAGAGGAAATAACCAAGGAATGGACATGGCATCCACCGCTAGAGCTAGAGGATCCCTCCAGCGAAAGCAGAACCTCGGAACCTTCCAGTTGTGTCTTGTCGCCATCAGGTCGATGTAAGGAAGTGAGATACCTTGGCGTGGTGGTAAGCTTACACAAAGATTGGCCAATTTGTGGGACGAAATTCTCACTTATTTTCACTTAGATTTACTAAGAGTTATTACATATGCTAAATACAGGGCACTTATGGTCACAGTATATAGAGGAGCGCAGGATTGTCTTTTTTGTATGTGTTTTCACTTTTGGGTTTAGGCCTAATGTTAGGGGGACTGGAGAACCCTCTCATTCCTTGCTGCTATCTATATTTCTAACTTTCTTATATTTAATTTATAATATGATACGGATATTTTATGGTAAGTAAGCCCTGTGAGCTTTCTTCTCTTTTCTGCTTTTGTTTTACACATATCTCCTTTAGCTCAACTAAGCAGCTTCTCACTTTATCCAATTTACTCACAAAGATATAAAAACACGTGATTACTTAATTTCATTTCACCATTCTTTTTTCTTTCTCACTTGGCCTTTAAGAACAAGGCTTTTTGGCCTGTTCCAGTATGCAATCCCCCTTGCCTGTTTGGTATTATCCATTCCTCACATGACTTGTGGGGAAGGATATAAATGGAACATAGTTTTCAATGCAGGCCCTTGTGGGCCATGTATCAGGTAAGTCCTCCCTCTACACCTATTTTGTTTTTTTTGTCTTGTTGTAAGTCTGTTGTTTTTAATTGCATTACACTGGGACCCACAAGAAATAAAAACATCAAAATGATATTTAAAGGGTCCCCACTGACACGTTTATTATAACATCTATCTTCAGAGAATGTCTGTTTTTAATTTAGATAGGGTCTTTATAGGTGTATTAGAGTAGGACTTACCACAAAGTAAGATACCTTGGCGTGGTGGTAAGCTTACACACGGATTGGCCAATTTGTGGGACGAAATTCTCACTTATATTCACTTAGATTTACTAAGAGTTATTACATATGCTAAATACAGGGCACTTATGTTCACAGAGTATAGAGGAGCGCAGGACTGTCTTTTTGGTATGTGTTTTCACTTTTGGGTTTAAGCCTAATGTTAAGGGGACTGGAGAACCCTCTCATTCCTTGCTGCTATATATATTTCTAACTTTATTCTTATATTTAATTTATAATAGGATATGGATATTTTATGGTGAGTAAGCGCTGTGAGCTTTCTTCTCTTTTCTGCGATGTAAGGAAGACCCCACTTTTGAACAATGAGGGTGAACACCTCTGGGTGCAGTTCCCACTCTCCGCTGTCCACCGTGTGTCGACTGTGGAAGCCTGCCGTGACGTTGTCTACACCAGGAATGTGCACTGCGGATAAGGCAGGAACGTGTTCTTCTGCCCAGGACAAAATAGCTTTGACCTCTAACCAAGCGGCGAGACTTCTTGTTCCGCCCTGCTTGTTGATGTAGGCCATAGCTGTGGCATTGTCGGACTGAACCTGGACTGGGCATTCTTTCAGCTGGGGTGTCCAATGACGAAGGGCATGAAATATCACCCGAAGTTCCAACACGTTGATGGGAAGGAGAGATTCCTCCGGAAACCACAGACCCTGAGCACTGAGGCAACCCAGGACCGCTCCCCAGCCGGAGAGGTTGGAATCAGTCATCACCTTGGTCCAGAAAGATACCAGGAAGACCTTGCCATTCTGTAGATTGGAGAGGTCAAGCCAACATGAAAAACTCAGTTCCACATGAAGAGGGAGGGATACTGTCATCTTCAGAAGGTCCGGCTGACCCTTTCACACCTGGATCACAAACCTCTGGAGTTCTCTGGTGTGAGCCATGGCAAATGGGACCACTTCTATGGTGGAGCTGAATTTCCCCACTACAGAGGACAGCTTCTTGGCCGGAACTGGATTGTGAGCCAGAATAGCAGAAACCCTGTGGGCAATCTGGTGAGCCTCCTCGTCCGTGAGAAACACCATGCTCTGCTGAGTGTCGAAGAGAAGGCCCAGGAAGACCAGACGCTGGGATGGGACAAGATACGACTTGTCCATGTGGAGGATCCACCCGAGACCGGTGAGTGCGTGAATGCAGTCCTGAACCTGCTGATGAAGAAGTTCCACAGAGGGGGATTTCAGAAGCAGGTCATCTATGTATGGAGTAACTCTGATGCCATCCCAATGGACGATGGATAGTAAAGCTCCCAGGACATGGTTGAAGACTTGAGGAGAGTCAGACAAAAGGGAACAGCTGAAAAATGCAAGTGCCCTTGGTCGCAGGCAACTCTGAGATATTGCCTGCTCTCTGGATGAATTGCGATGTGTAGATACGCGTCCTGAAGATCCAGAGAGGCAAGGGATACCCCTGGGGACATAGCAGCAATCACCGTCCTTAGGGACTCCTGGTGATAATGAGTCCTGGTCACAAAGGAATTGAGATCCTTCAAATCCAAAATGGGACGATAACTGCTGTCCTTCTTGGAAACCACAAAGAGGTTTGAGTAAAAACCCATACCTCTGTCCTGAACTGGAACAGGCTCCAGAACATCCTTGTCCAGAAGGGCCTGGATAGCGCCATTGAACAGACGGCATTTGTCTGTGCCACGGGGCGTATGAGAGGGAAAAAAGTGAAAAGGAGGAAAAGAGAAGAAAGGGATCCTGTACCCTTCCACCACCACCACCTGTAAAACCCACAGGTCTGACACTGAATCCTCCCAGACGCTGTGGTAGTGACCCAGACGGCCACCCACAGCTGAGTGGGGACCTGGGTTCGGCGAGTAATGCCGAAGAAGGCTTGGAAGCCTTAGGCTTGGAGGAGACCTTGGGCTTCCATTGCTGTTTGGGCTTGGAGGCGGCACGCGGAGATGAGGGAACCACCTGGTTTGCCAGACATGTCTCAGTCTGGAAGGAATGAAAAAAAAAAAAAAGATTACGCTTCAGAGGCGTTTTCTTCCTGGGGACCAAAGGCAGAAGGGTACTTTTACCCCCTGTGGCCTCACTAATCAGATCCTTAAGATCTGACCCAAACAACAATGTGCCTTGAAAAGGCGAGGAGAGCAAGGCTTTTTTTGGAAGCTGTGTCTGTAGACCAGATCTTGAGCCAAAGAGCTAGCCTGGCAACCACAGACATGGTGGAAACCCTTGCCACCAAACGGATGGCATCAAATAAGGCAGCAGAAACATAGTGCTGGGCCCCAGAAATGTTGGTAAGAAGCCGCAACATATCCAAAGTAGGAGCACCCTGACGGACAGCCAGAGTGAGCTGTTCAGTCCAGACCGCAATGGCCTGGTTAATCTATGCCGCAGCGAACGCTGGACACATGGAAGTACCAGCAGTGGAGAAACGGACTTGAGGGAAACCTCAAGTTTCTTGTCAGTCCAGTCTTTCAGAGCGGACGCATCAGAAACAAGCAAGGCAGTAGACTTGGATAGCCTGTAGATACGAGCATCCACTTTGGGGGAATGAACCCACTGAGCAAGTCCCACCTCAGAGAAGGGGGAAAAAAAACTTGGCAAATTTCTTGGAAACAGAGGGTTTCTTGTCTGGAGATTTCCACTCTTCAGACACAAGGAGGTCAAGAGTGGGGTTAGGTGGAAAACAGGTAAGGGGCTTCTTAGGCTCCTGAAAAACATCAGAGGGATCTGAAGAAACCTCTTGGACTAAGGGAATGTTTAGAGTGGTTAAGACAGCCCTGATCAGGACCTCAGCCGAGGGCTCAGGATCAGCCTCAAAGGGGTCCCCAAAAAGCTGAGGAGCCCACAGCAGAACATTCCTCAACATCTGAATCCACCAAGAGTTCCTCCTCAGAGGAATCTGATACATTAGGTACTCCCTGCGGTTTTGGCAGGGAAGATCTGATGGAAGAAGGGGTCTGCCACGAGTGGAAGACCCCCTGTAACTGGGGTGGAAAGAGTTGCAATGTAGACAGAAGGTCTCTAGTAGCAGCCTTGAACTATTGCACCCAAACTGTCTCTAATGCATGGCTGGAGGTCCCTGGGACAGACTCAGGGACATCAGAACATGCTGGGCATAAATGACCTCAGAATTCTCTAGGTAACCCTGTATGACATGAGGAACAATGTGCAATAGGCAACAGAGAGACCCCTGCGTCCTTAGTCTTAGGCCTGGCCCCAAGCTCCAACGGATTAAACATTCTCAGTGTCAAAAACGTTTTAAGTGTAAGGAATCACCCAAATACGGTGTGCAAGATTAAATTTCACCCCAGAAATCGCTACAATACACTTATCTGGCAGGCGAAAGGTTAATCTGCAGAGGAGAGGACAGTCCAAGCCCTGCGTAGGTTACTCGTTCTGGAAAAGGCACAAAATGGCTGCCTCAGCAGGAGACAATCAGAAACGAGAGCGTGAAGCAAGCACCCATGGGAAATGTAGTTTTCCAATGAGTGCCCAACAGTGCCCGAAGCCCCCTGAGCCCCCCCCCAGCACACTTAAAACATTAACCGGACAACAGAGCAAGGGCAGACAATTAAAATGAGCAATCCCTTAAGTCGCTACGATGAGCGGTTGCAGAGATATGTCCCAAACTGCACAGTCCCATATAAGTGAATGGCGCAATGGCATCTATGCGTTAAAGCGTGCCTTAAAGGCGCGGAACACAATTTTTTAAAAAGTTTAAACTGTGAATAAGAAGTACATGAAGCATCACTAGAACAGGTTATAAGACCCAAAAAACACTGAACCCAGTAGAGAAAGTGCCAATAACGCCCCCAAAAGATGCAAAACCAGCAGCTAAAGGGTTAAGTTACCACACAATCTTGCTCCAAAACACCCAGACATACAGATAAACCCAGTGAGTGCCAGAGTGTGCAATAGGAACTCCAAAGGAAAACCCCTGTGCGGAGAGGCACTGTGGGACATGCGGACCTGCAGCACTCAAAGGGTTGCTCACGGTTCCTGCTGATCTTCTGACTACCATGTATTAAGAAGAAGCCTTGGTGGGCAACTCCTGAAGACTCTCCCCCACCAGGCATTAAGGTCCACAAAAAACACCTGGATACTGAGCTAGCCACATTTAAGGACATTGTCAGATTATGGTAATTAGCCTAATGGTGGTATTCCATGTCTAACAGAAAAATAAAAAATTAGCTAAAACTATAGCAGAACTGTTCTCTTGCCTGTGTCTTCACCAAGGAACAAATCTTACTAGGGCTGGATGGCTAGCTGCCACCAAGGAGGGAAGGTGGGCTCCACCCCCTGCATTCAATTCTAGAATTGTTCCTGCTTAATCAAAAGGGCAGATCACCTACCCAAAGTTACCAGTAACCTGTATTGGACGACAGAGAAAGAAGATTTTTTTAAAAGAGTACATTTTAGAAAAAAGTAAACATAATGTAAACTTTTCAGTTTTAATGAATATGACAAAACACTTAAGTATTTCTGTTTCAAATGAAAGACTTTGAACCAAAATAGAATTTCCATCTTTATTTTGCATTTTTCCTATAAAAACTCTTGCAGATTTCAAATATTAAAATAAAAATAATACAGGACGAAATATCGCTGCATCAATAGCAATACAGTTTTCAACCTTGAATTCGGGTTCAAGACCAAAGCATTTTGCTTAATATGTTAATAAATACTTCTCGGGCAATCAAACTGTTCTACTAAAAGATGTCTCATTTAAAAGTATAAGTTCATTTTTTTTAACCGTTTAAAATTTACAATATTCTAAAATTGTCTGGCATGACCCCAATGTAAAATTAAAACCTGTTGTTGTAGCAGTGCTTGCCAATCTGGCATGAAAGTAGTTGACTCCAATTGGCCCCATTAAAGACATATTGTGACACAAAACAAACAAACACATTTCTTCTTTAGATAAGACATCCTAATGTATAAATAAACCTCTAAATTAAAAATAATGTTTAGAAGCATTTTCTAAACTTTTATGTTCTGTTTGCAGTTTTTCCACTCTGATTCTAATGGCTTTATTCATCAAACTAAAGAGGTACTATTCTGGAGCACACCATCTGAACCACAGAAGACAAATAACATTTTCCTTTGATAAAATGAGGCTTCTAATACCTTGAATGTGAGAGTGGTCTCAAATATATTGTGACAGTGTGTTGAAGACCTCTCCAAGGGTTTAAAGCCCCATTTAAATCAATGGGGATTTTGGACATTTTGTTAAACCCCTGTAGCTCAGCTACTTTGGCTTAGAATTTCATGTCTTTAAGCTTGATGAATAAGACCCAAGTGACATAAGTGACAGAATCTCCTCTAGTAGAAATACAAAGATTGATTCAGATACAAGGCTGGATTCCACTGGATTTGATAACTTTTTTTATCTGCAGATTTCCTCATAGGTTTTAATAGGAATATGTGAGATACGTCCGGCAGTGAAAAATGTATAACTTCCAATGGAATCCAGGCTCAAATTCCTTCAAAACCCATTGGGTTACCATTACCAGAGGTCAGAGTATTGATTTGAGTGGTCAGAGTGGGGAGTTTCGCAGTCATAAAATGAAGTACCGTCTAAGTAAACAAGTTTGAACAGATTTATTGTAGTGACTATTTATGGTTTAGGAGTATTACTTCATGTGGTGAAGTGATGGATTAATTCTTGACCAAAACAAGTGCACCATAGGGGGAAAAAATTAATTATCCAAATGTTTGCTGACTGAAATGTGTCTTTTAACCTAATGATTGCTAGAATGGTCTCCATCATGTTGCTTCGTAATGTGCTGGAGACCTATTTGTCCCCTATTGTGTAGTTGGTTTGCCACAAAATTACTCCATAACTCAGTGTTTTAATGTATACATTTTTTTCCATCCTTTCATTGTTTTACTGCACAGAAATAATACATTATTATGTTCTTTCCCTTAGAGGAGATAAGTGCATATAACCAAGAACATGTCTCCAAGGGGTGAATTCAGGAAGTTAAGGAAATGCAATTCTAGAGAAAATCAACTCCACCACATGGAGACAAATGAAATTTACCATTGATTTAAATAGGGCTCGCAACCACTTGAATGCTAGGGAGGCCCCCAATGCACTAAGATTCAATGCAGTGGAGACCTCTTACATTCAAGGGGTTAAAAGCTACATTTAAATCAATTGGAATTTTGAGAATTTTTTTTATTCCCACCCATCAAAACGATGCAGCTGGTTTGCCCCAGAACTGAACACTCTTTAGCTTCTTTAACACAGTCCCAATTTCCTTTACAGGAAGCCCCCAAACAGTCAGGAAACATTTTTGGTTGACAACAAACACTGATATCAAGTGGAGGGAGTTAAATACTGTGTATGGAAGACAAACACTCAACAAAAACTCATTTGTATTAATACAGCCTTCCCTCTTTACAAATACAACTGATACACGTACTACAGTGTCACTACTTGCATTGGAGGGAATACAATTAATATTCGTAATATTCCAATATTAATTTTCCAGTGCTGTAGTCATTGGGCCAATTCTTAGGGCCTTTATGTTAAAAAGAAAAGGGAGTAATTCTGAGTCAAACCAACATGGGGAAAAACATTAATCTTTAATACAATAGAATGTTAGAGAGATATCGCCTCTCTAACATTCAACGAGTTATAAAGCCATTATAAGTTTACTCCACTTTTCTTCGGAGCATAAGAGGCCCTAAGGGTGGGAATGTTCAAAATGTTGTGGTAGCCGAAATGGTCAGCAATGAGTCTGAAAAAATTCTTATGTCATCCTTTCTCAGTTCTCAGATGTATGGCATGAAATTCGACCCCTTCAGTCAAATAGCAAAATCAGTCTTTGGAGGGCATGGTTTAATCTACTGTCATACTGTAACTTTTTTTTTTTTTTTTTAACTTTTTCTAGCCATTATTTTTTGTATAATTTCCATCACCCTTTTTCTGACAAAATAAATTAGACTTAACCCTTTGAATGCCAGAGGGGTATACAACGCAATGCGTTGTGTACCCTTCTGGCACTCAAAGGGTTAAACTGAAGAAGACTGTTTAAAGTAATATTAGCAGACAGGAATGGGAAGCAGTAATCTGGCATTAACTGTGAAAAAGCTTGCTTTTACGCTTAAAATTTGTTGTTAAAAAGGTCTTTAAAGGATAGTATTCTTCGGTATCCATTTGATATGTTTCCCCCTAGTTGGCGACCATCAAAACAACCAGATTAGAATGTTGCCTGCACCATGCGGGTGATATCAGTATCTCGCCTGCATGAAAAGGGAGAAATTCTCCTGTTGCCTTTTTGATGGTCGCACCGCCCTGACTACTACTACTTCACCTCATCTGCTCCAATAAATCTACACTGCGCCGCCCCACAGACGCCTTGCTTCTAGACTCGTTCTCTAGAATCCTTGTGCTAAACTGTGGAACCTCATGAAAAGAAGTGGGGTTGGTCTATAAAGTCTAGAAGCAAGGCATCTGTGGGGCAGCACAATGTAGATTTGCTAAAGCAGATGAGGGGAAGTAGTAGTCAGGGTGTGCAACCATCAAAACGGCAAACTGAGAATATCGCCCTTTTCGTGTGGGCAAGATTCTGATTTTGCCTGCATGATGCAGGCGACATTCTGATCTCATATTTTTGATGGTCGCCAAGTAGGGGGCAACAATTCTAAAGTAAACCATATTCATCAAGCTATTTTGTAGCATTGTGTTTAAGATTTTAAGGCATTTTCAAAAGTCATTACCACCAACTCACAATGTAACTTTTTTCATTACAACAACTTTTTGAACATTACTGCCTAAATCTAGTGTTTCCTTGAAGGAAAGACAGGCCCTGGTTAAAATGAGATCCCAAAAGGGAGAAGGGAAAGCCAAGCTCTTATTTAAAAAAATAAAACTTTTACAAATGAACATGAAAAAATGATTTACAGAAGAATATAAAAAGATGTCAAGTAAGTGGGTTTGACCTCTCAAAAACACATTAAAACTCATTTTGGTCCTAGAAGGGACTGATGGTCAACTTACGGTAGAGGAGTATAGTAAGCAATAATGGACTATTTAGTGTTTAATATTTTGATTAGTGATTTGGAGACAGAGTTGGAATCTGCTGACTGCACGTGACCTCTACTCCTTGAAAATAAATGGGGTTAAAATGTCCCATACTGCATGGAATAAGGCCTCAGCATACAGTAGGCTGCTCATCAAAACTGCTTTATGCAGAAAACAAAAGATGAGTGATACTGGACCATACCAGATTCACCACAGGAAACACAGAAAATGTCCAAATTCCAATTATTTCAATCTTTTAACCCCTTGAACCATACAGATAAAACTCAACAGCATTCAAGGGGCCACTGCATAACGAAAATATTATATTACCACTGCTGACAGAGTTTTTATTCAAAAGTTACTTCAGCTCACACATTTTTTGGGTGCAGTATTCCTATAGGCTGAAATTGTGCAGTGGTGCTGTTGCTACAAAAGCCTACGAATGGTTATGGTCACTGACAATAGCCGTCCATAAACTGATCTAGAAAGAGCACTACCATACAAGTTCATACCTGAAAGTGCTATACCCAAAAATGCAAATCATGATTGCAATAACGTGAATAAAAACTTTCAGCAGTGAGAGAACATTCATTTTATTTTGCAAGGTAAACCCTGCAATACATTTTCCATATTACATAATACTAATTGCTTTAAAAGTCCCATTTATATCAAGTGGGGATTATTATCCCCACCTCAACTGGTACAGTCAGTTTGTTCTGCTTATGCTTCTTGAATAAGGCTACAGTAATGTTTAGAGAGCTACTGAAAAAGTGGATTCCCTCCATTTCTTTGGGTGGGCAGGTGACATTAGCAGAATACCTTGTAGTGTGAAACACCTGAACTGTTTTGTTGTAGCTTCTAAACTCATTGTTATCCCTTGGAAATGGTGGGGGGTTTTACTGAAATTAGGATTAATTATTAGGGTGCCTGCAAAGCAAGAAAGGTAAACCAGGTGCTGGCACCAAGAAAACGGGCAAAGTCCTATATAAATACTCTTCAACTCTTTACCTTTAATAACCTGTCCCCTTTGTGGACAAAGCATATGCATCCCCCCATACCTTTACAACATAAGGGTCACTGGAAGGTGCCTCCAGTAACAACATTGATAAAGGAAAAGGAAATAATGTTTAAAATCTCAATTTGATCATGATCACTCCATTAAGATCCAACCCCCTCCAAACACATCATAACTCGAATTTTCCTCTCCTGCTTAATGAAATTAAAAAGCATTTAAGAAGAATCATCACCTCCCTCATAATAACCCCCATTAACCTTACTATGGGCAGAAAATCTTATTGGCCCCTATGAATTTGTCTTCAATCAGTCCTGGAGGTCATGTCCATGATGGCTGTTAACAGTACCAGACTGCACATGGTAATCATAACCGTTTAAGGTTGTGAAACACATTACTTTGCAATGCACTGCACACCCCTTTGGTTTGTAGGCTTAGGCTCATGCAATCTGTCTGCTTCAGTCTGAAGAACCTGCCAGCAACTGTCATGTCTGCCCCCGTGCATGGATTTTCTCTCTTGAGCAAAGGTGCAAGGGTAAAACTCACAGCAGCTTTGACATTTTCTGGCATCAGTAACGTAACTGGGGGTTATTATTAGGAGGTGTTATTTCTTGTTTAAAATTTTAGCAAGAGATCAAATAAAAGGAAAACAAAATTCACCCTTAACCTGCAAAAAAAACAAGAAAAAATTAAATCTTGCGCCTCTCCAGGCCCTCTTATACATAAAATACATACATATATATAATATATATAATATACAGCTTACAGAATTTCCGTAATGTGCTCAGTCTCTCCTTGATGACCTGAAATACAATCACTTTCATGCTCTTCTTGAAAGAAAAAATATTAATAGACATGAGAAACTAAAGGGGGGCAGCTTGGAGGAACCAGTCGCTCCCTTGTAAACTCCTCTCTAGGGCTTCATTTATCTGTTGTAAATTCTGCAGATTTACCACAAGTGTCTTTACAGAAAAAAAATCTCTCTCAAAATGCAGACATTAAAAATATTAGTATGTATAAGGTGCAGTTTCACCTTATATTATATGGTACTGATGAAAATAGGGGGGAAGTGTGTGTGTGTATGTATATATATATATATATATATATATATATATATATATATATATATATATATATATATATATATTTTTACACACAGGCAAACACATGTATACTGCATTCATGTACTGCACAAATAATTCTCATTAACCAGACAAACCTTCTCTTTCCTGTAGAAGCTGGAGGTGACTGGCACACACAGAGGCCCTGTACACACTGCAGTCTTTGCAATGTGAATTAGCTCTGTATCCTGAAAGAACAATAAGGTTTAAAAAAAATCGCGATAACCCTGTGCTCTCAGAGGGGGTTAAAAGTCCCACAATATAAAATGCTGCACACTGGAGTGATGTCATCCTGGTTGGAGAAGCCTAGGTGGCTCAGTGAGAGAAATTCTATTGGTTGGGGATAGCTGGTTCACCCTCAAGGTGCTCTTCACTGGATACCTGGACTAGTTTAAGGGATGGGGGTGTTTGAGATTGAACTGTCCCATGCCCAACACTTCTTTCTCCTTTCCCCCCCCTTTTCTTTGGGGTCATGTGGCTCCAGCCTCCAGGTAACTCTGCAGCTTGCGAACTGTTGTCTCATCCAGAGAAAAGAGGTCAAAGTCGAATGTTGTGTTGGTGACATTAAAATGGCCAGTCTCCTCAATGAGGTTAACAATCTGAGAGGAGAGAAGAGAGGTCAGGTGAGTGGGATGAAAAAATAGGCCACAAAATGTTTAGTAAGGAGAAACGGTTTTGGAAAAAGGGTGAGATATTAGCATGAATGGAAAAATGCTGTTGGGAATGAAGCAAAATGAGTAAGAAAGTAATGTGAGGGAACTGCAAATTGTGTTACTACAACAAGGAGAGAAACAAAAGTTCAAGAGAATGAAAAATAGAGAGATGAGATTGGAGGAACAAGAGACAAAGAAACAAGCAGGGAAGGAGATATGCAAAACAGGATCAATGGGTTGACAGAAAAGATTGGCAGTGAGCAACATAAAGGAAGGAGATGTGAGCAAGAGACAAAAAAAGGGACGAAATGAGAGCAAGGACAAATGAGATTAAACGGGCAGAGAGATGACAGACGAGACTGAAGAGAGAAACACACAGGCAAGATGGAGGTTAGTGACAGAAAAAGAGAGAGGATGGAAGGCAAAAAATAAAGAAAGCTTTAAGCAACACTGGTGGAAAAGAAGCAGTGACAAAGGAATAATATTACTTGGGACTATAAGCACGTTATGTGAATATAGTTATTAGACAACCTAATGTTCTCTTTGACTACAGAAATGCTACAGGTAGTGAGAGGAGAACATGGTTTGACAAAGATGATAGATTAATTAGTTGGTGACACAAAAAGGAAAGACTCTGGACCTCAACACTGCTACAGCCTCTTGACACCAAAAATCAGGCCTACTCTCTTACATAATAAAACTACCCACAAATGTAGATATAGATACATACAGCCATATGGATGATAGAAATTAGGGGGGTTTATACTTACCAATACATCCTTTTCTTTAAGGATGCAGGGACCCTAGGGTATATTGCTCCTCCTCCTGGAGGCAAGGCACTGAGGAATGAATACCCCTGCCACTTCCTACCTTCTATCCGCCTCCACCCAGTAAACTTAGATTACATCTAGCAAAGTGGACAAAGGTATAGACACCAGTACAGCAACAGCAGGGCATCCCAACCCATGACAAGAGATGTTTTTTCAGGGTGGGATGCCCTGCATCCCTCAATCAGCTAAGAGAACAAGTGATATTTCTGTACTTTCCAATAAATCCTTTTCGTAGTCCATGTGGAACACAGGAACCATGGGGGTTAAGTTGCTACCACTAGGAGGTAGTGCACTTGTAGACAAAGCTCTCTGGAGGAGAAGACAACCTCCCTGCTCTAATTAACCCCCACTCACCAGCAGCAACATTAGTTTTACAGACAGCCATGAAACACAGAAAAAAAAAAAACTAGAGTAGGGAGGCAATCACCATGGCAGAGATCATCCCTGTCCAGGATGCAAACTACATGATTTTCTCCAGGGGTATATGCTATGTTTCATAAGGTATAAGAGAAAAGTACACAATAATCTTCTCCTCTCTTTCTTCCATTGTGAACACAGGAACCCTGGGGGGCAAACTAGACTTGTCCTAAACAGAATTTCAGTGAGCAAAAGAAAAACCACAAAGAACTATGCAACAGAAGAAAGGTTAACAGAAAGGAGAAGGAAAAGCCCCTACACAGGCACCATTGCTTGGAGGGCCTTTCTCAAAAATGGTATCATCCAAGGCTAGCACATTGATGCTAATGTTTTGCAAATGTGCAAGTCTTTGCTGCCTTGCACAACTGCTCAGAGGAGGTTAGATTCTGGTAGACCCAAGATGAAACCACTACTCTGGTAAAACTGCAATCCAAAAGGCGCTGGCCTTCTTCTGAGGACACAGGCCTTAGAGGCTGCCTGGCCCAAACAGGGGCTATTGGGAATAACAAACAGAGTGCCAGAGCAATGAAAGTAGTATTTAAGACATCTATCATCATCCAGACAGTGCAGATGCCATTCTTGCCTAATAGATGGATCAGGACAAAGAGAAGGAAGCACAGTCTCCTGAAAGGAAGTACTCAGAATCATCCTATCTGCAGGAAAAAAAAAATCAGAATCTGAGCCTTACAGGACACAATCTGCAGTTTGGCCACTCACTGAACAGAAACAATTAAAAGAAGGAACTTAAGAGTCAAGAAACAAAAGGAGCCAGAGGTTCAAATGGATACCTCTGAAGCACTCCAAGGACCATATACGGATCTCCTGAAGGCACAGGATCCCAAAGATGGAGTAGACATGCAACAACTCCTGAACAAAAAGACTAAACATATATTCCCTTGTGGAGGAAATCCTGGAGAACAGCCAAAACCATCAGAAGATGAAAAGGAAGTTGACTGAAATCATGTTCTTCACACCACCTGAAGAATAAAAAGCAGCCCCTATAAAAAAAATCTTGGACAAAACAAACTTACAGGTTATAAGCATAGTCGTAATGGCTCAGAGAAGTTCTTCTCTCAGGATATTGGTTTCCAAAGCCATGACATCACAGTTAATCTCACTAGGTCTGGATGATAAAGCTGGTTTGAGAGAGAAGGTCTGGAAGAAATGAGAGACTTCATGGCTTGTCTGATCTGATATGTGAACCAAACCCTGCAAGGCCAGTGAGAGGAGATCAGAATGACGTGATTGGTCCAGCTTGATCTTTCTTAACACTCTGGAGATCAAGGGAAGAGGAGGAAACACGCAGGCCAGGAGGAGCCACCATGAGATCACCATCATTTTCACCGCCAAGGTCTGTTGGTCCCTTGATCTAAAGCAAAACTGGGAACACTGAGATTCACTCGAGATGTCATAAGATCCACAACCAGAAGACTGCAATTCTAAACTATGAAATCGAAAAATTATTGCTTTAGTTTTCATTCCTCAAGATCGAGGAGCTGTTGATGGTGACAGTCTCCTGCAACTTTGTCCACTCCTGTGACAGGAATTGCAGACATTTCCAAAATATAAGGTTCCACCAAGGAGAGGCTCAGCCAAACCTTGGACCATGTGGATGTATTTTTGCTGTATTCTTAAGAGTCAGTAGACAGAGGTTCAAAGATAGAGGACTAAAGTACTTTCAGAATCAGACTGAAGTCCCAAGGAGAAATGCGATGCGTATACGGAGGAACTATGAAATGTCTGAATCCCAGGAATCCTAGCAATGGTCTTCTGGAAGAAAACTGTAAGGAGAATTTTCAGCCTACTCTTAACTCCTTTTCAAGGCCATCTTGTAAAAAGTCCAGGAAATATGGAAGTATGAAGCAGAGAGGATCTTGTGGGCTCTCAGCATACTCTGAACAATAGATTCACTCAGGCCTCTAGGATTCAGAATTTCAGGCTGAAGTTCAACTCCATTAAGACAAGAAAAATTGTGCACTGCACTGGTGAAAGACACCAAGAATTCCTCTACTGACATGTCCATCAGATGATGTAACCAAGCTTGATCAGAATGGAACAGAAGAAGAAAAGAGGGCGCCCAACAGTGTAATATTATCAGAACAATCAAGAAATATAACAGGAATTGAACTCATATTTCCAGAGGATTGATTCCAGCATGAGGAGGATTCTTAACCCCTGTCTCCGCTCAGGGTCTCTGTTGATTGTAAGAGGAATACCCAGAGGTCTAAGCTGTTAAATCCTATCCACATGAAGTGATAACATTAAAAAATGCTAAAAATAGAAAAAACTGATTGAGGCTGTGATTCTCAAAACGTAGCAAAATATTTATTATTACAAAACACCCAAGTGTCCAAAACATTTAAAATAGCTACGCGTTTCTTTGCTCTACACGCCGCGTTAACTGAGCTAAAGCAAACAAAATAAAACACAGCCCCAAACAACCAACCATTATTTAAAATTTCACACCAATCCCCAATTGGATGATTCTCTCTCCAATCTGGTTCGTGTATTGGGCTATCCGCCGTCGACATTTAAACCTTAAGGATCAAAACCTTAAAAATATATGTATGTATAATTATAAAACCCTTAATAACAAAGTAACAACATCATACCTTACCCTATAAAATGAGTCTCCCTTAAACCAAACTAACACGTGTGTTATTTTTATTTTTAAGGTGGTTGATTTGATCCATGACTCCAATTGGATGATCAGTTTAACCATTTACAGACTTGTGGATTTGGGTTCACTATCGTCGGTTATATGGTATTAGTTTGGTTTAAGGTTTTGTTTGGTTTAAGGGAGACTAATTTCATAGGGTATGGTACAATGCTGTTACTTTGTTATTAAGGGTTTTATAATTATACATACATTTGTTTTTAAGGTTTTTTGATCCTTAAGGATTAAATGCCTACAGTGGATAGCCCAATACACGAGCCATATTGGAGAGATAATCTTTCAGCTGGGGATTGGTGTGAGATTTTAAACAACTGTTGGTTGTCTGGGGCTGTGTTTTTTTAATTTTGTTTCCTTTAGCTTGGTTAAAGCGGTGTGTAGAGCCACGAAACGCGTAGTTATTTTAAATGTTTTAGACACTTGTGTCTTTTGTAATAATAGTCTGCTACATTTTGAGAATCACACCTGCGATCATTTATTTTTATCATTTTTTACTTTAATTTATTTTACATACTTTTTTTATAACGGCAATTTGTTGCAAGGAGATATCCAAGGGCGCCCTCTTTTCTTCTGTTGTTTCATGTTTTGAGAGCGAGCGCGAGTTATAAGAGAGGAGCAGCCTGAGCAAGATATTACTGTATAAAGCATTTTTGCCAAGTCCTGTATATGCAAGTCCTTGGCATTTATATTTGTGAGTACCCTCCTGTAGGTGTTCTGGTGGTGGGTCCTGGTATTAAATTTATTGCACAAGGGGCGCCCCCCAGTTGTGTTCCATTCTTGTTTCTAGTGTGTGTGAGCAGAATGGAGCTATGAGCAGGGCCTGAAGCCATTCTCTTTTCAGTTTGGCGATCACTCTGGCAATTATGGCAACTGGAGGGAAGATGTACAACAGTATGCACAGCCAGGGTAATGTAAAATAATCCACTGTAACTGCCTTTGGATCTTTTACTCCTGTACAAAACGCTGGAAATTTTGCATTGAGGTAGGAGGCCATGTCTACCTCTGGCATTCCCCAGCAAGCTGAGAGTTGAAAAAATATAGGATTTTACCTGTTAAATCCTTTTCTCTTTAGTCTATATGGAACACATGTACCATGTGGTTCAGTCCCTCATACGGAGGGCAGGACACATCTCATAGACATAGTCTTGTGGGTGGAAACTCTCCTCCTCCAGCTCAACCCTCCCCCGCCCTGTAAACTCCAGAATGAACGTGACTAAAGCGACACAAACAGGGTAAGAAGAAGAAAATCTCATAGGAGAAGAAAGACTCTAAAAGGACTCAGCAGCCAAGACAGACAAGACCACAGAGCAAATGTTCCTTTCTCTGGGTGGGAGACCTGTATTGCATTGTACTAAAGAGAAAAGGATTTAACAGGTAAGAACACTAAAATCCTATTTTCTCTTACATCCAATATGGAAAGCAGGTACCATAGGTACATACCAATATTAAACTCCCAGCAGTGGGAAAAAAGGAGAAAGGACTTCATGTCTGTCCCCATGATATCAGAGTTCCCCAGGACAATCCAGTATCAGTATAGCCCAAACAGGAACTGTCAACAGACATTGAGCTACACAGCAAATAAGAATAAGAGCCAACGGGCCTCAAACAACTGAACAACAGTATAGCAACCAAGCGCTCAGGTCCTTAGACAGGTAGAGCTGCCTGCAGGATCCTCTGGCCAAAGCTGGCTTCAGCTTCATCGACATGGTAGTGCTTAGCAAAGGTATGCAAGGAAGACCAAGTCTCAGCCTTGCACAACTGCTCAGCCAAGGCCTGATTCTTGTAGGCCCAAGACGCCCACACAGACCTATGGAATGTGCCATGACCTTGAAGGGAACAGGTTTCTTCCGGAGTTCATATTCCTGGCGTATAGTAGCTTTAATGCAAGAGGCTTCATGACCTTGGAAGCAGCTTTACCTTCCCCAGGTTCCTCAGAAATGACAAAAAGAGAGTCAGCCTTGTGAAAAGGCTCAGTATAGTGCACATAAAATTTAAGGCAACGCACAACATCTAACAAATGGAGATCCTTCGCCTTGTCAGCTTTAGGACAAAAAGAAGGCACAACAACTTCCTGATAGATGTGGAATTCAGAAACCACCTTAGGAATAAACTCCTGAGAGGTTTGAAGCACCACCTTGTGCTTAAAAAAGGCCAAGAAAGGTGGTTTTCAAGAAAGCCAGCAACTCAGTGACTCACGGACTAAGACCACTGTCAAAAGAAAAGCCATCTTTAGTGTCAACTGACATAGAGGCATGGAAGTAAGGGCTCAAAGGGAGGTCTATGCAACACTCCTAAAACCAAATTAAATGGATAGTAATGTTTAATAATAAAAGCAGCTCTAATTAATCATCATAGTATTTGGACTTTGGAGAGTGTTATTTCAATTCTGTCAGAGTTGTAGTTCAAGAGTAATTCAATAATAACGTACCCCCCTCCCGCCCCTTTTACTGATGTAACACTGCTCAGCCAGATCAAAAGGGAGGTGCCCAGGTAGACTGCAGAGAGGGACAATCTTCAATTAAGATAATAGAAAAACCTTAAAAACTTGTCAAGGGGGGCAGGGCTTTCATTGTTCTAATAGAAAGAAAATTGTCCCCTGCTGTTATCTGTCTGGTCTTACAACTAGATTCCACATCTGAGAAGAGATGGCTTACACTAGGTAAAAGGGGCGGGAGGGGGAAACTTTGCTTGTTTTTTTTAATGCCTACAAAATAAAATAAAGAACAAAATGAAGTATTACTATCCCTTTAAGGTCCCATGGAGGAGTGTGAGTCTTAAAGGCAGGGAAAGCATGAGCAAACCCTACAGAAAAATCTTGACATCCGGAATGGTGACAATACTTCTCTGGAAAAACAATGAAAGTGCTGAAATCTGAACCTTTAAGGAGCTCAAGCTGAGTACTTCATTCACACCATCCTGGAGAAAGGATAAGACCAAAGGAGGGTTGAACTCCTGCAAGGACACAGCCTTGTTTGCACACCACTTGTGAAAAATAGACAATACCCTGTGGTTGGCCTTAGAGAAACAGACTTGCGTGCCTGAATCATAGTGGAAATTACGACCGTGGGCTTCAACAGCCACGCCGTCAAAGCCATCTTTTCCACATCCTAGTGCCACAGGTAGCCCTGGAGAAGGATATCTGACCTGGGAGGAAGGTGGAGTGGGTCCTGAATGGAAAGACTGACCAGGTCTGCAAAACACACCCTTCTGTCCAATAAGGAGCGACCAAAATTATGGTCCCACCGTCCATACGGATATTCCGGAGCAACCTGGGAATGAGAGGAAATGGAGGAAAAACACAAGCAAGATGGAAGTTCCACAGAATCTACATTGAATCCATTGCACAGGTCACATGATTGCCCTTCCAGGAGCAGACGGTCGAAACTTTTCCGTTTTCTCTGGTGGCCATAAGACCCATCATTGGCACACCCCAGTATCGCATGATCAGGTTGAAGACTTCCGGATTGAGTTCCCACTGTCCTGGATCTACGTCTTGGTGACTTAGGAAGTCTCAGAACACTGTCTACCCCAGGAATGTGAACGGTGGAGATGACGGAATGCGGGCTTCTGTCCAGCTAAAAATGTACCTTGCTTCGTACCAAGCGGCTGCACTGTGAGTGACCCCTTGGTGATTGATGTAAGCCAATGCCATGGCATTGCCCGACTTAACCCTCACTGGCTTCCCCTCCAAAAGTGAAGTCCGGTACACAAAGGCTACTCAAATTGCCTGGAGTTCCCAGACATTGATGGACTGAAGAGACTCCTCTTGAAGAGATCCCCTGCCCTGAACTCCCAGGTGACCCAAAACCGCACCCCAGCAACTCAGGCTGGCATGTGTCGTGACTAGAGTCCATTCTGGTATCACAAACTGTTTTGACTGTTCAAAGTTGTGCCTTGCAACCAAAACTGATGTCCCCAACTGGTCTCCGGACAGATGGTATCTGCCGTTCCGAGTGTGCCGGATTAACGGAACAAGTAAGGATGACAGGTCTCTGAAGTTCCCTCGTGTGCACCTCAGAGTAAAGCACAGTCTCTAGCGTAGACACTGGTCTGCCCAATACTCTCATGTACTCCCAGATTGTGGCCGAGGGCCACTCCAGGGCCTGAGACACCTCCTGCATTACCAGAAGGATATTTTCCTCCTGCAGGAAAACCTTTCCCTTGGCGGGTGTCGAACCTCATCTCCAGAAATACCAGTTCTGGGGAAGGCAACGGAGAGGACTTCAGGATGTTCAGTGTTGGACTAAGAGAAAAGTACATTCTTGCATGTGCTGGACCAGGAGCTTCTCTGTGGAAGCCTTGAGCTAAAGGTCATATAGATAGGGTGTCATGGAAATGCCCCAGGTGTGAATGAAGGCTGCTAAAGCCGCCATAACCCTGGTGAATACACAAGGCGCAGAAGCCAGGCCAAATGGCAGAGCTGTGAACTGGTAATGATCCAAGCCAAAGGCAAAACACAGATAGTGTTGGCTGTCTGGGTGGACAGGGATGTGTATGTACGCATCCTGTAGGCCCAGGGATGCCAGATACTCGCCTGGGCACATTTCTGCTATGACAGAACGCAAAGATTCTATCTTGAAGTGCATAGTTACCACATATTTGTTGAGACACTTGAGATCCAAATCGGATAACAGATGCGGTCCTTCAGAGCCACAAGCAGGTTGGAATAAAAACCTGAACCTCGCTGCAGGAGAGGTAATCAGAACCCTCTTTCCCAGCAGTGAATCCACTGCCTACTGAAACAGCCAAGTCTAGTTCGGCTCCTTTGGCACCCTTGACAAAAAGAAACTATACAGTGGAAGGGACCTGAAATCTATGCAGTACCCTTCTGAAATTACCCGCAAAATCCACTACTCTGCGACTGAGGAATCCCAGGAGTCTAGCAAAAGGAGACTATACTAGTGAACCCGCATGCCACGAAACATGTGGAACGTTGCTTGACAGTGTTAGCCCTTGAAGCTGCTTGGCTGGGCTGCCGCTGCTGTCTGGAATTAGCGGAGGAGTGCACGTGACAGGCCTGCAAACCCTGCGGTCTCTGCACCTCCGTTTGGCAGAGGAAGTGAAAAAAGACACAGCTTCCTTGCCATAGCTTAACGTTTTGTGGGCATTAGAGGGAATAAAGTGCTCTTGCCCCCAGTAGCATCACTAATGATCTGATTCAATTCAGGCCCAAACAAGGACTTGTCCAGAAAAGGTAAGGAAACCAGCGACTTCTTGGAAGATTGGTCCGCAGAGCAAATCTTAAACCAAAGAGTGGGTTGCGCAGCAACAGAAAAAGCTGAGGCCTTTGCAGACAACCTGACCACCTCAAAAAGAGCCGTAGACACATAATTGTTAAAAAAAAAAAAAAAACATCCTCCTTGGAAAACTCTGAGAGTGCACCTCAGAAGAATCAAGAAGAAGAACTCCATCTGGCCCACTAAGTCACAACGGAGCTCTATTATACAGCCAAGCTAGGCAGAGCTCCTAATGTCGGATTTGCACTGCCCACATGTTCCAGATGAATAACAGATCCAAACAGCATTGCGGTGCCCTTTTGAAAAGGCTGATCTGGCACAGTTATCCAAGAGTGAATGAAAGCAATTCCTCCAGTACACATAAGGTAAAGTGTGATACAGCGATTAGCACAAAATGTGTGCAAGCCTTAGGAGAAATCCTCTCTCTTTCCCTTTGCTATTTCTGGTATGTAGCTACAGAAAAAATAAGTGGCTATTCCTCCAAGAGGGGTCCCAAATCCAGAATGCAGCTAGGCTATAGTTTGAGCTATCAAGTGTGCATAGCCTAGAAACTAAAAACAAGTATGCCTTCAAGAGGAGCCATAGCAGGGAATATCCAAATAAGCATAGCCAAAAGTTAAATAATAATTCCCTGACATAGGGATTACAAGTTAAGCACTCACTGCACCCCTCAGCCAGATGTCTCCATGTACATCATGTGAAGTATGAGCTCCCTGGTCTCAAGGAACAGGAAGACAAGAGGATAAATCAGTCTTCTTGGGGGACAGGATTTTTTGGTCCCAGAGAGCACTCCCCCACCAAAGTTATGGCTCTGCTACATGTACATACATAAAAGAAAGAAAATAGATCAATATAAAAAGAGGTAGTCTTACCTGTTAAACCCTTTTCTCTTAGTCCATCCAGGTTACTGGTAACTTTGGGTAGGCGATCCGCCCCTTTAATTGTAGGCAGGAACATGTCTAGAATTGTATGAAGGGGGTGGAGCCTACCTTCCCTCCTTGGCTGCAGTTAGCCAACCAGCTCCAGAAATATTTGAGACACTAGCTACTGACTAGATAGTGGACGGGAAAGAAGAGTCCTGTGAGCATGACCCTGAAGGACCCCCACGGTCTGCCACAGGAGAGCCAAGCATGGTCCCTTGACAGGATGGGAGACCAGTAACCTGTATGGACTAAGAGAAAAAGATTTAACAGGTAAGACTAAAATCCTCTTTTTCTGTCATCCAATACAGGTTACTGGTAACTTTGGGATGTCCAACCATTGAGTTTCTTTCCCAGAGGCGGGGAGGCAAGGACCAGGCGCAAGGCCCCCAAAGTCACCAGAGCAGATACGAACCATCAAATCAGAGATAGCTCAACAAAACAATTAAGTGTCAAAATTGAAACGGTAAAATAAAAATGCATGATTCACTAGAACATGTTAGGATACCCAAAAAACACTGAACCAGTAGGAAAAAGTGTCAGTAAACCCCCCAAAAGATGCAAAACCAGAAGCTAAAGGGTTAAAGTCCCACATAAACCTGCTCCAAAACACCCAACAGACATACAGATAGACCCAATGAGTATAGAAGTGTGCAACAGGAACTCCAAAAGTAAACCCCTGTGTTGAGGGGCACTGTGGGACATGTAGACCTGCAGCACTCAAAGGGTTGCTCACCTTTCCTGCAGATCTTCTGTCTTCAGACTACTACATATTAAGAAGAAGCCTCGGTGGGCAACTCCTGAGGAAAGAACTTGTAGCCAAGATTTTCCCCCCAGGGCTTAAGGTCCATAAAAAGCACCTGGTTACTAGCCACATCTAAGGGCATTGTCAGTTATGGTAATCTGCCTAATGGTGGTATTTCATTTCTAACAGAAAAATAAACTTCTAAAGCTGTTCCAGAACTGTTCTCTTGCTTGTGTTATCTTCGCCAAGGAACAAATCTTTCTGGAGCTGGTTGGCTAGCTGCAGCCAAGGAGGGAAGGTAGGCTTCAACCCCTGCATACAATTCTAGAATTGTTCCTGCCTACAATTAAAGGGGCAGATCTCCTACCCAAATTTACCAGTAACCTGTATTGGATGACAGAGAAAACTGAATTGCATTTTCTAGCAGGGAAATGGGTCTGTAACTAATGAGTTCACTCAAAATCTACTGAGTGGTATAGAGGGCAGGATAAGGGAGGATCTTCACATCTGAATGCCCTGACTCCTAGAGGAGGATTTCTACACAAGAAAGAAAGAAAGAAAGAAAGAAAGAAAGAAAGAAAGAAAGAAAGAAAAAAAAAAAAAAAACCCTCATTGCACCTTTAAAATGGACATGTCACCATGGAATCAAAATCTGCCAATATTTTGTGCTATTCATTTTTCTGTAAAATAATTTATACAACATTTATATTTTGGCAGCACAGCGTGTGAATTCCCAGCACAGTTTTTTAATTAGTTTTCTTTGAGACCAAGCTTCCCTCTGTGCTTACACACACCACCAGTGACTGGGCTCTGCCTAGATTAATTCAAAACGCCATAAAATGCCACACTATCCCAACAAATAAAGTTTACATTTTCATAAAATATTAATATTACCAACAAATAGTTAGACAGTATATAAGCATTTTAAAATTATTTTTAAAGAGGAACTAACACCCCTACAAGATGTAGCCTCAATTAGAGTGCTATAATCCGTTATAACTCGCTGTGTAATTATTTATTTATTTTTTTAAATGTGTTATTAAAGAATAACCTGTAATTCCAAAAAGTACCTGGTGACATCTTCCCCCTGGAAAAGTGCATTGCGCATGTCAGTATAGAGCCGATCGGATCTCTTGTAACTCCCCCCGGCTACACGAAAACACCTACGTCATCAGCTTTAGATTCTCCTGCTGGTCCGAAAATCTAAAGCTGATGACGTAGCTGTTATCGAGTAGCCGGGGGGAGTTACAAGAGAGACAATCGGCTCTATGCTGACATGTGCAACGAGCTTTTCTGGGGGGAAAAAGTCACCAGGTACTTTCTGGAATTACGGATTATTCTTTAATAACACGTTTTAAAAAATAATAATAATAATAATTACACAGCGAGTTATAACGGATTATAGCACTCTAATTGAGGCTACATCTTGTAGGGGTGTTCGTTCCGCTTTAAGTGTAACTAAACTTATTTTTTTCGAGATTAACTCAATCTTGAAAAAATGGAGTGCCCTTCACCTTATAGTCATTTTTTTTCCTAACTCCCTTGGCTGGTGAACTTTGTATTGTTGTTAAACAAAAGGCGAACAAGCATTTTATTTGTTCCTCTGCACCACAGTTCTTTACCTCCATATTTACACTGATAGTGCCAATAAGGAGCATATTATTACAGAAAATTGATTGAATCCTTTCTCAGCTCCTTCAGAGTCCCTTGCTAGCATGTTGGCATATCTGGAGATTTCATCATCTTGAGCCTCTGGAGAGGGCTCGTGTGCTGCAAACCAAAAGAAATTATGCATTTTGTGTAATAAAGGGGGAGTCCCTTAATTGGGTGGGTGTGTCTTAACATGGTACTTGGGAAGTGGCCAGAACAGGGTGGAAAGAAGACGTGGGAGGAACAGGGTGGGAGGAGAAGTGGCCAGAGTTTCATAGGAAACTCACCACCCTGGAGAAACAGCCTCGGTCCCCAGAGAGGTGGTACAAACCAGAGTCTCCAGGTACGTGAATCTGTCACAAGATGACATAATCACTAGCAGGAGGCAACATATCATCCAACATGTGAGGGAGAGTGCATGAGCACTCTCCTCTACCCACGCTGCTACTAACAAAGCTAGGATATGAGGTTTGAATGTATCCACTAAAAAAACTAATCAAAGGATGGCTCATTAATCCTTGTGAACACGAGTCCCTAAAAGCACAATAATTGAGATTCAAAGCGAATCTGCCAGTGCCCTCACCTGTTGAAGGACATTTCTTTCTCGCAGAGCCATCAACCTTCGGTGCAAATCAACTAGCTCATCTGTGTATGCCTAAAATGGGAGAACAGACATTTAGAAGGATTAATGTCCCTTTGGATGCACAAGAACACACTTAAGTCATATCCCAGTGAAGTTGGGGGAGAGATATTTTTGTTTTCCACAAAACCCATCCATGTCTCACCTTGTCATACACGCCCTTTTTTAGCATCTTGTCTGATTTATTACAGGGCTCAGGACTTCTCCGACCAGCATTCTGTGCAGAGTGACAAAAATATGTTAAGATGGGGGAATAAGATGATAAGGAGGACGCAGAGAAATATAAGGAGAAACATTGAGAATCATGTAGAGAAACTGACAATGCTGGATAAGAAAAAAATGACATACAATATGAGAGAAACTTGCCCCCTCAGCCTGTAAACGCTGTAAAGCATCAAACTTTAAACATAATACATACATAGTTATATATAAAAGAAAGAAAATATGATACCCAACAGTGTAATATCCCAAAAATGTGCTTCAAATCAGAAACATGTTACGAAAATGTACTCAAAAATAAAGTCAGATCTGGAATACACAAATCTGACTGAAGTGGATAGAGAGAGTTTAGCCTGTCCCCGCTCGGGGCTCACAGAGAATCTATGGAGAAGATTATTTCAAAAGGAAGCTTGTCACTGATGAACGTCACAATTATTAAATTAAAATGTGTGTAACAAACACCAAATATAAAATAATACGGTCTAATCTTTCACAGGTTTTGCGGCTTACAATCGCCACTTTATCAAAGACACTGGCCAATTAAAATCATAACAAATATACAGACAAGCAGCCGCTGCACATTATCTATTTAGATGCCCACAGAACTCATCACAAAAGTTGTCAGAAGCAAGACCTCACATGAGGGAGCAAAGAATGCACCCATAAAATTGTATTAGTACTCGAATGTATACAAACTGAAAGCTCGGCTCTGACAAGAGGACATGAAAAATTGTAATAATACGTATACACCAAGTGTGTATGGGAAGCGGTCTCACTTAAAAAGTATAGTGCTCCGACTCTGTATCTCAAGACCGCATTATTTCTAATATACAAGAGAGGAGATAACAGTCTAATGCTCCTTGTTTTATCAGCAAATATAATACAGCTTTGAGGCCGACCATTCTATTGGGCGATCCGATTTTTAAGAAAGGAATTTCTACATATCCCTAAAGTCAAACTGAATTTAGAAGAGCTTTTACTATTAAAAAAGTTTTAGCTCCACGTCTAATGTATGAAGAAGACAGAGATACCTGACAAATTAATTCCAACAACTCTTACGTATTGGGTTTAAAGAGGAAATTTCACCTTGTGTAAAGTCACCCTCCAATAATTAAGTATATGGCAACTAGCTTCATAATAGATCTATTAGACCTCCGAAGTACGCAATTCTAAAGTAATCCTTAAAGGGATAGCAATACTTCGTTTTAACTTTATTTTATTTTGTAGGCATTAAAAAAACATGAAGAATGATATAAGTCTTATCTTTCAAACCTTTATGGAGTGAGAGATATTCACAAGCAAAGTTTCCCCCTCCTTCCCCTTTTACCTAGTGTAAGCAATCTCTTCTCAGATGTGGAATCCAGTCCATAGACCAGACAGATAACAGCAGGGGACAATCTTCTTCCTATAATAACAATGAAAGCCCTGTCCCCCTTGACAAGCTTTTCAGGTTTTTCCCTTATCTTAATTGAAGATTGTCCCTCTCTGCAGTCTACCTGGGCACCTCCCTTCTGATCTGGCTGAACAGTGTTACATCAGTAAAAGGGGCAGGAGGGGGCACTTTGCCATTGAATTATTCCTGAACTACAACTCTGAAAGAATTGAAATAACGCTCTCCAAAGTCCAAATACTATGATGATTAATTAGAGCTGCTTTTATTATGAAACATTACTATCCCTTTAATATTTGGAGACCAGAGGCCAGACATCAGCGCAGACATCTTGTCTTAGAGACGTCCGTGTGCCTGTGCTGTCAGACACGGTCTCCTCTAGGATGCATCGCAAGCGTGCAGACGGCACTAAAGTCTCCGAAAATTAAAGATTACTTTAGAATTGGGTACTTCTGAGATCTAATAGAACTATTATGAAGCTAGACGCCATATGCTTAATTATTGGAGGGCGACTTTATACAATGTGAAAGTTCCGCTTTAACACCAAATAAATGTCTGTCCAACAAATGCATTACATGGTCATTTGTCACATTAGAAACATTTCCCATTTACGTTCACGTGATGCTACTATTTTATTGTTGCATTATTTGCTCTGTCATCTGAGGGCTTGCTTCTGACCACCTATGTAATGAGTTATGTGGGTATTTAAATAGATGATGTTTGGCGGTTGTTGTCTATATAATGATTACAATTTTAATTGGCCAGTATCTTTAATAAAGTGTCAATTGTAAGCCACAAAGCACTTTAGCAATTAGGTCCTGTTATTTTATATTTGGTGCTTGTTATACACTTATTTTAATACATAAAGTTCATGATTGACGGCAGCTGTTTGTATTTGCCTTCACTTTGGATTCTCCAGGAGCCCCGAATGGAGACTGGCTAAACTCTTCCTATGCATTGCTCTCAGATCTGACCACTTAACTTGTGGGTATGTTTTCATACGATTTTTCTGATTTGACTCACATTTTTGTGATATTATTACACTATTTTCTTTTCTTTTATACCTGTTTTTGCCACTTAGGAGAGTGCGTTCATCGATTCATTCATTCTACCTTGAATCGTGTCACCTCTGTCTGGGACGGCTTATATTTCCAGAAGCGTATATTGCCGAGATCTACGTATGTAGGCTCTTAGCCAGCTAAAATGATATATTTTTCAGTTCTCAGATTTTTAGCCAAAAATATATTTTTCATTGTTAAACAAATCAAAGAGACTTCTGGTTATGGAGGTGCAGAGCTAAGACATGTTTAGCTCAAGCTCCTCTTCAGTCTTACTTATCTGCACCTGTTATCAGCATTTTTTCAACACCACAAGACTCACAATCCTGTGAAATTATATGGAAAGAATTCTAACCAAACAAGTTGTTTTGGCAGGCAGAAACAGCATCAAGCAGGACAGAGAGCCGGGAGAATGGCAAGACAGCTCTACCACTGACATCAGTAGGCGCCTCCACATCAATACCTAATCTTGAGGAGGACATCCAAGCCAATAAAATGTTTGCTAACAGCTTGTTCCCTTATGTAACACTCGTCTAATACAGACATTCTTAGTGACAATAAACTTCTGGCCTCCCAGATGATGACTGTCCGCCATTGAATAGACCATTAATAAAGTTCAAAAATCAATAGAGGCTCTACAGCAGGGGAAGGCAAACCTGTCCCCAGGCCCTACAACGGTACAGGTTTTCAGAATCTCTTCATATAAACATAGGTGAATCAAACAATGGTTCAATCATTCTGATAAAACTGAGTTAACATTAACTTGTGTTTAATTGAGGAGATCCTGAAAATAAACACTGATGGGGAGGGCTTGGTCTACAGAACCAGATATTGCTACAGTCAAAGAGGATCCAAAAGGTGGAGGACAAAATAGAGATACTCCATGATAATTTTCAGACTATTTCACAAATTGTTGGATAACCACGAAAACCACTCTATGAGGAGCAACATAAGAATCAGAGTACAAGACAGTTGGCTGGGAGTCTCTACACTAACAGTGTGGCTACCAACCTAGCTCCTCTTCTACTTAAAACACAGCTGGTCTGTCCCCTGGGGAACATACAAGATTGCAACAAAACTAGAGTATGACCGCTCATTGAAAAGTTCCTAGATTATACATATAAGGTTCTTATGAAGAACTACAAATCCTAAGACCCTCTGTCATATGAAGGCAGGATGTTATTATTGTTGTTGCATGATTATTCTAACATTTTCTAGCATTTTCTCAGCATCTCTTCAGAACAAAGTGAAGTTCATGTTGACCTACCCATCAACATTCAGGATCATTGACTCTAAAGGATCATACTTCTTACCATTCCACAAGATGTAACAGAGATTTGCTGCATCATAATATAAGCCAAGATACTGTTTCACAAGTATATAATTATATATTTGCCATAACAGACACTACCCACTTAAGACCTGACATTATTACCTTGTTATTAGCTGGGGCCATCTTCTGTATGGTGGTGGGACCACGGCTGGGTGCGCATGAGTCATCACTGCTGTCACTGTCGCTGTCACTAAGACTCATCCTGTCAGCCCTGGAAATACAATTATAAGTCTACAAAATATAATCAGAATACAAATGTGGTTTATTTGACTGGGGGCTTCAGTAAATTTGTGGTGACTAAATGCAATTAAATTAAACCATTAATCTTGGAATTAGGTAATTTGGTTTCTAAATGGAAACCATTGTTCCCTTGTTGTATCATGATGGTACAGGCTCTCACCGAGAATCTCGATTTGCCATCTTGGTCTTCAAAGTTGCATCATCACCACAAGAGCTGTCATCATCTGACTCTTCTGACTGGAGATCTTCTACCATGGATCTCAGTGGACCTAGATTGTGAAACAAGGAAGCAGAGTCTATTCCACTCCATATTGTCTTATGAGAATTACAATTGAAGGGAGATACTGTATGTGTGAGTGTGTGTGTGGGGGGGTACACGTATGAAAGAAACTGTTGAACCTCTTGAAAAATAGATCAACCAGAGCTATCCAGCATTCATATCCATAATTCACTGGTTATACAGAACATTTTGTAATAGACCACAGTGTACAAACTGAATTTTGGTAGCTATGCACCCAAAAAGACACTATGCGGTAAGAAACTGTTTCTAATTACAGAACGCATCAATTACTTACCCTGGCTGTGATTCTGTGGGGGTTCAAAGTCCGATTCCGAGCTGGAATCAGAACTGGAGCTACTATTGGAGGGGCTTGATGGGACTGACTGGAAACAGCAGGTGAGAAGATGAATAAGAGGAGCATAAAGAAGGAGAGAGAAATGGAGAAAGAGGAAATAAAGAAATTAATGAGGGAAATTGAGCATATGAAAGACAATAACAATTAGAATAGCAATGGGCTTTTATATGTGCACACAAACACACATTTATATACATTTAATATAATGTGAAGATTTGTGTTCTTATCACACATTGTTACACCTTAACACTAGCTTTGTGCCTAATCACTATGCTCCCATTTGCATTTCTTTCTATTACTAGTTCCGACACCATAGATTGATTTCCTTTCTCAAGGACTTTTTCTAAAATGGCAGCATAAGCAGATCAAAGCAAGAATCTAATAAGTTAAAATACACACTCCAAGCAGCGACAATCATTTCCTCTCTTAAATGTGTACTTCTTCATTGCACCAAGAATAAGTAAGAGGAAATTCTATTAAAGGGATAGTAATGTTTCATATTAAAAGCAGCTCTAATTAATCATCATAGTATTTGGACTTTGGAGATTGTTATTTCAATTCTGTCAGAGTTGTAGTTCCAGAGTAATTCAATGACAAAATATCCCCCTCCCACCCCTTTTACTGATGTCACACTGTTCAACCAGATCAGAAGGGAGGTGCCCAGGTAGACTGCAGAGAGGGACAATCTTCAATTAAGATAAGGGAAAAACCTGAAAAACTTGTCAAGGGGGGCAGGGCTTTCATAGGAATAAGAGTGTCCCCTTCTGTTATCTGTCTGGTCTATAGACTGCATTCCACATCTGTGAAGAGATTGCTTACACTAGGTAAAAGGGGCGGGAGGGGGAAACTTTGCTTATGAATATCTCATAAACCATAAAGGTTTGAGAGATAAGACTTATATCATTCTTCGTGTTTTTTTAATGCCTACAAAATAAAATAAAGTTAAAACGAAGTAGTACTATCCCTTTAATTTCAAAACAAAGAATAACCCTGAGACTTTCCAGGCTTGTTCTGGTGGTTAGGGAATAGTAGAATAGAACACCACAAGAAAGTCCTTCCTCATGCTCTTTTTTCAAGCAACAACAGAAAAGTTCTTGAAATAGTCCTTGGACTACATGCAACAAAAACACTTTTTGACCCAACAGACACAACAGCCAACACAACTCCGCTCCATGCCACAATGTTTTGCGACAACAGCTTTCTCTGACTGCATGAAGATGGGTTATAAAGATCTTTATCTTATGTGTTCATTTTGTGTCCAAGGTCACTGCTATTTTGTATTGTAGAAAGAAAGTTATTTAGTGGCCATGGCAACTGCTTGGAAACATTCGTGCTGTACCTTACACCCCTGCCCTAACATTAATACTAGAGCAAGAATATGAACAATGAAAATCCAATCAATGTTCTTTAAGCAAGGGATTTATTTGGTTCCTTGCAATACATACTGTTACTACTCAGTGATACTCATGAAATGGGCTATTTTGGTTATATGGAAGAAGCCAATTATCTAAACCTTTTTGCACATTCACTGCTGATGTGCTTATGCTGCCTGTTCTCTAATGCTTTGTGTCCTCCCAGCCACATTACTACCACCATGGCTCTCATACCCCTTCCACTCCCATGGCTTCCTCTGTCTCTCAGACTTGCTCTTTTGTTTTTAATAAAGTACATTTATATTCAACAATACAATTCAATTCTGTATCTTCAGAGATACATTTCTCAATTATTAAAGGGATAGTAAAGTTTAGTAATAGTAAAAACTAATATTGTAGCTATTAAAGTAATAGTACTAACATTGTTTAGTTTATCTCTCAAACCTTTATCTTCATTTATCTCTCAAACCATAAAGTTCCCCCCTCCCTTCCCCTTCTGTGACATGTAGACCGTTCCAATTAAGTGTCACGATCGCGCTATTTGGACTCTGCTGAACACCCTTGTCTGGTCATTTCTCTCTCAAACCATGAAGTTCCCCCCTCCCTCCCCCTTCTGTGACATGACCTGTAAAGCTGGTTGCAGGATATCCTGGTCCGAGGACCAGATGGAGGCTCTTCAGCAGAGCCAAAATAGCGCGACTGTGACAAAAAATACTTAATTGGAACGATCTACAAAGTGTGTCTGGTTTGCAGGCACACTTTGTAGACCGTTCCAATTAAGTATTTGTGTCAAGATCGCGCTATTTGGACTCTGCTGAACAGCCTCGTCTAATCGCTTAACCAGAATAACGGGCTGACAGCTTTACAGGTCATGTCACAGTAGGGGGAGGGGGGAACTTTATCTTCCTTTATGGTTTGAGAGATAGGACTAACATTGTTTAGTTTATTATTTTAATAGCTACAATATTAGTTTTTATTATTACTAAACTTTACTATCCCTTTAAGACTTTTTTTTGTTTGGTTTTTGGATTGGCTCCACAAACTCCCAATGTTGACAAAACTTGGTTTTGTGGTGCATTGCTAAAGCATTAGGTTGACCCAAGGTCCAGGTCTTTTGGGAACCTAGCAACTGTCATAGATACAACACCATTTATGAAAATCTCACTAATGAAATTAGATCTGGCAGAAATGTACTTCTTGATAAGCTCATGCAACAGCATAACTGGTACGGGACATGGATGTTAACACTGTTCGTCCTACTGCCCCTCTGATGTTTCAGTCTCCTGTTTTTACCTCTGACTTTGATGTCCCCTCATCATCAGAGTTTGAATCATCAGCTTCTGCTGACTTTTTCACTTCACTTTCTGGTTTGCTCCTTTCTGTTTTGCTCACAGGCTTTTCCTTTACTGGCTTCTTCTCTGGGTAAGAGGAGGTGGTAGTTGTGTTGGTGGCAGCCGTGGGGTTTGGAGGACCTCTTGGAGAGGTTCCAGGCACAGCCAGTCCTTTAGAGCTGCTCTTCTTCGGCTTCTTGCTACTAGATTTGGGAGAGTCTGTGTTTGGCGGTCTTTTGCTGGAAGGCTTGGCATCAGCTGGACCCCCTTTAGGAGACATATTCTCTAGTTTGGGTTCTTTCAGGGACACTTTCTGTTCCTTGATGGCAGCTTTAACTGGTGCTTTTTCTTCTTTAGGGGGCTTGTTCTCAGCCGGTTTTCGGGAAGATGATGATTCCTTGGCTTGTTTACTTTGTTCAGTCTCTTTGCTTTTGCTTTCTGAATCTTTTCTTGGGCGTTCTCGATGCTCCTTAGTCACTTTGTGTGGTTTTGATACCTTGTTGCTTTCTTTGTTCCCATCCTATAAAATATAATGGTACTAGTATGCATTATCTCAAAAGGACAGTAACACACACAAAAATAATGGTTTTCTGTGAATAACAACACAGTTATAAATGTCAAAATATGTTTTATAACTGGAACTAGGAGACAATTTGGGGATCATACAACTGAGAGAGAGGTGTGTGACATGAGATTGCTACATAAAACATAATACCTATATTTTTAAGTGAAGCATTTAGACTTGAACACTGTAAATATATTGTAACATTAGTAAACTGTGGTTATAGAAGTGAGAGGGATAAATACTGACCTTTGATCCATGTGCTGGCTTGGCTTTTTTTGGGTCTGAGAAGGCAGAGAGAGGAATTGTGGGTAGCATAGGATAATCTGGGCTCGGCCTGGATACTGTTTCAGCTCCCTCTGGCATTACCATCACCTAAACATATAAAATTTTGTTCTAATCAGAACTATCCCTGATAAAAGGCGTTCATCTTAAATGACACTGCATTAAAAGAAGGGAATTTGTATTAGAAAGGAGGTAAGATTCACAATTGTTGGTATCTGGGTAAGACACTTTGGTTGCTGATTATCAATATATATATTAGCACCAAGATGTGCAGGCCATGAGGTCTGTGTATTAGAAGGTGGTGTCCTACTGTGTGTGTGTAATATGAAGAAAAAAAAAAAGATACTTGTTCTCCACTATCTCCTGATAATGAAGATATTACATAAGTAAATGTCCCTGAATATTCAATACTCAAAACTGAAGGCTGTATAGTAACAGGAGGACCAAAGTTCTTGTATAGAAAATGTTCTCAAATACTTTTCACCCAGGACTCACCCCTCCTGCTTTTAACAGCTTCCTGCGGAACTCCTTAGTGGGATTGTTGAATGTCAACTTTTCACAGCGTAAGTGGTTGACTGGTGGATTCCCCTCCAAGTTCAAGAACAAATCATAAGTAAAACACACCTTTTTGGGTTCCTCCTGCAGGATGAGGGGAAAGGAGTACATGAGCATACATGTTGTACTATTGATAGTGTGAGTTTAACAAAATTTGCACACAAGTTTTAAGTAATTTTCACTATTCTTACTTTTGATCTGAGGTATCATAATGGTTATTGCTACATAAACAAGAAAAAGTTTAAAGACATGCTACAGCACACAAAATATATGAGCAAAAATTTAAAAGCGGATATTTGCGTAATTACCAATAAATCATTTTCTACTAGTCCAGTGGAACATATGAACCATTAGTTAAAGTATACTGCAGCCAGGATTGCTGGGTATTTGCCTTTAAAAGATCTCTGCAGGAGGAGACTCCATCTCTAATCCACTTTACCGCCTGCAGACATTCTCAGCTTTAACAAACAGCAAAGACAGAAAACAGGAGAGAGGCGCTCCTGCATGGAGCTCCGGGAAGAAAGTCCTGTATTACACATTGGCTAAAAGAAAAGGATTTAATGGTAAATACAAAAAAATACTCTTCATTTTCACTGTGAAACACAGGAAATGTGAGGCTATATCAGAGCTATCCCACCATGATGTAAGAGAAAACACTCAAATCACACATCTGTTCCAACAGAGACAAACTTTAACAAATATGAAACCTCAGGTGTCAGATACCTACACATCAAACCAAGTAACAGGAAACAAACAGGTTACTGGTAATAAATGTAAGAAGGATACCTACATGGGCACATCAGCCTGAAGGCTCTTCCATTCAAAACTGGCTTCAACTGACATGGTAGTGTTTGTTAGAGCCGGGTGAAGGATGAACAATTTCTTGGTTTTTGTTGAACTTTGAAACAATTTTATGGAAAAACATACAGTAATTCTCAAAAGAACCTATCAGAAAGAACGTTCAGAAAGTGGCGAGGGGGTTGCCAGACAAGACCTGACATTCAGCACCCTGCCAGACAGACACAATAGCCAGCAGAAAAGCAGCTTTAAGAATGAAGGGAATGATAAGGCAAGGGCTGAATGTGTGCCTTCTGAAGCACTATAAGACTCAAGTTCAAATTCCACTGAGGAGTGGGATCCTGAAAGACAAGGTAGGCATGAGCCACCCCCTACACAAAGGTTTTCACATGCAGTAATAAGGCAATACTCTGGACTTTAGTAGAGTTAAAACTAAGCCATTTCTGATGGCAACACTGAAGAAAGGCTAAGATAGCCAGAAGTCAAAAAGGTGCAGTCACAAGCCCTGATATCCACACCACTTGTACTTGTAGCAGGTGACTCTTGATTGCAAGCCTTCAACACAGTGACAATGACAGCATCAGAGAAGCCGCTCGTTCTCAGGGTGCTGCCTTCAAGTACCAAGCTGACAAACCTGTTTCCACCTCTGGATGACACAGAGGAGTCAGAGTCAAGAGGTCCAGAAGCAGTGGAAGCCAAAATGACTCTGCTAAAGACAGAATAAGAAGATCCATGAACCAGGGCTGGCAAGGCCGGAATGGGGGTGATCAGAATGGAATAAGCCTGTCCATTGTGACTTTTCTCAATACACTGGGAAACAGAGGGAATGGAGGAAACATATACATCAGAGGAAACTGCTACAGAATGACCATCTTGTCCACAGAAAGAATGAGGGGGTCCTGGGATCTGGAGCAAAACAGCGGAACCTTGCTATTAAACCAAGAGGCCATTAGATACATAGTTGGAAGACCCCAAAGACTGACTAAGGAGTCCAACACCATCTGGCTGAGCTCCCAATTACAGGTCTAGAAGTTTACTGTGAAAGTTCATCCTTGGAATGTTAGTAGCTGTGAAAAGTGGCATGTGATCCTCCTCCCAACTGATAATCAGCTAATCTTCTGACCATATGGCTGCACTCCTGGTCCCTCCTAGGCCACGGATGTCAATTTGCTGGGCTGAATCAACACCGGCAAACCCTGGAGGGACTAAGACCAATGCAGCAGAGCTAGACAAATCATTCAGAGCTCCAGAAAAATGACAGTCAAAAGCCTTTCAGTCTTGGTCCGAAAGCCTTGTGCTTGTGACGGCCCAAGGTAGCTCCCCAGCCTCTCAGGCGGTCTTCCATTGTGACAATCACCCTATTTGGAAAGAAAGATGGCTGTCCCAATGAAGGATGGGACATCTGAAGCCAACAAGGAAAATCCAATCTCATCAAATCAGATAGGGATAGGATACAGCAAAGATGGTATGGGTGCTTGAACCAGTTCTTGTGAATCTCCAGCTGCAGTTCCTGACTGTGGAACTGGACAAAGGGGACCACCTCTAAGGCAGGGACCAGATACACAGTGCCATTATGTACGTCCACATTGCTACTAACAGGCGAAGTAAGGCCTGAGACACCTGCCAAGACAAGCCCAGATTAGGACAACATCTGCTGGTCTTTTTTGCAGACCATGGAAAAGTTGCAACAGAATCCCATGAATCTTCCCTTAGGAGGATGAGGGACCCAGCCTGCATGCCCACCAGGGAAACCACATCTAAAAATCAATAGAGCCGCACCAAATCACAAGGAATCCTGGACATGAAGAAGAAATATGGAGGAAGGTATTTGAAGTCTACACAATACCCTCTCTCTGTCACCTGTAAAACCCACTCCCCCCCAATCCCCCCCCCGGAGTGTTCTCTGACAAGACATCAGAACAGAAGGGATATGAAAGAGAAAATACGTCTGGGAATAAAGAATTCCTTATCATGTGTCTTCCATTCCTCCAGAACCATCTGGTGAGGAGGAAAAATTGTAGCCTCTTTTGTGTGCCTCTTAAATACATATGGGAAAGCTACACATATTTGGTATGTTGTACTCAAGGGGTTCAGGGCTTTTAAAAATAATTGAAACTTTAACAATCACCTTAAATGTTTTTGATATATAGTGTATGATACTAGCAAAATAAGTAATTTTTTGTACTTATGTCATAACTTGATGCATGATTTACAGTTTACTTCATTTGAGGCACCATGTTCAAATGTTGAAAAAGTACCTGGCTTCCTTGGAGGATAAAATTCTCCAAAACTCCAGCACTCAAAGGGTTAAAGCCCAAGGGATCACCACAAGAGGCATCAAGGGATGTCTTCATCCATTTTTATTCTTACCTGCAGAAATTGTTCTGATGGCGACTAGTAACACCTCACCAATAATCACGGATGATAATCAGATATCCATCTTTGGATTCCATTGTTGAATCATTTGTCTTATCAAAAACAGCCTTACTCCTGCAGAACATTAAGTATCACTGAGGCTACACTCTCATACCGACAGTATGTGTGTATTTCCCTCAATCCAAACTAAGTTACAAATGCCTAGAAGGGTTTTGTCCAAGCTTTGAACCTCAATATACAGATGAGGATCCCTTATTTCATCCTGCCAATGGAAGACCCCAATGGAGAATCAGAACAAGCAGGCCACATCTGACAAAAAGAACGCAAAATAATACATTGCGGCACCAGATAGACCCATTATTGCTTCTTAAATGCTGAGGGTGATGCGATATTTCCCCAATTACCCCTGGCAACTGGTATTTTGCCTGCATAAAAAGATATCAAATACCGTTCCTGAATAGATAGGCAGTAATTCAATATACCAAATAAGCAAGATAATGTTTTATTGTGGTGTTTTCTTTACATCGATTCAGTGGTTGTTGTTTCTTATGATTTGACATATTGAATTCTTGCCGTCGCCCCTCTGGAGCTTACCAGAGGATGCCACCAGTCTCTTGAGGGGAACAACTAAGATAATTAGAGTTCTCTCTTACTGTGGCACAAGACTATTCTAATCTCATGTGCTAATGTTAGAGAGGATGCCACTGTGCTCATGAATAAGTAGGGGGATTCTCTCTTTCTATACGCGATACCCTCTTGCCTCCCAGTCAAACCACTTTGCTGAAAACCTCTTCCCGCTTCTAAAAAAATGCTGACAGGGGCTATTTTTGGAATGCACAGGACAGCCCCAGGGATTTTGCTATGTCTGAGTAGACTGGATGATTGTGCCTTAAAGTGAAACTGTGACTTTGTAAACTTATATCATTTTGAAAGCTCTTTCAAAAATTTCTGTATGTCTTTTTTTATTATTATTATTTAATACCAGAATTAGATATTTAACTATATTTATCTGTCAGCTTATGTAAATAAGAGGATACTGGCAGGCAGGATGGGGCCGCAAGGATGTACAGCAGTGTGAAATATGGATGGCACACCTGCCAGATTTCCAATAACAGACAAATTAATAAAGCTGAATATCTCAAACCACTGCTTTAAGTATTTAAAAAAAAAAAAAAAAAAAACTAACAAAGGATTGCTACAGGGTAGCTATAGTGGATGTGGGGTTCAACCAGGACACAGTGAGACACAGCTGGAGAAGAAAACTGTGCAGGCGTGATTTCCAGGAGTTCCAACGCATCAAAAATGTGCTGGACATCCCTCCGGCATCCATGCTTAAAGGGACAGTAATGTTTCACAAAAACAGCAGCTCCAATTAATCTTCATAGTATTTGAGCCACAGAGTGTGTTATTTCAATACTGTCAGAGTTGCAGTTCAAGAGCAAATGAATACCGTATCCCCCCTCCCGCCCCTTTTACCTAGTGTAACATTGCTCTCCTCAGATATGGAATCCAGTTCATAGACCAGACAGCTCACAGCAAGGGACAATCTTCTTACTGTGAGAACAATGAAAACCCTGCCCCCCTTGACAGGTTTTTCAGCTTTTTCCCTTATCTTAATTGAAGATTGTCCCTCTCTGCAATCTACCTGGACACTCCCTGCTGCTCTAAACTGAGAAGTGTTACATCAGTAGAAGGGGCAGGAGGAGGAGGATACTTTATCATTCAATTACTCTTGAACTACAACTCTGACATAATTGAAATAACACTCTCCAAGGCCCAAATACTATGAAGATTAATTAGAGCTGCTTTTATTATGAAACATTACTATCCCTTTAAGACCTCATTGGGATGGCATCTAGACCCATCTAAGGCTTTCCCAACTTCTGATCACCCAGCTGATATTACCAGTTGATCAATAATCACAAACGTGCAGGGAGTGAAACATCCCTGCTTGCACGCTACCTGATCTTCTGGGTAGGAATGGGTGGAAAAAGGAGAAGTCGCCCACATAAGAAACATTAACAATTTCACTGATGACATGGCAAACTTTCCCCAATCCCGCCCACCCAGTTTGCCTTTATAAATATGGTCTATAAATTTTGTCTTTGTGCTTAGGGTCAAAAGATAACATGCAGACAATGATTTCTGGCAGTTTTTTCAAAATGAATCCAGCAACATGAATGAGCACGCTTAACCCTTTTAACCACTTAGTGACCGGCCATGCGCGCACACGCACGGCACTTAACACCCGGCAAACTTTTCTCCCCATTACTTACAACGACTTCGTCTCTGTCACTAAGTGACGGTTTCTGCGGGACATACATGTACGTGCACTGTCATGATGGGGTTAACAGCAGAGAAACATGCAATGTTTTGTGAAGCAATGTGCACAAACAGCTCTGCTTCTTAAAGAGATAGAAATGTTAAAAAAAAAAAAAAAAAAAAAAAAGTCTATATAAGATTGTTCAATGTATTTTTAATAATGCATAGCATCTTTTTAAATCTCCTTTCCTTCATATTCTTCTTGAAAATCTAGTTAAAGTTTCCCCCTCTTGCCCCTTTCAATCATGTCATGCGAGTTCCCTCAGATCTGAAAGCCGATCGCTTGACCGGATGGATTGCAATGATGGACAATATTGTCTGTCAGTATAAGGAAAACCCATGCCCCTCCCCCCCACTTGACGAAAGAGGGCAGGGTTTTCCTTATACTCACTCAATATTGTCCATCATTGCAATCCGTCCAGACTGGCTTTCGGGTCTGAGGGTACTTTGCATGACATGATGGAAAGGGGAAGGAAGGGGAAGCTTTTAATTTTATTTTCAAGAAAAATATGAAGGTAATGAGATTTCAAAATATGCTGTGCATTATTAAAAATAAATTGAACAATCGTATATAGATTCTCTTTAAAGGGGCTAAGATTACCAGGTGCAGTTAACAGTGAGGTCCTAAGTACACTTCAGGATTAAATTTACCACATTCAACATAAACACAAATAATACCATGCATCTGACAAGAAAGCGGAAATGAAGACTGGTCCTGGTATACACTGGACACGACATCCAGGACTAACTGAAGAGGTCATCTCTTGAATCAAGGTACAAGGCCAAATTCATATGGGCCATTTGGAAGAGAGTTATTATGAGTGGTGCTTCCCCTGGTTTCACAGCTGGGATTGGGTACCCTGAGGCTCTAGTTGACCACTCATGTTTTTTGTTCTGGGACTAACCAAATACACCATGGGGGCAGCTAAAAATTCCAAAAAAGTCCCATTGATTTAAATGGAGATTTTATCCCCTTGAATGAAGGCACTGCACCATTTAAAACCAATGGGGAATTTTTCGTTCTCCCCTATAGTGCAACTAGTTTGCCCCAGATCTCCTCCACTTTTCTTTTGAACATATGGCCCTAAGACTGGCAGTGTGTCTGTGTATAATGGGGAGTTACATACAATGTTGGTGTATCTGAGATAGTACAGATCAGAGCTGTCCAAGTTCAGTCCTCAAGGGCCACCAACAGGTTAGAATTTAACCCTCTGACTGCCAGAGGGGTTAAAGATTTCCCTTATTAATCACAGGTGAGTTAATCAGTGTCTCATTCATTTTGACTGACTCACCTGTGCTTAATCAGGGAAATCCTTACATCCTGGCCTGTTGGTGGCCCTTGAGGACTGAACTTGGACAGACCTAGTATATATCTTATCTACAGAAAGATAAATATAGAAGTATATATACTTGTTGAAATCTTTTTACCCCATAACAAAACACTTAGAAGTAAGAATACACAATTCAGCTTAAACAGATATCCAAAGAGACTACTATGTAAGCAATAGTCTATACATGCATCTAATGCTACACAGTAGCAAACATATATTTGGACATAAATATATTCCTATACTGTACCTTGTTTTTGAAGTATACTTCAATCGGCAGAATGAAACCGGCATAACCACTTTCTTCCACTTTATAAGGAGGATCCTTGCACACTGCAAAACAAAAACTAAAATTTAACAGGAGAGTCCATGAAGGATGTAACTTAATAGAGCTCTTCGCTAATTAATGGATAACGTTTATCTGACAGACCCCATCAGCAGATCTGCTCCCCTGCATTTTGAGCCACGGTAAGAAACTGATCTAAAAACAGACCTCCGATGCTTCTATGAGAAGAAACAGAATATATTGTGCAGTTTCCTGTCTTCAGCAATAGTCACCATAGACCTTATCAGGTTTGAGTGCGAAACAGCAGCTCTATTGAGACAGTGCGCGCAAACCATGAGTTTGCGGCTTAGGACACATACTTCTGGATTCTGTTTCAGCTGAGTATGTTTTCTGTCTTCCCTCCCGAAAGGCCAATAGAAGCAATTTTTTGGGGCTCAGTTTGTTTCCTTAGGCCTAAAATCTAGTAAATGCTTTACGGGGACAGACATTCCTGCCTTTTGCAAGGCTCCATGACTCCCCCATAACCATATTTTACCTGATAGGGTGTTGCATAAAGGATAGTTCAGGAATGTCTGCAAACAACCTAAAATAAGGCAAAAGGCTTTCTGAAAACAAAAGAGAGGTGGGTACTAATCAACAGATTAACTGCATTAAATTGTCTCCAAATCCAAGCAGCACAAAGGAAACCAACTAAATGAATCTAAAAAGAAAAGTTTATAAATGGATTAAAAAGACAAATTTATGATATTTAAAATATCCAATTTCATTCAGGTGTTAGCGTTCATTTAGCTCTTTAAGAACCAAAAGGGTGCCAAATCCCTTTGGTCGTTAACCCTATGAGAGCCAGAGAAGCATCTAATGCATTGCAACATAAAGCATTGAATATCTTTCTGGCAATCAAAGGGTTAAAGGGTCAAGAGCTTTTTGGGAATAAAATTTGACACTTTCAATGTCCACATCACATTAATGAACGACACAAGGCTTCGTGCAACGGACAAGACAGGAAAGCTGAAATGAGGCTACCTTAGCTCTGGTGAGGATTAGAATTCACTGAATCTTATCACAAACCCGCCAAAGTAAGTTGTGAGACATACATATGGTCTCCTTGCTAATCTTCCAGCCTCTCTACATAACACAGCAACATAGTTCATGAGGCTGAAAAAAAAGACACGTGTCCAGCCCATACCAAATCACTCCTGTTGACCCAGAGGAAGGCAAAAAAAACATTGAAGCCAAAGCCAAATTGTTACCTCTTCTTTTCATCATTTCTGCTCAGCACAGTATGATGTTATTCTACCTGTGCTTTACATGCATTTCTTTATTTAAAATAAAGGTCACTCACCACGCTTGGGTTTGGGGAAGCTTTCATGCAATCTGAACACCACCTTCTCCACAAAATGCTGTATGTCACACTGCTCAGGGCCACGCACAAACACCATCCAATCATGGGTGAATCCATCTGTGGTAGGTTTCTTCCTCAGCTGGGCACGGTGGCCCAGTTCTAGCTTCACTTGCACAGTGCACTGGGGAGAGACACATAGTTTAACAGCAGCACTTCAACAGAAGACAAATCAGCAAACACAAATACTATAGACATACAAAACAAACGAAAACATTTCACGTGGAATTAAAATATATTATATATATATATATATATATATATATCTCAATATAGTGTCATCCACCAAAGAGGCATTTACTTTTAACCATTTGAGAGCAAATGTTTTGGATATTGTTGTGCTCCATACAGGCCAGACACTTTGAGAACATCCATCTGGTTAGATGGGATTTGTGTGGATAATTTATAGCTACATATACGTTTTTTTTCAGGACATATATTCGGGGCCAGTTTTATTAGCATGAAAGTTCTGCTTTAAAAGTATTTGGTCAAGTTTTCTTTATATTAAAACTAAGAGATTGCACTGTATTTAAATGCTTACTTTCATGTAGTTTAAAAGTTATGCAGAGATAAAGATCTACTGCCCGCCCCTTTCTTGCACATCACCGCTGTAGCTCTCTCTGGTCCGGACAGCTGCAGCGAGGGACAAACTTCAATAAACAAAGGGAAATCATGCTCCCCTTCGTCAAGGGGGGCAGGATTTACGGTATACTTACTTACTGAAGTGTGTCCCTCACAACACGAATAGAGTCGCACAACACGAATAGAGAATCCATGGGAGGCGGACAGAAGGGGTGGGCGGGGGATCTTTATCTTTGCATAACTTTTGAACTACACAACAGTAAGCACTTAAATATAGTGCAATCTCTTAGTTTTAATATACAAAAGACTTGACCAAATTCTTTTAAGTAGATATTACTATCACTAAAATTGACAGTATAGAGAAGCAATTTCTTTCTTTTCAAACAAACTGTGCCCCTGCTGGTGATAGAAGCAGTAGGGATGTTTAGAACATTCTTGCTGTAAATTCGCTCTCCAGTAGTGCACCAGATTTAAGCATAGTATTTGTAAATCCATTGCACTGAAAGGAAAGTTATTTTTATGAACTAATTGACTCAGGTCGCACAAGGGAACAATTTAAAGTTGCAGCAGAGGCTTTCCTCTAATGAAAATGTGCCCATACACAGGGAGATTTTGGATGGAGCAGACCAGAAATCTGATCTCTGAGCAATTAGGTTGCTATTCTGTTCTCAGAGCCAGATCTTCCATTATGGCAACCTAGGCTACTAGGGCCCATGGCAAGAGGAGGGGCCATGGCTGCAAGTGATGGGTTACAGACAGAGGCCCTGCTGTCGCTGTCACTAATATCTTCTGTCAGACACTCTTTGTTGAAATAGACTTTCATCATCCAGTTGCTCCCACTTCCATTAGACGTTCAATGCCAGTACCTGCTAACAGTAGTGTGTGTATGTGTGTGATGCACTAATCGGTGAGGCTATGGCGATGTTTGTCTGAAGATGACTGGCGAGCACATTGCCTTGGTGTTGGACACACACATCGCCATATGCACAAAGAATTAGGGATGCAAGGGGAGGGAGAATTCCCTCATTAGCATGGAAGGGTTTTCAAACGCCTGGTGACGTGGAAGGGATGCCCTCCCTCACACATCACTAGCAGTTTGACAACCCTGAGTGCATTCTCTCTGCTCCTCGACTTGCTCACTGGGGGAGCAGAAATAATCTGCTCAGATTTCCGCACCACCACAAATAGCATTCCTCCTTAAATCTTTCAGTGTCATAGGTATGTGCACTGGACAGTGTCAGGCAAGGTTAGCGAATGTGACTTCGCCATATATTGTCCCTTCAGTGTCTGGTGCATGTGAATTCGCTATATGTTGTCCTTTCAGCATCTGGCAGATGTGACTTCACAAAGCAGCTCCGCTGGCTGTACAGAAAACAGGGTCACATCCTCTCAAGAGGGGATTACTTCAACACAGACAGCAGGGGCAGGTCAGGCTATTCAAAGCTTTGGGTCAATGTATTGCATGTCATCGAATGGAGCAGCTATTCAAAACTCATTCTCTGGTCACAGATTTCCTTTTAAGATGGGGCTGGTATAAAGAACATACAGTCTTAACCCTTTGAGTGCCAGAGCGGTGAGCATTGCTCTATAATGTTTTGCTTACCCCACTGGCACTCAAAGAATTAAGGGAGGACTGTGATGGTCTTTAGCTGCACAAAGAGCTAAAGGGAGATCCCAGCATTGACAACCTCAGGTAGGCAATGTTGGGAATAGTGAACTCAGACATCTATAGGAACTTGTGGCAAAGTGGCACATTAACATATAAACACATCCACATGACCATGACCATGACTATAGTTCGTTAACCTACATGTTCATATGGAAATTAGCTATTGTTGATGTGTTAAGTGCAAAATTGTACACCTGTCAAATGCGTGGTGGATTCATGACAATGAGGGTGGACTGGTGGCGGACTGATGGGGATGCAACGGCAAAGACATACTGGTGCATATTGGTGATGTGGGCGACACAGATCTGACAGGACATCTCCATGACTGAACTTTAGTGCATCTCCCCCAAGGTCTGAACAACCTGATCTCACAACTCCATGAAAGATCAATGTTGTTTGGTCTGTTGAGGCTACGCACAGCAAAATGATCACCAGGCAATCAAAATTTTAAAGCCAGACCAACCAAAAATGCTTATTTGGTTGTTATGTTGACTTCAGTTTATCGATACACAGATATTTTGATGGATGGATTTGGATAGAGTAAGCTAGAGCGATCTCACTATGTATGGACACCATAAGTTTGTGCTCAGGATCAGGATGGACAGGGGCTGTTAAAGGGATAGTAATGTTTCATAATAAAAGCAGCTCTAATTAATCATCATAGTATTTGGACTTTGGAGAGTGTTATTTCAATTCTGTCAGAGTTGTAGTTCAAGAGTAATTCCATGACAAAGTATCCCCCTCCCTCCCCTTTTACTGATGTAACATTGCTCAGCCAGATCAGAAGGGAGGTGCCCAGGTAGATAGCAGAGAGGGACAATCTTCAATTAAGATAAGGGAAAAACCTGAAAAACTTGTCAAGGTGGGCAGGGTTTTCATTGTTCTCACTGTAAGAACATTGTCCCCTTCTGTTATCTGTCTGGTCTATGGACTGCATTCCACATCTGAGAAGAGATGGCTTATACTAGGTAAGAGAGGAGGGAGGGTAAACTTTGCTTGTGAATATCTCTCAAACCATAAACGTTTGAGAGATAAGACATATCGTTCTTCATGTTTTTTAATGCCTACAAAATAAAATAAAGATAAAATGAAGTATTACTATCCCTTTAACACATTTTCTTTTCTGTTATCTGCTTTAGTACAGAAGTAAAGAAACTGTAGTTGTCCAGTTGACTACAATTCCCTTCTCAACCAGCAATGGCTAGGTATCAATGATAGAACTAGGTAGTAGTCCAACAACTGGACAGCGAAGGTTCCTCACCACTATACGACGCAATAGGTAAAAGCACATCAAGCTCAAATGCCTCAACCGCCATTTCTCGTTTGTTCCATTCCTCTTTTCTCCCAATTCCGGTTTTCTATGTCATGCCTCCTTTCTCCCCTAAAAGTCTGACCCACTGATGAGTCATGAGGGTCACTAGATTAAACTCTGCTGTTTCATGATGTTACTAAACAATACTGCAAGCTCTCTTTCATGTGGGTCCTTACAGAAATATATGTTTCATGCAAGTATTTATTTTACTGCATTTACAGAAGTAAAGAGACACTAATAGAAATAATAGTAATGATGATCATTTTTGCTGTGAGGGAAGCATTTTCTTTTTACATGTTTTTTGTGCAGGGAGGTGTGGGGTGGGGTTTGGTGGGTGTAGGGAGCTTTATTCAATTTTTGCAAAGGGTGGTGGTTAACCTAGAGATGGATCTGTATAAAAGCATGCATTTGATGACGAAAGGAGATTATCTAAATCATGCAAAATTGGTTGAAATGATCAAGCCCTGAATTTGTTAACAATAACGGTTTTAAGAAAGCTATCAGAAAGTTACACTGAAGTCTCAATTGCCCAGAATCTCACAAAAGCTTCAGTTCCCCATCTGCTCCAACTAGGCTGGCTATGGTCCTATTTTGCCCGCTTCTTCTTTATAGACATTTACAGGGAAACCATAATGGGGGGGGGGGGGGGGGGGGGGGATCTTCAACTTGTACTGCATAAATAAAATAAAAAAAAAAAAAAAAAAAAAAAGCATGACCCTTTTTTATTAATGAAAAAATATATGCTCTAGGCAGGGGAAGAAAAATCCCAGGCTCCTAAAATGTTGCCTCTGGCTCCTTAACTTTGGGGATACTTTACATGCATCTGTGAGTATACATCCCTCCTCTAACTCCTTAACCCCTTAAGGACCAGCGGTCCCGGGGCGTGCCGTCCCTTAAGGACCGCATAGGAAACTTTGACGTGCCGTCCCACGTGACTGATCACGTGGGGCGGCACGCCAAACGGGGCACTGGAAGAGATCACTCCGGTCTTGGAGCGATCAACTTCAGTGCCCGGTATTACTCACCGCGCTCTCCTACAGGAGCGCGATGAGTAAAAGTATGTGACGTGTCAGGACCGTCACTGGTCCTTAAGTGCCGGACAAGCGTGACGGTCCTGCCACGTCACTGGTCCTTAAGGGGTTAAACTGTTAGCTGGCTCCCCAAATTTATGTCAGGCTCCAAGGCTTTATTTATTTATTATTTTTGTCCACCCCTGGTTATAGGGATTTTCCTGTTGAGTAAAACAAGGACACTGCTGGGATTTTTTTCCACTCAAAAGTTACAGCTCAAAACTGTTAGCAGCAGCACTGTTCAGAATGCAATTTTCTCCCACAATTCATGGGAGCTTGAATCATTGATTGTGGATCTCCATAGCAAGTGATAGGAACAGTGCCACCTGGTGAACCTAATAAAAATGCAGCCAAAACTTTGAGTAATAATAACTTTTGAATGAGACATCATAACAGTGGGAGTACCCTTGCTTTACTCAGTAAGAAAAGCTCCTTTAAGTAAAACACTATCATAGCGTTAATATCCCTTTCTTTAAGTTATAGGCATCAAACACACGACCCGTGGGCCAAATGCTGCTAGCCTAAGTCCAGGGTGCAGGCCAACTAATTTTTATATTTTTTTAACAAAAACTTTTTTTTAACCTAATTAGCTAGCACACGTGAACTAGTGGTCTACACAACTGTTTGAGAGTAGTCTCTGGTTATTTCAGTACTTTTACTGACTTGATCAATGACTAGCACTAGGCCTGCAACTGCACCTTCATACAAAAAAAAGCTGAATTATATTACTGCAAAAACAAAAACTATGTTTTTTTCTTAATTTCTTTTCTTAATAGCTTACAGGATTTAGATCACAGATTGTAAATTAATGGGCCTTACACATGTGTCAAAGTCTTTATAGAAAACAAGGGGCACACTAAAGTGGATGAACGAGGCACTTCAAAGTGACACAGCACTCTGGTTGAGAATCACTGGTATAGACAATGGTGGGATCTGTATCTGTTTCTCAATAGTAAACAGCAGTGATTATTTTTATGGCAGAGCTTTTCCCAAACAGTCTCACAGATATTTCAGGTTAAGACCCAGAGATTGCAGTGTTCATACCAATACAGATACTTAAAGGGATAGTATTACTTCAAAATTACTATCCCTCATATTGTAGCCCTTAATAAACTGAGTTAAACGACACCAGTGGCATCTCTCAAACCTTTATGGTTTAAGAGATAGCTGCTTTCAAACTTTGCTGTCCCCTGCTGTCAGCGTTCTGCTGCCAGCAGGAGAATCCGGTCTCTGAATCAAGAGGAGGCTCTTCAGCAGAGCCGATATCTCGCTATGGAATGAAAAATGATTCATTGAAACAGTCTTCTACGTGTGCTTGGTTACCAAGCACACTTAGAAGACTGTTTCAATGAATCATTTTTCCTTCCATAACGAGATATCGGCTCTGTTTAAGAGCCACCGCCTGTCCCGGGACCGGATTCTCCTGCTGGCAGCAGAACGCTGACAGCAGGGGACAGCAAAGTTTGAAAGCAGCTATCTCTTAAACCATAAAGGTTTGAGAGATGCCACTGGTGTCGTTTAACTCAGTTTATTAAGGGCTACAATATGAGGGATAGTAATTTTGAAGTAATACTATCCCTTTAAAGCCAAAGAAAATTGCCTTACAGTCAACATTTTAGTTTGCACTCAAAGAAACAAACAGTATGAGAATTCCACTTTACACTTTGTTGACCTTTTGGCTCTGCTTTCCCCTATACTTTGTTGATGACATGATAGAAAACAAGAATTAAAGGAGCAGTAAACTTTTATGAAAAATATATATTGTAGGACGTCTCCTGCCGAGTAAAATATGGGTACTCCCACTGCTGAGAGATATTTCCAGAGTTATTACCATTTAATTTTTTTTTTTTTTTTTTTTTTTACATTAGCAGTGCCCTCTAGCGGTCAAATTCCAATTCGTTATTTGGTTACATTCTAATGGAGAGGAAAGTACTGACATTTAGTTCTCCATAGAATTTGATAGAAACTGCATGTTACTTCCTGTCAGTTAGAACTATCAGGTAGTAAACATACAGTAAATTCACTTACTGTTTATTTGAACTGTTATATCATTTGAATAAAATAACTGACAGCAGTGGGAGTGACCGTGTTTTACTCAGCAGGAAAAGCTTTATAACATATAGGTTTTAATAAAAATGTTTATTGCTCCTTTAAAATATTCAAAGCAAAGAACAGAAGGGAGAGGAAAATCAACTTCAAGCACTTGCATGCTAGAGAGATACTGAATAAACAGGAATATTAAATGGAAATGGTCCATCAACTTGAATTAAGGTTGCCTATTTGCAAACATTAGTGCAAACTGAGTAATATTAGCCAGAAGGTCAGTTCAGAGTTTAGGAGACATTAATACATTGATTCCTATTTGATTATTTCTCTCAGAGCAGAACCATAGGTTAATTAATTAAACTATGCATTACAATAAAAAGGTTAAAAGGGATTATCCCCTAAAATCAGCTTTGGTCGATTCTGAAAGAAAATTGTTTTTAGTGAGTGTAAGGAAGGGAGATGCTCATATCTCCAACCTTCTCCTAGAATGTTAAGAGAGCTGTGTGGGAGAGGAAAGAGTCTTTCCTTTCCAATAAGGGATGAATTAAAGGGATAGTAATACTTCATTTTAACTTTATTTTATTTTGTAGGCATTAAAAAAACACGAAGAATGATATAAGTCTTATCTCTCAAACCTTCATGGTTTAAGAGATATTCACAAGCAAAGTGTCTTCCTCCCTCCCCTTTTACTGATGTAACACTGTTCAGCCTGAGTAGAAGGGAGGTGCCCAGGCAGACTGCAGAGAGGGACAATCTTCAATTAAGATAAGGGAAAAACCTGAAAAGCTTGTCAAGGGTGGCAGGGATTTCATTGTTTTCATAGGAAGAAGATTGTCCCCTTCTGTTATCTGTCCAGTCTATGGACTGCATTCCACATCTGAGAAGAGATTGTTTACAGTAGGTAAAAGGGGCGGGAGGGGGAAACTTTGCTTGTGAATATCTCATAAACCATAAAGGTTTGAGAGATAAGACTTATACCATTCTTCAAGTTTTTTTAATGCCTACAAAATAAAATAAAGTTAAAACAAAGTATTACTATCCCTTTAATGGGTAAATGCCAGGTGCTCTTAGGATCACCTCGCAGTCTATAAAAAATTGAAATGTGTAATGGGGTGGTTGGGCTATCTGTGCACATATCCTAGCCTGTGCCTGTATCTCCACCCCCAACAGCCAAAGCAGATGAGGTACTTGTTGGAAAGGGACGATTCTCCCCTTTCCAAAAAGGATTGGTATGAATGGAATTAATACCAGGTAATCACCTGGTATAAACTTCTATATATACTCTTAAGAGCTAAGTGGAAGAAATGCAAAAGAACGGCAAGTGACCCCTTATTTCATGGAGTGAGTTGTCATGTTTCCAAAAATATACTCCTTGTATACCTTTTTTTCTTGTCTGTAGTTGTTACCAACATTCAAGTGTAAGTATGTCATTACAGTACATCAACTCATACCAAATGTGTTACCATTTTACCAAGACGGCTTCTAGCTACCCAACCTATTAACCCCTTAAGGACAGCACGGTCCAGAGGTGGGGAGCTCTAGAAGACCATGGCCTTTTTTTTTTTGCACAGCCAAATGGAGCAGCCTTAGTTTAAAAAAACAGCTTAGGGCTAAACCCAACAGCCCCAAAACGGCTTGTATTATGCCTTTTGGGGAGAGGGTCTTTTTAACCCCCCCCCCCCAGTGGAAAGCGATCTGGAAGTATGTGGCTCTAAGCCGCAAACTTTGTTGTCCGAGCTTGCAGCCTCCATAGACCCTTTGTGTCAAGCTGTCACACTGGAAGCAGAGGATGTGTGGGGACTCTTAACTGCAATATTTAAGTCTTGCAATTTAGTCTCTTCTTGTAGTATCAATAAGGGAGAATTTGGAATTTATTTTTAGACACCCCCACCCCGCTCCCTGTTGGTCTGCCAGGCTCACAGTTGAGGCCTGACTTCATAGACAGATCTGCCACCAGGGGAGATGATGTGCAGGATGGGCACCATCTGAATAATAGCTAACTGTCACCATTCCACAGTATCTTCCTCCATATAAAATATATTCCACCCCTCTGGCGGAAGCTACTTTCTGGCAGCCTCAAGAGGATGAGGTAGACAATTTCAGCACATGTGAGAAATGAATTAAGCAGGCTGTGTCACACATGCCAAAGAGCTCATCTCTGCAGGTGTAAAAAAACAACTAAATAAACCCAAATTCTCAACCAATTACACTGTTTAAGAACAAAAGAAAAAATACAAGGCAGTTTAAACATATATGGCAGCTGAAAGATATACTTAAATTGGCTTACCATGCTACACAGAGAAACCCATCCAGACAATAATATTTCTGTGTCTAAGACTACAATCTGTAGCCCTTTTGGCCGATATATGGTATGGGCAGTATGTAATGAGGTTTGCAAACAGTCAATTGAAGAAACGTTTGACAAACTGTAGGAGCCAGGTCACTATGGCACCTTGGAAATGAAACCTGGCAAATAGAGCACTTTTGATTCAGTGTTTCACTTGGTCTGTGCCAACTCACCCCTTGTACAGGCTCATTAAGACTTCCTACACATCTTATTTGTTGCAGTGCAGTTTGATCACCATTCATAACTGGATCCAGAAGTCAGAGTTTTCACCAAAAGATAAGTTGTAAAGGTTCCCCATGCCCCCATTACCAAACCTCTAATCTGCTTCACTCCCACATATGCCCTTTCTTTCAACCCCCTCCCCTTATATACATGTACTTGCCTCCATTTGAAATACAAAGGTAGCTCTGATGATTCATTCAGGTAAGTGTCAGTATTGATTGCAGATTCTTGCTATTAACAGGGTAAACAAACTCTCCAAGAAGATATTTATTGGAGGACTTTATCCAAACAGTTTGCACTGTAATCTATGCCATTTGGTTCTCTTATTGCAGATGTGGGCAAGCTGAAGCCCTCTAGCTGCCATGAAAATAGAGCTGACCATCATCCTCAGCACTGGCTGATGATGGTGTAAAAAAAAATAAAATAAAAAATGTATACATATACATAAATATATATTACAATAACATCAGGAAGGCCAACTTATAGGGTTACCAAGTGTTCCAAAATGTGCCTGGTTACTAGATATAAAGCCTGTTTGTTAAGACCCAACTTAAAGGAACAGTAAAACCTCCAGATAAAAAATTTTAATCTAAAGACATGCTTTCCTGATTATATTAACTGTATTTGAAAAGACAAAATGTGTATTTACGGACTTTCTCATCTATTTCCATTCCAGTTCCTGTAGGGTCAGGGTGAAGACTAGCAAGTCTTCCTTACCAGTCTCTGACTGGAACAATCTTTTTTTCCATGCGTAAACTCTGTATTACTACTGAATATGCGCAAATCACGTTTCCTGTACATTCAGTAATAGAGAGATTGAGCAGGGAGGAAATGTGCCTGCTCAGACTCTGCATAGAAGGGCGAAAAAAAAAAAAAAAATTGAAACATTAAGAAAAAAAAAAAAAAAAGCCAACATTTAGGATCTAAAAGTAAAATTTAAGGTGCCTGTATTACTAGACTCTTAGGAATTTTCCACAGATGTACTCTAGTCAAGTTACATGCCATTTTTATTAAATATTTTTATTTAGGAAATGTACAGTTTCTTTAAAGGGATAGTAACACTTAATATATATTGTGGGGTATATTTTTCTGAGTTAAACAAGTGTGGGTATTTTATTCAAAAGTTATTGCAGCTCAAACCTGAATTTTTTTAGGTGCAGTATCTCAACGACCTGAAATTTTACAGTGGCGCTGTTGCTACGTCATCCTATGGAAGTTTATGGTCAATTGACCACAGCTAACCACAGGATCATGCAGCAGCAGCGCCACTATGTAACTTCGGGCCACTGAGATCCTGTAACTAAATAATAAAAGTTTCAGCTGAAATAACTTTTGTATAAAATATGTCAGCAGTGGGAGTATACTCGGTTTACTTAGGAAGCTAAACCCAGCAAAAAATGTCTTTATTTTATTTTTTACATCTTAAAAAGGAATTTTTGCCATTAAGACACTAAGTTATTGAATGTAGTGTTTAAAAATGTATTTAGGTTGTGCATTGTTTATCATTATAGTTTAAATGGATAGTAATGTTTCGTTATTTAAGTACAATTAAGTCTTATTTCAACTTTTTTATAACAATGTGAAGCAGTAAAACCTTATAAAACTTTGCCGTTTTACATTTATGCTGTAATAAAGCCCCCCCCCCCCATCCAGCCCCTTTTACTTACCTCAAGCAGCCTCCCCTCAGATCTGGAATCCAGTCCCAGGACCAGACTGATTGCAGCAAGGGACAATCTTCCCTCTTTCAGTATATGGAAAGGCCTGCCCCCTTAACGAAGGAGGGCAGGTTTTTCCTTATGCTGGAAGAAGATTGTCCTTCGTCGTGTTCTGTCTGAACCGGCTTGCTGAGGCAAATAAAAGGGACGGGAAAAGGGAACTTTATTTGAGAATAAATTTAAAACGGCAACATTTTATAAGGTTTTACTGCTACACATCGTTATAAAAACGTAGGAAGACTTGATTGTACTTTACTAATGAAACATTGCTATCCGTTTAAGAGATATAACCTTTTATAAAGTAGCCAGTGACGTCACCAGTTCCTGCTCGTGAGGTACAAGCTGTACCGCACAGCTCTACAGGACAACAAAGTCTCCTCCCACCTCCCTCCCCAGGAGCGAACTCACTCCCTTCACTGTGTGTGTCTTCCCCTTTCCTCTTCTTCCTACACCCATTGGAGGCATACTGAAAGGATTTGTGTGTAAACTTTGAAGAAGAAGGAGGCGACAGTTGTGCGGAATGTTTGGCCAATGTTTCTGGAGGCATACTGAAAGGGAAAAACGAAGCTATGCAAATATTTTACATGAGATTTTAACCCTTTAGTGCCAGGGTCAGTTTTTTGGATCTGTCATTAATGAATGTTGCCTTTGATCACAGATATTGAGTGCTGTGAAATGTTGCAGAGACACGCTAAATTCAGTTAATTGATTAACACAGCAGTCACTTAAGGACCATGGAGCTTTTTTTTAATCTGATTCCAGACTCCTCGAACGGCGTGCAGCTGCGCGGGGAGCCTGGAATTCCATGACGGTCCTGGTACATCATCGGTCCTTCAAGCAAATCCAGCCATGACGTACCAGGATCGTCAAGGGTCCTTAAGGGGTTAATAGTTTCCTGTTTGTAGTGGTTCATGTCAAGCTCCATTCAATTGTGACTGCACATTGGAGAATATGTATACTGTGCTCTGATGTAAGATTAACTTTGGGCCACTGTCTTGGGGTTCAGTTTTAAAAAGTTGCACACAAGTGCGTGCGACCACATAACATATTCAACATGTCACCTTGTTCAAAATGGTGATATGAAAGTCTTGCACTGCATTACTGCATATCATTTGTGTGAAGAATAAATCAGTTGCGTTTGCATAAAAGATCGCATACTGTTTGTGTGAAGAACAAATCAGTTGTCTCTGCATATTGTTCGTTGGGTTGCTGCCTGTGTTCTGCTCCTGTTTCCAGCAAATGTAGCTCTGAAGCAAAGATGTGCTAAGCTGGTTCCTCCACAGCTGTTGAATTTCACACTGCAGCACTCAGCAAAACTGGGATGAGGTTGCACAACATCTCCCATCAACCTTACCCATCTTGCTGAGCGCTGCAATGGTTCTCTCTCACCCCTTCTCTGCGTGCAGAACACGCAGTACTTGAGGCCAATGATAACTGATTGGAGGGGCTCCTACATATACTTGAATCATTGCAGCACTCAGCAAGATGGGTAAGGATGATGGAGGTTGTAGTGCAACCTCATCCCAGTCTTGCTGAGAAGAACGCAGGCAGCAACCCAATGAAGAAAATGTGTTCTTCACACAACTTATTTATTCTTCACACAAACGGTATATGATCTTTAAGTAGGCGACATGAGAATCTTGCACTATCATGCAGTGCAAGATTTTCATGTTGCCATTTTGAACAAAGTGACATGTTGAATCTGTTATGTGGTTGCACGCTCTTTTGCGTGCGACGTTTTAAAAGGTTATCCTGCCTTGGTCATTCTATTTAAGGTACCGTTTGACCACAGAATTTCTTTCTAACCCATGAGCTCTTTCCACTACATACGCTACGTGGAGACCAGCACTACTGATCTTATGTCATACCTCTTTGGCACTCACAATCTGGAAGAGGAAGGTACAAATTCAACCTATGGTAAGGCCAAAACGACCGGCTTTTACTCACTATCTTTATATAATATTGTGGGGAGACTTCCATTACACAATATATCTTCATAGCTCCATAACTGCACATGTTTTCCATTTATTTTGGGACTAACAGAGACTTGGTCAGTACAATGGGTAGTTAACCCTTTGAGTGCATAAAGAGTGACAAAGCTAGCCTATGCATTTGTGCAGAGTTGCAAAGAGCTCCCTGGGACACAGTCATTCAAGGGAATAGTACAGTTTGGCCTAGTGTGCATCTCCTTTTCAAATGTGATATCAGTGCTTTGGTACATTTCTGACACTCGCACTCCACATCCACCTTATCTACCGCTCCGCGCCCCCTCCTCTCCATCTCATCCCATGCTCTGCACCCACCCTTCTTTCTCTTTTGTTTAGCAACCTTTTCTTGATCTCTCCTGACACACTTCTCTCTTAATCTGTTACCTAGAACACTTCCTCCCAAAATAAAACAATCCTCTCTCAGTATCGTTGCCTCACCCGCTGCCAGCCTCTCTCTCGCACTGCCAGTCTCACTCACTGCCTGTCTGCTTCTTTCGCTCGCTGTTTGTCGAGCCTTCTGCCTGCCTTTCTCACTCACTGCCTCTCACCCACTGCCTGCCTGCTTCCCTCACTCGCTGCTTGTTTGTCTAGCCTTCTGCCTGCCTTTCTCACTCACTGCCTCTCACCCACTGCCTGCCTGCTTCCCTCACTCGCTGCTTGTTTGTCTAGCCTTCTGCCTGCCTTTCTCACTCATTGCCTGCCTGCTTCCCTCACTCGCTGCTTGTTTGTCTAGCCTTCTGCCTGCCTTTCTCACTCACTGCCTCTCACCCACTGCCTGCCTGCTTCTCTCACTGCTTGTCTGTCTAACCCGCTGCCTGCCTCTCTCACCCTCTGCCTGCCTGTCTCTCTCACCGACTGCCTGCTTCTCACTCATTGCATGCCTGTATAACCCTCTGCCAGCTGTCTCTCACACGCTACCTTTCTGTCTAGCCCTCTGCCTGCCCGAGTGTCCAGCCCGACTGTCTAGCCCTCTGACTGCCTAACCCCTCTTCCCACCAGTCTAACCACTACCTGCCTAACCTCTCTGCCTGCCAGCCAGTCTAACCCACTAACGCTTAACCCCTCTACCTGCCCGCCAGTCTAACCCACTGCCTGCCCGTCTAACCCTCTGTCTGCCTGCCCGCTCGTCTAACCCACTGCCTGCCTGCCCATCTAACCCACTGCCTGCCTAACCCTCTGCCTTAACCCTCTGCCTGTCTGTCTAACCCTCTGCTTCCTGCCTGTCTAACCCTCTGCCTGCCTGCCTGCCTCTCTGTATGTCTGTCTAACCCTCTGCCTGCCTGTATGTCTGTCTAACCCTCTGCCTGCCTCTGTCTGTCTAACCCACTGCCTGCCTCTGTCTGTCTAACCCACTGCCTGCCTGTCTCTCTGTCTGTCTAACCCACTGCCTGCCTGTCTCTCTGTCTAACCCTCTGCCTGCCTGTCTGTCTCTCAGTCTAACCCTCTGCCTGTCTGTCTGTCTGTCTCTCAGTCTAACCCTCTGCCTGTCTGTCTGTCTCAGTCTAACCCTCTGCCTGTCTGTCTGTCTCTCAGTCTAACCCTCTGCCTGCCTGTCTGTCTCTCAGTCTAACCCTCTGCCTGCCTGTCTGTCTCTCAGTCTAACCCTCTGCCTGCCTGTCTGTCTCTCAGTCTAACCCTCTGCCTGTCTGTCTCTCAGTCTAACACTCTGCATGTCTGTCTCTCAGTCTAACCCTCTGCCTGTCTGTCTAATTTACTGTTATTTATAGACCATTGCATGGCTGTAGCAGGCTCATTCCCTTGATGTACATTTCGCTTTCTCTCGTCCCCTTGCTGTCTTACGTATTACCTTGATGTCTCTTACTCGCTACCTGACAGTCACTTTCAGTACCTGGCTGTCCATGTCTCTCTCCTCTGGTCGTCGTTTTCCCTCCTCTTAGACCCTTCACTGTTCCAAAGACTTCATCCTCCGCTGCCGTGGGCTCTTACTCCACCACAATCCCCGTACAACGAGACGAGAGAGACACAAATTCAGGCAGGCCCCACAGCCCCAGTGTAGGCCCAAACCCCCCAGTTCCCTGCAATGGACCACTCCACCAGTCAATCCCAAAGCCAGGATACAGGAACGTACCACTATGGAGCTACCCAATCGGAGGGGTGGAAAGGGGCGGCGCTTCCTGTCAGGAAGATACTGGAGAGAAAGAAAGGGCGGAGAATGCAGACAATAGGTGGAGCTCATGTGATTGACACTGCATCCATCTAATCACTGTCTACTTTGCAGTTTCCAGGGTGAGACGAGGCTCCTGCCCACATTCCCTGCTTGAAGTTCCGCCCTTCTGTCTCCGAATGGGGTTTTTGCACATTTCAATGCTAAAAGGAATAACTGTATAGTTGAACAAATCTGTGAGGTTTTAAATCTGTTAGTGTGTTATGATGTCGATAGGCGCCTAATAACGTTTGTTTCATAGTAACATCGGTATCATGTATTCAGTTTACAGATTGCCATTTTTACGAACTGCCAGCATGTTCTTTACTATTGTACAAATAAAGGGATTTTTTTTTAATTTAATGCAATACGACGTTCGTGTTCTACTATTAAAAGTGGGGAGAGGGACCTACTTCTGTGCGCTTGTAAATTGAGCAATGCTGTGTCCTTGAGAACGTGTATGCCAAACTGGGCAGTAAATGTTAGATTATTTGCAAGGTTGGTCCTATGATAGGTGTGGGTGGTTAGAGAGAATTTTATGAAATATTTGGAAATATGTTATGCTGACCCAGTAATTTAATCTCAAGTTTCATACTATAATTGCAACTGACATTGCTTAGCTTCATCCTCTTTTATATTGCTGCCAGCATTAAAAACAAAAGATCTAAAGGCACACTACTGGGATAGCCTCTTTGTAGTTGGTGCCCATTTCACAATCTAACATGGATAGGGTGACCCAGTACCCAGATTTTAAATTTGTCCCCTATGCCCCCTTTTGGGACAATACAATGTCCTGGAATTAAGTTTCCAGAGCACAGAGTTCTAAACACTACATAGTAACATAGTAAATTAGGTTGAATAAAGACACAAGTCCATCAAGTTCAACCTTCTCCTCATACCACAGTAACTGAGAATTTTATAGCTTTCCTGCTACCAATTAAGTTAGTCTTTATCAGACCTTCCTGACCCGCCTACTGATAAACAGTATAACTGTATGTTCCCTTTTGAAAGAAATGTATCTAATCTTCTCTTAAATGTATCCATTGTATCTGCCATAACCACCTCCTTGGGCAATGAATTCCACAATTTAACAGACCTTGCTGTAAAAAAAACCTTCCTCTGCTGAAGTTTAAACCTCCTTTCCTCTAATCTCAAGGGGTGTCCCCTGGTCACCTGATCAGGCCTTGGAATAAATAGCTCACCACAGAGATCCTTGTTTTGACCTCTCATATACTTGTACAATGTGATAAGGTCTCCTCTTAGTCGTCTTGTCTCTACTGTAAATAAACAAGTTTGTCTAGTCGTTCCTCATATGTCAAGTCCTCCATTCCCTTAATTAATTTTGTTCCTCTTCGCTGTACCCTCTCTAGTTCTTGTATATCCTTTTTCAGAACCTGTGCCCAAAATTGCACTGCATACTCAAGGTGAGGTCTTACCAATGATTTGTATAATAGCAAAATAATGTTATCCACTCTTGCTTTGATACCTCTTTTCATGCAAGACAGGATTTTGTTTGCCTTTGCTACTGCTGTTTGACACTGGTCACTGTTTCCAATTTTGCAGTTAACAAGGATACCCAGGTCTTTCTCTAACAATGAGTCCCCATAGACTACTGTGACAGAAAGTGATGTCTCTGCTGGGCTACGCAAATAGCTTCCAGGCAGAGCTATAAACACTAGAAAGATAACTTAGCTTTCATTGTCACATCAGTCAGGAGCTGCAGTGCAGTTTTGTTGTAGTGTATTCTCATACCTGGGAACTTTCGGGGTTTGACCCTGAGACTCAGGGTTTTGACCCAAATCTCAGGGAGAAGGGCCAAAATGTCAAGGTGAGGAGAGTCCAGGGTTATCTACTCCATGATCTGCACCATATAACTGCTTCCATTGTCTTTAAATTGGTGATATTTCTAACAGAAAGAAAGAGAGAGAAGTCCTGGTTGTCTTATTTGTGATTAGGCAGTGATGTCTTTAATTTGAAGCATGTTAAAAGTTCCTTGTGGACTGATTGTATCCCATCTGGATTGGAGCACATATGGGCATAATGCCGAGATGTACTTTCTGGGAAACGTAAAGGGTTATAATTTCAGTTTCTCAGGGTCAGCTCATTTTGAAAGTTCCCAGGTATGTGTATTCTAGTTTAAAGGGATAGTAATACTTCGTTTTAACTTTATTTTATTTTGTAGGCATTAAAAAACATGAAGAATGATATAAGTCTTATCTCTCAAACCTTTATGGTTTATGAGATATTCACAAGCAAAGTTTCCCCCTCTCGCCCCTTTTACCTAGTGTAAGCCATCTCTTCTCAGATGTGGAATCTGGTTATAAGACCAGACAGATAACAGCAGGGGACAAACTTCTTTGTATGAAAACAATGAAATCCCTGCCCCCCTTGACAAGCTTTTCAGGTTTTTCCCTTATCTTAATTGAAGATATCCCTCTCTGCAGTCTACCTGGGCACCTCCCTTCTGCTCTAGCTGAACAGTGTGACATCAGTAAAAGGTGTGGGAGGGGGACACTTTGTCATTGAATTACTCTGGAACTACAACTCTGACAGAATTGAAATAACACTCTCCAAAGTCCAAATACTATGATGATTAATTAGAGCTGCTTTTATTATGAAACATTACTATCCCTTTAAGGCTTTGGGTTTGATGTACATTTTCTTGTAGCCTGCCACAGTCACCGCTTTCTGTCATAACAGCCCATGGGTAGTTCTCCCTACATTGTTTAGAACTATGGTGCACACTTCTCTCCGCAGTATCTCTTAATGGCGGAAGTCAAATATGGTCACCCTAAACGCTGAGCGAACAACTGAAAACCTTTCAGAATAGGTCTAATCTATATGTGGGCATAAGAAGCAACACTAACAAACCCATGCCCCCAAACATTTCAAGTGGCCAAATATGGACACTTTTGTTTTAGCAAAGGGGTAACAAACAGGGCCGAATTTACATCTCAGGAGCCTGTAGGCACAGACATCTGAAGCGCCCCCCTCCACAACATGGCTCTTTATGCAATATGTTCACAGCCTAGACTAAAATCCATTCACATGATGGGGGAAGAACTACCATCCAGTATCCCCCTTCACCAAATGCACATCACCCCATTGACCTAAATGCAAACATATACACCTCCAAATATACAGCCTCCTTTACGCACACAGTCAGACATCTAACACACACACAACCTCCTTGCATGTGCAAGCACACATAGTTGCAACCCACAAATATATGTAATATATACACAATCAAAAACATACACATATATTTATATATATATATATATAATAATCAAGCCTGCACATTTCTACAAATTCACACACACATAAATGCCTGTATATATTCTCAAACATGCACATACAGGAGGAGAGACACACATTTATAATATATAGACTCAAGCGCACACACATATGTGTATACTCGAACATATAAATACACTGGATGACTGGCCAAAGTAATGAGATTTGCCCATGTAGTAGGTAGGATTTTGATTGGATAGAAGAAGAATGGTGGAGGAAAGTGAGGACAGTTGTGTTTGGTGGAAAGTGGGTGGAATGGGGCAGTAAGAAGGGGCAGCATGAAATCCAGGAAAGGCTTGGGAAACAAAGTGACTATATGATTATCATAGAACCCATGATAATGATGGCATCCATCTTAGTCCAATCAACAGGAAAAAGAGATCTCTACATCTCAAATGTGGACCACTCACAAAATCCAGATGCAGCTTCTCTCTGTGACCAACTGGCGACCGTCCGACTACAGGGTACAGGCTGAGGAGGTAGCTGTGGCTTTGCTGTTCTGTTGGTGGGTGCCGGCTCCCTCCTCCTGCAGGGTCTGGATGGGCTAGTTCCGGCAAGTCAAGTGAGAAGGTTGGTTGGTTGGGTGGGAGTAATAGCATGCGCCAAGCTGGATCAGGATCATATCCGGCCATGTGATGCACCGCGCTGATGATGTGCCTCCGCGGCACTTCAGACAGCCCATGTGGCATGCACAGCACTCCACTCTTCCACTTCTCCTGGCTACAGGACAGGAGAGGGCCAGGGAGAGAACTTGAGGATTCGCCTCGGAGTGCATACCCCCCCCCAGTAGGCAGCTTTCTTGATGTGCCGCGCATCCGCCCACGGCACATCAGGTGATAAGGCACAGACTCAGTGACAGTGAGTGGAGGACCGAGGAGGTCATCACAGTCACAACCCCCTCCCCCCGCACTTCAGCAGGCAGCTTTGCTTTGAGCCATACATGCGAGGCTAATAAAAAAAAAAACAATCCCAATGACAGTCGCCTCTCTGTGGGGTGCGCCTGTAGGCAGATGCCTACTCTGCCTTATTATAAATCCGGCCCTGGTAACAAACACTGGTCTTTAAGAGCTACCAAGCTGCATGTTTTCCAGAATATATCAGCTGGAGCACAGGCAGACTAATTAGTGGCTCAGTCACTGTAATTAGTTTACCTGTTGTCACGGTAATCAGGCAAAGGAGGACAGACACAAAGATAAAATATAACCACCTTTATTTATTATAACAGCAATAATGGTAGAGCCCACACAGATCCCCAGACATATGCAAATAGGACCCAAGGTCCCTCTGGAGCTGCACACTGTGCTGTGCACTGCACTACTCAAGATCTCGAGACTAGGGAGGCGGCTCAAGTGGGACAACAAAAGAATGGTGGAATATGTGTCACCACTTGGTCTGCGAACAGATGCAACAGAGAGCGAGAGCAGACCAGAGCCAGGAGACACCGAGCATACAGGTCAGGCAAGCAGGTAGTGTAGGCAGCCAAAGTCACAGGTCAGACATACCGGGGACTACACGGAGTGAGAGTAACCAGGCCACTGGTCAGGCAACCGGAGACCATGCTGAGCAAGTAGTAGCCAGGGCCACTGGTCAGGCAAACCGAGGACTACAGGGAGCAAAAGTAACCAGGCCCACAGGAAAGGCAACCGGAGGCTATACTGAGTGGGTAGTAGCCAGGACTACTGGTTTGACAAGCTGGGGCCATACACAGAGTGAGTAGTCAGCCACAGGTCAGAACCGATGTGGGTAGTGAGAGAAGCTGGGGTCATACACCGAGCGAGTAGTCAGCCAGAGCCACAGGTCAGAACCAATGTGGGTAGTCAGACAAGCTGGGGTCATACACAGAGCAAGATTCTCTGGCAAACACGGGTCACAATGGCGAGCAAGAGTAACGAGCAGGAACACCATGTAAGGGCAATGACTCCCAGGCCCAAGGAGGTTTATAAAGGATCAGAAGGAGGCGGGACCCAATTAGGCCACCCAGAATAGGCCCATAAACAGGCATCCGTGCTAGTGCCTGTTACCTGATGTCAGCAATGAGGAAGTGACCGGAGGCCATGCCGGCCGGTGACCATACAGAGGTAGGAAGCACAGGAAAACTTAGCCTCTAAGGGAGACTGTGATACCTGTGCTCATTCGGGGACAGCCTGAAAACATGCACTGTTGAGGGCCAGAGTTAGCTACACTTCTGTTATGGAGTGTTGCTGAAGACATGACTGGTGAGCAGGGAAATAATGAGAATTTTAGGTTATTTCATGACCTGTTGACAGCTGTTTATGTAACTGAATAAACAATTTAAAGAGTGACCTGAGGGGAGGTGCTAGGGAAAACTTTCACTCTTACTTAAACTTATTTTTTTGTCGGGATTGGGTTGTTTAATGCCTTATTAGGTGGGCTTCTATCTCTGGCAGTTTCAAAGTGAAAGCAAATACAGTTTTTGATACCTTTTATTGGCTAAGTAAGCAGATTTAAATGCAAGCTTTCAAGACCTTAGGTCTCTTCCTCAGGCATGTTTCATCTGTTATCAAAGTGAAAGCGGCACTGATCTTGACTGAGATCAAAGTGACATCACTCACGAACGTAAAGGAGATATGGTGCAGGAGGAAAAGGATGAGCCGAAACATCTAATGCACTGCAGAAAGTTGAAGAATCCACCGCACTCTATAAGCTCCATAAAATCACTTCTTTATTGTAGAAATTGCGCAAGGGACTGACAAGCGATAGTCTTACGAGTTTCACAAGCCTAATGCCTACTCATAGACTAACCAGAGTCTTGTGTATTTTCTGGAGCTTATAGAGTGCGGTGGATTCTTCAACTTTCTCATATCTCTGGCCTCCATTGTCGGTTTGAATCAATGTGCAGGCTGTGTGGGGCCTGGGTTAGCTACATGATAGCTTGCATTATGAGCTTTTTTCCTCTCATTTCTGCTCAGCTTTTCCGAACTTGATATGGTGTATACAGGAGTCTAAAAACTGAAGAGAACTAGGGGCTCGATTCAATTGCCTCCAATAAAAAAAAAAATAGACAACGGTAGTTTTGCAAACACAGTTTGGTATTCTGTTACCTGTACTAACATACAGTAAAATATGACAAGGTCTGGTAAGATTTTGCTCATTGAGAAGAATGGAACACCTTAAGCCATTTGCTATTCAGATGTGTGCAGTGAGTGGTAACGCACTTTAAAGGAATACGTTTTTCTGACATTTATACTGCTTCTACAAACCCCAGGTGTAGAACAAATAAGGCATGTAAAAAACCCCAGTGCCACTGTAGCTAAGACCAAGAAAGACTCTGACAGGTACAGTAAAAATCAACAACACTTTATTGAAAGAATAATACAATGAATAGCAAATAAGCACTTCTCCAACCTTCCCCGTGGTCAGGTGTGGAGACAGTGCTGCAGTCCACTACCCAGGAGCTGACACTGAACTTAGCCGGGATACAGGAACACTGCAGAGAACCTAGCGTATGGTTCAGGGTGCCACCTGAGATGGAGAACGGTGGCAAGCGGCCGATCTCCACCCTAGTACTCTAGGGTCAGCAGAAGTGTGATGCCCTAGAATGCTAGGGCCTACAGTGACACAATACCCTAGAATGCTGAAGTACTTCAGCAGTCAGATACCACACCCTAGAATACTAGGGTTCAGGCGAGATCCTAGGTAAGACCAGAGTGATACAAGGCCTATAGGTCTAGACAGAACCCGGAGCAGTACAATGGCAAGACCAGGCCTAGGGATCTGCATGGAGAGAGAGAGAGCCAGGCCCAAGGAAGAGCGTAAGCGGAGTCAGACAAAGCCAAGGTCGTACATGTAATGGGTAGTCAGACAAAGCCACAGTACTAGCACAGAGCAGGTAGTCAGCCAGGCCAGGGGTCATACACGGATCAGGTAGTCAGACTGAGCCAGGGATCGAGCACAGATCGGGTAGTCCGACAAGGCCAGAGGTTCAAGCACAAATCGGATAGTCAGACGGAGCCAAGGGTCATACACGAATCAGAATCAGCAGCCAAGAACGGGTCACAACGATGAATACAAGCAATGCTCAGATACACCATGAAAGGGCACTGAAGCTATGACTGAAGGCCACATAAAAGGTCTATCTGAGAGGCAGGGCATAACTGGGTCAATAGGCCGTGGCTTACAAAATAGCAAGCGCGCTGTAATGATGTGCGTATGCATCCGGGAAGTCAGGCAGCGGCCAGACATGCTGCCACTAAGCACACATGGGGAAAGGCAGGTAGTGCTGCAGGAGAAGATCACTGGCACCGTGATACCCAGTCAAACACCAGAAAGCAGAGAAGAAACATCTCACACAACACTTATGACATATCAAAATGAGAAGAACCACAATAATAACCCCTTAAATCCCCAGGAAGCACCCTTGAAATGTGCATTCTGTGCCCACAAGTCCGGGATAATGTCCATGAATCCCTGAGTAACAAGGGATGTGCAATTAACATGAACCAATCCGCTGCACACTACCCTGGGCCACCAGGGGCTAACAAATACCAATATGTCATGTCCAGCCAAGATAATATGTACACCTTTCAATCACAAAGCAAGATAAGCCTGTGTGTGCAAGATAAGTCTCTAATGGAGAACAAAGATGCACCGGCATCATCATCCACACTGGACAACATTACAGCCGCATCTGACAGGTAAACAGCCCTGACTTCAAGGGACATCCCACCATCCTGTGAATGTGATGTGTTTACAGTAATCCCACTCAGACAGCTATTCCTGGCATCATGTTTCCACTGCAATACCTGTGAAGTCATCAGAGGAGAGGACATTAGAGGGGTAGGGCATCCCAGGATCTCCCAAACACACATGGACATCTGCCAACTGCAGTTCTGATGCTGCATATGGTGAACCACCCGAAATGTCATCTCCAGGTGGAGGAGGAGGCAAGGCAGCAGCAACTGAGCTTCCTGAACCAGAAATCCCCCAGCCAAAGGTGCCAGCGGGACCTGTGGAGCAGCATAGGGAGGCCAGATAGCCACCAAGACCCAGGATATACCGAACAAGGGTCGTACTCTTCAGAATGTCGGAAGGTGAGGTCAGAGACCAGTACAGGTTTATGTCACAGAGCATCATCATCTATGAGGTGATCAAAGATGCCCACGACCCCATAGCCAACACCAATCAGGCCCTATCCAGCATGGAGAAGCTGCTGTGTGCCATCCATTTCATGGCATCTTGATCCTTCCAGTCTGTTGAGGGCTATGTATCTAGGATGTTCCATTGTATTGGATGAGGTGCTGATAGCCCTGAAGAGGAAGGCCAGATGGAGAGGGCACGAGTCATCAGGAGTGCTACCCAAGAAAAGGCATACCCAGTGTGATCTGGGTCATTGACTGCACACTTGTGCGCATAAGAGCTCCTCCATATGAGGGACATGTTCACATCAATGCTCAGATGGTGTGTGATGACAAGTGGATCACACATGTATGTGCTTCATTTCCTGGCAGTTGTCATGACTCCTACATCCTCAGGTTCTCCTTCGTCTACTGTGATTTCGAGAATGGGACCTAAAGAGGAAGATGGCTGTTGGGTGAGTGACCAATGCACACATCACATCAGATAACATAGACAGAGGCACTCACATGATAAAAGAAATACCTAGATTAGCATGGTCATTATAGACGATACGTATATCCCAATTACACAACATCATCAACATAACCATGTGGTACATGTGTCACAATGTCACTTCTATTCCACAGGGAATTTTGCACACACCTTTGGACTCCTGAAAAATCAGATTCTGGTGTCTGGATAAATATGGTGGAGTGATACAATTCACCTCCCCTGAAGTGTGTGATATTATCCGTGCGTGTTCCGTACAACATAACATTGCAGTGGACACATTTATTGGGGGATGTACATCCAAAACCTATGTGTGTTCCCCAGCCAGAGAATGAGGAGACCCTGAGAGGGGAGGAGACATGGGAGGCTTAATTGGGACTTCTCTGCTTGTGAGTACAATGCATGATTCAAATATAATGCATGAATCATTGTGACTTTGCATGGGGAATGTGTGGAAACATATTCGCACAATACCTTATGATATGTTTCACGCCACAGGATACTTTGCTCCTGCTTGACCTGCTACACTGCTTCTGACTGTCAGTGAAGTGAATCCACACCCAAGATGTCCATTGATAACTTATATCCACCTAACCTCCACCCTGGAACATGCCTGCTTGAACATCACAACTACTGTACATAGCCTTCGCCATAATGAGGAGATATCATGCAATGGATGGTTCTAACTTACTTTGTGATTTCAACTGACAATTGGAATTCCATAAGTGCATGATGGCATTGCTACTTCACGGATATGACCTATCCCCTTGCAAACACTGGTGTCACCGGTTGAAAAAGTAGAACTGGACCAGTGCTTAGGTAGCACAATATTTATTAAGATACACAACATACAGAAATACTCGGCAACAGTAGGTACGCAAAACAATCTTCGGCAACGTCAGGAATGACGTAGCTACTTCCTTGGGGTACAGAACAGGACCCTTATCAGCAGTAGGGAGGAAATAGGCAGCCACAGATCCGCACCTGAACAGTCTACAACAGGTCTACACCTGAACAGTCTACAAGAGGTCTGCACCTGAACAGTCAGTGACAGGTCTGCACCTGAACAGTCAATGACAGGTCCGCACCTGAACAGTCAACGTTCATGGAGTAAGAACTAACTGTGCTACAGGTCTGCACCTGAAGGAACCAGTTAATGGATGGTAGCTACGGAGAAGTCTGCCAGAGCCACTGATCAGCACCAGAAAGGATATTCACTGAAGTGTGGGTATGCAGTGGACAGAGCCCCAGATAACACCACAGTGGGTAGTCAGACAAGCCGGGTCATACACGGAACAGATCATCAACCAGAGCCGCAGGTCTTCACCAGATTTGTTATCGAAATAGCCAGGGTCATACACGGAGCAGGTAGTCTACCAGAGCCGCAGGTCCACACCAGAAGGGATATCAGACTAAGCCGGGGTCATACACAAGGCAAATAGACAGAGCCAGAGGTCGGCACCAGAACGGGTAGTCAGACAAACCAGGTAATACACTATGCTCAAGCCAAACTGCACAGAACACCACTAAAGGGTGGCTGAGCATTGTGTCCAGGCAGTAAAAGTATCCTAAAGCCAGGAAGAGGAGGAGCCATCAACTGCACAGCTGGCCTTTTAACCCTTTGAGTGCCAGAGTGGTACGGAATGCATTGCTTTGCAATGCATTCCGTACCACTCTGGCACTCAAAGAGTTAAATAGAGCGCACGTCCATGCTCTTGGACGTGTGCCCATTATGACATCATCCGGCCGCGGCAGTGAGGGAAGGCACCGTAGCCCAGAACAGGAAGCGGCTAAGCCACATAAGCAGCATACGGCTGGAGCCACCAGACCAAAGATGCCGCCAGATGAAAGCTGCGGTCAGGTTGAGCAGCCGCCGCATAGGTGCTATGACAGTACCCCCCCTCAAAGACCCCTCCCCTGTGGATCGGGTTATGGCTTTTCAGGAAAGCGGGAGTGAAACCTACGAATCAGGTTGGGGGCATGCACATCTTCAGAGGAGATCCATGAGCATTCTTCGGGGCCATAACCTTTCCAGTGCACCAAGTACTGTAATCTCCCCCTAACCTTTCAGGAATCCAAAATATTTTGTATTTCATACTCATCATGATCTCCCACCCTAATGGGGGCTGGGGAAACAGTAGCAGACGTATACCGGTTACAGGTTAATGGTTTGAGCAATGACACATGAAAGACATTATGAATGTTCATCGTAGCCGGAAGCTCCAGAGCGTATGCCACAGGGTTGATTCTTCGAATGACCCAAAAGGGACCAACAAAATGAGGGGCCAGTTTCCTACATGGCACCTGGAGATTGAGATTCCGGGATGACAACCATACCCTATCTCCTACCTGAAAGGTTGGTGCTAGTAGTCACTTTCGGTCTGCCTGCTGTTGCATAGAACCACGTAGGTTATTCTGTACTTGCACCCAGGAGGAACGGAGAGCCCGTAAATGCTCATCCAGAGCCAGAATCGCTTGTGCCTCAAAAGTCTCAGGAAGAGCAGAGGGCGGAAACCCATAATTTATCAGAAACGGTGAAAACTGAGACGAGGAATTGATGGCACACTTTCTGGCAAACTCCGCCCAGGGTAGCAAAGTAGCCCAGTTGTCGTGGTGGTTATTTATGTAGCACCGGAGAAATTGTTCAAGGCCTTGGTTTGACCTTTCGACTGCACCATTAGATTGCGGGTGGTATGCTGAAGAAAAGGCCAGCTGGATCCCCAGTTGTGCGCAGAAACATCTCCAGAATCTGGACACTCACTTTCAGTATGCCCTAAGACTCCTTCACCACCCACAAGCACACCCCTGATGAACACAGAACTTGGATTATGCACACTCTTTTCTGAAAGGGATATGTTTGTATTTCAGGCATTGTGAGAGTGGAGTTTGCCTCAGTGTGACCTCTGTGCCACATGCCTGACATAATACCATGTTAAGGAGGCATCATTTTTTTTTCTTTGGAGGGGGTGCAGATGTGGATGCCCTCACCTACTGTCTGTTGACTCTTGTTCCTATGAATATCGAATCTATTTCATCTGGAAACGCCAGACACTAGATGCTGATGATAGACCCAAACGGATACGGGTAGATTCTCTCTGTGTGCTCATGTGTTAGACTGTTTGATAGTAGCAGCCTAACCAATCCACTTGTGAGTATTATTTTATTTATTCACATTACATTTGTGTTCTGCAACAATGTTACATTATTGGGCGCCTCTCCTTTCTTTTTTCTTGAGTTCTGTGGAGATACTTGAGGGGGAGGTGGTTGCTGTTGACCCCTTAGGTGACTGTTCGGCTCTTTCCACCAGCAGCCTCTGGATGGGATTATACTTGCTTACTTCAATGAGCAGCTGGCCAGGCATGTCAGTGTCTCTATATGCCGTATCTCAGTGTGGAGCATGGCTTGTTGGGATTCTAGACCACTGATACTGGCTGCAGTTCTCTCTGAAGTGCACAGACACCTCCTCTTAAAGCATCTGGTCTCCCTCAGTAGCCTCCTCTGGATGGTGATGTACTCCTCATTTATACTGGTGGTTCTAGTAGCTGCAGCAGAGGATGAGGGAGTGGATGCTGCACAAAGAGGTGCTGCTGATGCCCTTCCTCCTTGATCTGTGTTTGCATCTTGACTGGTTGTTCCTTCCTGGTCTGAGTGGTCCTCTGATGCTGCTGGTGTGGCAAATGTGGTATCCATAGGTGAGACAGGGCCAGTATGTGGTGCAGTTGAGGGTGGGTATTGTGCCCTGACCACATTTGTGCTCTCCTCACTGATTGCAGCATCCTGTTCACCTGGTTCTGGCTGTGTTGTTGGTGTATACTGTGCCAGAGGTTGTGATCTGGGTGGCTACCTATGTAGCCTAGATGATGGTAATCCAGTGGACATAGGTCATACTGTGGTCACTGTGATAGCCCACATGGGTTGTGGCTGCAATCTGATGTTTTGGCATCCAGCTGTGTGCCTATGGAGGTGGTGTGGGACCAATGACCCCTATTGCTGTGTGGTGGGCATCCGGTTGCATACCATTGATGGGGCTGGTGGTGTTAGTGGCATCCAGTACTGGACAGATATTGGTGCCATCCATTGTTGTGCAATCCACTGATGGGAGTCCTGCAGCATCCACTGATGTGCTGCTATGGGTGGCAACCCATGCTGTGACTGTGGTGGTGGTGACAGACTCCAGCTGGTGCCCTCAGCTGGATCATGACTCCCTCACATTGCACAGCACCAGTATACAGTGTTTTTATTTAGTCTGAAATGATGCCTCATTAACCCCATCGCGACAATTGACTTACCAGGTACGTCCCGCAAAAACTGTCACTTAGTGACAGAGGACGTACCAGGTAAGTCCCAGAAGTCGGGGTCTCCGTGCGGCTGCACGCCGTTCGGAGACTCCGGAATCGTTTTTTTTTTTAAAAAGTGTACCACGGGCGTTAAGGTGACAGCCGCGTACGCACGCGTCTGTCACTAAGGGGTTAAAGTAGAACTTTCATGTTAATAACATTCCTCCCCAATATATTTCTAACCTAGCGATAGCAAAGTCTTACTGTCTTTAAGCTCAATAAGTCCTGGTCATTGCTGAAAAAAGACTTCTTCGGCAGGAACCAGAGGACAGACAGCTCAGACATATTGGAGGAAATATAACTCTGAGTCTATGCTGTCTGTCCTGTTCACTGACAGCATTGGTGGTGACATTCCTTGGTGCCTTAAGGCACTGGAAGGGACTGACAGTGCAGGCACAAAGAGCTTCTCTTGTATGCTCTGTGCAGCCCGTGCCTGCGAATGAAATCTTTTTTCAGCAATCACCTGGATTTATTGAGCTTAAAGTCAGTAAGACTTTGCCTATTGCTAGGTTAGAAATGTGTTGGGTGGCAATGTTATTAACATGAAAGTTCTGCTTTAACAGATTTATTCTTTCAGCAAAGTCCAGTTTGTGCGATGAATGTGCTTACGGTAGCAGCCAATTTCATAAGAAGAAATCAGTGTGATAGTGTGACTGCATCGGCATCAGGACCGCACACAGGGAAATCCCTATGCATGATCCTGATGCCACGTGTAGAAATCACACTCTGTAACGCCTCCATTCATGCAATAGCTATATCCCTTTGCGTGCCAGAGGGGTACGCAACGCATTGCTTTGCAATGCGTTGCGTACCCCTCTGGCAATCAAAGGGTTAAGGATAATGGTAGAATTCAGATAAAAAGACCTCTGTGTGTGGTACATGAGAAAGTCAACAGGTTATTAAGAGGGAGGCAAAAGAACTCTTGCTGTCACAAAGAAACATCAAAACAGTTTTCTAGTACTGTAGTCCCTTATGAATAAGAACAATGTATACATCAAACATGAAAAAGTTATTGAAAAGATACAATTACAAAAATGATCCAGAATCACTAAAATCTAGATATTTAAGTAATCAGGTAGTTACTACAAAATAATTTTGTTATTAAGGTGTATTTGGTGGAAAACAGGAAAAACATAGCAGATGGTCCGGTGAAGAAGACATGAAAGCCAATGGTGAAGAAGACATGAAAGCTATAGTTATCTATCATAAATAAGGATACCCTGAAGTGTGATTCCCACATGTGGCGTCAGATCGGGCTTTGGGATTTCCCGGTGTTTGTTCCTCATACCCGTGTTGTCACATCATCATGCTGTCACACTTTATATCTAGTTATGTTATTTCTATGGCCCACCAATTATATATCACTAGTTACCACAGTGTGATCATTTTTGTATTTGTATCTTTTCAATATCTTTTTAATGTTTCTGTAAACATGTAAGTACAACATATAATAATGGGGACAAGGCACTCAAAGGGTTAATATAATCCAGCCTAAATGTCACTTCCTATAATTCTCTGGCACCTTGTCCCCATTATTATATGTTATATTTACATTAGAAAATCCCCAAAACATGTTTTTAACCCCTTAACGACCCTTGACGGTCATAGTACGTCAAGGGTCGATTTGACTGAACGACCCATGACGTACTATGACCGTCATGGAGTTCCGGGCCCCCCCCCGCGGCTGCACGCCGTTCGGGGAGTCTGGAACCAGAAAATGAAAAAAAAAAAAAAAATGCTCCGCGGACGTTCGGTAGCGTCCCGGCGCAGATTCCCCGGTCGTTAAGGGGTTAAGCATCAGACTGTAAGAGGCAAATATTTAAAATATAGATTCAAAACATTTTCAGATTCCTTTATATAAGTGTTTCTCAACCAGGGTGCCATAGCACTTTGGTGTGCCACAGACATCCACTTAGGGTGCCCCATTTTATCTATATGGCTTTGATAAAAATGAGAATGTAGACTTCCAACTGCATATTTAAGGATATTACTATGTACAATATGTTTATTTTAGTTGTTTGTTCTAACAATATATCTATATTTATGTATTTTTAACCTTCATTCAGGGCTGGATTTACATCTCAGGAGCCTGTAGGCACAGAACTGTGAAGCGCCCCCCCCCCCCCCGATTTTCCAACTCCACTGGACACCTCCAAAATGCTCATAAGCTCCATATTGCCCCCCATCATCTCCATATTGCCCCTCACCTTGTCCCCCATCAGCTCCAACTTGCCCCCATCATCTCCATATTGCCCCTCACATTGCCCCATCAGCTCCAACTTGCCCCCCATCATCTCCATATTGCCCCTCACATTGCCCCATCATCTCCATATCCCCTCACATTGCCCCCAACCCCATCAGCTCCACATTGCCCCCACCATCTCCATATTGACCTCCATAGGCTCCAACTTGCCCCCCATTAGCTCCACATTGCCCCCACCATCTCCATGTTGCCCTCACATTGCCCCCCTTCGGCTCCGACTTGCCCCCACCATCTCCATGTTGCCCTGACATGGTCCGTTTCCTACCTCCCTGGTAGGAGATCTGTCATCTGTGCCTCCTTGGCACAGTCCTGTAGCTGATGGAGCTCCCTCGCGGTCTCCTATTCAGGAATGCAGAGCGCTGGGAGATGATGTCATCTCCCAGCGCTCTGCATTCCTAAAGATGCGACGAGGGAGCTCGCCACCTACAGGCACAGACATGTCCTGCCAGGGAGGTAGGAAATAGGGAACGGTGGTGGTGGTGGTGGGGGCTGCGCCAGCGAGGTGGCTACTTTTTTTTTTTTTTTAATAATAATAAAAAAAAAATTAAAAAATCCCAATGGCAGGCTCCCCTCGGTGGCGTGCGCCTGTAGGCAGGTGCCTACTTTGCCTAATAGCAAATCCGGCCCTGCCTTCATTACACCCTTGGGAAATTACATAAAATGATAGAGGTGCCCTGAAAATGTCCGATTGCGTGTTGAGTGTGCCTTGAGCAGCAAAAAGCTTGAGAACCGTCATTGACTGAACTTGGATTTATAGATGTTCACTAGGATATGTTTGACCCATTGAATGCCGGTGGGATGAGCAAAGCATTGGTATCTCACTCAAAGGGTTACAAAGAAAACAGAAAAGATGTTCGTGTTAACCTTTTCAATGCTTCAACACACATGGCTCTTGCAATCAAAGGGTTAAGGCACAGATGGAGACATACTCATTTATGGGTTATGCATTAACCCTTTGAGTGCTGCATTACAGCCCCTGCGATCATGTTATATATCACTAGTTACCACAGTGTGATAGTTTTTGTAATTCTATCTTTTAAATATCTTTTTCATGTTTGATATATACATTGTGTTTATTCATAAGGGACTACAGCACCAGTAAACTGTTTCAATGTTTCTTTGTGACAGCAAGTGATCTTTTGCCTCCCTCTTAATAACCTGTTGACTTTCCCATGTACCACACACAGATGTCTTTTTCCATTACGGAAATCTAAATTCTACCATTGTCCATATAGCTATTGCATGAATGGGGATGCTCTGGAGTGTGATTCCTACATGCGGCACATTCATCACACAAACTGAATTTGGTGAAAGAATAAATCTGTTAATGGGATATCATTTCAGACTAAATTAAAACACTGTATACTGATGCTGTGCAATGCGAGGGAGTCCCGTTCCTCTCTCTATGCATGCCAGACACCAGCTACTTATTTAACTACTTGACACTTATGCAGGCGACATTCTGATGTCTCGACACTTTAGCCTGCAACATCACAATGTCGCCCTTTTCAACCAAGTGACATTTTTTATACACCATTTTGTTGGTCACCCATTAGTGGGCAACATTTCAAAAGGATACCACACAGGATGTCTTCCTTCACTGCAGTCTGGGATGGATGCGTACTCTGTGTGGTTGTTTGGTTATCAGGCCCTGCCTGCAATGCCCCTGGATGTGTGTGATCTTCTCCCACATCCCCTTAACTTCTCACTGCTATGTTGGTCCCTGGCTGATGTGTACCTGACTGTTGTTGGGTACCGCTCTACCCATGTGCTCTCCCTCTCCCCCTCCTTCCCTGACTGGGAATCCCTTGCTGTGTGTGTCCAAAAACAAAAGGTATGTGTGTGTTTGTGTGTGGATGCAATATATGTAATATGTACCAAAGTGTATTTTCTGTTTTTTTAAAGCAATTAGCTCTGCTCCACTCCTCACTCCAACTCAACTTCTCTCCAATGTGTGTTCCTGTCTCTCCCTCGCTATTTCTATCCTCCGCTCCTTTTCTCTGTGTTGGATCTCACAGAACATCCAAACACAGGCAGAGTGTGTGTCAGTTATTCTGGGGTATATAAACATTTATTTGCATTAACTTGATACTTTGCTGTGTCTTGATTGGCTGGGATTTTAACTTGTTTTGACAACGTTTAGCATCGCCTAAGAACCTTGAGCATTAGCTACTTTCCTTTCAGCTTGGGTTTTCTTACATTATTTAGATAACTAAATCAATGCATGGTGAGAAAAAAGATGCAATGCACATTATCATGTATCATGTTCATTTGTGCAGCCTACGCTCGGTATTCCCTCTGGTAGACAGTTTATTGAATAGCTGCAGAACACAGGTATGGTTATTGTTTGGTATTGGTTTTCTGCAAACAAATATATTCCAGTACCTTACTGAATCGAGCCCTAGATATCCAGTATTCAGAGTGCACAGGTCCTGTGAGTATGTCCCTGTCCTTTTGCCTTGCAGCAAAATTCACACTGTCCAGGTGGGGATGTAATTTTGTTTTACTTTATCTTCTTATTTGGTACACCTTTGGTATTTAGGGCCATGGTGACTTTAAAGGAGCAGTAAATGTTTTATGGAAATATGCATCTCTCATAGGTGGAGTACTCTTATTTTACCACTTCGCCACCTATGAGAGATGCATATTTCCAGAGTTGTTACTGTTTAAACATGTTTTTTATTTATATTAGCAGTGCCCTCTACTGGTCAAATTCCAATTAGTTATTTGTCAGTGACAAACAGTTCTCCATAGATTATTGATTTGGGATAATTATTATAACTTTTGAATAAATACCTTTGTTTTACTCAGCAGGAAAATCTCTATAAAATATACAGGTTTTCATAAAAAACGTTTGCTGCTCCTTTAAGAATAGACACGCAAAGTGGCCAAATTGTATCGGAACACAGATGTAATGTTAGGACTGTCTATTCCACCAGTAGTATCCCAGTGTGAGAAAGTGGGCTTATAATGCTTCTCTATCTTTACAGTATATAGCGGTGCTCTTGGGTACTCCCCTCTGATATCAGGGGGAGTGTAATTGCAAGGCTGCTGGAGAGCTAACGCACCATTTTTAAGGTTTAATGGGTAAACTACGTTTCCCCAAAAGCCTGGTTTTCCTGAGCTTTAGGAAATCATAGAGGGAGGTTCTACGTTTGCCCTCTTCCTCTTTTCCTGGAATGTGAGATACACAAAGCTGGTATCTCTCTCCTTGCATTCTACTTTAACTCTTTCAAGCAGATAAACATTTTAAGTTATAGTTCTGTCCTGTTTTCTTTAAGGGGTGCTCTGGTTATGTCTAAGCATGAAGGACAAGACCACCAAGGATCCACAGGTCACTCCTTTAACAGTTTTCTCATCATGCCAAATTAGTTTTCCTAGTGATTTCTCTGGTAATTTATGTTCCTCTAGCTCTGTGGCCCCCTACACTGCTTTTAGAGGCCGCTTCTGCTGAACAGGAGCCTGCATGAGTTAAAGCTCTGATTTATTGTACGAGTTCCCTACCTTCCTCTTTTCAAGGGATTGTTGATTCTTGATCTCAGGACTGTCCTGTTCCCCCAAAAGGCACCACAGCCATTTGGTGGAGAACATATTTCCCATGGTAGTGGATTCCTCTGCTGAGGAATGGAACTTTGATGATTTGGATTTGTCCTTCACTATTGGGGATTCCTTTGAGAAAGACCCTGATATTTTTAAAAGAACAAGAAGGAGGCTGCCATTTTCCTCCTCACTGTTCCTTAGTCCATATGCTTCTGGAGGAATGGAAGATGTCTGACAAAAGGTTGTTCCTTCCCAGATGTACCTCTCTTGTAACCATTTTCTGCCAATACCTTACTCAGGGCCTCCCCCGATCAGAAGTTTTCCAATCTCTTGCCTTTCCAAATGGACAATGGGGGCAATGTGGAAGTGTACAATATGGAAGTGGACAATGGGGCGTACAATGTGGAAGTGGACAATGGGGCATACAATGTGGAGGTGGACAATGGGGGGTAGAATGTGGAAGTGGACAATAAGGGAAATGTGGAGGTGGACAATGTGTAAGTGGCATTTCTAGGGTGGAGTTGCATAGTGGGGTTGGGGGGCACCGTGGCAATTTTCGCACAAGGGCCTGGTGGTTTCTAGTTACACCTCTGGTCCCTGATAATTCACATGTTTAATAAAATTAATTATATTTTCATAATAAAAAGTAGTTGTATTCATGGGTAGGTAATCTTACTCAAGGACAGTCACTATCACTTTATAGAATACAGCATTATTCTTTTTTAGTAGTTTTACTCACTGGAAGGCAATCTTATTTACTAGAAAGCAAGCTTAAAGGGATAGTAATACTTTATTATTACTATCCCCCATATTGCAGATATTTGCAAAATAATTTAATAGCCCCCAGGTTCATCTCTCAAACCTTTATGGCTTGAGAGATAACCGAAGACAAAGTTCCCCCCTCTCTCCCCCTTTCCCTGAAGTCAGCGTTGTACTGACTGCAGGGATATCCGGTCTGACTTTCATCAGACGGCTCTGCAGCAGAGCCGCAATTGCGTTAGTGAAAAAGAATTAATTCACTGAAACAGTCTTCTACGTGTGCTTGCAAACCAAGCACATGTAGAAGACCATTTCAGTGAAATAATTATTTTTCACTAACACGATCTCGGCTCAGCTGCAGAGCCCCAAGCCTGTCGTACGACAGACTTCCCCTGCAGTCAGTACAACTCTGACTCCAGGGAAGGGGGAGGGAGGGGGGAACTTTGCCTTTGGTTATCTCTCAAACCATAAAGGTTTGAGAGATGAACCTGGGGGCTATTAAATTATTTTGCAGATATCTACAATATGGGAGATAATAATAATAAAGTATTACTATCCCTTTAAAGGTGAACTATAGGGATGAGGGATTCTTCATTTGTTTAACAGAAGGACTTACCCGTGGGAAACTATTTGCTTGGTATAGATTAGATATTAATATATCTTTAGGTAATAATATTTCTCTTCTGTCTGATAGGGGACACAGGGATAATGGCATTATCTTTTCTCCTTTTAGGAGACAGGGCACTTTAAGAAAGTGCCTCTGGATGAGTCTATCTTCCCTCTCAGCTCTACCCACTGCAGCATCACCTACATTAATATTTTTTCATATACTCCAAGATAGAACAGGGCAGTCTTGAATGAAGACCTGGAATTCTGTTATTTTTATTATTTTATTTATTATGATGAGCAGAGAACATAGGTAAACTATGGTCTAAACTCTTTGACTTTTCGCTGACTCCTACATAGTGCTTGCTAGTACATTCACGTTGCCTGACTATCCCATTCCAAAAACTCTGTCCATTTCTACTACTACTTGACTGTGGGCCATGCCACCATCTACCTCAGCTATATTAGTGTGGCAAGTTGTAGCCCAACAGATGTACACCCCTTGACCCCTTAGGGTCATGCCAGGAGTCATGAACCATCACCATCACCACCAAGCCCGTGCTTTACCAGCAAGCACCCTGCCAAGGCTCAGCCGACTTAAGGGGTCACCTACCAGAAACATCTTGGGTTCCCTAACTGACAAAAAGTCACGCTCCGACCTACAAATCACACCCCCAGAATATGCTGTATTAGTAAGTAAATCAAACTCACATCTGAATTGGGGAGAGGGATCGGCATCCAGGGCACAGTAGTACTCACCATCCTCGAGAATCCGAAATGCCTCTCAGATGTAGTCACATCTGTCCTGAATGATGATACCCCCCCCCCCATCAGCAGGTTGATAATAGTATTTCTGTCTGAACTAAGACTTTTAATCGCTACTTTCTCCTGAATAGGCATATTATAATGAATCCTAGATTCTAATATGAACCTGGTTTACAAGCACACGTTGTAGACAATTCAAATGAAGTATTTCTGCCTAACTAGCATGATCACGAAGTTGCTGAAGAGCGCAGGACGGTCTATGGACCCGGATCTGCTTCTGTAACTCGGAAAGCTGACAAGCATGCAAGAGGAGGGAAAGGGGAGCTTGGACAGCTTATATCTCTCAAACCACCGAGGTTTGAGAGATAGGACTTGGTGCAAGTAATTTCGTTTTTTAATACTTATTAAATGAAATATACTTATTTCTAAGTATTACTATCACTTTAAACTATGTATGTCTGAGGGAACAGATAATTATTTCGTGAAATATAGGGAGTGCAAAAAAGATTGATGGCAAAAAAAGAAATAGAAGACTAATCCAAAAATGTTTTTCATATAAACAAATGGCAAAAAAAATTAAAAAACTTAAGAGAGAGTGGTTTGGACCTTTCAGAAATGATATTGGTGAGTTGATTAGCGAGCATAAGGGAAAAGTTAATGTATAGTGTATTCCCCCGAGGAACAAATGCAAAAGAAGTAGATCACAACCAATATGGTTAAATGCACATATAAAGAATGATTTGGCAAGGGAAAAAAAGGCCTTTAAACTATTTACTTGTGAAAGAATAGATAATTATTTTGTGAAATACAGGGTGTGCAACAAAGATAGCAAAACAGACAGGCTATCAAAATTAGAAAATGAAACAAGAATTGCAAGGGAGGGCAACTTGTGTGTGCTGCCATTCACAATTTGTGCGCATCTGCCATTCACAATTTGCTCTATGACGATACTGCATAAGTTATACTTGTGCACCACCTAGTGAATAAAAAACATAATGACATTTTTATTGTAGACTATTTAGAATCTAAATTCTAATGGTATGTTATGTAGGATAGGTAAAAATATAAAGATTTTCGTTACTGTCAGATTAACATAATATGAAGATGATCCAATATTATGTTGTTGTGGGCCATATAATAAATAGATTTTTCAAATTATGAGTGTAGGATATAGAACAATTCACCTTATGAATGCAGAATAAGGTCTCAATTCAATTCTGTGTTCTAAAACAACCTATAGAGCTAAATTGTCTACTGACCGACAGAAACAAATGTCTAAGTCAGTATTCAATTGCCCTACCAGCTGAAAGCACACCGGACGTTAGGCCACAGAAAAGAACTCTTGGCCAAACGTTCATTTTGTGCGATAAGTTCCCAAAGCGCACACTAAGTAGCATGAATAATGGGAACATCAAAGGAAAAAAGCTAACGATCGGTGCATGAGATACATTCAAGCACTGATTGTTAGCTCTGTGTTACACGTATCTGTCATCCACTGTCCGTCTTCTACCTTGCTTCTTCTATTTTCTCTAATCTTCAGTTTCTATCTTCTGTCTTCTTTCTTCTTACTCTCCATTTTCTTCTGTTGTGTCATTCCTGTAAAATAAAGCAAACAGACATATTAAATGTGCCCCAAAAATAACTCACATCTGTGCATAGTTTAACCCCTTGAGTTCCAGTGGGGTACTCACGGCATTGCAGAGCAATGCATTGCGTACCTCTCTGGCACTTAAAGGGTTAAACTATGCACAGCTATCAGAGTTAGGTCTATAGAGAATGCTGACACAATACAATAATTACCCTATTAATCAGCTGAAAATAAATGTGCTCCCCCCAAAAAAAGTGACCTTCAGTGTCCAAACAATATTGAAATTAACATGTCCCCTTGGTCTTCACCTCCACTATTGGAGGCGGTGGCAGTGGCGAAGAAAGGAAAAGTGAGCAGACCCCCTCCAATATGTTGCATACCCCTCTGACACTCAAGGGGCTAAACTATACACAGATGTCAGTTATTTTGGGGTCACACATTTAATATGTCTGTTTTCTTTATTTCCCAGGAATGATAGAACAGAAGAAGATGGAGAGAAAGAAGACGGAAGAGAGAAGATAGAAGAAGAAAATGGACAGTAGCTGACTCCACTGGACATCTTGATTAATGGCAAATGTTTGTTTTCAGGAGCTGTTGCTTTGTAACTTCGTTGGATTAAACCTGTGAGTGCCAGTGGGGAACAAATGGGGGGTATGCATGCCCAGAGTAATTGGGCCCATCAACTGCAAACACGAGGACCATCTGTACATCAATTGAAAGAACATCTAGTTCAGTATACAGATAATCAGGATCCCCCACATGCATACTTTTCCAGGAGCAGTCATGATTCCTACATCCTATGCCAATCATCCATCTCCTGGGATTTTGAGAATAGAACCCTCACCAGAGGATGGGTGTTGGGTATGTTATTAATGTTAACATGACTAGCACACAGCAATGACATTAATTACTGTGGTCCCCTGTTCCCTAGTACATCAGCTGTGAACCACATTGGGAATCACAAGACTTACATGTGTCACCCTGTTTCTCCCACACACCAAACGGGGATGCTGGATATGGCTGCAAACTGTGGCTCCTTACACCACATACATCTGCACTGCATAGCTACCATGGGGCTCACATAAGGACAAGGAGTGCAACTGAACACACCTTAGGTGTCCTCAAAAACAGATTGAGATGTCTGGATGATTCTGGTGGAGCTCTACATTATAACCCCCTAAAGTATGTAGCATTGCCCTGGAATGTGAACCGGATCCTGTCATTGAGGTCACTGTTCCACAGCCACTGGATGAGGAGACCCGTGGAAGTGCTGAGACACAGGACAGGGTCATCAGGGAATTCTTCTCAAAATAAAAAACACCAATAAAAAAAACACAATTCACATGCAGTGAGATATATATGTTTCCTCGCAGGATGCAGTCCCCACTTGATCCCTTGGACCAGTCCATTGCCCCCACTCAACATATTTGATATGATAACCCTGATACCCAGCCCTCAATGAAGTACCTGTTCTTGTCTGAGGTTCTGGTCATTTCTTAAGATTTTCTCCACCGCTTGGGTGCCAGCTTGATGATCTATTATAGTGTATAATGAGGTGACGTCGCAACTGACCCAGTTGCGACATCACCTCATTATACACTATAATAGATCATCAAGCTGGCACCCAAGCGGTGGAGAAAATCTTAAGAAATGACCAGAACCTCAGACAAGAACAGGTACAATTCATCATTGACAGTATATTATTTATACTTCAACACAATTATTTTATGTTTAATAACACGTTCTATCGGCAAATACGCGGTAATGCAATGGGAACACGATTTGCCCCCTCATATGCAAATCTTTTTATGGGGGCATGGGAAGAGAACCATATCTGGAAAACTTACCATCAGGACTTTGTACTTTATGCTCGATATATAGCTGACCTATTGTTCATCTGGAAAAGTGGAGAATTGAAGCTAAAAGACTTTCTTACATCCATTAATCAAAATGATCTGGGTCTACATTTTACTCATACCACAAGTACTACTTCTGTAGTCTTTCTGGATTTGGAAATAAGTGACACCGACGGATGTATTCAAACACGTACTCACCATAAAACAGTGGATGTGAATGGATACATTGAAGCAAGCAGTGGACATCATCCCAAATGGCTTACGAGTGTACCGTATAGCCAGTTTCTAAGAGTAAAAAGAAACTGTACTGACATCAAAGATTTTGAAATGCAAGCAACATTTCTAGAACAGAGGTTCCTGGAAAAAGGCTAAGAAGAATGTTACTGAAACAGCATTGGAGAAAACAAGAAGGATCCCATGCAATACACTATTGGAAAAAAAGAGCAAAAGAAAAAAGTTTGGAGATTTGGAGAATAAAATTGTGGAAGGCGAAAAACTTAATATTCCATTCATCAGTAGATATTCCTCGGCTTCAGGTCAAGTGGAGAGGATTATTAAAAGGAATTGGAGAATATTAGAAGGAGATAAAACTCTGAGGAATCTAATACCGAAGAAACCGAGGTTCATATACAGGAATGCGGCAGATTTGAAAACCAAACTGGCACCCTCAGCGATAAGACATAAAAAACAAGACATGAGCACTCAGGAAACAGATTTATGCAACACAGGAAATTATAAATGCGGTCATCTACAGCGCATCACATGTACTTTAATTAAGAATAAAACTAAATCTTTCTCCTCATATATTACTGGGGACAATTTCCCAGTAAAGCAATTTATCAACTGTAACACCAATTATATAATCTATCTATTGGAATGTGCCTGTGGCATCCAATATGTGGGCAGAACTATTAGATCCCTAAAAAAATGCTTTTTGGAACGTCTAAATAATATTATTAAGAACAATAGGAAACACTCAGTATCTAAGCATTGCAACGACTGTCCACATTTTAAGAATATCGAGGATATTAAGATTATGGGCATAGAGAACATTGGTCCCACAAAAAGAGGAGGAGACAGGTTCAAACTACTTGCTAAGAGAGAGAGTTACTGGATTTTCAAACTACACACATTACGACCAGAGGGGCTTAATGAGGAATTAGATCTATGGTGCCTCTAATTACAAATATGATAACCACTGGAGGAATCACATCCCATACCCCATTATCCCTCACTAGGATTTATTTATGCTTCCCCTTTGCATTAACAGATGAATATCAAATTATAATCTGTCATATTTCTACCTACTCCTCATATTAATGTTCTATTAAGGTAATTCAAATATCTCTATATCCACAGTGGACCATTTGCCACGCAGATTGAAATAATATACATCTATGTTTTGATTAGATATTATTATAAGTATCCTTTTCCTTTGAAATAATTCTCATAACATTATTAACATCTCTGTTGAAGAAAAATAGGGAGCTTCTAGTACCTTCTATACTGTATGGAGGCATCCATCTCTGCCCTAGAAAATGATTATTGTTCTGTCTAACGTCTAATGTTATAACCATAAACTAGAAAATATAACATATGTTAGATGAATATTGAATGGTTTTTGACTACTAATATACAGGTTCAATGAATATGTATAATTTGCTTAGCAAATGGTCACATTCTTAACATTTTTTGATATTATGAACTTATAAGTTAAACTTTGAACTCTTGACCTTGAACCGTGATCAATGATTGGACGACAAGATTTTAAATACTATGGTCCCGCCATTTTGGCGGCTTTTACGATATTCCTGAACTATCCTGACGAAGGGGCTGAGAGCCCAGAAACGCGTTGATGAACATACATTAGGATATATCTATTTTTATTATTTTTATACGATATTAGTCGAATAGGTGGTTATCAGAACACCGTAGCAGCTTCTGATCTAGCTGTGGACTACTGGATTCGAAACTCTCGATTGATTACTTTCGAGAACGACAACCTTCGACAGAGTACAAGGGGATTCATTGTGTTCTTACACCGGCTGACAAGCAAGTCCCCTAGGGAAGATTGGCCGTGGATTGTCAGACTTGGATCCCTCGAGTAGCAACCTTCGAGAACGGTCACCCTCGAAAGATTATAAGGAGACCTACAAACGAGCCCTCCAAGGGAGACCTGGTGCGGACCGTCGAATCTGGACCCCTCGAATAACAGCCTTCGAGAACCGTAACATTCAACAGACTGCAAGGAGATCCACAGTGTCCTTACGATATTCGATAAGCAAGTCTTCCAGGGGAAATCCGGTGAGCAGGCAATTGTAACTGTGCTATATACTTGACTATTTCATGTTTCTGGTGAGCGCATATGAACTAATGACCTCTCATCATTAATCATACTGTCAGCATGATGCTAGCCTGAATACCAGCTATACATATACCCCTGTGTATTATCTTGTAGATCCTGTTTTATCTTTATTTACATAAAATTATATGTTCTGTCCTATTGGAATTTATTATTTTATAGTATATATATATTTTTATGCAGGGATTACTAATACTGTTTATATTTATTAAAGATTTGATATGGTGTTTTGTTCTATAGATTTTATTTCCCCTCATCTAATTTTTTATATATTCTTTTGCTAAGGAGTTAAAACTACTACACTTAGACTATTGGTGCGCTGTCTTTCTTTATTTCTGTTTTATATATGTACTCGAGTGGACTCCGAGCTCCTGACAATCAGCACAATAAGATCTAGGGATTTAAGAATTATCTGGACCTGTGATCTCTTCATCCATTCATCCTATCTCCTTTCATCATACCTCATCAGTAGTTGTTCATCACTCATCACTCATCTTCATGAACCATTTTTTCTTCATCCCTCCGTTTTCTTCATTTATACATGCTTAAATTTTTATGAGTAGACATCTGTTACGTATTAGAAATTAAGGTACTGTGAACCACATATTGATATATATTATATCTGACTATATTCATATGTAAGGATTCTATGATTTCCATGATTATCATATTCTTTTGATTAATATTTTGTGTTTACTTTCTGTACTGTTTCATACGATTTTTTGATCTTAAACCCATATTGGGCCTACACTCATGATATATTAGTGAGCGCTCCATACTTATATATATTCTCTAAGAGTGTAGAAGAAGACATGAAAGCAGAAAGATTCTTATAAGTGTATGGAAAACTTTACATCTCCTTCCTCCAAAGTGCTCAGTGTTAATTTAAAGCTTTCCACCTTGAAACATGATGCAATCATAGGCAAGTCTTGTGGCATGCTCTGTATTTAGTATCTGAAGCAAAATAGGGGGCACAGTGGCAGAACCAGAGCTCCATGCCACTAAAATATACTTTTAGGCCTCCAGAAGAGCTGCAGAGGGGAGCTCATCCCTTGAACTGGGACTGGCCAAACCCCTTCCCAGCTATTGCCTCTAGAGGACTTACCTAGGTTGCCAAGGTACTTACCCATTAGAGACTTTTTAAAATAGAAAACCAGAAGAAGAAAGAAACTATGTCCTGACCTGGGTAAGACAGAAAAAACATTAGGGATGGTGGGGGTGGGAGGCCTATTATCTGTCCTGTGTAGGAATCTAGTAATCCCTCAGTGTGTACTGAGCTAAGAACAAGAGGTCATCCATTAAGACTAGTGGAAAGGCTCTTTCGACTAAAAGAAAGGCAGGGATTCTTTACAGTAAGGGCGGTTAAGCTATGGAATTCTTTGCCTCTGCATGCTGTACTTGCAGATAATGCAACTGCTTCCAAAAAAGCAATGGATGCCTATCTATCCCAGAACAATATTGAAAAATATGACAGATGGCTTCAAAACAGATAGGATGTTGATCCAGGGAAATATCTGACTGCCATTTGGATTCAGGAAGGCATTTGTTTTACCCACTTGGGGCTAAATTAGAAATTACTCCAGAGGTTTTTTTTTTCTTCCCTCCGGATCAACAGGGGTGTTTTTGGCATGGGTTGGACTTGATGGACACATGTCTTTTTTCAGCCTTATCAACTATGTTATTATGTTACCAGGAGGCCCTGAAGGAAAACCCCAATATAAAAGTTTGCCTAGTTCAGGAGGCCTAGGCTTTCATTGCTACAATTACAAAAACCCTGAAGAATGAGAAGCTTAGCAATTTGAATAGCTGCAGTACTTGAACATGATTCTTTCTTTTACATCCAATATGGAAAACAGGTACCAAAGGGGTGGTGGGGGTAGAGTCCCTCCTGCTGAGGGGCAGGGCACATCACAAAAGGCTGGGTCTTTAGGGTGGAGACTCCCTAAACTTCCTCCAGCTCAACCCCCAGCTGGACATGTCTGACTCTATGGGGCATTTGAGGAGATCCAAGGCTAAGGATTCAGGGGCTTCCCTTACTCCCATTATGCATTGTTCCTCATGCCATACTGGACTTCCAAGGGAAAATTCTGGGTCTCTATGCCCCGTTTGTGGTGTGGCCCCTACCACTTCTCTGGGCCCATCCAGCACTAAACAAGAGCCTGCATGGGCTGCTTTCCTCAGTAGTAGTACAAATTCCATCGTCAGTTCTGGGGGTTCTCCATTCTTGGAAACCTTTGGCCACCTTTAAACAGGTTGAACCTATATTCAAGGAACACACTCAGGGTATTGGGGTGTCCTCTGTGGAAGAACTGGACTCAGAAGATGAGGAGGACATAGGCTCTTCCCTCTCTTATGTAGATTCCTATGAAGCTTATCTGGTCCCCATGGTTGAGGAGCTCATAAAGCAGTATTGGAGACCCTTTATCAGAAAACCACAGATGGGGGATCTACATTTCCAGACATTTTCCAGAGGTGCAGGAAGGATTCCCCTGTTCTGAAAAACCCCCTAGCCCCCCCCCCATAACACTACTGATCAGATCCTTATGGATGAATGGAAAACTCCAGATCAGTGACAGTTCTTTAATAAATGCTTCTCTAGGTTATACCCTTTTATAACTGAGGCTCTGGCACAGTGGGCTTTCCCCCTGCCAATGACCCCTCAATTTCACACTTGGTGACAAACACTGCCCTTCCTCTGGTGGATGCTGCAGGGCTCAAGGACCAGGCTGATATGAACCCGAACTCCTTACTCAAGGCCAACTTTGTGGCCACGAGGGTAGTGCTGAGGCTTATTTTTGACTCCGCCTGGGTCAAAAGGGTCATTGGAGTATGGGAAGAGCAGCTATCAGAGGCTATGCATGATGACATCTCTAGGAAGGACATGCTGGTTTTGGAGGCCAAAATCATGGAAGCCAATGCCTACATTACTGAGGCTCTGTGTGATGTGGCCAGAGAAAATCCTCTTCATTTTATGTTTTAGTGAACTGCATCCTGTGGCTCAAGATTTTGTCTGTGCACCAATCTTCTAAGACGTCACTGGTTTCCTTGCCTTTTTAAGGCAAGGCCCTCTTTGGGCCCAACCTGAAAATGATCATTAGCAAAGCTACTGGTGGAAGGAACACTCTGTTGCCTCAAATTTCCACCAAGTGGTCCTTTCTTGCAAGAAAAATGCATGGAAATAGTTCTCCCTGCCAATTCACGGCAGAGAGGGTGCAAATTCCTCAGATCTCTTAAAAGTACCCCGCCTCAAAGCTCAGACAGACTTGGCAGCCCAAGAGCTCAGCTGCAAATCAACCTCCGCATGACTTGTGGAATTCTGGTCCATCATTGCCTGTGGGGGGTAATCTCTGTCTCTTTTGAGACTCCTGTGCATCCTCGTAAAGGACCAGCGGGTTTTGTGGATGGTATAAGAAGGGTTCAGCATAAATTTCAGATCCCTTCCTCCATGTCACTTCTATGGAACACTGAAAAGGTGCGGCTTTTTCATAAATCGGTCCCCACTCTTCTAGAAAAGGAGGTTATTATACTGATCCCAGTCCAAGACAGCTTTCAGGTTTCTATTCCAACCTTTTTGTGGTATGCGAGAAAGATGTCGGCTGCCGTGTTATCCTGGACCTGAAATGTATCAACAGGTACGTGGTTGCTACTCTCTTCAAAATGTAATCTTTGTGTGCTGTCATTGCAGCGATGTCCTTGGGGGTGTATCTGGCCTCCCTGGATGTTCAAAATGCATATCTCCACATCCTGGTCCTCCCCACCTGCCAAGGGAATCTGTGGTTTGCTTTCAGCTGCAATCAGCTGCCATTTGACCAGGCTTCTGCCAGAATCTTCACAAAGATCATGGCAGTCCTGCCCATGTATATTCATGCCCAAGAAATTTCTCTGACACCTTATTTGGTATGATCTAGTAATCAAAGCTCCTTCAGAAGATCTCTTAACTCATCATGGCATGGCATGGATTCTCAATCTCTAGAAATACTCTGCTATTCTATCCTAGGTTTTGGTGTTCCTGGCCATGAGATTCGACACATTTTAGAGGAAGGTCTTCCTCATGGTGGAGAAGATTCAGATTTTGTTGCAGGACATTAGTGATGATCGAGCACCACAATGCTCGGGTGTTCGGGTGCTCTGACCGAGCGCCCCCGGAGGCTCGAGTGCTCGGCCGAGCACCCGAGCCCCATTGAAGTCAATGGGAGGACTCGAGCATTACACCAGGCACCCCCTGCTCTGATGAGGGGAGGGTGCCTGGTACATAGGAAAAGGGCAGAAAATGATGGAAACACCACAGAAATGGTTCAGGGACAGCATAGGGAGGATGTCTGGATGCATCTTGGACTCCAACGTCGCTGCTGGGAACGATGTTTCGCCCGTAGTACGCCATTTTTACAGACTGACCGTAAAACACACAAAAAGGCAGATAAAAACGACTTTAGGCGAAAAATTGTTACCAAACAGTATTTGCTGTATATTTACTTGTATATCATCTGCAAATTCTGCAAAAAATTTCATCGATTTTTCGGAACTGGGGCCATGATTAAGAGGGAAACGTGCGCAGAGGCAAATTCTCCCAAAAATTTCCTCGATTTTTCTGAACTGAGGCCATGATTAAGAGGGAAACGTGCGCAGAGGCAAATTCTCCCAAAAGTTTCCTCGATTTTTCTGAACTGAGGCCATGATTAAGAGGGAAACGTGCGCAGAGGCAAATTCTCCCAAAAATTTCCTCGATTTTTCTGAACTGGGGCCATGATTAAGAGGAAAACGTGCGCTGAGCCGACCATCTAAAACATTATGGGTGAGGGTCTGCTGCGGAGCTGACCATCCTAAACATTATATGCGAAGGCCCGCTAGTGAGCTGACTCTATAAAACATTATATGAGAGGCCCCGCTAGAGAGCTGACCCAATAAAACATTATATGAGAAGGCCCGCTGGTGAGCTGACCTATACAAAAATTGTCAAACTGCGCCCGCTAGTGAGCTGGCCCTATATAAAAATTATATCACTGGGCCCGCTGGTGAGCTGGCTATATATAAAAATTATATCACTGGGCATATGGAAGAGAGTCAACCATATACCCGTTTTTTGGGTGGAAGGGGTGAATGGGAATACAGAGTATTCCCATCATTGTAAATAACATATATAAAGTGACTTTATGTTCCCCCGGGGCTTTCCTCCAGTGGAGTGGAGAAGTCAGGGGAAATCCAGGCCTTGTTCATTTTTATAAGTGTCAACCTATCAGCATTTTCGGTGGAAAGGTGGATACGCTTATCTGTTATGATGCCACCAGCAGCACTAAATACCCGCTCAGACAGAACGCTGGCGGCAGGGCAGGCCAGCACCTCCAAGGCGTAGAGTGCCAGTTCATACCACGTGTCCAGCTTGGACACCCAGTAGTTGTAAGGCACAGAGGGATCATTGAGGACGCTGACACGGTCTGCTACGTACTCCTTCACCATCTTCCAAAACTTTTCCCTCCTTGTGACACTAGGCTGCGCATCAGGGTGAGGGTGCTGGCGGGGTGTCATGAAGGTGTCCCACGCCTTGGAGAGTGTTGCCCTGCCTTTGTCGGAACTGCTGTGTGCTCCCCTTTTCTCCCCTTCTCGGTTGGCCAAGGTAGCACGTACTCTGCCGCCAGCGTTGTCAGATGGAAAATTTTGGAGCAATTTTTCGACAAGAACCTTCTGGTATTGCACCATTTTGCTTGTCCTCTCCACCGGAGGAATGAGAGATGAGAAATTCTCTTTGTAGCGGGGGTCCAGAAGGGTGAACACCCAGTAATCCGTGTTGTCTAAAATGCGTATAACGCGTGGGTCACGGGAAAGGCAGCCTAACATAAAGTCAGCCATGTGTGCCAGAGTACCAACAGGCAAGATTTCGCTGTCCTCACCAGGAAGATGACTCTCAATCTCCTCATCCTCTTCCTCCTCTTCTGCCCACCCACGCTGAAGAGATGGAAATAAAGTTCCATGGCTACCCTCTGTAGCGGAGGCAACCGTGTCTTCCTCCTCCTCCTCCTCCGCCTCCTCCAATTGTCGCTGAGAAGACGAAGTGAGGGTGCTCTGGCTATCACCTTGTGTAAGCTCTTCCTCCCGCATTTCCACCTCTTCCACATGCAAAGCGTCGGTTTTAATTGTGAGCAGCGAGCGTTTCAGTAGACACAGAAGTGGGATGGTTACACTGATAATAGCGTTATCGCCGCTCACCATCTGTGTCGATTCCTCAAAATTGCGTAAAACCTCGCAGAGGTCTGACATCCATTCCCACTCCTCACTTCTGATTACAGGAAGTTGAACGGAGAGGCGACGACCGTGTAACAGCTGGTACTCCACTACTGCCCTCTGCTGCTCACAAAGCCGGGCCAACATGTGGAAGGTGGAGTTCCAGCGCGTGCTCACGTCACACAGCAGCCGGTGAGCTGGCAATTGTAAGCGCTGCTGCAGCTTCAACAGGCCGGCTGAAGCTGTAGATGACTTACGGAAATGTGCACACACGCGGCGCACCTTGGTCAAGAGATCATGCAAATTGGGGTAGGTTTTTAGAAATCGCTGAACCACTAAATTAAATGCATGCGCTAGGCATGGTACGTGTGTGAGCTTGCCGAGCTCCAAAGCCGCCACCAAGTTACGGCCATTATCACACACAACCATGCCTGGTTGCAGGTTGAGTGGCGAGAGCCACTGCTCGGTCTGGTGACTAATCCCCTGCAACAGCTCTGAGGCCGTGTGCTGTTTGTCCCCAAGGCAGATCAGCTTCAGCACGGCCTGTTGACGCTTCCCCACTGCAGTGCTACACTGCTTCCAGCTACCGGCTGATGGGTGAGTGGCGCTGCACGCAGAGAATTCGGAGGTGGAAACGGAGGAGGAGGAGCCAATAACGTAGGTGCTGGCGGAAACCCTGATGGAGGTAGGGCCTGCAATCCTCGGCGTGGGTAGCACCTGTGCCATCCCAGGGTCCGAGTCGCTCCCAGCCTCCACGACATTCACCCAGTGAGCCGTCAGGGAAATGTAGCGTCCCTGGCCACAAGCACTTGTCCATGTGTCAGTCGTTAAGTGGACCTTCCCAGTAACTGCGTTGGTCAGGGCACGGGTGATGTTACGGGACACATGGTGGTGTAAGGCGGGGACGGCACACCGGGAAAAGTAGTGGCGGCTGGGGACTGCGTACCGAGGGACAGCTGCTGCCATCAGGCTGCGGAAGGACTCAGTCTCCACAAGCCTAAATGGCAGCATTTCGATGGCCAGTAATTTGGAAAGGTGTGAGGTTAGTGCTATGGCCTGTGGGTGGGTGGCTGGGTATTTTCGCTTGCGCTCAAATGCCTGGGGTAACGACATTTGGACACTGTGCTGGGACAGGGAAGTGGATGTGGTCGCTGATGGTGCTTCAGATGGTACAGGTGCAGGGCGGGAGGTATGCGGGCCTGCGCCTTCGACAGGCGATTGGCCGGCACCGAAAACAGGGGAAGAGGAGGCAGTGGTGTGGCCTGCAGACACAGATTGTCGATCCGGGCGTTCCTCCCACTTATTACGGTGCTTGGATGCCATGTGTCGGATCATGCTGGTGGTGGTGAGGTTTCTAGTGTTCATGCCTCGGCTCATTCTGGTGTGGCACAGGTTGCAAACTACAATTCTTTTGTCGTCCGCACTTTCCTTAAAAAAACGCCATACCGCGGAACACCTACCCCTTGGCAAGGGAGATTTACGCAAGGGGGTGCTCCGTGGAACATTTGCGGGCCGGTTTGGTGCGGTCCGCCTTCTTTCTGTAGCCACACCACTGCCTCTTCCAGCCTGTTGCGGTGCTGCAGATGGCTCACCCTCACGACTGCTGTCATCGCTCGGCTCTACACCTTCCCAGGTGGGGTCAGTCACCTCATCGTCCACCAAGTCCTCCTCCACTTCCTCACTCTGATCATCCTCCTCATGTCTTGATCCCACCACATACTCAGTCATTGACAACTGTATATCATCCTCCTCATCAAGGTCTTGAGACAGTAATAGTGGTTGATTTAATGGCAACTGTGTCTCATCATCATCATCATCCACTTCCTTTGACCTTAAATGCCGTTCCCCTCTGTCATCTTCTTGTGATTGGGTACCCTCTAGAGGTTGTGAATCAGGGCACAAGATGTCATGTTCCTCTGCAAGCGTGCTTGGAGAGAGGTTCAAATTAAGGATTGGTGATGAGACGAGCTCCTCACTATATCCCAGTGTGGGATCACTTCTTTGACCAGATCCTCTATGGTGGGAGGAAGGATGATCAGGGTGAGGATTATGTTGACCAGACTTTTGGCTACTGAGAGTGGACTTGGTGGAAGACAGGGTGGTGCTTAACCGACTGGAAGCAGTATCAGCTGAAATCCAACCGACCACCTGTTCGCAGTGGTCTGACCTCGAGAGTGATGTCCTGCGACGCCCTGTAAACTGAGACATGAAGCTAGGTATGGTGGATGTCTTTCTGTCTTGTGCTCTGGCACCAGGCACAGTTTCTACGCGTCCTGACCCGCGCCCTGAACTATCAGGATCACGTCCACTTCCCCGTCCCTTTTTACCCGCCTTCTTCATATTACACGGAATATGTGCTGCAAATCTGCAACTTTGCACAGTAAACAGAATGTTCTCCCAATATGCAACTTTGCACACTAAACAGAATGTGCTTCTTATCTGCAGCTACGCACAGTGAATGGAATATGTGACTTTGATATTTTACAGTTTGCACAGTTAACAGAATGTTCTCCTAATATGCAACTTTGCACACTAAACAGAATGTGCTTCTTATCTGTGGCTACGCACAGTGAATGGAATATGTGACTTTGATATTTTACACTTTGCACAGTAAACAGAATGTTCTCCTAATACGCAACTTTGCACACTAAACAGAATGTGCTTCTTATCTGCGGCTACGCACAGTGAATGGAATATGTGACTTTGATATTTTACAGTTTGCACAGTTAACAGAATGTTCTCCTAATACGCAACTTTGCACACTAAACAGAATGTGCTTCTTATCTGCGGCTACGCACAGTGAATGGAATATGTGACTTTGATATTTTACAGTTTGCACAGTTAACAGAATGTTCTCCTAATACGCAACTTTGCACACTAAACAGAATGTGCTTCTTATCTGCGGCTACGCACAGTGAATGGAATATGTGACTTTGATATTTTACAGTTTGCACAGTTAACAGAATGTTCTCCTAATATGCAACTTTGCACACTAAACAGAATGTGCTTCTTATCTGCGGCTACGCACAGTGAATGGAATATGTGACTTTGATATTTTACAGTTTGCACAGTAAACAGAATGTTCTCCTAATACGCAACTTTGCACACTAAACAGAATGTGCTTCTTATCTGCGGCTACGCACAGTGAATGGAATATGTGACTTTGATATTTTACAGTTTGCACAGTTAACAGAATGTTCTCCTAATACGCAACTTTGCACACTAAACAGAATGTGCTTCTTATCTGCGGCTACGCACAGTGAATGGAATATGTGACTTTGATATTTTACACTTTGCACAGTTAACAGAATGTTCTCCTAATATGCAACTTTGCACACTAAACAGAATGTGCTTCTTATCTGCGGCTACGCACAGTGAATGGAATATGTGACTTTGATATTTTACACTTTGCACAGTTAACAGAATGTTCTCCTAATATGCAACTTTGCACACTAAACAGAATGTGCTTCTTATCTGCGGCTACGCACAGTGAATGGAATATGTGACTTTGATATTTTACACTTTGCACAGTTAACAGAATGTTCTCCTAATATGCAACTTTGCACACTAAACAGAATGTGCTTCTTATCTGCGGCTACGCACAGTGAATGGAATATGTGACTTTGATATTTTACACTTTGCACAGTTAACAGAATGTTCTCCTAATATGCAACTTTGCACACTAAACAGAATGTGCTTCTTATCTGCGGCTACGCACAGTGAATGGAATATGTGACTTTGATATTTTACACTTTGCACAGTTAACAGAATGTTCTCCTAATATGCAACTTTGCACACTAAACAGAATGTGCTTCTTATCTGCGGCTACGCACAGTGAATGGAATATGTGACTTTGATATTTTACACTTTGCACAGTTAACAGAATGTTCTCCTAATATGCAACTTTGCACACTAAACAGAATGTGCTTCTTATCTGCGGCTACGCACAGTGAATGGAATATGTGACTTTGATATTTTACACTTTGCACAGTTAACAGAATGTTCTCCTAATATGCAACTTTGCACACTAAACAGAATGTGCTTCTTATCTGCGGCTACGCACAGTGAATGGAATATGTGACTTTGATATTTTACACTTTGCACAGTAAACAGAATGTTCTCCTAATACGCAACTTTGCACACTAAACAGAATGTGCTGCTTATCTGCGGCTACGCACAGTGAATGGAATATGTGACTTTGATATTTTACACTTTGCACACTAAACAGAATGTTCTGCTAATCTGAAACTTTGCACACTAAACAGAATGTGCTGCTAATCTGAAACTTTGCACACTAAAAAGAATGTGCTGCTAATCTGCAACTTTGCACACTGAACAGAATGTGCTCTAATCTGCAACTTTGCACACTAAACAGAATGTGCTGCTAATCTGCGGCTAGGCACAGTGAACAGAATATGTGAAGTTTTTTTTTTTATATCTCTGCCCCCCAAACAAAATAAACTGCTGCCCCCACACACAGTAGTCCTAAAAAGGACTTTTGGGTCTTTTTTTTTTTTTTAATCGCTTTTCTTCTCCCTACACTGACTTTCCCTTCCTATACTCATCTCTCCCTGGCTAAGACTGAGCCGAACTCGCTGGTCAGGTGCTATACAGCACCCGATCACGGGTTCTGGCCAGCCAATCAGTGTAATGCCAGCAGTCAACATGGCTGCTGGCATTACACTGATGTCAGAGCCTCCCTGCACGTTTATTGGTTGCGCAGCAGCCGCGAAACGTGCGGGGAGGAGACCCGAACATGGCGGGCGAGCACATGCGGTACTCGTACGAGTACCGCCATGTGCCGAGCAGAGCGATGCTCGAGCCGAACCGAGCTTCGGCCGAGCATGCTCGCTCATCACTACAGGACAGGTATCAGGCACTGGAGTGGTCTCTGGCCACAATCAAGGACTACATGAGAGTCCTGGGTTGGTTTGTCTCGGCTCTGAAGGCAGTCCCCTACTCACAGGAGTCCAGAAATCCAGAGCATCTCTCCCATCAGCTGTATCTGTCTCCGGAGGCAAGGGATGACCTTCATTGGTGGAGTCATCATCCTCACATATGGCAAGAAGGAAACCCTTTGTGATTCCAGAGTGGAACCTGGTGATGACAGATGGCATCATAAGGGGCTGGGGTGCGACCCTGGGTCACTTGGGTGCTTAGGGCAGGTGGATGGGGAGGAGGGACTTCTGTCCTTTTGGAAATCAAAGCAAATCTCATAGCTCTTTTTCATTGCTCCCAGGTACGCACGGGGACCCTGTTGACAATTCAGTTGGACAACTCCATGGCAGTAGAGTACATCAACTGTCAAGGGAGAACCTGCAGTGAGATAGTATGGTGAGAGGTGAAGGATCTCCTCACTTGGGCAGAAGCTCATGTTCCAGCCAAACACATTCCAGGAGTGCAAAACATACTTGCAGATTTTCTTAGCTGTCAAGATGAAGATCCAGGAAACTGGGAGCTCCATCAGGAGGCATTCTACCAACACCGGAGGTCTCAGCGATAGATCTAATAGCAACCAAGGAGAACTGGAAAGTTCTGACATTATGTGCTCGAGCAAGGGATCCTTTGGCCTTCTCAAAGGATGCTATGACCATTCCATGGATTTTCCACCTGTCCTATGTGATTTTTCACATCCCCAGGGTTATCAGGAACATCATGACGGACAAGAATGTTTTCTTAATCTCTCCTTTCTGGCCCAGAAGGGTATGGCTTGCAGACCTAATTAGTCTGTCCATTCAAGATCTAATATGTCTGCCATCCAGACCGGATCTGTTACTTTGCGGTACGAGGATGTGAAGAAACAAGCCTTGACAGAGTGGCTCTTGAGGCCACCATTCTGTAGTGAAAAGGATTTTTCCAATGACATCATCTCCACCATGATCCAGGCTTAGAAGTCAGTTTTCTCTAAGGTGTACCATTGTTACGGTTTTCTGACACTCAGACCAGGGTATGAAGTAAAAACACAGTTTTATTGAAAATAAAACAAGGCCCCTAGAGGCCAGCACAGAAATAGCAACAATGGCAATAATGACAAGGTGAATGCACACAATGATAATGATAGGTGCTAGAATGGATAGGGAGTATTCCCCCAAAGGGTTAATACATGAAATGGGTGAGATATACAAGATTGGCCAACGCCCAGGATAAATAGCAGTCTCTGGAACACAGTCTCTCAATAGCAGGATAGTGGAGTAACTGCACTGAATACACTCTCAAGTTGATATACTAGAGCCCAATGTCCAGAGCTGAGCCGGTACCACCACCGTGGGCTACAGAGGAGTGCTATTGCCATGCTGTAATGATCAGAACCAAAATCGCCCTTAACTAGAAAAGTAGTAACCCTGCATGTGCCACTTGGATTGTGCCCACACACCCCTTGGGTGCTGTACTGATGGTTACTGCACAAGCTGTAATAGAGCCAATGCCCTCCGGAGTGCAATGGGAATGAACCTTCAACGTCTGTGGCCCTGAGCCAGAGGATGAACATGGACTGACAAGGCTCTGATGGTATAAGAGACACACAGAAGCACTCAGAGGAAAGGCTACGTCAGAAAATGTATGCTTGGCAAGATATATCGGAGGCACCAGACCGGAGACTACAGGCACTGCAAGGGTTAAATGGTTCTGCACACAAGCGAGTACCTTGGCAGCCAACAGAAGGCAAAGCAACCTCAGGCTACAGCTACTGACAAGTGAGAGGAACAGTGAGTCGCTTAAACAGTTCAGAATGTCGCCGAGGCGACTGGAATGACGCTGGAACACTGGAACAGCAGGCAGAACCGGAACGGTAACTGGAACAGCAGACAGGTCGGAACAGCAAACCGGAACAGCAGGCAGGACCGGAACAGCAACCGGTACAGTAGGCAAGACCGGAACAGTACTGGAACAGCGGACAGGCCGGTGTAGCAACCGGAACAGTAGGCAGGATCGGAGCAGCACCGGAACAGCAGACAGGCCGGAATGGCAACCGGAGCAGTACTGGAACAGCAGACAGGCCGGAATCAATCACAGAGTAGGGTCGTCAGCCAGTACCGGGTCAATACACGAAGCAGGGTCGTCAGCCAGAGCCGGGTCAAATCACGGAGCAGGGTCGTCAGCCAGAGCCGGGTCAAATCACGGAGCAGGGTCGTCAGCCAGAACCGGATCAATTCACGGAGCAGAATCAGGAGCAGAGTCAGACTAGCCGGGCCGGTACACAGGAGACACTGGAATATGGCAACAAGGCGCAGCAACAGGAGTACCATGAAAGGGCAACTGACAATTGCCCAAGCTCCAGCATATAACAGCACATCCTGGGCGGGCCAATCAGGCTCCACCAATGCACAGGTACATCATGTCAGATTGACAGAAAGACACGGGGACCGTGATAACCATAGAGTCTGGTCCATTTTTCACCAGTGGTGTGCAACCAAGAATGTGTCCCCTTCCCATGGCGTTGTCCTTCCTTAAGGACAGAGTCAACAAGGGTCTCAGTTCCCTTACAGTTCAGATCTCAGCCCTTTTTGTTCTTTTTCAGAGATGTATCTCTGCTATTACAGACGTGAAGACTTTTCTGCAGGTGATGGTTTATGCCTTTTGTTCCTGTTACAGTCCCATTCTGGCCATTGCTGCCGGCAGCATTGGAGGAGATGAGTGCATCTGTTCTTCCTCTTCTGGAGTTCAGCCTCTATTGTCTTGCAAGAGTGTGCGAGTGTCACTGGGGGAGCTATGGTGTGTGCACAATCTTCCTATTGGTGCTCCCGGTGGCGTGGCTCCTTTCTCTGCCCACATGCTGGGGCTTTATCTGCCGCTCAGATTCCTACACCAGTCACCCTTACGTGCTGCCTCATGCGGTTCTGATTCCTTGTGCTCTTACTTGTATTAGACCTTTGACTCAGCTGACTACCTCCTTGGGCTATTGACCATTGGCTTGGCTAACTACCTCCTTGGGCTGTTGACCATTGGCTTGGCTGACTACCTCCTTGGGCTATTGACCATTGGCTTGGCTGAATAACTCCTTGGGCTTTTGACCACTGGCTTGGCTGAATACCTCCTTGGCTATTGACCATTGGCTTGGTTGACTACCTCCCTGGGCTCTTGACCATTGGCTTGGCTGACTATCTCCTTGGCTACTGACCACTGGCTTGGCTGACTACCTCTATAGTCTTCTGACCATTGGCTAGCTGGTGTATTTTTCCTGGTCTCCTATTCCTGGCTGTATCCAGAATTTCGTTTATTATTTTATATTTAATAAAGCTGCATTCTTTGTATTCCCTTTGTCTGACTCTTATTTCCCAAAGCCTGTCCTATCTCGAGGGTTGTCTGGTTCCGCACCATTGCAACAACGCTATGGGGGTAACCCATCTCTGTGCTAAGGCTTCCTTAACCAATTTGGTATATTTGTGGAGATGGTTCCTCAGGCATTTCCTACTTATAGAAGCAAGGCTGGGTTTCTGATTTCGCTCCTATCAGATAAGGCCTTGGCTTGGGCTAATCCTTTCTGGCAGACAGATAAGCCAATTATCTAGAATTTTGCCAAATTTGTGGCCTCTTTTAAACAAGTTTTCGATATCCCAGCCCACTCTTCCTCTGCGGCCAAACAGCTCATGGCCATCTGACAGGGCACCAGAATGGTAGCTGAGTACGCAATTGAATTCTGCACACTGGTGGCAGGGGTGGGATGAAACAATGAGGAGTTAGTAGCCACCTTCCCACAACGATTGTGCAACATGGTTAAGGATGAGATTGCAGCCCGTGAGCTGCCTAGAGATCTGGATGATCTAGTGTCATTTACCATCCTCATTCACTAGGATCAGAGAGAGACCTTCCTTTAGGGAGCGCCTGCATAGGCCTCAAGCCCGATTGGCTCTGAACTTTGCTCACCCACCCATGCCTCCCTTGCCTCCTGGTCCTGACTCCTCAGAAGGGGAGCCCATGCAGCTGGAGTTCACCCGCTTATCAGTGGAGGAGAGGGCTTTTCGAAGGAGGGAGGGCCTTTACCTCTAATGCGGTAAAAAAGGTCACCTACTACTCTCCTGCCCTGTCTTACCAGGAAACGCAAGCACCTAAGGTCCTGTCGGGGACAGACCTTGGGTGGAGTATCACAATCCCCGGACATTTCTCAGTAGAGGCAGCTCCATGAGGTGATCCTTTCCAGGGTCAACTCCTCGGTAACTACTCTGGCTCTTGTAGACTCTAATGCTGCTGGCTACTTCCTAGATGCTTCCTTTGTTGATAAACATTTGATACATTTGTAGCTTCGGTCCTCTCCTCTGGCAGTCGAGGCCATGGATGGAAGGCCATTACACCCAGCTCAGGATACTCATGAGACCATTCCACTGTCTCTTGTGGTAGGGGCTCTTCATCATGAGGCGCTCCAGTTTCAAGTCATCCAGTCCCCTCACTACCCAATTGTGCTGGGCTATCCATGGTTGCAAAAGTTTGATTGGCATGTTTTTGACATTTTGTCTTGGCCTCCACCCTCTGCACTATTTTGCCTTCACAAACCAACTAAGATTTTATGTACTTCCTCCTTGCCCTCTTTGCCTAGAGAGTACCAGGAATACAGTGATGTGTTCAGCAAAGCACGAACCAGTACCTTGCCCCCCCCCATCGATTATATGACTGTACTATTGATTTGTTGCCTGGTGCGGTTCCTCCTGAGGGTCAGGTTTATCCTTTGTCTGTGGCCGAGAACAAGACTATGGAGGAGTATGTTGCTGGTGCCTTATCCCGGGGTATAATTGGTAAATCTACCTCTCTGGCAGGGGTGTTTTTTTTTTTTGTTAAGAAAAAGGATGGCGAGCTTAGATCCTGTATTGATTACAGGTGGCGAAATATATTAATCATTAAAAACACTTACCCATTTCCCTTGATTACCGAGCTGTTTGACCAAACTAGACCTCAGGGGAGCATATTAACTTGTGAGAATTAAGGAGGGCCATGAATGGAAGACAGCATTTAACACGAGGAGTGGACACTACAAATACCTTGTTATGCTGTTCATTTTATGTTCATAAATGATGTCCTAAGGGACTTGTTGCAACAATGTGTGGTTCTCTACCTGGATGATATCCTTATCCATTCTCCTACTTTGGAGAACCATCGGTCAGATGTTACTAGGGTTTTACAACTCCTGAGAGAGAATGGTCTGTTTGTATCACGGTGCCCGTGATTTGCTGCAGTTCCTTGTCTGTCACCACTAGGGGGCTGCTATTGGCTGTCTGCAGATAGCCCGCCTCTTATTGCCTATTTAAACCTGGATTGGGCACCCTTTGAGTGCCCTTTCGTGTTGTTTCTGACCTTCTTGCTATCACTATGCTAGTGATAGCTGGGCCTCTGTTCCAGTGTTCCTGAGTTACTGATCTCCTGTGTTCCTGAGTTCCTGATCTCTACTGTTCCAGTGTTTCCTGGATGCTGAGTTACTCCAGTCCTGGTTCCGGCCTAGTCTCTGGTGTTGCAGTTACTGCTGAACTTCTTCTCTGCTGTTTCCTGACCTGACTGATGGTTGCTGGTTCCTGTCATCTCATCACCTGTCTTCAGTATCCTGGCGACCTTCTGCCTGGTCGCGTTGGTGACATTGCTACAATTCCGTGTTGGTCCCAGCGTGCGGACGCTGGTTTGCTCCTAAGCCTTGCGGCTATACAAACTCGCTTGTTACACCAGTGTGCGGTCACTGGTTTGCTCCAAAGCCTATCAGCTATACAAATCTGTGTTGGTCCCAGCGTGCGGACGCTGGTTTGCTCCTAAGCCCTGCGGCTATACAAACTCACTTGTTACATCAGTGTGCGGTCACTGGTTTGCTCCAAAGCCTATCAGCTCTACAAATCTGTGTTGGTCCCAGCGTGCGGACGCTGGTTTGCTCCTAAGCCTTGCGGCCATACACACTCACTTGTTACACCAGTGTGCGGTCACTGGTTTGCTCCAAAGCCTATCAGCTATACAAATCTGTGTTGGTCCCAGCGTGCGGACGCTGGTTTGCTCCTAAGCCTTGCGGCTATACAAGCTCGCTTGTTACACCAGTGTGCGGTCACTGGTTTGCTCCAAAGCCTATCATCTATACAAATCTGTGTTTGTCCCAGCGTGCGGACGCTGGTTTGCTCCTAGCCTTGCGGCTATACAAGCTCGCTTGTTACACCAGTGTGCGGTCACTGGTTTGCTCCAAAGCCTATCAGCTATACAAATCTGTGTTGGTCCCAGCGTGCGGACGCTGGTTTGCTCCTAAGCCTTGCGGCTATACAAGCTCGCTTGTTGCACCAGTGTGCGGTCACTGGTTTGCTCCAAAGCCTATCATCTATACAAATCTGTGTTTGTCCCAGCGTGCGGACGCTGGTTTGCTCCTAGCCTTGCGGCTATACAAGCTCGCTTGTTACACCAGTGTGCGGTCACTGGTTTGCTCCAAAGCCTATCGGCTATACAATTCTGTGTTGGTCCCAGCGTGCGGACGCTGGTTTGCTCCTAAGCCTTGCGGCTATACTACTCACTTGTTACTCCAGTGTGCGGTCACTGGTTTGCTCGCAAAGCCTAACGGCTATACTATTCAGTGTTGTTCCCAGCGTGCGGACGCTGGTTTGCTCCAAAGCCCTGCTGCTTAACGATTCTGCTAATTTGCCAGTTTCATCTGACTGCTGCTACTATCTCTGGGCTGCCCTGCCCGGTATTGGTAAGGCCGGTAGAACCTTTTGCCACATTCCATCTGAGGTTGCCTTACCCGGTATTGGCAGGGCCGGTAGAGCCTACATTGTGTATCTATTGAGGCTGCCTTGCCCGGTAATTTGGTAAGGCCGGTAGAACCGTTATGCTATTCCATCTGCAGGTTGCCTTACCCGGTATTGGCAAGGCCGGTAGAGCCTAAAGACTGTCCTGTCCGGTATATTGACAGGACCGGTAGAGTCTGCCTTCTGTCTGTGCTATATTCTGTATATAAATATATGTATGTTATTGCCATCCTAAGTTATCAATTTATTATTCCAATAAAATGGATTTTTTACCTAAAACTTGTGTCTGAGAGTCATAATAAACCGTGACAGTACGAAAGGGCCATGACCTCAGACAGCAAGGGTGAAGGTAACGCACAGAATATCCATTGGAGGATGGATGTGCTCGAGCAACGTTTGGATCAGTTGGCAGTTGCAATTCAAACGATCCTTGAACGCACGGTACCCGCTGACAAATCGAGCTCTAGTCCGGTGGTCTCACCAAGTCAGACACCGGAAAGTGATACCAGGCCCCTAGAAGGTACTGTTAAAGGGTTAACGGCTTCTGCACCCTTGCCGCTAAGATATGATGGTGACCCTAGTCTCTGCAGAGGGTTCATCAACCAACTCGAAATCTTTATGGAATTGACGGCACACGCATTTCCCAATGATCGTAGTAAAGTGGGGTTCACGATATCACTGCTCACTGGCAGAGCATTGGCTTGGGCTAACCCCTTGTGGGAGAATGCTAAACCTTGTACTAAGAACTTTAGTGAATTTGTGCGTTCCTTTCGAAGAGTGTTTGAGCCTCCTGGTAGAACCACCTCTGCTGCCAAACGCCTTATGGAGATACAACAGGGCAGGCGTACAGTGGGCGACTATGCCATCGAATTCCGCACATTGGCAGCAGAGGTAGGTTGGAATAATGAGGCATTATTGGCAGCCTTTTCTCAAGGCCTGAATGACCACATTAAAGACGAAATCGCTGCTAAAGATCTACCTATTGATCTAGATGACTACATTGAGTATGTTATGATAATTGACTCCAGAATACGTGAGAGATCAATTGCCAGAGATCGTAAGTTACGGTCAAAAAATAATGAGCCTAGTAGCATGTTTTGCCCACCCATCCCTCCCTTGGCATTGAAGTCTAGTGAACCAGTACGGGAAAAAAGTGAACCTATGCAAATAGGCTTCACTAGACTAACCAAGGCAGAGAGACTATATCGCAGAAAACAAGGGTTATGTTTATACTGCGGTAAAAAAGGGCACTTGCTAAATTCCTGTCCGGTACGTCCGGGAAACGCACACACCTAGGGTACCTTGGGGGACAGGCCCTAGGTGGTGTACAATCGTCCCCAGTGTCGGGCATAATGAAACCCACCATACAGGTGGTATTGTCTTGGGCACAACGCTCTGTGGAGGTTTTGGCCTTGGTTGACTCTGGTGCAGCAGGGTATTTTATGGATAATACCTTTGCTGAATTGCACGGAGTTCCACGCATTGAAAGAGAAAACCCCTTGACTATTGAAGCGATTGATGGTAGACCCTTAGAACCGCCTCAGGTTATATTTGAAACTATGCCATTGTCTATGACTATTGGGGCACTTCACAGAGAAGAGCAGCAGTTTCAACTGATTAATTCTCCGCACCATGCGGTAATATTGGGATTTCCGTGGTTACAGTTACATAACCCACAATTCGATTGGAAAAAGTGTGAAATTGCTGCTTGGTCCCAGTTTTGTATGGACAAGTGCGTCATCCAGCCTATTAAGGTCATGTGCACCTCCTCTGCTATACCGGATGTGTACCAACAGTTTGGCGATGTTTTTAGCAAAGGAGAGGCTAGTATGCTACCCCAGCATAGACCTTATGATTGTTGCATTGAATTGCAGCCTGGTGCAGTACCTCCAAAAGGACGCACTTATCCATTATCTTGTGATGAAAATAAGGCTATGGAGGATTAAATTTCTGATGCCCTTGCTAGAGGGATCATACGAAAATCTACCTCTCCAGCTGGGGCCGGGTTCTTTTTCGTAAAAAAGAAAAATGGCGAATTAAGACCATGCATTGACTACCGGGGCTTGAATAAACTAATGGCAAAAAACGCATACCCAATACCACTCATCACCGAGCTTTTTGACAGTCTTAAGGGCGCTTCGATATTTACCAAATTGGACCTACGGGCCGCTTACAATCTGGTTCGCATTCGAGCAGGTGATGAGTGGAAAACTGCCTTTAATACTCGAGCTGGGCACTACGAGTATCTAGTAATGCCTTTTGGGCTGTGTAATGCACCCGCAGTTTTCCAGGAACTGATAAACGATGTTCTGAGAGATATTTTACAGACATGTGTTGTGGTGTACCTCGACGATATACTGATTTACTCCCAAAACATGGCACAGCACATCAAAGATGTATCCGCAGTATTGCTACAACTCCGTGAGAACAAATTATTTTGTAAAATGGAAAAATGTGAGTTTCATAGAACCAGTGTGCCATTCTTGGGGTTCATAATTGGCAATGATGGCATTGCCATGGACAAAGAAAAGTTGTCAGCTGTCCTACAATGGCCAAAACCCAAGGGTCTTAAAGCCATACAGCGTTTCCTGGGTTTCGCTAATTATTATAGGAGGTTTATTAAGAACTTTTCTTCCATTGTCAAACCTCTGTCCGATCTTACGCACAAGGGTGCTAATCCTTCTTGTTGGTCGGTATCTGCTGAGAAAGCCTTTGAGAATTTGAAGCTGGCATTTGCTGCGGCTCCTGTGTTATCCCACCCCAATCCTTTACTTCCATTTATGTTAGAGGTTGATGCCTCAGATATTGGGGTCGGGGCAGTACTTTCGCAGCGACACGAGAAAGGTGGAACTCTCAGACCTTGTGGGTTTTTCTCTAAAAAGTTGACTGTCACTCAAAGCCACTATGAGATAGGTGACAGAGAATTATTGGCCATTATCCTCGCTCTTAAGGAATGGCGTCATTTGCTTGAAGGTACTAAGAATCCTGTCTTAATCCTAACAGATCATAAGAATCTGACCTATCTCTCGGAGGCCAAGAGATTGTCCTCTCGTCAGGCCAGGTGGGCACTGTTCCTGTCTCGATTTAATTTCATTGTATCATATTTACCAGGGTCAAAAAATATCAGGGCTGATGCACTGTCAAGACAATTTGAGGCCGACAGTGACAGAGTGGAAGCACCAGCACCTATCATCCAACCTGATAGAATACTGGCTACTATACGCACGAGTATCACTTCTCCTCTAGGGGAGGAGATCCTGGCCTCTCAGGGGTCCGCTCCCCATGAAACCCCAGTGGGCAAATGTTTTGTCGCTGAATCATTTCGTACTAGGCTGCTCGAAACCTACCATTCCTCTAAGGCTGCGGGACATATTGGTAGAGACCAATTGTTATGGTCCCTTTCTCAGTTATTTTGGTGGCCTTCCATGAGAAACGATTGTGCCGAATTTACGAATGCCTGTGCCACCTGCGCCCGCGCTAAGACCCCGAGACATCTCCCAGTGGGCTTGCTTCAGCCGGTGCCTAATGGCGAACGCCCCTGGTCTCATGTTTCCATTGATTTTATGGGAGAATTGCCTATGTCTAAGGGGTATTCCTTTATATTCATGGTGGTGGACAGGTTTTCTAAAATGGCTCATTTCGTGCCCCTCCGTGGCCTTCCTTCGGCTAAGGAATTGGCAATGGTGTTCGCCAGAGAAGTATTCCGGTTGCATGGAGTGCCTAGGGTACTGGTGTCTGACAGGGGGAGCCAGTTTGTGTCGAGATTTTGGAGGGCATTTTGCCAACAGATGGGCATACAGCTGTCCTTCTCCTCTGCCTACCATCCCCAGACCAATGGAGCCGCTGAACGAGCTAATCAGGGCTTGGAACAATTTATCCGTTGTTTCGTTACTGATGATAATTGGTCCGACTTGTTGCCTTGGGCAGAGTTCGCCAGGAACTGTGCGGCCAATTCTTCATCTGGGAGCTCTCCGTTTCTGATTAATTATGGGTTTCAGCCCTGTTTGCTTCCAGATTCATTTCAGACGCAACAGATTCCAGCTCTGGATGAGCATATCGAGCAACTCCGTTCCACATGGGCACAAGTTCAGAGGGCACTTGGTCAGTCATTTCAGCGTCATCAGCGCCATGCTAATCGCAAAAGGCTTCCAGTGGTTTCCTTTCAGGTTGGGGATAGAGTATGGCTGTCCTCCAGAAATCTCAAGCTGCAGGTTCCGTCTAATAAGTTGGCTCCCCGGTTTATTGGTCCGTACAGAGTTATTCGTAAAATTAACCCTGTCTCCTATGCACTAGACCTACCTGCATCCATGCGTATCCATAATGTGTTCCATGTGTCCCTTCTTAAGCCTCTGGTTTGCAATCGCTATACTACCACACCTGTGGTGCCAGGACCTGTTGAGGTCGAGGGCCAGGAGGAGTACGAGGTTCAGAGCATTATTGATTCCCGTAGGCTTAGAGGAAAGGTACAGTACCTGGTACATTGGAAAGGGTACGGTCCTGAGGATCGATCATGGGTGGATAGTATGGGCCTTCATGCACCTAGGCTAACTAGGGTCTTTCATGCCAATTACCCACAGAAACCTAAACCCTATTCTAGGAGAGGGGGTCTTTGAAAGGGGGGTACTATCACGGTGCCCGTGATTTGCTGCAGTTCCTTGTCTGTCACCACTAGGGGGCTGCTATTGACTGTCTGCAGATAGCCCGCCTCTTATTGCCTATTTAAACCTGGATTGGGCACCCTTTGAGTGCCCTTTCGTGTTGTTTCTGACCTTCTTGCTATCACTATGCTAGTGATAGCTGGGCCTCTGTTCCAGTGTTCCTGAGTTACTGATCTCCTGTGTTCCTGAGTTCCTGATCTCTACTGTTCCAGTGTTTCCTGGATGCTGAGTTACTCCAGTCCTGGTTCCGGCCTAGTCTCTGGTGTTGCAGTTACTGCTGAACTTCTTCTCTGCTGTTTCCTGACCTGACTGATGGTTGCTGGTTCCTGTCATCTCATCACCTGTCTTCAGTATCCTGGCGACCTTCTGCCTGGTCGCGTTGGTGACATTGCTACAATTCCGTGTTGGTCCCAGCGTGCGGACGCTGATTTGCTCCTAAGCCTTGCGGCTATACAAACTCGCTTGTTACACCAGTGTGTGGTCACTGGTTTGCTCCAAAGCCTATCAGCTATACAAATCTGTGTTGGTCCCAGCGTGCGGACGCTGGTTTGCTCCTAAGCCCTGCGGCTATACAAACTCACTTGTTACATCAGTGTGCGGTCACTGGTTTGCTCCAAAGCCTATCAGCTCTACAAATCTGTGTTGGTCCCAGCGTGCGGACGCTGGTTTGCTCCTAAGCCTTGCGGCCATACACACTCACTTGTTACACCAGTGTGCGGTCACTGGTTTGCTCCAAAGCCTATCAGCTATACAAATCTGTGTTGGTCCCAGCGTGCGGACGCTGGTTTGCTCCTAAGCCTTGCGGCTATACAAGCTCGCTTGTTACACCAGTGTGCGGTCACTGGTTTGCTCCAAAGCCTATCATCTATACAAATCTGTGTTTGTCCCAGCGTGCGGACGCTGGTTTGCTCCTAGCCTTGCGGCTATACAAGCTCGCTTGTTACACCAGTGTGCGGTCACTGGTTTACTCCAAAGCCTATCAGCTATACAAATCTGTGTTGGTCCCAGCGTGCGGACGCTGGTTTGCTCCTAAGCCTTGCGGCTATACAAGCTCGCTTGTTGCACCAGTGTGCGGTCACTGGTTTGCTCCAAAGCCTATCATCTATACAAATCTGTGTTTGTCCCAGCATGCGGACGCTGGTTTGCTCCTAGCCTTGCGGCTATACAAGCTCGCTTGTTACACCAGTGTGCGGTCACTGGTTTGCTCCAAAGCCTATCGGCTATACAATTCTGTGTTGGTCCCAGCGTGCGGACGCTGGTTTGCTCCTAAGCCTTGCGGCTATACTACTCACTTGTTACTCCAGTGTGCGGTCACTGGTTTGCTCGCAAAGCCTAACGGCTATACTATTCAGTGTTGTTCCCAGCGTGCGGACGCTGGTTTGCTCCAAAGCCCTGCTGCTTAACGATTCTGCTAATTTGCCAGTTTCATCTGACTGCTGCTACTATCTCTGGGCTGCCCTGCCCGGTATTGGTAAGGCCGGCAGAACCTTTTGCCAAATTCCATCTGAGGTTGCCTTACCCGATATTGGCAGGGCCGGTAGAGCCTACATTGTGTATCTATTGAGGCTGCCTTGCTCGGTAATTTGGTAAGGCCGGTAGAACCGTTATGCTATTCCATCTGCACGTTGCCTTACCCGGTATTGGCAAGGCCGGTAGAGCCTAAAGACTGTCCTGTCCGGTATATTGACAGGACCGGTAGAGTCTGCCTTCTGTCTGTGCTATATTCTGTATATAAATATATGTATGTTATTGCCATCCTAAGTTATCAATTTATTATTTCAATAAAATTGATTTTTTACCTAAAACTTGTGTCTGAGAGTCATAATAAACCGTGACAGTTTGCTAAACTCAAGAAATGTGAGTTCCACAAGTCACAGGTACTTTTTCTCAGTTATGTCATTTCAGCTACTGGTTTCGCCATGGACCCACAGAAGCTGTCCACAGTCCTAGAATAGCCATGTCACATTGGCCTCTGATCCAATTATTATCAAAGGTTTATAAGGAATTTCTCTACGTTGGTCAAACCCCTTACGGATATGACACGTAAGGAGGGCAATCCCTCTCAATGGTCTCCGGTGGCTTTGCAGGCTTTTGAAACTTTGAAGGTTGCCTTTGCTAAGGCTCCCATTTTGATACATCCTAATACCACTTTACCCTTTACTCTGGAGGTCGATGAGTCTGAGTCAGGTGGTGGTGCCCTCCTGTCTTAGTGTTCGACTCCAGGGTGGGGGGCTTTGCTTCCTTTCTGTTTCTTTTTCAAGAAACTATCTCCTGCGGAAAGTCAGTATAAGATTGGGGATTGAGAGCTGTTGGCTATTATTTTGGCTCTTCGTGAATGGTGACATTTACTTGAGGTTACCCATCCTCAGTCTCACTGATCACAAAAATTTCACTTATATTTCTGAAGCCAAACGTCTGTCTCCTCGGCAGGCCAGATGGCCCTTGTTCCTATCCCAATTTAACTTTGTGGTCTGTTATCTTCCTGGCTCTAAAAATATTAAGGCAGATGCCTTGTCTCACCAATTTGATTCTACTTCCAAAGAAGACGTACACCCTATGCCTGTTGTTCCTCCAGACCGTATTGTCACGGTTTGTTATGACTCTCTCTATGACACAGAGTTAAGATAAAAATATAACTTTATTGAAAAGTTTAAAGAAAACCCTTGCGGGTAGCATACACTTAGAACATATAATGACAATGCATAGTATAGTGAGTAGCGGAACACCAAATGTAAGACAGGCTCTACCGGCCTTGCCAATACCGGGTAAGACAACCTTAGGTTGGCACAAGATGGAAAAGGTTCTACCGGCCTTACCAATATACCGGGCAAGGCAGCCCTGGAGACAGCAACACAGGAGAAGGAGGCTCAACCGGTCTTGCCAATATACCGGGCAAGACAGCCTAGAGACTGGTACAACAGGAAGAAGAAGGCGCTACCGGCCCTGCCAATATACCGGGAAAGGCAGCCTGGGGACTGGTGCAACGAGTGAATAAGGCTCTACCGGCCTTGCCAATATACTGGGCAAGGCAGCCTTGAGACTGGTACAACGAGTAGTGAGGCTCTACCGTCCTTGCCAGTACCAGGTAAGGCAACCATAGGTTGGCATAAGATGGTATAGGTTCTACCGGCCTTACCAATATACCGGGCAAGGCAGCCTATGACTGCAAGTACTGGATCAAGGCAAAGGTGGCCTTAATTGCTGGTGTACAGACCAGAGGCTTAAGATGGATAGACTGAGGCCCTCTGGGCAGATACAATAACTCGGCACCCAATGAAGAATGGAGCGAATCAGTACCCGCGTACTGCAGTACACAATCTCTACCGGTGCTGAGAGAAATGCAGCAAGCAGCCGGTATACGTGGAGCGAACCAGTACCCACGTACTGGAGTAACACAATCTCTACCGGTGCAACAGGCAGCCGGTTGTACATGAAGCGAACCAGTACCCACGTACTGGAGTTACTCAAACTTTGCCGGTGCTGTCTAGGACTGACAACAATTGGTATGCGTGGAGCGAACCAGTACCCACGTACTGGAGTTACTCAAACTTTGCCGGTGCTGTCTAGGACTGACAACAATTGGTATGCGTGGAGCGAACCAGTACCCCCGTACTGGAGTGACAGAATCTCTGCCGGTGCTGTCTAGGACTGGACAACCACCGTTTAATTGTGGAGCGAACCAGTACCCGCGTACTGGAGTGACAGAACTTCTACCGGTGCAGCGAGCATCCAGTTATGCATGGAGCGAACCAGTACCCATGTACTGGAGTACACAATCTCTATAGTTGTGGTCTGAACCACAATGAGCAGCAGGTTATACAAGGAGCGAACCAGTACCCGTGTACTGGAGTAACCTAACCTCTACCGGTGAAACAAGCAACCGGTGTGTATGGAGCGAACCAGTACCCGCGTACTGGAGAAACCCAATCACCACTGGTGCTGTTGGTACACAATGAGCAACCGGTTATACATGGAGCGAACCAGTACCCGCGTACTGGAGTAACATAACCTCTACCGGTGCAACAAGCAACCGGGGTGTATGGAGCGAACCAGTACCCGCGTACTGGAGTAACCAAATCACCACTGGTGCTGTCAGTTCACAATGAGCAGCCGGTTAAACATGGAGCGAACCAGTACCCGCGTACTGGAGAGCACAACTCGAGTAAATGAAAATGTCGCCAAGGCGACTGGAAGAGCGAGACACATTGCAGGCGATCCAGGAGCAGGAACCCAGCCGGGAACGGACAGGAAGACAGATCTTCAATGGCAGTCAACCGGAGCAGGAACGGCAGCAGGAAACGGCAGCAGGAACAGCAACTCCAACTGGATCAGGAACGGATGCTGGAACCGAGGAAGCTGTCAAACAGGAACTCAGGCGATCACAGAAGAGCAAGGAAGTGTAATGGCCCAGGAAGCTCAGGATCACAATGCAGATGCAGGCAGCATAGAGACAACACGAAAGGGCAACCAAGGGGTGCCCAGGCTCAGTTTAAATAGGCAATACAGGGCGGGCTGAAGGCAGGCAGCCAATGGAGAGCCCCTTCAGGTACCTGACAGAAAAAGGCAGCAATCACTGGTACTGTGATACGTATACTAGCTACTATGTGCACTAGCATTACCTCTCCTTTGGGGGAAGAGATTCTGGCAGCTCAGGTCTTGGCTCCGGCCGACACTCTTAATGGTAAATGTTTCGAACCTGGGGCTCTACATGTCAAACTGCTCCATATGTATAATACCAATAAGACAGCTGGTCATAAAGGGAGAGATCAGTTAATATGGCCTATCTCTCGACTCTTTTGGTGGCCTAAACTCAGAGCTGATGTCTTTGCTTTCGTGGCTGCATGTGCTACTTGCATCTTCCAGTGGCACTTCTGCAACCCATTCCGAATGGTCAACGTCCTTGGACACATGTCGATTGATTTTATGGTCGATCTTCCTGATCCATAAGGTCACACTGTCACCCTTATGATTGTTGATCGTTTTTCAAAGATGGCCCATTTCATTCCCCTCAAAAAACTACCCTTGGCTCGAGAATTAGCCGTGATATTTGCTCGGGAGGTCTTTCGGCCCCAAAGTTTACCCAAGGTCATAGTCTCGGATTGAGGCAGTCAGTTTGTTTCTCACTGTTGGTGTGCTTTTTGTGATCAAATGGGTATTCAACTCTCTCTCTCCTTGGCTTACCACCCCCAGTCTAATGGTGCTGCAGAACGGACTCACCAAACCTTGGAACAGAGTTTCTTTGTTGCTACACTTCGGACAATTGGGCTAGCCTCTTACCTTGTGCAGAATTTGTCCACAACTGTGCCTTAAACTCTTCCTCTCAGATGTCCCCGTTTATGTTTAATTACAGGTTTCAACCAGTTCTATTGCCTGAGTCATTCAGGGCTCAAAATATTCCGGCTCTTGAGGAGCATCTTAGGGAACTCTGTTCCACATGGGTACAGGTCCAGAGAACCCTATAGAGATCCATGCAACAGAAAAAATGTATGGAAGACCGCAGATGCTTACCCGCACCTTCGTATCAAGTGGGGGAGAGAGTGTGGTTATCTGTGCGTAACCTTAACCTTCGAGTACCCTCTAAGAAACTGGTGCCTTCCTGTGTCGGACCATATCAGCTCCTACATAGAGTCAATCCTGTCGCTTAGGCTTTAGACTTCCTGGCAAATATGTGGAATTCCAATGTATTTCATGTCTTTCTTCTGAAACCCCTGGTGTGCAATCAATACATCTCTGTGCCTGCTAGACCTTGTCCTATCAGTGTTGGTAATCATGAGGAGTATGAGTTACAAAGTATCCTGGACTCTCGTAGGGTAAGGGGTCAATTACAATATCTTGTTCATTGGAAGGGCTATGGTCCGGTGGAGCTTTCCTGGGTTTCCTCCCAGGATGTCCATGCTCCCGCTCTCCTTCGGATCTTTCATGCACGTTTTCCATCTAAACCCTGTCCTCTTCCACAGGGGAGGAATCATTAAGGGGGGGTACTTTTACAGTCCCCATTCTGGCCATCGCTGAGGGCGGTGTTGGAGGAGATGGCCGCATCCATTCTTCCTCTTCCAGAGTTCAGCCCCTATTGTCTCTCGAGAGCGTGAGTCACTGGGGGAACTATGACATGTGAACGCTCTTCCTATTGGTGCTCCTGGAGGTGTGGCTTCTTTCTCCACCCATATGCTAGGGCTTTATCTGCCTCTCCAATTCCTACACCAGTCACCCTTACGTGGTGCCTGTCAAGGCAAGCCTGTTGTGACTTACCTTGAGGCCGGCAGCTAGGTAGCCGGCCACATCTATGTCTCCTCGCGGCAGTTCATGCTGCATCTGTGTTGTACTGGCTTCCGCTTCCTGCCGGCATCTCGAGCAGGTGCGCATCATCAGGGAAATCCTCCAGTGATGCGCGGACCACTCTTAAAGGGACATTGTCCTTGTTGTGTGCTCCACCTCCTCCTCTTACCTGTATAATGCTGCCTGGACACCTGGCTCATTTGCCCTTACATTGGTGTCCAGTGCAGTAGTCTCCTTGTTTCCAGTGTTGCTCTCCATGTATGACCCCTGGCTTTGTCTGACCATACATTCTGGTGCTGACCTGTGGCTCTGGCTGACTATCCACTCCGTGTATGATCCCTGGCTAGTCTGACTATCCATTCTGGTACAGACCTATAGCTCTGGCTGACTACCCGCTCCGTATATGACCTCTGGCTTTGTCGGACTATCCATTCTGGTGCTGACCTGTGGCTCCAGCCTAGAACTACTCCTTAAACCTGTGGGCATTGTCACTACCTTGTCTGGTACTAGTGAGTGGCTGGGTCTTATCCCCAGTACTCACCACCTGTTCCTGTCATATATTTGGCTGGGTCATATCCCCAGCTCTTGACTACCTCCATTTCAGACCCTCTGGAGCAGTCTTCTATTTCTGGTAGGAACCTCTTGCACTGGTTCTGGGTCTGCTTTCTCTCGTATGGTTGGTCTGCTGTGCTATTTCATATTACCTGTACTTATTTAATAAAGGTGGAGTTATATTACAGTTTCTTGCATCATTATTGGCTACCTTGACAGTGCCTCAGTGCAGTTATGATTCCTTGTGCTGTTTTGTGTATTAGACCTTTGGCTCGGCTGACTACCTCCTTGGCCTATTGACCACTGGCTCGGCCGACTACCTCCTTTGGCTATTGACCATTGGCTTGGCTGACTACCTCCTTGGGCTCCTGACCATTGGCTTGGCTGACTACCTCCTTGGGCTTTTGACCATTGGCTTGGCTGTCTACCTCCTTGGCTACTGACCATTGGCTTGGCTGACTACCTCCTTGGCTACTAACCACTGGCTTGGCTGGCTACCTCTACAGTCTTCTGACCATTAGCTGGCTGGAGTATTTCTCCTGGCTTCCCATTCCTGGCTGTATCCTGCATTTCAGTTATTATTTTACATAGTAACAAAGTAACATAGTAAATTAGGTTGAATAAAGACACAAGTCCATTAAGTTCAACCTTTGCCTCATACCCTATTGACATGAGAACTGTATAGCTATCCTGCTACCAAATAAGTTAGTCTTTTTCACACCTTCATGATCTGCCTACTAATAAACAGTATAACCCTGTATGTTCCATTTTGAAAGAAATGTATCTAATCTTCTCTTGAATGTATCCATTGTAACTACCATAACCACCGTTTTGGGCAAAGAATTCCACAATTTAACAGACCTTACTGTAAAAAAACCCTTCCTCTGCTGAGGTCTAAACCTCCTTTCCTCTAATCTCAAGGGGTGTCCCCTGGTCACCTGATCAGGCCTTGGAATAAATAGCTCACCGCAGAGATCCTTGTATTGACCTGTCACATATTTGTACAATGTGATAAGGTTGTCATGACGGGAAGAGATCTCAAGTATCGGTGTAAAGGTCTGGTTCTGTCGCTGGGGTGCGAAGCTGGGAAGAGTAGTTCGGGTTCACAGTCTGCTGTCTGGCCTACCTTGCTGCGGCCGTAGCCTAATAGAGTTGTTGGCCGCTAAGCCAGATGTCTGACCGCAGTTGAGCCAGGGCCTAGACCCAGATGGAAGACCGGAAGCAGGAGTTAGACCTGACCATAGACCCCGGATAGCAGAAAAGGTGGAGGAGAAGTTAGCAACTATCGGAATAAGGGATGTGCCTATTGTCCAATGGAAACCTCCAGAAGAAGACAGAGGCCGTAGATGGAAAGACAGTGAAAAAGCCACCAAGGAGCGGGAGGCACACCTTGGTCTATAGAGGGTAGTGCTAGAGGAAGGCCACACAACAGTGGGATTCCAAGAAGCACCCCTCTAAGTAAAGGAGAAATTCCTAGGAGGGAGAGAGAGACCACGCTCCACTACCCACAGCCACCTCCAGAAAGGAGGCCTGGCGCAAAGAGTGAGGAAAACCCCCAGACCCCCACGAGGACGGGCAAGAGACGGTCAGGGGAGAGAAGCCACTATCCCCCTTCAGTAGGGCAACCCGGGAGAGACCAGCGGCACCTCCACCCACAGCTGAGGAACCGCAGGGACCCAGCGGGAGCTGGAAGTACCCCAGGACCCCCACTGCGATCCCCACCAGGGGGGGACAAGGGAAGGAAGACTCCAGTGAGTGGTGATCACTTACCCAATCAAACCCCCCCCCCCGAGGAGGAGGCCCAGGGACGGCAGACAGACTGGCCCAGGGACGGCAGATAGGGAGCGGCCCAGGAGGAAGGGGGATGCCAGGACCGGATGTGAGGCAGCGACGCAAGGGACCCAGAACCCAACCAAAAGACAAACTACAGGTTGCCTGAATGAGAGACAACCTGGCAACCCCCCGAACAGGAAGTGAAAGGACTGCAGATCCCAGCAGCCACTGCCGGACCACTGGAAGAGGACACCACCAAGCCCAGAGCCTACTGGAGGGATCGAAAGGCAAATACAGCCAAGCCACACCGCGACCGGATACCAACCCGCCAGGCCCCAAGAAATGGTGCAGACGGGACGGCAGCACAGGGACAGGAGGTGACTGGCCGGGAAACACTCGTCGGACCCACAATGTGACGGGGACTACAAACAGCCCCCGACAAGCGGGAGGACGCTCAGGGCCCGCTGACAACCACAGGCGGAGGCAGGATAGGAGCAACAGTGAGGTGGACGCCCGCCAACAGCCACAGGAGGAGAAACAGGAACGGAGGTGAACAGAGGCGGAGAGCCGCCAGCAGTCCAGGAGGCAACTGACGGATCAGAGCTGGGGATCCAGGAAGAAAATGCCAGGATCCGGAAGCAAATCTGACAGACGACTTGAATAATCAGGCAGTGCAGGTAAGGATTCCCAAGCTGAAATAGGGAGGTAATACAATCAGAGATGAGGGGGTAACAAAGGTCTCCTCTTAGTCGTCTTTTCTCTAGAGTAAATAAACCAAGTTTGTCTAGTCGTTCCTCATACGTCAAGTCCTCCATTCCCTTAATTAATTTTGTTGCTCTTCGCTGTACCCTCTCAAGTGCTGGTATAGTCTTTTTCAGAACTGGTGCCCAAAACTGCACTGTATACTCAAGGTGAGGTCTTCCCAGAGATTTGTACAATGGCAAAATTATGTTATCCACTCTTGCTTCAATACCTCTTTTTATGCACGACAGGATTTTGTTTGCCTTTGCTACTGCTGTTTGACACTGGTCTTTATCTAGCAACGATTCCCCTAAAATGATTCCATTAAGTTCATAAGTAGCCTTGGGATTATTTCCTCCCAAATGCATGACTTTACACTTCCCCATATTAAACTTCATATTCCATTCCAGGGAACTTTGCTATTTCCTTCTTTACATGTGCAGTTAACCACATTGGCTGTGACTTACTTTTTTTGCATTTGTTCCCCATTGGTATATACTGTTGGGTTCATTTCCGCAACCTAAATTTGAATTCTGACCATTTATGCTCAGTATTTTTGTCTTTAAATAATGTGTCCCAGTCTATGTGTTGCATTAAAGCCCTTAACAATTTGAAGTTAGCTTTTTTAAAATTAAGAGTTTTGGTTGAAACTATACAGTTTTGCTTTGCCAGACTGATCTCAAATGTAACCATGTTGTGATCACTGTTTCCCAAATGTTCACTTACCTTAATATTGGATACCATTTCTGTGTTATTCGTTATCACTAGGTCCAATATATTGTTATTTCTTGTTGGCGCTTCCACCATTTGTGACATGTAGCTTTCACTAAGTATGCTCACAAACCTGCTACCCTTAGCACTCTGACAGGTCTCATTTTTCCAGTTGATATCTGGATAATTAAAATCTCCCATAATTATAGTATGCCCAAGCTGGGCAGTTTTCCTTATTTGCAATAGCAGTTGGGCCTCAACATTGTCATCAATATTTGGTGGTTTGTACCCACCAACACCTCTTTTTTACCTTTTGTTTTGTTATTATATATTTTAAAAAGCTGCATTCTTTGTATTCCCTTTGTCTGAATCTTGTTTCCCAGAGTATTCAGTGACGTTTCCTTTCGGGATCTGAATTTTGTCTTAGGTGTTCTTCCTTTTGAGCCCTTGTCTTCCATCTCCTTGCATTAGCTGACACTGAAGATGGCTTTTCTCCTGGCAGTTGTATTTGTCCGGAGGGTGCTGAGTTGCAAGCTTTGTCTTGCAAACCTCCATTCCTATTTTTTTCACCAGGATAAGGTGGTACTTCATCCCTCTCAGGAGTTTCCTACTGTTGAATTCCACATCAGTCAGGAGATAGTTGTGCTTTTTTTTTGTCTTGACCCTTTGTCCACTCATGAACGGGACCTCCATCTGTTGTACGCTGTGCTCTGCTTTTTATGTGCAACACTCAGCCCTTCTGTAAGGATGACTCTCTTTTTATCATTGCTGAGGAGCCTAGGGCAGGTCAGGCTGCATCCAAGGTAAGCGTTGCCTCTTGGATCAAGGCTACCATACACCAAGAGTATGAGATCAGGAAGAATCCGGTTCCCTTCAAGATCACATTGCATTTCACCAAATCTGTGGGTGCCTCTTGGGCCTACAAAAACCAGGCCTCAGCTGAACAGCTGCACAAGGCTGCGACTTCGTCCTCCTTGCATACTTTCACCAAACACTACGGAATCAATGTCTCGGCCACAGCTGAGGCCAGCTTGGGCTGGAAGGTGCTTCAGGCCACCTTGCTTGTTTATGGATCTCTTTCTTTCATTTAATTTCTTTTATACTGCAGTTTATGTTCAGTAGTTCATGAGCCCCGCTGGCTCTTGTCTGGTGTGCTGTACTAGATCGATGTCCATTGACACTTACAGTTTTTCAGATAAAGCTTGGTCCTAGGGAACACTGGTATCATGGGATTGTGTGGGTGATCTTTTCTCCTTGCCCACCCAGAATCTTGAGATGTTTTTTTATATCCCCATGGCATCTGTGTTCCATATTAAATGCAAGAAAAAAAAATGGATTTTAGTGTTCTTACCTGTTAAATCCTTTTCTCTTTAAAAGAAAAAAAAAGTTACTTCTGTTGTTTCCCCAGGGCAGAGGAGTCCTCTTAGGGTCTTAGTTCTGGGAGATTTTCTTTTCTTCTTACCCACTTAGTTCCTTTGCTGTGGCTATTGTCGCATGAATTCTGAGAAGGAGGGGGTTGAGCTGGAAGAAGAGGAGGGAGTTTCCACCCCAAAACCCAGTCTTTGGGATGTGTCCAGTCATCCAGGGGGAGGGACTCAACCCCTCCCTTCCATGGTACCTGTATTCTATATGGACTAAAGAGAAAATGATTTAACAGGTAAGAACACTAAAATATTATTTTTTAGACAACCACAAATATATACAGAACTTTACAACTTCCATTTTATTCTTGTATACTGCCATGACTTGTCCAGTTTTGACCTCAAATAGGATATATGGCTACCGATTGTCTTTTCCTGTCCATGACCTCTGCCAGGCTATACAACCGCAGGCAGTTTTCATTCTGCCATCTACTACTGCCTTAGTCTTACTTGCATATCTACTAATTGTCTCCTCTACTCTGAGCTACCACTTTTGGCTTCTGTTCCACTAGGCTTGACAATAACTCATGCATAACCCATTCTCTATAGAGTCCTTTTAGTTCACCCCACTGCTGTTTCCAAGTATCATTCAGAGCATTACAATGCCACTACTTTCATACATTGGCAATGCATCATCTAGCACTTGTACACCTTGCTAAGTTACTTGACCAGCCTTGGTTGGTATATCTCCCCAAATGCTGCCTTGTATTCCCTAGCCTTGTACTCTCTCCAGTAGTTCTGCATACTTGCTGTATTTGTCTATTATCTACCCTACTGGTGTACAGTTCACAGTATACACTGCTCTGAGTACTCCTGCAGTCTTGCCAAGTTATCAGTAAATCACTAATCAGTCTGATTTCTTTCCTGTCAGTGCCTAGACACCTATCTATACTAATGTTAGCAAGAAATCTAGCGGTTTTCCAGATATGATCTGTACCTCAGGTTCATTTGTTGGTTCTGTATGTAGTCCCTCCTCTTCCCTGTGTATCTGTCTCCTAGTCTGGCTAGTCAGCCTGTAACAGTGACACAATCTGAGTGGGATCTCTGCCCTAGAACATACAACCTAAAACCAGAATAATGAGAAACAGAGAGTACACAATAACTGCGTGACTGCCTGGTAAAGGTAAATATAATTGTGTCATCTAGTACATTAATGCTTCATTTCGTAAGAGCAGTGTCTAATAAATCCTGTAGGAAATTGCATAGGTTTTAAAGAAATGGAAACTGGAAGAGTAAAAAAATGGTAATTTTTGGTTCTACTTTCTGGAAACATTTGTGCACACCATGCTAAGGGTAAAATGGCAAATTAATGTATGCTTTTATTGGTTTATTTTGATATTTGTTTTAATTATATGCCTTCAAACTATGTTTAGTGCATTTTGTTGTCTCCATGAAAATGTCAATCAAAATTCTGTTATGTGCTGTTACCAGTTTGCTGCCCCGCAGAAGGATGTACATTTGTGCAACTATGAATATTGGCAATAATTGCACCAAGGAGACATGTGGCATTAATATTTCATACTTTTTTCACTTGTTATGCTAAGCTTGCTTGAGATGCTGTACAGTAATTTATGAATAAGGGTAAATTTTCTGAAAAACTCCGACATTAAAATTCCAGTAATTCACATATGAAGAAAATCAAACCATTTTCCGATCCATAAGCTAGTCTACTTTCAGGAAATACTATATATACTTTTACACAATTATTGAGCTGTTTGGTAACTTTTTATAATGTAACCCAGTGATAGGCAAACAAATTCACACCAAGGGCCACATAACTGACCCTTGAGTCTGCCAAAGGGCCTCACCTCATGGCTTAAAATTCTAAATGGGGCTGAAACAATTCAGATTAACAGATTGGATGCTAGAGAGGTCTTCAACATATTGCTTAGCCAGGGTTTAAGCTGGAACCGTTGTGATTATGAAGAGACATACATTTTGAGGCTGAGTGTTTTGATTCTAAGATAAGGGAGAGAGAAGGGATCATCTTATTGCACTTGAGAACTGACTGGGAGGCAAAATGGAGAAGCCTTGGGCTTGATTCCGTAAGGTAGGTAAAACATTTGTTAAGCAGAAAACCAATATCGAACGATAGCCATACCTATGTTCCACAGCTATTCAATAAGTCGTCTGCAAGAGTGGACAGCGAGCGTAGGCCACACAAACACGTAACCTGATAACATGCATTGCATCTTTTTTTCCTTCACCATGACTTCACTTTATTCGTTAAATACGCAATATAACTCAAGTAGCTAATGCTCGACGTTAACAGGTGACGTTAATCGTTGTCAAAACAAGTTCAAAATCTCAGCCATTTGCCACACAGCAAAGTATCAAGTCAATTCAAATAAATGTATATATACCCCGAAAGACACACATTGCCTGTGTTTGGATGTTCTGTGAGCTACACCGCAGGGCCCAAGAATGGAGGATTAACAGAGAGAGAGAGAGAGAGGGAGGGAGACAAAAGCACACATTGAAAAGAGGTAGACTTGGAGTAGGGAGCAGAGCGGAGATAATTGCATATAAAAACACACATAACACTTTGGCACATATTGCACACATTGCATACACACACACAGCTTTTGTTTTTGGACACAACACATTTAATATTTTTATTTCATACAGTGTGATTGAGTGAGTGTAAAGCAGTGGCAGAATGTGATTGTGACCAAGTGCCTATGTGAGTGACTGGGTGTGAATGGGTGTGTGAGGGAGCTAAGAGAGTGGTAGTGCGATGGCATGGAAAGGAGTGGAGCCTGAAGGGATGGGGAGAGGTGCAGGAGAGGAGGAAAGAAAGCAGGGGATCCCTGGCCATAGAAGGAGGGGAGAGGGAGACCAGGTGGGTGGAGAGGTACCCAACAATGGTCAGGTACACAGCAGCCACAGACTGACATGCTAGTGGGAAGCGGAGAGGATGTGGGAGAGGAACACACACACACATCCAGGGACAGAGCAGGCACATTCTGCACATACATCTCAGACTGCAGTGGAGCAGGACAGACTGGGTGACCCCATATACTCCTGTGAGGAGAACATGGCCCTGGTGTGGATCATCCTGGACAGGGAGCACATACTCTTCTCAAATGGAAAAGAGCAGGGGGATTGTTGTGCGGAAGAAGGTAGCCTGGCAACAGGTGGAGAATGCAGTCAATGAAGTGTCCAAATGCAAGCACAACTCAGATTCCATCACAAAGTGCTGGGCAGACTGCAAAAAAAAGGTCAAGAATAAGATGGGTGAACTGTCCCTGCATGAGAGAGGCACCGGAGTTGGTCCACCAATGAATATCACCTTCTATGCCTGCCAAGGTGGCTGTGACACACTCCGGTACGTAACATGACACCTAACTGTCCATCACACAAACCCTGTTAGTACTGCACAACACACTGGCAGCTGAACACATGGCCATGAGTGAGCTCCCCAAGTTGAGCAATACAGCACTGATATGGTTAAAAGAAGTGGATAAAGTTGTACAGCCAAACGAAAATGTGATGCAGTAAGCAGGCCTACTCATTTTGAATCACAAGGTTAACCCCTTCAGTGCTGAGTTGCTCAAACATGCTCACCTCATGCAAACAATGATTGCCATTACATTGTAATACAAACATCTATTTTGTTCTTGAACAATGTTAGACATGTTGCTATAGGGATGTCAACACTTAACAGATGAACACAGTACATAAGGTTCATGTTGCAGAGTTCAACAGGGGTTATCACATGATGATAGTGGTCCAGCCATTGAACAGAGAGAGAGGAAAGTGGCATGTACTATAAAAAAAACTGTATGGGGGAATATTCAGCTGATAGTATCATAGAGCAATTATGAAGAGTAAGATGATAAAGAGTGTGTTTGGGTTGGAGTAGGGGCATGTGTAGGTATAAAGTAAAGGTACAATGAGGTAAAGCCACAAGTGGTATGGATTGAGAGGGGCCTAATGTTATAAGAATTAGAGGCATACCAATGCTTTGATAGCTGTTATCTGTAGAGGAGGTTATGAGGGTGATGTTATGTTGCCTGATAGGCTCCCCTGATGAGATGCATTTTGAGGGACTTTTTTAAAGTCTGGAAGATAGGGGAGAATCTGTGGAAGTGAGCAGAGAGTTCCAAGAGTAGGAGAAACCTTAGAAAAGTTGTATATGGGAGTGAGGGGTAGTAATTAGAGATCTGAACAGGTATAAATCAGTAGCAGAAAAAGGTGTAAGTTATCATCCAGCATTTTTTATTCTGTTCCTTATTAAGTACCTGCAGTGGGCATTAACCTTTGGAGTGTCACTCTTCTCTGGCACCCAAGGGTTAAACCTGACTCTTCAAAGTTTATAAAAGAGAATAAATTCCAACCTCTACAAAGCAGAACATTAGGAAAAGTCTTATTCTGATAAATAGATAAGGCCTTAAAGGGATAGAAATGTTTCATAATAAAAGCAGCTCTAATTAATCATCATAGTATTTGGGCCATGGAGAGTGTTATTTCAATTCTGTCAGAGTTGTAGTACAAGAGTAATTCAATGACAAATTATCCCCCTCCTGCCCCTTTTACTGATGTAACACTGCTCAGCCAGAGCAGAAGGGAGGTGCCCAGGTAGACTGCAGAGAGGGACAATCTTCAATTAAGATAAGGGAAAAACCTGAAAAGCTTGTCAAGGGGGGCAGGGATTTCATTGTTTTCATAGGAAGAAAAGTGTCCCCTTCTGTTATCTGTCTGGTCTATGGACTGCATTCCACATCTGAGAAGAGATGGCTTACACTAGGTAAAAGGGGCGGGAGGGGAAACTTTGCTTGTGAATATCTCTTAAACCATAAAGGTTTGAGAGATAAGACTTATATCATTCTTCATATTTTTTTAATGCCTACAAAATAAAATAAAGTTAAAATGAAGTATTACTATCCCTTTAATCTAGCTTTCTCTCACAAGGAAATGGGCAGAAGACTATGAAACATGCAGAGCTATATTGTTTCCATTTTTAATATTATTTATTGTTTTTAATTGAATTTATTTTATTAAGTCACCCGATTCCTGTAAAAGATGGAACTTTTTTTATTGCATTGCATCAACTTCTGCAGAGACTCTCTTTCCAGTATAAGAAATATGGATCCAGGATCACTGGTATTTCTATCGGTTCTGCATATACACACTTACCAGATACAATATAAGTGAGCAGCCCATTTATAATTTTATTTACAGGGCAGTCCATTATAGTTTCAATCATGTATTTGCCATCTGCCCCTTCTGTCCTCATTTTCGTGTGTTGTTTTCTTGATCCTTTCTTTTATGTTAGTGACATTGCATGACTCTATACAAGTAAAATTCAACTCAATTTTCTTTTCACCAAAGCGGTTCCTAAGATCACTGGCACTTTTAACCTTTTGCGTGACAGAGAGGTATTCAATGCATTGTGAAGCAATGTGTTCAATAAACCTCTGGCACTCAAATTTTTAAGATCAATAATTTTTTTATCTTGTGAGATGTGATTTGGAGAATATATATGATTGGTTTATGAGAAAAACCTTAGAGTCTAGATAGCAATAACACTTGTCATGTGATATTAGGAGGGGATATTGATATCTAGCTGGCATTGGACCATAGAGATGAAGTAAGTATACATCCGGTTGATGAATTTCAGTTTGGCGTGAAAAACGGAGGGAGAAGGGCTATACGTGCACATTAATATTAAGGTATTTATAGAGTGGCAATGTGGGTGTAGTTCATCTTTTTTTCTCCTGAGGAAGTGACAAAGAGCCAAAAACGCGTAGAGCTGATGTGCAGTATGTGATGCGTTTTTTAAACTTGCTTTTAGGATACTATTGTAAGTAATGTGTTTTTATTATTTTCTATTTTTTAAATATATTCAGTGTGGGATGACAAATTCCTTTGTAATAAACTAAAAGCCTTCCATAGTTTACTTTTGTGGTGATCTTATTTTCATGCTATAATAAACTTCTAGTATCCAGAATTTTTAATTCATTTTCGGGTGTATGAGGCCAGTGAGATTTACTTAGTGTTTGATAATCCCTACGGAGTTATCTCAGTTTAGAGCCCCTAAATTATCCCGAAGAATAACGGAGGATACATTGGTGGAGAGTAAAGAATACTTCCCCTGGGGTATTTACCAGGGAGAGTGAATCAATCTTGGAGGCAGAGTAAAAAGCCTCACTAATACGTGACACATTGGTGAAGGTCGAGGCCTAAGTTTGAAAACAAAAAGACTACACTCAGAGGAATCTTCTGCGTCGGCCACTTTTTCTTTTTTTTTCTCCTTCTTTTGCTACAGATGGTGATTTGTGGGAAGTCCAGACCTGCACAGCTTGAGCAGCGGAGAAACATCAGAGTTGTTGAAAAGGACTGAATATATTGTAAATTGCAGTATATGGTTTTTGCCATTATTTATATATTATATATAATTTTTTTTCCGTTCAGCCTTTTCCCATTTTATTTTGTATTTGGGTGGATATTCAGACTGCGGGGATCACCTAGAGGTGCCCCTTCTTGGAGAGGCATAATAGCCAATCCAGTGCTGGGTCCGTTGTTCTTACTGCTCTAACTTTTAAATTGAAGCAGTGATTGCTACAGACGAGGCACATACATATATCAATAATTCCTCAATGCTTTTACTTTTCTCTGCTCAGATCTGTTATATGGAAATAATTTTCTTAATTTTCAATGTCTCTTCTTGTTGAAGACAAAGAACTTGAAATACACTAAATTCCGGACTCCCAAAGATCCTGGAGGAGAACTCCAGTATGCTGTTCCTTTGGAGGGTATGGACCTGAAGAGAGTTCATGGGTCAGTGCCAGATTTCACTATTCTCTTTTTTTGTTCAAGGCTTTTCAAAACAGGTTTCTTTAAAATCTATTGTGGATTAGCTGGAGCCCACTCCTGGGAATAAGTGATTCTGTAAAGCCAAGCAGTGTATGCACCCAAATAAATGCAAGTCTGCATCTGATACTCTACAGTATACTGGTAAAACCAGGCGCAGTTTTGTCTTTCTTCAAACAGGTGTCTGTATGTGAGAAGGCACTTAACAAAGATGGCTTCAACACCTTCCATTTTCATGACAGAAAACATGACTGAAATCTGGCAGAGGTGAATGTAACAGATGCATGTGAAAATTGCAGTTTGCACCAGTTCTGTGCCAGATGAAGTTACTCTGCAACTGTGGATTTAGTCGAATACTAGTGTTTGACGGTACACTATTGAAATGTCACCATCTACTGGACGACATTCAAAAAGGCGAGTTTAAAATATTGCCGCAGTCAAATCTGAATTTGATATTGTGACTTGACATATTCTCCAGTCCAGACCTTGGCTATCCACTTACTACTGAATTCCTCTAAGCCCAGTGGTCAGAGTTTTGCTTTGAAAGCAGCAGCATCTTGCTAGAGAACAAAGCTATTGCTCATTTCATTGTGGAACACAACACTGAAAATGAGTGACAAAATAAACACAATACTTCCTGATTACATGAGCTACAAGACAAATAAAAAGTTACCAAGTCAAGGAATGTGACTCTACCAGTTGGTACTCAGTGGGTCAGAATCATTTACCATTGCTGAAATAAGACTGACTCAGATAAAGCAAATGTACACTTAACTCATACTTACTTAATGCACAGACATATCTTCCTCAAGAGTTCTTAAATTTATTTACTGATTTAGTCCCTGCCACTTCCATTTGGAGGCTCTTCTGTCACCTTTTCTTAAAGCAGAATTTTACTTAATGGATCTACACTCATTAATATTTATTATATGGTTTGCTGAGTAACATAATTCTAATAACATTCATTGAACTGTTTTCACATATTATCCCTCTACAAACAATATGTGTAATCATAATTATTAGTTTTAGGACAATTATGAGCTCTGTCATCTTTAAATAGTCTCACCTAAAGCATCAGCCATTCTGGTTATATGTGTTTCTGCTAAAGCACCAGCCATTCTGGTTATATGTGTTTATGCTATTAGCTATAGAAAAATATTATAATTCCTATTTGTGTATTAAATTATTCTGCTTATACTATGTTTTATATATTTATATTTATATATATATATATATATATATATATATATATATGTCTATGTAAAGTAATTTTTGGTATGGCATAACATTCATGAGGCCTATGTTAAATTAAATTCCTACAAGATATACTAAATGGTTTTACAGGGCTGTACATTCTTATTAAGCTTAAAGGGATAGTAATACTTTGTTTTAACTTTATTTTATTTTGTAGGCATTAAAAAAAATACGAAGAATGATGTAAGTCTTATCTCTCAAACCTTTATGGTTTAAGAGATATTCACAAGCAAAGTTTCCCTTCCCGCCCCTTTTACCTAGTGTAAGCCATCTCTTCTCAGATGTGGAATCTGTTTGTAAGACTAGACAGATAACAGAAGGAGACAATCTTCTTCCTATGAGAACAATGAAAGCCCTGCCCCTTTTGACAAGCTTTTCAGGCTTTTCCCTTATCTTAATTGAAGATTGTCCCTCTCTGCAGTCTATCTGGGCACCTCCCTTCTGCTCTGGATGAACAGTGTGACATCAGTAAAAGGGGAGGGAGGGGGACACTTTGTCACTGAATTACTCTTGAACTACAACTCTGACAGAATTGAAATAACACTCTCCAAAGTCCAAACACTATGATGATTAATTAGAGCTGATTTTATTATGAAACATTACTATCCCTTTAATTTACACTGACTTGCATAATCATTTCAAGCTACAACCCACTGAGGACAAGAGGAATGTGAAACATTGCAGTGCTTGTGTCATGGACACCAGAGTAAATAATACACATGACACAGGTACAGTGAAGTTTAACCAGTTTATTAAGATAAACAAGAGTAAGCACTTCCCCAGCCTTAGCAGGAACAGGCGTGAGGACAGTGCCAAGTCCACTACCCAAGGATTGACACTGAACTGTAACTGGTTCTCTGTAGCCTATAGAGATAGATGGGAGCAGAGGAAGGCTTGGTTCTATACCTAGCAAATGGAAACCTGGAACGCCAGGAAACCTGATCACTGGAGCGACAGCTAAACTCCCAGATACGAGACAGGTAGACAGATGTCTCGAAGTAGTAACTCTACCACGGAGTGGTAGGAGGAGCGAGACAGAGAGTAACTAGTATTCCGAAAGAGTCACGGAACCCGTCTACTAGGTAGGCAAAGGGTGCAGGCAAGTGTGTGGAACATAGCCAGCCGCAACACCGGTAAGTATGTAAAGGCAGTACGGTACGTAGGCTACAGAGCGGAGGGTTACGCAACAGGCCCAGAAGGTAACGGATACAGTGGCACAGGATGGAGGCAACAGAGCGAGAGGCAACCAGCAACTCTACTAGCAGTTTCACTACACCGATGGAGCGCACCCACAACTAGTCCAGACAGGTGATAGTCAGACTGGAGAGAAGGACAGCATAGAGCGTAAGTCAGACAAGCCACAGTCAAGAGCAAAATCGGGTAGTCAGCCACAGCCAAGGTCAAAACAGAGCGGCTAGTCAGACAAGCCAAGGTCATACACAGATTGGGTAGTCAGACAAAGCCACAGGATCGATCAGGAGAAAACACGGCAGCCAAGCAAGGGTCAAACGAGAGCAACACAGAAGAAATACACAGATACACCAAGAAAGGGCAACAAGTCCTAGCCTCAATGAGGTTTATAAAGCAGCAGAAGGAGGTGGGGCCCAATTAGGCCCAACAGAATAGTCCCATAAACAGGCTTCCGTGCCAGTGCCTGTAACATGACTTAGCAATGAGGAAGTGGCCAGCCAGCGGCCATACAGAGGTAAGAGCACAGAATCGCTACGGTCTCAAAGGGAGACTTATAGTACCCCCTCTTTAATGACCTCCTCCCCGTGGAAGAGGACCAGGCTTAAGCGGAAAGCGAGCATGGAACCTGCGGAGCAAGGCAGGAGCGTGAACATTACCACTCGGCACCCAGGATCGCTCTTTGGGACCATATCCCTTCCAATGCACAAAATACTGAAGACGGCGTCTGACTCTGCGGGAGTCCAAGATGGACTGTACCTCGTACTCCTCATGACCCTTGACTTGAACAGGACCAGGCAGGACTGGGACAGTAGTGTAGCGATTACAAGTCAAGGGTTTGAGCAGGAACACATGAAATACATTATGGATGCGCAAACCCACAGGGAGTTCTAGAGTGTAAGAGACAGGGTTAATCCTATGAAGGACCCGGTAAGGACCTACAAAACGGGGAGCCAGTTTCCTACAAGGTACCCGGAGATTGAGATTATGAGAGGACAGCCACACCCTCTCCCCCACTTGAAACACCGGAGTCAGCCCTCTTCTTGTAACGCTGAGTTGACCTCTGTAGGGATCTTTGAACTTGTACTCAAGTGGAGCGGAGCTGCCTAAGATGCTCCTCCAGAGCCGGAATATCTTGTGCTTCAAAAGACTCAGGTAGAAGCGTGGGCAGGAACCCATAATTGATCAGGAATGGAGAGTTCTGAGAAGAAGAGCTAATGGCACAATTCCTGGCAAACTCCGCCCACGGTAACAAATCTACCCAATTGTCTTGATGGTCTGAAATGAAACAGTGTAGAAACTGTTCCAAGCCTTGATTGGCTCTCTCAGCAGCACCATTAGATTGGGGGTGGTAGGTGGAGGAGAATGACAATTGTATGCCCATTTGCCCACAGAAAGCTCTCCAGAATCGGGAAATAAACTGGCTCCCTCGATCCGAGACCAGTACCTTGGGTACCCCATGGAGCCTAAACACATCTCTTGTGAATATCGTGGCCAACTCTTTGGAAGAGGGAAGCCCTTTCAGCGGCACAAAGTGAGCCATCTTAGAGAATCTGCCACCAATCATAAGTATGACTGTGTGGCCCTTAGATGCAGGTAATTCGATCATGAGGTCTATGACATTCTCTGACATTCTTGGCACCAGGCAAGTACGAGACTACATAGTTGTACCTGGAAAGGAATAATGTCCATCTGGCCTGTCTGGGAGACAACCTCTTGGCCTCAGACAGATACGTCAGGTTCTTGCAGTCCTTGAGGATTAGTATCGGGGAGCTTGTCCCCTCCAACAGGTAGCGCCATTCCTTAAAGGGATAGTAATGTTTCATAATAAAAGCAGCTCTAATTAATCTTCATAGTATTTGGGCCTTGGAGAGTGTTATTTCAGTTCTGTCAGAGTTGTAGTTCAAGAGTAATTGAATGATAAAGTATCCCCCTCCCACCCCTTCTACTGATGTAACACTGCTTAGCTTAGAGCAGCAGGGAGTGTCCAGGTAGATTGCAGAGAGGGACAATCTTCAATTAGGATAAGGGAAAAAGCTGAAAAACCTGTCAAGGGGGGGCAGGGATTTAATTGTTCTCAAAGTAAGTATTTTGACCCTTGATGTGAGCTGTTTGGTCTATGGACTGGATTCCACATCTGAGGAGTGGGGGCTTACACTAGGTAAAAGGGGCGGGAGGTAGAAACTTTATCATTCAATTACTCTTGAACTATAACGCTCACAGTAATGAAATAACACTCTCTATTGCTCAAATACTATGAAGATTAATTGAGGCTGCTGTTTTTGTGAAACATTACTATCACTTTAAGTGCGAGAATAATAGCCAGAAGTTCTCGATCCCCAATATCGTACAGACTCTGTGCCCTAGACAATTTTTTTGAAAAATACCCACACAGAAGTAGCGGTTTACCAGGAGCCGAGTGCTGAGACAGGAGGGCGCCTACTCTTGACTCAGACGCATCAACCTCCAGAGTAAAGGGCAGGACGGGTTTGGGATGAGACAAAATAGGAGCTCTGGCAAACATGGCCTTCAAATCCTCAAATGCCCAGATAGCTCTGGGGGACCAGTTGGACGGATATGCCCCCTTATGTGTCATATAAATAATTGCTTTAACCACAGAGAAGAAATTCTTTATGAATTTCCTATAGTAATTCATAAATCCCAAAAACCTCTAGATGGCTTTCAAACCCACTGGACGGGGTCACTGCAGAACTGCCGATAACTTGAGTGGGTCCATGGCCAGTCCGACAGAGGAGATCACGTAACCCAAAAATGTAATCTGGGACTTGTGGAAATTGCACTTCTCCTACTTACAAAATAATTTGTTTTCTCTCAGTAATTGTAAGACCCTAGACACAGCCACCTGATGAGCTTCCAAGGTCGGAGAGTGACTAAGGATGTCGTCCAAATATACTTCTACACACTTCTGTAGTAGATCTCTTAAGACATCATTGATGAATTCTTGGAATACTGCCAGAGCATTGCATAAACCGAATGGCATCCCCAAATATTCATAATGAGTACGAGTATTAAATGCCAATTTCCACTCGTGCCCCTCTTTAATTCTGACCAGATTATACGCAGCCCTTAGATCAAGCTTTGTGAATATTGTCAAGCTTTGTGAATATTGTTGAACGCTTAATTCTGTCAAACAGTTCTGTGATTAAAGGCAAGGGGTAAGCATTCTTAACCATCAGTTTGTTTAAGCCTCTATAGCTGATGCATGGCCTCAACTCCCCATCCTTCTTTTTCACGAGAAAGAAACCAGCAACGGCGGGCGAGGAGGACTTGCGAATTATTCCTCTGGCCAGAGCATCAGACACGTACTCCTCCATGACACTATTCTCCTCCACAGACAGAGCGTATACTCGACCCTTAGAAGGTATAGCTCCTGGGATTAAATCAATAGTACAGTTGTAGTCCCTATGTGCCGGCAATGTATTAGCCTCTACCTTTTTGAATACCTCTTTGAAAGATTGGTACATAGCGGGTAGCGAGGGAGAGGTACACAAAATTCTGGTAGGCTGCTGTAGAAAAGTCTCAGCACAAAAGAGTGACCAGGACACAATGTTGCAAGTCTGCCAGTCTATCCTGGGATTGTGAGTCTTAAACCAAGGAAACCCCAGGATGAGTGCAAAGTGAGAAGAATTGATAATCTGAAACTGTAGGGTCTCCATGTGGAGCGCCCCTACCCTTAGGGATAATGGACATGTCTCATGAGTCACGTGTGACGGCTGCAGAGGTCTACCATCAATGGCCTCAATAGCCTGAGGAAGGAGCGAGGCAACAGAGGAATATTGTGCGTGGCCGCAAAGTCAGTATCCATGAAATACTCAGCAGCTCCAGAATCCACCAAGGCTGGAGCCCTAACCAAGAATATGGACCAGGTTACTACTATCTCAAGGATAGGTCTCTGTTGAAGGGAATTAGGGGACTGTGAAACACCACCTAGGGGCTGCATCAGACCCAACCCTAGGTGCAAGCGTTTACTGGCAGGGTAGGACAGGAAAGCAGCAAGTGGCCAGCCTTACTATAATATTGACAGAGGCCCTCTCTCCTTCAGAACTCCCTCTCCTCCCTGGAGAGGCATGTGAAGCCCAATTGCATAGGTTCACTCTTGGCAGATGCAGAACCAGGAGGAATGGGAGGTGAGGGAGGATAGGGTGGGAGAGAAAAAGTAGGTGACAATCTAGTCGAGACCTTATGCCCCGGCTTCTTTAATGAAGGTCTCTCTTTCCACCTGATATCGATCAATATCATAAAGGAAATTAATTTGTTCAGCTCTATTGGCAGCTCACGGGCTGCTGTCTCATCATTAATGGAGTCACACAGCCCTTGAGAGAATGCTGCTACAAGTGCCTCGTTGTTCCTCGTTTTTATTATTAAAATTTTTTTTTATTATTAAATTTTTTTTAAAATTTTTTTTAAAATTTTTTTTATTATTATTTTTTCATTATTTTCATCATTATTTTCTTTTTTATATATATATTTTTTATATATACTATTTATTTTTATTATTTTTTATCTTTATTTTTCTTTATTTTTTCTTAATTTTTATTATCATTTTATTTTATTTTATTTTCATTATCATTTTATTTCATTTTCCATTATATTTCGTGCTATTTATTTTTGTCTTTTGTTATGTTATGTATACGGATGTTATTTATATTTATACTTGGTGTATTTAGATCTTTCCATATTTTATATATTGTTATCCATGTGGGATGCCTCTGGTCAGTGTACTATCTTCACTATTCAATTCTCAATTAGGGTATATATTTTATTTATTAATATGTTTTTACTTTTTCCCTTTTTCATTTAGGGATATAGGAATAGTTTTATTTTGTTTTTTGAGCATTTTTGTGTGCTAATGGTTGGTCACGGGTTATATCTCGTGAATAATCACGTGATAGTGGATCTTGTACAACTTGCGTATTTTGTACGTATTTGGTGCGTTCCACATATCAGTAGTAGAATTCTGATTGAGGCATGTCCTTTGTACGGATGGCGGCTGGTGATTCGTCTCGCGAGAGTTTGTTGTCCAATGATGTTGGGCTCCTTGCTCTCGCGTGGTGACGCTCTGTCATGTCGTGATGAAATTTCGTCATGGCGGCTGGTGATTCGTCTCGCGGGGTTTTGTTGCCCAATGATGTTGGGCTCCTTGCTTTCGCGTACTGACGCTTTGTCATGCCGTGATGATGTTCCGTCATGACGCCTCGTTATGGCTTACGATTTGAATTGGGATGGTGGGTCATAAAAGAGGCATCACACATGGAGGTAAGAGTTGTTTATTTTTCTGAGCAAATTGCTTTTTATTATATTGTTCTTTGCCTATAAATTTGAAAAAGAGATTGATATCTCGAAACGCGTTATTGGGCATACAAATAGCAATATGCTTTTTTGAAATTCTAAATAAATTGTGTTTTTAACGAAGATAAGGATTTGTGGATTCAATCGGTACACCAAGGCGACCGTTACGGGGCGGTCTATGTATCCCCGTTCGTTCTAGCTGGATATTTCACCCAGCTACCACATCTCTCTTGTGTGAGTATTGTTGTCATCAGAGTCCAGGTCTATTAGTGTGGTGGTTTGCGCTCTTTCTGTTCGTCTTTCCTCGTTGTTCCAGCCCACCTCTGCAGCCGAGGTGCAAAACTCAATGGCATAATCAGCTACGGTGCGTGTGCCCTGTCATATGGTCATGAGCTGTATCACTGCCGATACTGCTCTGGCAGGAACATCAAAGACCCTGCGGAACTTGTCCACAAATTCGGTATAATTGGCAACAATAGGTCTCCCTGTCTCCCACACGGGATTGGCCCATGCCAGTGCCCTATCAGACAACATAGAGATTACAAAACAGACCTTGCTTCCATCACTTGGAAAGGAATGAGGTACCATTTCCAGAAATATGCCCATCTGGTTCAGGAACCCTCTGCAGAGAGTAGGCTCCCCCTAGTAGCGTTGAGGAAGGGGAGCAGTACCTGACAATCCACAATTAGTACTGGCCTCAGGATTAGGAGGTACCACTGGTGCTGAATATGGGGAAGCCACTGGTTGACGAGGAACCTGACCAAGGTGATAAGTGTGGTTTAGGAGTCCACTACCCAAGGATTGTATCACAGTGCCTGTGATCTAGCTGTCACTCTCTGCTATGTACAAGGGTGATTTGTTCACTTAGTTTGGCCCGCCCCTTGGTTTCCTTTTTATACCTGGCAATTCCATCTGTCAGGCGCCCTTTCGTGGTGTTTCTGAGCCAGTTGTTCTGTTGCTACGTTTCTGATTCCTGTGTACCGATTTGGCTAGCCCTGACCATTCTCCAGTGTTCCTGCTTGTGTATGACCCGGCTCGTCTGACTATCTCCTCCGGATCTCGACTCTGCTTGGCTGACGTTCCTGCTTGTGTATGACCCGGCTGGTACGACTACCTCCTACGTGCTCCGATCCGGCCTTGCTGACTTCCTCCCGCAAGATCACCTCCAGCGTGTTCCAGAAGACCCACGTTCCGGTTTGTCGCCGTCGCGACATTATCATCCACTGTTCCAGTACTTGTGTGGCTGTCTTGCCTGGTGTTACTTCGTGCAGTGCAGTGTTACTATCGTGCAGAGCTGTGTGCGCCTCCCTCAGACCGCAGTGCTGTGCTACCGCAGAAAAGCCTTGTGTAAACGTGCCTTTTAACCCTACCAGTGCTGTCTCAGTCCCACTCTCCCTACTCCAGTGTGAGCCTCGTTCATAGTGAAACTCTTGCTGAGTTGGCCGCTCTCCGTCGGCAACTCGATACCATCCCAGTAGAGTGTTCACTTCCTATTAGGCCGGTTGGGCGCTTTGGCTCTCTATCTCTCTCGTTGTATACACTGGGCGATTCCGTTATACCGAGTGGTGACGGGCACAGGCTTTAGCACTAGCATTCCGGTACTACTTCTGTTGGGCTTCGGGCCCTGTCTCATTATACTCAGTCCGGTGAGTCTGAAGAGGCTTGGGAGCTCTTGCACTGCAGGCCGGTTCGATACACGCCCGTGGGGCTAAGATCACTTGAACCAGCAGTAGCCATTCCTGTAGGTACGCCCGTGGGGGCTATTGGGCTCTGCTATACTCCACACCGTGGCGAGACAGTCCCTATCCACTTGTTGGTGAACATTTCTTCAGCACAGCTTATCTACACCTTGGGCGTGCCAAGCATCCACTAAAGAGACTGTTCATAATCAAGGACTTAACCTTTTGTGGTTACCTTAAGCGTAACCTACTCATACCCAGGGCGTGCCAAACAGTTCCTTTGAAACTAATATTTATAAAGGACTTAACCCTCCGGGGTTATACCCCTTCCTTGGTGGTAAATGTGTACTTGCTTTCCGTTTGTGCATTTAACTTTGTATTTTCCAATCACTATCATTTATGTACACCCAACCGCCACTAGAGGGCGACCTTATGTGTTATTATTGCTAAATAAAACTGTGTTTTATTTTACATACTGGTCTGAGAGTCTTTAAAAAAACCGTGACAGTACGAAAGGGCCAATGACCTCAGACAGTAAGGGCGAAGGTAACACTCAAAACATCCACTGGAGAATGGATGCCCAAGAGCAGCACTTAGATCAATTGGCACTGGCTCTACAAACCCTGCTGGAGCGTACGATACACCTAGACAAGCCTAATCCGAGTCCGGTGGTCTCCTCAGTCTTGACACCGGACAATCCGCCTCTAGCTCCTCCTACGGGCGTCAGGGGCTTAACGGCTACGGCGCCGTTACCGTTGAGATATGATGGCGAGCCTTCCCTATGCAGGGGCTTCATTAACCAGTTAGAGATCTATCTGGAATTAACGCCTCAGGCTTTTCCTAACGACCGAAGCAGGGTCGGTTTCATGATATCGCTACTAACTGGCAAGGCTTTGGCTTGGGTGAACCCCTTGTGGGAAGGTGCCAGACCTTGCACACTGAACTTTAACGAATTTGTAAGAAAGTTCCGCCGTGTGTTTGAGGTGCCTGGTAGAGTGGCCTCCGCTGCCAAAAAGCTAATGGAGATACAGCAGGGCGAACGTTCCCTGGGCAGTTATGCGATAGAATTTCGGACCCTGGCTGCGGAGGTGGGCTGGAACGATGAGGCATTATTGGCAGCCTTCGCTAAGGGGCTCTCCGAAACAATTAAAGATTAAATTGCTGCCCGGGATGTACCCGGTAACCTAGATGAATTCATTGACTATGTAATGATCATTGACTCCCGTATCAGGGAGAGAAGGTTGGCACGAAAGGCAACCTCCAGGAAGCATGGGGTGAACTGCTTCTTTGACCAACCCTCTCCACCCTTTTCTCCTGAACGCAAGGGAGAGGCAGCAGAGCCAATGCAACTGGGTTTCACAAGACTCTCCAACGAGGAGAGGTCTTTTTGTAAAAAGCATGGTCTCTGTCTTTATTGTGGCAAACAGGGGCACCTTTTGCGCAATTGTCCGGTAAGGCCGGGAAACGCACGCACCTAGGGTACCTTGGGGGACAGGCCCTAGGTGGTGTACAACAGTCCCCAGATCCTAACATTGCTAAACCCACCATCCAGGTGACGTTCTTTTGGGCAGATAAGGGCGCAGACACCTTGGCACTAGTGGACTCTGGTGCAGCCGGATACTTTATGGACCAATCTTTCGCAGACTTGCACAACATTCCTCTATGCAAGAAGGAGTGTCCGTTGGCAGTAGAGGCCATTGATGGCAGACCATTGGAGCCAGCCTTTATTACTATGGAAACTATTCCTATCTCTATGTCAGTTGGGGCTCACCACAAAGAGGAGGTTCAGTTTCAGATTATCCGCTCTCCTCACCATGCAGTCATATTGGGGTTTCCATGGTTGCTTCGGCATAATCCTCAATTTGATTGGCAAACATGCGAGGTCAGTGCCTGGTCCAATTACTGTAAAGAAAACTGCCTATCTATCCCTGTGAAAATTATGTGTACCTCCCCTGCTATACCAGTTGAATATGGTGAATTCAGTGATGTATTCAGCAAGGGGGAGGCTAGCGCATTGCCCGAGCACAGACCCTACGATTGCGCTATTGATCTGCCTCCTGGCGTGTTTCCTCCAAGGGGTCGTACTTACCCACTGTCTTGCGAAGAGAACAGGGCTATGGAGGAGTACATTGAGGATGCCCTTAGTAGAGGAATTATCCGCAAGTCTAACTCCCCGGCTGGTGCCGGATTCTTCTTTGTTAAGAAGAAAAATGTCGAACTTAGGCCTTGTATAGATTACCGGGGGCTTAACAAGCTGATGCCCAAGAATGCATACCCTATTCCACTCATCACTGAGTTATTTGACAGATTGAAGGGCTCTTCTGTCTTCACCAAACTTGATTTACGGGCTGCTTACAATCTAGTAAGAATCAGAGAAGGTGATGAGTGGAAAACGGCATTTAATACCAGAACGGGACACTACGAATATCTGGTAATGCCATTTGGCTTATGTAATGCACCTACGGTATTTCAGGAGCTGATTAATGACATCTTGCGTGACATGCTTCAGTCCTGTGTGGTGGTATATCTGGACGATATATTGATTCACTCCTCTACGCTAGCCCAGCATATTAAAGATGTCACGCAAGTTTTGTCACTACTCAGGGCTAATAAGCTGTTTTGCAAGTTGGAAAAATGCGAATTCCATGTGTCACAAGTACCATTCTTGGGGTTCATAATCTCGAAGGATGGAATCGCTATGGACCAAGAGAAGTTGGCAGCGGTATTGCAGTGGCCTCGCCCTAAAGGGTTAAAAGCGATTCAGCGCTTTTTAGGGTTTTCCAACTATTATAGGAAATTCATACGCAACTTTTCCACTATTGTGAAACCCTTGTCTGACTTAACTCATAAGGGCGCTTCTCCCTCTCAGTGGTCCGAGGCCGCTGATAATGCGTTTGAGACCTTAAAATCTGCCTTTGCGTCTGCTCCAGTACTGTCCCATCCCAACCCCTCCCTGCCTTTTACGTTGGGGGTCGACGCCTCCGAAGTTGGGGTTGGGGCAGTACTCTCCCAGCGTCCTGTGGGAGGTGGTAGCTTGAAACCTTGTGGGTTTTTTTCTAAGAAGTTGTCTACCGCACAAAGTCACTATGAGATTGGCGACAGAGAGTTATTGGCTATTATTCTGGCACTGAAGGAGTGGCGCCACCTGTTGGAGGGTACTAAGAACCCAGTATTGATCCTGACCGATCACAAGAACTTGACATATCTCTCTGAAGCTAAGAGGTTGTCTTCTCGTCAGGCCAGGTGGGCACTCTTTCTGTCCCGATTTAACTTCGTGGTATCATACCTTCCAGGGTCTAAGAATATCAGGGCAGACGCATTGTGTCGTCAGTTTGCATCGGACACTGACAGGGAGGAGGAGCCGGTACCCATCATTCAGCCTGACCGTATTTTGGCTACCATCCACACTAGTATAACCTCACCTCTGGGAGAGGAGATTCTGGGGTCTCAAGCTAGGGCTCCACCTGAGACTCCAGTTGGCAAATGCTTTGTGGAGGAGCCTTTCCGTACTCGCCTTTTGGAGACCTATCATTCCTCTAGGGCTGCCGGGCACATTGGCAGGGATCAACTGGTATGGTCTTTTTCGCAATTATTCTGGTGGCCGACGCTCAGAGCCGATTGTTCCGCCTTTACTGCCGCCTGTGCCACATGTGCCCGTGCCAAGACCCCCAGGCATCTTCCAGTGGGTTTGCTCCCGGATTCATTTCAGTCTCAGCAGATTCCGGCTTTGGATGAGCATATGGAGCAGCTCCGTTCTACATGGGCACAGGTACAAAGGACCCTCAGTCAGTCCTTTCAGCGACATCAGAGGTATGCCAATCGCAGACGGCTGCCAGCGGTCTCTTTCCAGGTTGGGGATAGGGTATGGCTTTCCTCCAGAAACCTCAACCTGCAAGTCCCTTCGAATAAGTTGGCTCCCCGGTTTATTGGCCCATTTAAGATTATTCGCAAAATTAATCCGGTCTCCTATGCGTTGGAACTTCCACCGTCTATGCACATTCACAATGTGTTCCATGTGTCTTTATTAAAACCCTTGGTTTGCAATCGTTACACGACCACTCCGGTGGTTCCTGGGCCGGTGGACGTCCAGGGGCAAGAGGAATATGAGGTCCAGAGCATTATTGATTCTAGGCGACTTAGAGGGAAGTTGCAATACTTGGTCCACTAGAAGGGCTATGGCCCGGAGGAGCGCTCTTGGATTGACCAGAAGGACCTCCATGCGCCCAGACTTGTGCGCAATTTCCACTCCAAATACCCTCAGAAACCGAAGCCTCCAGCTGGGAGAGGGGGTCTTTGAGGGGGGGGTACTATCACAGTGCCTGTGATCTAGCTGTCACTCTCTGCTATGTACAAGGGTGATTTGTTCACTTAGTTTGGCCCGCCCCTTGGTTTCCTTTTTATACCTGGCAATTCCATCTGTCAGGCGCCCTTTCGTGGTGTTTCTGAGCCAGTTGTTCTGTTGCTACGTTTCTGATTCCTGTGTACCGATTTGGCTAGCCCTGACCATTCTCCAGTGTTCCTGCTTGTGTATGACCCGGCTCGTCTGACTATCTCCTCCGGATCTCGACTCTGCTTGACTGACGTTCCTGCTTGTGTATGACCCGGCTCGTCTGACTATCTCCTCCGGATCTCGACTCTGCTTGGCTGACGTTCCTGCTTGTGTATGACCCGGCTGGTACGACTACCTCCTACGTGCTCCGATCCGGCCTTGCTGACTTCCTCCCGCAAGATCACCTCCAGCGTGTTCCAGAAGACCCACGTTCTGGTTTGTCGCCGTCGCGACATTATCATCCACTGTTCCAGTACTTGTGTGGCTGTCTTGCCTGGTGTTACTTCGTGCAGTGCAGTGTTACTATCGTGCAGAGCTGTGTGCGCCTCCCTCAGACCGCAGTGCTGTGCTACCGCAGAAAAGCCTTGTGTAAACATGCCTTTTAACCCTACCAGTGCTGTCTCGGTCCCACTCTCCCTACTCCAGTGTGAGCCTCGTTCATAGTGAAACTCTTGCTGAGTTGGCCGCTCTCCGTCGGCAACTCGATACCATCCCAGTAGAGTGTTCACTTCCTATTAGACCGGTTGGGCGCTTTGGCTCTCTATCTCTCTCGTTGTATACACTGGGCGATTCCGTTATACCGAGTGGTGACGGGCACAGGCTTTAGTACTAGCATTTCGGTACTACTTCTGTTGGGCTTCGGGCCCTGTCTCATTATACTCAGTCCGGTGAGTCTGAAGAGGCTTGGGAGCTCTTGCACTGCAGGCCGGTTCGATACACGCCCGTGGGGCTAAGATCACTTGCACCAGCAGTAGCCATTCCTGTAGGTACGCCCGTGGGGGCTATTGGGCTCTGCTATACTACACACCGTGGCGAGACAGTCCCTATCCACTTGTTGGTGAACATTTCTTCAGCACAGCTTATCTACACCTTGGGCGTGCCAAGCATCCACTTAAGAGACTGTTCATAATCAAGGACTTAACCCTTTGTGGTTACCTTAAGCGTAACCTACTCATACCCAGGGCGTGCCAAACAGTTCCTTTGAAACTAATATTTATAAAGGACTTAACCCTCCGGGGTTATACCCCTTCCTTGGTGGTAAATGTGTACTTGCTTTCCGTTTGTGCATTTAACTTTGTATTTTCCAATCACTATCATTTATGTACACCCAACCGCCACTAGAGGGCGACCTTATGTGTTATTATTGCTAAATAAAACTGTGTTTTATTTTACATACTGGTCTGAGAGTCTTTAAAAAAACCGTGACAGATTGACACTGAACTGTAACTGGTTCTAAGTCGCCCATAGAGATAGATGGGAGCAGAACCACGCTTGGTTCTATACCTAGCAAATGGAAACCTGGAATGCCAGGAAACCTGATCACTGGAGCGACAGCTAAACTCCCAGACAGATGTATCGAAGTATTAACTTTACCACAGAGTGGTAGGAGGAGCGAGACAGAGAGTAACTAGTACTCCGAAAGAGTCACGGAACCGGTCTACTAGGTAGGGCGGAGGCAAGAGTGTGGAACGTAGCCAGTCGCAACACCGGTAAGTATATGAAGGCAGTACGGTACGTAGGATACAGAATGGGGGTTACTCAACAGGCCCAGGAGGTAACAGATACAGTGGCACAGGATGGAAGCAACGGAGCTAGAGGCAACTAACAACTCTACCACGGAGGTAGCAGTTGCACTACACTGATGGAGCTGGCCCACAACTAGCCCAGACAGGTGGTAGTCAGACTGGAGCGAAGGACAGCATAGAGCATACGTCAGACAAGCGACAGTCGAGAGCCAAATTGGGTAGTCAGCCACAGCCAAGGTCAAAACAGAGCAGGTAGTCGGACAAGCCAGGGTCATACACAGATCGGGTAGTCAGACAAAGTCACAGGATCGATCAGGAGAAAACACGGCAGCCAAGCAAGGGTCAAACGAGAGCAACACTGAAGAAACGCACAGATACACCACGAAAGGGCAACAAGTCCTAGCCTCAATGAGGTTTATAAAGCAGCAGAAGGAGGCGGGGCTCAATTAGGCTCAACAGAACAGGCCCATAAACAGGTGTCCGTGCCAGTGCCTGTAACATGACTTAGCAATGAGGAAGTGGACGGAGGCCATGCCGACCAGCAGCCATACAGAGGTAAGAGCACAGGATCGCTTAGGACTCAAAGGGAGACTGTGATAGCTTGTACATTGCCCTGATACTCATGGATCAGAAAAGTTTCAGAATGAAAAAAAAATATATCTTTTAGACCTTTTCTCGTTAATGTAAAAAAAGTGTAAACTGTAATGACTTTGGAGCAAAGCACCATCAGCCATCAGAGGGAGTACCACCATTTTTCTCAGCAGTAAACACCCTTAAAGGGATAGTAATGTTTCACAATAAAACCAGCTCTAATTAATCTTCATAGTTTCTAGGCCATGGAGAGTGTTTTATGTCAATACTGTCAGAGTTGTAGTTCAAGAGTAATTGAATGATAAAGTATCCCCCTCCTGCCCTTTTACTGATGTAACACTGTGTCACGGTTTGTTACTGTTTGTAAAAGAACACTCAGACAGTTTGGTAAGGTTAAAAGCTTTATTGAAAATAATGTACAATAACCCCACTCAGGCCCAGATAAGGTCCGTACCAAGTACTTTCCAGATCTGATGCAGGTCAGGGCGAAACTACAAATACTGTAATAGTCAGCAAACAAATATAGTGATCTTGGACTTGTAGGCAGATTCTCAGCGAGGTACAGGAACAATAATATCCTCAACAGTCCCATAACGCAATAAGTGACACAGGCAATGGGTGACTGAAGGGCAATCCCTAGTGGACTAGGGTTCACATAGGCAACACTGGAAAAACACTGGCAGAGAACTGACCCTAGGAGAGTAGGGTAGACAGCGGAAACATGGGCAGTAATGGGACCCTAGCACACTAGGGTTAACTACGGGCAAGACTCTGGCAGTAACGGGACCCAGAAAGCTAGGGTTAACTGAGGCAACACAGGCAGTACTCTGGCAACGACAAAGCCCTAGAACACTAGGGTTAACGGAGGCAACACCGAATTGACTCAGGCATCGACTAGGCCCTAGCACGTTAGGGTTAACGGAGGCAACACGGCTGGGGCACTTATAGTGACTGAACCCTAGTACGCTAGGGTGAGCGGAGGTAACGTAGACTGGACTCGGGCAGTGACGGGACCCTAGCGCTCTAGGGTTAACTGAGACAACAGACACCAGATGCTGGAGATGTAACGACCCTAGGTCACTAGGGTAGACTGATGCAACACGGGCAACAGTGTGGTATTGGCTTGACCCAGGTATTATAGGGTTACCAGAGGCAACATAGACACTGGTGAGTACAGGGACTCCCACAAGCTCCCGGAGACAGCAGGAGTGACAAGCGAGCGGGAGATAGGCACGTAACGTAACCGGTCCTGGACCGGTGTCTCGCTGTATAGTATATGGAGGTAATAGGCTAGTCCAGTAAGCGATGGAACTAGTAGCACAACCAGGTCGGCACACATGGACTTCACAGCCAGTCAGAAGGACCACCAACACTAGCCCTGCCAGATCGGTGTAACAGATAGTCAGCCGGTCCTAGTCAGAAACGGAATCAGATACTCAGCCATGTTGGTTCGGTACACAAGGAGTTAGTCAGCCAGTCCAGTCAGTAACGGAATCAGATACTCAGCCAAGCCAGATCGGTACACATGGAGTTAGTCAGCCAGTCCTAGTCGGTAACGGAATCAGATACTCAGCCAAGCCAGTTCGGTACACAAGGAGTTAGTCAGCCAGTCCAGGTCAGCAATGAGATCGGATCACAGGAGCGTCAAGCACAAGCGTAGTCAGGAGAGCCGGGTCATACATGGAAACAGGAAACAATAACAACTAGTTGCTAGATACGGGTACACCAAGAAAGAGCACCGGTATAGTGACAGGAGGGAGTATTTAAAGGCAAGCCGTGGGAGGAGCAATAACCCAAAGCCAATAAGAACGCAGCCAGTGTAAACCAGGAAGTAAGAATGTCGCTCAAGGATCACGGGCATGTGATACACTGCTTACCTCAGAACAGCAAGACTGTCCAGATGGATCACAGAGAGGGACAAACTTCAGTGAGAATAAGGAAAAAGCTGTGGGGGGGGGCAAGGTTTTCCTTATGCTCACAGTAAGAAGATTATCCCTTGCTGTGATCTGTCTGGTCATGGGACCAGATTCCAGATCTGAGGGGAGGTGGATTAAACTAGGTAAAAGGGGTGGGAGGGGGATAATTTATCATTCAATTGCTCTTGAACTACAACTCTGCCAGTACTAAAATAACACTCTCCATGGCCCAAATACTATGAAGATTAATTGGAGCTGCTTTTTTTGTGAAACAGTACTATCCCTTTAAGAAATTGTATATGTTTTTTCATAACAAAGGATTACTATTTTAAACTCTCTAGTACATTGGTTGAAAGAGATTTATTGTTGGTTACTCATAATATTGAAGCATAATACCATATGAATATTGTAGTCGCCGGAGCCTATCATTATTAATGTAAATTTAAGAAGGATTTTCAGGATGATGTACAGTTTATGCTTTCAGGATAATAATCATCATCTTATTCCTTCCTTTTCAAATCCTAAAGCGTACATTAAATAAAATATTTCTCGAATGAAAGAAATTAAATTAACAACAAAACAAATACTTCATATATTAATTTATTTTATTATAAAAATATCATACTGATACAAAACCAAAATTATGTGCTACTTTATTTTCAAGAATGAGCAAGATGGAGGTTTATGTTGTCTGCTAGGCATTATCATTGTTTTTTAAGCACACTGTTCTTGGTGATTGCCAGGTATGGGAGACCAATGTAGAAGGAATTAAAAGGCCAGTACTGAACCTTTGGAAGGCACTCAGGAATCTCATACTTAGCATCAAAATAGGAAAAGAGGGTATTACTGTATACAACAGTGATGCAGATAAAAATATGCCTGAAAGGGAGTGGAGAGAGAAGGGTATATTAGAAATTAGTTATATTTACAGTAATGCACAATATGACATGTCATATCAAGCCTACCAATAACAGTGCAGAGAGCCACAGAGAGTGTGGGCCTCTGTGACTTAAATCCACCCACCAACCATCAAAGTGACATTAGGTGAACTACAGGAAATGTAATCTATCATACACAGTGATACAGTGACTGCACCTCCTAGAATAGTATAATAAAATTCAGAGACAAAAGACTGCACCTCCCGTAGCAGAATTACACAAGTAGGGTTGCCACCCTATACACAATACACATACAGAAAACTGCACCTCCCATAAGAAGATTATAAGCATACAGACAGAAGAGAAACTTTCATAAGGAAACACATTTTATTTTAACCCCTTAACGACAAATGACTTACTAGGTACATTCCGCAGAAAGTGTCACTTAGTGAGAAAGAACATACCTGGTAAGTCCCCGAAGTCCGGGTCTCCGTGCGGCTGCACGCCGCTCGGGGACTCTGGACTCGTTTAAAAAAAAAAAAAAGAAAAAAAAGAAAAAAAAATGTACCACGGGCGTTAAGGTGACATCCACGTACGCACGCGGCTGTCACTAAGGGGTTAATAAATGTGATGAAATATCTATATTAGTGTTGGCATCTTTAATGTGTTTTGTAGCTTTTGTATAAGAGCCTATGATCTTGGGACTTAGGTTCTTATGCTAATTTTTTGCCCCTCCCCCTGCGCACTGACCTAGCCATTGTTTAAAGGAGCATTAAACTTTTTTTATGAAAAAATATATATTGTAGGGATTTTCCTATTGAGTAAAATAAGGGTACTCCCACTGCCAAGAGATTTATATTCCCAGAGTTATTACAGTTTAAACCCATGTTTTTTACATTAGCAGTGCCCTCTAGTGGTCAAATTCTAATTAAATTTCCTGTTAGATTCTAATGGAGAGGAAAGTCAGAAAAGCCAGAGACATACAGTTCTCCATAGAACATGATACAAACTGCCTGTCACTTCCTGTCAGAACTATCAGGAAGTAAACAGAGTAAATTCACTTCCTGATTATTTGAACTGCTATAAATTTGTAATAAAACATCTGACAGAGATGGGAGTGACCTTGTTTTATTCAGCAGAAAATGCTCTAAATGCTTTGAAGGAGCAGTAAACTTTTTAGAGCATTTCCTGCTGAATAAAACAAGGGTACTCACATCGCTGTCAGATGTTTTATTCAAAATTTATAGCAGTTTAAATAATCAGGAAGTGAATTTACTGTGTTTACTTCCTGATAGTTCTAACTGACAGGAAGTGACAGGCAGTTTCTATCACATTCTATGGAGAACTGTATGTCTCTGACTTTTCTGACTTTCCTCTCCATTAGAATCTAACAGGAAATCGAATTAGAATTTGACCACTAGAGGGCACTGCTAATGTAAAAAAACATGGGTTTAAACTGTAATAACTGGAAATATAAATCTCTCTGCAGTGGGAGTACCCTTATTTTACTCAATAGGAAAATCCCTACAATATATATTTTTTCATAAAAAAAGTTTACTGCTCCTTTAAACTGCTCTGCACAGCTGATGCAAACTATAATGGCCGTTTAAGTAAGGGTTGTCTTTTTTTATCAATGTTCATTAGGCTCTTATTGGGGGTCAGCAATGTGAGGTTTACCAGATAATGCAGTACTGGGGTTGAATTGTACAAATAAAACTTAATAAAAAGGTAGAAATTAGAAACAAAACTGATTAAATAACCTGACTAGGTTGATTTCTGGTATTCTACACTGCTGTATTAGAGTTCAATACACCATTAGTTTCCTAATGACATTTCCCCTTTAAGGGAGATGAAGATTGTAGCTTACACTGCAGTGTCACATAATGATATATATATAGTTTAGTTATGAAACCCAGGAATCCACATATAACCGTTTGGATTCTTTATATGTCTCCATTACATTGTGAAGCAGTGCATTAGAGGCCACTAGAGCATACAAGGGGTTTAAAAAAGTTGTTCTGAATGTACAGCTTATTTCAAACAGTATTTTATACTACTTTGGTTGCATAGTACATTACCTGTTACCTTACTGGTGGAAGGACTGACTCCATGTCTCACAGGCTCACTCTCTGGATTGTCTTCAAAGTTACCCCCACCCACAAGAATGACATTTCTAATGCTGTCTACAGAAACTAGAGACAGAGCCTATGCCTCTGTAACACAGTGCTGAGCACAGTGGACCTATTTGTTATGGCTGTGGTATACTGCAACACAGTATAACCCATATCAAACAAGTGCTCCTCAAAGTAGAACTGACCAAGGAGAGGAGGGGAACTGTGACAGGGTTGAAGGTAAGGAATCAAGAAACAAGCACAGCCTCTCCAATTACCGTTTTTCTTGTATATCTTATATAATAATTTGCTAGTACAGACTGCTGCGCGTGCTGCAGTCATGAGCAGTAGAGACTGCCCGCGCCGCGGCTGATACAGAGCCGGACTCTGTATCAGCCGCGGTGCGGGCAGTCTCTACTGCGCATGATTGCCCCGCGACCGGCTGGCAGTGGCACTGTGGCCCGTGCAACGGGCTCTTCAACTAGTATTTTATATTTGTTCGTCACAGCTGAATACTTATTTCCTCTGCAAGAAAGTAGGATAAACTGAAGTTCAAGTGATATTACTACAGTTATGTTTTATGTCAACAGCCTATGAGAGGTTTCCTTTTGGCTTCAGTTGTGGGTTAAATGTTAAACTGTAACCATTGGGCTATGGGATGGCCAGCAGGTGGGGTAATACAAGCTATATGTTTAAGTACAAGTGTGGACAACAAGGTTATCAGTTAAGATAGATTGTCCTTAAAACTGGAAGTGAGTATTAGGGGTTATTTATCTCTTAATTATTGCAAATAAAATGATGGACTTTTATAATCCAATTTTGGTCTCTGTGAGTTATTTCATTAGTGGACCAATACTGAATCAATCATCATCATCACTAATAATAAAAGGCCAGATGTATGTATGTCTGATGCAGTCATGCACAGTAGAGACTGCCCGAACACAGGCCAAATGTATGTTTGTCCGATGCAGTCATGCGCAGTAGACACTGCCCAAACACACAGACTTTTGCCCGTGTACACGGGCTTTTACACTAGAACCTAATCCTATAATACAAAAGGTCACATGTATGTTTGTCTGATGTGGTCATGCGCAGCAGAGACTGCCCAAAAGGCAGGCAGTCATGTGCAGTAGACACTGCCCGAAAGCACAGAATGCTGGCAGGTGTAGTGCTGCATTTGTCCAGTCTCTACTGCGCTGGCCATATATTATATTATAGGATACACCCGGGAACACAGGCTTTTACACTAGTACAATATAAAGAGCTCTTTTGTACACTACACTGAAGACTCAAAGATAACGTTTCACATAGATAGCTGTTGCACTACAATCGTACAGTGGCCAGTTAAGTTCATGCCTTATGCACAGAAGAAAACAGAAAAAATTCTAGAGCAAATCAACTGCATCATAGGGAACGAATAAAAATCCCCCAAATCCCAGTTGATTTAAATTAGGTTTTTAGCACATTGAATGCTAGTGGTTTCTACTGAATTGCTTTGCCATGCGTTGGAGGGCTCTCTAGCATTCAAAGGGAAAAAAGCACCATTTAAATCAAAAGGATTTTTTTATTTGCCGACTATGGTGCAGATGGATTGAACCAAAATGATGCCTTTTCTTTTGTGTATGAAACCCAAGGTTACAAATGATCTTATCTTTTTAACCCTTTGGCACTCAAAGGTTTAATGTTTTCAGGACCAGAGGGGGTGAGCAGCTCATTGTGAAGCAATGCATTACACTCTCCTCTGGTCCTCAATGGGATAATAGTGAAACTGTTGCCAATTAAGGGGCGGGCATTTTGAAATCCACATATTTTGCAGGCAACAGAATAAGCAGTTTGATTGTTCCATACCACAAAAGCAAAGATGATAGATAGTGGGAGGGGGAGAGAGGTATCTCCAAATCAGTCTCATTTTTATTTTTGTGTCATGATGTGTTGGATGTGACTACCTCCTTTGTTGCCTCCTGACTGTCTAGTGAGTTTGATGTAATTAAAAATAGGGCAATTCTGGGGCAGGCCAACTGCATGATGGGGACAAATAAAAAATCTGCAAATCCCCATTGATTTACATGGTTTTTAACCCCCTGAGTGGCAGAGAGGTCAAGGGGTTCAATGACCCATTTAAATCGATGGGAATTAATTTGTATTTGCCTCTTATGTTACAATTGGGATGCTACATTATAGATCGACTTCTTACACAGCAGACTAATACACAGCAAAAATGTGTTTTAGTCCGAATAATTAAGTAAATTTTTTTACCCATTCGGATTAAACAAATTTTGTTTACCCCCCTCCATTTGGTTAGTCAGAATTTCAGTGAACATTTTTGTTGCCAGACAAAATTAATTAATTGGTATTCTGAATAAGACCTAACCCCCCCCATCAAAACACTTACATTGATGGCAGAGGTCCAGCAGTGTCCCTGACGCTCTAGTCCTCCTGCATTTTCTGCCCAACTACAAATGATCATCTAAAAAACTAATACTCTGATACCAACATCGCCACCGATATTAAACTAAATTAAACCCCCCCCCCCCCCTTTAATCCTGCTTGGTCCCTTGCCCAAACCAGAATGAGAAAAAATGAACAGGAACTGGCCATCCATATTCATTTTTTTCTCATTCTGGCTCAGGCAATGGCCCGAGCAGGATTAGGTGGGCTTATTTTCGCTTGTATAGGTGGTGCTGGTGACTGTGGCAGCAGGGTATTAGTTTCTTTTTGTACATTTAATTGTTTTTGGACAGAAGATACAGGATGACCAATGCTTTGAGGACATCAAAGGTAAATGTGATACTTGTTATGAATGCTGTAAGTGTGTGACTGAAAAAATGAATCAGAGGTATAACTAGAAGCCACCGGGCCCTGGTGCAAGAATTGCCATGGGCCCCCCCGACCACATTGGCCCCCTCATCCACATTGGCCACCTCCACATTGCCCCCCAATCTCCACATTGCCCCTTCATCTCCACAATGCCTCCCCTTCATCTCCACAATGCCCCCCCTTCATCTCCACATTGCCCCTTCCACAATGCCGCCTTCATCTTCACATTGCCCCTTCCACAATGCCCCCTTCATCTCCACAATGCCCCTTCCACAATGCCCCCATCTCGACTTCATCTCCACATTGCCCCTTCCACAATGCCCCCTTCATCTCCTCAATGCCCCCATCTCCAATTCATCTCCACATTTCCCCTTCCACAATGCCCCCATCTTCACATTTCCCCTTCATCTCCACATTTCCCCTTTATCTCCACATTGCCCCTACCTCCAGTCCCTGGTGGTCTAGCGGCGTGGCTTGACAGATCTGTGCCTCCTTCGGCACAGATCTCTACAACTGAAGCTCCCGCGCACCACTCTAGTAATGCAGAGGCTGGGAGATGATGTCATCTCCCAGCGCTCTGTATTACTAGAGCGGCGCGCCGAGTGGGAGATCAGCTAAGCAACTGCTGTGGGTGAGGGGGTCGCAGGGGTCGGCCGGGCCCCTGAAGTGACGGGCCCGGTCGCAGGTGCGACCCCTATTGTTACGCCACTGAAATGAACGAATGAACTGAATGTGTTATTCATGTTTCTAAAATTGTGTGTCCCATTCCATTTTTTAATCCAAGTTTTAATACAAGTGTGATGAAACACAATTCTCATTAAATTTTGCATTAGTTCCAAATCAAATGGAGTGGACTCAATACAAGGGATAACTTTATCACTAGGTTTAGCTACACATTTACCCAAAGGAATCTTTGAGATAAAATCAATTATAAGATTTTTTACCTTCAATGGAATGTAGGCCTAAACCAGCCTCACTGAGTTAAATCATAAATAGAAGGACAGATTCCCAACTGTTTATTTATTTCTAAGGCAAGATTCCAGGGTATTTGGTGCTTTATGTAAACGTCGGTCTTGCACTCATTTACCTCAATGAGTCACCTCATTTTGATATCCCATTTTTACCGATGAAAGTCCATTCTCTAAAACAATTATAGTTTGAGAGATAAACGATGATGAATTTCCCCACTCCTTCCCCTTTCACAGACGTCAGCCTCTAGCTGACACAAGGAGATCCTGGTCCTGGGACCAGCCTGTGGCTCTTCAGCAGAGCTGAAATAGCGCTATCTAAATAAAAATACTTCCTTGGTATGGTCTACAAAGTGTGCTTACAAACCAGGCACAGTTTGTAGACCGTTCCAATGAAGAATTTTTTTTTAGATATTACTATTTCGGCTCTGCTGAAGAGCCAACGTTGGGTTGCACGACTCGAATCTCCTTCTGTCAGCTAGACAGCTAATGTCTGTGAAAGGGGAGGATGGGGGGAACTTTATCATCATATATCTCTCAGACTATAAATGTTTGAGAGATGGAACTTGCTTCAGTAAATTTATTTTTTTAATATCTACAATATTAAAGTTTGTGAAAATCAGACATTACTAATCCTTTAAAGGAATAGTAACCCTTTACTTTGATATTAATATTCTGCATGTACATCATGATACAGTCAAATTGCCTATATTTATTATTATTTCTTTTTTCATCTTCACCTGCTTTTTTTAAGCATTTATGTCCTGACACTGAGAAATGTGGATCTGTTTGCAGCGAGTTTTCTGAGAGGGCACATGAAAGTAGGACTAGTGAACACTATAAAACAGAAAGCACAAACAGCATTCAGTGCTGCAGCAAGACTGTAACATTGTATTTCATTCTGCTTTGATGGTCAGTCGACCAGAAATCTCCCTGGAAACAGACATACTGGTAGCTCACTGTGAGGGACATAACGTGTGAAAAAGCAGTGAAGATAAAAAAATAATAATAATAAAAAGTACAGGCAATTGGACTGTACATGTTATGTATTTCCTGAATATGTAAAGTAAAAATAAAGACTTACTATTTATTTAAATTACTATGTTTAGCAAAAAGGGGAAAACAGGTAGAGTTATAACTTAACACAATGAATGCTAAAGATCTCCAGTGCAAATAAAAGAAATGTGTTTAAGACCTCCTTCACATCGAAGGCATTAAGTGGGCTGGCTAATTTACTTTTCCTCAGTGACCACCAAAGGCTTAAATCGGTCCTGCAGCAAATTGCCCTTCAGTAAAATTCAACTTCTGTACATGTTATCTTACCAGATACTGTGCAGATAATAAAAGTTAATGCTTCTCCAGAAGCCACAGAATAAGCGATCACTGAGCCAGCAGGAAATGGCCACAAACCACAAACAGCAGGACAGGAAGGCTAAGCGACGAATGTCCTGTTCCACACACCTGAGTAAGAAAAGAACAGGGAGACACACATATTAATTTATCAGAAATATGTCAGAGGTATGTGTTCTGATTTATGTGTATTATAAAGATGTGAGATGTACTTTTACTGATGTCTGCCTATTAGGAGTTGTGCATCCTGATGTCTGTGTATAGAGGTAAGAGATGTATTCTGATGAATTCTGTTAATTAGAAATAGGTTACAGTTTTGTGTTGTTAATATCTGTATACTAGGATATGGTGAGAGTTAGATGTCCTAATGTTTGTGTATTAGGAGAAGGTGAGAAATGGGTGGCATGCATGTCTGTGTCTATTAAGCAGGGGAGATGTTTATTTCCCAATGTATGCATAATAGGAGGAGGTGTGAGATAAGTTCTTATGTCTGTGTAGTAGGATGAGAGGTAGGTGCCAGAACCGGCCCTTACATGGGTCCCGGTGGGTCCATGGACCCAGTTGGCACTCTGACAGGGGCGGCAATCCAGCTGATCTCCCACTAGTCTCCAGCGCTCTAGTAATACAGAGCGCTGGGAGATGACATCATCTTCCAGTACTTTGCATTACCGAGAACCGTACGGGAGCTTCAGCTCTGTTCCGAAGGAGGCACAGTCTCTCTCTCCTGCCATGCCGCTAGACCACCAGGGACTCGAGGTAGGAGATAGATGGGGGATCAGTATAAGTAGGGGCATTGTGGAGATGAAGGGGTATTGTTGAGATGAAGGGGCATTGTGGAGATTGAGGGGCAATGTGGAAGGGGCAATGTGGAGATATAGGGGCAATGTGGAGATTGTGGGGCATTGTGGGGATTGGGGCAATGTGGAGATTGAGGGGGCTAATGTGGAGATTTGGGGGCATTGTGGAGATTGAGGGGCAATGTGGAGATTGAGGGGCAATGTGGAGATATGAGGGGCATTGTGGAAGGGGCAATGTGGAGACTGAGAGGCAATGTGGAGATTGAGAGGCAATGTGGAGATATGGGGGCATTGTGGATATTGGGGGCATTTTTGTATTGGTAAAAAGGGAAAAAAAATGTGGTCAGGCTTGAGCATCATAAAAATGTCATCTCTGCACTATTATTATGTTAGTGCAGAAATGAGATTATGATTGGTCATCCCTGACCAAGATGTATTTTTTTCCTTTTTACGTGTTTTAGTGGGTGTGGTTTTTTTTGGGGGTGGGAGCAGCATTTCATCCATGCACCCAGGCAGCATAATGCCTTGGGCCAGCCCTGGTGCCCTAACGTCTGTGTATTTGGAGACGAAGAATAGTATGTACCTGATATCTGTGTAGCTGGGAGGTGAGAGATAACTGTACATTAAGAGGAAGTGAGAATTAGAAGATTTGGGAAGTATGTGTCCTTATGTCTGTGTAGTAGGATAATATGAGAGGTAGGTGCCTTAATGCCTGTGTATCTGGAAAGAAGAAGAATGATATGTACTGTTATTTGTGTATTTGGGAGGTGACTGATATATGTATATTATGAGGAGATGAGAATTATATTTCCAGATCCCTGTGTATTATAATGGTATTAGGTACATATTCTGGTGTGTATTATAACAATGTAAATGGTTTGTGTCCTAATATCTGTTTTAGAAGGTGGTGTAAGATAAGATCCCTGATGTCTGTGTATTACGAGCTCAAATAGATGTGTCCTGATGCCAGCATATTAGGAGAGTGAGGGAGGTACGTGGCTGTATTAAAAGGTCAAAGATATGTGACCTGATATCAGCATATTAGGAGTGAGAGAGGCACATGGCTGTGTATTAAGATGTGGGAATACGTGTCCTGATGTCTATAAGTTAGGGAGAGGACAGAAAAATGTGCTTTGATTCTGTGTATTAGGAGAAAGTGAGTGGCATTTATTATAATGTCTGTGTTTTAGGAAGAAGTGAGAGGTGTGTTGTGATATCTGTGTATTAGAAGGCAATGAAGGGCAGGTATACCATTGTCTGTATCATAAATAAATGGGCAGTTGTTGTCCCTAATATACATGTATTAAGAGTAGATGATGACGGGGCTAGAGGAGATTACTAACTCTCTATCTATTTAACAAGAAAAAGAGAAATAGCGCTAAATTGGGATATTATTATTTATACTTATTAAGTTACCTTTAGTACACCCTCTTGCGCTAAAAAGAGACCAGTTCAACAAGTGTTGAACTGGTCTCTTTTTAGCGCAAGAGGGTGTACTAAAGGTAACTTATTAAGTATAAATAATAATATCCCAATTTAGCACTATTTCTCTTTTTCTTGTTAAATATTATCATCCAGAGACCTGCAACAATAGATATTAATAAAATCAGACCCACAGCATTATGTAGTATGATTATAACTCTCTACCTAGACTACAGGCCTCGCTTCAGTTGTCAGTTCTGATGGGAAGTCTGAGGTGCAAATGGCTGCATCCAGCTCAACTGTGTGAACTTCCGCCTGAATCAAACTCCTGTCTGAGACTTCAATCTTTGCCAAGCAAGATGACTTAGTATCTTACACTAAGGAAGGAATCCTACATCTTTCCACACAGGATGATATGTGGGATCTTCTAGATGATATCAGGTGTTTGTAAAATCAGAAGTCTAGGGCCATAGGTTCCCATACGTCCTTCTCAGAACACTGCCATTATTTAGAACAAATAATGTTGCAGCAAGATGAAATGCTCAATAATTTGCAAAGCCACTTAGATAGCTTGGGCAACAACATAAGAATAAAGAAGTTACCTGGGTCTGAGGAAAACAAGAAATATGAAAAATGAAATTTGCCGGAGTTTCACTGCTACTGTACCTGGACCTCTCTAACTATACCATACAAGTTCACTGGTTGGTGAAAACCCTGATGGATTTTCTTCATTGTATTGGCCTAAGGTACAGATAGGGATTTCCCTTCTTGCTCACTGTGCAATGAGATGGCACTACAGCGACTCATTAGATGAGCTTCATAAAGCTGTTAACAAAGCTTCTAAAGATAAAAATCCAGGCCCGGATGGATTCTCCTCAATCTATCATAAAATGGTTTTACAGGAGCTGCATTTGCTACACTAATTTAACCATATCAGATTAGATGCGTCCCTCCTTCTTCAAGCTCTCTGTGCCCAAATCTCAGTAATTCCAAAACCAGGGAAGGATCTGTCAATACAGACCTATATGATTATTGAAAGTTGACATCACTTTCATGGCCAAGATGCTCGATGATAGATTTAACTGCTTCCCCTCTCTAGTTAATCTTAACAAAGCTGGCTTTGTGATGAGTAGAGAGGCAAAAGACAGCACCACTATAGCCTTTTCTTTGATCCACTTGGCTCACTACAGGAAGATCCCTTCCTTACTCCTTCCTATTGATGCAGAAAAAAGCATTTATCAGATGGTTATTCTTCAAGGAGGCTATGCTGAATGTAGCATTAGGGCCCAGTTTAATGGCAGCTACTTTATGATTATATTCTTGCCCTAATGCTAGAGTCTGAGTGAATGGTTTCCTCTCTGAAGAGAGACACACAGTATTGCCTCCTTTCTCTGCTTATTTTCTTATTGACACTGGAAGCTATTCTTAATTCCATCAAACTTTACCCAACCATCTCGGGAATCCCATCCTCTAACACCAATTGTAAGCTAGATTGCTTTCTGATGATATATTGGCCTTTATAAGTGACCATTTATTCCTCTCCTCCACCTCTTCTATCCCTTCTGGACCTTCTATCCTTTCTGGACTCTCACTTTTCAGAATTAACTATTCTAAATCCAAAATCTTAAATATCAACCTTCCAACTAACCAGATGAGCACCACCTTGGAGTCTACATTTCCCTTTATCTGGAACTTTACCAAAATTAAATAAATGAGGATTTTTAGTCAAGACCCTGCGGCCTTGTTCACTATTAACGTCTCCCCTCCTATTGATTCTATTTTACTAGATCTTAGATGATGAGACTCTTTGTACATTTCTTGGTTTGGTAGGTCCAGTTTAGTTAAAATGATCATCCCCCTAAATGACTTTACTTCCAAACATTACCAATGAAACTTCTCGCTAGTTATTTAGCTAAATTGCAAACTATCATTAATAATTTTATTTGATCATATAAGGAGCCTATACAGGGAACCAAGAATCTACTACGTCATCCTTCAAAGGGAGATATTGGTTTACCAGACCTTATGTTTTCCTGGGCTGCCTCTATCTTTTCTTATTGCTCCCCAGAAAAAAGTGTGAATTAGTTGCTGTGAATATATTTGCTTGTCAGTTGATCTTTCCCAATTACTATATATCATCTTATTCTGGAAGGGCTTTTTTTCTGCCTGACATTCCTGGAATTCCTTGCATCATCAGGGCAACCAGGACTTTCCTCTCAGTATGGGATAGGAAGCTTTCCTGAAATGGAAGGAGTGAACCTATACATCTTGCATTCTGGAACTACGGGCTTGACTCCTCCTAAGACTGGGACTTCTGACAAGTACACTATATCTCATGAATTTGGTTCTGGGAGGTTACAGTCATTGAGAATGAACACATTGTGAAAGGCTATTTCATGTGGACACCATCCAAACAAGTTCCAAATTTCTGCTTAATCTATCTCTCCTACATAAGACATGGTTTATGCTAGAATGGGAGGTGATTCAGGTGTCTTGCGAACATTTGGCTCCAGATCTTTCAGAATAATTTTGAAAACTCTAAATATACCGTGACCAGAGAGCTGAATTGCAAAATAATCACTAGATGGTACAAAATGACCCAAGCCCTAAACAGATGTTTCCCAGATAGTTCTGGTACTGTCTGTCACACCTCGGCACAATGGTCCATATGTAGTGGAAGTGTCCCATCATAGCTGACTATTGGAGGTACTATGGTTGAGAAATATCTAAGATTTTCGGCACAAGTATCCCTTCCTCTCCAGTGATTTATCTTATTTGTATTTTCTTCAAACAATAGAAGGCAATATAGGCTTTTCAAATTAATTCAGCCAGAACGCCAATACTTTTACATTGGAAGTTTCCCTCCCCTCTTGGGCTCGCTCTGTGGCAGTCTAGAACACAACATATTGCTGTTATAGAAAAACGCATCCCATATCTGTAGGTTGACTTGATTTCTTTCCAGAGGTTTGGAGTCCCTGGATCAATTAATATATATACTAACATAGTTGATGATGCTGAAAAAAGACATGCGTCCATCGAGTCCAGCCCATGCCAAATCATCCCTGTTGATCTAAAATCTTACCTGCTATGAAAGTCAAGCTCACAGGTCCATAATTTGCTGGTTTGGATCTTGCCCCCTTTTTTTAACAATGGTACTATGCCTGATGAATGTGATTCAATAAATATTAAGAATAATGGTATTGCTATTATTGAACTAAGTTCTTGAAGTACCGTTATGTGTATAACATCATGTCCAGGTGCTTTATTCACCAAAATGTTTTCCAGTCTCTTTTGGACTTTGTTTTCAGTAAGCCATGTACATGATGCAGGAAATTCTATGGTTTTGTCTATTTGCCTGTCGTCGTTTCCACTTTATATACAGAAGCAAAGAATGTGTTTAAGGTGTCAGCCATAGTCTTATCATCACTAATCATTTCACTTTAATAGTGATCAGTTGCCGCAGATCAGCTTTTTGCTGACCTGTGGTACTTCCCCCATCCCCCTTTGTATTTAAAAATATATATATATATTATTTTTTTAATAAAAAAATTATATTTTAGCAAATTTTAGAGTTAGGTAGGTAGTTTAGCTAGGTAGTTGTCTAGATTTAGTGTGTACGTGCATTAGGGAAAGATTTAGGGTTAGATTTAGGTTTACGAGTAGAGTAGGAAAAAAAACAAAAAAAGTTTATTTTATTTAAAATAGATTTTTAGAACAAATAATTAGATAGGTAGTTGACTTGGGTTAGGTAGGTTCAGGGTATACTTGGGTTAGGGTAAGGTTTAGGGTTAGATTTAAGTTTAGGAGTAGCGTAGGGGAAAAAAAAACCAAAAACCCCAAAAAACAGTTTATTTTATTAAAAAATTGATTTTTAGAATAAGAGGATTTTAGTCTTACCTGTTAAATCCTTTTCTCTTAGTCCATATAGGTTACTGGTAACTTTGGGTAGGCTATCAGCTCCTTTAAGTAGGCAGGAACAATTCTGAGAAGTGATTACAGGGTGGAGCCTATTTTCAGGAGGTCCGGCCAACCCCTGCACACCTGGATCACAAACCTCTGGAGGTTTCTGGTGTGAGCCATGGCAAACGGGACTGCTTCTATGGTGGAAAAGAACTTCCCCACTAGAGAGGACAACTTCTAGGCTGGAACTGAATTATAAGCCAGAACAGGAGAACCCTGAGGGCGATCAGGTAAGTCACCTCAACCGTGAGAAACACCATGCTCTGGTGAGTGTTGAAGAGCAGGCCCAGAAGACCAGCCTCTGGGAGGGTACAAGGTCTGATTCGTACATGTTGAAGATCCACCCATGATGGGTGAGTGCTTGAATGCAGTCCGGAACCTGTCGATGAAGGAGTTCCAGGGAAGTAGCCTCCAGGAACAGATCGTACATGTATGGAGTGATGCTGATGCCCTTCCGATGGAGGACAGACACAAAAGGCTCCCAGGACACAATTGAAGACAAGAGGAGCTGTAGTCAGACCAAAAGGGAAGAGCAGAAAACTGAGAATGCTCTTGGTCACAGGCAAATCTGAGATACTGCTGGCTCTCTAGATGAATGGTGATGTGCAGATACGTGTCCTGAAGATCCAGAGAAGCAAGGAATGCCCCAGGGGACATGGCAGCGATCACTGTCTGTAGTGACTCCTGGTGATAATGCGTTTCAACCACAAAGGAATTGAGGTCCTTTAGGTCCAAAATTGGATGACAGCCGCCATCCCTCTTGGATATCACAAACAGGTTTGAGTAAAAACCCAAACCCCTGCCCCGAATGGGAACCGGTTCTAGAACCTCCTTGTCCAGAAGGTCCTGGATGGCGCCGTTGAACAGACGGCGTTTCCCTGCAACCTGAGCGAACGTGCAAAGGGAAAAACCTGAAGGGATGAAGAGAGGTGAAAGGGATCCTGTACCCCTCTGCCACCACCGGCAAAAAACCCAGGGGTCCACCACGGAGTCCTCCCAAACTCTGCGATAGTGGCATAGACGGTCACCCACTGTGGCGTGGGGACCTTGTTTCAGCGAGTCATGCCAAAAAGGTTTGGAAGTGTTGGGTTTGGAGGAGGCCTTAGGCTTCCATTGTGGTTCGGGCTTGGTGGAGGAACGTGTAGCTGGGGGTACCACCTGGTTCGCCAGATGTGTCTCAGTCTGGAAGCACTAAAAAGCCGATTACGTTTGATAAGGTCTGCTTCCTGGAAACCATAGGCAGGAGGGTACTATTACCGCCTGTGGCCTCACTAATCAGGTCCTTAAGATCTGGCCCAAACAGAGAAGTGCCCAGAAGGGGCAAGGAGAGCAGTGCTTTCTTAGAAGCAGTGTCAGCAGATCAGATCTTGAGCCAAAGAGCTCATCTGGCAACCACAGACATGGTGGAACCATTGACACCACTGATGGTATCAACAAAGTAGCAGAAACCTAGTGCTGGCTTCAGAATGTTGGCAAGAAGTCGCAACATGGCAGAAGTAGGAGCTTCCTGACGAACCACAAGTGTGAGCCGTTCAGTCCAGACCACAATGGCCCTATTTACCTGTGCCGCAGCAAATGCTGGACGTACCAGCGGTGGAAAAAAATGGACTAGAGGGAAGCCTCAAGTTTCTCGTCAGTCCAGTCTTTAAGAGCAGAGGTAACAGCAGCTGGCAAAGCAGTGGACCTAGAAGTCCTAGAAACAGGGGCATCCACCCTGGGGGGATGAACCCACTGAGCTAGCTCCGCATCAGAAAGGGGTAAGCTAAGCAAACTTCTTGGAGACAGAAGGCTTTCTGTCGGGAGACTACCACTCATCAGATGCCATCTGGTCAAGAGTGGAGTGAGGTGTAAAAACAAGTATAGGCTGGTTGGGCTCCTGAAATACATCAGAGGGGTCAGAAGAAACCTCTTGAACCAAGGGAATGTTGAAGGTGTTTAATACGGTACTGATCAGGCCCTCAGCAGAGGGACCAGAGTCAGCCTCAAAGGGGGTCTCCAAAGAACTGATAGGAGACCACTGCAGAACGTTCCACAGCGTCAGAATCCACCAACAGTTCCTCATCGGAGGAATCTGATACGTCAGGTACTCCCTGCGATTTCAGTAGGGAAGATCTGACAGAAGTAGGGGTCTGCCAGGAGTGGAAGACCCCCTGTAACTGGGATGGAAGAGTTGTGATGTATACTGGAGGTCTCTAGTAGCAGCCTTAAACTCTTGCACCCAAACTGGCACTAATGCATGGCTGGAGGTCCCTGGGGAAGACTCAGGAACAACATAACATGCTGGGCATAAATAACCTGAGAATTCTCTAGGCAACCCTGATTGACATGAGGATCAATGCGCAAAGGGGGACCCCAGCGTCCTCAGTTTTAGTCTTAGCGCCAAAGGAATAGACATTCTCACAGTGTCAAAACTTTCAAGGTATAAGGAATTACCCAAATACAGTGTGTATGATTAAAATTTCACCCCAGAAATTGCTAAAATACACTTATCTGGCAGGTGAAGGGTTAATCTGCTGAGAAGAGAAGGAGAGTCCAGGCCCAGCGTAGAATACTCATTCAGGGAAAGCACAAAATGGCTGCTGCTATGGGAGCCAATCAAGAACGAGTGCCCGATGCAAGTGCTCATGGGAAATGTAGTTTTCCCTGAAAAAGTACCCCAGCAATGCCTGAAGCCCCCTGAGCCTCCAAACACACGCTAAACATTGACCGGATAGAAAAGCAAGGGCAGACAATTAAAATGAGCCGTCTCTGAAGTCATTACGTTAAGCGGCTGCAGAGATATGTCCCAAACTGTAAAGTCCAACAGAAGTGAATGGAGCAATGGCGTCTATGAGGTAAAAGCGTGCCTGGAACACAATTTTTGCAAAGTTGTAACTGTGAAGTAAATTTGCACCAAACATCACTAAAACAGGCCACTAGACCCAATAAACCATGAACCCAGTAGGGAAAGTATACCCCCCCCCAAAAGATGATAACCAGCAACCAAAGGGTTAAGCTACCACAGAAACTAGCTCCAAACACCCAAAAGACATACCGATAAACCCAATGAGTGCAGGAGTATGAAACAGGAAATCCAAAGGAGACCCCTGTACGGAGGGGCAATGTGGGACATGAGGACCTCAGCACTCAAAGGGTTGCTCACCTTTCCTGCAGATCTTCTGTCTTCAGATTACCATGTATCAAGAAGAAGTCTCAGTGGGCAACTCCTAGGGAAAGAACTTACAGCCAAGATATTCTCCCCAGGGCTTAAGTCCACAAAAGCACTTGGTAAACTGAGCTATCCACATTTGGGTGATGGGAATTGTCAGTGATGGCAATCCGTCTAATGGTGGTATCTCATATCTAACAGTAAAATAATAAACAAGCTAAAACTATAGCAGAACTGTTCTCTTGCCTTGTGTCTTCACCAAGGAACAAATCTTACTGGAGCTGGTTGGCTAGCTGCAGCCAAGGAGGGAAGGTAGGTTGCACCCCTGCATTCACTTCTCAGAATTGTTCCTGCCTACTTAAAGGGGCTGATCGCCTACCCAAAGTTACCAGTAACCTATATTGGACGACAGAGAAAAATAATTATAGGTTTAGATAGGTAGTTGACTTGGGTCAACTGCCCCAAGAGCTGCCATGGCAACTGCCCCAGCACCTGCCAAAAGACCTGCCCAAAGAGCTGCCCAAAGAGCTGCCCCAAGAAATGTCCCAACACCTGCCACTCCTGATCCAAATGAATGGGTATCACCAACCAATTTAAGCTCACAAATCCCAGAATTCACAGGCAACCCAGGAATTAAAATTGATGTGGAAGGATTTACCCATGATAAGGTTTTTGATTTTTTTTTGGGGGGGAAGACATTTTGGGAGAAATTGTGTCCCAAACCAATTTGTATGCAGCCCAGTATATTGCCGACAACCCATCAGCTTTCGTTGTTCAGCAAGAAGTATGGAAATCCACAGACACTGCAGAATTTAAGCAAATCTGGGCCCTAATAATGGCAATAGGGGTAATAAAAAAAGCCAAGTATCAGATCCTACTGGAGCAGAAACCCCATATGTGATGCCCCTATTTTCTCCAAGACAATGAACAGGTTTAGATTTGAAGTAATTTTGCACTTTATGCATTATAATGATAATATCCTGTGCCTCCCAATAGAACACCTTCAGTATGACAGACTGTACAAAATTCGTCCCCTAATAAATCATTTACAGAAAAAGTTTGCCCAAGTATATATGCCCCAAAAACAAATTAGTACAGATGAATCACTAATGAAATATAAAGGCAGGTTAGGGTTCAAGCAATACATCCCCTCCAAGCGCTCCAAGTTTGGTGTTAAATTGTATAAATTGTGCGAAAGTGCCACAGGCTATACCGGCTTTTCGAATTTATGAGGGCAAGGACAGCCAACTTGATCCTCCTGGTTGCCAAGAATTTCTGGGAACAAATGGAAAAATAGTTTGAGATCTAATTTACCCCTTATTAAATAAAGGTTTTCAGTTATTTCTTGGTAACTATTATACCAGTCCCCTTTTATTTGTCTCTTTTGTGTTTTGGCCTGTGGCACTGTTAGGTGCAATTGCAGGGAGTTGCCCAAAAAACTCATAGATACCAAACTAAAAACTGGGACATCCTTATCTTGGTGCCAACAGGAGCTGCTGGCAGTTAAAGGGATAGTAATGTTTCATAATAACAGCAGCTCTAATTAATCATCATAGTATCTGAACTTTGGAGAGTGTTATTTCAGTTCTGTCAGAGTTGTAGTTCAAGAGTAATTCAATAATAAAGTATCCACCTCCCGCCCCTTTTACTGATGTGACACTGTTCAGCCAGATCAGAAGGGAGGTGCCCAGGTACCCAATTAAGATAAGGGAAAAACCTGAAAAACTTGTCAAGGTGGGCAAGGCTTTCATTGTTCTAATAGAAAGAAAATTGTCCCCTGCTGTTATCTGTCTGGTCTTACAACCAGATTCCCCATCTGAGAAGAGATGGCTTACACTAGGTAAAAGGGGCGGGAGGGGGAAAATTTGCTTGTGAATATCTCTCAAACCATAAAGGTTTGAGAGATAAGATGTATATCGTTCTTCATGTTTTTTTACAAAATAAAATAAAGAAAAAACGAAGTATTACTTTAAGGACAAAAAAGATGTCTACATGCTGACCACCATGCATGAGGACAGAACTGTGGCAGTCACTGTTCGTGGCATGAAAGGGATACTGAGAAAGCCAGTCTGCATCAGGGACTATAACAAGAACATGGGGGGAGTTGATCTGTGTGATCAACTAATGCAGCCATACCTCGCTATGAGAAAATGTAGGGCATGGTACAAAAAATTTGCCATCTATATGATGCAGATTGCAGTACACAATTCATTTTTACTTTTCAAATGGCAAACCCCAATCCAAAATGTAGTTTTTACAGTATCAGCTCCAACTCATTTCCCTATTTTTGTTTCACGGTGCGCCAGAAATCATTCCAGCAAGACTCGGGGTAGCACACTTTATTTATAAAATCCCCCCAACTCCCCAGCAAGAGAATACGGACAGACGCCACCACTTACTGTCCTGATTGCCCTTCCAAACCTGGCCTCTACATTGGTGACTACTTCAAGCAATACCATTCAGGCACAATGCAGTAGTGCTGTAAAGTTTATTTTATTATTTGGCCACTTTTTCCCCCTGAAATATCCTGTTTTTTTTTCAAAACACATCCCTCCTTAGATTTAACACCATCAAAATATAAAGCATCCATGTCTGATAATGGAAATACACATGTTCCCTACTGGGCCCTGTAGCTCCCCCAAACCCTGACAAACCTATGCATATGGGGCATTGCTGTACTCAGACGATGTAACTCACCACTAATGTAAAGCACTTAAAGATATGCAGATATCATCTGATTGAAATCCAGAGCAGCACTAAAAGTGTGAAAAAATGGTGTTTCTCTGCATTACTGCAGGTTTTGGGAGGGAAAAAATTGATAAAATGCAAATAGAATGAAAGCCAGGGTTGTCTACTCCTCTACAACATATACGTTTGGGGGTGAAATTTAATGCAGCATTGCCAAACAGCCCGAAATGAGACAAGGCACCAGCTGTAAAAATGGCATGCCTGTAAATGGAAAGCACATGTTCCAACTGGGCCCAGTAGCTCCCCCAAACCCTGACAAACCTATGCATATGGGGCATTGCCGTACTCAGAAGAAGGAGCCGAACACTAATCAATGCAGTTTATAAAATCTTCACCTATCCTGTGCTTGAAATTCACATCAACATTGAAGTCTAAGTGTGAAAAACGCTGTTTTTTTTTACTTACGTCATGTTTTACGAGGGATTGGTGGTAAAATGGAAGTGTAAAAAGTTTGAAAACATGCCTAAAATAAAAGCATGGGGTGTCTACTTTCCAAAAATATACATTTTTTTGGGGAAATCTTAAAGTGGAGCACTGTTACACACAGGGCTGGATTTACATCTCAGGAGCCTGTAGGCACAGATATCTGAAGCTCCCACCCCACCATCTCCACAATGCTCCAAATCTCCATATTGTCCTCACATTGCCCCCCATCACCTTCACATCGCCCCCATCAGCTCCACATTGCCCCATCATCTCAACATTGCCCTCATATTGACCCCCATCAGGTCCACATTGACCCCATCACCATCAGCTCCACATTGACCCCATCACCTCCACACTGACCCCATCGCTTGCCCCCCATCATCCCCATATTGACCTCACATTGCTCCCATTATCTCCAAATTAACCCTTTGAGTGTCAGAGTGGTACACAACGCATTGCTTTTCAATGCGTTGCGTACCACTCTGGCACTCAAAGGATTAAGCCTCATTCTCTCTCCCCCCACATCCGTTTCCTACCTCCCTGGTGGTCCAAAGGCTGGAGAGATCTGTGCTTCAGCACAGACCTGCAGCTGCTGGAGCTCTCGCATGGCCCTCCCTTTAGTAATGCAGAGCGCTGGGAGATTTTATCTCCTAGCGCTCTGCATTGCTAAAGAGCCGGGAGAGCTCACAGCTTACAATGCGGCGGCTGGTGGCTCGGTGCGGCATGGCAAGCCGTAGGCGCCCCTCTGTAGGGTGTGCCTGTAGGCAGATGCCTACTCTGCCTTACAGAAAATCCGGCCCTGGTTACACAGCCCCAAATGAGAAATGGCACCAGTGACGCAAGCTGTGAAAATTCAAAGTGTGAACCTGGAAACGCATATGTTCCAATTTGGGCCCTGTAGCTCCCCCATACCATAAGAAAGCTATCCATATAGGGTATTGCCGTACTCAGAAGAAGGAGCTGAACACTAAACAATGCTTGAAATTCACATCAACATTGAAGTCTAAGTGTGAAAAATGCACAATTTTTTTACTTACGTCAAGTTTTACGAGAGATTGGTGGTAAAATGTCTGTGTAAAAAATTGGAAAACACACCTAAAATGAAAGCCTGGGGTGTCTACTTTCCAAAAATATAACTTTTGGGGGGATATTTTAAAGTGGAGCATTGTTACACAGCCCCAAATGAGACATAGCACCAGTGACGCAAGCTGTGAAAATTCAAAGTGTGAAACTGGAAAAGCGCATGTTCCAATTTGGGTCCCGTAGCTTCCACAAACCTTGAGAAACCTATACATATGGGGTATTGCCATACTCAGAAGAAAGAGCTGAACACTAAACAATGCATTTTTAAAAATCTTCACCTATCCTGTGCTTGAAATTCACACCTGGGGTGTTTACGTTCCAAAACTATACACTTTTGGGGGGAAATTTTAAAGTGGAGCACTGTTACACATCCCCAAATGAGGCATTGCACCAGTTAAGCAAGATGTGAAAATTCAATATTTGTTCAAAATTGGGTCCCGTAGCTCCCCAAAACCATGAGAAACCTATGCATATGGGGCACTTCCATACTCAGAAGAAGGAGCTGAACACTAATCAATGCAGTTTATAAAATATTCACTTATCCTGTGCTTGAAATTCACATTAACAATGAAACCTAAGTGTGAAAACCGCTGAATTTTTTACTTACGTCAAGTTTTCACAGGATTGGTGGTAAAATGGCTGCATAAAAATTTTGAAAACATGCCTAAAATGAAAACCTGGGGTGTCTACTTTCCAAAAATATACACTTTTGTGGGGAAATTTTACAGTGGAGCACTGTTACACAGTCCCAAATGAGACATGGCACTAGTGATACAAGCTGTGAAACTGGAAATGCACATGTTCCAATCTGGGCCCTGTAACTTCCCCAAACCTTGAGAAACCTATGCATATGGGGTATTGCCATACTCAGAAGAAGGAGCTGAATACTAATCAATGCATTTTTTTTTAAATTTCAGCTATCCTGTGCTTGATATTAACAGTAATATTTAAATGTAAGTGTGAAAACTGCAAAAAAACAAAATATTACCACAATTTTGAAAAATATTTCTGGAAAAATAGCTGCATAAAAAACTCCAAAATTCTCCTGATTATTTACCTTATGTTGTCTACTTTTCAGAAACATATACCTTTGTGGGACATTTTTGGTTCTGGCACCATCAACTAAGCTATGATGCTCACATGCCAATTGTTGAAAAATTACAGGTTGGAAATAATGGTGCCCCTTTTGTAATATTTACCTTGTAAATGTGAGAAAGAGATTGAAATACTAGGCATATGCGTACTCTTATATTCAGGAGAAGCAAATGAATATATTTAGGGGTATTTTTTTGTAATGAACTAATAGTATGCAAATCCTGACAGGAAAATGTAAGCAAAATGTTTTTTTTTTTTCCTCTTTTTTTTCTATTTTAATCAAATTAAACGATGAGGTATTCATATAATTGTGGCATCAAAAGAAAGCCCTACTTGTGCTTAAAAAAACTATATAATTTGTGTGGGTGTACAAAAGGAATTAAAGAGAAAATGTGGTTGAACAAAGGAATAGTCAAAAAAGTCAAAATTGATCTAGCGCTTAAAGGGATAGTAATACTTCATTTTAACTTTATTTTATTTTGTAGGCATTAAAAAAACATGAAGAATGATATAAGTCTTATCTCTGAAACCTTTATGGTTTAAGAGATATTCACAAACAAAGTATCCCCCCCCTGTTCAACCAGATCAGAAGGGAGGTGCCCAGGTAGACTGCAGAGAGGGACAATCTTCAATTAAGATAATGGAAAAAGCTGAAAAACTTGTCAAGGGGGGAAGGGCTTTCATTGTTTTCATACAAAGAAAATTGTCCCCTTCTGTTATCTGTACTGTCATACAACCAGACTCACATCTGAGAAGAGATTGTTTACAGTAGGTAAAAGGGGCGGGGAGGGGAACTTTGCTTGTGAATATCTCATAAACCATAAAGGTTTGAGAGATAAGACTTATATCATTCTTCATGTTTTTTTAATGCCTACAAAATAAAATAAAGTTAAAATGAAGTGTTACTATCCCTTTAAGTGAAATCCAACTCAGAGTTTCCCGGTTAAGCACATCTGTGACTCCTACAGCTTGATGTTTTTTTGGCTGGGAGGTGAGGTTACTGGAGGGCAGATTCCGTGCTTACGTAATCGTACAACCCAGCCAATGGTGTGTGGGATTGGCCATATAAAAGCCAATGCCTGGTCATTTTTTGCTCACACTGGCTGAAGCAACAGACCGAGGAAGATAAGGGTGGGGGGTTTGTTTTTATTCAATAGAGACATTGCTGACAATGGTGGAGACATGTATTAGGACTTTATTTTCATTTTATTTTATGAGAAGATGCAGGAGGACCAAGGCGTAGAGAACAGAGCTGGGCCTCCTACATCGACAAGTAATACTTTGTAATTGTATGGGGAGTGGAACTGGGGCATATGTCAGTGTTAGAACTGGTGTGTGGGACTTAATTTGTTTTATGCAGGTAACGTTTTGGGGAGTGGAATGTTAGTGGACATTTGTTTATTTATATTTTGTATTTGGATGAATTGATATGGAGGCTTTGGCCCCCAAATCAATTTATCTGTGGATTACAAGTGCAGAGATGCCGAGATGAACTTGCGTGTATGTGTTTGTACTGCTTTTCTATTGTTCCATGGTGGTTTTTAACAAGTGTTGGGGACTCAACTCCTATGTTTGGTAGGTACTGAATTACCATAGAATTGAGTCCCTGGTGTTTGGGTAATTGAATGACATAAAAAGCACATGTCAATAAAACTTACTTCCTCATTTCTTTAATCACTACATACAGTATGTGAAATGTGATACAGTTCAAGGCGTAGGCATTAATTGCAGGCTTCACAAATGACAACGCTGTGCTCATTGCCGCCACAGTGAAGATAACAGTTCCAAATTGATTCCTGTAGAAAGTGAACAGGGGTTGGCTGAAAAGAAGTTGGCTCATGCTCTGTCCCTAAGCCTTATAGTGGTGATTGTTCTAATGTAAAAAATTGTATCTAAAAACTGCACACATTAAAAAGAGTAAGACAAATGTATATTAAGGCACAGATAGACAAAACAAGAGGCAGAACATTTAAATACAAATTACAGTACGACAGTCTAGCATCTGTACAAAATACGTATTTAAATCTAGTTCTGTAAAATCTAATCTTAAACTTGCATTACTAATGTATGTGTAGGCTGTCCTATAGCTACTAATGAACAGAATGAACACTGACACCTACAAATTAACCGGTGTTATACACACTTAAAGGGATAGTAATACTTAGTTTTAACTTTATTTTATTTTGTAGGCATTAAAAAAACATGAAGAACGATATAAGTCTTATCTCTCAAACCTTTATGGTTTAAGAGATATTCACAAACAAAGTATCCCCCCCTCTTCAACCAGATCAGAAGGGAGGTGCCCAGGTAGACTGCAGAGAGGGACAATCTTCAATTAAGATAAGGGAAAAAGCTGAAAAACTTGTCAAGGGGGGGAAGGGCTTTCATTGTTTTCATACAAAGAAGATTGTCCCCTTCTGTTATCTGTCTGGTCTTACAACTAGATTCACATCTGAGAAGAGTTGGCTTACACTAGGAAAAAGGGGCGGGAGGGGAAACTTTGCTTGTGAATATCTCATAAACCATAAAGGTTTGAGAGATAAGAGTTATATCATTCTTCATGTTTTTTTAATGCCTACAAAATAAAATAAAGTTAAAACGAAGTATTACTGTCCCTTTAAATAACTTGTACCTCATGCTAGCAACTGTAAATATTATCTACTTTGGAGTGTAAAATCTAGTCATGAGGGAACAGCCATTCCTATTTTTTCCACAACTCCAGGGCTTCCACCAATTTCTGGGATTATCTGAGAAAGAGCTGAGAGTAGATAAGAGCCTTTCGGCAATGGGGACTAATCACAATCCATTAACTGACTTTAGCTCTTATCTTTCAATACAAACTGTACAAACAACATTAACCCTTTGACTGCCAGAGAGGTATCCAATGCATTGCACTGCAATGCTTTTGATACCTCTTTGGTACTCAAAGGGTTACATAAATGCTCTCTGAACAGGACAATTTACAAATGTTTTAAAAGGCAAGTTTAGGATTATATTTTAGGATTTAATGTGAATAAGAAATGTTTACTTATACTAGCTGTAAGTATGTGATATTTAAAGTTTTATCAACATATTCCATTTTTTGTGTTGTTTCTTTAATTTTGTTTGTGCAGCCATTATGAGAGTCAAGAGCTAAAGTAGTTCATTTATTAAGATTGGAACCCACCTCTTCCACTCAGAAATGCTTTTGCAATTTCTCTGATAGTTGACAGACAATACTGCACTATCAGTATTAATTATGCTAATGGGGTCTGAAAGTCCTGTACAAAGAAAAGCCTACCATATGTAAGACTAAATTTTAACCCCTTAAGGACCAGCGGTCCAGGGAAGTTACCTTCCCTTAAGGACCGCTTTGATCCTTGCCGACGCATCGGTACACGTGACCTGTTACGCGTACCAGCGCGCCGCTTTGAGGCCTAAGAGAGATCGCTTAGGTCTTGGAGCGATCAATTTTAGGCCCCGTTTTTACTTACAGCTCTCCCAGTAGACCGCTGTAAGTAAAAAGTACGTGACGTGCTATGACCGTCACTGGTCCTTAAGGGTTTAAGCTACATGCAAGAGATTAATTTTAAAGATATTAACATGGAGTATGTAGTACTTATATATATATGTGTGTGTGTGTGTGTGTGTGTGTGAGTGAAAAATACTGTAAAGTAAGAATGCTTTCAAAAACAGACATGTTAATAGTTTATATTCATCAATTAAAGCGGAACTACCACCCAATAAGAACATTGCCCTACATAATTGCCCATCTGACGACTAGCTGCTCAGTAGCGCTAGTCGCCAGAATTATTACCAGATTAAAGAGAATTCGCTATTCTTCCCAGACTGACAGCAGGATGGAGCGCGGACATCTTGCCATAGTAACGTCCACTCACCTGCACTGTCAGTCCCAGCTGGGTCTAGGAGGCATTGCCAAAATAGCGAATCCTCCTTAATCTGGTAATAATGGCGACTAGCGCTACTGAGCAGCTAGTCGCCAGATGGGCAATTATGTGGGGCAATGTTCTTATTGGGTGGTAGTTTCGCTTTAACAAAATGCATAGTGAGTGAACAGGAAAAAAACTAAATTAAATCAATGTTTGGTGTGTAACGGGGGTAGGTGGGTATGCAGAATACTGCTATAATAAACTTGTACTGCAGATCAATTATGGAAAACCATAAACGCAGTAGAAAAAAGAGAAACTAGGGCTAAATCTAGATTAGATGGACCACTGAATTGTGGTATCCATCCTATATAATAAGTCACTAGGATGTTTGTCAGAAGCCGTTATGCGCAGTAGAGACTGCGTGCGTTCAGGCAGTGTCTACTTTGCATGATTGCATTCACGTGAGTGAGGCGACGCAAGACTACATCGCGTGGAGCAGTGAGGTAGCGGCTGCTTAACCCTTTGAGTGGCAGAGGGGTATGCAATGCATTGCAAAGCAATGAGTTGCATACCACTCTGGCACTCAAAGGATTAACATTACCTGGACCTTGGTCATTGTACACAGGCTTTTACACTAGTCTTATTAATATATGTATCCTTTAAAGCCCTCAGTGATCCGTTCGGTACCAATCAGTACAAAGCCTGTAGAACTGTCTAAGGCTGAAACTTTATTGAGATATTTAAAAGATATATTTTATTTTTGTCCTCATAAGTGAAGTTCGTGATATAAAAGCTCTAGGGTACTGCATGAAAGAACGCAGTAGGGTAAAATAAAACACTGAGGACTTTAAAGGGTATATCCTATAATATAAAAGGCCAGATGTATGTTTGTCCGATGCAGTCATGTGCATAGAGACTGCCCGAACGCAGGCTGATGCAGTCATGCACATTAGAGACTGCCCGAACACAGATGTTTGTCCAATGCAATCATGTGCAGTAGACACTGCTCAAACGCACATAATGCTAGGAGGTGTAGTTCTGCGGTTTTATGCACTTTGGCCCGTGTACACGAGCTTTTACAATAGTATATTAATAAGATGGATACCACAATTCAGTGGTCCATCTAATCCAGATTTAGCCATATTTTCTCTTTTTGCTGCTACAATATTTGGTGTGACCACCCTTTGCCTTCAAAACAGCATCAATTCTTCTAGGTACACTTGTACAAAGTCAAGGATTTAGTAGGCATATAGCTAATTATAAGATTAAACAATTATACTAAACAGGTGCTAATGATCATCAATTTAATATGTAGGTTGAAACACAATCATTAACTGAAACAGAAACCACTGTGTGTAGGAGGAATAAAACTGGGTGAGGAACAGAGTATCGGTTTGGGATTGCTTTCCTAATGTAGATTTAAACTAATGAATGTGTTCTCTACATATTTACATGTGTATTGCTGTGAAAACCTGGCTTATCAGCAACCCCTGAAAGCAGGAATTTTGCACCCCTGATATAATAATTGATCATACCTGTTCTTGATATAGTCTGGGAAGTAGGTTCGGGGGAACCAAATTGAGTAGCCTACTGCAATAACCCATAGGATGGAGATCTCATCCAGCAATTGACCAATGTAACTTAGCGTCATATGGTAGTATGCAGAGAACAGACCTAAGGGAAAAGCAGTTTATATTGTAGTTTACTTTTTTACATCAATGAGTGTAAATATCAAGTTAATCTATGGGGCATATGCAGAAATAAAAAGAGCAGCAATTCTGAAGCAAAACAACTGCACCAATGCAAATAAACATTCCCCAAATGTACATTGATTTAGATGGAGCTTTTAATTTGACTGCTTGAAAATACTATCTCTCTACTATTCCAGTGGCTAACCCCTTAAGGACCAGGAAAATCTGAGGTGGATTTCACTTAAGGACTAGAGCAATTCTGACCTTTTTGACTATGTCTTTGTTCAATAATGTTTTCCCTCTAAGTACTTTATTTTACCCATGAAAATTATATACCGTTTGTTTACGCACAAATAGGGCTTTCTTTTGATACCACACTTATATGGAGAGCCCACCATTTATTTTAGTAAAATTAAGGAAAACTGTAAAAAAAAAAATGTAGAACAGCAGTGAAGGAGTTAATACCCCCAGCTGCTGCTTTTTCCTTTAACCACTAGGTGTCTCCTCTCTGCTTCTCTGTCCCTTACTTTGATCGTAAGGGACAGACAGGCATAGGGGAGAGAAAGAGGTAGTATGCAAAGCATACTGCCTTATTCATTGAGAATGCCGGTACATGTGATCGCTGCTGCAGCGTTCACATGACCCGGCACAACTGACAAGGCCTGAGACTGAACGATCCGGTACCGGAGTGCTCAGTCTCAGCCTAGAATAATTGATAGCAGCGTGCACGGAGGCACGCTGCTATCATTTAACCCATGATGGTCCAGGACAGTCATGGGTCCTTAACTGCTTTCAACCCATGACGGTCCTGGACTGTCATAGGTGTAAAGTGGTTAAAAGCCACATTTAAATAAATGGAAATGATGATTTGTCTCATATGGAGTACTTGGTTTGCTTCAGAATTGCTACTCTGTTGCTATGTCTTTCCAGTTTCATATCTACTTTAGAATTCTTTAGGATTAGAGTGATAGAACTTGAAGATGGTAATAAAATTTTGATAGATCCCATTTAACAATGGATACCCTTCTAAAATTAATTTGAGACCTCAAAGGGTATATTAGGAGTGCCCACAAAGTATATTCAATAGCCATTGTCCATACCAACCACGATGAACATGAACCAGACGAGATGAACAGCTAGAGACCGTGTACAAGCATATGGATGCAAGAGGTACATCATGAGGGGGCCGACCACAAGGAAGACAACATTACTGACCTGTATTAGGTAAGAAAGAGTGTTAAGGATCATGAATCTGAACCTTTAAGACATGGAGTATATTGCAGGAAGCTGCTATTGGACAGCTCACAAGTACACAACTAGCCAGAGCTGTTTATAGTATGATGTAGCAACAGCGCCACTGTACAATTTCAGGCCACTGTGATACTGCACCTAAAAAAAATTCAAGTTTGAGCTGTAACATCTTTTGAATAAAATACCTTTCAGCAGTGAGACTATCCTTGTTTCAAACAGGAGGGTAAACAATACAATATATATATTTTTACATATTAAGTATTACTATCCCTTTACTTGGTACATAAATATCATGACTCAATTAGAATCAATTAAAACATATCTGAGGGGGGCAATCAAGGCCATAATAATATGAGGTAGAGCACCAAATAATATAAATACAAGTACTGGAATAATACCACATGCATTGATATCTAATATATGCTCACTGATAACAAGTATTGCACACTGAGTCCTAAAATGTGCTATAGTGAAAAAATATAAAGTGCAAGTGCTAAACAAAACACATGCCAGAACATAGACCCCTAAGTAAAGTGCAAACTAGCTAATACATGTGAATATCACACAAAGATACTTATCAAATTGCAGAGATATTAAGAAGAAAGGACACAGTGAGAAATGGCCCAATACGAGTCACCCCTCAGGACCACTGGTGGCTGACTCGTATTGGGCCATATTTCACTGTGTCCTGATATAGATTAGAGACCTAAATGCTACATATTTGCGGATATAAAGAGGTGCTTTAAAAAGGTGTTTTATTCAATAGTTATTGCCGTTCAAACGGGCATTTCTTTGGTTGAGGTACCCTCCATGACCAGAAATGTTATGTGGCACTCTTGCTACAGAAGTCTATGGGGAGCACAGGTCAGCTGATCATAAATCCATATGATGGTGTAACAGCGGTGCCACTGCATAATTTCAGGCCGTGGAAGTACTGTACTGAAAAAATTCCAAGTTTTATCTGCAATAATCCTATATAATAATTCGCCAAGTTGTGTGTAACGCCCGACATGCGCAGTAGACACTGCTGTGCATGCGGCAGTCATGCGCAGTAGAGACTGCCCCGCGACCGGCTGCCAGAGGCTCTGTATCAGCCGAGGCGCGGGCAGTCTCCACTGCGTGTGACTGCCCCGCGACCGGCTGCCAGAGGCACTGTGGCCCGTGTAACGGACTGTTCAACTAGTTTTTTAATAAAACACCACATAGTATCCTTGTTTTAATCATCAGCATAAACCCTGAAATGTATATATGTTTCTTAGCCTTAAGCAATACTATCCCTTTAATTTAATGAAGCCAATCAAATAGACCTAATTTCTTTAGCAGCTGTACAAATCTAATGGGTGCATATTTCTCTCTAAATCAGGTCAATCTTTGGATCCCCAGTTTTTCAGAATGACAATTCCCATCATCCCCAATCAACTGGTTGTGGATTATGGGAGTTATAGTACCCAAAACCTGGAGGCCCAGAGTCTTACTACTGTTCAAAATCTGTCCCTTCTACATCATGTCCTGGAGATGGGGGTATCTTTTCTGGAATTAAAGGGTTATACTCTGTATTTTGGAATTAAAGGGATAGTAATATTTAAAACATAAAAAAAAATATGTTGTAGGGTTTATCCCCCTGAGTAAAACAAGAGTACTCCCACTGATGAAAGGTGTTTCATTCAAAAGTTATTAATTTTCAAAGTTTAATTTTTTAGGTGCAATATCACAGTGGCCTGAAATTGTACAGTGGTGCTGTTGCTACACCATCCTATGGACAAATCTCCATAGGATGGTGTAGCAACAGCGCCACTATACAATTTCAGGCCACTGTGATATTGCACCTAAAAAATTAAACTTTGAAAATTAATAACTTTTGAATGAAACACCTTTCAGCAGTGGGAGTACTCTTGTTTTATTCAGGGGGATAAACCCTATAACATATTCTTTTTTACATTTTAAGTATTACTATCCCTTTAATGACTATTCAGATTTGCAACCCCCAAACCATATTTTTTGTGACAGTATTGAAAAAATATACAGACAGCCATATTTTTACTGACACCATGAACCAGCCTCTTAATCCTCCTGCAGTTCCTCGAATATAATGCAGCTATTTGTAAGTTTAATAAAAGTGGAAATGTAGTAAAAAGCACAATAACTTGGTAAATATTGCAAATATGCTCATGCATTTGTTTTGAATAATTAGTATTTTTTTTTTCTTGCATCTTACATTTTTTTAAGGTCACCTCTAATGTTAACAAATGTTTTACTGACTTTCTGTAAATTTACTGACGGTTTCAACCCTGTGACTATCCCTTCCCCCTTTCCATATGATGACACAAATCAGGAAGCACTTACATGAACCTTTGATTCCCAAACTCTGCCACTCCTCCGTTAATCATTACAGGTATCCAAAGCTGATCAGACCTGCTTCTTCATTATGCCTGACCCATATACTCTCTGCTGTAGTATGACACATACACTTTTATCACTCCCAGGTGCACCTGTATTGATTATTATATGAGGCTCAGTTGTATCTAGTAAATTGTATTAGCTATGGGAAGTTTAAAAAAACATATGTATTTCTGTGGGTATCTCAATAATATTTGTTCCTATAAATATATATACATAGTTGTTTATGTTTCCAAGAAAAGATAGTACTTGTTTTTACATCTTAACCCTCTGAGTCCCAAAGAGTAATCCGATGTATTGGATACCTCTCTGGCACGTAAAGGGTTAAATCATAAGGCAAGGTTTTTAGAAAATAATTGATATTAGTCACTCTAACTAAAACCTTGCCATTTTGGAGATCAACTGAATTTAATTTTGCCCTTCTTGCCCCAAACATTTACGTCAGCTTCTTCTTTGTGGAGGTGCTGATATGGTCTGTGGACCACTTTGCTTTGTTTCTTATATGTTGGACATGTAAAGCTGTGACAGTTGGTTTCACAGCACTGCTTTCCTTCAGTATAAGGAGAAATCACTCTCACCCTTCGTCTCAGGCATGTAGTTGACTGACTCCGTCAGATCCTTCTCAGAGAATGTGCTCATTTAAGTCCAAGGGGTGGGGAATTGTTTTAATCTTCATAACAGAAAGGTTTTCGAGGAAGGTTGTTAATTGTGTTGCTCAGCAGTCAGGCTACTACTAAATAATACCACTGCAGTAAACGTGAGCATGTGAAAAGACACAAAATAAGATACGTGAAGGCTATAGTATACAATCAAAAGTTGGCGGATAATCTTCTTTGTGTTTTGAACATAAGCTTATATAAACAAAATTAATCTTTTGCCTCGTTGCATAAGATCAGATAAGGATTACTGTTATGCACAAACCTAATCTATGATACAATGTCTGACACCCAAGCCTTGTTTCACAGGTAGTTACAAACCCAGTGTACTCTGTTCAACACTACTCCCTTGTTCCATTGTCCCATTGGTAGTCACAGAACCATGCATTGTGTGCTTCCCCAGCCTTGTTTCAAAGGTAGTCACAGAACCACACATACACTGCATGACACCCCTGTCATGTTTTACTGCCTGTTAGTAGACACAACACTACATATGTACTGTCTGCTTACGCTGCCAACTTCCCCAGTCTTACAGAACCACACATACTTTGTCTGATGCCCCAGACATGTGTACGTGGAAGCCCAGGTGCAAGAAAACTTTTGGACACCCGACCTGATATATAAATTAATTATAATAAGAACAACAAAAAAATTATATATAAATGCACTGAGCTGGAGAGTTTGTTTGTGTTTTGCATTATCATCAGAAACAATTTAGTTAGAGGTGGAATACAAAAGAGTGGGAATGACCTGCCCAGTAGCACACAGACAAACAGGAAGAGCATCAGGGAAGGGTAGGGGGTGATTACTGATGACACAATCGAGTGCAAGGCTGTTATTAAATTGAGAGGGCCCTCACATGTGGCATAAGTCCTTAATCATAAACATTTCTATTCCTTATTAGCAATGAATGACACCCATTATTTATATCCAAACCAAATGGAAAAATATGCAGAGACTGCAGGAGTGTACAGGACCCCTGTAGCAGTTATACTAGTGCCTTCAAGCACGTGACGTGAGAAAACAGTGAAACCTTGCTCTACTCTCTCTTGTTTCCGGTGGTATAAGTAGTAGGGGAACATTGGCTACAGCATAGAGGGACCCATAAGCACCTGTGCTGGGGTGAGGGTCTGAGCAGCCTCTTAGTTTGCTTATATAGTACAACTGTTGCTGCACTTACTACACACTGCACAAAACAGAAAATGAGGAATAATAAGGACAGCAGTTTAACATGCTTGGGCATTTGTGCACCCTTTATATTTGACCTGCCTGGTCTAAGTCCTCATGCGTCATCTCATTGTACATTCTGCTAACCATTTAACCCTACAGTGACAAGACCAGTATAATTTTTTTCACAAGCCTAAATATTTCCATCCAGGATCTATAATGCAGGTGTAGTGATTACAAAAACTTCTTTTCTGCAGTATGGATCCAATATCCTTGAAGGCCTAGGCAGCCATGACTATGTCCCTGCAGCAGACACTCATTCCTGGTTAATGGTAATCAGTTTAAATACTAATTTGACCAGTTGACTCTGGAATACACTCACCGTATTGTAATACTCAGCCACATACTCAGAGTACAAGTAATTAGCTTCACACCAATCGATCTCTGAGCTCTGTCTTGCAAATATGCTGGGAGGCATCCTATAAAAAGAAAGATAATGGAAGTAAAGTGTGCTGGCCTAAAAGGAGAATAATGGAGGTTTAGGGTAGGCTCAACCTCCCTAAAAGTATTGACCTCTTCCATAGATTTTATTGGTGCTATCCATCCTATTTATTATCCTTCAAATGCAAAATGTGCTCTATTCCTGTGGACTGTGCTTGAGCTAAATCAGGAGTAGTCAAGTGCTGTACCTCCAACTGTTGGTGACTACGATTTCCTTCATTCCCAACCAACGAATGGCTGGTTGGGGATGACTGGAGCTGTAGTCCCCAACAGCTGGATATCCAGCAACTGACTACTCCTGGGCAAGATTCTATTGCAACTGATAACTGGGATTTTATCAAGAAACGTCCTACTGTACTAGATGCTGAAATGCGGAGATAAAACTATTGATGACTGCATTATCTGCAATAGAATAAAAGTTAAAGCTTACTGTCAATAAACACCTTTTAATCTGATTTAAGGTATCTAGTAAATGTATTTAATGGTTTAAAGCAAAGTTTATATTCACAAATGTTTTGTTGCATTGAATCTCATAGAAAATGGAATTGCATTTTTTATACAGTTCATATGCATGTTTTATGAGATTGAAATGCGTACATAGTACCAGGGCTCAAAATTTCCACTTGCCACTAGCCAATGGCAAGTGAAAATTTAGCCCTGGCGAGTAGAAATTCAGTCATGGTGGGTATGTTATTGCTTGCAGTAACGAGTAACTTTTCAGGTCTGGCTTGTAGCAAAGGACTTAAAATTATAAGCCCTGATAGTACATTTTATAAACCATGAATTTCCAGCTCTTTCATCATCTTCTGGCAGAAGAAAATTAAGATACAACACACCAATATCGGTACATGAAAACTGTACCAGTACACGATTTACATGCATTACCATTAATATCTTTGGGGAAAATATTTTAGTGCTTTAAAGCATTAGTGCACTAAAGCTGCAGTATATTTTGTTACCTAGTGTTATTCATTTTAGAAATATTTATTATGAAAACTAAAACCAAACTTCTGAGATTCATTCATGCGCTATCAACACTGCTCTTAAGTCTGCTGTATAAACATAGCCTTAGAGATTTTTGATTGGGACTTAGAGATTTTGCTCTATAATCTCAGCTTTGTTCTCTGACTTGCCTGACACATGCTGCATAATTAATTACTCACATGTCCAGATGAAAAATAGGAGATAGCCAGTAGAAAAAAACTGAAAAAGGCGGGAAGTTGAATAACAAGAGTATGAAGAGTAACCATGGATATAGACCATAGAGTGACAAACTTGTACAGAAAAGGGATTACTCAAGAATTACAGTGAAAGATTACATGAATGAATGACAAAGAAGAAAAGTCACTTGTGAGTGTATTTACACAGCCCAATCAAGTTCAAAACCTGCTCTCCTACATAACATAGCATTTTCAGTATAGTTGGAGATAATGTATATGGACATGAAAAAAAAAAATTCAGAATTTTTCATCTCTCTCATGCTTTCAATTTAGGTCAGGAATGGGCAATTTTTTTTTTCCACTGAAAAATATACTTGATACAAGCATAATTGGCATTTGGAAAAGTCAGTAGTTCTCAACCTGTATTTAGTGAAGCCACAGGGTTCCCTGAAGTCAAACAAGGTGATCTAAGTTATGGTGGACAGTGGAACAAAGCAGGATTGTCATATAGTGTACCTGTTCTATGACTACCATTAGGTATGTAAAAGAGTGATACATTTGAGTTTTGTTTTCTGCTAGTTTTTGTCATAATCCCTAAACACTACCCTTTATTAAAATAATGTAATACCATTATCTATTTCCCAATACATTTTAGTGTAATCATTTAAGTTATTGGTATCAATTATCATTCTAATAATTTTGATATTGATATGATGTTAACTTCTTAGGTACTAGAGTGGTCTCCAGCTCATGTGTTGGAAACCTCTCTAGCATTCAGTGGGTTAAAATTGATTGTTAGGATTCCACAGATTTCATATGAAATAGAATAGTCCTGCCACCTCAAAAGGTTTGAGAACCACTGGAATAAACAGACAGCCGATCAAGTATAATATAACATGAATGCAATAAGAATATGTGTGCTCACTGAATTGATTCTGGGAAGTAACCAAGATAGATAAATAAATGGGATAAAAAAGAAAATATGAGTGGATGACTATGTAAACGAGAAAATAAATTCAATAGCTCTGGAAAGAGATGACCAGCTTGAGACATAACCTCAGCAAATGTATGACCCACAACGGGCCTTATGTATAAAGGAAACTGGAGAAAACCAGTCGCACCATAGGTGACAAATACAAACATCCATTGATTTGAATGGGTCTATTAAAGAAACGGTCAGCCTCCTTTTTAACTTTACATATTCTGCAAGTGCAAAATTGGCTATACTTTCGATTTTTTTTCCATCTTCACCAATTTTTTTTTTACATGTATTTCCCTCATAGAGAGCTTCCTGAATTTAATTTCCCTGAAATCCAGATTATAGAGCACTCAGTGCTGAAAGGATAGTGCACCGCTGTATCAGTGTCCCTGCTTTCACCATCTCTGGAAACTGAAATAATGTAGCTCAATGTCGGGGACATAAAAGTTTAAAATAAAATAGGTGAAGTTAAAAAAAAATAAAAAGTATAGGCACTTTGACTTTACTTTTTCTGCACTTGTACAGGAGACTGACTGTCATTTTAAAGGGATAGTAATACTTCATTTTAACTTTATTTTATTTTGTAGGCATTAAAAAAACATGAAGAATGATATAAGTCTTATCTCTCAAACCTTTATGGTTTATGAGATATTCACAAGCAAAGTTTCCCCCTCCCGCCCCTTTTTCCTCGTGTAAGCCATCTCTTCTCAGATGTGAATCTGGTTGTATGACCAGACAGATAACAGAAGGGGACAATCTTCTTAGTATGAAAACAATGAAAGCCCTGCCCCCCCTTGACAAGTTTTTCAGCTTTTTCCCTTATCTTAATTGAAGATTGTCCCTCTCTGCAGTCTACCTGGGCACCTCCCTTCTGATCTGGTTGAACAGGGGGGGGATACTTTGCTTGTGAATATCTCTTAAACCATAAAGGTTTGAGAGATAAGACTCATGTTTTTTAATGCCTACAAAATAAAATAAAGATAAAACGAAGTATCACTATCCCTTTAAGATCAGCTATGCCTAGCAATGAATTAGAGACCTCTCTAGCATTCAGTGGCAATGGGTTTATATCAGTGGGAATTTGAAGAATGTTTACTTGTCCCCTACAATGAAGCTGGTTTACCCCACTTCACTTTCATGGGTGTCTGGGGGGGAGGAACTTGCCCCTTCCATATAAATATAGGGGCTGGGCAGGATAGCCTGGGGGTCATATTACAACTTTGCACCCCCCCCCCCCCTCTCCAGGAAACATTTCTGCTGACGCCTTTATAAATAGACCACTGGCCCATAATTATAAAAACTGGAGTTATGGAGTTATTCTGGAGTAAACCAACTGAACCATAGGGGACAAATAATTCCTAAATTCTCATGCACTTGAATAGAGCTTTTTAACACCTTGAATGGTAAAGAAGTCTCCAATGCATTGCTTGGAGACCTATCTAGTGTTCAAGGGGTTAAAATCCCAATTTAATGTAACAGGATTTTTTTATATGTCCTCCAGTTTGTTTTTATAAATCTGGGCCTATGATCCTTCAGGATTTTCTATGTTCGACAATCTCTGGAGTCCTACATGGTCCTCCAGAGGTTAATAGTATAAATGCATGTGCTTGAGCGCATAACCATTAAAATAAAGGGTAAACTTAACCCCTTCAATGCTGGAGAGGCCTCTGATGCTGGTTTTTATTTGCTTCCTCAACTAAAATAATTTGTTTCTTGGCCTCTGAATAAAAATGAGTAAAGAAATGAAATGACTGATAAACAATTAAGGCAATTAAAAAATATAAATAAATGATACTGGTGACACATTGTGACCATCATTGTTAAAAGTTTAGTGTGAAGCAATGGACACATTCTTCCTCCACTCCCTACCTCTCTCCCTCCCACACAGTGGAAAAACCTGCCTTACTCCTGCTGGTGCAACCTTTCCTCCTCATTTATCATCTTCTAAAATCACTATGCGATCTTTTAAAATGCGATAGTACCTTTCTTTGGTAGTGTGCTTTACAAATTGCAAGGTGTATGATACTCAGGTGAGCGTGTTAGATTAGTATATGTAAAGGGGCAGCTGAAACTCCAAAGACCAACAGCAGATAAAGTTCATCTAACATGGTACTTTATTGAGGAACTTAAAGGGATAGTAATACTTCAAAATTACTGTCCCTTATATTGAAGCCCTTGTAAAACTGAATTAAATGTCACCAGCGGCATCTCTCAAACCTTTATGGTTTGCGAGATAGCCACTTTTAAACTTCGCTCCCCCCTGCCTCTCCGCTGACGTCAGCGTTCTTGCTGCAGAAGGGAAATCCCTTCTTTGAATCAAGCGGAGGCTCACATAGAAGACCGTTTTAGTGAAGGATCTTGTCTTCCATAACGAGATCTCGGCTGTGCTACAGAGCCTCCGCCGGTCCTGGGACCGGATTCCCCTGCTGCAGCAAAAACAATGACGTCAGCGGAGAGGCAGGGGAGCGAAGTTTAAAAGCGGCTATCTTGCAAACCATAAACGTTTGAGAGATGCAGCTGGTGGCATTTAATTCAGTTTTACAAGGGCTTCAATATAAGGGATAGTAATTTTGAAGTATTACTATCCCTTTAAAAATAATCAATTCTATAGAAAACCAACTGCACTGGAGGGGGTCAAATAAAAATGACTTATGGCTAACTAAAACACAAAAGGGCCTCACAGGGTAGTACTGATCCATTTCACAATCTGCTCACTAGATATGCATATTTTTTCTCAATTTTTTTTTATTCCTTATACCCTTGTCCTTTTGTGTTTTGAGTGCCAGAGGAGTGTGTAACACCTTGTGTTGTGTTTCCCTCTGCCATTCAAAGAGCAACACAGCCAGAACAAACAGCAAAGGGAGTGCTTATCTTGATAACATATATGTATATACATTTCTGGGAGCTTTCAAAATGAGCAGACCCTGAGTATAATCCCATAACGTTCCCCATAATATAGTATAGTTTCTCTAAACCAGAGATGCTTCAATTAGTTCTTGAGTAACCATTAATATGCAGCAAGTTAGAGAAATCAGTACTGGAACACACACACACACACGGAACAGAATTTGTAATTTAGAAGCTAAAGAAGCAGTCAGTTGCTGCAGATCATATAATAGGTAGCACTGGACTATCTCAGCCTGTGAATTTAGTTCCTCACCCTGTGATCTGGGTCAAAGCCTGAGAGTTTCCTGGTATGTGTGTATATATCCCGTCACAATTTACTCAGTTGTATTAAATTGCTGGTAGCGATACACAAACAGGGGCAGATTGCTTTCCCCAGAAGTTTAGCTTGGCACTTTCCAGCTGTCAGTATAAATGAACAAACTGTGAATATATATGGTTCTTTTAACCCCTTGTTCATGAGATGGGTCTTTCTAGCATTCAAGGGGTTAAAAGCCCAATTTAAACCAATGGAAATTGTGCCTTGGTTGTATGGTGCAGTTTGTTTGCCACAAAATCTACCTGACTTAACCCCTTAAGGACGCGGCCAGCAGTTAAAGACCACGGGACTTTTTTTTTCTGTTCTAATGGATTCAGGGCTCCCTGAACGTCGTGCACTCATGTGGGGAGCCCTGAATTCCATGACGTGCCAGGACCATCGCTGGTAATTAAGCGCAGGACAGCCGTGATGGTCCTGAGATGTAATTGGCCCTTAAGGGGTTAAAGACCTGTTTAAATTTTGGGAAATGTGTATTTGTGTATTTGTCCCCTATGGTAAAGTTGGTTTTCCTCAGAACTGCTTTGCCTAATCCCTGGCAAACATCAGTGATTGGTGGAAAAAGAGATAAATCTACATTGAGAAGGTGGGAACATACTCCAATCCAAGCATCCGCAAGTAACTAGAAGCAACATTACCTCAAAGGTAAGCTGTGTTAGACCTGTTGCCCATGGTGTAAGATAACAAAGTACTATGGTGCTTACACACAGGCAGCTATTGTTTCATGGCAAAGTACCAAAGTACAGCAGGAGTGGTGACTAAACTACTCTGGCAACAGAACTGTCAAAGGGGGTTGTAATAGTTCTGTCACCCGTCTGAAAGAGCCCCTACAGTGAAAAAGTTTAAGAGGACTGTATAGGATAAAAGCATTGTACAGTGCTCTGTAATAACAGCACCATGAAGCTCTGCAGTTTTTCTTGTTTGTTTGTTTTTTTAAAAAGATAGTAATGTTTCATAATAATGCATCTCTTATTAATCATCATAGTATTTGGATCTTGGAAAGTGTTATTTCAGTTCTGTCAGAGTTGTAGTTCAAGAGTAATTCAATGATAAAGTTTCCCCTTCCCGCACCTTTTACTGATGTAACACTGCTCAGCCAGAGCAGAAGGGAGGTGCACAGGTAGATTGCAGAGAGGGACAATCTTCAATTAAGATAAGGGAAAAAGCTGAAAAACTTGCCAAGGGGGCAGGGCGTTCATTGTTCTCATAGGAAGAAGATTGTCCCCTTCTGTTATCTGTCTGGGCTTACAACCAGATTCCACATCTGAGAAGAGATGGCTTACACTAGGTAAAAGGGGTGGGAGGGGGATACTTTATCCTTCAATAACTCTTGAACCACAACTCTGACAGTATTGATATAACACTCTCTATGGCTCAAATAATATGAAGATAAACTGGACCTGCTGTTTTTGTGAAACATTACAATCCCTTTAAAGGAACACTAACCTCTAAAAATGAACTGGAGTTATATGCACTTAAATACCCTCTGCTTCATGCTAGTCTCAGTAAAAAAATGTTGACAGGGTTCCCTGAGTCTGATGTACTAAGAAGAAACTAAGGAATTTGGGGGCAAACCGTGTGTACCATAGTGGAGAAATACAAAATTCCCCAAATTCCCATTGATTTAAAAAGGGATTTTAAACTATTTTATACTAGACAGGTCTTGCAATGCACTGTTGACCTCTCTAGTATTTAGAGGGTAGAATTCTCCATTTGGATCAATGGGAGCTTCTGTTTGGCTCCTAAGATGCTGTTGATTTGCACCAGAAACTCTAACCACTAAGCGGTGATAAAGACCTGATAAAGTGGAGATGACTTCTACAGTGATATAACGTCTCCATTTCCTATGTTATTTTGTGGAACCTATGTGCTAAGATCTCCAAAGTCAAAAAGAGTGCATAAGGTCCATATAATAACATAGGAACTGGATAAGTCATCTGTGCTTTATCACCTTCCTATCACATCTTAGTGAATCTCCCCCCTGTTCTTTTAATACATCAGCCTCTCTGCCATAACCATAATGTCTTGTTAGGTGTCACTGAGATGCTAGCCCAGGATTGTCTATAAAAAGCCTTAGGTAAGGGTTTGAATACAATATAAGTAAGTATGAATATTAATATATTAACTGTATTAGCTCTTGTCTCATAAACAGGGCAAACTAAATTAATCAAGAGGTGTCTATATAAGACAGACTACACATGCATTAAAAAACAACTTCATATTTATATTTTAGAGGTCTAACAAACAATATTTTTTTGCATATGCTAGCTGTAAGTACATGACATTTAAAGTTATAGCAACCAGTTTCAATTTAGGTGTTAGCGATCCTTTAACCCTTTGAGTGCCAGTGAGAGTCTGTGTTGAACACCCCTCTGGCTCCCAAAAGGTTAAATACACTTTTAACTCTTTCATTGCTGGGTTGCTCACCTTAGAGGCAACACTGCCTAGAATGTATATCATCTAATGTAATCAAGTAAAGAAACCTCAGCATATCCCCCACCTCCTGGCATGCTTCAGATAGGAATCTTGTATTTCAAAGGCCAGTCTAAATAAGGAATTCTTGGGATGCTTTGGGGCATATTTCCCACTGCAAAAGCAAGCTAGATAAGACTACTAATATCTTTACATACCTTATGGCAGGTAGGTGGTACCTCAACTCCTGTGATGTTGCAGTGCTAGCATTGGTCAGGAAAAGAAGCAACTGCTTCTTACTATCTCCAACTGGTTTTAAAGGGAATTTATTATGCATGAGATATATGAGAGATGGTTATGTGTTTCAGTGTCACAAAGGGAACTGGTAGTGTGGGAGGTACAAAGAGAGCTGGGTGTGTGACACAGATAACATTGGGTGTGTGTCCCATACAGGGAGGTGTATGCGTGTGTGTGACAAATGGAGCTAACTACACGGAATATGCATTTCACAGATTGATTTGGTTCTATGTTTTACAATTGGATCTTTTTTGTGTGTTTGTGTATAGGTTTCTGAAACAAAGCTTATGATACACACGTGATGTAAGAGCCTTAATCCTTTAAAGGACCAGATAGGTATGCAACATATTACTTCAAAATGCTCTCTTCATCTCTCTGGTCCTTACATGGTTAATGAGAGATGCAGACACAGCTATATGTAACAAATTCCTTGTTTTGTGCGTGTGTATGAGAGAGAGAGAGAGAGAGAGAGCGTGTGAGTGCTTGTAGATGTGTATGTGCGTAAGATAACGTAGGATATGGGTGTTTGTGACAGAGAGTATGTGTGTGTGCACATTACATACTCCTCTGGTCCTTAAAGGGTTAAAGAGTGATAGAGATACAGCTATAGCTGAATGACTGCTGTGTGTGTGTGTATATGTGCGTGTGAGAGAGAGAGAGATTGTGTATATGCAAGCATGTGTGGGAGTGTGTATGTATGAGTATGTGTGAGTGCTTGTGTGTGTGTGTATGTATGTGTAAGAAAGAGAAAATATAGGTGTGTGTGTGTATAACATCACACACCCTTCTGGCCTTTAAAGGTTTAAAAAGCGATACAGATACAGCAATATGTGACTGGTGTGTGTATGTGTTTGTGTGTGAGGGAGACAGCACATGAAGGTGTGTGTGGAAGTGTTTCAGTATGTGTTACACACCACTCTGGCCATTAAAGAGTTAATGATTGATACAGCTATATGTGGCAGATTGCTCTGTGTGTGTGTGAGTAAGTGAAAGAGAGTAAGTGTATGTGCTAGGTGTGCGCATATGTGTTTGTGTGTCTGTGAGAGTAAGTGTATATGTAGATGTGTTTGTGTGTTTGAGAGAGAGAGAGAGAGAGAGTTTATGCGTAGTTTTGTGTGTGAGAGAAATACAGTATATGTGTGTGTGTAGAGTATGTGTGCAGAAGAAAGAGTGTGAGTGTGTGTAAGAGGGAGTGTAAGTGTGTGTGAGCCAGAGTGTATGTGTAGTGTGTATATATGTGTGTGAGAGAGACAGAGAGTGTTTATGTATATGTATGTGTGTAAAGACATATGCAGACCTTTATGTATGTAGAGGTGCTAATGCTATGTGTATTTAAAGGGATAGTAATGTTTCACAAAAACAGCAGCTCCAATTAATCTTCATAGTATTTGAGCCATAGAGTGTGTTATTTCAATACTGTCAGAGCTGTAGCTCAAGAGTAATTGAATGATAAAGTATCCCCCTCCCGCCCCTTTTACCTAGTGTAACACTGCTCACATCAAATGTGGAATCTGGTTGCTTGACCAGACAGATAACAGCAAGGGACAATCTTCTTACTATGAGAACAATGAAAACCCTGCCCTCCTTGACAGGTTTTTCAGCTTTTTCCCTTATCTTAATTGAAGATTGTCCCCCTCTGCAATCTATCTGAGCACCTCCACGCTGCTCTGAACTGAGCAGTGTTCTATCAGTAAAAGGGGCGGGAGGGGGATACTTTATCATTCAATTACTCTTGAACGACAACTCTGACAGAACTGAAATAACACTCTCCAAGGCCCAAATACTATGATGATTTTATTATGAAACATTACTATCCCTTTAAGACAAAAAGGGTTATTTGAACAAAAATAGAGCAATTATGGGGCAAACAAATTGCACTATATGTATCCAGTACAGCTGTCCATTGTTTTAAATGGGGCGTTAGCTCCTTGAAAGCTAGAAAAGTTTTGATACTTTGCTTCACTCTCCAATGGTCAAGGGGTATTCAATGTGTTTAAAACCCTTTTTAAACCAATGACAAAAACTTCCCCGGATGGGAACGCAGTGTACAGCGAGGGGAAGCATGTCGCGGGGATGACTGATGCAGTAGGAAGTGTGTGCCTTAGGGAGAAATAAAGGAGGTGGGCTTATAAGGGTTGGTGGCAGGAAGTGGATTGCTGTCCGGGGAATAGAGGACAAGGTGAAGCATCCCTCCCTATTATGATGTGTTTGGTGGTGTTTCCTGAAGGGGCAGATAGCCCTTGCATGGATTGATAACTGATGTGGTAAGGTTATTGTTACGGTTTTCTGACACTCAGACACAGGTAGAGTAAAAAAACAGTTTTATTGAAATAAACTTAAATGAACAGCGCCCCTGGGGGCCAAGAATAGTAATGGCAATATACAGGCCCAAATAAGTATAGCGTAGATATATAGATCAGGCAAGTAATATATACAGGGGTAAAGGTGGAGAAACTGAATAGTTTAGCAAACTGATTGGCCAACGCCCAGAAGGTAATATCAGTCTCTAGGTGGTGCAAGGAGGGTGTATTGTGTGACTGGACTAATCACTCTCAGATATCTCACAAAGAACGCCCCAAAATAATCAGCGCCTGACCAGAGCTGAGCCTATACCACCGTAGTGGGATAATCAGGAGATAAGCTACTGCAGAAGCTAACCAGAACCTGAATAACCCTCAATACTCTCACGGATATAACCCTGCGTGTGCCAAAGGGACTAGAACCCTAAACACCCCTTGGGTGCCAGAACGGAGCAATCACTGCACAAGCAATAGTGAGCCAAAGTAACTGGTAGTACGGCAGATCGATTAACACATTGAGCACTCGAAGACCAGAGCCGGGACACCCTTCCGGTGCCGTTACGGAGCACACACTGCAAGAGCCTACTGGAGGTACCAACGCCAACCGGCGTGACCACGGCTCTGCATGAGCACCGGGACGGACAACAGCTCTGCTAGTGTGAATAGGTAGGCTAGGTTGGTAAGGCACAGGCTCAGTAAGTGTTAAATGGCTCAATCAGAACACACTGGCTTGGCAAGTGTATGAGAACAGGCTCAAATAACGAAGGCAACCGGCACAGCAAGGGTTAATGCAGGTTCGGTAAGGAAGACTACAGCTCAGCAGTGCTATGAGGACTGGCTCAGGCAACAGCTTGGTGGAATAGAGAGAGGATTAGCCAGAGCAACACAAACACAGTTCAGAATGTCGCCAGACGGCGACCGGAATCACACAGGAACACAGGAAACGATCACGGAGCAGGAACTTCAGCCAGAGCCGGGTCAATCACGGAGCAGGAACATCAGCCAGAGCCGGGTCAATCACGGAGCAGGAACGTCAGCCAGAGCCGGGTCAATCACGGAGCAGGAACGTCAGCCAGAGCCGGGTCAATCACGAGCAGGAACAACGGAATGGTCAAACAAGCCGGGTCGGTACACAGGAATGCGGAAACACAGCAACAAGGTGCAGGATCAGGAACACCACGAAAGGGCATCTGACAAGTGCCCAAAACCCAGTATATAAAGGAATATCCTGGGCGGGCCAATCAGTCTCCTCCAATGCACAGGTAACAACAGAAGAGATTGACAGGGGATCACGGGAATCGTGATAGTTATGTAGAATTTATCCTCAGGCAGAATCCCTTTGGGAGTTTGCTCCGGATTTAGGTCGCAGGTGGATGACATTACCCATTGAAGCTAAAGTGGCTGGCCAACGCAGTAATTCCTTGGGAGTCGGCTGTAAGTGCTGAACAGTGGTGGAGTCAGCTGTAAGTGCTGATGAATGTTGGGGTCATCTGTAGTGCTGAAGAATGCTTGGTTTCAAGGAATGTGGAGTGACAAGGACTGTCAGTTTAATGCTTGGTTTCAAGGAATGTGGAGTGACAAGGACTGTCAGATTAATGATGAATTATTATTATGGTTGAATAAGAACAATAATAATAATGTGATTGGAAGTAGTTAAATAAAGCTGTGGCCTGTTATCCCCAAAAGATGTGTCTGTGTTTATTTGGGATCTCTCCTCATGACATGTTTATTTATTACCTATGATGCAGTTGGTTTGTCCCAGAATGGCTCTACTTTTGACATCCTACATATGTTTCAAAGATGTTTGTGTGTATGTATATGGCACATCTCCAACACTTTGGGAAACAATGTATTGGAGACCTCTAGCATTCAAGGAATTAAAAACCACATGTAAGAGGGCATTAGACTTTTTTAATGGGAAAAAGAATCTGGCATGATTTTCGCAGGAGTGGGCAGGGGTAGCCCCCCCATGCCCAATCCTGTGAGAATCTCTGCAAGGACTTCAACCTCCACCACACTACACACCTCCTCCCTCTACACCCTCACTCCCATTCTCCTCATTGAATTAGACTCCCCTTCATCTTTTTTCCTCACAAATGCTGTACATAATACAACGAATGCTATAAGCAATATGCACATCGATGTACGTAATACGGCAAACACTATATGCAAAATGCTGTATGCCAAAAGCTATACACCAATCCACCAAAAGCAATATGTCAAATGCTATACGCCAAACACTATCCTCCAAAAGCAATAAACGCTATACCCAAAATGCTATACGCCAAACACCATACTCAATATGTCAAACACAAAAGGCTATAAGCCAAACTCTGTATGACATTCGCTACATGCCATAGGCTACACTCATTACACCAAACCCAAAATGCCAAATTCTATGCTTAATACACAATACACCAACAGTAAAACTCTATATGCAATAAGTCAAACATGAAATGCCAAAAGCTATATGCCAAACGCTATACTCAATCCACAAAAAAACAATACGTCAAATGCAATAAGCCAAACTATATATGTAAAAGCAATACACCAAACGCCATACACAAAAAAGGCAAACTCTATACGCAAATCATCAGACGCCATACTCAATATGCCAAACAAAAAACGCTGTATGCTATGCTCAGTAAACCAAAACGCAAAATGATATATGCCAAACACTATACACAAAACTTCAAATGCAACACGGCAAAAGCAAAACGCTATATGCAATACGCCAAACAATATATATTTAAACACGATACACAAAATGTCAAACGCTATAAGCCAAACACAAAAGCCAAATACTATATGGTGAATGCCATACGGCAAATGCCATATGCCAAATGCTATACGCCAAACGCTTTAGCCAAATGCTATACCCAAAATGTCAAACGCTATACGCAATACTCTAAATTCTATATGCCAAACACTATACTCAATACGCCAAATGCTATATGCCATACACTAAACGCTATATGCCAAACACTATACGACTGTCATGGTTTTTGATGAACACTCAGAACAGTTTGGTAAGGTTAAAATAACTTTATTAAAGAAAAGTTCAAAGACATAGATAGACCTATGGCCCGTACAACAGAGTAGATATACCGGCAAGTGAATACAACAGTATAGGCCAATATAGGAGTTACATGTGATGAAAATGACAATCTCCAGACAGTAGACGTCTTGACTGGGATCAGGACAGCTGGCATCATCAGCAGGCAGCGGCTGACCACAGGACCCAGATCGTAAGTGGTCCAGAGGAGGGTGACTGGCTCAACACAGAGGAGCGAGGCAACTGTGCTGGCACAACCCAGATGCCTGGGCGGTACAGAACCCAAGGATCGAGGCACCACTGACCCTGGCACCGGATGGCAACAGACCGAGATAACTCTCCCAGAAATAACCCTAGAGCGCTAGGGGTGGATCGCAGCACAGCGAGTATAGTGGTGGAAACAACCAATGTCCCCTCTATGAGGATGGTGCAACGTAACGCTGGCTCTTGAGCCGGAGGCTCCTGCAGATGAGATAAGCATCACTCTACCTGGAATGTCCAGGTACTCAAGGAGTCAATCGGGATCACCCAGAATACTGCCACATCCAGAGGGAGTGAGCCCAGCGAGGTATGAGAGGTGGACACAGAGAGATCAGAGTAACACAGTCAGTGATAGAACACTGCACCGGTACTTCGCTTGTATACTCCGCTAAAGCGGTATGGAGAGAGACTAGGCACTAAGCCTAGCTAACGGTTGACAAGAAACAGAGCCTTGCAGCGCAACCGGTTAACTTACAGCAACCACTGATAGTAATGGAGGCAACAGCGAGGCCACAGTAGTATGCTGGAGATGCACGATACGAGAGACAAGGAAGCGCACAGGGCAACCGGCAGCCAGAGGGGTCAGGTACAGGACCGGTACACAGACCAGCACCGAGTAACAGAAGCGGGTTCTAGCCAGAACACTCGGTAATGGAAGTGGGTACACAGCCAGGCCAGGTTAGCAATGGAGCGGGTTCTCAGCCAGATACAGTCGGTAACGGAAGTGAGTTCTCAGCCAGGCCAGGTCAGCAACGGAGCGGGTTCTCAACCGGATACAATCAGCAACGGAGCAGAATCAGGAACATCGTCAGGCAGGCCGGGTCATACACAGACATCAATAACGGATCAGAATGCAGGAACAAATACACCACGAAAGGGCACCATATTGAAGAAATGACAGGGTATATAAAGGCCATCACTGGGCAGCGACAAAAGGTGTTATCCAGTCAATAACCAGCAATGCAAACTAGCCGTCAGAATGTCGCCGCCTGCTGCATAAAGCATGGGCACCGTGATAACGACATACACCGAACTCCATATGTAAAATATAATGCACCAAAAGCTATGCACAAAACACCAAACGCTATATGCCGAATGTCATATGTCATACACAATGCACCAAATGCTATACACAAACGTCAAACACTATACGTCAAACACAATACACTATACTCCAAATGCTATATGGCAAACATAAAACGCTATACACAAAAAGGCAAAATGCTATACGCCAAACCCAAAACACCACACGCCAAACAACATATGCAATACACCAAACTCCAAAAGCTATATGCACAATGTTATATGCACCATCAAATGCTATACGTCATGCACCAAATGTTATACACAATACGCAAAATATTATAGACAAACCCCATATGCTAAATGCAATACGCTAAAACCTATATGCTATACACCAAATGCAATATGCTAAATGCAATATGCCAAACATAATACGTTATGCCATGCACCAAACACAATATGCCAAAAACTATACACAAAATGTCAAACGCTATATGCAATGCACCAAAAGCAGAACGCCAAACTCTATACACAATACATTATTTGCTAAATGCTAAATCAATACCGTATATGCAAATGCTATAAGCCTTAAGCTATACGCCATACACCTAATGCTATATGCCATACGCTATATGCAAAATGCTATAAGAAAAACTCTTTATGCTATATGCAATATGCTAAAAGTTATAAGCTATATGCCAAACGAAATGTGCCAAATACTATTCACAAAATGTCAAACACTATATGACAAATGCCATACTCCAGACACAAAATACTATACACAAAATGCTATACACCAAATGCTATATGAAAGACTTGAAAAGCAATATATATGCCAATCACCATACGCCAACCACAAAATGCTATATGCAAAACGTATACACCAAACTCCAATGCCAAAAGCTATATGAAATACTCCAAAAGCTATATGCTATTCACCAAACACTATATGCCAAACACCAAATGCTATATGCAAAATGCTATATGTCAAAAGCCATATGCTATATAACAAACGCTTTATGATACAATCCAAATGTTATATGCCAAACCCTGTAGGCCATACACCGTACACTATATGCAAAACGCTATATATGCAATTTGCCAAATGTTATACTCCATACCCCAAATGCAAAATGCTATATACAATATAGCCAAAAGCTAAATGCTATACGCAAAATGCTATACTCCAAATTCTATACACTAAAAGCAATCTTCCAAACGATATATGCAATATGCCAAACACTATATGCAACAGCCAAAAGCCATATGTTATATGAAAAAACCTATACGTCAAATGCTATACATTAAACGCCATACACCAAATGCTATAATCAATATGCAAAACACTAAATGTAATAAGCCAAACGCTATATGATATATATATATATATATATATATATATATATATATATATATACTCCAAACCCAATATGCCAAACGCTACACACAAAACATCAAACGATATATGGGCAAAGCTGTGCCAATGTTGCCAAAGAGTATATATATATATATATATATATATATATATATATATATATTTATTCGAAAGGTTAAGTAGTAATTTGGACAAGGTTACTGTTTTAATGTAGTATACCTGGATTTCACAAGCACCTTTGATACTGTGCCTCATAACAGGTTTCTGAATAAATTATAAGGATTCGGTTTGGGACATGATATCTGTGCATAGATAGAACTGATTAAATGATAGATGGCAGAGAGTTGTAAATGAAATCTTTTAAAGTTGGTCTAAAGTCTAAATTTGAATTTTCGTGTCTTTCTTTAATTCAATTTATTTGTGTTTTTTGGATTTCATATTAACAATTCTGATATGAATTTTAAATATCTTTAATGTTACGGTCGTTAAGACAAAGTTAAACAGAGGATTATGAAATAAAATATCTTCTCTGCTTATTAATTACAAGAAAACTATATGTGACCCTAAGGGAAGCATTAGGACCCGATTTGCAGTATTCTCTCATTGCTTAGATTTTATTCTCAATTTATCGGAGGACAGGGTTAACAAGAACAATTAGATCTGATACATTATTATTGACATTATCAAGTAGATGGAACTGGATTGGCGCAATTCCTGTTATCAGGGATATTTAAACTTGCACTATCTAAAGAACAAATGTTTGCCTCTGATGAAGCCCAAGTAGTGAGCGACACGCGTAAGGCGTATTAATGTATGCAGTGTATTGTGCTTTGAGGATCTCCTCTGCACTAACTTTTCATTTAGCCACCAGCAATTTAGAACAGTTTAGCTTTTAGCGATCGGGGAGCTGAACATGAGTGATAACCGGCATTGGACCCAGGCCAGGGAGTCGCTACGTTGTTGCAAGCTCCTGATCGCAGGTGTTGCTGAATAGTGATCTGTTCCTAAGAAATGGCTAAGGTTTTTACCTGCACTGTGCAAAATATATAGCTCTATGGCTTCTTAGCAAGATGTATAGGACTCGGTTTTGAACACACGCTGTGTACCTGTACAAACTAGTGCTATAACTTAAGCTCATAGACCGCCATTGTATCCCTGGCGTTTTGTTGAGCAAATATGCCTGGAAGCTTCTTTAAGCACAGTGTTAGTAACCTCGCCACTTGAGTGTCTGAAATATAAGGACACTTGATATAAGATATTTGTTACCAGGGTGGCGTTAATGTTGATTATATATATGCCCACTTCTTTAGATCGACTGTTCCTTTAAGGAGAGAGATTGACTGTTCCTTTAAAGGGATAGTAACACTTCGTTTTAACTTTATTTTATTTTGTAGGCATTAAAAAAACATGAAGAATGATATAAGTCTTATCTCTCAAACCTTTATGGTTTATGAGATATTCACAAGCAAAGTTCCCCTCCCCGCCCCTTTTACCTAGTGTAAGCCATCTCTTCCCAGATGTGAATCTGGTTGTATGACCAGACAGATAACAGAAGGGGACAATTTTCTTTGTATGAAAACAATGAAAGCCCTTCCCCCCTTGACAAGTTTTTCCATTATCTTAATTGAAGATTGTCCCTCTCTGCAGTCTACCTGGGCATCTCCCTTCTGATCTGGTTGAACAGGGGGGGGGATACTTTGTTTGTGAATATCTCTTAAACCATAAAGGTTTCAGAGATAAGACTTATATCATTCTTCATGTTTTTTTAATGCCTACAAAATAAAATAAAGTTAAAATGAAGTATTACTATCCCTTTAAGGAGAGAGGTGAGAGTGATAAGTGACCGCTTATATGGACAATTCTCACTGATATATATCACTCTATTTGAGAGATAAATCTTAGAAAAGTAGACAAACGGGCATTTGACTTCTGCCCAACTATTCTGTGTGGGGAAATAATTAACCCCTTAAGGACCCATGACGGTTCTGCACCGTCATGGCTTAAATGATAGCAGCATGCCTCCGTGCACGCTGCTGTCATTAAATCCAGGCTGAGACTGAGCGCTCCGAGACTGGGGCATTCAGTCTCAGCCCTTCTTCCTTCTTCCAGTTCATGCGATCGCCGTATCAGCGATCACATGTACCGGCATAGTGACAGATAGAGGCAGCATGCAAAGCATGCTGTCTGTGCCTGTCTCGTCTGCCTCTGTCTCCCTTGCTCTCAAAGTAAGGGAGACAGAAGTAGACGGGAGACACCTAGTAGTTAAAAAAAATACAGCAGTTGGGGGTATTAACCCCTTCACTGCTGGTGCAGGAGGCTGGCTAAATGCAGGTCAATTTTTGACCTGCAATTTTACACTTTTTTTTTTTAAAAACACCACACTTTTTTTTTTTTTTACAAAAACATATTTTTATTTTAAAAAAATATATATAATTAAACAATATTGCAAGTGTGATTGTTGTGGAGCCATGTAATACACTTATATACACCACCAAATGCCAGGGACAAAAAAAGTGTCAAAATAGGATGGGAAAAAGGGACATGGGGATTTTCACCCAGGGGGGACAGTGGCCACTTTAAACTGCGCATTTTGTAGGTATGACTGACCGGTCATACCTTTCATGCAGTCTCTATAAAAATTTAACCCTTTGTGGCCAATTGATCCCAAGAGAAAAATCAAAAATGGTGTTTTTTTTTATTTTTATTTTTTTTTACCTTTTTTTAATTTTAATAAAGTGAATGGTGGGTTATCCATATAAATAGGGTATCAAATGAAAGCCCCATTTATGCTTAAAAAAACAGTATATAATTTATGGGGGTGGAATAAAAGCCTAAGAGGGAAAACACTGTTGAACAAAGACATAGTCAAAAAGGTCAGAATTGCTCCGGTCCTTAAAGGGATAGTAATACTTCATTTTAACTTTATTTTATTTTGTAGGCATTAAAAAAAACATGAAGAATGATATAAGTCTTATCTCTGAAACCTTTATGGTTTAAGAGATATTCACAAACAAAGTATCCCCCCCCTGTTCAACCAGATAAGAAGGGAGATGCCCAGGTAGACTGCAGAGAGGGACAATCTTCAATTAAGATAATGGAAAAAGCTGAAAAACTTTTCAAGGGGGGAAGGGCTTTCATTGTTTTCATACAAAGAAAATTGTCCCCTTCTGTTATCTGTACTGTCATACAACCTGATCCACATCTGAGAGGAGATGGCTTACACTAGGAAAAAGGGGCGGGGAGGGGAACTTTGCTTGTGAATATCTCATAAACCATAAAGGTTTGAGAGATAAGACTTATATCATTCTTCATGTTTTTTTAATGCCTACAAAATAAAATAAAGTTAAAACGAAGTGTTACTATCCCTTTAAGGGAAAACGACCTCAGATTTTCCTGGTCCTTAAGGGGTTAATGCATACGAAAATACTGCATACTATATATTTTAAAGTTTTTCTTTTGCTTTGATTTTTTGTTTTTACATATTTTAATAAAAGTTATGTCTTAACAAACAATATATTGGATATGATAAATTTGAGATTTGTCTAAGGTACACTTTACAATATGAAGACGGGTTACAGAGTGCCTATAAAATAGTTTATTTTCGTTTCTTTTTCTCTATATCTTTTTTTGTTGTAGCAAATACTATATGGCACCTCCCCTTTATAGTTTGTGAATAAGGGGGCAATGTAACCAGATATATTTAGGGTGGTGCTAATATTCTCTATATATTTTCTTTTTGCTTGTGTATGGAAATACATACAGAGCAGGGTGTTATTTATCTGCAGAGAGATTTGGATAAACTGAGTGAATAGGAAGAAAAGTGGCAAATAAGGTTTAATATAGATAAATATAAGGTTATATGCATTTAAGCTGCAGAAACAGATATTACATATACACTGAATGGGAAACTACTTGGGGAATCGTCATTAGAGAAAGAGGAGTGCTGATAGACAGTATATTTCACAGCAGTGTGCAGTGTCACTTAGCCACTCCATAAGCCAATAGGGTATTATCTTGTATAAAATAGGTATAGATGCACTGGATAGGAATATAATTATATTTCTATATAAATCCTTGTTAAAATCTAATCTGCGATATGGAGTACAGTTTTGGGCACCAGTTCTTAAGAAAAAGACATTACTTAACTAGAAAAAGTACATTAAAACTTATAGAGCGAGGATAAAGAGACACTAGCCAAATTGGGTCTGTTTACATTAGAGAGGAGACATCTAAGGGGTTATATGATTGCCGTTTACAAATATATCCAAGTTCAGACGAGAGAAAGGTGCATTTGACTAAAACAAAGACAGGGCTTTTTGTTTACAGTAAGGGCAGTGAAGTTATGTTGACTGCCATCTGGAGTTTGGAAGGAATTTATTTACCTACTCGGGTCTTAATTTGAAATTGCTTCATTTTTTGGGGGGTTGCCTTCCTCTGGATCAACAGGTTGATATGGCATAGGCTGCCTTCTTCTGGATCAAAAGGGTGATATGGCATAGGCTGAACATGATAGATGCTTTTTTCAGTCTTATCTAAAATATGTTATTATATATGCAATGCCACCTGGTGACCAGATAAGAAAATTGCAGTTCAACTTAAAAAAAAAAAAAAAAGAAAAAAATAACTATTTGAACTGTAATCACTCACAGCAGTGGAAATGTCTTTGCTTTACTCAGCAGGAAAACCCTAATAATATAGTTTTTCATAAATAAAAATCACTGCTCTTTTAACCACTTCTCTGTTAAAGATGTGGTAGTCCTCTTTGGCTGAGGAAATCCCAATACCAGGGCAGGGCTGACAACTTGTGGCCTGGAGGGCAACTACAATCAAAAGGACCAATTCTACTATCATTCCAGCCCACTGTCCCAGCCCACCCCCTTTTATTAAATTTTAAAACTGCCATTAACCCTTTGAGTGCCAGAGGGGTACACCACAAAGCAATGCTCAAAGGGTTAGTGTTGTGAAGTAAGGCAATACCACGATGCTTACAATTGAAATGGGGTTATACTGGTGCAACTACAGAGCTTACAGTTTAAGTAAAGCTACACTAGTGATACCATAGAACTTACAAGAGAAATGGGTTATGTTATACGTGTGTCTTCACATGGATTGTAGCTCCAATTAAATTGTAAGCTCTGTGGTATCACTAGTGTAGCTACATTTGCAGTAACAAGCGGGAGTGGCCCACCAGCCCAGACATATGACTGTCACTGGCCCAGGGGGCAATTGCCCCCCTGCCCCCCAGGTCAGCCCTTCCCTGCCCAATACATAAATGACATCTTCATTTATAAGCATAATGACTTCAGTTATATGATGGCAGAGGCAATCCACTAGACCACAAGGGGAAAATGCACTAAAGGGATAGTAATACTTTGTTATAAAAATCTCCAGCTGACAGCTGCAGAATCCAGTCATTTGACCAGACGAAGTTCTTCAGCAGAGCTGAAATCACAATGTTTATGAAGACATACTTCATTGGAACGGACTACAAAGTGCACCTGGTTTGAAAGCAAACTTTGTAGACTGTTCCAATGAAGTAGTTCTTCATAAACACCGCGATTTTGGCTCTGCTGAAGAGCCTCCGAATTCTGCAGTTGTCAGCTAGAGAGCTGACATATGAGAAAGAGGAGGGAGGGGGGAAGTTTAAATGCTATGAATACACAAATGATTAAGTTCTGAGACATGTGAAGTAGCTTATTCTAATTCTATTATTAATATCTACAATTTTAAAGATTTTTAAAACAAAGTATTACTATCCCTTTAAGGTTTGATAAAGAGGTGATAAAGTGGAGATGACTTCATTAGATGCACTCTACAATCCCTATGTTATTCTATGGAGCCAGTGAACAAGAGCAGAGATAGCTCTAGTCTCAATACTGCAACTAAGGATAAACTGACAGGCCGAGGACAACAAGGAGCGAGTAGGCAGCCAGAGACACAGGTCAGAACTAGTGTTGAGCGAGCACCCCGATGCTCGGGTGCTCTGACCGAGCACCGCCGGAGGCTCGAGTGCTCGGCCGAGCACCCGAGCCCCATTGAATTCAATGGGGCGACACGAGCATTACACCAGGCACCCCCTGCTCTGATGAGGGGAGGGTGCCTGGTCAATGCCCCCCTTCATCTCCACAATGCCCCTCTTCCACAATGTCCCCCTTCCACAATGTCCCCCTTCATCTCCGCAATGTCCCCCTTCATCTCCGCAATGCTCCCTTCATCTCCGCAATGTCCCCCTTCATCTCCGCAATGCCCCCTTCATCTCCGCAATGCCCCCCTTCCACAATGTCCCCCTTCCACAATGTCCCCCTTCATCTCCGCAATGTCCCCCTTCATCTCCGCAATGCCCCCTTCATCTCCGCAATGCCCCCCTTCCACAATGTCCCCCTTCATCTCCACAATGTCCCCCTTCATCTCCGCAATGCCCCCTTCATCTCCGCAATGCCCCCTACCTCCAGTCCCTGGTGGTCCAGCGGAGCGTCTGCAAGATCTGTGCCTCCTCCGGCACAGATCCCTGCCACCCGAACATGGCGGGCGAGCACATGGCGGTACTCGTACGAGTACCGCCATGTGCCGAGCAGAGCGATGCTCGAGCCGATCCGAGCATCGGCCGAGCATGCTCGCTCAACACTAGTCAGAACTGATGTGGGTAGTCAGATAAGCCGGGGTCATACACGGAGTGAGCAGTCAACCAGAGCCACAGGTCACAATGTGGGTAGCCAGACCAGGGCTGGCCCAAGACATTGTGCTCCTGGGTCCAAGGATGACGGCCCCCCCAAATTATCCTTATAAGGATGACATTAGAACGCAGTCACCACGCAGTTTGTTTAACCCTTTTAGGACCAGATAAGTGTTCTCACTCCTCTAGTCCGTAAAAGGTTAAAATCTGAGAGACCGATGGAAACCTATTATTCATAATAAAAAGTAAGAACATTGTCCAGACAGACGATTAATACAGCTCCTCACTGCCAGTTCATTGTCGATTCACATGATAGGGCCAAATAATACTATAATTTACAACATTTATTTGTAATCTTCTTTGCATCTTCCAAGTCTGCTTCTCAATTCCTTCTAGGTCTGCTCTTAGTTACTGCTCATCACTGCTGGAATGAGACCCGGTAGACAGCAGTGAGATGTGACATAGCAGGATTAGAAAAGCAGACTTGGCAGAGCTTTTATTAAGTAAGGTCACTCCTTAATTGATGTGACACAGTGGGTACACAATTTATCAACCCAAGAGCAAAGGCGCATACAAGAAGATGCACAATATAGATATTATTTGCAAACATAATCCAAACACCAATAGAATCCCATACCATACAATACTTGATTTTGTTATGGAATTGTTGATTCAAGAAACATTTTCCAAATGAAATAAGGGGAAAAAGCATCTGTACCCTCTATAATTACGCTACTACTGCCAGTTCCGACCCCAGACCTGAACCTGGCAATTATGATAAGAAAATTGCACTACGTACATGTCTGGGTGTGAATGCAGAGCTCCTGTGTCTTCCCTAATCATTGTACACTGCTCTCTCACAACTACATTGTATCACGTGAGGAAGTTACAGGCCTGCCCACCCCTACTCAATATATCTGATTGACTGGCTAGCCAAGCCAGCGGTTCCAAAACAATAATCGTTGGGGCCATGGAACCCCAGTGGGGCCAGTGTCAGCCTGCCGGCTGAAAAAGTATGCAGAGGACAGCTCCAGTCTATATTCAGGGCTGCCCACAGAGACACTTGGGGCTTCAGCCCTCTAGCCCACCCCTAGCGACGCCCCTGCTCTCAGCAACAAAGTTCTGGTTTATTTGACTAGACTCCATAGACTTTGGAGACTAGGAAAATAACCCAGAACTTTGTTGTTGAGAGTCACAGACATTCAGGTTCTGTTTCAGCCTTCAGGGACAGCTTTCCGATCCCCCCAGACAGCTGACTGGGATCAATTTGGAGCTACACAGAGAAGTACCAGACATCTTACTAGGTCTGCTCCCATAGGTGAAAACTTAGTAAAATAAGATAATTGTCTTGTAAGTCATGAGGCCACCATGACCAGCTTCAGCTTTTGTAGGAAGGAGGTGGGTCAAGACGTTGGGTGAGGACCTGTATAATAATGTCTGTAAGTGTACAACTGTTGCTATTTACCTGGTCACCTGGGGGCCTCCCTGTGAATCGGCTTTAACAGACAACGAGTGAAGCAGATAAGCAGTGAACACACAAGCTCCTCCCGCAGCCAACGAGAGCCCTCTGCAGTATCTAGCACCCACCCATAGGGGGCATTTGCGATTTCAACAAACTGGAGAATGTTGGCAATTTCCGTAAAAAGAAACACTAAGTGCAAACTTGACTCTCAGTAGTGGTCTATAGGGTAGCAAATTACTCCCCTGTTATAGTGCCATCTAGATCCCATGGACCCACCGGGACCCATGTAAGGGCCGGCTCTGAGACAGATAAGCCGGGGTCATACACGGAGAATGTAGTCAGCCAGAGTCACAGGTCAGAACCGATGTGGGTAGTCAGACAAGCCGTGGACAGACAAGGAGCGAGTTTAGAGTATTTAAAACAGCCCTGATCAGGACCTCAGCCTAGGGCTCAGGATCAGCCTCAAAAGGGTCCCCAAAAAACTGAGAGGAGCCCACAGCAGAACATTCCTCAACATCTGAATCCATCAGCAGTTCCTCTTCAGAGGAATCTGATACGTCAGGTACTCCCTGCGGTTTTCGGCAGGGAAGATTTGACGAAGGAGGGGGTCTGCCATGAATGAAAGACCCCCTGTAACTGGGATGGAAAGAGGTGCAATGTTGGCCTAAGGTCCCTAGTAGCAGCCTTGATCTTTTGCACCCAAACTGGCTCTAATACATGGCTGGAGGTCCCTGGGAGACTCTCAGGGACATCAGAACATGCTGGGCATAAAGGACCTGAGAATTCTCTAGGTAACCCTGAATGACAGGAAGAGCAATGCGCAATAGGGGATACAGAGACCCCCAGCATCCTTAGTCTTAGGTCTGGCCCCAAGCTCCAATGGTATAGACATTCTCACAGTGTCAATAACCTTACTGTATAAGAAATCACCCAATTACAGTGTGTAGGATTAAAGTTTCACCCCAGAAATCGCTAAAATAGACTTATCTGGCAGGCAAAGGGTTAATCAGCAGAGGAGAGAAGGAAAGTCCAAGCCCTGTGTAGGATACTCGTTCTGGAAATAGCACAAAATGGCTGCCACGGCGGGAGCCAATCAGAAACGAGCGTGCGAAGCAAGCCTCATTGGAAATGTAGTTTTCCCATAAAAGTACCCCAAACAGTCCCCAAAGCCCCCTGAGCCCCCCAACACACTAGAAACATGAACCGGATGATAGAGAAAGAGCAGACAAGTAAAATGAGCCATCTCTGAACTCGCTAGGTTAAACGGTTTCACAGATATGTCCCAAACTGTACAGTCCCATAGGAGTGAATGGAGCAATGGCGCCTATGCGGTAAAGTGCGCAAACTCACATTTTACAAAATTGAAAGTGTAAAACTAAAAGACATGAAACATCACTAGAACATGTTAGAATATCCAAAATGGGTAAAGTGTTAGAAACCCCCCCAAATGAATGCAAAACCAGCGGTTAAAGGGTTAAATACCACATAAACCTGCTCCAGACACCCAACAGACATACAGATAGACCCAATGAATGCAGGAGTGTGCAATAGGAACTCAAAATGAAAAACCCCTGTGCGGAGGGCCACTGTGGGACATGTGGACCTGCAGCACTCAAAGGGTTGCTCACCTTTCCTGCAGATCTTCTGTCTTCAGATTACCATGTATTAAGGAGAAGCCTCAGTGGGCAACTCCTGAGGAAAGATTTTCCCCCCAGGGCTTAAGGTCCACAAAATGCACCTGGATACTGAGCTAGCCACATCTAAGGGCATTGTCAGTTATGGTAATCCTCCTAATGGTGGTATTCCATATCTAACAGAAAAATAAAAAAATAGCTAAAATTATAGCAGAACTGTTCTCTTACCTGTGTCTTCACCAAGGAACAAATCTTACTGGAGCTGATTGGCTAGCTGCAGCCAAAAAGGGAAGGTAGGCTCCACCCTCTGCATACAATTCTAGCATTGTTCCTGCCTACAATTAAAGGGACCTACCCAAAGTTAATAAGTGTGTATCTGTCTTAAACCAAGCTGTGTGTTACAGAGCTTAATTTACGTAAACTGACAGTCATAAATGGGAGGGGACACAACCTTTATCTTTTCTATACATATATAAACCATCAACATGATTGCAGGAATGCTATTAAAGTACCATTACATCATTCTAAATATGGGTTGGCTGTACCTTGCCTTTTATATATGACTAAGGTTGCATCTTATCCCTTTCATACCAGCCAGTTGTGAAATATGCATATTTCAGACCTTGAACAGCATTGAGCTCTTGTTCGACTACATTTTATTTTAAAGCAGAACTTTCATCTTATATACAGTCACCCTGCAATAATTAAGCAGATAGTGACTAGATTTATAATAAGTCTATTACCTCTCAAAAGTAGTCGATTGTAAAGTAATCCTTAATCTTAGGAGGCCAGAAGCCAGCCATCAGCACAGACATCGCTCCTGAGCTCCCGGTCTCTTCTAACAAGCATTGCAGTGTGCCTCAAGGTAACAGAAAGGACTGACAGACCAGAAGCACAGACTGCACTAACCTGGCCGTCAGTCTCAGAAGATTAAGGATTACTTTACAATCGTCTGCTTTTGAGAGGTAATAGACTTATTATAAAGCTAGTTGCTATCTGCTTAATTATTGCAGGACGACTTTATATAAGATGAAAGTTCCACTTTAAGGGGTCTATTGAATAATAATAAATTATTATTAGCATCATTATAAGTCAACCTTTTACTAGTTAATTGCTGCTGCTCCCACCTCTGATTCTGTACTTAGTACTTTACTAAACATGAATCAAATATATCTATTCAAGGTTAAAATGTCACTCAGGCTTCAGTTTTATTAAAATTAACTCCATGCCTCTTGTGCTTTGTTGATGACATCATAAGTGACATTACGATTGATATATTTAATGAAATCAATAACACTACAAATGAGATATTATTTGCAAAGCATGGTGGGAAAGGTGCATAGATATAATGCTTGAGAAAATGTAACTGAAATTCTCAGGGTTTTTTCATTTGAGTAAACCTTTAAAAGGATAATAATACTTAATTGTATGTTTATTTAATATTATGGACATTAAAAAAATATTAAGAATGATGCAAGTCTTATCTCTCAAACCTTTATGGTTTGAGAGATATTCAAAACTAAAGTTCTCCTCTCCCTCCCTCCCCTTTCCTTGACGTCAGCGCTCTAGCTGACAGACTTGGATTCTGGTCCTCAGACTGGCCGGTGGCTCTTCAGCAGAGCCGAGATTGTGAGATATAAAAAGAACTACTTCACTGGAACGGTCTACAAAGTGTGCTTGCAAACTATGCACACTTTATGGACTATTCCAATGAAATAGTTATTTTTATATTTTGCGATCTTGGCTCTGCTTAAGAGCCGCTGGCCAGTCTGCAGACCAGAATCCAAGTCTGTCAGCTAGAGGGCAGACTTGACTGAAACAGAGAGAAAGAGGTAACTTTAGTTGTGAATATCTCTCAGACATAAGACTTACATCCTTGTTAATTTTTTTTTAATGCCTACAATATTAAATAAACATAAAATTAACCATTACTATCCCTTTAACCTTGAATTTGTATGTATGTATGTATATTTTCATTTAAATGGCGCCACACAGTGTACGCAGCGCCTTACAATAGAAGTAAGTTACAACAAATAATAGGGGATAAAATAAGTGCCACATTCATAGAAACATTAGGAGAGAGGTCCCTGCTCCAAGGAGCTTATCTAACTAGGTAATAGAAGACAGATAACAGGGCATGAGGGTATCAAGTGCTGAGGTTAAAAGTGCTGAGGTTACAAGCTTCTGTTTGTTTGAGTGAGAAAATTTACACTGGTTTCAATAAATCTAATTTTGTCTTTTGCTTTCCATTGTTTTTATCTAATTTTCCAACATCATAAGTTTATTATATTTGATCAAATACTGTATATGTGATAAAATTCCTGCTATTATTTTGAGATATAATTATCATTTAAATTTAGACCATAATCAATCAATCAAATGTATTGATTAAATACTGCACAATGTCAAACTGTCCACTTGTTTTTGAAAGAAAAAAAACCATGACAAGAAAAAAGAAACGCATCAGAACAGGGAACTCTACATTTTTTTGTACTGAACAGGTATGTATGGAATTTACACGTACTGGCAACATGACCTGAATTTCACATTTCAGACTAACCTCTCATTACGTTACAAAGTTACAAGCATTTGAAAAACAGCAGTTAACATAATGTTATTATTATTATCCTGTTTTTATATAGCACCAACTTATTCTGCAGCACTGTACAACAGGGAATAGACATTCAAAGACATTAAACAGTACAAATGGAACATCCTACATTATAATTCGCTAAGGATGTTTGTCAGAAGCCATCATGCGCAGTATAGATGCCTGAGTGTGCTGCAGTCATGAGCAGTACAGACTGCCCGCACGCCTGCTGATATGGAGCAGGGAGCTCCGAATTCAGACAGGAGTTCTCTCTGCGCACCGCTTGGTCCCAGGAAGGTGCACAGAGAGGACTATGGTCTGAATTTGGAGCACCCTGCTCCGTATCAGCTGTGGCGAGTTCAGGCAGTCAGTACTGTGCATGACTGCAGCGCCGCCACTGTTGGCCTGTGCACACAGGCTTTAAAACTAGTAAGAAATAAAAGGATCAGAGTGCCTTGATCATGAGAGCTTACACTCGAGAGGAAGGGAGATGAGACACAGAAAGAGTAACTGCTATGGGTTGTAAGTGCCTCCTGCCACATAAACTGCTGGTTGGTGGGTGGGAGAAAGAAGAGCTTTTGATTGCAGTGGTCCAGTCAAGTAGTGGGACTGTTTGGGAGAACAAGACTATGTGAACAATTAGGTTGTTATGGAGTTGTAGGTGGGGGAGTGATTTTAGAAGGGAATGAGGGTGAGTAGAAGTTGGATAGGCTGTTGATCTGCAGGGCCGGATTTACATCTCAGGAGCCTGTAGGCACAGATATCTGAAGCGCCCCCCCTCCCCGGCCATCTCCACAATGCTCCAAATCTCTATATTGCCCTCACATTGCCCCCAACACCTTCACATTGCACCCCATCAGCTCCACATTGCACCCCATCAGCTCCATATTACCCCATTCAACTCCATATTGCCCTCACATTGCCCCCCATCAACTCCACATTGCCTTCATATTGCCACATCAGCTCCACATTGCCCCATTCAACTCCATATTGCCCCCCATCAGCTCCACATTCACCTCATATTGCCCCATCAGCTCCACATTGCCCCATTTAACTCCATATTGCCCCCATCAGCTATTGCCCCATTCAACTCCATATTGCCCCCATCAGCTTCACATTGACCTCATATTGCCCCATCAGCTCCACAATGCCTCCCATCAGCTCCACATCGCCCCATTCAACTCCATATTGCCCCCCATCAGCTCCACATTGCCCCATTCAACTCCATATTGCCCCCCCATCAGCTCCACATTGACCTCATATTGCCCCATCAGCTCCACATTGCCCCATTCAACTCCATATTGCCCCCCATCAGCTCCACATTGACTCCATCAGCTTCAACTTGCCCCCACCATCTCCATGTTGCCCTCACATTGCCTCCCTCCCATTGTTCGTTTCCTACCTCCCTAGCAGATCTGTCGTCTGTGCCTCCTTTGTCACAGTCATGTAATTACTGAAGCTCCCGCGCGGTCTCCTATTCAGGAATGCAAAGGGCTGGGAGACGATGTCACAGTGGCTCAGTGGTTAGCACTGTTGCCTTGCAGCACTGGGGTCCTGGGTTCAAATGCCACCGAGGACAACATCTGCAATGAGTTTGTATGTTCTCACTGTGTTTGCGTGGGTTTCCTCCGGGTACTCCGGTTTTCTCCCACACTCCAAAAGACATACTGATAGGTGAATTTAGATTGTGAGCCCCAATGGGGACAGGAACCAATATGAGTGTAAAGCGCTGCGGAATCTGTGTGCACTATATAAATAAAGGATTATTATTATCTCCCAGCACTCTGCATTCCTACAGAGCCGACAAGGGAGCTCAGCACTTACAGGACTGTGCCAAAGGAGGCGCTAGGGAGATAAGAAATAGATAATGGGGGGGTGCAATGTGAGGGTAGCATGGAGTGGGCACTGGCGCAGCCAGCGAGGTGGCATTTTTTTATTTTTTTTATTTTTTTTTTAAGTATGAAAAAAAAAATCCCATTGTCAGGTGTCCCTCGGTGGCGTGCGCCTGTAGGCAGGTGCCTACTTTGCCTTATGGCAAATCCGGCCCTGTTGATCTGGCCTTGCTTTTAATAGTTATGAGGACAGTTGATAGGCATCCCTGAAGAGGTAGGTTTTCAGTAAGCATCTGATGATTAAAGCTGGGGGGAGAGTACGATGGGATAGGGGAGGGAATTCCAGAACTCAGGTGCAGCACGGGTGAAGTCCTGTAGACTGGAATGGGAGGATGTAATAAGAGCTGCTGACAGAAGATGATCCTGTGCAGACCAGATGGTGATTGGGAGTGTATTTGGAAACGAGAGGAAATGTAGGGGGAGAGCAATGTTAGTAAGGGCTCTGTAAGTCAGCACCAGAATTTTGAATTTAATTCTATATGCTAACATGAGCCAGTGTAGGATTCGGCAGATAGGATCGGTATTAGAGGAGCAATGTGTGAGACAGATTAGTCTGGTGGCAGAGTTCATTATGGACAGTTGTGGGGTTAGGTGGTTGAGAGGAAGGCCAGCACAGAGGAAGGCCAACACAGAACTGATGTATGAACTTTAAAGTAGTCCTACTGTACTGCCATGATCTGTAAATAACCATAAGAACTCTGTGAGGCTGATGTATTAATAACAGCTGGAGCAGGGACATGCACAGACATTTTGGGGGGCAGGGGCTCAAATGAAAAAAAGGGCACTTCTCATAATTATTATTATTATTATTATTTTTTTTTTTTTTTAAAAAGGGCACAAGGGCATTTTGGACAAAAAGGGCAGGTGCTCAAGCCCCCCTTGGTGTCTATGTGTGCACATGTCTGAGCTGGACTAATTTGGGAACAACCAAGAAAAATGCCCAAATTCCCATTGTGGTAAAAGGGTTTATTAACCCCTTGAATGCTAGAGAGGTGTCCAATGCATTGTGAAGCATACATTGGAGACCTTTCTGACATTCAGGGCAGTGCCATAACTCATTATTGGAGGGCTCAGGTGCAAATGTTTTTCAGGCCCTTAACATAAAAAAATAATTACTGATAATTTGTATTTGGGCCCTATGGTACAGTTGGCTTACCCCAGAATTACCACAATTATTCAACAGTGTACTGGAGGTCATATACAAAATGCACATACTGCAACTATCACAAGGAGAGCACACTATCAGTCAATCTGCTAAATTCAGGAGAGCTGATCCCCTGGTGTTGACCGACTGTCAATGAAGCTGATGCTGCACTGCGAGTTCCAGCAGACCAATGGGGAAACAGAACAGGTCTTCCTCTCTAAAGTCTCAAAGTTCAGTCTCATTGGCCCGGACAGTCCCTATAGACCTTTTGGTTCTTACTCATCAAACTAAACAGGTGCAATTATGGAGCACCATTGTGTTGAAGTGGAAATTCTGCAAATTCCCACTAATTTAATAAGACTTTTAATGAGAAAGAAATTGTTTGCAATGTGTTAAACATCTATCTAGCATTAAAGGGGTTAAAACCCATTTAAATCAATAGAATGATTAATTCCCCCTATGATACAGTCCAGAACTGCACCTCTTTAGCTTGATGAATAAGAATCTGTACCTGGCTTTAAGTCAGACACAGAGGTTCTATAAAGACTGTGCATGCAACCCATAAAGCTTGTGGAGTTCCATACTTATGGGTTGTGTTCTAGACAAGTGAATCTGTTTTGTGACTCCCTGATTCACCACTAGGATCTGTTTGGGGCTGTAAAGTGCAGCCTAGGTCTTTTTTACGGAGTCTTTTTCTTTAGGAGTAGTCTTAGGAAAACATGCTATTCCAGGACATACTTGAATCCAGGACATACTTGAAAACGAGAGGAATCTCAATGTATTCTTCCTGGTAAAACATTTTATAAATAAATAAATAAATAAATAAAATCTTTTAAAGGGATAGTAATACTTCATTTTTACTATCCCTCATGTTGTAGCCCTTAAAAACTGGAATTAAACTAGACCAGCAGCATCTTTCAAACCTTTATGGTTTGAGAGATATCCGCTTTCAAAGTTCCCTCTCCTTCTCTCTCCCCTGACGTCAGTGTTATAGCTGACAGCAGGGGAATCCAGTCCCAGGACCGGCGGCGACTCTGCAGCAGTGGTGAGATTGAGTTATAGTATCAGAAATCTTTCACTGAAATGGTCTTCTACGTGTGCTTGCAAACCAAGAGCAAACCAAGCACAAACAGAAGGCCATTTCAGTGAAGGATTTCTGTTCCTATAAAGCGATCTCAGCACTGCTGCAGAGCCGCCGCTTGCTCACTAACCGGATTCCCCTGCTCTCAGCTACAACACTGAATTCAGGGGAGAGGGAACTTTGAATGCGGATATCTCTCAAACCATAAAGGTTTGAGAGATGCCGCTGGTTTCGTTTAATTCCAATTTTTAAGAGCTACAAGATGGGGGATAGTAAAAATGAAGTATTACTATCCCTTTAACTGTTCCACTACAGCTATTTTTAAGTTCTGAATTATTCACCACTACCCAGAAGTCAGTTGTATTTTTAGGAACTTTCCCAGCACTTCTTACATAATTACCTTGGCTACCGTGTAATCCAGTTTTCTCCTGTCCTGTTTCCTGACAACTCTTTGATCTCTACTTATGATCCAGCTTGGCCTTAAAGGGATAGTAATACTTACAAATTACTAATCCCCATATTGTAGGCATGCTAAAAAGAAATGTATTGCCCCCAGTGTCATCTCTCAAACCCTTATGGTTTGAGAGATAATAGCTTGCAAAATTCCCCCCTCCTTCCACTTTCCCTGAAGTCAGCGTTGTAGCTGACTGCAGGGGAAGCCTGTCGTACTGTGGCTATGGAGCAGAGCCGAGATCGTGTTAATAAGAAATAATTATTTCACTGAAATGGTCTTCTACGTGTGCTTGGTTTGCAAGCACACATAGAAGACCGTTTCAGTGAAAGAATTATTTTATACTAACGCGGTCTCGGCTCTGCTGCAGAGCCGCCTGATGCACGTAAGACCGGATATCCCTGCAGTCAGCTAGAATGCTGACTTCAGGGAAGGGGGAGGGAGGGGAACTTTGCAAGCTATTATCTCTAAACCATTTAAACAGACAGTGCCTCTTAACCAAGAAAAAAAAAATAATATACATTTTAAAAAATACAGAAGTGGGGAGATTATGCCACATACCTTTTTACGTGACTCCACAAACCTTAGAACTGCAATGTTAGTTTTTGGTATTTTCATCCCATCTAAATTTCTCTGGTTTTCCTGTAATTTCAGTTGGTATCCTAATAATAAAAAAAAAAATAAAATAAAGTATATTTTGCATTAAGCACACTCACATCAAATTAAGGTGACTGAGCAAACATGACAAATTAAAACATAAAAGTTATTGATGATACAATAAAATTGTAGTTTAAATGATTATGTTCATTAACTCAAAACATAAAATTACAAGTAAGGGAGTCTGGATATAACCACCAAGTTGCAGAACAAATGTCAGTTAATAACTGGCAGTTGTCCTTCATTTGTATACCAGCCAGTAATTCATGACCAGTATAACTGATGTAGGAATAAAGTTTATAAGTATTCAAAGGGTTTCTATGCAGTATCTATTAAAGGGATAGTAATGGTTAATTTTAAGTTGATTTAATATTGTAGACATTAAAAAAAGATTAACATAAATGTAAGTCTTATCTCTCAAACCTTTATGGTTTGAGAGATATAACTATTTAAAGGTACCTTTTCCTGGCTGTTTTACTCAAGTCTGCCATCTAGCTGACAGCTGCAGATTCCAGTCACTTGACCAGACAGAGGCTCTTCAGCAGACCTGAAATCACGCTATTTAGAAATAAATACTTCATTGGAACGGTCTACAAAGTGTGCTTGTAAGCCAGGCACATTTTGTAGACCGTTCCAAATTACGTATTTATCTTTAGATATCGTTATATCGGCGCTGATGAAGAGCCACATCTGGTCAAGCGACCAGAATCTGCTTCTGACAGCTTTACAGCTTGTCAAGCAGAAAGGGGAGGGACCAGAGAACTTTATTTTCCTATATCTCTCAAACCATAATGGGCCATTCAAAAATCAATACAGGCCACTGGAAGATTTTGGTGGGTTTCATTCCAAGGGGATATGCAGACAGCAGTCCAGAAAAATCACATGCCTCATCGCACAGCTCATAGCCCTTGGGGGTGCTACTTTTAATTTGGTGGATGGGGAGCCCTTCCAGCAACTTATGGAGGCTGTCGCACCCCGATATAAAATTCCATCCCGCGCCCTCACTATACCTGTCTTGCGTTGGGCTTTTGAAGGACCTGCTAGGAAAGGCTGGTGGCCAGTCAGTGCACCTTACCACTGACTTACCGAGTGCTCCAAGTGGCCAGCATGGCTTCCTGTCATTGATGGCACATTGGTGGCAGCCCAATGTATTGCAAGACACAGCGATAAACATACATAATGTGAGAGGCTTCTGGGAATGAACAACAGCACAATGGACTGTTCTATGGCTAGTCACCGCCCAGAAGCATCACGTTTTAGCTCTCTAGTGCCATTACAGAGGAGAAATTTCCAAATACATATTAGACTAATCCCTCCCAAAAGGGTGGTCCAGTTCCAAAATGATGGGCATGTCCCCCCTGCATGGTAGGTTGGGCAGAGGGCACCCCATGACTTGGTGGGACACAGGGGGGAATTTAAAGTCTACATTGTTGTCCCGCTATACAGGTTGTTCAGTCTTGCTCTATTGTTTTTTATCTCTTGAAAAAGGTCTGCGGTATCTATCTACTGAGTCCTGGCTGCTCCAGTGTTCTGCAGTTCTGGCTACATCTCCAGTGTTGCTGTCATCCTGAGTCTGCCTCGCACCAGTCATCCTCAGTTTCTGTATCACTGCTGACTATTTCCTGCTCCAGTGTTCTGCGGTTTGCTCCTGGCTACATCTTCAGTGTTGCTGTCATCCTGAGTCCGCCTCACACCAGTCATCCTCAGTTGCTGTATCTCTACTGAGCCCTGGCTGCTCCGGGGGGTTTGCAGTTCTGGCTACATCTCCAGTGTTGCTGTCATCCTGAGTCCGCCTCACACCAGTCATCCTCAGTTGCTGTATCTCTACTGACTGAGTTCTGCCTGCTCCAGTGTTCTGAAGTTTGCTGCTGGCTACATCTCCAGTGTTGCTGTCATCCTGAGTCTGCCTCACACCAGTCATCCTCAGTTGCTGTATCTCTACTGAGCCCTGGTTGCTCCGGGGGGTTTGCAGTTCTGGCTACATCTCCAGTGTTGCTGTCATCCTGAGTCCGCCTCACACCAGTCATCCTCAGTTTCTGTATCACTGCTGACTATTTCCTGCTCCAGTGTTTTGCGGTTTGCTCCTGGCTACATCTTCAGTGTTGCTGTCATCCTGAGTCCGCCTCACACCAGTCATCCTCAGTTGCTGTATCTCTACTGAGCCCTGGCTGCTCCGGGGGGTTTGCAGTTCTGGCTACATCTCCAGTGTTGCTGTCATCCTGAGTCCGCCTCACACCAGTCATCCTCAGTTGCTGTATCTCTACTGACTGAGTTCTGCCTGCTCCAGTGTTCTGAAGTTTGCTGCTGGCTACATCTCCAGTGTTGCTGTCATCCTGAGTCTGCCTCACACCAGTCATCCTCAGTTGCTGTATCTCTACTGAGCCCTGGCTGCTCCGGGGGGTTTGCAGTTCTGGCTACATCTCCAGTGTTGCTGTCATCCTGAGTCCGCCTCACACCAGTCATCCTCAGTTTCTGTATCACTGCTGACTATTTCCTGCTCCAGTGTTTTGCGGTTTGCTCCTGGCTACATCTTCAGTGTTGCTGTCATCCTGAGTCCGCCTCACACCAGTCATCCTCAGTTGCTGTATCTCTACTGAGCCCTGGCTGCTCCGGGGGGTTTGCAGTTCTGGCTACATCTCCAGTGTTGCTGTCATCCTGAGTCCGCCTCACACCAGTCATCCTCAGTTGCTGTATCTCTACTGACTGAGTTCTGCCTGCTCCAGTGTTCTGAAGTTTACTGCTGGCTACATCTCCAGTGTTGCTGTCATCCTGAGTCTGCCTCGCGCCAGTTATCCTCAGTTGCTGTATCTCTACTGAGTCCTGGCTGCTCCAGTGTTCTGCAGTTCTGGCTACATCTCCAGTGTTGCTGTCATCCTGAGTCCGCCTTGCACCAGTCATCCTCAGTTTTATAGTCTCTTCTAACAAAGTCTGCGGTATAGTAAACCCTGGAAATGGTTTGTCTGAGTTCCCGTCTTGGTTCCTTACCCCGGCTTGTCTTTTGGTTTGCTCTCCTGGATCACAATTTTGCTTTGTTTTCTTTGGTTATTTTAATAAAGATGATTTACACTACACATTTTTGTGTCTGTCTGATTCCTGGTCCCTAACATTACAAAAGGGCCATGAACCCAGAAGGCGCAGACAATCCACAGAACATTTTTACCAGGCTGGACCAGGTAGACCAGCGCATGGACCAGTTTGTGTTAGCCCTCCAGACTTTGTTGCTCCGTACTGCGCCTCTGGCTCCACCACCTCAGCAACCCCCGGTGCAGGCTGTCCCTACAGCTGCTGCGACTTCCGCTCTGGCTGCCACTGGTGATTCCAGTGTTTCTAGAGGCATGCGTGGGTCCTCCCCGCTTCCCCAGCGTTATGGGGGTGACCCTAATCGGTGCAGAGGTTTCCTGAACCAGGTCGGTATCTATCTGGAGATGGTACCTCAGGCCTTCCCGTCTGATAGGAGTAAGGTGGGCTTTGCGATTTCCTTACTCTTTGACAGAGCCTTGGCATGGGCTAATTGTAACGGTTTTCAGTACACTCAGAAGCAGACAGTTTGGTAAAACACAGTTTTATTGAAATCAGACAGAATAAAGTAACCCTCGTGGGTCCAGCAATAGTTAACAATCAATACTGACACAGGACAGGTTACAAAATAACATTAACCCACACGGGTCCTGTATATATATATCAGAGAGCACTACATATACTGACACAGGTCAGGAACAGTTCGTGTGAAACAGTGAGACTATCACGGTGCCCGTGATTCACTGTGCAACATTCCTACTTCCGGGTTTGTTTTGGCTGCCTCTTATTGGTTCTGGCTTGCTAGCCCCTCCTAGGGCTTGCCTTTATATAGGCCCTCCTGTCACTAGGCCGGTGCCTTTTTGTGGTGTTCCTGACCTGACGTTTGTATCTGTGTTCCAGTTCCGTGTATGATCCGGTTTCGTCTGACCTTGCTCCTGTCTCCGCGCTCAGTGTACTGATCCAGGCTTTAGCTGACTACCGCTCTCTGTGTACCGATCCAGGCTTTGGCTGACTACTGATCTCTGTGTACCGGTCCAGGCTTTGGCTGACTACCACTCTCTGTGTACCAATCCAGGCTTTGGCTGTCTACCGCTCTCTGTGTACTGATCCCGGCTTTGGCTGACTACCGCTCCTTGTGTACGGATCCAGGCTTTGGCTGACTACCTCTCTCTGTGTACCGATCTAGGCTCTGGCTGACTACCGCTCTCTGTGTACCGATCCAGGCTTTGGCTATTCAGCCTAGCGTCCGATTGTCGCTAGTGCTTCCGTTGTCCCTGTTGTGCCCTATGCCTTTCCTCTACGGTAGCTGCCAGTCGGTGTTTCTCTGTAGCCTCTGGTTGTGCTTACTCTCAGCCTGTGCCTCATTGCAGCCTCCGTTACGTGCTTACAGCCTGTGCCCTCCGGTCACTAGCGGTGTTACCACTTGTCAGTCTGCTCCTACTGTTGCCTCCAGTTGCGCTACTCCAAGCCTGTGCCTCATTGCAGCCTCCGTTACGTGCTACACAGCCTGTGCCCTCCGGTCACTAGCGGTGCTACCTCCTGTCAGTCCGTATATTTTGATATCTCCATTTGTGCTACTCCTGGGCTGCCTTACCTGGTTATAGGTAAGGCCGGTCGAGCCAAAACAATCTTAAAACGTGTCAGATGTTAATAGGATTAACCCTATGAGAGCCAGTGGGGTATGCCTACCCCACTGGCACTCACTGGGTTAATCTGACTAAGTAAAAAAAACAAAACAGCCCCAGACAATAACTACTTACCAGTAATCCTGATGTCCAGCGGAGTCTTCAACACCTTGGCCAGCTACTGTCCATCTTCTTCTTCAAATCTTCTTTTCCTTCTTTCAATTCTGTATTTGAAAATACAAAAAATCTTCAATGAAAGGTGTTTACATAAAAAGAAAGCCCCAAAGATATGCCTGATTTAACCATTTGAGTGCCTGAGGGGTGCCCCTCTGGCACTTAAAGGGATAAATCCAGTCTGGCATATCTGTTCAAAATAATATGCTGCCATTTGTGTTAATAAAAATAACAAGGCATTCATTGTGTTAAAAAGCTAAGGCATTACAAGGGTTAAAGAGGAACTTCCACCTCAACTAAAGTTTCCCTGCAATACTTATGCAGGTGGCGACTAGCTTAATAATCATTATTTTATCTCTCAAAAGCGCCCCAAAATAAAGCTATCCTTAAGCTTCCGAGACTGACGGCCAGGTTACTGCAGCTTGTGTGCCTGCTCCCTAAGTCTCTTCCGGAGCCGTTCGGGCCACTGCAATGCCTATGAAGGGTGACGGGGACTGACAGCGTAGGTATGCATTCAAGATGTCCGTGGTGATGCCTGGCTTCCGGTCTCGGAAGCTTAAAGGGATAGTAATACTTCGTTTTAACTTTATTTTATTTTGTAGGCATTAAAAAAACATGAAGAATGATATAAGTCTTATCTCTGAAACCTTTATGGAGAGGGACAATCTTCAATTAAAATAAGGGAAAAAGCTGAAAAACTTGTCAAGGGGGAAGGGCTTTCATTGTTTTCATACAAAGAAAATTGTCCCCTTCTGTTATCTGTCTGGTCATACAACCAGACTCACATCTGAGAAGAGATGGCTTACACTAGGTAAAAGGGGCGGGGAGGGAAACTTTGCTTCTGAATATCTCATAAACCATAAAGGTTTGAGAGATAAGACTTATATCATTCTTCATGTTTTTTTAATGCCTACAAAATAAAATAAAGTTAAAACGAAGTATTACTATCCCTTTAAGGATAACTTTATTCAGGGGCATTTTTGAGAGGTAAAATAATGATTATTAAGATAGTCGCCACCTGCCTAAGTATTGCAGGGCGACTTTAGTTGAGGTGGTAGTTCCTCTTTAATCTTGCTTTGCTGCCTCTGCTGGCGGCGGCAGAAATGCATAGACAAAGAACAACTCCTTCCGTACCTTTTGATCCGTTGACCAAGTCCGAATGAGGGATTATAAAACAGAGAATAGATTTTAATTTGGCAAGTGTCTGTTCAAAATGGATTCATTCCAGTCTACAAATGGCTTATGCACGCACCTCCCAGCCAATCATCTTCTAGGGAGTTTTGTCATGCCACCACTACAGCGGAATAGTTAAGGGGGGTAAAGTAGTAAGAAGAGAGTGAAGGAAAAATAGATGTTCTGAATGGATAAAGAAGGGATAGGGATGAAGAGTGTGGATGGGGGAATGAATAGTTGGAATGAGGGATCCAGAGAGGGGATGAGAGATGAAGAGTGGTTCTTATATAAGAACAGAAGAAAAACATGGTCGGGAAGATGAAGAGGGATGATGCTGGATGAAGACAGAGGATTGGGAAAAATAATGGGGTGAAGATGAGCGGGGAGAACAGAGAGTAAAATAAGGGAAAGGTGCAAAAAGATGCAAAGAGGGGGAAAGGAAGAGAGATGTAGAGGGTAGCAGAGACTGACTGGGGCAATACAATGAGATTAAAAACCCCTCTCAACCCATATACAAAATGTGCAAGAAATTAACAATTAGTAGCCCAAAACCTGTTGATGCATTACAACTTTCACCATCTTGATGATGAAAGAAGTTATTCCACACACTTATGTTGCTGCCTTTCTTTCCCTCCACATAGAACCACCACCCTGCGTTTTCCTCCTCCTTGTTCTCATCGTCTCCCTCTTCTAACCTCTTCCTTGACATCAGGGCAATCTGTATCTTCTAGTAGTATCTGATGCTCTGCATACGGTTCTTTCACCTTTTATCACATACAGAGACAAACCATTTTTACCTGTGTATGATCTGTTCAGCATCCTCAGTATGGAGGAACACTTGGGCCTTCCCTTTCTAAGTAGAGAGGTAAATGAAATGTAAGAAGCATATCTAATACTTATAGTATATACAGATCACCTTGATTTTACACTAGTGTGCCAGTGTAACGAGTACACTGGCTTTTATGAATACGGCTAACCAGTCACATGACCAGCACATAGAATATTTGCTTGACCACACCAGTGCTTTCAGGTACCAGGTCATTGTACCAGCAAAAGATCAACACTGACAGGGAGCCTGTTTCTGGCTAATGATGAGATTCAGTCATGCTTCTTCTCAGTGTTTTGACTCAGAGCGTTTTTGAATCTTTCTTGCCAAAAACGGACTCAATGTAAATGTCTACCTATTCCACATAGTTTACCTCCACACACCAGCAAGCCTCTGCTCTTCTGTGGGCAACTGTGGAATGTGGAAAACTGTGCCATATAGTGAACTGAATGGCAATACGCTACTTACATATGTAATCTGAGGGCTGTGGTGAGTAATCAGTGAGCAAGCTACAACAGAACCAAAAAAAAGAGAAACAGAGAGCAGTACTGTCTAAGTGTGTAGTATGCTTAATGCAAAACAGCATCCCCACATCTACATCAATTGATGGATTTGTGCAGGAATATTGCTGTCTCCATCAGCACCCAAAGTGTGAACATCAAAGACTCACTGGATCCAACAGTAGAAGGCTGAGAGGGGCACGGATCACTGACTAACAGGGGAAGGGAGCTCTGATGTGCATAAAGCCCAAGATGGGCAAAATGTGAGTGCAATAATTGTTGCTTTTATCCTTTTTTGGTTTTGCATTAAACATACTACACTTTTTTTTTGTTTCTATTGTAGCTTGTGCATTGATTACTCTCCACAATTGTCTTGCCACCTTCCTCAGTTGCTGCATCTGACAGATTCGCCAGTGCTGATTCTGAGGCAGTAGCAGCAACGGCAGCAATATCATCCTTTGCCCCAGCCAGTGAAGGGGAATGTGAAGGCGAAGAAGAAAGATGCCATTCTTCTCCACCTTTCCCCTCCCCCCTAAAGTCCAGGGTGTGGACTATTTTTCTCTTGGGGCAGGCACAGTGCTGTCATCAACGACGGCACTGCGCACAAGATGTGACAAGTCAGGGAAAATGGGAAAGGAGGGAATGCACCTTGGCACAAACACCCTGATAACACACATGAAACACAGATATCATGGCATTTATGTGAAACATGTTAAAGCCAAATACTCACCAAAGAAATTGGGCACCACTGTTGCTGTACCCCTGACTCTCCCTAAAGGCTCAAAGAAAAACCTAGGAAGAGAGCCGTCTTAGAGGAAAATAATGACTCATTACTTCTGTTTGACCGACTTTCTCCTGGTTAAGAGATCAGTTAGGTATAAGGCAACAAGAGGCGAGGCGGAGATCAAATAGGAGGAAGAACACAGAAATCCAGCCACAAGCTGTAAATTTGATGGTGAGTGAAACACCTGGCGCACCATCACCTTCTTGCTCTAGGGTAATTACATCTTCTGGTGATCCATCTCTTTCATCTTTACCTCCCCCACTGGCTGATAGCCATTCATTTGATGTCAGGATGTGGCAGTTTGTCTCCACCCATTGCACTGACCACACACATGCAGTGTGGAGGCACTAGGCCAGTAAGTCCAACAAATCAATGTTTCATCAGGGCCTGGGCCTGAAACAAGTCTAATTTCCTACAGCTAATCAGTGTTTCCTCAGGGCTTGTGCTTCAATTAAGTCTAAGTTCTACAAATAATGTTTCCTCAGGGCTTGGGCCTAACACCAGTCTTATTTCCTACAACTAATCAATGTTTCCTCAGGGCTTGTGCCTCTAATAACTCTAAGTCTACAAATCAATGTTTCCTCAGAGCTTGGGCCTCTAACAAGTCCTACAAATCATTCTCTATAAAGTACTCTATCATTCATTGGGCATAGTGCTTGGAAGCTGATGTAGTACCATTATTCAAAAGGGGGCAAGATCTAAACAGGAAATGATAGACCTGTGAGCTTGACTTAGTAGTGGCTAAGATATTAGAAGTGTTGCTAACTGACTATTTGATCACCAAAAGTATTATTAGTAGGACCCAGACTATTTTTATGCACAGTAGATCATGCAAACTAATTTACTTGCATTTTACGAAAGGGTACATAGTAATTTGGACAAGGGAATTGCTGTTGATGTAGTGTAATTGGTTTTTGCAAAAGTCTTTGATACTTTGCACCACAACAGGTTACTACATAAATTAAAAGGCTTCTGTTTGGGAGGTGATACCTGTGCATGGATTAAGAACAGATTAAAGTGGAACTTTCATTCACATATAAGTTACCCCCAATTAATTGTTAGTATCTTGGTAATCATGGAAATAGCATATTAAATAAAAGTGCTGGCATGATTTACAATCATAACTTTATATGGGACTTACATCAATAGGACAGCGCAGTCTTATTGGCAAAGTGGGATCTGTGCACCTGCACTGTCCATCCCTGTCTCGTCACTGGTTATTTGCCAACGGGAGAGTTGCATTGTACCGTACGGTAAAGCCAGGGAAGGACAGCTCAGGCACATAGATCTGATTTCGCAAAATGTATGCGCTGTCCTGTTGATGTAGGTACCATACGAGGTTATGATTGCAAATCATGCTGGCACTTAAGTAACTTTAATATGCCATTTCCATGATTACCAAGATCTTTTTTGTGCGTGAAAGTTCTGCTTTAAATGATAGATAGCAGAGAGTTTTTGTAAATGGAATCTTTTCAAATTGGACTAAAAGTTGCAAGTGGGGTGCCACAGGATTCAGCCCTGGGCCCAATATTTTTTAATTTGTTTATTAATGATCTCGAACTAGGTATTGAAAGTAATGTCTCAATATTTGCTGATGACACTAAGCTGAGTAAGGAAATACATACAGAGCGGGATCTTTTTTTCATTGCAGAAAGATTTAGATAAATTGAGTGAATGTGCAGAAAAGTGGCAGATGAGGTTTAATGTAGATAAATGTAAGGTTGTGCGTTTGGGCTGTTGAAACAAACATAGCTACACATACACTAAATCAGGGCTCAAAATTCAGCCCTGGTGGGTATGTTCTGGCTTGCAGTGGCGAGTAACTTTTCAGGTCTGGCTAGTAGCAAAGGACTTCACACTTTAAAGGGATAGTAATACTTCATTTTAACTTTATTTTATTTTGTAGGCATTAACAAAACATGAAGAACGATATAAGTCTTATCTCTCAAACCTTTATGGTTTAAGAGATATTCACAAGCAAAGTTTCCCCTCCCCGCCCCTTTTACCTAGTGTAAGCCATCTATTCTCAGATGTGAATCTGGTTGTAAGACCAGACAGATAACAGCAGGGGACAATCTTCTTTATATGAAAACAATGAAAGCCCTGCCCCCCTTGACAAGCTTTTCAGGTTTTTCCCTTATCTTAATTGAAGATTGTTCCTCTGTGCAATCTACCTGGGCACATCCCTTCTGATCTGGCTGAGCAGTGTTACATCAGTAAAAGGGGCGGGAGGGGGAGACTTTGTCATTGAATTACTCCTGAACTACAACTCTGACAGAACTGAAATAACACTCTCCAAAGTCCAAATACTATGATGATTAATTAGAGCTGTTTTTATTATGAAATATTACTATCCCTTTAAGCCCTGCACTAAATGGAAAACTACTCGTAAAAGAAATATTTACGAATATTGATAGACAATAGACTTCACAGCAGTGTTGTCTCCCTCAGCTGTTGCAAGAGCAAATAGGGTACTATCCTGCATAAAAATGGGTATAGATGCATAGAATCTGAATATATTTCTGCCTCTATATAAATCCTCAGTAAGACCTCATCATATGGATTTCCGCTTTGGGCACCGGTTGTGGAAAACTGGAAAAAAATGGAAAAAGTGCAGAGACTTGCAACAAAATTGATAAAGGGTTTAGAGGATTTGAGACAAAATGAGAGACAAGCCAAACTGGTTTTGTTTAAATTTGTGAAGAGACATTTAACATTTTGATTGCTGGATGGGTACGTAATGCATTGCGTCCACTCAAAGGGTTAAAGGGATAATAATGCTATATATAACCTTTATGGTTTGAGAGATAGAACATTTTAAAGTTCCCCCCTCCCTCCCCTTTCCCAGACATCAGCGCTCTATCTTAAAGCAGGAGAATCTGGTCCCGGGACCGGCGGATCCTCTTCAGCAGAGCTGCAATAGCAATTTTTAAAAATAACTACTTCATTGGAACAGTCTCCAAAGTGTGCTTGGCTTGGTTACTATCTACAATTATATTAAAGTGGAACTACCACCCCTGAATAAATTGGTCCCAAATAAATAACCATCTGGCGACTAGCTGCTCAATAGCGCTAGTCGCCAGAAATATTACCTGGTGTTTGAGAATTGTACGCTGTTCCCGGACTGACAGGCAGGAAACAGCACAGACATATTTCCATAGTGACGGCTGCGCTCCCGCGCTGTCAGTCTCAGCCTGCTCTATGAGGCATTGCTAGGGGCCGCTCGGCTCCAAAAGGGACTGACAGCGCAGGCTGCAGGCGTCACTATGGAAAGATGTCTGTTCTGTTTCCTGCCTGTTAGTCCTGGGACAGAGTACAATTCTCAAACACCAGGTAATATTTCTGGCGACTAATTCTATTGAGCAGCTAGTTGCCAGATGGGTATTTATATGGGACAAATTTATTCAAGGGTGGTAATTGCGCTTTAAAGGTCAATACAAGGAACTATTTACTCAAAGCGCTGAGCAAAGAACAAGAGCTTGTCAATTAAGATTAGAGGAAAGGTGCTTTCGACTAAACAAAGGTAGGGATTTTTACAGTAAGTAGTAAAGTTATAGAATTCTTTGTCTCCAGATACTGTGCTTGCAGATACTGCAACTGCTTTCAAAAAAGTAATAGATACCAATCTAGTACGGAGCAATATTGAGAATTATGACAGTTGGCTTCAAAGCAGATAGGATATTGATCCAGGGAAATAGTTGATTGCCATTTTGAGTCAGGAATGAATTATTTTACCCACTTCAGGCTTAATTGGATATGGCTTTGATTGTTTTGGGGGGGGTTGCCTTCCTCTGACTAAACATGGGTGATATGGCATGGGCTGAACTTGATGGACGCATGTCTTTTTTCAACTTTTTCGACTATGTTACTCTGTTGAATGTGAGAAAGTTGTGAATGCATGAGATGTTTCGGGTATGAATTGGAGCAGGATTTTGCAAAACCTTGGATGTGGAGAATGAAACAGAGGGCAGAATCAGAGATGACTCTAAGGCAGAGCTTGAACATTGGGAGTGATGAAGGAGTCATTCTAAGTGAAAGTAACGTCAGGAGGGAATTAGGTGAATGGGGAAACAGAAACATTTCTGTTTTAGATTGACTGAGTTTTAGGTATTGGGACACCTAGGTACAGGCTTCAGAGAGGCAGCTAGTAATCCGAGAGAGGGAGTGATGACAGGGGAGGAGAAATAGGGTTGGGTATTGTCAGCAAAAACTGGTACTGGAACAAAAGTGAAGAGATCAGATTTCCTAAAGAGGAAGTGTAGATTGAAAACAAAAGGGAGGCCAGAACAGAGAATCTACTCCCAGCATCCTCAACTGGCCATTGATAGATGAGAATTGTAGTCCAACAGCAGCTGGAGGCTGATTGATGATGTTGATGATAGGGATTGTAGCTCAACAGCAACTGAAAGGATGCAAGTTGTTCACTCCAGGGCTACAAAAAGAAAAGTGACTAATTCAGTATGGCTCTGAAAAGGTTAAAATCCTGAATATAGAAGATGACCAAATAAATAAAAAGACATACTGGAACAATTGAGTCTTATCTACATTCACATTATAATATGCGTTTGTATTGTATATTATTATTATTATTAGATTAATTTATAAATCACCTACAATTCCATACTACTGTACAATGGGGAGGTCAATGGAAGGTCAATATGCACAAATGAAAAATTACTGGGTCAAACCAACTGCATTATAGGAGAAAATAAAGGCTTCCCATAGACTTAAATGGTGCTTTTAAACCCTTGAATGCTAGAGAGGTCTGCAATGCAATGCTTCACAGCCCTCTCTAGCACTGAAATGAATGGGAGCTCAGAGAATGTTTATTTCTCCTCAATGGTGTAAATTGATTTTTCTACTATTTTCTTTTGTGAATACAGCTCAAATGTGTTATAGGAATCCAAGGAAAATTAGAAGCATTTATCAGCTCTAAAAAGTTTTCTTGGCACCAGGGCCGGCGCTAGCATAAGGTGGCTTAGGCAGCCTCCTTAGGGCGCCGTGGTGGAGGGGCACTGAAACGGGAATTTTTTCTGAGGGTTCAAAACTATTCAGATGTTGTGTCAAATGGGTTTTACCAAAATTATAACATTGCTATTAACCCATTGGTTGCCAATGAAAGAGGTCCCATGCACATTAGAAAACAAGGAACAAGCATTGTATGCGTTAACTGCAAAAAAAGGCAGCTCTAGCCTCTCACTGATTCTACAATTACATAATTTCACCAATTAATAGTTTCAATCAGATATAAACCGTTGTACACAAACTTTTACACGTATCTTATCTTATAACAAATAAAAAAAACAAATGTTCTGTATTATAATTAAATCAGAGTAATGAGGATTTTTTAAAAGCAGCTAAATCCCATTACTAATGTTTCATTAATTACTCTATTTCCCATACAGAAATAAAACCTTTACAGCTTGTTGTAAAGCGGCTGTAATGATGATGATAGTGACTGGCTGTTAACTCCTTGGAAGCCAGAGGCATCTTCAACGCATTGCAAAACACTGCATTGGATATGCCTCTCCATCCTATTGGTTAATGAAAGCTCTGGACATAAGGGGTATAGAATGTTGTGGAGTATTACCTGTTTTTATGTTGTATATCCATGTTTAAAGTCTGCAGGGATGCATTGATAACAGCATTCCAATATACAGTTTAGGTGAGTCAGACAGAGGAGATATAATAGGTGAGTAACATGGAGGAAGAAATGGGGTGTCAGGCTAGGCATCCAGTCCTGTAAGTAAGTAGCTGCAGGAGACAGAGTCCTTACAAGGAGTGTGTATATAAATCACAAATACAGGGTCACTGCATCCTCATTGCCTTTCATATCTGCAGACTGGTGTATATGAGTATAAAGGTTGGGGGCTGCACTCTCAGGACCCTGGCCTCCCCCAATCTCTCCCAATGGCAATCCCATCAGCATACCTGGGAACTCTCAGGGTTTAACCCTGAGACTCAGGGTTTTGACCCAAATCTCGGGGTGAAGGATCAAATTCTCAGGGTGAGAGAGGTCTGTGTCACCTACTATATGAATGTCCCCAATTAAATGTTTCCTTAGCCTCTAAACTGGTGCCATTAGTACCAGAAAGACAGTGGGAGATGTCTTGTTTGTGTTCAGGCAGTGAGTTATCCAAACTGTAGCATGTTAAAGGCCCCTCGCACACGGACTGGAGCACCTCTGTGTTAGAGCAAGCAGGCACATATCGCATAAAATCTACATTATGGGAAGCTTTAAGGGTTAATATTTCAAAGATCTCAGGTTCAGGTCATCTTGAAAGTTCCCAGGTATGCCCATCAGGGATAAATATGATAAGAGAGACACAGAGAGATTCTGCTCTGTCTTTTTACAGTCCCTTGTTGGAGGTGGGGGAGAAGGGAGGGAGTGTAGCCTGAGCATGCATGGGGGAGATATTTGCACCCTTGTGGCCAGGGGATTGTGGCCGGGTCTTAGGGTGGTAGGATGATTGGCAGGGGGGTTATCAAAATGCACCTTCACCTGTGTAGACAAAAATCCTTGCACCAGCCCTGCTTGGCACTAAGATTATCTTGCTTGCAAATCTACGTACACATGTGTTTCTGCCTACTGTAGTTACACAGTCAATAGGAGCTCTTCATCAATTCCAAGTCAGTTGTATTTCCTTGTTATCTTTTGCATATATATCTCATGATGTAAGAGCGTGTTTATGTTCAAAGCAACTGAGCAATTATCATACCCCCCAAGTTTCCCTCTTTAGGAGGGACAGTCCCTTTTTAGCCCCAAATCCCTCTGCCCCTCTTTCCCCCCCTGGTGTCCCTCTTTTAGGAGATCAGACTTTGTGGTGTGTATATAAGTGTGTCACATTGCTCCACAGCAATAAAACTCACATTAATGTTTGTTTAAACTTCAGTAGATGTGTTAATAAACTAGTCTGTGTAAATAAAATACATTGGACTTGCCCCAAGTAATTTATTTATTTACACAAAGAGGTGTGAGTAAAAATTATTGGCAATGCCCTGCCCACCAGCCACGCCCCCAGCAACACCAACTAAAACAAAAATGTCCCTCTTTGGCCATATGAAATGCTGGAAAATACAAATTATGTGGCAAACCAACAGCATTGTAGGGGAGAACTAAAACTATCTATAGATTTACATGGTGATTTTAACACTTTTAATGCAAAAGACATCTTCATCACATGGCAAGGCAACACGTTGGAGACTGCTCTAGTGATATTTAGGGAATTTTTAATTTCTCCAACATGGTTTTCTTCATTATTCCACCATTCTTCATTTTAAAGGGATAGTAATACTTGAAAATAATTTTATTTTATATTGTAGCCCTTAAAAAAACATGAAAAATGATATAAGTCTTATATCCCAAACCTTTATGGTTTGGAAGATATTTACATGTAAAATATATTAAAGTTCTCTTTTCCTGGCTGTTTCAGCCAAGTCTGCCATCTAGTGGACAGATTTGGAATTTGGTCAACAGAGCAACCGGCAGCTCTTTAGCAGTGCCGAGATCACGATCTTTGAAAAGAACTACTTAATTGGAACTATCTACAAAGTGTGCCTGGCTTGAAAGCAAACTTTGTAGACAATTCCAATTAAGAAATTCTTTTTAAAGATGGTGATCTCAGCACTTCTGGAGAGGCACAGCCGGTCCCGGGACCGGATTCCAAATCTGAAGAGTGGAACACTGACGTCACTCCAGAGGAAACTTTACTTCTGAATATCTCCCAAACCATAAAGGTTTGGGAAATAAGACATATCATTTTTCATGTTTTTTTAAGGGCTACAATATAAAATTTACTTATTTTCAAGTATTACTGTCCCTTTAATGTACAGTCCATAGTCTGGCAGCTATTTCAGCCCCTCCTCTTGTTCCATAGAAAGTTCCTATAAACTACCAAAGCAGCTTGCAGCCACAGTTTCCCATCTAACAAAATAAATATTCCATCAAAGAGCATTAAACTGAACATGTTGGAAAGTTTCCTTAAAAATGCTATAAGCATTTTGTGTCCACTCTCCATATTTTATTCAGTACCATAAGGCAAAATAATTAGCATAGAGGTTCTCAGTCTTTTTTTGGCTCAAAGCATCTCCTAACGCACAATCTGGAATTCTCAGGACACACCTAATTTTGATAGGTCACTTGTCACTGGGAAACTAAACAGTACAAAGTGAAATATAAAGTTAATTCCGATCTCACAATCAGAATGACAATAGCAAGCATCTTGTGCATCCAAATTTCTACTAATATACAACTGAAACTCAAAATTCCCATATTATTCAAAGACTTCAAAGGAAAATAAAAAGTGGATCCCTAAACTAATGCCCATGGCACACCAAAATGCCACAGTATCATGGTGGAGAAGCACTAAATTAGCATCTGAATGCAAGCTCTGTATTGTGCAGGAAAAAGGAAGGTTTTAGCTGTGCCTTATTAGCACCGTGCTGGAGACCTACCTTGAATGCAAGGGATTAAGGGCTTGATCCAAATGTTGGCGTCGGCAGAAAAAACTGGCGACGCTGGTTTTGAAAGTCAAGTATGAGATGCAAATGTTCCCACAAGTAAGAACTAACGGCAGTTTTGAAAACACAACGCTCGTCAAAATATCGCCCATTGAGGACAATGTAAAAGCTAACCTCAGAGCCATTCAAATGTTTGCGGTAGGGATAATGAGAGTTAAATTGCAACATTTACCGCCAGAAATCTAACACCCATTTTTTTAGCCGCAGACCACAAAACTCAGAGTAAAAACCACCGTTGGAGAAAATAAAACAGAGAAGCAGTTCAGACAAGTACATAACCCAAGCATATGGAGGTCAAATATTAATCCCTGCAATGCCAAGAAAATAAAAAGTGGTTCACAATCCCTCCTTCCAAGGCACCCCTAATATGCAATCTGGATTTCTCAGGTCACCCCTTGAATTTAGAAAGGGCTCACTGAAAGGAACAATGAATGTATACATAGTTATTAGTAGGTCTCACAGTGGGAATGACAAGAAGGAGATAATTGTGTCAAATAACCACTAGAAACATACATCAGAGAATACATGTCATCAAAGCATTTGAAATCTGTATGGGAATAGTTAGGCGCCCCGAGCTCACTCTCATAGCACACTAAAGAGCAACGGCACAATGGTTGCGAAACACTGGCCTAAACCATACAAACAAGTCACAGACAAACAACAAGAACCCAGCAACCGCACAGGGACAAGGGGAACACAAAGCAGCACAACATAAGCCATCCCAACACACCTTCGAACAACAGGGGTTAACACACAACACAGCATGCACACCTGTCACTCCAAGAACTAATCAAGCTCACCTATGTAACCTCAGCAATCAATGGAGACAAAACACACACCTGACAGGTGCATACCAATTACAAATAATCACACCACTAACCACAGACACACCAGCAATCAATTACCTGGATAACACACACCTTACCATTAGTCCATCATGACCACATGACTGTTCATGGACAACACCTTACAGCTGTTTAAAAGTGACAGCCCACCCTCCTCAGATGTAGTGTGAGAGAGAGACTGACAGAGAGACAGACCAACACCTGTATGTACACATACCTGTACCTAAGATGACAGCGGAAGCAAAGGTGTGAGAGGGCTAGGGCTCACCATCCTCCTCCAAGCACCTCTGTCCAACAGCCGTCACCTGCTGCAACTGTTGATGCTCTGGCTGAAGAGCCATCCCCACCTGGAGGATAGTACCTGCCAGCAGCACCCCAGCTGCCACAACAGGACACCCTCCAGCTGCCACAGGGACTTGTGGAACAGCAGAGAGATGGGAGACAACTGGCAAGGCCCAGGATATACCACAAAAGGGTCACACTGCTGGGAATGACAGATGCTGTAGTCAGAGACTGCTACAGTTTGACATCAGAGAGCATAATAAAACTATATGAGGTCATAAAGGATGACATAGACCCCACTTACAGTGCAAACCGTGCCCTAACAAGATTGCAGAAACTAATGTGTGCCATCCATTTCATGGCAAGTGGATCATTCCAATCCACAGAAGGATACATGTCTGGCATGTCCCAGTCCACCTGCTCCAGGGCACTGACTCAGGTGTTGACATCACTCAAGAGGAAGGCAAGTGCCTATGTCCACTTCCCCACAACAGTCATGGGGCTCGATTCTATTACCCGCGCTATAACCGGCATTACAAAAAAAACAAGTAGCGTGAATTTTGCAAACGTGTTACATTGGTATTCTATTGCAGAACCACAGTAAACTAAAACTGGAGTAGACAGCACTTTTCAGAGTAGTTACAAAACTGGCGCTGTCTGCTTTTTTCCACCTACTATCTACAAAAAACGCGCAAAATGACAAAATCCAAGGAAATAGGTATACATTTGATGATAGAAAGATCAGGTTCAGTGTTAGATGTGTTCTCCACATAACAAAATCCGACAGAGTGCCCCCCATCAACATATTAACCCCCCCCTTCTAAAAGTCGACTTACAGTGCTTTCTTTCACCATTTAAATACAACATTTAACCTTATGAGTACCAGAGAGGTAGCAATGCATTGCAATGTGTTTCCTACTCCTCTGGTACACATAGGGTTAAGACTGACTGAATTTCTTTTTTCTTGCCTCCAGCAGGAATACAGTAATGTATACATCTGTAGTAAATGTATTTCTGTGCTAATTCAAAAATAGTTTACTAATAAGAATAACCCTGAGCAGAGAGAGAGCCGTGTGGGCCCATGTGGTTACAGAGTTCTATGAACAAAGCCTTGCGGAATACCTTGGCACAGAAAGGGTTAATGTACTGAAAGAATTAATGATGTATGTGAAATATCAGTGAAAATAAAAACGAATGTTTATATTGTGACATGTGTAAAAAAAAATGTGAGGTCAGACTCCAGCAACATTCCAGTGCCTGATCTTAGGTATTTTGACTAGATCATTACAGTATACAAATGTACCATATTTACTGCCACAGGACTCAATCAGCTTTAACACAAAAGAATACAAATGATTTGGGCATTCAGCGGTCTGATGTGGGTTATTCAGGACAATTTATGACTCTTACGTGTGTGTCTATAGATCCAGTAAAGTGAGCAGTCAAAACTAGATAAACGCTGTGTGAGCTCTTGTGGGGCTTTCACCGCGCTAGTTGAAATACAGTGTAGCCGCTCCTAGTAGCAATCAGTGGGAACTCCTGTTTGATAGCAGGATGTAATGTATCAAGAATCCTGTCCTCTGCTGACCCCTGGGCTCTACCACAGCCTGCTACATTACATCCTGCTATTAAACGGGAGTTCCCACTGATTGCCACTAGGAGTGGCGACATTGTATTTCAACTAGCGCGGGGGGTGTCATGAGAGGTCATGATACCCCTCTGAGGTCTGAAGTACTTTTTTAATGCAAATTACATATATAATTAAAAAAAAAGAAAATCATTGTTACACATAAATTAAACATTTAATTACATTTTCACACAAATTACATATATAATAAAAGCAAACATACATATACAGGTTGCCTATTAACCCCATGAGTAACAGAGGGGTAGCAAACACATTACCGTACAATACCTCTCTGGTACTCATAGGGTTAATCTTGCAATACAAAATACGAGGGCATGTCGAATATAATAGGAGAAGAAAAATGTGGCATAAAAATGGTGAAAGAAAATCATGGGAGCACTGTAGTCGACTTTTCAAGAGGGGTTTAAAATGTCGGATGTACTATATTCATCAAATTAATATGGTGATAGAAAGCGCTGCAAGTCGGATTTGGAAAGGGAAGGGTAATAGGATAGCAAAAACTGACTTAAAAAAAACAAAAACGTCTGTTTTATTTTTAGCGCTGGTAATAGAATCAAGCCCTTGGTTGTGCTTGAGGACTGAACTTGCCCATCCATGTTCTATAGCCAATCTAACAATCTGCTGACACTTCTATCATTTGGGATAGTAATACCGCAAGTAAAGTTTAGTGCCGAATATTAGTTACAATTTTTAACATGTTGCACTATAAATACTTATAGATTTGTAGTTCAAACACAATTGAAGAGGAAAAGATTCCCTTTCCCTGCATCACTGAGCCTCTCTGTCTGGTCCGGATGGAAAGCGTTGAGGGGCAATCTTCAGTAAGCAAAAGGAAAATCCTGCTCTGCTTCATCAAGGGGGGTAGGGTATTCCTTATACTTACTGAGTGAAGATTGCCTCTTGATGCATTGTCCAGTCCCACGACCGGATTACAGATCTAAGGGGAGTTGGCCAGAAGGGGCAGGAGGGGGATCTTTTCCTTTTGAATAGCATTTGAACTACAAATCTGTAAGTAATTATGTATAGCTCTACAGGTTAAAAAAAATGTAACTCAGAGCTAAAGTTTACTTGAGGTATTACGATCCCTTTAATAGTTTGTTATGTATACTTAGGTGAAAAGTAACATAAATGATTTATTGTGAATTTGATGTAGATCCTTTGAGGTATAAAATTAGATAATTAAAAATTATGCAGTTAATCAGGCATTTTTCTAATATTTAAAACTAGTTACAGCCCGTTACACGGGCCACAGTGCCACTGCCACCCGGTCGCGGGGCAGTCACACGCAGTAGAGACTGCCCGCACCGCGGCTGATACAGAGCTGGGCGCTCCGAAGCACGAGCAGCAGCAGTGTGTACTGCGCATGTCGCGGCGTTACACACAATTTAGCGGATTATTATATAGGATTGGTGACAATAGTTTTAAAGTTATAGTAATACTTCGTTTTAGGTTTATTTTATTTTGTAGGCATTACAAAAATCATTAAGAACGATATTAGTCTTATCTCTCAAACTTTTATGGTTTGAGAGATAGTCACAAGCAAAGTTTCCCCTCACTGACCAAAACGGTCAAGTCTGCCATCTAGCTGTCAGATTTGTAATCCGGTCCGCAGACCAGCCGGCGGTTCTTCAGAAGGGCCAAGATTGCAAGATATAAAAATAACTACTTCATTGGAATGGTGTATAAAGTGTGCTTGCAAACCAGGCACACTTTGTACACCATTCCAATTAAGTAGTTATTTTTATATTTTGCGATCTTGGCTCTGCTGAAGAGCCACCGCCGGTCTGTGGACCGGATTCCTAATCTGTCAGCTGGAGCGCTGACGTCACTGAGGGGGAATCTTTGCTTGGGAATATCTCTCAAACCATAAAGGTTTGCGAGATAAGACTAATATTGTTCTCAATGATTTTTTAATGCCTGCAAAATAAAATAAACCTAAAACGAAGTATTACTATAACTTTAGATGAGAGTTGGTACCGTATCAAAAACTATATTTGCCTCCTGTTACTATAACTTTAAAACTATTGTCACCAATCCTATATAATAATCCGCTAAATAAAATAAACCTAAATAAACCTAAAACAAAGTATTACTATCACTTTAACCCCTTAAGGACCGATGTGCGCACGCGCGGCCGGCACTTGAGGACCAAGGGGCTATTTTTTTTTATTATCACTTCCGGAGCAGAGTGCAGCCACTGCCATTGTGCTCCAAACCATATCCTCACAATGGCAGTTTGGACACATTTATCGTGCAGGGTATAGAAAGAGTTTATAACAAGTTCAGAGGAGGTGATATTTCATTGAGATTATCATATCGTGAGGTGTATTGGATTTTCACATTGGATACACGTATACCAAAAGGTTTGAATAAGGAATTTGATGTGATGTGCTGTGTGTAGAACAAGTAATATTATATGTGACACCTCTTGAATTTAAGTGATGATATAGTTGTTGTTATGAAAATTGCCAATTTCATGTAAATAGGATATATTTTGGATACATATTGTTTTTAAATATTTTGTAGATTTATATGTTTTTTAAGAGATGAGTGTCGGCGGAGCAACGGCTGCTGTATGACCAGATTGTGAGAAAGGTGATTTCCCTTTAAGATGACCGGTTGTGTCGGCATCTGAACATCCCAAAAAGCAGGGAAATCTAAGGGTTAATATTTAATTGCCTTTTCATTTAGCTTATGGGATGGAATGCTGCAGACTTATGATTGGTCAGTTTGAATATAAGACGTTACTTTTTGGACTATATAACAGCCGCGGCATTGTCAAAGACTCTATCTATGAGTAAGCACCATGTTGTGCGAAACGCGTTAGATGTGAGCTATAGGTGTATATTACGTGTCTGTTTGCCATAAGTAGTTTCAATAAAATTGCTTTTATTATTTACTACAAGTCAGAATACGAGTGCCATTCCAATTTCTTTTTGATGAAGCTGTCCTATTAGGAGAGACATACTGGAAGTCTGCTGGAGATTGGCACCGAGTGGAGACTATAGAGAGATTGGTGAGATGCAACATTGTCGTATACATTGTTACGAAGTAACATTACATCATATATATCGATATAAGTGCCGTTATATTTGTGCTTAACCTTTGACCCCATGATGTCATGGGGCGCCAAGGTGCTCACATTTTGTGGGTATTTAAGGGCTGTTCAATTGCTTTCTGTAAATCTTGAGAAAGGACCTTGTTTTGGCCAAAACGTTGATATAATAAATCAGCACATTGTATTCACTTAAAAGACCTGTTAGTACATTTTTTTCCATGGGATATCTACACTTCTTTGAGACTGGCACCCAGGCAAGTTTTCCTGATATTTCCAGCGAGTGCACTACCTCTACATTGTACTAAACAGTTCCTATGTAATAATCACATTCCCTCTTCATTCTAGATGCTGTCAACCCCTCTTTGGGCCATCATCAAGATTTCTCACTGCTGATCAGCCGTTCATCTATACAGTATGCTATCTACACCATAAATTCTCCTCTTTACACTAAGGGGAAGGCAGTGTGGGGTGCAGTTTGATTTCATGGTGTTCCAGTGTGCTTTGATTCTCTCTGTGTACTAACAAGGCACAGAGGAAATTGGTGTAACTTTATTTTCCTGTGCACACTATAAGGGAGGCATTCTGGTCTTACTCGCCATAAAGTCTTAATGATAGCTGTGTGTGTGCTCCAATATACATTAAAGGGATAGTAATACTTCATTTTATCTTTATTTTATTTTGTAGGCATTAAAAAAACATGAAGAACAATATAAGTCTTATATCTCAAACCTTTATGGTTTAAGAGACATTCACAAGCAAAGTATCCCCCCCTGTTCAGTCAGATCAGAAGGGAGGTGCCCAGGTAGACTGCAGAGAGGGACAATCTTCAATTAAGATAAGGGAAAAAGCTGAAAAACTTGTCAAGGGGGGGAAGGGCTTTCATTGTTTTCATTGTAAGAAGATTGTCCCCTGCTGTTATCTGTCTGGTCTTACAAACAGATTCACATCTGAGAAGAGATGGCTTACACTAGGAAAAAGGGGTGGGAGGGGAAACTTTGCTTGTGAATATCTCTTAAACCATAAAGGTTTGAGAGATAAGACTTATATCGTTCTTCATGTTTTTTTATTGCCTACAAAATAAAATAAAGTTAAAATGAAGTATTACTATCCCCTTAAAGAGATTGTACTCACTAATAGATACTCCCGCGGCAGCAACACGGTTTCTATGCTTACACCATAGGGCTGTATATTCAAAAGGAAAGCTGGGAAATTCTGGGACAAACCAATTGTGCCATAGGAGAGAAATTAAAAAAAAAAAAAAAAAAAAAAAGCTTTTAATTCCCTATGTAAGGTGACTATATAAACATTTAAATCATTCAGTAGGACTGCACAGGAGTCAGGGAAAACTTGAAATGTATGTTGTTTATAAGCATCCCTGATTTAAAGGGTTTGTGGCCACTTTTAGCTCTATGGTCCAGTTTGTTTTCCCCAGAATCCCCCCCACTTAAAAAATATATGTATATATGGTCCTAGAGCTGAAAATGAGCTACTCTAGTAGATTTGTACATGCCATACAATATAATAAGGTATTAGAATTTTTTGGAGACCCCTCTAGCAAACAAGAGGTTAATTTGTAAATATTGTGCTGTTTTTTTTGCCCCAGACAGCTGAAGCAAAGAAGGGGTGTGCAGGCATCCGGGTGGGGCCTCCAATCAACAAAATAACGCAGAGTAAAGGAATCACCCTATTTCCATATGTTTGAGGCTAGTTAAGGTGCTAATAAGAACTGGCTATTTCTGAATGTCTTAGAACTTTCTTTGTCCTAAGGAATTTACCATATAGAAGACTAATGACAACAAAACCAACACAAAGCGGCATTTATATGTCAATATGAGCTCCATCCTAAACAACCACACCTACATTTCTACAACATTACACCTTCACCATAAAAACAACACTTTAAAATGTATGTTACTAGAATTGAAGCGAACTAATGCCTTTAAAGGGGCAGTGCTTGCTAGGATGAAATTGAGATAAGTATGCTAGCATGATGTGGGGAAGAAATAAATCAGATTATATGGATATATAGGATTTTGTCCTCACATTGCTCATTCATTTAAAATATTTAACAAGCTTATTATGTTGCTCTGGCAACAGGGAAAACATTTGCTCTCAATTTCTTCTACTCTGCCCTCTCTTCTGGCTTTTGACCACCAGTGAGAGGATTAAAGGGATAGTAATACTTCAAAATTACTATCCCTTATATTGAAGACCTTGAAAAACTGAATTAAATGCCACCAGCGACATCACTCAAACCTTTATGGTTTGCAAGATAGCCGCTTTTAAACTTCTTTCCCTCCTGCCTCTCTGCTGACTTCAGCGTTTTTGCTGCACCAGGGAAATCCCTTCTTTGAATCAAGCAGAGGCTCTTCAGCACAGCCAGATCTCGTTATAGAAGAAAAGATCCTTCACTAAAATGGTCTTCTACTTGTGTTTGGTAACCAAATGGTAGAAGGCCGTTTTAGTGAAGGATCTTGTCATCCATAACAAGATCTTGGCTGTGCTAAAGAGCCTCCGCCGGTCCCGGGACCGGATTTCCCTGCTGCAGCAAAACCGCTGATGTCAGTGGAGAGGCAGGGGGGAGCGAAGTTTAAAAGCGGCTATCTTGCAAACCATAAAGGTTTGAGAGATGCCGCTGGGGGCATTTAATTCAGTTTTTCAAGGTCTTCAATATAAGGAATAGTAATTTTGAAGTATTACTATCCCTTTAAAGGAAGAAAAGGGCAAAAGGAAAAGGAAACCTGGAAGAATTCAGATAATGGAGAAAATATGCAGTACCAGCACATTTTTAAGTTTTGTGGGAGTACTTAAGAGTGTTAACTCCTAAATACTATATTATTTAATAAAGTGTTGTCTTGATCTAAGGTACTGCCGCATAATCCCCTACCAGCTTCATGGAGTATGCAACTTCTACCACACAGTGAGGAATGCTATTAAAGTGTTAACATTTTTTTTTATTTTAATGACATGTTCAATAGACAGTTAGAAGTTCTTCACTTTAAAATCTGCACTCCTAGCTAGCATTTGTAAATATGTTTTTATGCATAATCTATAAAATCTTTGACAATTTTTCTCCTCCTAGAGACCGGTGGTTCCCAACCAGGGTGTTGTGGCACTTTGTTGTGCCTCAGACACCCAATTAGGATGCCCCATTTTTTGAGAAAAATGTGACTGTTGAGTTTCAGGTGTATTTTTATTGAAATTATAATGCACAGTATGTTTGCTTTTGTCTTTCTGATTGTGAGCTAAAAATAACCATATATTTATTTATTTTCCTCTTCATAAAGACCTTGTCAAAGGACATGATCATTTTAGGGGTGCCCAAAAAGTTCCAGAATAAAGTTTATGGGTGCCTTGAACAAAAAAGTTTGAGAACCACTGCTATAGACATACATGCAGCTAACTCTGCTTGACCATTTGACCACCATTTGCTTGTGAAAACACCTAATGAGTTTACCTCAAACTATGGCAAACCAACACATAAGTATTTTGTTACAGAAAAAATGAGTGCTACCCTTATCAGTTTTAGTTTATTGAGTTTGATAATCAAATCTTACTAAATGGCCACTCATGGCTTGCTAAATATTTATGGGAAAAATCATATTTATGGTGAATATCACAACTCTTGAACCTAAAACAAATGTTCATACATTAATAATTACATAGTTACATAGATGTTGAAGTTGCGTTCCAAAAATTAACCTTTGCCAGATTGTCTTTGTTAGTCAGTCCGGAGAATCCACTGAATCCATCTGAAGTTTTTCCTTAGGTGAATTAAAAATGTATCGGATTCCAAAAAGGCAATCAAATATCTCCATAGATCAGCATCCTACCTGTGTTGAAAATGATTGTCATAATTACCTATATTGTTCTCCCCTAAAAAAGTAAATAGTACTTTTTTTAAATATATCTAGTCATTGTTCACAGCCTTATCCTAAGTATGATCTAAGAGGCCATGGCTTTAGGATTAGACTCAGGTGAGTTAATTAAATGTCTGAGCCTCTGATTAACTCAGCTGTACTAAGCAGGGAAATCCTAAAGACATGGCCTTTTAGTGGTCCCTGAGGATATGGTAGGGAATCACTGACCTACAGTATTTGCCAACACAGTCTCCAGGGGCAAGGAATTCTACATCCTTACTGCCCTACAAGAAAAACAAAAATTTCCTTTGTTGCAATTAGAGATGATTGAAACTTCCATAATTTGCCAAATTTCATAATTTGGTACACTCATTATCTTATAAAATCCTGGAAATATTCTGCTTTTGGACAACTTAAAGGGATAGTAATACTTCGTTTTAACTTTATTTTATTTTGTAGGCATTAAAAAATATGAAGAATGATATAAGTCTTATCTCTCAAACCTTTATGGTTTAAGAGATATTCACAAGCAAAGTGTCCCCTCCTGCCCCTTTTACCTAGTGTAAGCCATCTCTTCTCAGATGTGAATCTGGTTGTAAGATCAGACAGATAACAGAAGGGGACAATCTTCTTACAATGAAAACAATGAAAGCCCTGCCACCCTTGACTAGCTTTTCAGGTTTTTCCCTTATCTTAATTGAAGATTGTCCCTCTCTGCAGTCTACCTGGGCACCTCCCTTCTGATCTGGCTGAACAGTGTGACATCAGTAAAAGGGGTGGGAGGGGGACACTTTGTCATTGAATTACTCTTGAACTATAACTCTGACAGAATTGAAATAACACTCTCCAAAGTCCAAATACTATGATGATTAATTAGAGTTGCTTTTATTATGAAACATTACTATCCCTTTAATTCAGAAACAAACTCAAGCAGGAGTGGTAGAGGGGGAAAGGGAAAGAGAGACACAGGCTGAGAGTGAAATGAAGACAAGAAAGAAAAAGTAGGCTTCTCTAGTACTTTGACTTTTCTCAAGTAATAACTTTTTATAAATTAATAAATTAGTTCTCTCTCAGATGCCTTGTGATTCAATCAGGAAGCTATTTAGAATGACAAAGGCCCTTATGTATAAAGCCAAAATGTACCAATTCTAGAGCAATCTAACTGCCTCATACAGGACATATGCAGTTTCCCACATGCCCATGAATTTAAGCCAATGAAAATCTTTATGGTGTGGTTGGTTTGCTTCAGATGCACTTTTGGTGCACTTTTCCATTGTACTTAAGACCCATTGACGATATGCAACCCTACCCTTTTTGGTTTTCAGGCATCATTGTGATTGTTTTTCCTACAACCTGACTGACTACAACTGCAAACAAAAAAGAAACAAAAGGTCTGTTCTATAAACCATGTTTTGGGTCTTGCAAAACAGCATGATTTACCTGAATACTAAACTTACAGAATTGTTTCCCTTATATCTAGTTACAAAACATAAAGATATGCTAAACATATTCTTATATTTGGGGGCCACCATTCACATTTTTGCCTGGGGCCTCAAAACAGTTCTTAAAACACCCATCCTGACTCATGTTACCAATATTGTTCAAAATGTAATCTGAATGTTTTCTCTTAGCAGTTTTTCTAGTATATTTACTACTATGAAAGTGAAACTTACAGGTCTGTAGTTATAATCCTTAGATTTTATAATCCTTTCTGAATACTGATACAACATTTCCTTGCCTCCAGTTCAGCTATTTCTGATGAGAATTAATCAAGAAAGATTAAAAAAAACAGTTTTCCTATTACTGAACTAAACTCCCTAAATAAGCTTTGGCATATGCCATCAGGTCTGCATATGGAGCAATGTGTTGGAGACCTCATGTAGTTAAAAGCCCTATTTAAGTCGATGAGAATTTGGGGACTTTTCATGTGTCCCCTATGATGCAGTTAGCTTGCTACAGAACCTCATCCTTTTATCTTATTGAATAGGGCCTTTTCCAAGAACAGAAACTATGAGGAATTCTAGAGCAAACCAACTATACCAAAGGGGAGAAATAAAAATTTGTCAAACTCTCCTGGCTCTATATGGGGCTTTAAACCTATTGAATGCTAGAGAGGATTCCAACACATTGTGAAGCAACCCATTGGAGACTTCTTCAGCATTCAGTTTAGTTAAAATCCTTTTAAATCTATAGAAAGTTTGATTTATTCTCTATGGTGCAGTTGCTACACTCCATAATGGCTTTTGTGGATAAGGCCCTAAGTGTAAGAAAGGAGTTTGTACTTCCAAAGAAAATGCATTTCTCTTCTCTTAGAGTAAGTCTCCCTGCAGACTCCTCTGATCTAGGGACTGAATAGGATGAAATTTCTTACCGTTATTTCCTTTTCCTCTGTGTTCCCACCAAGGCTTATACGAGTGTGTATAATCTCTTCCCACCAGCTGACTGCAGGGCCAATTAAAATAAACAATAAAAGAGATCCCGCCCTGAAATTGCCAGTCCTGTTTGGACCAAGCTGGAAAATATAAGTACAAAAAGGTTAAGGGCAGGGAGTGCCATGGTGGGAACACAGAGGAAAAGGAAATAACAGTAAGAAATTTCATCCTTTCCTCTGTGTTCCCCCTCACGGCTTATACGAGTGCGTTGTACCAAAGCAGTGAAAAGTAGAGTGGGTGAATTAAGATTCTCACAGGAAAAAAACTTGTTTCACTATAGTAACAATAATTAATGAATAATTAAAACAGACTTATTAAAAAAAGATACGTAGGTATATACCCTCTTACCCATCCTTATTTGATTGCGGCATGGAGGATTTTTCTCCCAAATATTTTGTCACCTGAGGCCTGGACATCTAAACGATAGTGTTTTTTGAAGGTTGATGTTGAAGACCAAATGGCTGCTCGACAAATTTCCTCAGCCGAAACAGCTGCCCTTGATGCCCAGGATATGGATATAGCTCTTGTGGAGTGTGCTCGCAAGATCTTTGGTGGTACTAAACCAGCTTCCAAGTAGGAAATCCTTATACATTCCGTAATCCATCGGTCGATGGAGGATTTTGAAGGTGTCTGACCCTTATTTTTCCCCTGGAAGCATACCACTAATGTATCGGTCTTTCTGAATTCCCTTGTCCTTTCTAGGTTGTTATTCAATGGATGGTTCTAAATGGAGCTGTGAATTCAACTGACATCTGGAATTTTATTGGTGCATGGTGACACTGCCACATCGTGCATTTCACCTATCCCTCTGCAAACACTGGTACACCCGATTCCTTATGTCTATCATTTTTACTGAACTATTACAAACAGCAAATATGTAGATTTTGAGTTGAAAATATTCGCATCATGCATATAACCCTTTGAGTGTTAGAGAGGTATTAAGTGCATTGAAATGCAATGCATTACGTACCCCTCTAGTATTCCAAGTGTTAAAGGAATATTAAAGGTATTAGAAAAACTATAGATTTGTGATGCCTAATCTAGATTAATAGGCCTGGATTGTCCATTTAAGAGTGTTGGCTACTGCATATGAATAACTAAGTGACAATGACAATGCCCTGGCATCAGACACCAGCTTCTGCTTGAAGGCAGACAATTTATTTATTAGGTTATATATTGGTGTAATATCCAGTTCAGACATTCATTTGGCTGTTTTTTATCCCCTTGTTCTTAACCCTTAGAGTTCCAGGGGTTATACAACCCATTATGAAGCAACGGGTTGGATACCTCTCTGGAACTCAAAGGGTTAAAATGATGATGGTTAATCCATTAAGTACCAAAGAGGTAACCAGTGCAGTTTCAATTCCTGTAAATCCTTCCTACAGGCATCCACGGCATGACCCATCATGGAACAGAGGGATGTCCAAGTTACTCTGGTGAAACGATGACTCCGCTTACATATAGTACTCCTCCTGTTACGTCTTAGTGCTACTGAATGTTAATACTAAATGGCAAAATGTCATGTCACTGACATGAGCCATATGGTAGGACTTGATGAGGGCACATCTAGTAAGGCGAGACATGACAAATCCCCAATGAGCCATTGATATGTGTAGGTCCTGGAAAAAAGTTAATGTATCGGAAGTCATCCACAGCATGGCAAAATTATGGAACATCATCTGAAATTCACATATGTCCCCTGTTTGGAAAATATTGGACAGCCATGATATGTACCTCCTCATTTCAGTTTAACTGAGAAGGAGCCCATCATGAAGATAGTTCAAAAGAATGTTTGACCGTTTCTTTCATCAGGACAACATGTGGATCTTGCATATTTTCAACCAGTCTGTACTGCTAGGGGGGTACACTACACATATATGTTTGATGCACTAAGTGCCCCTCTGGCATCCCAAGAGTCCCCTAAGATTCCTTCACCACCCACAAGCACACCCCTGATGCACACAGACCCTTGGGGATACACACTCATTGTTGTAAGGCATATGCTTGTGTCTCAGACAAAGTAAGTTGTGAGAGTTGAGTATGAAGAGTGTAATCTCTCTGCCACATGCCTCACATGATCCTATGTTAAGGAGGTGTGTTGGAGTGCTACTCTCCCTGTGTGGTAATAGGGATACTGTGTGTGTGTCAGACTTAGTTTGTGAAATGTTTCCCATCAGCTGTTGTTGAACTTCAACTCACATCGTACCCAGAAAACACATTCCAGATGTTTGCTTTGTTAGGTTATTGTCAGTTGAAATTGGACAACAGCTGAAGTGCTGTGTTTGGTTACCACTGCTCATACACTTTCCCACCAAGTAAAATGTGCAAGAGTTGATTTGCAATGCATTGGAGACATCACTAGCACTAAGTTTGTTAGATACCTGAAGGAGTCAAATACATGATTGGTATTAAAAAGTACATTTTTATTTTGGAAAAACATGACACATGGGGCTTTATTTTATTTTCATTTTAGGTTTGGGAGGGGATGCAAATGTGGATGCCCTCACCAACCGTCTGGTGACTCTTGGCTGTTGTGGGTGTCACACTTGAGGGGGCGGTGGTTGCAGTTAACCCCGCAGTTGACTGTTAAGCTCTCTCCTCCTCAGCAGCCTTTGGATGCGATTATGCTCAATCATTTCAACGAGCAGCTGTCCAAGCAAGCCAATGAGAACAGTCCCAACATGGCGTATTTACGTGTGGAGGATAGCATGCTGTGATTCCAGACTGCTGACAATGGCTGCAATTCTCTCCATTGTGCGCAGACACCTCCTGTTGAAGCAGCTGGTCTTCTTCAGTAGCCTCCAGTGGATGGTGATGTACCCCTCATCCATTCTGCTGTATTTGGTAGCTGTGGCACATGATGAGGGCATGGATGGTGCACATGGAGGTGCTGATGATGCCTTTCCTCCTTGCTCTGCGTCTGTCCCTTGACCGGTGTTTCCTCATGGTCTAAGTGTGCCTCTGATGCTGTGGGTGAGGCGAATGTATGCACAGGTGTGAGGGAGCCTCAAATGTGAAGCATTTGAGGGTGATCGTTCTTCTCCCAACATATCTATTGTCTCATCCATGACTGCAGATTTTTGTTCACCTGGCTCAGTCTCTGATGGTCATGTGTACTGTGTGATTGTTTGAGGTCACTGTGGCTCACCTATGAGTCCAAAATGCTGGTAATCGAGTGGCCATCGGACATATTATGGCCACTGTGATGTGTTCCCTTCCCACATGGATGGCTGCAGTCTGTTGTGTTGCTGTGCAGCCATCCAGCTGTGTGCCTGTGGAGGTGGTGTGGGGCCCAGTTACCCATATTGCGGAATGCTGGGCATCCAGTTACATAACATTGGTGGTGCTGGTGGGGTCATTCCGTACTGTCCAGATGTTGGTGGCATCCATCTCTGTTGTGGAATCCACTGATGGGACTCCTGCGGAATTCACTGCTGGGCTGTTGTGGTTGGCAACCCGTACTGTGACTGTGGTGGTGGTAGCATCCAGCTGGTGTCCTCTGCTGGCTCTTGAGGGGCTGTGTCCCTGGGGATTATTGTTTGCACCTCCTCCTCCTCACTGTCCTCCTGCTCTGCTGCAGGCATGGGTGATGTTTGTGGACTTTATATTTTGTGATTAGTAATCTGGGCAATGACAAGAGGGATGCAGGATTATGACATTCACATATAACCCTTGAGTGACAGAATCGTATCCAATGCATTGCGTTGCAATGAATAGGAAATCTTCCTGACACTCATTGATTCCAGAGCTTGACAACGTACTGTACATTGGTGGAAGCGACCTACTGTGGTTGACCTTTCATTATCATACTAGTTGAACAGTCCTTTACACGGGCCACAGTGTCACAGCCACCCAGTCACGGGGCAGTCATGTGCAGTAGAGACTGCCCGCGCCACAGCTGATACAGAGCTGGACGCTCCTTCTGAGCGCCCAGCTCTGTATCAGCCGCGGCGTGGGCAGTCTCTACTGCGCGTGACTGCAGCACGCGCAGCAGTGTCTACTGCGCATGTCGCGGCGTTACACACAATTTAGCGAATTATTATATAGGATGTATCCGAAACAGTGGGGATGGCAAGGAGGGATGCATACATGTTGATAACATATTATGTGACATAGACAACACAATTGTTTAAAACCTGGGGTAGTCAACTCTGTCTACATGAATATGGTGATCACCATTCTCAGTATCCACAATCATATATCATTTGCTTGTTAGGACATGTGTGCTGTGGTTCCCTAAGGATATGGCTACCTAGTTTTGCTAACCCTAGGTTTGAGTTTTGGTTCAAGCATCACATTTTGAATTTGTGTTTGGGATGGTTATCCTGGTTGGTGACAAGTGTCCTCCAGCTGCTTGTTTTGATGTGTCTCTCTCCCCCTCCTCCCATAAATGCAACATTGCACATGTGTGATTGGAGGCCATGGGGTATTGTGCATGCAGCATATGTGTTGAGTATACAATTTGTTTTTGTTTGTTGAACTATAATGGGTTTGATGACCCCTGTAGAACTTTGCAACATGACCCTGGTGTACTGTGTTCATCTTCTGTTAACCCTTTAAGTGCTAGAGGGGTACACAATGCACTGCAAAGTGACGCTCTGCATACCACTCTGGCACTCAAAGGGTTAGGTGTTAACATCCCTGTGGCAACATGTATAACACTGCTCATGAACACAACATATGTTTGTATGACAAAGTGATGGCAAACATTGCTTGTGTGAGGTGAGCATGTTTAAACTAAGCAGCACCGAGGTTAACATTATAATTGGACATGATTTGGTCTGCTTACTGCATCACATTTCGGTTTGGATGTACACCATTATCTCGCTGTGTTGTCAACTTGGGGAGCTCACTGATGGCCATGTTTTCAGCTGGCACTGTGCTGTGCAGTACTAGCTAAGAGAATTTGTGTGGTGGACAGTTGTATGATTTGAATTACCGGGAGGCTGGAGGGTGCTGTCATCTCTTGTATCACAGACCCCTTGGATCCCCTCAACAGCTGTGGTGGAGAGGTTTTGTCGGAGAATCTCCTCCCAGACATTGAAGGTGATGTTAGCTGGTGGACTACCTCCGGTGCCTTTCGCATGCAGGGACAGTTCTTCCATCTTTACTTTTTTTTTGCAGTCACTCCAACAATTCTTGATGGAGTCTGTAGTGCACTTACACTTGGACACCACATTCACTGCATGCTGCACCTGATGCCAGGCAAGCTTCTTCCTTGCACCAATCCCTCTGGCCTTTTTGGTGGTGAACAGTATGTGTTTTCCCTGTTGAGGATGCTCCACTCCAGGGCTATTTTCTCCTTGTGAGAGAACATGGGGCCCCACAGTTGCCCTCCTCCAATGCAGTCTGGGATGGATTTGAACTCTGTGTGGTAATTTGGTGATCAGGCCCTGCATACGCTGTCCCCGGATGTGTATTTTCTTCTGCCACATGACCTCCGTTTCCACTGCTGTGTCAGTCTCTGGCTGCTGTGTATCTGGCTGTTGTTGGATATCCCTCCACCCACCTGGTCTCCCTCTCCCCCTCCTTCCCTGACTGGGGATCCCGTTCCCTTTCCTGCACCTCTTCCCATCCCTCCAGCCTCCACTCCTCTCCCTGCCATCTTACTACCACTTTCCTAGCTCCCTCACACACCCACTCACACCCAGTCACTCACAGAAGCACTTGGTCACAATCACTCTATGGCACTCCCTTCCACTCGCTGAATCACACTGTATGAAATAAAAATGTGTTGTGTGTCCAAAACAAAAGATGTCCGTGTTTGTGTGCATGTGATGCGTGCAATATGTGCCAAAGTATGTTATGTGTATTATTTAAATGCAATTCTCTCTGCCCCCCACTCCAAGTCTACCTGTCTCCAATGTGTGCTGAGAACCTCCAAGCAGATATTTATTTGAATGGACTTGATACTTTGGTGTGTTGTGATTGGATGTGATTTTGAACATGATTTGACAATGTTTAGCGTTACAAGAGAACGTCGAACATGGCTTCTTTCCTTTGAAATTGACATACTGGCAATGCTTAGCAACTGAAATTAACTCACAGTTAGATAAAAAAACCTGCACTGTACATTATCAGGCTACACGTGTTTGTGCAGCCTACACTCATTGTCCATTCTGGTAGGCAGCTTAGTGCATGGCTAAGGTTCGGTATTGCTTTTCCTCTTACCGAGTGTTTTACTGTGCCTTATTGAATCGAGCCCTAGATCAGGCCACAGGTAGGGTAACCGGAGTCTCAGGACTGGAAAATGACAGTGGAAAGAAGAAAGTTAGAGAACAAGTGGTGTAAAGAGTAGGAAATGGTCAGCTCCTTATCAGTAATGCACTGCTAAACAATAAAATTACAAGATCATACAGGATTCACGTGATGTTGTACATATGTATGAGGGACATTAGAAAAAAGAAGTTCCACTTTCCTCCTCCTTCCCCTCCCATCTTCCCCAGTCCCCTCTTCCTTCCCCTCTCCTACCCTCCTTTCCCCTCTCCCTCCCCTCCTTTGTTTTTATCCTTCTATCCTCCCATTTCCTTCCCTTCCTCATCCCGTTCCTTTTTTTCTCCGTCCCCACCCCTTTACATTTTTGTAGGATTCTTTCTTCCCTTTCCTGTGCTGCCCCCTTGGCCTTGTCTTCATTCCCCAGCAGTGCCAGGGTTGATATCCCCCAGCTGCCACCCCCCACCCTTTCTGATGTTTTCCTCTTGATTGTGTATGCTCCTTGCCCCCTCATCCTGTATGTCGAGGACCTCATTGGATATCTGACACTCAGTTTTTTGTCTTTTTTTTTTGAAGATGTGGGTTTTGGGACCTCTGGTTCTCAGTATTCCGAGTCCCAGATGACCATATAAACCATGCCCACTGTATTGGCTACCTACTTTGTATTGCCCCTTCCACTCCCCAGTCCTCTTCCCCCTTCCCTACTAGGGACTGTGATAGCTTCTGACCTCTTGGTCCCTCGTTGCCTTATCATGATTCCAGGCTTCCTCAACTTCCCAATACACTCACATGTTTCATATTGTTTATATGCTTATTGTTCGTTTTGGCTGAGACTACGTAGTCCCTTGATGTTACCCCCTAGTTACCACTACTGTTATTTGCATTTTTATATGCCGTTTACTGTTGAGAAGATGCTTCTCATGTACTCAGATTTTACCCATGTTCTGGCATGCAGGATCACTGAACTTCTTTACTCTTCTATACCTTTCTGTCTCCTCTTTCCTTGTTTTACCTCTCCCATTCTAATTCCCTACATCCCTTTACTTGTTCCTGGATGGATGTTTTGATTATGGGCCCCGGGGGGTAGTGGTGCTTTGCCTATGTGATTTCTATTAATGTTACTGGCCTTAATAATCCAAAGAAATGGTCCCTTTTATATAGGGTATGTTCTCGGCCCAGAGGTCAGGTTTGTTTAGTTCAGGAGACCCACTATTTTTCCTCTCATATGCTGTGCCTCACCAAAAAATTCTATCCTGTCCAATTCCATAGCTCTGTCTCCTCCAAGTGCAATGGGGTTGCTATTGAACTCCACAGAAATTTTTTTTTTTAATTTTTTGGACTCACTGTTGGATTCTGATAGCAGAGCTCTTTTTGTGAAGGGTAGGATGTACCCTCCTTGTGACATTTACCACTCTATTTGCTCCTAATACCCACCTGCCCTTGTTTTTGGACGATATCCTGGCTAAACTCTCTTTCTTCTATGTGGGATTTCTTATTTCATGGGGAGACTTTTCATTTTGTTTTGATGCCTGCCCTGGATTGCTCTCAAGGCACCTCCTCCCTGCCTACCTCCCATTACTCCAGTCTTAGGTCTATGATACATTCTCATGCCTTGATGGATGTTTGGCCACTTTTTCACCTGGATGATAGAGACTATTCATTTTTCTCTTCTTCTCATTCTTGTTATTCTAGGATTGATTTCTTTCTAATACCCCAACCACATCTCCACTATATTTTCTCTGCCGCTATTCACCCTATCTCGTGGTCAGATCATGGTCCTGTGGAGGCGGTGGTGGCCTTTCCTCTTTCTCTTACCTCTAGGGGGAGTTGGAGACTGGACCTATCGCTACTTCATGGCTCAGGACCTTAGGACCGGATTCGTGAGGCTATCAAATAATATCTCTACTTCAATACTCTACTCACTATCCATGTTCCCACTCAGTGGTAAGCACTGAATTGTGTGATCCGGGGTGAGTGTATTCACTTATTAGCTTACAAGTTGCATCAGTCCTATGAAGAGCTGGACTCTTTACATGGCAAGACTGTAGCCCTCGAAAAGGCTCACTTGTGTTTTGTTGATATTCATCTTCAGACCAAATGTTTTACATTCCTGTTGTAGCTCTTCACTGTGTTCTTACAGTTCTTCAGGACTACTGGCAAAGAGTATGATATAGTCTGCAAAATGTAAGTGATGTAGGTAGTCAATTGATCTTAAGTCCTTTTTTGTCCCAATTTAGTTTGTGGAAAAATTCTTCTAAACAAGCAGAAAATAGTTTTGTGGAGATTGTGTTTCCTCGTAGGACCACTTTTTCTATGTTGATCTGAACTTTATCATAGTTAACTTGTATTGATAAAGTTGCATTTTCATATATTGATTGGAGGATATTGATGTAAACTACCTATTCTTTGGTTGATCAGGGAATCAATTATTACTCGCTGTTTCACTGAGTCAAAGCTTTTCGTAGTCAATGAAGGCTATGTATAATGGAAGGTTGTATTGATTATGTCGCTCTATAACTTGTTGCACTGTCTGGATGTGGTCTATTGTACTGAAATTGCTTCTTGAAGCCTGCTTGCTCCTTAGGTTGTGCCGCATTAAGTATTGTGTCCATTCTTCTTGAGAGTATCTTTGTGAAAACCTTGCAAACCATTGGCAATAGTCTTATTGGCTGGTAGTTTTTTAGATCCACCTTATCACCTTTTTTGTGCAATAGGATGACTTTTTCCATGTTTCAGACATTTGGCCAAGTGGTAGTTATTTTGAAAATAGTTTAGCTAGGGCTTTGTATAAGGGCTGACCTCTGGCTTTCAACATTTCAATAGTAACTTTATCAAGTCTAGCTACTTTGCCATTTTTCATTGATTTTATTGATTTATTTCTCACTATCTGCCGATTTGATCTATAGTATTCCTGTTGCTGACCTAGGTCTCGTCTTTGACTTTTCCTCTCTGCCTGCTGATTTTGTTCAATTGCATTATCTTCTTGCTGACCTTGTCCTTGTCTCCTGACCATTTGGTCCATGCGGAGAGAATGGACCAAAATCTGCCACTCTGGTCCAGCTTAGAAAAATAAAGGTACGGCAGCACAGTCCACCAGGCACAAGTAAACTCACAAGTTGCAGACTTTCAGAAGCTAACTCCTTCCTCTCTGAGAACTCAAAAAGAAAGCATGTCTCAGTGCAGGTGATTGTTGGATGCATTAATTACCAGATGCAGATGACTGAAAATGGGGAGTAATATCACCTGGCATATGTCAGTTACTAGGAAACTGTGGAGTGGAGCACTGGCTTGCCCTTCTCTCCAAATGCACCACCCCAGGGACCCAAAATAGATTTACAATGTATAACAAATTACCCATATACCACATTTCCCTGGTGCTAATCAAGGTAGATACCTTGTAGAATTTGGGGAACTATATATACACCCTCTGCCACTATTCCTGGCACTCTGTCACAATATATCCTATATAATAATTTGCTAAAAAGTTTGTCACAACGCAGTCATGCACAGTAGAGACTGCCCACTCTGCAGTCATGTGCAATACAGAGTGGCCACTGAGAAGAGAGGATCTGGGCACCAGCTGAGGTTTTTCAACTAGTATATATATACTGCACTCACAGGTCTTGAAGAATAATGAGCAAACGTTATTCTAGAATGTAATTATGAATAAATAAAAAGGCTGTGAGATATATGTTTTGGTCATCACTGGGACCTTTCTCAAGATAGGTGATAGCCATCTATCCTCTCCTATGTATACCCCTTTTGGAAATGCTACTCTTGCCACTCAAAATTACCATGGAAATATAAAATATACAGTATAAGAAAACTATGATTAAAGCGGAACTTTCATCAGATAACCATAGAGCTGCAAATGATAATTACATTAGCAATTTGAACATACCTATGCACATACCGAGGAAGTACAGCAAATGTCCTCTTGAAGCTTCCTTTCCAATTCCAAAAAAAGTTGCCCCCTGTTATTGATTGCCTATCTGATTGCAATAGACAATCAATACTTGCAACCTGATAGGCATTCACTGCCTTCTTTTCCTCCCTCCTCAACCTGACTTTTCCTGAAGTTACTTGTTGAGTGGGAGTGAGCACCTTCTGGGTTGAAAATAATAATTGCCTACTAAAATCAGATAGACAATCAAAACCAGAAGGGGGAAGGGTCATCAGAAGGGGTTATGATGCCCCTCCCCTACTAAGTCTGATTCAAAAAAACAAAAAAACAAAACAAAACCAAGCACGTGCCCAAGAGGGCCCAGGCAATGTGTTGGACAACCCTCTACAACTCAGACACACAATGTCCAAAAGTCCCTGCATTTCTCCACTGTCCACCTGGCCTTGTTTCACTCCCCAGTGATAGCCACACTATCTGGCTGCTTCTCCAGCCTTGTTCAGCTGTCCCAATGATAGTGAAAGAACACTGGTGCGCAATTTAAATTCCTCCAGATGTTGACAAAAAATTCCCCAAAATGTTTAGCCAGTCAGTGTTTAGATGGAAATAATGGGGATTGTAGTCCTGAACAGCTCAATGGCCTTAGGTTGTCCATCTCAGCCAGAGAACCACACACATAGTCTGTCTGCTTCATTAAACCTAGCCTTGTTCAATTGTCTGCTGGTAGTCACAACCACTCATACACCATCTGAAACCCCAGCCTAATTACACTGTTCCACTGGTAGTGATAAAATCACACATACAATCTACTTACCCAGCTTTGTCCCGCTGGTAGCCATATAACTCCAAATACACTGTCTGACAAACCAGCCTTGTTATACTGGTAGCCATATAGAACTGCACCTACGCTGTCTTTCTCCCAGCCTTTTTACACTCGTACCCACACAATCACACATCAGCTTCTCCAGCCTTTTTACACAGAAAGCCATGCTTCTGGCATACACCACAATACGTTAACCCATACCAACCAATACAGTGGGGAATTCCGGGGTGTTTAAAAGATTTTAGTATCTTTGAAGTGATTTAATAGCAAATTACCTATGTGGTTTCCTTATACCACCTTATTCTGTAAACAGTTGTGCACTCTAGCCTTGGGGGGCAAATTCAAGTGACCCCCTCACTTTATACAGCTGGTTATCTACTTTTAAAAATGGTAGGCTTTGCCTACCTTTTCTTCATTTCTGTAGTTATTACCAGTATTTTAGTGCAGCAAGCAGCATTTGAAAAAAATGTAGGGAAAATTACACATCATAGTTGCCATAGTTTTGTATTTTTGCCATCACTTACAGTATATCACCTCATACCAATGGGGTGCCATTTGTTCTTGAAAGAGCAGTAGCTAATAAATACAGCAAGAAATTCCATAAATTTCAAAGCTATCACTATCTTTGAAGGGGTAGAAATAGAAAATAGTTCTATTTTTTCCTATAGCGACATATTTTGGAAATATTTGTCTACACCAGACTAGGGGTAAACAAGCAAGTTACCCCTCATTTCATGTGGGTGAATGTCTTCACATTTATAGTAGTTATGATCATTGTGGAGCAGGGAAGCAATATCAAGAAAGAAAAGTGGCAGGTGTAGGTTGGTGCTCCTGTCACCCCACACTCTATCTCAACTCATACCAATGGTGTACCATTTTACTCCAGCTGGTAGAAGGATTTCAAAGCTTTTAGAATCTTTGAAGTGGTGAAAAAGTACAGAATATACATTTAGCCCATAGAACTTGTGGAAACATAGCAAAAAAACACCACTGAAAAAACACTGGAGGTCTACATATGAGTGCCTCTCCCCCAATACAGGCACATGCTATATACAGGATAGATAGGTAGATAGAAACTAATGGAGAGAAATGAAAACCTAGCTATAACTCTGTATACAACATGCATTTTGTATGTGAGGCTGTTCTACTGTGAAGCTACTGTACAATACATTATAACAGATAAATATTTTTGTTGTTTTCTTTAGGGTCATAATAGTCTTTGATATAGAGGTCAATTCACAGGGGTATATGTAACTCTGGGTAGCAACAAGACTTGTTGCATCTTGTCTCTTTATAGTTTTGATCATATTGACTCTAAATAACTAATGTGGGTGATCTAAATGCACAGTTTCATATTTCACAATTTATATATTTGTCCCATCCTTTCTACTAACTGGCACCACTCTTAACCATTGATGTAGACTGCTCGTGTGATATTACTTTGAGCAGTGCGGCATAACGTCTGCACTGCTTTCAGTAATATTAAGGAATACTGATGTCTGTACAGCTTTAAGTGGCATTAAGATAACATGGTATATTGATTTTTGCGTCTTAGGATTTGACCTTCTCAGCTACCATAAGAGACACTGCTGAATACTGGGACTGATCTCTAAATTACATTATTGTATATCACCATTTCTTTGTTGTGTTGTCATGTGTCTTAGATTTTTGTACTGATAGGTTCAGCTCTACTACATTAACAGCCTCGCTATAAATTTTTTAATTACCTCTGATGAAGCCACAGTTGGTGGTGATGCGTTGGGTATTGAGTGGGCATGTGCACTAAGACCTGATGTTCCCGTATGTCTCCATGTTTATTTATTAAGTGTATTTGGTACCTTTATTTATATGCATTGCTACACTTTTTTACTATGTCTAGTCACTATTTTGACTCATATGAGATATTTGTAATGTGTTTTGTATTCAGTACTGTATATATTATTTTTACAGGGGACATTATCTCTTTATTCCTTAGTATTTCCAGATGTTTATTATTATGATATGCCTGCTCACATTGGTTTTTAATTGTTTTATTCTATCTCTACATGTCTGTATTTAAATAAAGTGATATTTTGTGATACCTTATCTGAATGCCTCACGTTATTAGACTGCTGTATTAGGAGAGATCCCTTTGGCTCTTTACCTATGATCTCTCCTTTTGTTTCTGTTTATGTGTATATTTAACCTATGAGAGGACCAGGGCTATTTGTATAACACTATTAGGTATCCATTATTTTGGCTGGTGCAAACGGTCTTTCTTAACAAACTCTATGAAAGTCAATTATGAATCAAATTCTTTCTGTATCCCAATAGTTGCTTTGGCTGCTGGCCATATGTAGGTAGGGTATCCACAACTGTGATCTATTATTTATAAATCACACTAATAATTACTTAACCCCTTAAGGACCATTGACGTGCCAGGACCGTCAAGGCGGTCCGGCACTTAAGGACCAGCGACAGTCCTGGCACAGCATGGAGTTCAGGGCTCCTGGCGCGGCTGCACACTGCTCCAGAAGCATTTTAGTACAGGCAAGTCATATTTGAAAAAATGTAATGAAAAATGAAAGCTTGTAATTGGAATAAGTTTTTCTTCTGCTACCCCCTACAGTTTGTCAACTTATACTAGTTTGTCAACTAATACTATATACATTAGCTACTACTCAGGAGAGTAGTAGTTAATGTATATAGTATGAAATTCCATGGTTATCAACAATTTCAGTATCTTTGAAGGGGTGGAAATGCAAAAAAATTAAAAGAAGAAAAACATTTTCTGGAAATATTTGTGCACAACAGGCTAGTGGAAGAAAGAAAGTGACCACTTATTTGTTACAGCTTACCTTAGTTTCAGTGCCGTCTACAGGCGGGAGGCTTCAAGCATGCAGCAGGCCTCTGTTTTATGTGTTTGCTTCCTGTAGTCTCCTCCTACCTACGTCCTCCCTCTGAGCTGCTCCTCCTACCTACTTCCTGTGGAGGGGTTAAAAAGGCAGACTGAGTCCTGACTCAGTTGCCCTTGCGTTCTTGTGCTTAGCAGTTCTCTTTCCTTGGACTCTGTGTATGACCTGGCTAGTCTTCCATCCAACCTGGTGCTGACCTGTGGATCTGTCTGACTATTCTTTTGCGTATTCCTATTAGTGGACATCCAACCCGGTGCAGACCTGTGGCTCTGGCTGACTACCTGAACTGTGCATGACCTGGCTTGTCTGAGTACTCCCTCTGGTGCTGACTTGTGGCTCTGACTGACTACTCTTACTTTTTCTCCTTTACCTAGCAGACATCCAACCTAGTGCGGACCTGGGGCTCTGGTAGACCAGCTCTGATACTGACTGCAGGCTTGAGTCAGCTATCTACTTCCTCTCTGACTGCAGGCTGAGTCAGAGTCCTCTCCTTTCTGACGGCAGGCGTGCGTCAGTATATCTTCCACTTCGGATCAAGATCCTGTGTTCCTGTTCCTGACCCAGTTCTGTTCCTGGTTCCGGTAGAGACTACCAGTGGCTGAGGCCTAGTCTCTAGCACTGTGGTCAAGCCTGGCAGAGTATTATTTTTGATAACTGTGCTCGCTGGCTTGTAACCCTCTGCTTTTTACTACTGTATATATTTGCCTACCTGCTACTATTTAACTATACCGTACTGACTCCTGAACTGTTCTGGGAACTGTGACATTATTTGAGAAAAGGTGAAATTTACTTAATGATATTTGTTTTTCCTCTGTGTCCATCCATGGCATGAAGAAAATGGGTGATAGCTCCACCTCCCAGCTGGTAGGACCAATCATCTTGATGATAAAAGAGTGCTCTGGAAGGGGTGCTTCAGTTTAACTGTTGTACAAGCTGTATAGATAGGAGTTGTTAGTTAATGTATATAATATTAATCATAACCAAAGAACTATTCCAGAGCAGAGAGGCATTACATATATGAAAGCAACATTATAGATACTGATGTAAATTATTGTAAATATGAACAAGGTACATCCCCACTTACACATAAAGCAGGGAGGGTGTGCCGTGGATGGACACAGAGGAAAAACAAATACTGGTGAGTAAATTTCACCTTTTCCTCTGTGTCCTTACCACGGCATGAAGAAAACTGGACTTCCAAAAGAAGTGCCACCAAGGGAGGGAAATAAGCAAAATAGTACCCTAGATCGGAAGTGCTGCTTCTAGCACTTTCCTGACAAACCTGGCATCAGCTGAGGCTTGCACATCTAAACTATAGTGTTTAATGAAAGTGGACAAGGACATCCAGGTGGCTGCCTTGCAAATTTACTCTGGTGTTGCAATGGCCTTTCTAGCCCATGAGGTAGCGACAGCTCTGGTTGAATGTGCTTTGATGGAGATGGGAGGATCCTTATGATCCGAGAAATATGCCAGTCTTACACAGTCTTTTATCCAGTGGGCGATGGAATTCTTGGAGGCTGCTGAACCCTTGTATTTACCAAAAATGTGAACAAAGAGAGCACCAGATTTCCTAATGCTCTTAGTTCTTTCTAGATATATAGAAAGACATCTGACTAAGTCCAGATGGTGAAGGTTAGCTCCCTTTGGATTCTGAGGATTCGGACAAAAGGAAGGCAGTACTATTTCTTGGCTCAAATGGAATCCTGATGAAACTTTAGATCTGAAGGAGGGTTTAGTTCGTAAAACAACCTTGTCCTGGTGGAAAATGGTACAAGTAGCCGAACATGACAAGGCCTGCAGCTTACTGACTCTCTGTGCCGAGGTCACGGCAGTGAGGAATACTGTTTTAAAGGTAAGATTCTTTACTGGAATGGAATCCAGAGGTTCAAACTGCTTAGAGGTAGCTAGTAGTGTCAGGACTAAATTAAGGTCCCAAGGAGGATCTATCTTCCTGATGGTGGGCTTAATTTTAGCTACAGCTTTCATGAAACGTTTGATGATATGGTCTTCTGCGAATGGAAAGGCTAAAACTGCTGATATAGCAGATAATTGAACTCTTAGAGAAGAGGGCTTAAGGCCCTTAGAAAATCAATTTTGTAGGAAATCCAGGATGGAATAGGCAGAAATATTGGATCTATTCAAATTACGAGACTGACACCAATCATAGAAAGTCCCCCAAACTCTATAATAGATTTTGGAAGATGAAGATCGTCTGCCTGCTAAAATGGTGTCGACAACCTCTTCGGAGCATTCTTTTAAAGCTAGAGATCTCCCCTCAGCCTCCAGCTTCAAGAAAGCTGGATTGCTGTGGAGAATTGGGCCTTGAGAAAATAGATCCTGAAGAGGTGGCAGGAGGCTAGGTGGTCTCAGAGACATGCGAACCAGATCCGCGAACCAAACTTTCCTTGGCCAATAAGGGGCCACTAGAATAACTTGGGCCCTGTCCTTCCTGATTTTGCATAATACGTGAAGCAGGAGAGGAATTGGGGGAAAGATGTACGCCAGTGGAAATGACCACTTGATTTTCAAGGCGTCCTGGCCGATTGATTTGTTGTTTTTCCACCTGGAGAGGAATAGCAGACATTCCGTATTTGATTCTGTTGCCATCAGGTCCACTGATAGGTTGCCCATTTCTGTGATGATCTGATGAAAAACTTCTGGATTGAGAAACCATTCCCCTGGGTCGAGAGTCCGACGGCTGATAAAATCCACTTGATTGTTTGAGATGCCTGAAATGTGAGCTGCTGTCAGCATTAGAAGATTTTTCTCCACCCATTTCAGAATTTTTAATGCCAGATGATTTAGGTGGCGGTTTATGGTACCTCCCTGGTTGAGAAGGTAATGCACTGCCGTCATGTTGTCTGAACGGACACAGACTGCCTGACCCAGGAGTTCTGGAAAGTGGATCAGGCTTCTCCAGATCGCTTCTAATTCCAGAATATTGATGAGAAGCTGCGACTCCTTTGACCACTGACCCTGGACCGTGTCTTGATTGAAAATTCCTCCCCAGCCCAGCCTGCTGGCGTCTGTGGTCAGGATCACCCGATTGGGTTCCTGAAGGGGCTTTCCTCTTAGAAGATTTTGAGAGTTTAGCCACCATGCTAACTCTAGCTTTTTTGGATCTTAATACTGGGATTCTTTAGTTGAAATCCCAGGAAATTGTGCTGAGTCTGTCGCATGTGTGTCTTCCCCCAGGGTAATATCTGTACTGTGGGGGACAGAGTGCCTATCAACTTGGAGAATTGTCTGGCTGGATTATCCTTTTTCTGAATGAAAGTTCAGACTCTGCTTGATAGATTGGATATCCTGTCCTGAGAGAGGTAAGCCAGACCTTGGCGAGTGTGGAAATGAATACCTAGAAAAATTAGCTCCTGAGATGGTATGAGCTGACTTTTTTCTTTGTTGATAACCCAACCTAGGCTGGTGAGAAAGTCCAGACACAGAGCAATGTTTCTGACTGCTATGTCTCTGGATTCCTCCACCAGTAGGATGTTGTCCAGGTAAGGGATGACACAAATACCTTTCTGCCTCAGAAATGCCATGGCTGGGGGCAGGATTTTTGTAAATACCCTGGGTGCTGAGCTGAGCACCCAGGGCAGGACCTTGAACTGGAAGTGCTTGCCGAAGATTGCAAAACGGAGGAATCGTCTGTGGCAAAGGCAAATTGGTACATGATGGTAAGCATCCCTGAGGTCGATCTTGGACAGGAAGGCCTGCGGAAAAACCGCGAGAATGACAGAGGCAGAAGTTTCCATCCTGAATTTTCTCGACAAGAAATGAGCTGATTGTCTTTAGATCCAGGATCATTCTTAAACCACCCGTGGATTTCTGTACTGGGAAAAAAAAAAAAAAAATCGAATGGACTCCAGAACCCCTCTGCTCCGCAGGCACTTCCTCTATCGCATTGTTGTCCAGAAGGTTCTTGATCTCGTTGAGGACTTTTGGGAGAAGAGATTTGTTTTGAATGAGTGAGGTTATAAACCGATGAGATTTTGGGACAGTTTTGAACTCTAGAAGGTACCCCATCTCTAATATTTGACTGCCCCAACAGTCTGGATGTATTGACTCCCAGGTCATCAGAAAATCTCCCAGCCTGCCCCCCACTGGGATTAGAGATGGATCCTTCCTGGCTTCATTGGGTGGCTCTAGGAAAGGGAGCTTTCCTAGAAAAGTCCCTCCTAGGGTCTCCTCTAGGACCTTGAGGTTGCCCTTTCTTTGAATGGTCAAAGGCTCTACCTGGCCTGTATTTCTGAGCCTCATGAAAAGGCTGCCTGCGAAATACCCGATGACATGGGGGATGTTCTCCTGCTTCTCAGATCTTGAGGTAAAAATGCGCTTTTGCCCCCGGAAGATATTTTGATGATCTCCTAAAGGTGTTCACCAAAAAATTTGGAACAGGCAAATGGCAAGGGCACAAGCCTGTTTTTAGAGGATCCATCCGCCTCCCAGGCTTTTAACCATAGTGCCCGATGCGCAGTCACTGAAAGGGCTGATGATTTTGCCAATAATTTAATTGTATCTAGAGAGGCATCACATGAAAAATTTACTGCCTCTTTGATGGAAGCTACCTCTTTGATAAGCTTGGATCTAGACATATTTAACTCAATCTTTTCGTCAAGCTCATTAAGCCAAATCCTAAGAGTACGGAAGACACACGCAACTGCCGTAGCTGACTTCAAGTTGAATCTGCTCACCTATCCATGGCATCATGAAGCGTAGTACCATCCTCTAATAGAATGTTTGCCCTCCTGGAGACTTGGGCAGTTGCTGCATCAACCTTGGGAGGGGAGGTCCAAGTACCTGTATCTTCCTCTGCGAGTGGGTACATTCGCATAAATCTTCTGGAAAAGGGCGGATCTCCTGTCTCCCAGATTCCACTCATTCTAAATAATATCATGGATAGATTTATGAACTGGGAATACCAGTGATGGCTTCTTCCTTCCCAAAAACGCTGCATCCATAATGTCCATTTCCTTAGGGACATCAGTTAATCCAAGGGTCTTCCCCATAGATTTTAGAAATCCCTCTAGTTTGTCTAAACTAAAAGAGCCTGACTCCTCTAATTCCCCTTCTTCAGCAGAGGATGCAGGGGAGTCATATTCCATAAAGCTACCTTCTTCTTCCTGAAGAGTAGAGGGCCCCTCATCAGAGTCAGCTGTTCTTTGCCTTTTTCTTGCTGAGTCCTGCATGACAGAGAAAATTTCCTGCATTGAAGACTTCATCCATCCTAAGCTTTGAACAATCTGAGCTGGCTAATTTGGCTTCACAATTTGCACAGCATTTTGTCTTTGGGGCTGCTGGATCCTCCTTAGGACCACCAGAGTCAGATACTGCTTTGGTCTTGTCTGCAGATGATTTTGCAGAAGAGGACATATTCAGGTAGATATAGGCAACAAACCCCAGAAGAAACCTGCACACAGGAATATAACAGAATATCTATAAGTATTTGTGCACTTACAATTTCGCCGGTCTGCAGGAAACCTTGCTTAAGAAGACAGGGACCAGAAGAAAAAGCCAAATCCACACAAGCCGCACTTCCTGGTAGAGTTGATAAAAGAATGATCTCACTTCCTGCCTTGCTAAAGGATCCGGTCCTGCTATACAGCGTGGAGGAGAAGCAAGGTATGTGTAACTCAGCAAAAAGATGGCACGCAGTCCCATGTGACCCTGCTTCAGGGTATCTGGACCTGGCCCCATGTGCACCACAAGTTACGCGGTGCGCATTGCTTAAAATAACAAACATCAAATAACGAGCGTGATGAAGAGAGGCATAAAAGCCTCTGTCCTCCAGCTTGGTAGGACCAACTAAAACTGAAGCACCCCTTCCAGAGCACTCTTTTATCTTCAAGATGATTGGCCCTACCAGCTGGGAGGTGGAGCTATCACCCATTTTCTTCATGCCGTGGTAAGGACACAGAGGAAAGAGACAAGTCCAGCAAGTCTAACCTTTGCCTCTGTAATGACTGGTATGGTCAGCAAGATAATAATGGTGTCAGTAGGTGAGTGCTAGAGCGCGCTGCTAGCAAACGATGCTGGCAGGCATATAGATCAACTGAAAATATACAACAGATAACAAAAAATAAGGCAATACAATGACAGGATACCCACTGGATATCTAATGAGACTCCCATTTGGTGAGAAGCTAGGGAGTGCCTGGCTGGTGTAGACTACCCCTACAACAGTTGTGCTCCAGCCAAGGCCAGAGTAAAGGTTCTAGTCACAAAGCTGGTTTAGTGCCGACCAGAGGAGCCAGCCCACATCCAGAATAACTCTGTAGAGACAGGATATACCTACTGGAGATGTTATATACAAGGTTGCAGCAATAGCAACTTGAATGAAGAGTCGAATCACTGCTGTATAAAATCTGTAGACGGACTGAAGCTCGAGGAGTCAAACACCAACTGTGCAGACACAGAATGTCAAACTCCAACTGCGTTGACACTGGTAACAGAAATCCGACTGAGTTGGAATCATAAATAGACTGATAGTCAATGGAGTTGAACACCCACTGAGCAGAAAGAGGAAACCGACTGATGGTTTGAAGAGTCTAGCTCTGACTGAGCAGAAACAATGATTCGACTGATTGTCAAAAGATCGAACGACTGAGCAGGAACAATGATTCAAATGATAGTCGAAGAAGTCGAGCACCGACTAACCTGGAATGGTTAACCGACTGATGGTTTGAAGAGTCTAACTTCAACTGAACAGGATCAATGAAGGATGAAGGATAGTCAAATAGGAGAGCCTGGATCGACAATGGGTAATCACAGTATAGGTACAGAATCGGCAAGCTGAAAGATAGTCAGTTATCTAGTAATTATGCCTTCAAAATATGTTTATTTCATTTTGTTTATCGCCATGAAAATGACAGTCAGAATTATGTTATATGCTGTTACCAGTTTTGGGCCCCAGAGATGAACATGCACCTATACATATTTTCTATTAGTGTACTCAAGCGATATGTGGAATTCATATTTCATACTTTTTAGTTGTTTTTTTTTTTATGCTAAGCTTGCTTGAGAAGTTATACGGTACATTGTGACTTTAGTGTGAAGTTCTGAAAACCTTATTTTTAACCCTTTGAGTGACAGAGGGGTAGGCAACACATTGCAAAGCAATGAGTTACCTACCCCTCTGGCACTCAAGGGGTTAACATATTTTCTTTGCTTCTTTAGCTTGTGAAAGGAGGAACTACAGCAATATTCTGATCTGTAAGTTAGCCCACTTGCCAGATATATATGCTTTTATAGTTATTGAGCTGTTTTATTGTTACCATGTAAGAAATGGAATTTGCATTTTAGTTCATAAAGTTGAAAATACCCTTTTTTGATCCTGTTAATCTGTACAGGCCATGCATATAGGTAAAACTATACATAGTAACATAGTTGATGAGGCTGCAAAAAGACATGGGTCCATGTTTTTGGGTCCGAGTGCCCAATCTGCAATGCAGAGACAAGGTTGGCAATATCAAAGTGCCAGCACTGAAAATTAACCATGGAAAGAAGTTTTTTTTTTTGTTTTGTTAGTACATATGTGGAAAGACAACTATATACATTTGTGTGTTCCCTAAAGTTTATGTTATCAGACAGATGTAAAGTGTATTTTTTCCTAAGAATAAAATATTATTAGAACTGGCATTAATATTGTGAAGCAAGGCAGGTGATACCACAAAACTTACAACTGAAATGGTGCTGTACTAGTGATACCACAGAGCTTACAACTGAAATGGAGCTACACTAGTGATACCACAGAGCTTACAACTGAAATGGAGCTACAATAGTGATACCACAGAGCTTACAACTGAAATGGAGCTACACTAGTGATACCACAGAGCTTACAATTCTATGACTACCAATGGTTAGTCATAGAATTGAAAGCTCTGGTAGTTATAGAATTGTAAGCTCTGTGGTATCCCCAGTGTAGCTAAATTTCATCTGGGGAAGAAAGAGGGAAATAAAAGGCAAGTGATTTTAATTGGACTTTTATCCCCATGAATGCTAAAGCAGTGTTTCTCAGACGTCTCAATAACAAGTACCCCAAAAGTTGTAAACAAAATTATAACTGAATTAATAGTAAAACACCTCCATATATGGCTGTAAAGTGGACAGAAACAATTATAAGAACAGACGCTCATTCTCACACTCACACACCCAGTCACATATATATGTATCACGGTGCCTGTGATCTTCTTTGCCAGCGACATTGCTACTTCCTGTTCTATTCCTGCTGGGCTCTTATTGGCCGCTGGGTTCTGTTCCGCCCAGCGTTAGCCTTTTTAACCTCAGTCCTGTCATTACTTTGGCGCCTTTTTGTGGTGTTCCTGTACCTGGAGTTTGTACTGCTGTTGGTTCCTGCTCTGTGTATGACCCAGTTTTGCCTGACCTTGCTCCTGTCTCTTCCTCTCCGTGATTCTGTTGCTGACTAGGACTGGCTGACTATCGCTCTGTGTACCGATCCTGACTGTGGCTGACTACCCGGTCCGTTGCCGACTGGGACTGTCTGACCACCGCTCTGTGTACCGATCCTGGCTGTGGCTGACTACCCGATTCGTTGCTGACTAGGACTGCCTGACTATCACTCTGTGTACCGATCCTGACTGTGGCTGACTACCCGATCCGTTGCTGACTAGGACTGGCTGACTGCCGGTTACTCTAGTCTCTTGGGACTATTGTCTTGTCAGTGCCTGTCAGTGTTGCCTCCCGTTACCCTAGTCTCCTGGGACTAGTGTGTTGTCAGTGCCTGTCAGTGTTGTCTCTGGTTACCCTAGTCTCCTGGGACTAGTGTCTTGTCAGTGCCTGTCAGTGTTGTCTCCGGTTACCCTAGTCTCCTGGGACTAGTGCCTTGCCAGTGCCTGTCAGTGTTGCCTCCGGTTACCCTAACTTGCTAGGGACCTGGTCACTTTCTGTGTCCAGTATTGTAGCCTCCTTCCATCCAATCCTCTGAGATTTGGGCACTTGTAGTGACCATTTCCATTCCTCCATTACCCCTAGTTTTCTAGGCCAGGTCACTCTCCAGTGTCCTGGCTTGCTGCCGTTCTATCCCTAGCCTTCTGGGGATTCTGCCCTGCAATCACCTACTGTCTCGCTAGCTGGGTACGCTTCCTAGATTTGGCACTGCTGAGGTTCTGTTCCTGGTTCCTATCGTCTGATCCAGCCTGCTGTATTACTGTTTTGTTTTGCTATTCTCCTGCACCCTGACCTGTGTCAGATTTGGGAAGTGCCACGGTACTGTCCGGATCTGGACTTGTGAAGGGTGACCTTGTGCACTTTATTATTCTTAATAAAGCTGATTTTACCTTACTAACTTGTCTGAGTGTTCTTACAAACCGTGACAATATGTCTACACTTTCTTGTTCCCACAGAGACATATGTCCACACACAAACATACACATAGCCCAAACAGACACAGTCATGCACACACTGTTGGACACCGAGTCTCTCTACGCTGCCTCTCTTGAACTCAGAGGTCTCTAAATCCCTCAGCCAGGTCAATCTTTACCCCTGTCCCATCTTTCTCACAGCCAAGTCACTTTCCCTCATTCTCTCCATCTACACACATCTTTCTCCTCCTCAACCTCAAAAATGCACGCTCAGTCATGATCATGATTAAGCATGCATAACGCAAACCGTGTAGATCAGGAGAACTGTCTTTAATGGATGGACCTGTATTTGTAACTCTTAAGTGGCCGTGGTGATTATGTCCTGTTTTTAACATGTTACAATAAATGTCACGGTTTTATTTGCCCTCTCACTGCTGTGACTTAACAGTGCAGCCAACGTTTACCACATGTACAAAACACAGGGCAGTGTGAGTCACCATGTCATTGCTTAAAGGGATAGTAATACTTTGATTTATCTTTATTTTATTTTGTAGGCATGAAAAAAACATGAAGAACGATATAAGTCTTATCTCTCAAACCTTTATGGTTTAAGAGATATTCACAAGCAAAGTATCCTCCTCCCGCCCCTTTTTCCTAGTGTAAGCCATCTCTTCTCAGATGTGAATCTGGTTGTAAGACCAGACAGATAACAGAAGGGGACAATCTTCTTTGTATGAAAACAATGAAAGCCCTTCCCCCCTTGACAAGTTTTTCAGCTTTTTCCCTTATCTTAATTGAAGATTGTCCCTCTCTGCAGTCTACCTGGGCACCTCCCTTCTGATCTGGCTGAACGGGGGGGGGGGATACTTTGTTTGTGAATATCTCTTAAACCATAAAGGTTTGAGAGATAAGACTTATATCATTCTTCATGTTTTTTTAATGCCTACAAAATAAAATAAAGATAAAATGAAGTATTACTATCCCTTTAAAGTCCTGGTTAGAACGGATTCTTTAGCAGTACAGCATGGCCATCCTAGGATGCTTTGTACATGACCAGCTCTGCCCCCCTCATGACCAGCTCAGTACACCTCTCTTCTCTTGGTGGCAACCCTGGGTTAGGTACCTGTAGGAAACTCTTGGTTTGCCCTCTCCTCTGATGCTGCCTTCCACTGCTCACTCTCTGTACAACGTGGTAAGTCCCATGACCTCATCATGCGCTTCTACCTCTTTCTCTCCTCCCTCCCTCCTGCCAGTCCTTAGCTACACTACAGCGCAGTGTCATATTAACACTTTAAGTACCAAAGGGATGTGCAACGCATTATGAAGGGTTGCATACGCCTCTGGTCCTTATAAGATTAATCCATTTTGAACGTTATTAAACAAGACAACTTTGCAATCCGCTGACAAGGCAGAGATGGAGTGAAGCAGCTGTGTTGGAAGCATGCCACCGAAAAGACCTCTGTGTGCCAGTGGTGGCACTCGTGCCCTAGGTTCACCATCACTGACCTATGCTGATGCAGCGGAAGGCAAAAAAAAAAAAAAAAAACATTGGAGCCATTTACAATTAAAGGGGAACTTTCACCCCGCAATAACTTAATGTTCACTTACTGCTCACCTGGCGACTAGCTGCTTAGTAGCGCTAGTCGCCAGAAATATTACCCGGTTCTTCAGATATCAGCGTTTTACAGGAGCAGGAAGCACGGACGTCTCTTCATAGTGACTTCCGTGCGCCTGCGCTGTCAGTCCCTTTTGCACCGCACGGTGCACAAGGGACTGACAGCGCAGGCGCACGGACGTCACTGTGAAGAAACGTCCGTGCTTCCTGCTCCTGTAAAACGCCGATATCTGAAGAACCGGGTAAGATTTCTGGCGACTACCGCTACTAAGCAGCTAGTCGCCAGGTGAGCAGTAAGTGAACATTAAGTTATTGCGGGGTGAAAGTTCCCCTTTAAGCCCCAAGTGGGTAAGATAATTCTTTCCTGACTCAAAATGGCAGTGGGCTATTTCCCTGGATCAACATCCTATCTGCTTTGAAGCCAACTGTCATAATTCTCAATATTGTTCTTTGCTACATAGCCATACCTAGGAATGTTCAAAATGAGATGACCCTGTGATCTTTGAAATATTAACTAGTAAAGTTCTCACTAACATAGATTATAGGCAATACATATTGACATGGTCTAACTAAGAGGTTCTACTATCAATCATCAAGGAACCGTTTACAGGCTGCAATGTATTGATATCTGCTTGAGTCCACACAAGACAAGCGGGATATCTCTGCTGGTACTGGTACCAAATGAAAGACTTTAGAAGCAGTTATTTGGTGTAGATAATGTAGTAGGTAACACTGGGATATCTCACCCTATGAATGTTGAACTTCACCCTGAGATTTGGGTCAAAACCCTGAGTCTCAGGGTCAATCCCTGAGCATTCCCAGGTATGCAAATAGGCATCCATTATTTTTTTTTAAAGCAGTTACAGTATCTGCAAGCACAGCATCCCGATGGAAGCATATTTATGACTAACATATTCAAGGCTTTTAAACATAATTTAAAGGGATAGTAATACTTTTTTTTAACTTTATTTTATTTTGTAGGCATGAAAAAAACATGAAGAACGATATAAGTCTTATCTCTCAAACCTTTATGGTTTATGAGATGTTCACAAGCAAAGTTTCCCCCTCCCGCCCCTTTTGCCTAGTGTAAGCTATCTCTTCTCAGATGTGGAATGCAGTCCACAGACCAGACAGATAACAGAAGGGGACACTCTTATTCCTATGAAAACAATGAAATCCCTGCCCCCCTTGACAAGCTTTTCAGGTTTTTCCCTTATCTTAATTGAAGATTGTGTCTCTCTGCAATCTACCTGGGCACCTCACTTCTGCCCTGGCTGAGAAGTGTTACATCAGTAAAAGGGGCGGGAGGGGGACACTTTGCTTGTGCATATCTCATAAACCATAAAGGTTTGAGAGATAAGACATATATATCATTCTTCATGTTTTTTAATGCCTACAAAATAAAATAAAGTTAAAACGAAGTATTACTATCCCTTTAAACATTCAGAACCAGCATCATAGTTCACAACATTTTAAATGGCCAGAGGGACACTTCCATTCTACATGGTTTTCCTGGGTACATGAGTGGTGGATGGGCTTTACTAAGAATTTTTAGGTTACTTCATGACCTATTGAGTCCTCTTCATGTAAATGAATAAATGATTTAGAGCAAGATCAAAATATTTTATTTACACAGACTAACTTATAAACACTTACTGACATTTAAACAAACATTATTGTGAGTGATACCGGGAAGCAATGAAATACACTTATATGCACACCACACAGATTAATCCTCTTAAAAGAGGGACACCAGTTTGGGAAAGAGGGATTGGGATTTCAAATTGGTACTGTCCTTCCTAAAAATGGACCATTGGGAGGTATGCAACATAAACATTTATGACATACAGAGTAATGATAGTATTGCATAATAAGCATTTGTTCGTGGATTTTATACACATGATATCACGGCTTCTCTCGCAATGCAAAACAGACATCAAGTGAATCGCCATGAAAAAAGCTCTGCTGAATTGGTTCTGAAAGAAAAAAAAAAATATATATATATATTTTTCATATATAACTAGAAATTACCTGCATAAATCATGCCTAAACAGATGGCTAGCAAAAAGTTGAAAATGTGTCTCGCCACCAGAGGAAAAAATCCCAAGCCTCTGGCACATTAAGATCAAACCTGTCAGATTCCCTTTGCTCGTTTTACGTTTACTGTCCATGTTTTAACGTCGCATATATTTTTGCAGGCCATCTTGCTTAAATTGCGTGCGCAGTATGTAGTTGTTCCAGCCGTTTGCCTGTAGAGGTCAGTAAAGTGATCTTTCTCCCCACCCCGTATCCAAACCACTCCTTTGTGTCTTTGGCGCCGTTCCTATATAAAGAGGAGCGGACAGCCCCCTTCTTTTAAGAATTTCTTCATTTTAGGTCTACTCAGGGTCTTTGTATATTTTCCAATAATCCCCGCAAACATGGAGATGGATAAGAGACTCAACTTGGAGTTAAGGAACAGGAAAGCAGCAGATGTGAGTACAATTATGTCGGTCATAAATCGTGACCTTAAGCGGTTTTTGTTTAGTATGATGACTATCTCAAGCTATATTGTCGATATAAGCACATTTATAAGGTAATAAGAGGTCAAATTTGGAATGGGAACGTGTATGTGTCTTGTTTGACCGCTGGTTTCTCTAAACCTGTACAAGCCGCCGTGTGTGTCTCTTCATGGGTTGTGGTGGAGCTGCCATGATAGTTTCTAAAACACGTGGCTGCCTAGTAACTCGGCTTTATAGCCTTTCCACTTGCTCCTGTTCCATAGATTCCCAAGTATCCATTTAAGCTTCTCGATGTTCTAATGGTTAGATGTACCTTTAAAACTTAGACATTAGGTTGTTTGACGTAGCTTAAAACGTAAAATTATCGTTTAAGGCCTTATTTATCGAGTTACATAGGAACGACTTTGGGGCAAACAACTGTCTGAAATGGGGTTTAACGCCATATACTGGGTAGGCAATCGTGCTTTGCAGGCCTACGTTATACAGCGGTTTAAACTTAAAATTCCTCTTTAGATCACTGGAAACTTTAATGGCGGAACAGGCTTGTGCCGGAGTTGCGTCTCTAATGAATTGACCACAATAACGTATGTTTATAAAATAACGCTGGAGTTATTTTGGAATTAAAACTGCTCCACGAGTGGCATGATGTTAAATTATATCTTTAACACCTCGAATACCAGAGGCATATAGTGCGCTTCAGACCCCTAGCATTCTGGGGTTTTAAAACTTCTATTCAAGTGCATGGGAATCTAGGAATTGGATGTTGTCCCCTGTGGTGCAGTTGACTCCAGGATACCCCCACTTTAGCTTTATAAAGATTGGCCCTATGATAACCATAAAACTTTGGTGCAAGGCAACATAAGGGAACAAATACTTAAAAAGCTTCCAGTGACTTCATTTGAGCTTTCACACTGTCAGATATCTGCTAACGTTAGTATTTAATGGGATAAAATCCCAACTATTTAAGTGTCTAACTTGAACTTTCGCTTCCTAATTTGAAACTGGCTTTCTTGTAAGCTACTACTTTTTTTTTATCCCGTCAAATATATTTGATCCTTTGAGTTCTAAAGGGATATCCAACGCATTGTTCGGCAACGCGGTCGCATTACCCCCTTCCCGCCATGTTTTTGTAACTAGGCTTTACTCGTGTGGCTAAGTAAATAACTGGGTGGTTAACGGAAATCTTTTTATTGAGATTTTTTTTTAACAAGCTCTGTGTATTATAATCTAGGTATATTTTTATCTTCCAAATGTGTAAAGGCCTTGATCTGACCTGCTCTGTACCGCCTCCCATGCTTCCTCTAACAAGCATGATACTGCAGAGTTTCTCCATTACACCCAGCGCTCGTTAACTTGATCTTCGAAGATCGTTTGTTTCTTACTGAATTTGTGATGCAAATACGGCATATTTACTAAAGTTAAAAACGTGCCACGTCTGTAGCAAACACTTGCACTACAGCTTCATAAACTCGCATGTTTTTAAATAACTTAGAAGCAAGGTTTTGCCAATCCTGAGTACGTTTCAAACTATTAACTGTTTGAGTGCCTGCGAGCAACGTGTTTGCTTCTACAGTACTCTATGGAATAACCCTTTGTACTGCATTTAATGTATAGGTAATTTGGTTATTCAGCCAAACATGTAAATGGCATATAGTGGTGAAATACCTTAAAATATATATTTGTTTTAAGGTATTATTTATTTTTTTTTTTTTTTTGGTCCTTGGTTATTCTAACACTTTAAATGTAACTATAGATGTGGGGCAAGTTTAAGGCATATTTTATAAAAGGTAATAGGATATATAATTTTTAAATTCAGAAATATGGTAGATATTCATAATAACTTGAATAGTGAGCCCCGGACACACTAAACACACCTATTCTGTAGCTTGTTATATTCTAAAGCTATAAATGCTTGATCCTAACTTAGTTGGAAACTCTGTGTGGGTTTGGGCCTTATTCAGAAACCACTAAGGGCAAACTTCTTGTGGCAGTTATCCTCTTGGATTAATGTGGTGCAATGCTGCTGCTTAAGCCATAAGGCTTTTTTTTGTCCTGTGTAGCTCGTTTTCCCTGGTACTGCTACTGTTCCTGTCTCTGAATGCAGTCTTTAGGTTATTTATTGCATGTATTGTAAAACCTACAGTGTTTTTTTTTTTTTTTTTTTTTTTTTTTTCTCTCAAGTGTGTCCTCATTGAGCTCCCTCAGTCTGGGACTTAGAGCAAACAGTTAAACAATGTTAGTCTCCCTGTTAGTAATCTATATGCTGTAGTGGCAGGCCTGAGCTCACCCCCCAAATTATTTTTAATTTATATTTTTTCCCCATAACCTAAAGCCCTCAAAACAAACTTCAGGCTGTTCACTAAGCATCTTGTGCATAAAAAGGCAACTAAGTGAAGACTGGGAGAAAGTAAAGACAACTAGACTTGACATGTATTTTCAGACTGTATGGCCAAAGGTTGGCTTGCTTTAAACTCCTATTTGAGAGTAGAATAAGTTGATGACTTGTGTTGACCCTTTCAGTGGCAAGCCAACATATTGCAGAACATTACCTTTGTCACCCTTCTGGTGTTCAGAGCATTACTTTTATGAACTGATGCAGACCTTTTCTAGGTCTCCACTTAAATTGTATGACCAGAGTATTAGATGATCCTTTGGCACTCTAAAGGTTGCCTACCTTTACTGAACCATGCACATGGCCGTGTGATAACTTTGGGAATAACTTGTGACTTTGTAAATATGTACAGATTTGAGTTGGGGGAGAAACATTGAAACAAATCTCACATGTCTTACATAAACAGGGTGTCTTGCCCCAGCTGTGCAACTCATACAGTATGTATAACACAAGGCGGTGCATTAATGAGCTCATGCACTTATGTATTCAGTATGCCTGTGTTCATGTTCTGTGGATGTACTTGCTGTGAAGGGCAGAACCCATAAGATATTGAACACCCCATTCTAGAAACTGTTTACGTGCCCTTCGTAACAAGCATTGCAACTTCCCCTGTGGCTAATGGGCTCTAATGTGTAACCCTCTGCACACCAGAGGGGTGTCTATTGAGTTTTGTCCACATGGCAGTCCCATCCTCTTCTCCCTCCTTTTGTATTTCCTGTGGGTTGACAAATCTATATGAATCATACTTTGGAGGTGTAATCTATTGCTAGTTTGTTATAAACTGATCCAGTATTTATCAGTAAGCAGGTTTTCTCTAAAATGAGAACTTGCAGGATGGATCTAAAATCTAGATGAGGCTTTCTGCCAAGACTTTACTGCTCTGTAAGCATTTGTCAGGTAGACCTGTTTGTCCTAAGATGAACTAAACTATTTAGGTTGGTGGTTAGACCTTTTTACCACTTTCCAGGTCTCTGGAAGTAAGTTGTGCTTGTTGCGTGACTGAACATTCTGCGTTTAACTCTAGACCTGGAGGTGTAAAGCATAGATGGGTGTGGGGGGTGTAGTATGCATGGTGTTGGCTGCCTTGTTTTTTTTGCAGTGGCATAGGGTTGCCCATTTGACAAAGTTGGTTGGTGTGACCGATATGGCTGACAATCCTTAGTTTGGAAAGGAGTGAGTTTACTGTTGCCCCTCTTTCACTTGAAGGAAGAGCACTCTTCTGCATAGTGCAGTTAATGAGTAAGAGAATATATTTATATTTTTTTCCTAAACTGGATTAGGCCTATCTGGTCACAGGCAGCACCAAGCTAGGGTTTTGCATTTGCACGGTCAGCCCATCCTGGAGGGGGAGGAATCCTATGTAACTGGCCTGACTACTTTTGTTACACCCATCTTCTAAGCCTTGCTGCATAACTGCTTATCTGCTACACAATCTTCCAGCTCTTGGCAATCCAGAGTGAAGGGTTAATATTTAACTGCCAAAGTTCAGGGAATTCTTTAAAAATGTACTTGGATCAAGGGAGGCAAGAAGTTACTTAAACCACACTAGGCAGGATGCTTTGCCCTCTCCAGTCTTGTACTGGCTTCTGAGTAAACACCTTCTGGAAGTTAAAGGGATAGTAATACTTCGTTTTAACTTTATTTTATTTTGTAGGCATTAAAAAAAAAAATGAATAATGATATAAGTCTTATCTCTCAAACCTTTATGGTTTAAGAGATATTCACAAGCAAAGTGTCCCCCTCCCGCCCCTTTTACTGATGTAACACTTTTCAGCCAGGGCAGAAGGGAGCTGCCCAAGTAGACTGCAGAGAGGGACAATCTTCAATTAAGATAAGGGAAAAACCTGAAAAGCTTGTCAAGGGGGGCAGGGATTTCATTGTTTTCAAAGGAATAAGAGTGTCCCCTTCTGTTATCTGTCCAGTCTATGGACTGTATTCCACATCTGAGAAGAGATGGCTTACACTAGGTAAAAGGGGCGGGAGGGGGAAACTTTGCTTGTGAACATCTCATAAACCATAAAGGTTTGAGAGATAAGACTTATATCATTCGTCGTGTTTTTTTAATGCCTACAAAATAAAATAAAGTTAAAACGAAGTATTACTATCCCTTTAAAAGAACATGGCATTGCGTCTGCCATTACTGGAGATGCCAATCATCTAGGTGGTCAAATAGACTCCCTTCAGAATGTCAGTACTGTCTTGGGGGAGGGGGCAGCTTATCCTGGAAGCACTTAAAGCGGAACTTTCACACAGATCAAACCAAGCCTACCCTGCTTTGTTGTTAGGTTAGATGTTATATGTTAGTCAGCAGGTTAAAAAAAGCCCATAGAAGTTATAAATTACCTTTTTGTCTATGTGTTTTAGAAAGGTAGAGTGGCGCCATGTCAGCGACGTACACCTTGACTGACAGCCCACTTTAAGAACATGCGCTTTAGTGGGCATTGAAAGTACATCCCCTTATTTTTTTTTTTTTTCTGGCAAAGCGCACTGGCCAAAGCAACGGAGTGCATGTGAGTGCGTCTCTCTCACAGCCTACAAGGTGACCGCACTTCTTCCAGCACAGAAACGTGCCTGAGCATCTTCCTGCACTGTTCTCTTCACAGAGCTGGAAGTCTGCGGGCACAGTAAGCTCCACAGTGCATACACGTGTATACATGTCCTCATAATTTTATACAACCTAAAGTGAGAAAATAGCAAGTAATGAGAGAGATAAAAAAAAAAAAAATCATATATATTTTATATTAAACTTAATGATGGTGCGATTTACAATACTTATAACCAAGTATAATTTTTTTTAACCTTTATGGCTCTGACGAGGATAATTTTCTTTATTAGGCACACTTGATAAATAACCCAGCAATTGTGCGAACCATAAATAAACGAGTTCAGTGAACACGCAAGACAAGTTCACTGAACTGTACATGGACGCGCACCTAGCTGTGATCGCTCCCACACGCCAAAGCTCAGGGCAAAGTGGGAGGTATTATGGGAGGGATCTGATAAAAGAAAGGAGGTGGTTTTCCTTTCTCTGCGGTTACTGCGGTTAACCTTGCTCCGTAGCGAGCTGAATGGTGACGTCACCAGGGAAATCTAAAACCTAGAATTACCAGTGAACGGGTGAGTTTTTCAACAAACTAAATAACTTTTGTTTAATTGAATACTGGATGCTATTACATGGAAAAAACTTATAGTAAGGTGATACATCCCCTTTAACTAAACTACAACTTCAGTGGCTTGCAAAATAAACTGTAGCCATTAAAGGGGGGGGGGTGTTACAGTGGAAGTATACTGTAATGTACCATAGAGCTGTAGTACAGAAATATTTGTACACACTAGGCTAGGGTGCAGTCTTTCCAAACTGGCATGTGTAACTTTTCATGTCTCTGTAGTTGCAGCTATTTTAGTACAGACAGTTAATATTTCATGAATGTAAAACAAAAAATTGGGGCAGCTTTGTGCTTCTGGACCCACTGAAGTATATAAACTTATCAATGGAATGTCATTTTCCTATAGTAGCTGCTTGTGAACACAGTAGGATTCTACTATATCCAGTATGTCTTGAACAGGGTAGAAATGTGTAAAACATTTTAGCACCATCTTCTGTTAACCCTTTGGCATGAAGCTTGGTTGAAGGTGCAAGTAATGATAGTGTGTTGGTCTCGTTCCTGGAAGCCTGTCGCATTGCATTGAGGGCTGCTGTTGTCCTGAGGCTTCATAGCAAATCTGCCTTGGTTAGAAATGCAGATGGACCATTTTAAATGGTGACTTCATAGTGGTGTTTTATTTATTTATATATATATATATATATATATATATATATATATATATATATATATATATATATATATATTAAACTGTCCCCCTGGAATATAGGGGAAAAACCCCAGGATAGTTGTTCATTGGAACTTAAAACAAACTCTTGCATTGAGTAAAATGTTTGTATATATCCTGATGAAACATGCACAGCTTTGAACTTATTTTCTCTTAAAGGTATAGTAATGCATGTTTATCCCCATGAGTAAAACAAGGGTACTCCCATTGCTGAAAGGCTTTACTGTTACAACTCAAACTTAAATTAAAAATTATATATACATTTTTTTGCAACATTGGTGGCATGAAATTGTACAGTGGTGCTGTTGCTACATCATCCTATGGCTCTGGTCAATTGATGATAAATCCCCATAGGATGATGTAGCAATGGCACCACTGATACAGCACCTAAAACCTTCAGCAGTGGAAGTACCTTTTTGTAGGGATAAAGCCTATAAATGTGTGGTGTTGGTGGTTTTTTTATTGTAATCAAATGTAATCTTGTAGAGTTTAGTCACACAAGTGACTTTCAACATGTTTAAACTGACTTCATGCTTTACAAAGAGGCTAATACATGCACCTCCTGTATTTGCTACCTCATGCAGGTTAAGGAAATGGTATTGGATAACTGCCGTTCCGATGATGGCAAAATTATTGGCTTGACCTCGGACTTTGAGAATCTGGAATTCCTCAGCATGATCAACATTAACCTATTGTCTGTTTCTAACCTTCCCAAACTCGGCAAGCTGAAGAAGGTGGGTTCTGAATGCTTTAACTTTGTGTTAAATTTATTTCCTCAACTGTCAATGTGGTGAAAGGACTTTGAAAAGGCTAATGCTATACTACCTAAAGTTGGGCAATTCTGTAACAAACTGCAGTTTAAGAAACTACAAATTCCAGTGGATGAAATGGGATTTAATCTGCTGAATTGTAGAGGTCTCATTGCAGAAACTTGTTGAAATCTTTCACATTCAAGTGGCTAAACATTAGGGACACTTTTATCCCCCAAGTAGTGCATCTGCTCCAGAATATCACCCTTTCATCTTCAGTGCATCCCTTAAAGGGAGAGTAATCCTTGTGTAGTGTGTATGGAGTTAAAGGTACCCCCTACTGCTGAGTTTATTTAGAAGCTTTAGCAACTCAAACTTGAATTTTCGTTTTGTCACATGTTGATCACCATCAGTTTCCTTTTGGCAGAGCTTTAAAACCTAAATATCATTGTTAGGGTATTGTATGCTTTGGAGGGACACAAGAAAAGCAAATTTACTCTATGTTTCTTCTGTGTCCCTCCCTGCCAAAAAGATTGGGACTTTGAAAAGCAATGCCAAAGACCATATAAGGGAGGAATAAGAAGGCTTGAAATAAAATAGAAATCACCTTGGTGATGGACACGAGAGGATCCTGTTGGATTAAGTTGGAACAGCTTGATGTACCTACCATCAGAATTTGGCATCTGAGGCTTTAACATCCAGCTGATAATTCTTGACAAATGTGGATATGAAAGTGCATATGGCTGCTTTACAGATGTCTAGAGAAGAATCTGATTTCATTGCCCATGAAGTAGACATGGCTTAGGCTGAGTGGGCTTTTAGATTTGGAAGAACATTTTGCCCTTCAGTATGACAGTCTTATAAAACCTATAATCTTGCAATTGAGGCTTTTGAAGCCCCCATGTCCTTAAACCTGCCCTAAAAGTGAATAGATTGTCTGCTTTCCTGATACCAGCTAAAAAACATCCTGTAGTAAGGCTAGGTGATTGGACTTTATCAATGAATTTCTTTGAGAATGCTACTTCAGCTAGGCTGAAGAGCATCTGCTCCTGGGACCCAAGAGCTCAACCTGTCAGACTGAGGCAGGAAGGGGGAACTTTAGAAGCTTCACTCTTGTCCAAGCAAGGCTCCAGGGTAATCTGCTAGCTTTCCTTCCACCTCAGATGAGAAATCTGAGACTAGACTGTCACTACTTCCTTTGCAGAAGGAGAGGAAGTCCCTTCTCCTGGGTCCAAATGTGGTTGGTTTGGTTGGTTGGTTTGTTGACTCGAGTTAGATATTCTAACAAGCTCTCTATACCAGTGGGACATACCAGGTATGAGAACTTTCCTTAAATAGTCCTCTGTCTAAAGCATCCTTGGGAGGAAGTGTTTTGGCATGTTCTCCAGAGCTGCAACACATGATGCACATCAAGCAAGTAGCCACTCGTAACTATGCTCTCCACCAGTGGAACACATGAAATGTTATAGCTTCCCATAGGCCCAATTTGCTGCTTCCAGCAAGGCAGTCCTGCCTGGCATGCACAAGAACTGTGGTAGAGGAGAACCTGCTCAAGTTCTGCCTGCTGTCAGCAGGGAGGACAACCTACCCAGCGAAACACCCCATGTACAGATACTGGGTATTCAGTGCCTTCCCCTGGATGGACAAGCATGTAAGGCAACCAGAATTATAGAATGTAGGAAAATGAACATCCATCCAGCTGGATAGGACAAAGGAAACAAATTGTTAGAAGCTTTTTTGAAAGCTTGAGATGGGTCCTACCCAGCTGGAGGGCACAGACCATAACCCAATCCTGATGCCAGGGAGGGACACAGATAATTTATGTAATTTTTTTAAATAACTTTTCAGCAGTAGTGAGGGTACCATTTTTAAATATTCCTATCCCATTGTGTGCCTCGAACAATTTAAATCTGTGGACAAAAGCAGGGACAGTATAACTATACATGCAGCTAGCTGGCTGGAGGTCTGGTAATTATCTCCACAACTTAAAGCATGAATATTCCAATCCTCTTCTTGCAGCTGGAGTTAAGCGACAACAGAATCTCTGGAGGATTAGAGGTACTGGCAGAACGGACTCCAAACCTGACACATTTAAACCTCAGTGGGAACAAGATTAAAGATATTAACACTCTGGGGCCACTTGTAAGTAATTTCTCTGCAGTCTGAGTGGAATGTTTTCTTAGGCCTCTAAGCCTGTTGGTGTTAAACTTATGATCTGGTGAGTGCTATGAAGTTCATAATGCCAAGCTGTAAAGGGAAAGTATTGTCAAAATATCTCAATTTGTTCATATTGTATAATGTTCTGAAAATCCTTTAGTCATTTTTGGCTTAAAGGGATAGAAATTAAATATTACTAATCCCCATACTGCAGCTATGGTACAAAGAATTGAATTATCCCCAGGTTCATCTCAAACCTTTATGGTTTGAGAGATAACGGAACGCAAAGCTCCCCCTCCCTCTTCCCTGAAGTCAACATTGCACTAACTGTAGGGATATCCAGTCTTATTTGCATCAGCCAGCTCTGCAGCTGAGCCAAGATCGTGTTGGTAAAGAATTTTCACTGAAGCGGTCTTCTGCATGTGCTTGAGCCAAGCACATGTAGAAGACAGTTTAAAAAAAAAAAAAAATCACTGAAACGAACATGATCTTGGCTCAGCTGCAGAGCAAGCTTGTCGTACAACAGACTTCCCCTGCAGTCAGTACACTTTCTTCGGGGGGGGGGGGGGGGGACTTTGCATTTGGTTCTCTCAAACCCTAAAGGTTTGAGAGATGAACCTGGGGACAATTCAATTCTTTGTACCATAGATATTACTAATCCCTATATTGTAGCCAAGTATTACTATCCCTTTAATCCACTTGCATTCCCTCTCCTGCACCTCTTAAGGATGTCTTACAGGATCCCCTCTGATACGAAAGCTGGCTGCTTGACCAGAATGATTGCCGTGAATGACAATATTGTCTGTCAGTGTAAAGAAACCCTATGTGCCCCCCCCCCCTTGACAAAGGGCAGGTTTTTCCTTACTGACTTGATGTATACAATTTTTAGAAAAATACTAATTATAAAGTTTGGTTTAATTGAATTATCCCTGCTATATATTTTGACAATGCGATCTTATTTTTCTCAATTGTTCAGTAGGCATGCTGACTTCTAAATTTCCATGCCTATTCTAAGCTTAACTTGTGTGCACAGCTGAGTTTGATATGATATATAGTACCCATTGCTCTTCTAGTCTTATACCAGACCCATAAAAAGACAATAATAAAACTTCTGGGATCTGTCCATGTTTTGTATTTGGAGCATTGCAAGAGGCATTAATGGGAGCCACCAAAGCATATTTGAGTCTTCTGAGGCCTAAAATCTAGAGGCAAACACTGCAAGGAACTGGTGTTTATAACAGTCATGTGTTCTTTAATCTATTGCCTGAATAGGAAAGCAGTCACTGCCATTCTTGGGTTTGGGGTTTACGTTTTAATGGTATGATGGGATGAGATGGATAGCATATAACTTGTGGTGAAGTACTCATGTTATGTTTTTGTGGAAATTTGACCCTTTACCCTTTCACGATAATGGACGTACATGTACGTCCTGCAGAAACGGGACTTAAGTCATTGTAGGAAATGGGGTGGGGGGGTGGGGAGTTTGGCAGGTGTTAGGGCTGGCTGCACGCACAGCCGGTCACTAAGGGGTTAAGTGACTTTTTTCTTTTTTTTTTTTTTTTTTCCTCTAGAAAAAACTACCTCACCTTATGAGCTTGGACCTGTTCAATTGCGAGGTGACTATGCTAAACAACTACAGGGAAAGTGTCTTTGAGCTGCTACCCCAGCTGACCTTTCTGGATGGTTTTGATGCAGATGATCAGGAAGCTCCAGATTCTGATCCAGAAGCTGAAGAGCTAGAGGAAAATGGAGATGGTAAGTGCTGGGGCTTTCAGTTGATCTTGAGAGAGTAGGATATGTTGAAATATCTAGATGAGGGGTGTGTGGTTTTTCAACTTGCATAAATTGTGGTATCTAACACTGAAAATCTTGCAGAAGGAGATGATGATGAAGAGGAGGAAGAATTTGAGGATGAGCTTGATGATGAAGAAGAGGGGGAAGATGAGGTATGTTGTAATTATGGAACTAGTTAACAACATAATATAAGTATCTGAGCCAAGCAGCTTTTTAGTAGCTCAAAGAACACTAAGGAACTCATCCAGTGCATATTTATCCCTGGTTCTGCCATATATACATACATTTATAAAATGTATACTCACAGTAACCTCTAGTGGTGGTTGAGTCATTGAGTTGTGCGGAGGCCATGGGGTTTAATCTGTCTGCATAGATTATATATTATATAATTTTTTTTTTTTCGTATTCTGCAGTCTGGAAGCTGTCATAAGGCAATGCAGAACCCAGTGATCACACTTTAAAGGGATAGTGTCATAAACAGCCATTCCAGTTAGTCTTAGTATTGGGGTCATGGAGTGTTGGTTCAGTACGGTCAGTTGTATCTCAAGAGTAATTGAATGAAAAATATCCCCCTCCTGCCCCTCTTACTAGTGTAAGTAATCTCCCCTCAGATGTGGAACCTGGTCCACAGACCAGACGGCTCATAGCAAGGGACAATCTTCTCTGAGAATGAGCCCTGCCCGCATTGACAGGTTTTTCCCCTTATGTTGAAGATTGTCCCCCCTCTGCAATCCACTTTCTCACCACCTTGCTGCTCTAAGGTGAGCAGTTACTCCAAGTGGAGGGAGATACTTCATTATTCATTTACTCTTGAGCTACAACTGACAGTATTGAAATAACTTTCCATGGCCCAAATATAAAGATTAATTGGAGCTGCTGAAACATTACTGTCCCTTTTTAAGGGAAGCAATTTCTGTGGCCTCTGTTTGCTGGTCTCCATGTCAGTGGGCTACACTGACCTATGAACGTCATGACTGTTTTTCCACTGAATGCCTTGGGACAGAGTTCAGTTGTGTATACAGGCAGCTTTTGTGCAACTATCTAGTGTAATGACTTTTGGGCCAGAACTGACACTTGGTGAGCAGTGTAAGTGAATCTGGCCAGGTTGCCCATATAAGGATGCAAATGTAGATGCTTTGAAACAATCACTTAATGCTTACTAGTGTACATGAGCACACTCTACAGTGGTACTAATTGTAGCCTGAAACGACACTGTCTGGTCTGAAAAGATTGACCTATTAGAACAGTGTTGGCCAAACATAGATCATTTGGCACTCAACTGTTGGTGTGGGTAACCTGCACAGTGCCACCCTAGGCTACTTTGCCAGTTAGGTCTGCATTTTGATTCCAGTCTGTGCACAGTAAAGGGCATTAAGTTGTGGTAGTTGGGCACTGTTAAACTTGTGGTCCAAGGGGCTGTTCAAAGTACATTAAACATGTGGCTGCAGCTGTCTGTGCCAAACTTAAAAATCTTGAAAGATGTTCTCTAGTATATTGTACACAGTTTAAATCTATCTCTTGCAGGAGGGGGAGGAGGAAGAGGAAGGAGAAGAGGAGGAGGATGAGGACGATGATGAGGGTAAGTTACTTGGATTCTCTACGTTCTGGGTTAGTCAGTCACACATAGGTGGCTTGGGAACAACTGACAAACTTGTAGCGTAAAGATATAAATGTAATTTTTCTCTGTAGTGTAGGTGTGTACTGTTTCATTGCATCAGTGTTCCTACCTTGGTGCTGTGTGTTTTTTTTTTTTTTTTTTTAACACCTATTCCCCACACACTTCTAGATCAGGAGAATCCTGTTATTGCTATGAGGCACTCCCATATTAAAGTTGTGTGGGTGCAATATACTAATTATGTTTACGGCTACAAATTACCCTAGTATGTAGATTGTCTGGTTATCGATAGGCCAGTGTAACTTTTGCACAGTACAAAGTGGTATAAAGTGCCACCAACAAAGTAACTTTTAAAAGTTTAATTTTTTTTTTTTTTTCTGCAAATAGATGTTCCACAAGGTGAGAAGAGGAAAAGGGATTTGGAAGATGAGGGTGAAGAAGAAGATTTTGATGATGAGGAAGATGACGATGACGAATAAGACCCAACAGGCTACTGGATCTTTTATAGACTGTCTGGGCTGGCCACTAATGCATGTGGCAGTCAGTGTCTGTTCTTGGGCCACTGTGCATACTGCTGTTGGTCGCCCTGCTCCTTTATACTTTTTTATTTTAATTTTTTTTTTGTAGATGTTCTAGGGTTGAGAGTTGATGTCTCTGTGCTGGTCTGAGTGAGGTTTCTTTTCGTTTGCTATTTTATTTAAGAGAAAATGGCCGCCTGGGGCTATTCATGGATTCAGACTTTGTAAATTTTTTCACCTCCCCCTCCCCTCCCTTTTCCAGAATTTTCTGTGAAAATTCTGCAGTACCTCTGATCTGTGAATGGTGCATGGGTGTTTAAATTTGATTCCAAAGAAATCTCCCTCCCACTCCTGCTCCCTCCCTGCCTTAACATGGACTGTCCTGCTGTATGTAATCAAATGATGCAATTACCTGAATTAGTAATGCTGTGCATATGTTGGCAATAATAGAATGCAGATTACCACTTTAAAGAACTTGTGCATTCTACCATTTGAAGAAATATGCTTCCTATCCAATGTTTCCCTCCACTTAATGGAAATTACCTGGCTTTCATGTCTGTAAAGTAGACTTGGTGTATGGGTAGAAGCCTTATGTAAATCTGTGTACAACCAGAGTTGCAAGGTTCAATTTTACTATTGACTGTATGCAACCAAAACATTTTAGTTGAGCCTTAGAACTGAATTTTGTTTCCTCCTTTTGAGGACTAATGGCTTTGCAGTGCATCAGACCTCTGGTTCTCAAAAGGTTAAGCTTCAGTAGTGACACTTTCTAGAACACAAAACAATCTTAGTCCATTTTATTGGAAAGGAGCCATATAAGCGAAACTCTCTGGATGCTCTTGGGGGCATTTTGACTTACGGACGAGTTCATGAACATTTGGACATGCCTGCCTACATGCAGACTTTCCTTTAGAGGAAAGTATCCACTTTAATAATCTGATTAAAAAGTTTGAGGATGACTTTAGTGTGTGTATGCCATTGCAAAACAGATTAACCCAGCTGAAGGGATTCCATATGGTAGATCTGCAGGGTGTTTTTTCTTTTTTTTTTTTTTTTTTTTTCCTCCCCTTTCTCTCCCCAAAGGCCCTGTCTATAGCAATGTATAACTTTATTCCATGATCATCTTGGGGTGAGGTTGGGGCACTCTTCTGGGTGAAAGATCCTTTTCTGACCTATTAAGTCATCTCCCACATTTGTTTTGTACTTTGTAGTTGCATTATTTGAATAAGCCTTTTTAATAAAATATTTTTGGGATTGTTTTTTTAAGTGGCTGGCTTTATCACTTTCTTGTGAACTAAATTTATGAAGGTCCACTACTAAACCATGTCTAACATGTAGTGTGCATGTAACTCCTGTGACTTAAGTATGCTGATCAACACTGCCATATGCACAAAATAAAATGGAGCAATTCTGGGGCATGCAAACAGTACTATAGGGGAAATCTTTTTTTTTTTTTTTTTAAACCTGACCAATGCTGAGATTGCACTGCATTGCTTTAAAATATACAGATGCTACTTTCATTCATGGGTTTAAAAATCCCCATTTCTTACATCCAATGTCCAACACTAGAGACATGGGGTAAAGTTTCTGTCCTCCAGAGACAGGGCCTTTGAGGTGGAGACTCCCCTCTTCCTTCCAGCTTTACCCCCTGCACCTGTTTTAAAGGGATAGTAATACCTAATTTAAAGTTTTAGTATTGTAGACCTAAAATATAACTGTCTTGATATTCTCAACTAAAGTTTCCCCCTCTGTCAGCACTCTAGCTGACAGATTTGGATTTTGGTCTGCAGATCGGTGGCTCTTCAGCTGAGCAGAGACTGTAATCTTTAAAAACTACTTCATTGGAACAGTCTACAAAATGTGCCTGGTGCAGGCACACTTTGTAGACAGTTCCAATGAAGTAGTTATTTTTAAAGATCACTATTTTTGCTCCGCTGAAACTGCCAGCTGGTCTGCAGACCAGAATCACTGTCAGCTAGATGGCAGACTTGACTGAATAGCCAAGAAGAGGGAACTTTAGTTGTGAATATCTTTATGGCTTGAGAGATGAGACTAATTTTAAAAAAAAAAAAACTTGGTATTACTATCACTAAGTTCCCTACCTCAGGAAAGGGGCAAACTGGCACAGTTCTTATACTTGTATACTTATGTTTGCTTATGGGGCTGAATAATCTCCCATTGGGCAGGCTTTTTAACTGGCTCCCCTTGAGTTGGATTGCCCTGTTCACAGCTATTTCCTGTCTTTTTCTGTGGAAATTGACAATTTGGGTTTGAAGACTGTTAAAGCAACAGTAACATTTCAAGTGTGGTAATGTCCATTGAATTTAATTTTTTATTTTATTTAAATCTACAATATAGCATAAAATGGCTTGAGATATTTGCAGCTAAAGTTCCTCCTCCCTCCCCTTCCAATATCAGCTGTAAACCTGACAGGAGGAGATCTGGTGTTTAAAGAATGATTTCATCGGAACAGTCTACAAAGTGTGCTTGCAAAACCAGGCACACTTTATAGGCCATTCCATTGAAGTCCTTTTTTAAATATCCGTATTTCGGCCTAGCTGTTGGCTAGTGCCAGGACAGGATCTCCTGTCAGTGCTGACATCAGGAGAAGGGGTTGGAGGAACTTTATGGTTTGAGAGATTCACAGCTAAAGGTTTGAGATGGAACTTGCCCCACATTATTTTTTTAAAATCTACAATATAGCATAAAACTCAGACAGTTCCCCTTAAAGGGATAGTAATATCACCCCCAAAATAGTCCCCTTCATCATAATTGGCCATAAGCAATAAACTTACCATTAGTATGGTCATCCTGAGTAATTACCATGTTAGTCCAAAATCCTACTTTTGCTAAGACTAACTGCCATGCGACAGTGATTTAGAGGAATCTGCATACCTGCAGTCAGCCCCTTATGGTGGTGCATGGTATCTTTAGAGGAGACTAGGACTAACAGCACAGGCATGCAGATATCAAAGCAAAGATGTCTGCACTGTTGCATGGCTGTCTCAGCACAAGTAGGATTTTGGACTAACACTGATTCAGGCTAAAAGTAATTGTAAACTTCTCTGGTGTGTGTGTGGGGGGGTGGTTTGGTATGATCCCCTTAAATGAACTCTGATTTTTGGTAAATGTACAGATGTAGTTAAAAAAAAGTTTTATATCCTATATGGAATACAGGTACCATGGGTTTGAGGTCTCTCCTTTAGAGGGCAGAAGATGTCTCAAATGGTCTTGTGGGTGGATGCTCCCTACACCTCTAACTCAACAATTCCACCACTCCCCAGAACGTATGGCAGGGAACACTTTAGTTCTTAGGCCTATTTGTGATAGATATGGAGCTGTCACATTTCCTCAATTGGGTGGGACACAATTACTGGGCTTTCCCTGGAGTATATTGACAGTGTACTAGTGCTGTGTGGACCCTTTCATCCCTGTTTAGGGAATCTTGCATGCAAGCTCACTCCCAGCAGAGTCTTGCTTTCGGCTACAATGATAACCTGAAGACAGGACTGGTGAGTAACTACGTTCCTTGGTCCACATTTGTCCCAATTGTGCTTTTCCATATAGAGGAGTTTCTGAGCCTTTCCAGGCTCCTGCATTCATGTTGCGCTTCTTATGATCTGTTGTATACTTAAAGGGCTTTGGATTAAGGATGAGTGCAGTTTGGATAAGGGTTAACATTCTCTGCGGTTTTCACTACTTTGGATCATGGGTGTTTGGATTTGTTTATGCTTCCCATTCACTTGTATCATTTTTTATACCCCACTTGGATATTTCCTGGGGTATTTGGGTGTCTGGGTCATCTTGGTAAACTTGACTGAATTCATTGTAGCTGCTTCTTTAAGAACAGGAGCCAGTCAATCTGACTAATGTGCGAAGCTCTTCAACAGATCTGTGTACCTGTTGTATGCATGTCAGAGCTCTATTTTGGCTTCTCAAGCTTTCATAGAGTTCACCTGTCCAGGAGGCTTGTGGCATTTCCACTAACTTGAAGACATTGCTAGGCAACAGAAGACTGTTTGCCAGAATGTCCATTTTGAGTTCTTCAAACTGGCTGCAGTTTTACTTCACTTGCTTGTCATGTGCAGAGGCACATCCTCCTTGCACTTTCCAGATTAACACTTCACTTGCCAGATGGCTTTTTGTTCCCCTCAAGGATGCTTTGGTTGTCTAGGAATGTATTCTAGTGTTACTATTAGCATTTGGATTCTTTGCCAGGATGTTTAATTCGAAGGGACATGGGGGGTTAAATCTACTACTCAGCCAGGGCCTTCCGGCACTGACCAAGAGCCAGCTTGGGCCAAACCAGTCTTAGGGTCTTCCTCAGAAGAGGAATTGCCAGTGGGTGAATGAGTATATGGATTCTTTCTATTCATATGGGAGTGACAAAACACTTAACTTGGTTGAGGGACTCAGAGCTGTATTGGAGACCGTTTTAGGTCTGACACCTGAGGGGTGGTCCTTTAATGACGTCTTCCAGGGTCATAAGAACTTTGTCTCCCCCTAATGCCTCTTGTATCATTCTGGGAGAGTGGACAACCCTAGGTACAATGTTTATCAGATGTGTGTTAAGCAGTACCCCTGTACAGATGCAGCTTTGGTGCATTGGGCATATCTTCTAACCATAGACCCTGTTTCTTACTTGGCTAACACTACTGCGCTGCATTTGGCAGTTGCAGCAGGGTTTAAGGATCCGGCTGACAAGTGGAACGGCACTTAAACCTGTTTTTGCCACTGAGCATCTGATGTCAGGTTGTCGTCTGCTAAAGCCTTAACCTTTTCGGTGTTTGCATGACTTGCTCTTTGGCTTAAGATTTGGTCTGTGGATGAATCTTCAGTTACTAGTTTCCATGCCTTTTAGGGAAAGTCCCTGTTTGGACCTGAAATGAAGCAGATCATTAGTGATGCTACTGGGGGCAAGAGCACTTACTTGAAATGCCCACCAAATGTCCAACTGTGACAAACAGCTTTTTTTTTTTTTTTTTTTTTTTTTGTCTCTGCCAAAATGGAGGTGCAAAGCACATGGCTTGCTGGACGAGCATGGTTTTCTGCCAAGGCCAGACAGGAGTGGCAGCTCAAGAGCAGCTTAAAGGAAGATCTCAAGTAATCTGCATGACTTGCAGAAATCTGGTCAGCTACGAACTGTAGCGGGTATCTTAGTCTTTCAAGATGCCTGTGAATCCTCAGTTGTAGATTGGTGGGTTTTGCAGAAGGGTACAACTTTGGATAGAAAGTTCCTGCAGGCAACTCTACCTGTCTAAGGACCTGCACCCTTGGTTGCCATGTTCAGTTGTTTGAGCCTCGTTTGCTTGTGCTGTGTAATTTAGGGTTCGTTCACACTTGTATTTGCTAGTCTGATACTATTTTTGGGGGGACTGGTATCCTGGAGACAGGTGTGAGGTCAACCCTCAACTATGGGAGCTTAGTGTTATAATCCCCATGATACCTGTTACATTTAGGATGTAAGAGTAGTTTGCTTCTCCCCACCCCCATTTCCTCTCCTTGAGTCCATATGGAACACAGGTCTCCATTCAGATAATATGCTGTGGTCTTGCCTGTCCGAGCCATCTGAGTCCTAGAGTCTTTCTCCTAGGAGGCTTTCTATTGCTCTTCCTGCTTGCCTTGTGTGGCTTTAGTCATATTCATTTTGGAGGGTCTCCTCCCACAAGACTGAGCTGTGTCCTTCCCTCCAAACAAGGGACCTCAATCCCATGGTACCAGAGTTCTGGATGCACTAGTGCTGCAGAGCAAGACTGTCCCTCCTCTGCAATAATCTATCTGAACAATCTTAAGTATAAGGAAAAACCTGCCTTCCTTTGACAAAGGGGCAGGGTTTTCTTTATGCTCACAGCCAATGACTGGATTCCACAGCTGAGGGGAGGTGGCTGACAATGGGTAAAGGTATGAGGGATACTTTATAACTCAATTACTCTCTAACTAAATCTCAGACAGTATTCAAAAAAATGTTGTGGCCCAAAACTATGAAAATGAATCGGTGCTCAATTTGTTTGAAAATTATTCCTTTAAGTTAACCATTTAAGTGCTATGGACAACTTATGCCCCTGCTATTTTGCAGCCACTGAAATGTAGCATTCTTGCTGGTTTTTAGCATGCAATACTTATGCATCCTGTTACTAAAAGTGGCTGCTTTTGTAATATATGCGTAACCCTTTATGTACTTGAATGTGGTATTTATGGGTATTCCATTTAAGTAGTTGTCATTATTTAGATTTGCATTGCCTTTGTTACGCATCTGTATTTTGGATTTATTTTTGTTCATTTTTATTTATGGAATTTGCAGGCCCTCTGATGGGAGCCCATGTGGCAATCATTGGGTTGCTAGAGTCTGCATACAGTTAGTGAAACATCTGCACCGGTTTCACCAGTAAGCATCAGTGGGCTTTAAGTGGACATGTGGACCTCTTAACTTAGCAATTTTTAACGGGATAGTAATACTTCAAAATTACCATCGCTTATACTGAAGCCATTAAAGTGAATTAAATACCACCAGCGGCATCTCTCAAACCTTTATGGTTTGAGAGATGGACGCTTTTAAACTTCGCTCTCCCCGGATGTGAATGTTCTAACTGCAGTAGGGAAATATGTTCATTGTATCAAGTGGAGTCTCTTCAGCAGAGCCAGATCTCTTTATAGAAGAATCAATCCTTCACTAAAACAGTCTTCTACGTGTGCTTGGTAACAAAGCACACGTAGGAGACAGTTTTAGTGAAGGATCTAGTCTTCCATAAAGAGATCTCGGCTCTGCTGAAGAGCCTCCGCCGGTCCCAGGACCAGCTTTCCCTGCTGCAGCAAGTACGATGTCAGGGGGGGAGCGAAGTTTAAAAGCGGCCATCTCTCAAACCATAAAGGCCTAAGAGATGCCGCTGGTGGCATTTAATTCAGTTTTTCAAGGGCTTCAATATAAGGGATAGTAACTTTGGAGTATTACCATCCCTTTACATGTCTAGAGAACCAGCATTTGCTGGTCATATGCAATGGAGATTTGAATTTTGCAGAATCACCTTACCCTGGGCTTTTGGTATTGCTGCCAAATCTTGTTCAATCTTACTACTACCATTAAGTTTGATCTCTTTAAATTTCCATACCGTGCAATTTTTAACTGCAACTGTACCTTTTTGTCCCATATGGAAAACAAGAACCATGCAGTCCATCTTTCCCCGGGAGGGCAGGGTACTTCAAAAAGTGTTTGCAAGTGGAGATTACTCCTTCCTCAAGCTGAACTCTCTGCCTATGATGAAGATTCTGCTTCAATGAGATGAGAGCCTGAAGACAGGAAATTGATTAGTACTTGGGTTTCATGGTGCATTGTCCTATTCTGAGCCTTCCACACTCTTCTTATCTAGCTCTTAATATTGTGGTCCAGATGGCTGCAATACTTCATGTTTTCATCCCTTTCCCGGATTTTATACTATTCTAATTGTTTATGGAGGTTTTTGTGGTATCCCAGATAACCCCATAGTGTAAATCAATATCTGCCTTCCCCCTTGTACCACCAAGTGTTTGGCTTTTCAGCACTTGTCAGACATAGTTGTGCTCTTATTTCTGCAACAGTTTATGCTAAAATGATCAGAGCACTCTTCTCATCTTCTGTTGCATTATCCGCTTTGTCTAATGAGTGCACAGCTACCTAAGACAGGAGAGCTATGCGTTGCTAGGAGAGAACCACATTGCTCTTAATACCAACTACTAGTTGCCCTCTTCCTAAACTAAGCAGAAGGTGACCCTGCTCTTCTCCAGGTTAACACTTTGTATATAAGATAATTACTTTCTGGGGCCTTTGACTTTCCTATGCCCCCATGGGGCATATAGGCGGTTCCTGGATTAAGGCTTCAGGGGCTTTCCTTACTTCATTGCTGTTCCTAATGCTGGGCTTCCAAGGTAATATGGGTCTGTATCCATCATACTCCCTTGGGGCCTATCCAGCACTGAGACAGAGCCTGCTTGGATAAAAACTGTCCTGTATCAGCTGTCCTCTTCTGTTAGGGGGTTCTTTGTGCCTGGAATTTTTTTTTTTTTTTATTATTTATTTTTAGATGGGTGTTTGCAGGTTATTGGGCTTATGAGAAGGCTTCTGGGTCAGGAGGTGATGAGCATACCAGGGAACTCTCAGGGTAAAGGGCCAAATTCTCTGGTTGAGAGTCCAGTGTTTCATACTATATGACTTACACCAAATCACTACTTGCTTAATGTCCAGATTAGTGACCTTTGTACCAGAAAGTCAGAGGGAGAAGTCTATTTGTCTGGTAAGTGTGTAAGAAGTGATATCTCAGAATTGTTTCATGTTAAAGGTTCCTTGAGGAGTGGTTGGATCTTCTCTGGGTTACAGCAAACTAACATATCACTTATAATCTAGTGTCTCTGGAGTGTTAAGGGTTAATATTTCAAAGATCTCAGGGTGAGATTTTTTTTTCAAAAGTTCCCACCTATGGTGAAGAGAATATGGACTTTTCCTTCGGGTTTTCCCTATGAGGCTGACCCTGTCCCAGCTGTTGAGGGCTCATCAGAACAGAGTTGGAGACACCTTTGGGTAACTTGAGATGGGGGAGGGGGATTTCAGTGGTGCAATAGAAACACCCCCCCCCCCCTCATCTTGTTCCATCACAATAATACCCTTCATAAAAACACTAGATAAGGCTTTTAATGAGAAGTTTCTAAACGGTACTCTTTAATGGGATCCTGTCCTCTCCTCTGGTGTTAACCTGAAGACAGTAGACTGTTAAGTAACCTTTTTGAGTCCCTTTGTCCACTTTCTGTTTGCAAACTTCCAAGGTATAGATCGACTTAAAGGGATAGTAATACTTCATTTTAACTTTATTTTATTTAGTAGGCATTAAAAAAACATGAAGAATGATATAAGTCTTATCTCTGAAACCTTTATGGTTTAAGAGATATTCACAAACAAAGTATCCCCCCCCCTGTTCAACCAGATCAGAAGGGAGATGCCCAGGTAGACTGCAGAGAGGGACAATCTTCAATTAAGATAATGGAAAAAGCTGAAAAACTTGTCAAGGGGGGAAGGGCTTTCATTGTTTTCATACAAAGAAAATTGTCCCCTTCTGTTATCTGTACTGTCGTACAACCAGACTCACATCTGAGAAGAGATGGCTTACACTAGGTAAAAGGGGCGGGGAGGGGAACTTTGCTTGTGAATATCTCATAAACCATAAAGGTTTGAGAGATAAGACTTATATCATTCTTCATGTTTTTTTAATGCCTACAAAATAAAATAAAGTTAAAACGAAGTATTACTATCCCTTTAAGTGTAGCTCCTCTATGAGCCAGAGCCTGGCCATTGACTTCTATGGAGAACTTCTCTAGGACACAGGCTCTCTTCTGACTGGCTGTCATTTTCTGGTAGCAGTCTTCTTATCCTACGCAGAGGCTGACACTCTTGCTTATGCCCTTTCATCTGGTTCATGGCCTGAATGTCTTCAGCGAGCATGTGGAGATCTGTGGCTGGAGTTGTAGGGGTTGCTATGCAACAGAAATTGAGAAGACTGTTTCCCAGAATGCCTGTTTCAGAGCTTTCATCTGCATGGTTGCCTGTTTTGCAGTTGCCATTTTACTTGTCCTATGCAAAGGTGGATTTCCCTTTCTCACCACCTCCAGATTAACCCTTTGCCTGCCAGCTAAGTACTTTTTCTGGGCTTTCTAGGGTGAATTATTAATATGGGGGTGGTTTTACTGGTCTTCTACTAGTGTGAGACGCTTTTGGGGTGTCTGATTCTAAGGGTCATGGGACTAAATCCAAGACTAAGGACAGGGTTTCTTACCCCCCCCCCCCTCTCCTTAATGTTCCTCATGTCAAATGGGGCTTCCTAGAGACTGTTCCTGATCTCTGCCCTTCATGGAGTGTGGCCCTTACTACTCCATTTGGGCCCTCCAGAACTGCACAAGAGCCACTTTGGGTGAAAACACTTCTGTCCGTGATAGTTCAAATCACTTTCTCCCTTCTGGGTGTTCTCAAATCCTGGAAGACAAAGTGTGGAATCTAGATTAAAAAATAAAATAAATAAATAATAATGTATACCTGTAGCAAACATTATGTAGTAGAACAGTATGAGTCAAACACTATAATTACATAGACTCAGCAAGTGTTTATTTGAAACTTAAGCAACTACTCCTAGTGTTAGCTGTTGCAGAACATGCAGCAAACATAGAAATGGCAACAATAATTATAATCAACAGCTGCTGCTCTACTGCATTGTGGGTGATGAAGGGGGAACAGAAGGGAGTAAAAAAAAAAAAAAGTACAACCCTTTAAATAACTAGGTGTCTATAACAGTTTTCAGTTGGTGAAGGCCACCCCAGGCCACCAAACTTCATTGAACCTCTTTTCAGTTAAATGACTGCGCAGTAAGTTTTTGTCTTTTTTTTTTTTCCTCTCTTCTATTATTATTATTATTATTATTATTATTATTATTAGGAAAACTTGCCAAATCCATTTGGCTTGGAAATTTGTTTTGGTTTTTAAATTTAATTACAAATATTACAACTAGAATTTTCTGGCTGCCAAAAGCATTTGGGAGATCAGCGCTTTTTGGTTTGCCTGGGCAGTACCCCATTGGTGAAATCCCCCAGAGCAATAACTAAGGGTCCAGTATTGGCTGGAGTCTGATGATGGAGTAATTGGCCAAAAACATGGCACCACTGGGCAACCCCACCACATATACAATCTGTTTTGTTGCTCTTTGCAGAATTAATTGGATACAGTTTGAGTTTTGTTGTGGTCAAATACAATCTAGGGAGGATATTATATGCTCATAGTTTGTATCTGACACCTTGAGCTACCACTATGTTCAGCTGTATTTGTGTCCAAGTTTCAATAGGGTTCTTGTCCCTCAAATCTCATTCCTAGACAAAAACATAATTCGTTTTAGTGTCTGCTTGGACGTTTTGCAGTAATCTATAGCTCCTGGATGATAAACTGGGGTAAGAGCACATTTGCAGTGCTAAGCACTCAAATCAGGGCAAGTCGTACAGTACAGCAGACATGGAAAAGTGACTGAATTTAATGGTGGGGTGGGACAAGTCACACAAAAGTTTGGCATGTTTGGAAACAGTTTACTTTTAAAGGACACTATATGAGGATCCTGCTTAAAGCAAGAATTTGCACTGCGTACCGCCCAGCAGCATCTCTGTGTGAAATAGGATTCAAAGAATACAAATCTATATGCTTTATTTCTAGATCCTGTGGAGGATGAGGGAGAAAGTTAGGGACAAACAACCATTACACTGCATAACTAAAAAGTCTACAAAGGGTTTTCAAGACCATCAGCATTAGCCATATCAACAAGAAAATCCAAACTTTTTTTTTTTTTTTTTTTTTTAAACATTTCATTATAACAGAAAGCAAGCAGAGTGGCTCAGGAGCATCATGCTAATGGTACATAATAATCCTTTATTTATATAGTCCTTTATTTATGTAGCACACACAGATTCCGCAGCGCTTTACACTCATATTGGTTCATCTATGGGACTTGCTCACACAGTCTTATGGTTTGGTAACTGATGCACATGAACACCCACACATGAGAGAGAGAGAGATATCCTGAATGTATGCTGTAACTATGGTTTAGGGTGAAATGATGACACCACTGGCTACTGGCAAACAAAACTGTGTGTGTGACCAGTACCAGTGCGCGATACCGACTTAACAGCAAGCTTGCCGGCTGCTTGTGTTTTAATTGCTGCTTGTGATATTGTTAATGGTTGTAGGACATAACTATCAAGTAGCAGATTTGATAGACTTTCTAAAAATGAACAAGCATCTAGTGCCATCTGAATATCAGGTAGCACATGTGGACAAAACCTCCACAAGACAGGAAAGCACATAGGTACTATTAACAGCAGCAATGAGGAGGGATTTTAATGGTAACTGCTATCATATACCACTGTTGGGACTAATGCTATGACCACTTAATATTGAAAAATAGTCTGATGATAATGCAAGCTTAACCCCTAGAGTGCCAGCTACTTACGGGGGACAAGTGGACACAGCTATACCACGCTCGTACGCTGTAAGAGTGAAATGCGGTCACTGCATAAGCTGGTATAACCGGCATGCAGTGGCTGCATTTAAAAAAAAAAAAAAATGCCTGGCACTCGTGGGGAGGCATGAGGATCACTCCTCATGCCTCCCCAGTTATTGCTCTCCCAGCCGATCGTGCTGGGAGATTAATAACGCAAGAGGAGAAGCGCAGCTTCTCCTCTCCCCTCTCTCCTACCCGAACTTCCGGGTAGGAGTGGGCGGGACCAATCGGCTGGGAGATCAATAACTGGGGGGACACCAGGAGGGGTCCTGATGTCCCCCACAAGGTCTAACATACTAAAAATAAATAAATAGCTAAGTAACCCTGTGAGTGCCGCAGGGGTCCCCAGCACATTGCTTTGCGTCAGGGTCACTTCTTTTAGGGGGATTTTTTTTTTTTTTTAAAGACCTCATTGGGGGGATCAGGGGGGGTCTTGATGCCCCTCAGTGAGGTCTATAATTTAAAAAAAAAAAAAAATGTAACCCTGTGTGTGCCACGGGGGGGTCCAATGCACCCCCCCCCCCCCTGTGGCACACACAGGGCTTTTATTACTTTGTTACCAGAGATTGTTGGGGGGCCATCAGGATTGGTCCTGATGGCCCCCCAACAAGCTTTGAGTACAAAGTAATGATAAAAAAAAAATAAATAACCCCCTGATTGCCACAAAGGTCCAATGCATTGCTTTGCAATGCGCTGGAGACCCCTGTGGCACTCACAGGGACACTTATTTTGATAACTTTTTTTTTTTTTTTTTTTTTGGTAAGACCTCATTGGGGGGGATCAGGGGGGTCCTGATACCCCTCAATGAGGTCTATAATAAAAAAAAAAAAGTAAATAAAAAAAATTAACCCTGTGTGTGCCACGGGGGGCCAATGCAGCCCCCCTTTTGCGGCACACACAGGGCTTTTATCATTACTTTGTTATCAGAGATTGTTGGGGGGTCATCAGGATTGGTCCTGATGGCCTCCCCAACAAGCACTGATTACCAAGTAATGATAAAAAAATTAACCCTCTGAGTGCCACAAGGATTCAATGCATTGCTTTGCAATGCTCTGGAGACCCATGTGGCACTCACAGGGTCACTTCTTTTGTGGACATATATATATATATTTTTTTACTAAGACCTTATTGGGGGGGATCGGGGGGTCCTGATGCCCCTCAATGAGGTATATAATTAAAAAAAAAAATTAACCATGTGTATGCCAGTGGGAGGGGGGTTCAATGCAGACCCCCTTCCTGTGGCACACACAGGACCTTTTGTCAAATCCATTGGACACCCCTGTGGCACACACAGGATTATTATTTCCCCCCCCCCCCCCCCTTTTATTTTTTATTTAGACCTCATTGTATGGGTTCTGATGCCCCCAACGAGGTCTACACAAAAATATTGGGGGGAAAAGCCAAAAAAAAAATGCACGTGCCACAGGGGGGGTCCAATACGTGTGATACACACACACCCTTTTTTTTTTTTTTTTTTCTTCATTATTCTCTTTTTAGACCTTGATGGGGGACACCAGGAATGTTCCTGATACCGCCTCCCCAACGAGGTATGAATACAAAATAATAATTAAAAAAAAAAAAAAAAACCTTTTTGTGTAACGGGGTCAAACGCATTGCTTTGCAGTGCATTGGGCACCCCTGTGGCATGCACAAAAAATGCCTCCAATCCCCCCCACACACGTACCGTATCCCCCTGCCTGGTTCCACAGCCAACTGGCAGTCCCATCCCAGTATGCACTAGATTCAGGATGGGAATCAAACTTTGTATGAGGGGGACATACAGTACACACTGGTAGTCACAGATCCCCCATACACACTATCAGACACTGCCCCACCATCACCACTATCCTTGCTCCTCTGCTCATACCCACACACACTGCCTAATCCCTCACCCTCCCACACTGTTACACTGGTAGTCACAGGTCCGCACGTACACCGGCTGACGCCCTAGCTTCTTTCATCTTTTGGCCATAAAATCACACATACACTGTTTGCTTTCCCATTCCTGTTTCACTGGTAGCTACGCTCCTGTCACCCAAATTGGTATGTCAACCCACTGCAGTTGAGTACCATTTTTCTTAGGCTGGCAAGAAGTCCTCCTAGGAAATCTCACACCATTGAACCATTTTAGTATCTTTGAAGTGACTGATGTGTAAAAAAAAATGTTTTTTTTCCTGTAGCACCACATTCTGGAAATAGTTGTGCCAACTAACTTAGGGGTAAAAAGGCAAGTTACCCCTCATTAGATGCGGCATGTTGTCTTCTTTCCAATACGGTATAGTTTTTCTACCCTTTCTTCACTTCTGAAGGTGTTTATAGCCATTTTTGTACAGGCAAGTCAGGTTTGAGAAAATGTTAGAAACATCAGAGTTTGTAGTAGGTGTAGTTTTCTACTTCTAGCACCCCCTAAGGTAGTTCAACTCATACCAATGGGGTGTCGTTTGACTCTTAAGAGCACTAGCTAACAAATGCAGTTGAAAATTCTATGTTTTTCACAGAGCTCCATACATTTGAAGGGGCACAAATGTAAGAAAATGCCTTTTTTTCATTAGACAGTTATGAACATTTTAGTACAAGCAGCCATTTTCAAAGAAGCAAACAGGTAGGTGTAGTTATGTGCTTCTGGCACCCCTAAGGTATGTCGATTCATTCCAATGGGGTGTCATTTTTCTCCTAAGAGCACTAGCTAATGAATACAGTTGGAAATTCCATGGTTTTCACAGATTTCCATACAGATGAAGGGGCAGAAATGTAAGAAAATACCATTTTTTTCCTATAGTGCCATCTTCTGGAAGCATTTGGGCACAACAGGCTTGGAGTAAGAAGGCAATTCACCCCTCATTTGATGCGGCAGGTTGTCTTCTTTCAAAAATGGTATGGTTTGTGTAGCCTTTCTTCACTTCTCTAGTTGTTATAACCATTTTTGTATAGGCAAGTAATGTTTGAGAAAATGTTAGAAAAATTAGTGGTTGCAATAGGTGTAGTTTGGTACTTGTAGCGCCCCCTAAGGTAGGTGAACTCATACCAGTGAGGTGTCATTTTTCTCTTAAGAGCACTAGCTAATGAATACAGTTGGAAATTCCATGGTTTTCACAGATTTACATACAGATGAAGGGGCAGAAATGTAAGAAAATGGCATTTTTTTCCTATAGAGCCACCTTCAGGAAGCATTTGGGCACAACAGGCATGGGGCAAGAAGGCAGGTTACCCCTCATTAGATGTCCAATACAGGTCACTGGTACTTCTGGGAGGCGATTCGCCCCTTTAATAGGCAGGAACAATTATGCAAATGATTGCAGGGGGCGGAGCCTCCCCTCCTACTTAAGCCACCTTCAGGCCAGAGCCACTAGATTGATTTGTTCCTGGGTGCTATGCACACCAGGTAGAGAACATCTATGCATTCAACTTAGTATTTTGTAATTTTTTTCTTCAAATATGGAATACCACCATTAGGAGGGTGACCATGGCTGTGAATTGCCCTCTTTAAAGTGGCTGGTGCAGCTTCCAGGGATTTTCTGTGGACCTTATGCCCTGAAGAGGGAACAGCTTGAGTTAAGCAGCTTCCCTATTGGGGAATTTACCTCTGGTTTATTCCTTCTTCATCATGGTCACCTGAAGACAGAAGTCCTGCAGGGAAGGTGAGTCACCCATTGAGTGCTGAAGGTCCACTTGTCCCCACAGTGTCCCTTTGCTGGGCTTGTATTTGGGAGTTTGCTTTGCACTCCAGCACTCATAGGGTGTTTTTATTGCATTCAATGTTTTAATGCAGTTTCTGTGATATTCTCTGGGTTTGGAGCCTTAAATAGTGTTTATTTATGTATTTAATGTATGTTTGGGCACTTTTTACTGTTTTGTTAAACTTTATTAAAATTGGTGTTCCGCGCCTTTAAGCGCGGCTTTCCCGCTCAGACGCTATGGCTCCTTTACTCTCTATGAGATTTCACAGTGTGGGACGTATCTCTGGAACCGCTTGTCACAGCAACTCCAGAGAGGGCTCATTTTACTGCTAGGCTCTTGCTCTATCATCCGGTATGTGTTTCATTAGTGTGGGGTGTTCAGGGGGGCTTCGGGCACTGTTTGGGGTACTTGTATGGGGAAAACTACATTTCCCATGAGCGCCCGGTTCGCGCTTGTTTCTGATTGGCTATCCTGACGGCCGCCATTTTGTGGAGCTCTTCCTCAGCGAGTACACTACGCAGGGACCGAGCCTTCTCTCCCCTCAACAGATTAACCCTTCGCTGGCCAGATAAGTCCGAATTTAGGCATTTCTGGGGTGAAACTTTAATCTTCCACACTTTTTCTGGGTGATAGAGTTTAAAGTGGGGTATATTGACGCTGTGAGCATGTCTACTTCACTGGAGCTAGGGGCTAGACCCAAGTCTAAGGAGGATGGGGGGTCCGCTCCCCCCATGGCGTTTTGCTCCTCTTGTCACATTGGGCTATCTAGCGATAATGTGGGGGATCTATGCCCTAACTGCACTGGTCAAGATAGCAACCCTGGGCTTCTCAGCCATGCTATTGAGCCATCTTGGGTGAGGGAGTTTAAAGCTGCCACTAGGGATCTCAGATCCACTCTTCAACTCTTTCCCTCTCAGGTACAGGGGGCTCTCCAGGTCTGGCAGACCCCCGCTACAATCAGGACCTCCCTGCCTAAGCCACAGGGTGCTCCTGATGTGTCTGATTCTTCTGAGGAAGAACTCTTGCAGGATTCTGATGCTGAGGAACGCACTGTTATTGAGTCTAACAGGTCCATTGGGGACCCTTATGAATGTGACCCTGAAGTCTCGGCTGAGGGTCTGATTAGAGCTGTACTGAATACGCTCAACCTTCCTCTGACTCAGGAATCCACTTATGATCCTACTGACGTTTTTCAAAAGAAACCATCTAAGCCTGTTGTTTGTTTTCCAACTAACCCTACTCTTGCCCGTCTAGTCTCTGAGGCATGGAAGAATCCTGATAGATCCTCCTCTGTCTCCAAAAAGTTTGCAAAACTGTACCCTTTTCCTGAGACTGAGCTGGCAAAATGGGTTCATCCCCCCAAGGTGGATGCTCCTGTCTCCAGGCTATCCAAGTCTACCGCTTTGGCTGTCTCTGATGCCTCTGCCCTGCAGGATTGGACGGATAAAAAGCTAGAACTTTCTCTTAAATCTATTTTTGCCTCCATTGGCACTGCCATGCGTCCAACCTTTGCAGTGGCGTGGGTTAATAGAGCTATTGCGGCCTGGACTGAACGACTGACTGAGGCAGTCCGCCAGGATGCACCGGTATCTGAGCAGTTGCAGCTCCTTGCTAATATTACTGAAGCACAAAATTATGTTGCTGATGCTGCCTTTGATGCTGTGCGCATGATGGCGAGGGCCTCCACTTCCTCTGTGGTGGCTAGACGTGCCCTTTGGCTGAAAATTTGGTCTGCTGATACAGCCTCTAAGAAGGCCTTGCTTTCCTTGCCCTTTCAGGGGAACTTACTATTTGGTTCTGAACTCAAAGAAATGATCAGCGAGGCTACTGGCGGTAAAAGTACTCTTCTACCCTCAGTCTTTAAGAAAAAGTTTCCAGCCAAACGCAATCGGTCCTTTTGTTCCTTTCAGACTGAGACACGCTCATCGGCCCAAACGGGTCCTCCAGCTACGCGCTCCTCCTCCAAGCCCAAACAGTCCTGGAAGCCCAAAGTGGCCCCCAAGGCCAAGACCTCCAAGACTGCTTCGGCATGACTCGCCAAACCCGGGTCCGCATCCGGCTGTAGGTGGACGTCTCTGCATCTTTCGCCGGACTTGGGAGGAGTCAGTGGCGGACCCATGGGTTCTTCAGGTGGTGTCAGAGGGATACAGGATCCCTTTCTCCTCCCTTCCTCCTTTTCGGTTCCATTTTACTCGTCCTTCTCAGGAACCCACAAAAAGACGTCTGTTCGACGACGCTATTCAGGATCTCTTGGACAAAGAGGTTCTGGAAGTGGTTCCTTCGGAGGACACAGGTTCAGGATTTTATTCCAACCTGTTTGTGGTGGCCAAAAAGGACGGAGGGGCTCGTCCTATTTTGGATCTCAAAGATCTCAATGCCTATGTGGTGACTTCCCACTTCCGCCAGGAGTCCCTGCGCTCTGTGATTGCAGCTATGTCTCCAGGGGAGTTCCTTGCCTCCCTGGACCTTCAGGATGCTTATCTCCACATCCCTATTCATCCAGAGAGCAGGCGGTATCTCAGGATTGCCTGCCACAGGGGACACTTTCAGTTTTCAGCTCTCCCCTTTGGGCTGACTTCAGCTCCTCAGGTCTTCCAGAGAGTGTTGGGCTCATTGATAGCTGTGCTTCATCAGGACGGGGTCAGGGTGACCCCCTACATGGACGATCTCCTCCTCAAAGCTTCCTCGGCGGAGCTTCTTCACCAGCAATTGCAGAAGTGTATCCACACTCTGACCCGCCATGGCGTTATCCTGAATCTGGACAAGTCGGACTTGGTCCCATCTCAGAGGCTTCTGTTCCTGGGTCTCCTGTTCGACACTCGCCAATGCATGGTGTTTCTGCCGGAGGATGTGGCTCATCAGATAGCCATCCGAGTGGCGGGGATTCTGGAACTGGACTTAGTGCCAGTAACGAAGTTGTCGTCCCTGGTGGGGAAGTTCATTTCCACGATCGAAGCGGTACCATTTGCCATGGCCCACTCCAGGGAACTTCAGAGATTTGTGATCCAGACGTGCAAGAATCATCCAGATCATCAGCATCTGTCAGTTTCTCTACCTCCTCATGTGGAATCGAGTCTGCACTGGTGGTTGGATCTCTCCCATCTCCTGAAAGGGAGATCCTTTCAAGTTCCTTGTTGGACCACGATCACAACGGATGCCAGCCTTCGGGGCTGGGGTGCTGTGTTGGGTCGCTTCAGTGCTCAGGGGAAATGGGGTCTGGAAGAATCTCTTCTCTCCATCAATGTTCTGGAACTACGTGCCGTCCGGCTTGCCCTGAGACACTGGGAATCTCAACTGACCGGTCTTCCGATCAGAGTGGAATCCGACAACGCCACTGCGGTGGCTTACATCAACAGGCAAGGCGGCACAAGAAGCGGCACAGCCTGGTTGGAGGTCAAGGATATTTTGTCTTGGGCAGAAGAACATGTGCCTGTCATTTCTGCAATTCATATTCCAGGCGTGGACAACGTCATGGCGGACTTCCTCAGTCGTCATACCGTCGACAGCGGAGAATGGGCTCTTCATCCAGAGGTGTTTCACTTGCTCACCCAGAGGTGGGGGATGCCGGAGGTGGACCTGATGGCCTCCAGACACAACAGGAAGGTTCCGGTGTTTTGCTCCCGGCGGAGGGACTCCCTTGCTCTGGCAGTGGATGCCTTATCAATTCCTTGGGATTTTTCTCTGGCTTACATCTTCCCTCCTCTTCCTTTATTGATCAGAGTCATCCAGAAACTGAAGCGAGAGCGTTGTCCTGTTATCCTGATCGCTCCAAACTGGCCTCGCCAGTCCTGGTATCCGGAGTTGATGGCCATGTCAGTGGCGGATCCGTTCCCACTTCCTGCCCGTCCGGACCTACTTCTTCAGGGATATCTGTGGAAGGTGGATGTTCACTCTCTCCATTTGATGGCATGGCGGTTGAATCTTCGATTCTAGCAAAGAAGGGGTTTTCTCCTTCTTTGGTGTCGACTATGCTCAGTGCTTGTAAGCCTGTGTCCTCCAAGATCTATCATCGCATATGGTCAACCTTCGTGGCATGGTGCTCTGAGAAGAAATTCTCCCTTGATTTTCATCTTCCCACTGTCCTAGCCTTCTTGCAGGACGGTGTTGATAAGGGACTCAGTTTGAGTTCCCTCAAAGTTCAGACTTCTGCCTTGTCTGTGTTTTTCCAGGAAAGGATTGCTATCCTTCCTGATGTGAAAGTTTTCTTCCAAGGTGTGACTCATGTTCGACCTGCCTTCAAGAGTCCTGTTCCCCAGTGGGACCTCAATTTGGTGCTGGGAGTTCTCCAGCGACCCCCGTTTGAATCCTTGGCTTCCATTCCATTACGTCTCTTGACTTGGAAGATGGCCTTCCTTTTGGCTATTGTTTCAGTTCGCCGGGTTGCTGAGTTACAAGCTCTGTCTTGTAAACCTCCTTACCTGGTGTTCCACAAGGATAAGGCTGTGCTTCGCACTACCAAGGAATTCTTACCCAAGGTTGTGTCTGAGTTTCACATCAATCAGGAGATTGTGGTTCCCTCTTTCTGCCCTAATCCTTCATCTGACAAGGAACGAGATCTCCATTTGTTGGATGTGGTGCGTTGCCTCAAGTTTTATGTTCATCGCACCGAGGCTATCAGGAAGTCTGACGCTCTATTCGTCATTCCTGAGGGGCCTAGGGCAGGGAGACCGGCTTCCAAAGTTACCATTGCCTCTTGGATTAAGGCTACTATTCGTGAAGCCTATAAGTTGCGGAATAAGCATGTTCCCTTCAGGGTGACTGCCCATTCCACCAGATCTATTGGGGCCTCTTGGGCCTACAAGAATCAGGCATCTGCTGATCAACTGTGCAGAGCGGCCACTTGGTCCTCTGTGCACACTTTTTCTAAGCACTATCGAGTTGATGTACTGGCTTCGGCTGATGCCAGTTTTGGAAGGAAGGTCCTGGAGGCAGTTTTGCCTGTGTAGGTCTTCCGCTCTGTGATCCTTAGTGCTTCCTTACTGTTGAGCCCTGTTGGCTCTAGTTCCGTGTGCTGTGTTAGTTCAGGGATTGTTCCCTTGATTGGTGTCCGTTGACACTTACAGTTTGGGCTATGTTATTAACTGGTTCATAGCAGTTTTTTATGACTTGGGCCTTGTTCTGGTCCTTGCCTTATTTCCCACCTCTGGATCAGCTCAATGTTTGTACATCCCAGAAGTACCAGTGACCTGTATTGGACGACAGTGAAAATAGGATTTTAGTCTTACCTGTTAAATCCTTTTCACTTAGTCCATACAGGTCACTGGTCTCCCACCCTGTCAAGGGACCAGACCTGGCTCTCCTGTGGCATTCAGTGGGAGACCTTTGGGGCATGCTCACAGGAGTCTTTCTTCTTGCTTACCTGGGGTCAGTTTTAGGGTCTCAAATCAATCTAGTGGCTCTGGCCTGAAGGTGGCTTAAGTAGGAGGGGAGGCTCCGCCCCCTGCAATCATTTGCATAATTGTTCCTGCCTATTAAAGGGGCGAATCGCCTCCCAGAAGTACCAGTGACCTGTATGGACTAAGTGAAAAGGATTTAACAGGTAAGACTAAAATCCTATTATATAGTTATTCCACTGTTTTAGGGTAGTTTTACCACAAAAACCCTGGAATGCGCATTTTAGTTTATAGAGTTGAAAATGTAATTTTGCGCTGCTGGTGATTAGGGCTCTACGCTAGCCATGGAGGTAGGTAAAACTATACACATTTGGTATTTTTTTACTTGGGGGACTCGGGCTTTTTCAAATAATTGAAACTTTTTCAATCAAGGTAAATGTTTTTGATACATAGTATGTGATTTTAGCAAAATGAGTAAATTTTCACTTTTTTGTCATTATGACATCATAGCTTTTTGCACGATGGAAAATTCTCTTCATGTAAGGTACCACAAGAAAGCTCAATTCGTTCTGAAAAAAACAATATATAGTTTTCCATATTTAACTAAAAATCCCCAGAGGAAATCAAGCATAAACAGAAGGATAGCAAAAATGCTGAAAAAGTGTCTGGCCTGCAGGGTACAGGAAATGGCCCAAGCCTCTGGCACTTAAGGGGTTAACCTGGATTCAAAGACAATATAATTAATTTATCTAGCATTTGTTCCTTTGAATCATGAGATATAAACATTAATCTCATCACCACCATACACATTCATTGTAACTATTTTTATTTTGTTTCTTTTTATTTATCATGTTAAAAATAATGGTTAGCATGGTAGCAGAATTATTGAAAGAAAAGCCTAAAAACTTTTTTTTTTCCGTTTCAAGCTTACTGTAAGTTAAAAGTTCAAAATATTACAGCAAAGGCTAGGAAAAAAAAAGTTTGCAGGCCTTGTCTTCAGGCTTTCAAAAAAAAATAAAAAATAAAACAAATAAATAAAAAGTGTATGCATTACTGGCTTAGTGCCAGCAGTGCTCGATGGCTGTGGCAAATTGCTACCAGAAACATTATGCCACTCAGAGTGGCACCCACCGCTGGTGACGTTCTGGTGTTTGCTACAGCTGTAATTCCTGCTGCTGAGTCATCTAAGCAGCAGGAGGATTAGGCTGCATGAGACTGGGATCATCAGCACTGATATGAAACATTTTATGGCATGATGATGCTTCCACTAGACACTAGCTCTAGTGCAGCAACACCACAACAAGCTCCCACCCCACTTCGGGTGCATTTAAAGAGAAGTAGGGAAAAATATGATTCTTCTCATGTACCGCCTCTAAATATTTTTTTTCCCCTTGAAAGCAGGAAGAAATTTTGCTGTGGGGAAGATACGTGTATAATATCCCAAAAATGGAGAGCTCCAGGGGCAATCTGACCTAGGACTGAAAATATATAGTATAATGTAGAATAATCTAATAATAGGACTATAATATAAAGTGCAATCAGTTATACAAATATGGTAAGAAATGTATAAATGAGATATAAGTGGGTAGGTAATGAGGAAACAAAGAGGTATAACAAAACATTGAAAACTACAATTGGGATAAGTTGATCTATAAGTACCCACAGTCAAGATGAAATGAGGATGACAAGGTGGAGATGTAATGATCAGTCGATGGATAATGATAGATGTTGAAATGATGAGAATGATGAAAATGAGTCAATCTTCTTTAAGTCAATGCAGCAGGAGTCAGTGTGTGGTGGCCTTGTCCACCGAATGCAAGTCTGGGTCTGGGAACACTTAGAATACAGCGCACATGACAAAAAAGAAGAGAGAGAAATCTAAGTGTAATATGTTTAATGAAGTAGAAAACAAAGTAACAATAAGTTGCACTTACAATAGCCCTACTTGGGTTGTATGCTCATCAAGCGGGTCTCACTCCCGTTGTAGCCAACGAACTGCGTTCTCCTACCGTCCTGTATACTGGTCCAGATGTTATCAGCTGTGTGCCATAATACTGTCTTTCCAGTTGTTAAAGGAAAAGTGCTGATCCGCACATGATTGTATCCATCAGAGTAAAGTTGTTGCCATGATAGAGTATGGGATACAAAGTAACAGCAGAGTATGCACTATCGGCTATACCGGGTCTCATCCATGCCCCCTGCGAGATTGCCTCCGCCCCTGACAGGCCCTCACACCGGCCCGCTTGGTGTCTTGAACGCACCTCACCACGAGGTCCCCTTTCATTTGAGCCGATAGTGCATACTCTGCTGTTACTTTGTATCCCATACTCTATCATGGCAACAACTTTACTCTGATGGATACAATCATGTGCGGATCAGCACTTTTCCTTTAACTTTAACAACTGGAAAGACAGTATTATAGCACACAGCTGATAACATCTGGACCAGTATACAGGATGGTAGGAGGACGCAGTTCGTTGGCTACAACGGGAGTGAGACCCGCTTGATGAGCATACAGCCCAAGTAGGGCTATTGTAAGTGCAACTTATTGTTACTTTGTTTTCTACTTCATTAAACATATTACACTTAGATTTCTCTCTTCTTTTTTTGTCATGTGCGCTGTATTCTAAGTGTTCCCAGACCCAGAAATTTTGCTGTGTCAGCAACTGCAATGTGCACATGTGCGTAAGGAACCACTGAAATAGTGGAAGGACTGGGAAGTATCACAACAATTAACACATCGCACATATGAAGAAACAGGGTCAACTGCAATCATACAACTTTGACTCTTAGGTTGACAGTGTAAAGCTCTCCACCAATAAATCATGCACTGCTGTCAATATGACTTTTGTCTGCTCCTACAAGGATACGTGATGATAAGAAGACTTAATAAAACAATTGAATCGTCCCTGCCACCAGCTTAGTGTATTCAGCAGGATGGAATGTCCACAGATGTTCCCTGATACCCTACATTGAACTGCTCTCCACTACATTGCCACAGTGTGCAATGGGTGGACATGAACTGCAGATCATCTCTAATAGCTATCAGCTGGTGGGGGAGGTAATGCAGGTGAAATATGTTACAACAGAGGAAAAGAACCATGAGAGTGCTGGAGTGGGAACAACAGATCCTAGCAAAATATGACAGTGCAGGTGTTATGCTGTTCATCAAACTTCAAGGCTGGGTTTCTGTTGTATGGGATTTTCTCCCTCATTGTTTGTGCCCTTAGGGAGGATGACAGTGGTGCTCAAGGTTTTTTTTTTTGGGGGGGGGGTGTTTGCTTTCTTATGTCCTGGTGTTTATGTTGCATGTGCTTTTTGAGGGTATTTGTGCCAAGGGGTGTCCACTACTTCCTCTTTTCACACACAGTAACATAGTTGATTAGGTTGAAAAACCATAAGTCCAATCAAGTTCAACCCTTGACTCATCCTATATAATAATTCGATAAATGGTGTGTAACGCCGCAACATGCGCAGTACACACTGCTACTCGTGCTGCAGTCATGCGCAGTAGAGACTGCCCACGCCACGGCTGATACAGAGCTGGGCACTACGAAGAACTGTTCTAGTGGGAAAATCTGTCAGTGAAAAGAAGTAGAAGTAAATCGAAAAAAGACAGCACACACACAGTCTATAAGTGTACAAATGGGTGATAACAGCTGACATCCCTGCAAAACTCAGAGGCTATTTAACCCCTTGACTGCTGAGGGAATGATCAACTATACTGCCTCATATCTGTATTCCCTACAACCCCAAAAAGTCTCTACACTCAGTTCCTCGCAAGTGGTTACCCTAAAATCGCTTGGTATCTTCAAAGGCACTTACAGGGGCTGCCGTAGTGGAAAATCAAAACTGAAAGTTCAATCTCCTGATACTACCATAGCCACTCCACCACTTTGTTTACCTGCAAACCCAGTTGAAGTCATTCAACCCAGAAGCCGCAAAAAGCACACAATCAAATAAAGGAAACCTCTTTGTGTGATCCCTATTAGAAGACACACCATTTCCAAAGTACAGAGCAAGAACTCAGAACCCCAAAACTGTCCTATTAGATCAATCCTGTGCAATGCTAGATCAATAAAGAACAAAATAGCTATAATCACTGACCTTATTGAAACATGCAAATTAGCATGCATTACAGAATCGTGGCTAGATGACAATGCAAGGCCTATCCTAGAAGCAGCTGTTCCAGGCAATTATACGGTGTTTCACCGCCCGAGACAAGAGCGCAAGGGAGGTGGAGTAACGATTTGTACCAAATCATCCTTAAACTCAAGGCCAATATCAGCACACACACCCCAATCTTTTGAATGCGTAGCTGCTAGCATCTCAATACAGTATTTCGGATACTTTCAATATAGGGAATGGAGATGGGAAGAGGTTCCTTCAAGAACTCTCAGACCTTTTGACTGGCTTAATCCTTGAACACCCTAGATGGCTTATATTGGGAGACTTCAACACTAGGATTGATGACACACTATCCCAGCTTGGGCAGGATCTCCTCAGCCTGATGAGTGTGTTTGGCTTCATACAAATCGTTGCCACGTCGACCCACATAAAAGGTCATACACTTGATGTAGTTTTCCAGTCTGGACTAGAAGTGTCACCAGTAATTGTAAATCCAATTGTATGGTCTGACCTCCACTCAGGGAACTGATGAGGATTTGTGAAGACCCCAGCTCCTTAGTCCAACTGTACAATAAAACCATGAGAGACACCCTAGATAGCATTGAACCAACACGCATACGCACTATCAAAACTCACAATAATGCACCTTGGTTTGATAGCACCATCAGAGAAATTAAGAGAACAGTCCATAAACTCGAGAGAAGGTGGTGCAGAACACATGAACCAGAGGACAAAGCCGCTCTTACCAAACACCTCAATGAATATCAATTTAAGATAACTCAGAAAAAATCTTCATTTTTATCAAGTGAAATTACACTCTCATGCAACAGACCCAGGGAACTGTTTCACACAGTAGAAAGGCTCTGCAAACCAGCATGCATGCATATACCCACCAATTTCTCTCAGGATACATGTGAAGAATTTGCAACCTTTTTCACAGACAAGATTCCCTCCATCCGAGCCTCTATCACAGCAGGCCAACCAGTTACCTATCAGAACCTCTACAGTGGAACACCAGATTCGCCCAGCTTATGGTCTACTTTTACAAATGTGGAGCCAGAGGAAGTTATAAGAACCATGCAAAAGTTGCGCCCCACTACATGTGACTTAGACCCTGCCCCAACTCATATTATGTCCGCATGCACTGAAACACTCACTCCAGCCCTCACAAATATAGTGCAGTGTTCACTAAAGACTGGAAACTTCTGGGATCCTCTAAAAGAAGCAGTGGTAAAACCCCTCCTAAAGAAACCTTCATTAGACCCAGACTGCATAGCAAATTACAGACCAGTATCCAATCTTCCATTTCTGGGGAAAATCATTGAAAAAGTAGTGGCAAATCAGCTAGAGGCCCATCTGTCAAGCTATAATATCTTTAATCCTTTCCAGTCAGGTTTCAGATGTCGCCACAGCACGGAAACAGCGATAGTCCGGGTGCTAAATGATCTCCTTATGGCGAGAGACAAAGGTGATTACTTCATTCTAATCCTCCTGGATCTCTCAGCTGCATTTGACACCATTGACCATGGGATTTTAATAAAACACTTGCAGCATATCTGTGGTCTAGGAGGCACAGTTCTAAACTGTTTTAAATCTTTCCTCACTGGTAGATCACAGAGAGTAACATCAGGATCTTGCTCATCTGCACCAACAGACTTAGACTGCGGAGTTCCACAAGGTTCTATCTTGTCTCCCATGCTATTCGCAATTTACTTGCTACCGCTGGGGGACATCATCAGGCGACATGGCCTAAGATATAATTGCTATGCAGATGACACGTAACTCTACTTCTCCTTTGCTCCAGATACTAAAGACCCAACATGCCCCATCAACAGTTACTTAGCAGACCTCATAGAGTGGATGAATGCTAGTTGGCTAAAAGTGAACCCTGACAAAACAGAGTTACTCTTGGTGAGGGGACCACGGGCAACAAGAATATCTCATGATCACCCAACTGGCCTGGAATTTGGAGGCTCCGAACTCATTAGTTCAACAGAGGTAAGAAATCTCGGAGTGATTATTGACTCTGGACTGTCACTTAAACAGCAGATTTCTTCTGTAATCTGTCTTCTTTCATCTGAGAAACATAGCCAGGATACAACACTTAATTCCACTGGATGATATGCCAATGCATTTGTGTCCTCTCATCTAGATTACTGTAATGCACTTTACTTGGGCCTTCCAGAAAAAGAACTCCATCGCCTACAGACAGTACAAAATGCAGCAGCCAGACTACTGACCAATCAAACTTGCTTATGTCACATAACATCTGTTCTCCACTCGCTGCACTGGCTTCCAATTAAATGGCGAACATATTTTAAAATTGGCCTGCTGACCTTCAAAGCCTTAAATAATCAAGGCCCACAGTACCTGAAAAAGCTCCTGACACCCTATATTCAATCCTACTCACTGCGGTCAGCCAACAGATCCCTCCTGTCAGTACCCAGAATAAAGACAACCTCAGGTTCCCGGGCATTCAGCCACACTGCCCCAACATTTTGGAACTCTTTACCATCCTCAGTCAGAGAGGCACCATCATTACAGACAAAAAAAAACTAAAGACCCATCTCTTTTATCAGGCATTCACTCAACTCATCTGACTATAAGGAACTCTTAAATTTTATGTAAAGCGCTTTGAGTCTCACAGGGAGAAAAGCGCTATAAAAATCACAAATTATTATAACTGTTGATATCAGTCTCCAGCCCTTTCCCTTTCTTTCAGACAGGTACTCGCGCTTTTATGAGTCTATTCCAGCCCCCTACGAATTTTCATATGCACTGGTTCATAACACCCCAGGTTATGTGGTCTCTCTCCTGGTTTTATGCACCTTACAGATATACACAACACCAAACCACAAAGGACTTACTGTATTCGCTACACGAAAAGGAGGAAAATCTATGGGTGGGAATTCCCACAGAAAAAGCAGAAAATCATACTTTTGTTTAAAAATTCACCCGAAATATAAACTGGACTATTTGCCCATCTCTGCGAAGAAGGCCTAATCTGTTTGGGTAGCCACATGATGTTTGTAATAGGGATTAGCAAAGAGTACCCTTCCTTTGTCCACCAAGGACAAAGATAATCTATCTCTCCCTCCTGCACATATGAACTTGTTGGAGTTTGTTTGTTGCTGAATGGGCACTGGAAGCACCCTGAAATAATATAATAATCTTGGCAATAAGTTCATCTTAACTGAGGTAAAACAGCCTATTCAAGAGCATATTGTAAGAGCTCCACATCAGCAGATGTCAAGTGAGTATGTGGAGTAGAGGAATTTTGTTTCCCAAGTATGGAAAGAGGAGAGGGTTTGGGATTTTTCTGTATTTTAAAACCTGAAACATTTGATAGCAATGTTGTTCAATAAAAAGATTAGGAAGCAACATCATAGGCTTTGATAAGGTGAGCAGAATATCAGCGTGAGTGAGTGCTTAGAGTCAATGGAAGAGAACGAATGCCAGAAATGTCAGGGTTCTGTTTAATTTGGGCAATGAATGGCTCAAGGCTCAGTATGAATAAAAGAGGGGAAAGGGGACAGAACTGTCTTCCCTTAATAGTAAAGAAGGCTGAGTGAATTCCAGATGAAGATACTCGGGTGGAGGGACTGGAATAAAGGGCCCTGATGCCCAATAAAAAGTATTTGTGGAAATGAAATTCTATAAGTGTGGACAACATAAATTCTTAATTAAGGCTCTTGAAAGCCTTTTGCACATCCAATGTGACAATAAGGGAAGGGAGCTTTTTGTTTATTCACTTGATATATCAGATTTATAGTGTGTCTGACAGCTTTGGGTGGATCGCTGTTGTAATAATCGGGGCAAGTCTGTTTACAAGAAGCTAACAATGTAATGTTGATGTTAATCAGAGAAATAGGTCTATAGGAGTTACAAGTAGAGAGGTCTTTCCCTGGTTTATTTATAAGGGCAATAGTACCTTGAAACATGGATTCTGGAGGGGTTCTTCATCCCTAAGAGTGATAAACACTAAACAGAGAGAGAGGAAGAAGCATAGACTGGAAAGTTTTATAATATTTGTTGGTGAAGCCATTTGGCCCAGTGGCCTTCGACAGGGGCAGCTGTTTGATTGTTTGAGTGATTGCTGATGCTGCTATTGGGGCTTCAAGAATTTCTATTTGGTTGGAAGTAAGGCGATAGATTGCTGGCCTGGAGATAGGGTAACACTTCTTATGGAATCGTACCTGGAGTGTTGGAGTCAGAGTAAAGGTCTACCAAGAAAAGTAAACAATATTTGTAAACAAAATAATTTGACATTCCAAGCGCTTGTGGAAACCCAATTAAGTATAAAAACACAATGTGAATAAAAAAGATTGTTTATTTGGAAATAGTATCAAAACATGAACATCTCGCCACATAAATAGAATAACAACAATATTACCCCCAAAAATTGTTTCCGTGCATAAGGAATCAAAGATTCCCAACAGAACAACTGAGTCAGGTATATATCAATATAAACCTCCATTTAGCTGTCCTCTCACTGTTATTATCTCTTATAATAAGTCTGGTGAAGGAGAACTTTTGTTACATAGTAGACGACACAGGAAGGGAGTGCTGCACAGACTCCCCAAATCCAAACAGCCAACTCAATCTTGAATTTTCATATAAAGAACTTTTATACTTACAAAAGTAAAATCAGCACCATATTGCCCAAGCATGAAAACTTGCAAATGGATGACAATTGTAAAACAAAATCACCTTACATGTTTCGTGACATATTCACCTCTTCATAGGTCTAATATTGTGTGTACAAGGTCATCTAACATATATAGTAACTACCCTAACAATGCAACCAATCAAAATTGCAATGACTATTCAGATCGACCATAGATTGAAGTTGCTTCACAGATGGAAAATCAAAGCCACCGCACTTAACCCTTAACTCCATCCTACAAAACTCAGTAACTGAGCTCTCGAGTTGAGGTGGACTACAAGAAATCAAACCTGAAGCAGATCAATATTGACCATCACTACATACAATAAGTATACAAAGTCTAACAATTTTTAAAAATAAATGTAAAAACAAATGGGGGTAGATTTAAACGGTTTGCGTTAAAACAATCGCTAAGTAAAAAATACACATTGCGGCAAATAATACATGATTTATGTTGGATTTGACAGGTAGTCTACAAGAATAGCTAATGAGCGTAGGCACAACAAAAACCTATGTCACACCTTTTTTCACATCAATGTGCATCCTAATCACCCAATAAAACACATCTTAAGTCAAGTTTAAACGGCCGACGTTGGATAGCAACCCTGATTGATGCACAAATTCAGGCAATCCCAAGAATCAAATATGTTCAAATGCACCTATATATACACCCAAAAATAACGGTCCCACCATGTCTATGTTTTGAGTTTTGGTGAGCTAGAGCACAGGACCCAGGAGCAGAGGCTAGTGATAGAACGAGAGAGAGGCACGTACACCTAAGGTAGAAAGAGTTTGGAGAGGAGCGAATTGTACTTATGCACATATCACACTTTTGCACACATTACATACACCCATACAAACACACACAAACACATATTTTTATTTATTTTTTTTTTAAATAACACATTACACAATTTTTACCCTTTATTTTTACAGTGTGAGTCAGTGTGTGACAGAGTGAGTGGGATCGAGTGTGTCTGTGAGTGCCTGGGTGTGATTGATGGCTAGGAGAGAAGGACAAGAAAAAGGGATGAGGAGAGTACTGGGAGAGGTGGAAGGTCAGGAGTGCATCCTTGGTGAGAGTAGGAGAGGGAGATCTGCTGGGTGGAGGGGGACCTCGCCTAGAAAAGGCACACGGAGGGCAGGGACAGATGTGTCAGTGGGATGAGGGATACTTGTTGGGGAGCACCCTACACCGGGGACCAGCCGGTGATCACCATAAACAGCATCTCCACCTTCTGCACCAACAGTTTCACCATCTGCTTATCCACCTGCTGCACCCTTCTACAGAGAATAGATGCAACAGGAGAGGAGGATGCAGCCATCCACCTTGGGACAGTTCTAGTCTGCACCACCACCAGGAAGGCACTGGATGCCCGGGACAGTGCCCACCCCTCAATATGGCCCATATGCGAAGCGGATGGACTTACCCTACTGGATGGCTCCCCAGCATGAGCCCAGGTACGATCCTAGGTGGGGGCCAAGCAGCTACCAGTGGCCAAGGTATGACCCCTGGCCACTGGATTATGAACACCTGGGCCTGACTGGGGAGCCCCAGCACCCTACACCAAGGGACAAGTTCACCCCATCACCACCACCAGAGAGATTAATGGGCAGCTCGAAGTCCCTGGTTGTGGTGGTGACACAGCCATCATCCGCAGCAGCCTCTCCACCAGCAGCAGCCACCTCACCAGCAGAAGCCTCTCCACCAGCACCAGTCACACCACCAGCAGCAGCCTCTCCCCAGCACCAGCCTCTCCACCAGAACAGGAGGACATAGGTGAAGCAGCATCACCAGGCACATCCTCCTCCAGCAGTGCATGCAGTGGGGGGATGGAGTCGGAGTGCCTGGTGCTAAAGAGGAGGCAGCTCAGGGAATCCTAGAGGAACTCAGAAGGCTCCCAAGGGATTCTCTGAGGAACGCAGCCACCCTCCATGCCCTGGAAATCCAGCATACAGTCCTGACCAGCGAGCTGCGCCAGTACAGAACTGGAATGATGGACATGATGGGGCAGTTGCTGGGGGAAATCAGAGACCACAACCGCAGGGTCTTAACAGACACATATTGAAAAGTGATGGTTCTCCTTTAATGTGTCTCACACTACATTAAAACATACATTAGTTTTTTGTGTATATTGCCTGTATGCATTGAACACTTGTCTGAACACCCAAAAGGTACATAAAACTTAAAAAAGGATACTGTATAAAAACTACTGATCTGCTCATGTGTTGTCCACAAGGTATTGTAACTCTGAAGATGAACATTCTTACTGTTCAGGTTTGATACCTGGATGTTAGGAAACACATACATTTGTGTCTTCTCTGGATATGTGAATGTTCCAGTAGAGGTTGCTGTGAACATCAGGTTAAACATTACATCACCAACACAAGCACTTGAAAGCATCAAGGGGAGAGCTTCGTGGAAGTGTTGTTACGGCTTCAGTACAGTCACATGGAAACTCCTCAGCTCCAGGATGGATCATGCTATGGATACCTGTGGGACAAGACGATAGGATTTGGAACAGCACCCTCAAACTGATTGTCATGCAACAGCCACAGCATCATTATCTCATTAAACCTTTCTGTTACATGGAAGCACAGGAACCATTGCTTTGTAATGTGTTTTCTACTCGTCTGTAACCCATTATGGGGAAACCTAAGGGGATTTCAACCAGCCCTACCTATACATACACACAAACACACACACACTCTCCCTTGAGATCTGATCCACATTTCATGACCTCAATGATGTATAACACACTACCACTGTAGATCCATCCCTCTGCTGCTCTTTTCAGCTATACCATGTTCAGTCCAATGACCCTTTAACCCCTGATGTGACAGAGTGTTATCCGATGCATTGCATTGGATAACACTCTTTCACTACGAGGGTACCATGGCTGCTATGGCTATGATCATGGTAAATCACTTTAGTTGCTGTCTATTGAGCCCTGGAATATGCTGAACATGAGTAATGTTTTGTACCTTGGTTCACATGGGGGTATGCATGATATCCTTGAGGTGGCAATGTCAACACGGACAACAGGATGGCAGATGGTAGTGGAATTCCCAGCCACAATATGACATGTTCATGGAATGGTAGATGTTAAGTAGGTAGGTTAAGTAAAGTGTATAAAACATTGTTAATAGTAATGACTAGTTTAAGGAATCGGCCATTCGGGTCTTTTTTAACTTGATGAACAGTCGTCGCCAACATGCGGTGTAGCCAGATCGAAACGCCGGCTCTCTTAGTCACCTCAGTGGAAAGAAAAGCAAGTGGAAAGTTGCGAGAGAGTGCCTAGGGGAACTTACCAGCAGCAAAGTGGGTCTCCTGAATGCAAAGAATCTGAGAGTTGGATTTAGCAGCATCTTGGAATAGCATGTGCCGCTTGTGAGGGGTATTCAAGCCCTTCACATTCATAATACTCATGGTGAATGAAGGAGAGGGTTGTCCGACAGGAGAAAGGAGCAACCATTGAATATGTGAAGGTTCTGTACATTGGGCCCAGCAAACAATATAAACTATGTGCACAACCTGGCAGATGGAATTCACCTGGTAACAAAAATCTTTGCCATACCAGGGACAGGATAAAAGAAGTCCCAGTATATCCATCCCAGGGCGACATACAACAATAGGAAAAGAGGGGTGGAATGACGAGGATCAGGGGGAAAAGGGTAAGTAGTGATGTATAAAAAGGAATAGGAGACAACAGAGGAGAGGCCCAGAGGTCAGATGAGGAAAGAAAAGGGAAAGGGAATAGAGATAAAAAAGAAAGAGCAGATAGCTGCCCATAAAGGCAGAAGTAAAACAGTGCAATATGCCTTAAGAACAGAAGAATAATCATGAACAAAGGCACCAAGCTCATACCCAGATGAGAAGGGGGTATAAAGAACATCAACTACTATTGACGAAAGGTCTGGAGAGAGAAAATCTCCGCATGCCAGGGGTGATAGTGCGATAACCGCACTGCACAAAGAGTATTGAAGCTTGGAACTAAACAGAGAAATGGTGAAAAAGGGAGATGGGCAGTAAGCCAAAAGCTGAAATAGCTATATCAAACCAGAATCCCATCTGTTTAATGAGCTTAGTGTGAGAAAACCAGGGGTCCACCCAACTGGCAGGTGGGTATTAGTGGTGTGGCTGAGTGAGCTGTCACATTAGTAAGACAGGGGATGATATTAAACTAAATAACATCATCTATAATCAAAATATCTCAAATCCCCAGTTGCTATAAATCACAACCCACCATCAACCTACAAGCACCCCCAGGACCCGCAGGCCCCCACGGCTGCCACGGACGCCCCTGGCCAACCATGGCAGCTCCAACATAACAGTGTTATAAGAGAGCAGAGGACATCTGGCCCGGGGGAGGCACAAACTCCATACCCACAAAGTGCATAGTTGGTGACAACAGGAAAGTTATCTATGTCTGGGTTTAGTGACTTGTACATATAGCTATACATATCTGTTCTATTGGTCCCCCTTTTTTATTATTTTTTTTTTTATTTCTTTCCTTCCCCTTTTGTTTTTCTCTCCCTCTTACATATATATAGATTTAACTTCCTTGAATACTGGGTAGTAAGCTATTTGGCAGACTAATCCACACATATCCCCTGGACCCAATGTCCGACACGCTCCCCACAAGTGCCAGTACAAGCAAATCAACCCTAAAGCTGGCTAATCCCCCCAGTAATAACTGCCCCTCTCAAAAACACCTAAGGTAGCTTATAAAACAAGAACTAACCCTAACTCCCACCATGGCTGGGGGTCAACGCTGCTTGATATCTTCTTACAAATTCCGATTCCTCAGGGGGAACCCAGGATGTCACCACCCTCGAGCACCACCCGAGGAGGGGGCTACCAGGAAGACAGCAGTGACCACAGCCACAATGAGGCCAGGAACCAAAAGGATTCTTGGTCACTTTCCAAACATGGATTTATAGAATCCTCAATTTAGTAACACAAGTAACATATAAAAACAAAACGAAAATAACAAGTCCCTGAGAATGTGTGCAGTGGAGCTCAAAAGAGCTTCACCTGATACCTACTGAATGTAGCGGCAAGGTCGTAAACTGCAACAACAGCACCAAAGTCTGCGGTGAGTGAAATCACATGAGGCAAAAGAAAAACAGCAGGCACAATACTGTTAACCCTTTGAGTGCCAGAGGGGTACGGAATGCATTGCTTTGCAATGCATTCCGTACCCCTCTGGAACTTAAAGGGTTAAATAATCAAAGATGTCACCATCCAGGAACAGTTACTTCACTCATTAGATGGCCCTTGAGTTGACGATGGTAGGCCCAGTCGAGAAACCGGCGAGGATGCAGAAACAATGGACCAGTCTTTCGTCAGTCGCTGTCCCCGTAGGTGCTGAGAGTCAGTGGGGACCAACACTTGTATGTTCCATGAGGCCAGGATCTGTATGCCTTCCTCCAAGGAGTTGATGTGGACTTGAGTCCCATCTCTGCTAACTATTAACTTAACAGGGAACCCCCATTTGTGCCGTATCTCCGCTAAACGTAGGGCAGATGTCACAGAACAAAGTTGTCTCTGCAATTGTAGCGTTAGAGATGAGAGGCCTGCAAACAAGTGAATGTGAGAGAATGATGCAGGCAAGGGGTCCTGTTGTCAACTAATAGGTAGGAGCTCCTCCCTGATGTGGTAATAATGAAGTCTCAGAATCACTTCCCTAAGAACGTCCACGGGCAAGCTCCGAGGCCTCGGCAGTCTATGTATCCAGTCAACAAGTAAGTCATCTTCTGAAAAGTCCAGTAGTAGACTTGTGAAGAATTCCTGAGCCAAGGCCTTTAGGACGCACGTCCTCCGGTATGCCCTGGATCCGGACATTATTGCGGCGGGATCTATCCTCCAAATCACAAACCTTCTCTCTTAAAAGTTGTACCTCATTCATTAGGTCAGTTTGTCTGTCCGCGAGGCTATTATGGAAGTCAATAACTTCATCAACTTTAGTTTCTAGTCACGAGGTACATTCCCCTACTTCTCTGATGGCTTTCCGGAGTTCATCCACTATATTTTTCTTTAATATTTTTTTTTATCACCCTTAATCTGTGATCGTAGTGTATTCAATAGAGATATAAACCCATTCATATAAGTATTGCAGCTCCTGGAAGATGCAGAGGTGGCCTCATCTAGCTCAGACATATCCTCATCCTCCAACTGAGCACGGGCGCCATCTTGAGAATGCTGCCCTGAGAGTTTCTGCAACTTCTTTCTCTCTTGTGGGGTCAGATATTTCAGCATCTGCTCCTGGTTCCGTTTATTTTGTTGGTGGGTCATCGTTCAGTAGTGGGTTTAGGCAGTTCAGGTCAGCTCTATAGCCCTGAAGGATGAAAAAGCCCCAGTGTGCTTAAGAGCTCTCCCGTTATGCTGCCATCTTCGTTGTGTGCCCAGACCGGGATTTTCATATTTTTATGTTACACTCTGTATCACCATTTATTGTGTTTTTCCACTTGAATCATAGGGATACCTTAATGGTTTTGAAGGGGGTGTAGGCTGCCCATGGCAGGGCTGGGATGCTCACAGAGATTTCTCTTAAGAGATTGGACATTTTGATTGAGAATATAAAATGTATTAATAAAGGGGTGCAAAGTAAATATGTCTCTGCTGAGCATCATGTTCCCTGTATTTTTAGGCTTAGGTAGGCACCCGGGATAGTAATGGAGAGTTTATGGGACTAACGTATGTACCGATGTCCTATATGTAAAACTCCATATGTTTTTAAATTTATTTTTTAGTATTGTTAGACTTTGTATACTTATTTTTATGTAGTGATTGTCAATACTGACTGCTTCTGGGTTCATTTCTCTGTCATTCAATACAGCTTACAGGTACCATGGGGAGGCAACAGCTTCTCTTAGTAGGCTGGAACAATTCTTCAAAGAAGTTGCAGGGCCGGAGCCTCCCTCTCCTCCTTAGCAGGCCACCCAGCCACTCCCCTCCCTGGTTAAGATTTGTTCCTCATTTTGTTAGGAAGGTTTTGAACAGTTCTGCTTAGTTTTAGTTATTTTATTATTTTTACTTAGAGATGGGGTGTTCAAATTCCCCAATCAGGTGGATTACCATTACTGGCGTCCCCTGGTGGATTGCCCAGTTTACAGGAGCTGCTTTTGGACCTTTTCAGCCCTGGGAGAGAACCATGTAACCCATGTCTCTCTTTCCATAGGGAATCTCTCTGAGGCTTCTTCCTTACAATGGTAATATGAAGAAAGAAGACCTGCAGGAGAGGTGAGCAACCTTTTGAGTGCTATGGTCCACTGTCCCGCTGTTCCCTTCTGCACAAGGGTTTCCCTGGAGTTCTCTATAACGTCTGCACTCATGTGGGGTTTTATTCCCCTATATTATGGCTGCTGATCTGGGGGTCTTTGGTTCACTGCTTGTTATGTGGTACTTAACCTCTTCCCTGCCAGTACTGGTCAGTTGGGGGTCTTATAATTTTAATTACTTCCTTCATGGTATATGGTGTTTTCTGTGTATTTTACACTTTTCAGACCCTTTTTCTTTTTTTGTGTTTAATTTGTGCCTTTACTGCATAGCTGCAATGTGCTATTGATCTCTATGGGACAGCCGTTTCTAGGACATTTCTCCGCAAGTGTTCCAAGTACCGAGTTGGGACATGGCTCATTCTTCTTGTCTCCACTGCCCTGACTATCCGGCGGACATTATCAGTGTATTGGGGGCCCTGGGGGTATTTGGTTCTGATTTTGGTACTATGTATTGAGGAAACTATGTTTCCCATTTTGTGATTGGTTCCCTGTGCAGTCGCCATTTTGTTTTCCTCTCTACGCAAGTATCATACGCAGGGCTTGGTCTCCTCAGCTCTCCTCCTCAGGTTAACCTTTCGCTTGTCAGATAAGTACATTTTAGGCTTTCTGGGGTGAAATCTTTAATCTGGGTAACAGTATTTGGGTCTTCCTTTTCTGTCTTGACACTTTTTCTCCTCTTAGGATGACGGATCAACTTGGACATGGGGCTAGGCCTAAGGCTAAGGACTCAGGGGCATCACAGACCCCCCTCACGTACTGTTCTTCATGCCACTCGGGGCTTCCTATGGGGTATTCTGGGCATTTATGCTCCTCATGTGCTGCGGCCCCTTCGTCTCCTCCAGGACCTTCCAGCAATGGACCAAGAGCCACCTTGGGTCAAGGACTTAAAGTCCTCTATGGCACTGTTTCCTCTCTCTATTCAGGGAGTTCTTCAGTCATGGAGACCCCCCACTTTCAGGTTTGTGGCTCCTAAGGCTCCAGACATTACTGATTTATCAGATTCTTCTCTCTGAGGATGGTGTGTGTTCTGAAGGGGCTTCTTCTCCTTTGAAGCTGACCCTGAGCCCTCTGCTTAGGGTCTCATTAAGGTGGTATTGACCACTTTAAATATTTCCTCCCCTGTAGTGCCACAGACTACTTCTGATGTCTTTCAAAAGCCTTGACTGCATGCTTGACTACTGCTGTGTACAAAGGTACTCCTAAATCTCACCTTTTATCCCTTTTGGCCAACATTTCTGAGGCTCAGTATTATGTTACTGATGCTCTCTTATATACTGTTCGGCTTGAAGCCAAAGCATCTGCTTTATCTGTGACTGCTAGGTGCATGCTATGGCTGAAGATTTGGTCTACTGAGTTGATCTCTAAGAAATCACTGATTTCTCTTCCCTTTCAGGGTTCTTCTCTTTTTGGCCCTGAACTGAAGACTCTCATCAGTGAGGCGATTGGGGGTAAGAGCACATTGCTGCCTCAAGCTCCTAAACGCACCCCTCAGGTGAAGATACATCGTCTTTTTCATCCCAAGCAAGATAAAAGATTTAGGACAACCCTGGTGGCGCCTCATGGCCCGTGTTCCACCTCCAAACCCAAGCAGCAGTGGAGGCCTAAACACACCTCCACCAAACCCAAACCCATCAAACCTTCTTCGGCATTACTTGCTGATCCCTGGTCCATGACCAGTAGGGGGCCACCTGCATCGCTTTTTGAGTGTTTGGACTGGCTCTGTTGCAGATCAGTGGGTATTACAGATGGTTTCAGAAGGTTACAGGATTCCCTTCAAATTCCTGCCCCACTCCAGGTTCTTCCCTTCTTACTCCCCTCAGGGACAAGAAAAGTTCAGACTTTTCAATGGGGCGGTCCAGTCTTTCTTGGACCAGAGAGTTCTGGCACCGGTCCCCCAAAAGAAGAGAGGTTCAGGCTTTTATTCCAACCTCTTTGTCGTTCCCAAGAAGGATGTTGGCTGCTGCCCTATCCTGGACCTCAAGACCCTTAACAAATTTGTGGTCAAGACCCACAACAAGATAGAGTCCTTGTGCTCAGTCCTCGCAGCAATGTGTCCTGGTGAATTTTTGGCGTCCATGGATCTTCAGGATGTCTATCTGCACATCCCTGTGCATCTGAACTGTCAACAGTACCTCAAGTTTGCCTATGAACTGGATCACTTCCAGTTCATTGCTGTCCCCTTCAGGCTCACAACAGCTTCTCAGATCTTCAAGTCAAGGTCTGGGTGCATTAATTGCCTTCCTGCACACCAAAGGAATTCAGGTAATGCCTTACATGGACAACCTTCTCCTCAAGGTGCCTTCCAGAGACCTTCTGGATCGCCAAGTCCAGGAATGTGCTCAGATCCTCCTCCAACACGGTTGGATTCTGAATATGGACAAGTCTGCTCCGGTGCCTTTACAGAACCTGGTGTTCCTCGGTCTCAGCTCAGGGAGATTTCCCATGCTCTAAAGTACTGGTCATCTCATCTGATGGGGTGCCCAGTTCGAGTCCAGTCCAACAACGCCATGGCTGTGGCTTACATCAACAAGCAAGGAGGCACCAGAAGTCCTACTGCTTGGTGAGAGGTCAAGGGTATTTTAGCCTAGGCAGAAGATCTTATACTGGCTATCTCCGCAGTGCACATCTCAGGAGTAGAAAACGTTCTAGCAAACTTCCTCAGTCGCCACAAGGTGGACCCCGGTGACTGGGAGCTTCACCCAGAGGTGTTCAATCTCCTACTACACGTGTGTGGTCTTCCTGTAATAGACCTGATGGCTACCAGGGACAACCTGAAGGTTCAGATGTTTTTGCTCATGTTAGAAGGATCACCTAGCGTTTGCAGTGGATACTCTTTCGATCCCATGGAGATTTTATCTGGCCTGCATTTCTCCTCCTTTTTCTCTCCTGCCCAGGGTACTGTGGAAAATTCAAATGGATGGAACTTACACTATCCTGATTGCTCCATATTGGACCAGACAGCCTTGGTTTCAGGAACTACTGGCAATATCTGGCCAGGCACCTTTTCCACTGCCACACAGACCTGATCTCCTTCTCCAGGGGTAACTGTGAAGGAGGATGTGGACCATCTGGCTTTGATGGCATGGCTGTTGAAGCCCCCATCTTGACGAAGAAGAGCTATTCTCCAGGAGTGGTCTCCACTATGATTCAGACTAGAAAAACTTTTCTTCTAAAGCCTATCATAGGATTTGGTCTCTTTTCCATGCTTGGTGTGTGGACAGGGATTTGTCATCACAAGCGTGTGATCTTCCGGCTATCCTGTCTTTTTTGCAGAATGGAGTGAACAAAGGCCTTAGCCTTAGTTCCTTGAAGGTGCAGACTTATGATCTCTCTGTCTTTTTTCAGAGACGCATTGCCTCCTTACTGGATGTCAAGGTCTTCTTTCAAGGTGTCGCTCATGCCTTCCCTGCTTATAAGACTCCTACTCCTCAGTGGGATCTTAACCTTGTTTTGGGAGTTTTGCAGCGGCCTCCTTTTGAGTCCTTGGCTACCATTCCCTTGTGTCTTTTGACATGGAAAATGGCTTTTTTCTTGGCTGTGGTCTATGTCCACAGAGTGACTGAGTTGTAGGCTTTGTCCTGGAAGCTGCCTTTCCTGGTGTTTCACAAGGATAAGGCTGTTCTCCGTACCTCCCAGGAATTTCTTTCTAAGGTGGTCTCTGAGTTCTACATCAATCAGGAGATTGTTGTGCCTTCCTTTTGTCCTTTTTTTTTGTTTTTGTTACGGTACAAAGGGTGCTGCCCTTTGTAACTGTGTGGAACATATAGACCAAGCAGATCAGCACCAAAAGGGTTACGTAAAGGGATCACGTAAGTGCACCAGACATCCCCATAATGCAACTAAAGGACACCCCAGTTCAACAGAAAAGAGACAAATTCAAAAAAAAAAAAAAAAAAAAAATGTTGTTTGAATTTGTCTCTTTTCTGTTGAACTGGGGTGTCCTTTAGTTGCATTATGGGGATGTCTGGTGCACTTACGTGATCCCTTATTAGAATTGTGCCAATTGCAGGCAATGGTGCCGCTCTGATTGATCGCGTGGGTGTGCAATATATTTTTATGTTTCTTCATATATATAGGTTACGCCAATGTTCAACCAAAAATGAGAAATAATTCTTAAAATTAATTTATTTATATATTTTGATATTTGGAACACTTCACCCTGAGTATATTTCTCTGGTCTAATGCCGTGATCTGTACCCGGGCAGTTGTTTTGACGTATGGAGTGTTTTGAGTTGTTGTTGAGATTTTATATATTATATTGTCATTTGGTCTGTTGCAGTCAATACACTGTAACGTTATTGCGACTGTCCGGATTTAATTTCGCGGCATGGTTTATCTGAGATCTATTTTGCTTTAAAGCTATTTTGTCTTTGATTGTTTTGTGGATGCTTGATAAGCCGCGTTTAGATTCGGCGGCTTTATTTCGCATTAAGACCTTTGCAATATAAGGGGTTGAGTGTTGAAGTAATTTATATTGATGTCTTGGCTAATTTGGAGAATAGGGGGTTAAGATACTTCATCATGAGAGGCGGATAGGTTGTCTCAATTAGTATCCAATTTCACTATGATGTCACTAATCAGATTGGATTGGTTGGATCAGTTTCAAAAGGGGAAACCATTGTAATGGTTTGGCGTCTTTGATCATGAGTAAGCGCTGTATGCGTGAAACGCGTTGATCTGAAGCTATGGTCTGTTACACCTGACTGTATTCCACTGTAAGTCTTTCCTAGCTCTATCTATTTGGGTTGTTTATGACTGCAAGAACTTTTTAACGAAGAAGTGATTATAATAAAGATTTCAAGTGTTTTTACTCCTTGCGTCTAATGGTGATTTTAACCCTTTTGGTGCTGATCTGCTTGGTCTATGTGTTCCATATTGTTTAAGTCTTGGGAAGAGATTTGATTCGGCACACAAGGTTTATATGGAATATGGAAGATCATATTTGTTTATGAAAAGTGGACTTTATCCTGACGCTACTTGAATGATTACATTTGGATATTGATTTCCACATGAAGGCTGAAGTTGAGCCGCTCGCTTTCGTTGTGGCTGTTTATCTTTGTAACTGTGCCTCAGCGTGGTGCCTCCTCACCACTTGTGTCGCCCGGCCCAGACCGCCCCCTGTGACTTGCTCCTTGTCTTAACTGCATGCCTGCTCCCCATTCCCCAGCCCCTGCTGACTTGAATGCCGACAGCGAATGTGTTGTCGGAGGACGTTGTGTTGCTTTGTGATCATAAACAGCAGAGTGGGCTGCTGCTGGCTAGCTATATAAATTTGAAACTAGCTACGCACACTAAAACTCTACTCACATCTAGGGAGCAGCAAACAGAGGCAGTAAGGCCCTCAGTACTGAGAGTCAGGCATGTATATATAAAATATGATGAATCATGAATATTTTACTTGGCACACCTGGATTGCCCTTGCCTTGGCACCATGCATGCCCCAACTATGCTATATACAGAAAGATGAGTGATACAGTGGCACAGTCCCTAATTCCCATTGGTTGAATTGTGCCTTTTAACCCCTTAAGAGATTATTGTGCTTTGCAGCACGTTGGAGATCTGAGATCTCAGATCTTCAATGCATTGCAAAGCCCAGTAAGCACTTAAGGGGTTAAAACACCAAATTCAATCAATGGGAATCTAGTATTTGAGGGCTAAAAGGCCTATTTAAAGCAATGGGTATTTTGTTCCCTATGGTGCCCTCCACTTATGCCCCAGAGGAGGACACTTTTCTACCCTCTGGGATCCAAGCTGTGTGGGAGTTTGTCATCTTTTCTGAAAGTGTTTCTCTTCTCTATTTATAATATAATATGTTTGCCAGAGTATATTTATTTGAGGGAGTTTAAAGACGTATACAAATACTGCATAATATGTAGTCAATATAAAATGTAACTGTGCATTTAAATAAAACCATGTCCACCTTTGTTATCCCTTTTAACCCCAGGCTGGGCAACCTGAGTCTCTCCAGCTGTGAAGACTACAATCCTCATCATCCCCAGCCAGCCAATGAAGTGTGCTGTAGTTATCCATAACTGGGGGTGCTTAGGTTGCTCATTCCTGCTTTAACCCTTTGACTGCCAATAGGGATGTCCAACATTGCTTTGCAATGCGTTGAACAACCCTCTTCACAGTGAAAAGGCTAATGTGAGTTGCTAAAAAGGTCTCTTACCCATATGCAGGAGATCTAGAAAATCAAAGGCTTTAACCCCTTAATCACTTGAGATTAGAGGGGTGCACAATGCATTGCAAAAGATGACCAATGCTTTGCCAACTCCTGTAATACTCACATGGTTAATTTTTCCCTATATACAACACAGCCTGCAACCCATTACACTAACATAAGTGGGAAAGAGCTAAAGAAAGAACCTTCTCTGCTGCAAATGAAATACTAAGCACTCAGCTATTTGTATCTCCCTTAGATAGTTGTATTTTTGGGAGAGGGAGAAGAAAAGTTTATAAAACATAAATTTTAGTCATCAAATTGAATAAAACTGGCAACCCCCATTCATGATTGTTTCTGTGAGCAATCACTGCAGTTTTTTGCTTTCACAGAAACTTGGTTATCTGCACAGGACACAGCTGTGGAGGATGCACTCTCTTATGGAGGTTTCTGCTTCTCACACACCCCTCGTTCCACTGGTCTAGGTGGGGGGTAGGTCTCCTTCTCTCCTCCCGCTACCTCTTCCAGACCCTCTCAATCCCACCATCTGTGCACTTTTCTTCATTTGAAGTACAGGCAATCCAGCTCTATTACCCTCTGTCTATGCGCGTGGCTGTAATATACAGGCCACCTGCTAACTCCTCTTCTCCTTCAAACTTTCTCTCAGATTTTGAATCCTGGCTCGCCTTCTTTCTCTCCACTGACAATCCTGTCCTTATTCTAGGTGATTTTAACTGTCATATTGATGACCACTCTGTCCCCTGGGCTTCCCGTCTTCTAGACCTAACCTCTTCCCTTGATCTCCAGAAGTGGACTGATTGTGCCACTCACAAAGCTGGTCACTGCCTCGATCTTGTTTTTACTAAGGGTCTGGACCTTTCCTCTCTCACAGTTTCCCCATTCCCTCTATCAGACCACCATCTTATATCCTTCTCTCTCTCTTTCTCTCACTCACTCTGCCCCTTCCCCAATCCCTCCCCCCAACAGATTTATAAGGGATACCAGCTCAGTTGATCTCTCTGGCAAGAGCACCTCACTTAACTCCAATCTTTCCTGTATCTTAGCTATCTCTGACACAGACATTCTTGTTAACTCCTACAACTCAGTTCTATCCTTTGCCCCACTGAAACTACAACGGAGTCGTCAAGTCAATCCACGACCCTGGCTCAACTCCCACACCCGCTTCCTACGTTCTTGTACTCATTCTGCTTAACGCCTTTGGAGGAAATCACGCTCACATGCAGATTTCATCCATGCTGTCCTGCCTGCATTCTGCTTTATCAAAAGCTAAACAAGAATACTACACCATACTAATCCACAACAACAAATCTAACTCGCACCGTCTCTTTGCAGTCTTTGACTCCTTGCTCCATCCTGCCATTGCTTCCTCTCAACCCATACATTCACCTCAAGCTTTTGCAGAGCACTTCAAGCACAAGGTGGAATCTATTCAAAAACAGATTCCTGCTATTCCATTTGCCTCTGAACTCTCTCTCCCCAAACCCCCCTCATCATACTTCGATAGTTTTACTCTAATAACAGAGGAAGACGTTTCTCAGCTTCTCCTATATACCCACCTCACTACCTGCTCCTTGGACCCTTTGCCCTCCCACTTACTCAAACCACTTGCACCAGTCCTTACACCTATATTAACACACATCTTCAACACTTCACTCTCCACAGGTACCTTCCCTTCTTCCTTCAAACAGGCACAAATTAAACCCCTGCTCAAAAAGACCAACCTTGACCCCTCCTGTCTCTGTCTCCCTTCTACCTCTTACCTCAAAACTCTTAGAATGCCTTGTCTTCTCCCAAATAATCAAATTCCTCAACTCTGTCTTTTGCACCCTATGCAGTCTGGTTTCCGCTACAGTCACTCAGCTGAGAAAGCTCTCTGCAGGGTGGCTAATGATCTCCAGACTGCAAAAGCCAAAACAACAGTTTTCTATACTTATACTACTCGATTTATCCTCTTCCTTCGACACGGTTAACCATTCTTTGCTCGCTCAAATTCTCCACAATCTTGGCTTCCGAAATCAAGCTGCTTCATGGCTCTCCTCCTATCTCTCACAACGTTCCTTTTTTGTGTCCTTTAGCAATAGCACCTCCTCCACAGTCCCTCTGCCTGTAGGGGTGCCTCAAGGCTCCGTTCTGGGTCCTCTGCTTTTCTCACTGTACACCCTTTCATTTGGTGAACTTATTAGTTTATTTGGCTTCAAATACCATCTATATGCTGATGATACCCAAATTTACATCTCCACCCCGGATCTTTCACCTAAAATCCAGCTGCAAATTTCAGACTGCCTTTTGGCCATTTCCTCCTGCATGGCACAACGTCAGCTGAAGATAAACATGGCCAAAACTTAACTGCTAATTTTCCCACCAAGACCTTGCCTAACACCTAGCTTCACCATTACAGTTGATGGAATTGATATTGATCCGGTCAGCTCAGCACTCTGCCTTGAGGCCATATTTGATTCCTCTCTTTCCTTCTCCCCTCACATTAATTCAGTGGCTAGATCATCTCGCGTCTTTCTCCGCAACATTGCTAAAATCTGCCAGTTCCTCTCCCAACAAACCACTAAAACTCTTATACATGCCCTCATTCTGTCCCGCTTAGACTACTGCAATATCCTACTAACTGGCCTTCCTGCTACTCATCTTTCACCTATGCAATCTGTTTTAAACTTGGCTGCATGAATCACCACACTCTCCCCAAAAACTGAACCTGCCCACATAATTCTCAGACATCTGTCATGGCTCCCGATTCAGCAGCGCATGAATTACAAAATCCTTCTTCTTACCTTTAATGCTCTCCACACTGCTACCCCTCCTTACATCTCTTCCCTCATCTCCTCTTATGTTCCTGGCCGCCTCCTTTGCTCAGCACACAACGCACTTCTTGTTGCACCATCCACACCCTCTGCCCTCTCCCGTCTCAAACCTTTCTCGCTTTCTGCTCCATACCTCTCTCCCTACATCTTGAAAAATCCCCCTCTGTCTCTAAGTCTGCCCTGATATCTTATCTTCTGGAGCACTATGACCATGCACTGCCTTTGGCAAACTCAGCACTTGTAATCTCAGCACTTGACACCCTCTTACCCCATTGTTTGTCTCCTTTTACCCATGTAGACTGTAAGCTCCTTGGGGCAGGGACCTCTCTCCCATTGTTTCTATGAATGTCGCACTTATTTCATCCCCTCTTTTTATTGTAACATATGTCTATTGTAAGGCGCTGCGTACACTGTGTGGTGCCATATAAATAAAGATATACATACATACAATTACACAAGAAATTGTATAAAAGGACTATACCCCCTCAACATGTGTTCCACTGATGAAAGATTATCACTTGTTGTCCTGTTATCAGTATTGGTGAATTGGGGCCCCTAGTGACTGACCAACCTTAACAATGGCACAAATAAATAGTATCTTGAATCACCAACTGTAAGGACTGACAACAGATCTAGACTGTCTAAGTCTTCAAGTCTATATTTGCTGTCAGTCCTTGCAGAAAGTGATTCTGACTTGACCAAGATACTATTTGTCTGTGCCGTTGGCCCGTCGATAAGGTTGGTCAGTCACTAGGGCCCCAGTTCACCAATACTGATAAATAGGACAAGAAGTGATAATCCTTAATCAGTGGAACACATGTTGAGGGGGTATAGTCCTTTTATACACTTTTTTGTTTAATTCTCCAGTTTTATTCAATTTAATGACTAAAAGTTATGTTTTATAAACTTTTTTTCTCCCTCTCCCAACAATCCAACTATCTAAGGGAGATAAAAATAGCTGAAGTGCTTAGTATTTGATTTGCAGCAGGGAATGTTCTTTCTTTCTTTACTCACAACTGTGCATCTGTCAGTGCAGCTGGTGGGTGTTACTGTGCTGTATAAATTAGAGTTCACTGCTTGATTTATCAGTATTGGGTTGATCTTTGGTACCCGTACCTTCCCATAACTTTAGGCTGACCATACGTACTGTTTTAAACAGGACAGTACCGTTTTTTTTTTTATATTTCCAGACTGTCCTGTCTTTTTAATATAAATGTCAATTTTGTCCCATTTTTAATATGTTATATATATAGTTTTTCATTTTTTGTAAAAAATAACTGATCGCAGCTGGTTTATTTCTCATAAGATAAAGTTAATCGGAACTTCCTTTAGTCACACTAGTGGTTTTAGTGTACACATTGATTACTATAGGGTCTTATGACTTGAGTGACTCATAACTAAGACTCTCGAGTCCATGGTAAGTTACCATAGAGTCTCTTATACAGTGATATGACGATGAGTCATAAGACTCTATGGTAATCAATGCGTACAGTAAACACATTAAAACCACTAGTATGAGAGACAAAGAGAGGAAGTTCCGATTTAGTTCAGGGGCAGGCTTTTTGGCCAGAGAGAGAGAAAACCACTAGTAAGTAACGGAGCAAAATCGTTCTCGCTGCTTGCAGCTTACTACGATCAGACTTGGAGTGACGGAGTCCCACTGTCCGTCTGTCCCACACCCCATCACTTTTTTGTCTCAAGGAAATATGGTCAGCCTACATAACTTGGGTCTTAGACACTGGTAAAGAAAGGGCAGGGTACATATAGAATAAAGGTAATTTATGCTGTATATATACCCCCACTGGGCCCTCACTACATATATAACATTTTCCTCTACCTCTGGGAAAATTGCCACAGTACCGTGAAAAAAAAAAATCTAAAAAATGGGTGTGACCACAAGAGGATGTGGTTAACTGAGGGGTGCGGCTAAGAGAGGGGCATGTATAGGGTGGGGCAAAGGCGGGGCTAGGGGCACCGGAGAGTGTTTTGCCTAGGGGCGCCTAAGATGTAAATCCGGCCCTGCCTTTACATGGCAACACAAGAAAAATGTATTCTACAGTACTGCTTTGATTTAGGTGCAGCCCTGAAAGAAGTGTATTTCTTATGTCTCCAGTTAACAGGATCAGATTATTCACATTTTATTTTATTTCTTAGGACAGAAGTCCTCAAACCTAAGGGAAACGTAACAGATCTGGATTTAAATTTATTTAAGCTTGAATATAGGCAACAAAAACAGAGGTCTGGTGATTTTGACTTGTTAGTGTTCCCTGAGAAAAGGTTTGAGGACAATTAGCCTTGTATATAAAAGCAAACTATAGCCATTCTGGAGCAAAACAAGTACACCATAGGACACAAATGAAAAACCCACTGAGTTTAACCTACATGGTGTCACATAGGTAGCCATGGAAATCAGGTATGCGGCTACTAAAAGGCATTTAACTCCAAATCCAACCAAGTTCCAGCATCCTGTTTTCCAATGCATCACATGAAGACATGACCAGCCATTTGAACTGCATACCATTGCAGCAAGGTGTTTAACTTTTGGGAAGTTAGTGCAGAGTTTAAAAAACACTGAGCTGTCCTCTACATGAACATATCCCAAGAGATAATTGCCCTTTTTAAATTAGAAGACATTCACCATCCCAGAGTAACTGGTAAAAACAAACAAATTCAGAATCTGATGGCAGATAAAAACCTCAAACCTTATTTGGTCCTTTTTCTTATGTTCAGGATAGCCTAATGCCTATCCCATGTATGCTTAACTCCTTAAGGAGCCATGACTTGCCAGGAACGTCATGGGTAAACTTGTGTTAAGGACCAGTGATGGTCCTGGGACGTCATGGAACTCAGGAGTCCCCGCGTGGCTGCACATCGCTTGTGTCAAGAGAAGACTCCCAGAATGGACTGAAGACACTGTGATTAATGACAAATACATGACACATGCTGGCAGGACTATTGGACCTCAGACTCCACCTACTGCACTCTGTAAACTTATGTGGCTTGTACTCTGCCTACTTCAGTTTCAGACCAAAATGTAAAAGTCCAGTGATTGGTGTTTAAGGACCAGTTGTCATGCCAGGAAGAATCATGTCCATCTCTATCGATTGACATCCAGCACGGATTGAAAATGTTTATTTGAACCAAGGTGCAGGGCAAAATTCATAGCATGCATTAGGATTTTCTGGCCATAGTAAATGGTATTTTTATTAGAAGGTGATGGTGCCCTTTTAAGATATCCAAGGACTTGCAAAAAGGAAGATTTAAGTTTTTATTTATTGGGGCTGACAATGATTCCACAATGTATGTGTATAAGCAACTAACACAGACACTTGTAATCTAAACAAACTCCTTTTATTCAAGAAGCATATAACATAATTATCAATTGGAAACATCAAAAAAATTACATTGTACTTTTTTGGGGATCTAATAAAGTATATTGGTTTAGGAATTTGTCCCCTTAAGAGATTCAAAAAAACCGAAAGGTGGAAAGCTTATTTCCTATGCAGAAGTGCTAAAACAAGAGATCATGGCCTGAGGCTATAGGTTGTTAGGAAGGTCTCATAGGAATGATGAATTAGTGAAATCTGTTTCAGCAGATTTTGAAGACAAATTCTCAAAGGGGGAGATTCACTAAGCAATGATAAAGAGGTGAAAATATGGAGATGACTTCTCCAGTTTATCACTTCTCCAACTATTGTGTTATTCTGTGGAGCCTATGCACTAAGATTTCTTCAGCTTTGTCGATCTGAGTGTATCGGCTCTATAGAATAACATAGGAACTGGAGAAGTGATAAATTGGAGACGTCATCTCAACTTTATCACCGCTTAGTGAATCTCCCCCACAGTGTATTAAATGCTTTGTGTAAAGGACACAATTGCTTCAAAATAAAAGAAACCCGAATATCAAATAGACTAAAGTTTTACAGTGGGTATGAAATTGAACACCGGTGGTGAAAATACTGGTCTTAAATTATTTCTAAAGGGTAAAAAGTGATGTGGACCTTTTGGCTTTTAACCACTATATTTTTTAAGTATATTTAGAGACAAAAGGGCAAATCAGCGAATTTACAAGGTCCAACAGCTGGATAGCCTACTGCTTAAAGGGACAGTCATGTCCCATAAAAAAATCTTCTACTTTTGTAGATATTAAAAAATAAACTGTGCACCACAAATCCTCTCTCTCTAACCGCTATGGTTTGAGAGATATTCACATTGAAAGTTCCCCCCCTCACTCCCCTTCTCCTGATGTCAGCTGTAAAGTTCACAGCAGGAGATTCAAGTCGGCCGACTTGAGGAGGCTCTTCAGCAGAGCTGAAATCCTGTTATTTAAAAAGAATTACTTCATTGGAACAGTCTACAAAGTGTGCTTAAAGGGATAGTAATGTTTCATAATAGAAACAGCTCTAATTAATCATCATAGTATTTGGACTTTGGAGAATGTTATTTCAGTTCTGTCAGAGTTGTAGTTCAGGAGTAACTCAATGACAAAGTGTCCCCCTCCCGCCCCTTTTACTGATGTAACACTGCTCAGCCATATCAGAAGGGGGGTGCCCAGGTAGATTGCACAGAGGGACAATCTTCAATTAAGATAAGGGAAAAACCTGAAAAGCTTGTCAAGGGGGGTAGGGCTTTCATTGTTTTCATATAAAGAAGATTGTCCCCTGCTGTTATCTGTCTGGTCTTACAACCAGAATCACATCTGAGAAGAGATGGCTTACACTAGGTAAAAGGGGCGGGGAGGGGAAACTTTGCTTGTGAATATCTCTTAAACCATAAATGTTTGAGAGATAAGACTTATGTCGTTCTTCATGTTTTTTTAATGCCTACAAAATAAAATAAAGTTAAAACGAAGTATTACTATTCCTTTAAAAACCAGGCACACTTTATAGACCTTTTCACTGAAGTAATTCTTTTGAAATAACGCAATTCTGGCTCTGCTGCAGAGCCACCGGTTGGTCCCCGGACCGGGATCTCCTGCTGTCAGCTAGACACTGACATCAGGAGAAGGGGAGGGAAGGGGGAAATTTCAGTGTGAATATCTCTCAAACCATAGCGATTTGAGAGATAGGATTTGTGGCAGATAGTTTATTTTATTAACATCTACAAAAGTAGAAGATTTTTTTATGGGACATTTGTGTCCCTTTAACACTAAAGTAATGGGGCAACTCTAAAAACACAACCGCAGAAGTGAGTTAAAGATGGCTTTGTGAAAATTAATGCATTACCTCAAAACTTTATAGGGTATTCGTTAATCTGTATTTTAAACCCAGTAAGATACAGACTCTTTGGTATGTTTCATAAATGAGAAATATTTAAGTTGCCAATTCAGACATGCATATTGTTTCTAACTTCATCACATAACCAGAAGAAACACAGTTCTTAAAAGTTAAAAAGGTCTTAGGAACCAGCCAGTGCCTGTGAATAAAAACTCCATTGTTCTACTACAGTAGCCTATTTGATCTGATTTTCTGAATATTGAATATTTTAAAAATAATTGATTGGATTTATCCTTGATTTATAATGTTCTCAAGCCACTAAATATAGAAAAATCTCAGGTGATACCATTGAAATGATGGGAGCCAAAATGGAATTAGAAATTCTTGTCCAACATCCTGAACATTATACAGTTATCTGAATGTTATGGACCAGACCGACATTGCAGCTGTGCTAGACACCTAAAAGTGGGATGAAGTAACCATTTTCTCTGTAAACTTACACAGCAGTCTAATTTTAGTGTTTATCCCAACCAGCCCATGCCCAAGTAGGGTGACCACATTTCCATTCTGCCATTCATGGACACTGTGGTGACGAGAGTACTTCTCTCCAGCTCTAGGGCAGCTATGTAGGAGGGGTCAGTATACATCACTGGACATCTGTGCTCAAATTGCTCTTTATCTGGCGCACCACAGAGTTCTAAACACTAAAGGGAGAACTGTCCATTGACTGCTGTGACAGGAAGCAATGTCTGTGGTGGGCTACAAGATAATATACATCAGGCCAAAAGCCTTAGACTAGTATTACACTACAATAAAATTGCACTGCAGCTCCTGTTTCAAGTCAGGATCAAGGCTCAGTTATGTCTCTAGGGCTTAGGGCTCTGTCTAGAAGCCATTTTCTTGTAGTCCAGCAGAGGCATCAATTTGTGTCACAGTAGGCAATTCTGTTTCTAGTGTTTAGATTTTTTATTCAGGGACTTTTTATTGTCCCTGATGGGGGCTGCCAGGGACATGGGACACACACATAAATTCCGGGACTGTCCCTGGCAATCAGGGACATGTGGTCACCCTATCCCCAAGGTGCCAACACATACAGATACCATATAGTCATACTATTGCAGGTATTCTCACTTCACTACACTTCAGTAGACAATACAGTGCTAGACTCCATGAAGGTTTCAATACCTTAAGAGCAGCATTTTTCAACATTAGTATTTGGGACACACCAGGGGCTCGATTTTATTACCCGCGCTAAAACCGGCGTTACAAGAAAAACAAGTAGCGTGAATTTTGCAAACATGTTACGTCGGTATTCTATTTCAGAACTACAATAAAACAAAACTGGCGTAGACAGCACTTTTCAGAGTAGTAACAAAACTGGCGCTGTCTGCTTTTTTCCGCCTACAAAAAACGAGCAAAATGTCAAACTCCAAGGAAATAGGCATACATTCGATGATAGAAAGATCAAGATCAGTGTTAGATCTGTTCTCCACATAACAAAATCCGACAAAGTGCCTCCTTTAGACATATTAACCCCCCCCTTTTAAAAGTCAACTTGCAGTGCTTTCTTTCACCACTTTAATTCAACTAATATTGTTCACATTCCACATTTTAACCCTTCCCCTTCAAAATTCGACTTACAGTGCTTTCTTTCACCATTTAAATTCGACATTTTTCTTCTCCTATTTTTTTCGACATGCCCTCATATTTTGTATTGCAAGATTAACCCTATGAGTACCAGAGAGGTAGCAACACATTGCAATGTGTTTGCTACCCATCTGGCACTCAAAGGGTTAAAAGAATTAGTGGAAACAGTGCTCCTCAATATTATATAAACCTATATCTTGATTCTAATGAGTAGCCTAAACTCTATTTTATGAGATCAGTAAATAATAGGGATCTAACTTCCATTATCTTTATGAGCCACCCTTACACTGCCAGTCCACTAATTCTGTTAACCCTTTGAGTGTCAGATGGGTAGCAAACACATTGGAATGTGTTGCTACCTCTCTGGTACTCATAGGGTTAATCTTGCAAAACAAAATACAAGGGCATGTCGAAAAAAAAAAGGAGAAGAAAAATGTCGGATAAAAATGGTGAAAGAAAGTCATGGGAGCACTGTACTCTAATTTTAAAGGGGAGTGTGTGTTAAAATGTCAGCTGTACAATATTCCTCGAATTATTGTGGTGAAAGAAAGCACTGTAAGTCGGATTTGGAAGGGGAAGGGTTAAATTGTCGACTATGAAAAATATTTGTCAAATTAATGTGGTGAAAGAAAACACAGTAAGTCGAATTTTGAAGGGGAAGGGTTAAAATGTGGAATGTGAACAATATTAGTCGAATTAAAGTGGTGACAGCACTGCAAGTCGACTTTTAAAAGGGGGTGTTAATATGTTGAAGGGGGCACTTTATGTCAGATTTCAGTGCTGTATACTGTATTATACACTGCTTTTGTTCGAACGACGATGGTTTTGAAACTATCGTTATGGCTTCTACTCCTCAACCTCTGAGGCTCAGAATTTCTGACTTAAATGTAACCACAAAACAGGCAGTAATACTGAGCGTGGGTAATAGGACACTAATTGCACATTTTTAGTTGTTTCCTATGGGCTTTTTTTAGACTGGCGGTAAAGTATAATTACCGCTGATTTTGTTTTCACAAGTCGGGTAATAGGATAGCAAAAACGGACTTTAAAAAAACCCCACCTGTTTTATTTTTAGCGCTGGTAATAGAATCGAGCCCCAAGAGTGCACGTTTTTATGATATCCCTGCTTAATAACAGGTGAGTAACTTTTGGCTCCATCATTGTGATTGATCTACCTGTGTTTAACTGGGGATATTTTGAAAATATGAGTTGTTGGTGTTGCCCGAAGACTTGAGCTGAGAATCTCTGCTTTTGGAGGAATGACCTCTTCAGCCAGAAAATTTAACTGCACCCTCAGACCTAGTCAGAAAGATAAGTTAGCCTATAAGAAATCATCAGAATGCTGGGCTTATGCTCAACATATTTAATCAGTCCAGTGAGATCACAACCTGAGATTATTTTAGCAGTTGCGTTTACTGCTGTTTTATCCTAAATGATAAACTCCAGGGATCCATGAAAAGTACTAAACTCTATGGGTAAAGTCTGTAATAAATAAACTGTATAAGTGATATGAATCACTTATTAAATCTTCAGCACCTCAGTTTGGTGTTTCATCAAAGACAAGATATCCTTAAATGCATTATTTATTGTCTTCTACTTAGCTCCAGACTGTGATTCATTACGATTTCCTACAGATAATATGGAGAACTGCTTATTGTTCCACTGTTGGACAGTCCCATGGTATAGGGTCCTTTGATAGGGCGGTCCTTGAGAAATAATTTATGCCCTTTACATCTGTGGAAAGACACTAGGTTCCATTTCTGGGGAGATCTTGGAGTGGAAGGGGAGGAGGTCTAGGTCATAATCTGAAAAGAGGAACAAGAAAGAAAGACTAGCACATTAAATGAGAATTGAATAGTTCCCAGAAGATTAAGACATCTTGACCCAACTATGCATGCAGTGTACATATATCTATCCAGCCATCTACCTTCACAAGGGAAACCAAATTTATGAAAGCTGATAGAACCAAAAAGTCCCTGCAAGGCAAGGAATTATATGTTCTTAAAATTTGCTGTAATGTATCTGGCATCTTAAAAATTAGTTGGATAAAAAAAATTGCTTTAAATAATAATAAAATATGGCAGTATGGAATGGAAATGCGATGTGAAAATTGTGAGAATGGAGTAGTTAAAATCTATAACAAAATTCAAATGAAGGGAAAACTTACTAGATATAACAACAAGCCAGGTTAAGAGTGAATGTCAAGACTGCTCAGCTTTTCTCCACAGTTCATGAATGCTAAACCAGTGTTCAGCAGCACCTACCTATTTCATCCTGCAAACGGGTGGAAGGAGGAGTCTTGTGAAGCTCCTCAATATGTTTGGTCATCTGCTCTCGAGAAGCTGTGGAAAAAGTGCACTGCATACAATTGTAGCTGTCTCGTGTGTGCTCCCACAAAATGCGGCTATTGGTAGAGTGTCCTGAAAGAGATTATGCAAAATTGATTTGGCAGGACATTTAGAACGAGGTGGAACCATGGACTAAATAACTCATGCACTTCACCTGGTATAGCATTAGGTGGAAGAGAAACTCCATAACCTCAACTTTGCTTATAAGCAAACCATTTATAGGATCAAGTCAGTTATGGGTATAAGCACATATGAGCTAGGTCTTTTTATGATCAATTAATAAGATACCTGATGATCATTGGAAAATGAGTTGTGGGTCACAATACTTTGCTTAAATAATAGGTATAAATTTGTACTGAAAATGATTTTCACAATGGAGTGTGCAACTGAAAAGGTGGATAATAATAACTAGTGATTATTGTTATTAAACAATTACCTTGCTAATTTCCTCTTCAGCTTCCAGGGAAAGTGGTGTAACAAGAATTTGATGGTCTTCATCCTGCTGACTTGTACAGAGTCTAGCCAGGGACAAACAAACTCATTGCTCAAACTCTGATGCTGAACTGTGCTGGTGAATATACATTTCTCTCTGTCCATGTGAGTGTGTACTTACCACAGTTTACCAAGTCTGATGCTATAGAAATAGTCTTGGGTACTGTATAGCCCTAAAATGTCCTCTATCAACCATATGGGGGCAAGTTTAAGCTGGAATGCAAACTGGCAGTATGTGGATCTCTGATTCCATAGACCTTCTGGTCTAGTGCTTTCAAGAATAAAGCAGAGGGCCCATAGGGACTCCATTACACATGATGAGAGACTTAACTGTGAGACAGCAGTATTGCAGTCCAATCTCTTCTCATGGCACCAACAAGGGAACATGGAGTCCCTCTTTTCATATTCCCGTTCTGCTCTCCTGTTCATCTGAAAGAGTTCACTATGCTGCCCCAGCTTCCTGGGGGAGCAGATCTGCTGATGGGGCAATATCCAAGTGATACTTGAAAACAAGAGAAATCTCAATGTATTCTTCCTGGTAAAACATTTTCTAAATAAATATTTGTATTGAGACAAAACAATGCAAATAACAACAGGTTTTGAGCAGGGAGTCAGCTTGTTTCTAATCAGACCACTCAGACGCAATGGTACAGGGAGGTTCAAGTTTGCATATTTGAAATCTTCATTAAAAACAATCTATGTTTCATGATAGTCAAAAGACCAGAGAATGTACAGTTAATGAGATATCCATATGCCGATTGTGCTACTTGCAAAGTACCAGTGATATTTTATATGCTAATGAATGTTATCTGGAACATTTAATATGTTAATTAAGCTTTGTGCTGAACCAGAAATAAAAGTGTGAAGATTTCCTAAGGTATACATCTGCTGGACTTTTAGTTAACATGACACATAGGTATCTAGACTGTAAGCTCTCACGAGCAGGGCCCTCTGATCCTTCTGTTCTCCACGTATGATTTGTACTATTTAATACCTCTGTATGTCTATCCCCTATTGTAAAGCTCTGAGGAATAAGTTGGCGCTATATAAATAAAGATTATTAAATATATATATATATATATATATATATATATATATATATATATATATATATATATAAATATAAAAGTGACTGTTCCACTTTAAGGGAAAATAGCATTTTATAAATATTATATATGTTGCCCTGATCAAAAGTGACCTGTAAATAAAAGTTACATGAAGGAGAGTGTGCCTTATTATTCTCTGCTTCAAGTGTGTATTATTGTAGGGTTGGGGAATTCATTAGGACCTCCTTTCTGAGCCATATTATATCTATCTACAGATGAAAAAAAATCACCTTCCCCGCTTAAGCAAGTTGTCTGCAAATGTTCATTATAAATTGTGAGTTGTGAGGTAACAGATTTATGTATAAGGTACTTTGAGACAATATTTCACAGTCAGGAAGGCTAATCTCAAAGAAAAAGGAGGGGAAGTGCAAACAAAAGATACCCTCTAAGTGTCGTATTGCAAAAAAGAATATACGAGTACATGTAAATAATATGTTAATATATTCTTTTTATATACACTTTTTATCTATGGTCTACAATGGAAGAGTGTTTATTATTTCATTTCCACAATTCAGTTATTTACTACAGTTCTATATTACACATATGCAATTTATTTTGGCCAATGGGCATTTAAATATGGCAAGCATTGGCACATCATCCCATGCTCCAGATAAAGGCACAAGTTTGGGACCAAAACACGTAGAGCTTATTGTTGCACTTTACACCACTAAAAGACTCCTTCCAGCAGTCTACAACTGACATAAATGGTGCACAGAGAGCTAAAGCCAAGGATTCCTGAAGAACGACAAGCCAAAGGACTCAACCAGCATCGTTACAGGCACTGAATGACCGGCTGTGTACAGTGGACCTGGGACTGCAAGCCAGGACTACAATACCTATTATACAAGGTGTTTATCTTGTAGAAATCAAGTAAGGGGCCATCTATCACCTGTGCTGACGTATTTAGACACTATATTTTAATTCTGACACCCATGTGAAGTCTATGTACACCATACGTCCCAAGTGTCCCTCCCTTTTTTTCCATTGCCCTTCAGATCTGAGGCATTGGGGACTCAGTTGCATCACTGGAGCCACACAAGACTGTAGTGGGGAGCCCAACCATATTATCATTTTTATAACTATTGTTGGACTATAGCATTTAATTATTTATATATTGGCTTTTTGGGCTGTGTTTCAGATACACTTTGTTCTCCTTCATTCACTCAGGGTTTACATTAGTAGAGATCTTAGCGCCAGTACACACTTTTTTGCTCTCTTAGGCGTTGGTACATCAGCGATATAGACATCGATTTCAAATGTACTTGTCCAGATAAAGAATAAAGGTGGTTTTAGAAGGGAAGTTTTTGGAGACACTGAAAAAAAAGAGGCTGCTGATAACGTAAGCTCTCCCGAGCAGGTCTCTCTGATCCTTTTTTTTCTATGTTTCATTTGTACCTTTTTATGTCTGTGCATTTTATTCCCTATTGTAGAGTGCTTCAGAATAAGATGGGGCTATATGCTATATAAATAAAGGATAATAATAATAATAGTCATCCACCCTTTCAGGAACCTACAGATGAAGGAGAATATCAATACAAGCATGTATCTATTTAAAGGGAAAACAACATCTTATTTTGTAATTATACAGAGCAGAACAGCATCAGCATTATATATCAGATTTATATATCTACTTTAAGTGTGTATTATATCTAATCTAAATAAGAAAGTGCTAGAATGCGAAGCTTCCTGTGTGCATAACCGACTGCCTGAAAGATGCAGTCATGAGGCACTGCTGCTCCGAAGCGAGGAGCTCTGAACGGCCCACTGCCCCCGGCTCCGGGGCAGCAGCTGAGGCCGCTGGCTGGCACTTTGGCCCAGGTACAAGGGCTTTCAATACTAGCACATAAATAATTATACACAAAAAGGCCAGCTTAGCCTGGCCAAAACGTTGGCAATAAAGCTTTAACCTCTTCATGATTTAAAAATCATACGAGTGCTGCTGCTATTTCATGTTGCATCTATGACTACACCCAGATATTCATCCCTTTCAATGAGTGTGCTTCACATTCTGCTTGCTATAAATATAGTATAAGCACTCCATTAAGTATAAATGTTAAAAAATAGCCTTCATACTTAAATCATGAAGCCATGTCACATACAGCCTCACTTAACAGCTGCACCATTTTGACAGGTAGGACCTATGCTGGCACAAATCAGTAATGCAATCCTATGTGGCAGAGCCTTACATACTTTTCTGCAGAGGAGAGAGTGATCTGTGCAATGTGGGAGTGCAGTTTATGCCAGATAATAATGTAAAAATAGAGCAATATAATTTTTAAATAGATTTAGATATAATGGGATTATTTAGAAGAAGTTACAAAACATTTATTAGGAGGTGATTGTTTCCCTTTAACTTGCTTTACAGATCTCATTAATAAGTATCCGTTCATTTTACATACATTTTCTTTGCATTTACTATACTTCCAGTGAACTGTGTAGTGGTTATGGTCACCACAAGCAGTTGTTCAAGTTTCCCTTGGTTCCTATAGTGTAATTAACACAAACCACTGTCACAGGGAGTTGCAGCATGAAGAGCCTGCATGGCAGCCTATGTGGAAGACAGTAGAATGATGAAGGTGCATATTTGCCTGTTGGCTCATTACAGATCCAGAAAGAAACTGCTGTTAGGACCGATGAGAAATCCAGAGGTTAACATTGCCTGTGTGCATGTACCCTAAGCTAAAAAAGATCTGGACTTTCCACATAGAGACGGATGTTCAGTGAAAAACAAGGGGCTCTATTTTCTGGCATAAAAACTCACCAGATTACTTTGGTTTTATCAGGAGGAAGTGGACACACACCCTGAACAGCTTTTTTGTAGGAAGATCTTCCTCAAAATTTGTTCCCCTAATCTTCTCACTATGACTATTTTTATGGTCCTTTCGAAGAAGGGAATCACAGATAGTGGTGGTCCCAAAACTCTATCAGTATGTGAGGAGCAGGGATGGCAGATTTCCTGCCCAAGACTAAAGTGATGCAGTTTGTCTACAGCAGGCATGCCAAACATGCTGCCAGCTCCCTGCTAAATTGCAGCCCACTATATTTTGGGCTGTTCGAATGCTTTCAGTTAGTCTGCAACTCATTGTCTGTGACATCTTTGACATGTAAGGAGTTAATTCAGAATGCCTCCTTCACAAACGTATCCACCACTGCACTGGTTTTCTTCTCTGTGTGATCCTTGGGCCGGAGAGTCTTTCTTTCACACTTGTCTCAACTGGAAGGTGGTAACTTTCTGCCTCTTCACCTGAAGTTTCTCAATCTGTGGTAAGACATGTATGACAGACTCTGGTCAGTGGATGCTGGCAGCCCCATGTAGTGAAGGAAAAACAGCACAGTGGAGAATATAGCTGTGAAAGAGGGATTCCTTCTTTCATCCCCCTTTATAAAGTTACTTTAGTTCTTACCTCAGATTTTACAAACCTAAACTTTGTAGGTATTGTTTAAAAAGCCTAAATTGAAATGTGTCCAAATATATCTGTTTTTTGCTCTATACAAATTCTGCTATTACCTTACTGTGTGTTGAATAGTAGGAGCTGCCATACTGCCCATGTAACATCTCCAAGGCATTGCCCTTCTCTTCAGATCAACCTGTTACTGTCAGTTATAATGCCAGTGTTACTATCTCGCAGGACTAAATCTTGTTCACATGGTCCTAGATTGATGTCATTGTGCATACCTCTGTATAATAGCCAGAGCACCTCACAATTTTCAGCCTCATACTTGAAAAGGCATCTTTGTATAATATCCAGTGCCCCTCAAATTTCCCAGCAGCATGAGCGTTATTTACATTAGCTACTCCTCGGATCAACTGTCCAGACAGGGGATGTACACAGTGAGTGCTTCAGAGCTCCACTGTTTCAGATACATGGTTTATGGATCAAACTACCCACTTCATCAAGAGCTTATCAGAACTCTTGATTTCTGACTGAGTACACACACTGTCTGAACAGTCGATTGAAGGTAGAGGTCAATGTAATTCATTTTCATGCGACTGGAAATTTGAGGGAGGTTTGATTATACAAAGATGCCTTTCTGAATTTAAGACAATGTGAGTTGCCAATTGCCATTTGTTTTTTAAATTAGAATAAACCGTGTAATGCACGTTTGTGTGTTTTTTGAGCTTTGTTGTAGTTTGTGATGTGTGCACGCATCAGTGCACTTCCCCCCACATTTAAGCAACACATGTTTTTTGCTTTGAAACTGCAAGATTTCAAAGCAGGAAGCTCGATGCAACATACAGCTACTCCTCATGTGGGATGTCCAAGTAAATCAGGCTAAGGAGAGCAGAGGAGAGGAAATGAAAATATACCAGGCAGACACAAGAAAGAAGTTAATAACTCCAAAATGCTCTGGGTACAATTTAGAGATATCTTAAACATAATATGTATTGAAACTAATGTAATAAGGTTAGTCTTTATAGATGTAATATAGCTATGGATCAGCAAAATAAAAATCCCAATCTGCATTTTTCCTATATGTATTCTGCTATAGGTCTAGATTCATTTCCCAACATGCCTACTTTTGCTCATAGTCAGATCAAGGAGCTTGTGCAGTCAATTTCAGTGGTGTTCCTCAATGACAAGGGCATGGCATCATCAGCATAAATGTGTGTTGTGGAGACCATGCACCAGCAACATAAAGTACTACAGTGACAGTCATCCAGGTATGTATTAAAAAATAGGAAGCCAGTCTCTGGAGTCAGAAAACTGAAGAACCTTGAACTAGGAAACTAGCATGAATCCATCCTATTTTACAGAATAGATATGCTACAGTCATTAAGGGAATAGTAATGTTTCAAAAAACAGCACCTCCAATTAATCTTCATAGTATTTGAGCTATATAGAGTGTTATATCAATACTGTCAGAGTTGAAGTTCAAGAGTAATTGAATGATAAAGTATCCCCCTCCTGCCCCTTTTACTAATGTAACACTGCTTAGCTCAGAGCAGCAGCGTGGTGTCCAAGTGGATTACAGAGAGGGACAATCTTCAATTAACATGAGGGAAAAACCTGTCAATGGGGGCAGGGCTTTCATTGTTCTCACAGTAAAAAGATTGTCCCTTACTGTGAGCTGTCTGGTCTATGGACCAGATTCCACATCTGAGGGGAGGTGGCTTACACTAGGTAAAAGGGGTGGGAGGGGGAAACTTTATCATTAAATTACTCTTGAACTTCAACTCTAACAGTATTGATATAACACTCTATGATGATAAAGTTTCCCCCTCCCACCCCTTTTACCTAGTGTAAGCCACCTCCCCTCAGATGTGGAATCTGGTGTTACATCAGTAAAAGGGGCAGGAGGGGGATACTTTATCTCAATTACTCTTGAACTACAACTCTGACAGTACTGAAATAACACTCTCCATGGCCCAAATACTATGAAGATTAATTGGAGCTGCTTTTATTATGAAACATTACTATCCCTTTAAAGTATGGGGTGCTGTTTGTAAACCATTCATATTGGCGATAAAATTGCAGCAGTATCCCACAAAATGAATTCTGTGCACGGCATATGTCAATCAATTCACAAAATGCTGAAAGCATCCCACAAAATGAATTCTGTGCACAGAATATGTCAAACAATTCACCTAGCCAATCTAAAGCAAGCTACTATGGCAGCCAATCAACATCCAGCTACAAGGCAGGTCATTTGAATCGGCATCTATTTGAAGTGTTGCATGTGTTTTGCGGCGTCATTTGAAGTGTCACAATCACAGTTTTGCGTCTTAATGTGTCGCAAATTCTACATTTTGCATCGCTCCGAATGACGCCTTCACTATTTCATGCGTTAACGTGTCGCAATATGGGTGCAATAATTAAGCAATATGGGTGCAATATTGATGCAATATGGGTGCAATAAGGACACACTAAGGACGCAATATAGGATGCTTTCAGCATTTTGTGGATTGATTGATATATTCTGTGCACAGAATTCATTTTGTGCGATATTGCTGCAATTTTGTCGAAAAAATGAATGGTTTACAAACGGCACCCCATATTAAAGGAGCAGTAAACGTTTGTTATGAAAACATATATGTTATAGAGCTTTTCCTGCTGAGTAAAACAAGGGTACTTCCACTACTGTCAGTTTTTTTAGTCAAATGATATACCAGTTCAAATAATCAGGAAGAGAATTTATGGTATGTTTACTTCCTGATAGTTCTGACAGGAAGTGACCTAGTAGTTTCTATCACATTCTGTGGAGAACTATAGATCATTGACTTTTCTCTCCATTAGAATGCAACAGAATACTAATTGGAATTTGACCACTAGAGTGCAGTGCTAATTTTAAAAAAACAAACACATGATTAAACTGTAATAACTCTGGAAATATGCATCTCTCAGCAGTGAGAGAGTACCCTTACTGCACGGGAAACACTCTACAATAAATATTTTTCATTAGAAAAGTTTACTACTCCTTTAAGCTTTTGATAATTTCAAGAAACCTACATATTAATATTAGCTCAGAATGAGTCCATTAATGTAAATGACAGATATCCAGGATGTTTTCACTTTTTTAATTAAGAATTACCAATATAACAGCCCATTATATTCTCTAGAATATGAATTGTACATTTGTTTGTATAACAGCTTCACATAAACCAAAACGTTATGAAGAGAGCCATTCATAAGACAAAGGGGCAGTTACCACTGGACATTGTTGCTGTGGGGACTGCAATTCCTACATCTCAGGAGGGGCTCTGTAAAATCCCAGAACACCCTTTGTTATAAAATACCAAATTTGTTTTTATCTATGCAGTTATAAAAGAGTGCTAAAGTTTTTAAGTGTTGAGTTTTTAGCAGTAAAGATAAAAAGTGCCACTAAAAATCCATATTGCAATCAAGAGCTTATCCTATATAATAATTCGCTAAATGTGTGTTTGTCAGAAGCCGTCATGTGCAGTAGAGATGGCTGTGTGCGCTGCAGTCATGCGGAGGGCTCCGCTCCACTATAAGCTGCATGACTGCACCATGGCCGTTGCTGGGTGGCACTGTAGCCTGTGTACACATATATATACACACAGGGCCGGCGCTACCATTAAGCCGCAACGGAGGGGCGCCGAAAAGGGAGAAGCTGAGAATTTTTTTTTTTTAAATATATCTGCCACGAGGGAGCGCTCATTTACACCACCAAGCGCTCCCTCGCGGTGTCTATGGGAGGCTCACAACGCAGAGGACCCAGGCTCTGTAGTAATACAGAGCGCTGGGAGATGACATCATCTCCCAGCACTCTGCATTACTGAGAACAGTGCTGGGAGCTTCAGCTCTGTGCCTAAGGAGGCACAGAGCTCTCTTATGGCTAGACCACCAGGGACTCAAGGTAGGGGATCAGGGGGCATTGTGAAGATGAAGGGGCATTATGGAAGGGGCAATGTGGAGATGAAGGGGCATAAAGGAAGGAGCAATGTGGAGATGAAGGGGCATTATGGAAGGGGCATTGTGGAGATGAAGGGGCATTATGGAAGAGCAATGTGGAGATGAAGAGGCATTATGGAAGGGGAAATGGTGAGAGGAAGGGGCAATATGGAGATGAAGGGGCATTATGGAAGGGCAATGTGGAGATGAATGGGGCATTATGGAAGGGGAAATGTGGAGATGAAGGGGCAATGTGGAGATGAAGAGGCATTATGGAAGGGGAAATGTGGAGATGAAGGAGCAATGTGGAGATGAAGGGGCATTGTGGAAGGGGCAATGTGGAGATGAAGGGAGCATTGTGGAGGTGAATATGTGGGCGGGGCAGGGGACTGTGGCAAGGTCAGGGGGGGCAGGTGGATTGTGTCTGGGTTGGGGGGGGCATCAAAATGCACCTTCGCCTGTGTATACAAAAATCCTTGCACCGGCCCTGTATATATGTGTAAAAAAACCTGACAGTTACACTTTATGAAATCATATTTTACAGTCCTTAAATCTGAGGAATTAATTTGCTTAGATTTACGCTCCATCACCTTATTTTAATATGTGATGGCAAATGTGAAGCAAATATTCTCCTCTCTCCTTATTTTCAGTGTTCTCAAAGCAGATGAGCATGATTATTAAACATGTAGGAAACCAGAGCCAGATTTTTTTTTTGAACAAAAAGACAAGTCTCAATCCACCCCCCCCCCCAAAAAAAAAAAAAAAAAAAAAAAAAGTATTTTAGTGAACTTACCATTAAATGCTTTTCTCTTGGTCAATGTGAAACACAGGAACCATGAGGTACAGATCCCTCCTCCACAGGGAAGGGCACTTTAAAAAGAAAAAAAAGAAAGCAGGGCAATTGAGACGGAGACTCTCCTCTTCCCTTCCAGCTTTACCTACATCTCTCAGTTTCAACATATTGCAAAGTAGAATGAAGAAACAAGAACGAGAGGAAAAAAAAGAAATCCCCTGAAGACAGACCCCAAGAAGACCCGTCCACCCAGGGACTTAACCACATGTTGTTTTCTTTGGGTGGGAGTCCTGTAACATAACATAGTTGATGAGGCTGAAAAAAAGACGTGCATTCATCAAGTTCAGCTCATGCCATATCACCCTTGTTGACCCAGAGGAAGGCAAACACAAAAAAACCCCAAAAAAACATTGACGTCAATTCCTTCCTGACCTAAAAAGGCAGTCGAATATTTCCCTGGATCAACATCCTATCTACGCTGTAACCATCTGTCATAATTCTCAAAATTGTTCTGTACTACATAGGTATCCATTACTTTTTTAAAAGCAATTAAAACAGTATATGCATGCATGCATAGTGTCCCAAGGCAAAAAAATCCATAACTTTATTACCCTTACTCTATAAAAAAACAAAAAAAAAGCCTGCCTTTGTTTTAGTTGAAAGTGCCTTTCCTTTATTCTTAATGGATGTCCTCTTGTTCTTGGATGAGTAAATAGGTACTTAGAGAGTTGTTTCTATTGACCTCGAAGATATTTGAAAATGGTAGTCAGAGATCGCCCCTTAGATGTCTCCTCTCTAATGTAAACAAGCCCAGTAGGGCTAGTAACATAGTTGACGAAACTGAAAAGAGACATGTGTACATCAAGTCAAGCCCATGGCAAAACACCCCTGTTGATCCAGAGGAAGGCCAAAAAATACACTGAAGCCATTTACAATTTAGCCCCAAGTGGGTAAAAAAATTCCTTCCCAACTCCAAATGCAGTCAGATAGTTCCCTGGATCAACAACCTATCTGCATTGAAGCCAGCTGTCATAATTCTCAATATTGTTCTGGGCTAGATAGGCATCCATTGCTTTTTTGAAATCAGTTGTAGTATCTACAAGTCTCTCTTTATAACTCAGATCCTCCAATCACTTTATCAGTTTTGTTGCATGTCTTTGCCCTTTATCCAATTCAATAATGTATTTTTATAACAATTGGTGCCCGAAACTGGACTTTCTATTCTAGATGAGGTCTTACCAAGGATTTATATAGCTGTAGAATTATATTCCCATGCCGTGCATTTATACCGATTTTTTTGCAGGATAGTACCCTATTTGCTTTTGCAACAGCTGAGGGACACTGTTCACTGCTGTGAACTCTATTGTCTATTCAGTACTCCTAAATCTTTCTCTAATGAGGATTCCCCAAGTAGTTTCCCATTTAGTGTATATTATCATGTGTTTCTAAAACCCAAAATGCATACACTTACTTTTATCTATATTAAACCTCCTCAGACACTTTTCTGTCCATTCAAGTAGTTTATCCAAATGTTTCTGCAGAGGAAAAAAACATCCTGCTGTGTATTTCCTTGTACAACTTAGCATCATCAGCAAAGATTGAGACATTGCTTTCAAATACTCACTTCCAGATTATTAATAATCAAATTAAAAAGCATTAGTCCAAGGACTCCGTGTGTGAGCCACCCCCTGAACAAAGATCTTGATATTAGAGAGAAAAGCAATCCACTTCTAAAAAATAACATAGAGCTTAGATCTGAACCTTAACCCTTTGAGTGCCAGAGGGGTCCACAAAGCATTGATTTGCAATGCGTTGCGTACCCCTCTGGCACTCAAAGGGTTAAAATAAGTCAGAATGAGACCATTGTTGACACCATACTGAAGAAATTCAAGAATAGTAGTAAGACTGAAAGACTGTAGGGGACACGTCTCGATCAGCACACAACTAGCAAAACAGAGACCAGGTCTTGTGATAGGCCTTGGATGAAACAGGCTTCTTAGCCTGAACCACAGTGGAAATGACAGCATCAGGGAAACCTTTCTTCTTCAAGATGGTGGCATGCCATCAGAGCTAACCTTTCCATCTGATAGGGGAAAAGGAGGCAATCAGAATGACTTAATCCTTCTCCATCTTGATCTTCCACAGCACCCTGGAAATCAGGGGAAATTGTGGAAACACATATGTCAAATTGAAGTTCCATGAAACAGACATAGCAGCCATTGAAAATACTAGAGGGTCATTTTTTTGGTGCAGAAGAGCAGAACTTGTGGTTTTTACTATACATCATGTGATTCACTGATGGAAGACCCCGAGCATTGGAAAATCTGTTTGAACACACTCTGAATTCCCAGTTTCTATAATCCAGATGTGTGCAAGTTAGAAAGTTTGTGGCCACATATTCCACTACTGGGAAGTGAACTGATGAGATGGCTGGGAGGTGGGCTTATGCCCACTGAAGAAGTTCCTGGATCTCCACCCATGCATACTTGCTTCTGGTTCCTCCTCGGTGATTTATGTAGGCAAATGCTATCACACTGTCTGATTGGACCCTCACGGGGTGTCCAACATCACATAGGACAGTGGGGAAGCGCCTACTGAATGACCTGTATCTCCAGAATGTTGATTGGAAGAAGACTTTCCTCTATGATCTAGCAGCCCTGTGACATTAGGTGACCCAGGGTCACTCCCCACTCTGTCAGACTGGCACCAATCACCTGGTCACTAGTACTAACCATTCTGGTATGACAAATGGACATTCCAGTGTTAGGTGAGGATGGTGAAGCCAGCAGAGAAGATACTTCTTTGCTTGTCGAAACAGGGGCATGGCATGAGACATGCAAGAGCATTGTCCTGACCAGCTCCTGAGAATGTCGAGCTATAAATCCCTTGTGTGGAATTGAGCAAAGAGGATGGCTTCCAGAAAGGAGTCCAGGTGACACAGGACTCTCATATATTCCCTTACTGTCACCGATGGCAAGGATATTGCTTGAGTAATGTGAAGAGACAGACCCTGAATCTTGTCCTCCAGTATAAATATCCTCCCTTGATGGGTCAGTCTCATGCCCAAGAAGAACAGAACCTGAAAAGGTACCAGAGAGGATTTCTTGAGATCGAGCATCCAATCATGTTGCTCTAGGAGGATGCAGTCTTAAATCTATGAACTCACCACTACTTCCAAAAGACCCTTGAGTAGAAGAGGAATCAAGGATATTCCTTGAGCACGGATGTGGGCTGCCAACCATGACATTTGTAAAGATCCTTGGAGCAGATGCTAGTCTGAAGGGGAGATTGGTGACCTGGTGATGACTGCTCTCAAAGGCAAAGAGTAGAAAGCGCTGATGGTCTGGATTGATTAGGATGTGAACATAACTATCCTGGAGACTCAGGGAGGCAAGAAATTCTACCAAACTCATGGTGGTGATAACAGATCCTAGAAATTCCATCTTGAAGTGCGGTGTTATCACATACTGGTTGAGACACTTCTAGTCTAGAGTAGGACTACAGATGCCTCCCTTTTTGGGAATCACAGAAAGGTTGGTGTAAAATCCAGTGAAGCGCTCCTGAACTGGAATGGGAATCAATACCTGGGAGGACTGGATCTCTGGACAAAAAGAAACAGTGAGGCGGGATGTATTTGAGAGCTATATGATTCCCTTGTGAAATAACCCACAAGACCCACTGGTCCATCACAGAAGACTCCAATGTGTCTTGAAAAAGGGTCAGACCCCTATGAGTAAAGATGGACCAGGACTCAGTGAGTCATGTGAAGGTAGGCTTGTCAGTCCTAGGCTTCTGAGCAGATGTTTTGTTCTGCTAAGTCTATTTGGGCTTTGAGGTGTTGTGGGCCTAAAAGGCCTGAGAGGTTTGAACCCTAGACACCCTGAACTGGCAGATGTAATGAAAACCATGCATATTTAGGAGTAATCTGAGGGAAGAGCGTGCTTTTGCCTCCAGTAGCATCACTAATAACCTTACCCAGATCAGTACCAAAAAGTTGCCATGCTACAAAATTGAGAGACACCAAAGGCTTCCTGGAGGATTCGTCCCTTTGTGCAAGTGTACCTAGAAGAATTTATGTTGTTTTGAAGGCAAAGGGTGGTCACACCAAATACTGATTTGATTACATGTTTCTTCTGTTTACTCACTATCGTTTTGTTAATTGATAAAAAATAAACTATTAACATGTCTATTTTTGAAAGCATTCTTACTGTATATCCCAGTGAAATTGAATAAAATGATAATAGAATATGGCTATCTGATTAAAAGTGAAGAGAAGGCCTATAAATAGAGGTATAATTCCATTACAGTACAAAAAGGGTAAAAAAAAACATACTACAAAGCAGCTGCCTTTAGAAACATAGAATGCAGGAGAAGGATTGAGTGCTAAACAAGCAAGAATACCACTCTTTACAGGGTGACAAGTAAAAGAAGGAGCATTACTAGTAAGGAGTATAACACTAAAATGGTTAACTTACTAGTCTTCTGTCTTCATACTCACACTTTATAAATACAGAACCACAGTGAAGTTCAGTACTGAGGCATAGACTTGTAATGAAGTCAACCTCCACAGGGAAATGGTCCAGAAATACATCTGTGAACTGGGCAATCCAACTCCATGGATGCCAGTTAATGTGAGCCCTCCTAACTGGGTATTATACAGTCCCATATCTAAGCATAAAAATAAAAAAAGGCTAAAAACTAAGTGAACAGTGCCGGCTTGCTCCTTTGCTATGGCAGTTCATTTGAAACTGAGGGGCAGGGAATAGCTGGAAGGGACGAGGCGAGTCTCTGTCTCAAACTCCCTGCCTTTTTCAAAGTACCCTGTGCTCTGGAGGAGGGAACTTTACCCCATGGTTTCTGCATTCCACATTGGACCTAAGCGAAAATATTTTTTGTTTTATTTTTGCACTTTTGGGGTAATGCTTTTCCCCTTATTTTGCTCACCAACAGGCCTTGCACATTAGATGAATGGAACATTCTAAAAGGACGTGTGAAAATAAGAGTGTTTGTGTGTGTTTGTGAACAATCTACAAAAAACACTTAAGCCAATCACGATTCTCCACTGCTGAAAGTGTTGCAAACAGACCATTTCAATGGATGTGAATATTGCTGAAAAGAACATTCTGGTTGGTTCAATTCAAGTAGTTATAGTAAGGGATAGAACCCTCTGCCTGACCTTGGTTCTTTTTCCACATAGCATTGGAGATAGGCAGATCTTGGTTACCGAGAAAGGGTCTGAGCCTCTGTGGGATGGAGACCTGAGGTAAGCTGTACGCAGAAGAGTGGAGGTAAGGAAGATAGGTCCCAGCAGAGGAAGTTGATGGACCTGGAAGCCGGCCCGCAAATAGGGAAGGATCAAGAAGAGAAAAGGGGTTTGAAGCTTGAGACACCAAAGAGCTCACTGGGGAGTGTAGGTCTTCAGGGAGAGAAGAAGAGGAGAGAGCTGTGGTAGGTAAATCAGCAGCAGCAGCAGCTGGAAGCAGAGTCTCCTTCTTGATGCACTTTATAACACTTGTCTGGTTTTGTACTGGAGCAGGAGGCTTCACGTCAACTGTAGGAGGTGGAGGTTGGAGACTCAGTGGGAAAGATGGGGAAGTGGGGTCAGAACACACATGAAGGTGCTTGAAAAGAGAGCGGTGAGTACGAAAGTGCTGCATACAATTCTCACACCTGTTGAGACAGAAGGAACAAGATGCTACATTAAGTGCTCTGTGTTCAAAGATTCAACATAATGGATTGTGTGTGCCTAAGAGCGTCATGCAAGAGTAAAATAATTAGTTAAAAAAACAAAAAAAAAAAAAAAAAAAACATAACAACAAGAATATAATGAGTTTGTGTGTGTGCGCTCCTCTTAAGTGTATTGGTTTTCAGGATACCCTTAATGATTTGCTAAAACAGATGGTAGTGTTTTATTCCGACAAGTGGTAACAAAGACATCATACAATTTCAGTTATGGAATGACCTGCAGCACACATAACTGTTTTTACTTTCAGCCCAGGAAAAAAAAAACTCCTCCCTTATCCTCCTCCTTTTTCGCTTCTCAACAGGGTTTAAAGGGATAGTAATACTTCGTTTTACCTTTATTTTATTTTGTAGGCATTAAAAAAACATGAAGAACGATATAAGTCTTATCTCTCAAACCTTTATGATTTGAGAGATATACACAAGCAAAGTTTCCCCTCCTGCCCCTTTTACCTAGTGTAAGCCATCTCTTCTCAGATGTGGAATGCAGTCCATAGGCCAGACAGATAACAGAAGGGGACAATCTTCTTCCTATGAGAACAATGAAAGCTCTGCCCACCCCTTGACAAGTTTTTCGGGTTTTTCCCTTATCTTAATTGAAGATTTCCCTCTCTGCAATCTACCTGGGCACCTCCCTTCTGCTCTGGCTGAACAGTGTTACATTAGTAAAAGGGGAGGGAAGGGGATACTTTGTCATTGAATTACTCTTGAACTACAACTCTGACAGAATTGAAATAACACTCTCCAAAGTCCAAATACTATGATGATTAATTAGAGCTGCTTTTATTATGAAACATTACTATCCCTTTAACATAAACACACTGGGCTGATTTTAATTTTGTGATAACCAAGCAAATAACAAGAAAACTGAAACACATACAATGGACCATTTGAAAGCCTGCTTGGAAGAACTGGCTCTTAAGTCTTACAGGGATAGTAATGTTTGACAAAAAAACAGCTCTGATTAATCTTCATAGTATTTGGGCCATGGAGTGTGTTATTTCAATACTGTCCAAGTTGTAGTTCAAGAGTAATTAAATGATAATGTATCCCCCGCCCTCCCATTTTACTGATGTAACACTGCTCACCTCAAAGCAGCAAGACTGTCCAGATGGATCTCAGAGAGGGACAATTGTCAAGTGAGCATAAGGAAAAGCCTGAGTCTACCTGTCAAGGGGGGCAGGATTTTCCTTATGCTCACAGTAAGAAGATTGTCCCTTGCTGCGACCTGTCCGGTCAAGAGACCAGATTCCACATCTGAGGGAGGCGGCTTACACTAGGTAAAAGGGGCAGGAGGGGGATACTTTGTCATTCAATTATCTGTGGGAATTTCTACACATCTCAATTGGTAAACAACAAATTATATTTATTAAATTTTATATTTATCAATTATTAAAAATAAATTGCTTATGTCGACAATTATATGCCTATTATCTCACTTATGTTGGCAAAACACAAAGAAAACAGACCAGGCTTAAAAAGGAATACAAAAAGAAAAAATTGTTCTAAAAAATATAAAGGAAAATAAAAAAAAAGCCTTTGTATAGCACTGTACCATGCCTCTAACCCTTCATCATGTCGTTACATGCTATTGATACCTTAACAGATCTCCAGTTAACTAGGTGGCATAGATAGGAACATTCTTGTGTCACATAGAAGCATATTGGGTTTTTACCCCTCTATGGTTAAATTGAGCAGTTATATTGAAGTCTTTTGAGACTTTTTTTGTGTAGCATCTGGTGACCAATTATTTGAAACCTCTAACATGGTATTTACCAAACTATAATGAGTTTGATAGTCAGTATCTGTTTTAAGAATATTCAAAGAAGAGAAAAGTGGGGACAAGACAGCTTCTCCCTATATTACATTTTATGCATAGTAGCAGGCACAGTTAAAATTTGGACCTCCAGCTGTTGGCGATTATACCTTCCATCAACCCAAACTAGCCAACAGCTTGTTGAGGATGATAGGCGATATAGTTCTCCGATGTGTGCTTTTGCACCTCCCAGCCAATCAGCTTTGAGTGGCGGTGTTGCAGCTTGCAGTGTGCGTAAGCACACATCCCAGCCAATGGTTGTGAGGGAATTAGAACATAGACTGCCCATATATAAAGGCAGTCTCTGTTCCAATTCCCTCAATGTGGAAAGGGCATCGGCCTGTGAGGTAATGACGGGGGTGCTATGCTGCACATCAGTTTCTCCACCTCTGCCGCCTCCGTGAACGAACACAGTGGCAGAGAACTAGAATGCAGAATTTTTATTGCAAACGATTTTTGTGACTGTGATCACGGCCACAAATTGGTGAACTTTTGGGACATGTTATGGCTTTTGTACCCATACACCTATACGTATGCAAAGTACGCCTCCTGGACTCCAAGGGTTAAACTATGCATGGGTGTGTGGGATAGTTACATGACACATCTATTAACACCTATACGCCCGAGGACTTTCATGAACATCCCTTAAAGGGATAGTAATACTTCATTCTTAATATCCCTTAAAATTCTGAATTCAACGATACCAGCAGCATCTCTCAAACCTTTATGGTTTGAGAGATATCCACTTTCAAAGTCCCTCTCCTTCTCTCTCTGCTGATGTCAGCATTATAGCTGACAGAGGGGGAAACAGAAATTCTTCAGTAAATGGTCTTTTACGTGTGCTTGGTTTGCAAGCACACATAGAAGACCATTTTAGTGAAGGATTTCTGTTTCTATAACGAGATCTCAGCACTGCTGCAGAGCCGCCGCCGGTCCCGGGACCGGATTCCCTTGCTGACAGATAGAATGCTGACATCAGGGGAGCGAGAAGATGAGGGAACTTTGAAAGCAGATATCTCTCAAACCATAAAGATTTGAGAGATGTTGCTGGTATTGTTGAATTCAGAATTTTAAGGGCTACAACATGGGGGATTGTAATAATGAAGTATTACTATCCCTTTAAGGACAGAGGATGTACATTGTACGTCCTCCATTTCCTGGTCCCTGATCTATATGCATTTCTGCAGAGGAACTCTCATGTAGATATAGAAGGACAGTAGTATTTGACAGTCTGAAAATTCTTATATTGTTCTACAGAATTCACCCTCCAACTCATCTAATTCTGTCATAGCCCTCTTTCTTTAGGGAAGAAGTATAAACATACCACACCTCGTAAATGGGTATAAAGAAATATAGACAAAGGATGAAAGAAAAAAAAAAAATTATACAACTCCTTCATGAAAGATGCCTAACAAAATAAGTCAGTCATTCTGTTAAATTAAGAACCCCTTAATCCTACAGATATAGATCCTTTTTAATGTGTAGACAAACAGAGAGGGAGAAGAAAGGGGGAGGAGGCGCCCCTTGTGTTAAACCCAATTAGATGATAGCATCTTCACCAATCACCCAAGTGAGTTATACTCTCAAGATAAAACTCTGCTCCAACACATATGTGCGAAACAGCATAAACAATTGAGGGTATTTAAAGCTGCCCCAAATCAGCAGATCTGTAATTCACTATTGTACAAGGCTGTTCCTTCTCAAATCACTCTCCCAAAATGATCAACCATAGAAAACAGAAGAAAAAAAGAGAAGGGCGCCCAACAGTGCAATGTTGTCTCAATAAACCATAAAATCAATGAAAAAACAATATATACTCAAAATTGCAGAGGTCAGCTACAATATTGGCTGACACTAGTGCATTCTGAGACATTAAAGGGATAGTAATACTTCATTATAACTTTATTTTGTAGGCATTAAAAAAACATGAAGAATGATATAAGTCTTATCTCTCAAACCTTTATGGTTTAAGAGATATTCACAAGCAAAGTGTCCCCCTCCTGCCCCTTTTACTGATGTAACACTTCTCAGCCAGGGCAGAAGGGAGCTGCCCAGGTAGACTGCAGAGAGGGACAATCTTCAATTAAGATAAGGGAAAAACTTGTCAAGGGGGGGGCAGGGATTTCATTGTTTTCATAGGAATAAGAGTGTCCCCTTCTGTTATCTGTCCAGTCTATGGACTGCATTCCACATCTGAGAAGAGATTGTCTACAGTAGGTAAAAGGGGCGGGAGGGGGAAACTTTGCTTGTGAATATCTCATAAACCTTAAAGGTTTGAGAGATAAGACTTATATCATTCTTCATGTTTTTTTAATGCCTACAAAATAAAATAAAGTTAAAACGAAGTATTACTATCCCTTTAACCCCGTCTCTGTTCGGGACACATACAGGCAGGGTACTCGAGACAAAAAAAAACAAAACAAAACAAAAAACAACAGGATACTTCTCACAGCTACAATTAGCAAAAAAAATTAAAATAAAAATTTTAATTAAAAATAAACAGTATAAAAATATATAAAACAAAATTATAGTAACACAGTAGTATTCAAACAATTTCGTGGCTAAAAACTCCACTTTCTAAAACTAGCAATTGAGACTTCTGGTCATAAAGGAAAGGAGCCAGACTCAAACAATTTAAATATCCTGTAAAAGCCTGCTATTGGATTACCGAGATAGGCATCATACATAGGAAGGACCAATGAATAGGATATCTGAGACGAGCTTCCTAAATGAAAAACTCATCATAACTTGATAAGCCAATCCACAACTGATATAGACAGTTGTGCGACGGCATTGGAATACAACTGTGGTCACATGATCGCAATACTAGAATACTGTTCTCGATCAGTCTGGCAAAACAGGTTGGAGAAAAAACAAAACAAAACAAAAAAAGAACAAAAAACACATATTGCTTAATACATCTGGCAATAACTGTGCATACCAGTCAGAACTGCAGTACTCATAGTCATAAATACATAATGACCATTTAGATCGGCAAGAAAACAAAATACGCATTAACTTACTATTGGGTAGACAGATGTATACGTAACACCCAAGATAGACCAACAGGAATTCAATATTAGAGCAAAGCAATGTGCTGCATACCCCTCTGGCACTCAAAGGGTTAAGAGGCAAATGTTGAGTTTGTGGCCCTCAACTTAATTTGATTTTGACATACCTGTTTTTCTGCCTAGGCTCCATAAAAGGATTAAGAGGACCACAGCATTGTTTACCTGACTGAATAAACACACACACACACACACACACAGAGGAAACCTCTCTAGCTTTCAAGGAGTTAACAAATGCTGCACTTTTACCAACAACTCATACTGCAAAATGTTTATAACCAATTGTATAATATATGTGTATGAATATATGCATAAACACATTGTGTGTGCATTTTACACTATGTACACACTGTCAGTGTATTATATAGTGTGTGCACATCTACATCACAAAGACAGCTATGCACACCCTTCTGGCAAGTTAAAAACAGTGACGAGGCTGCGTGGATGGTATTTCAGGTTTTGTAGTGGATTTTCAGGTAATCTGCATTTTACTGGCTGCCATCCAGCAATGGTCTCTTACTTCCACCAAGTCAGAGGACAGACTCTCAGATCAAGCAGGAGACACAAATACTGGATAACAACTGAAAAACAGCAGCATACCTGGAGCTCCATTTCAGAAAATTTAATACCGACTTCTCACTTCATGTCACAGTTCGAAGAGTGCGAAACAGAGGTGTTTATTTAAAGAGATAGTAATGTTTCATAATAAAAGCGGCTCTAATGAATCATCATAGTATTTGGACTTTGGAGAGTGTTATTTTAATTCTGTCAGAGTTGTAGATCAAGAGTAATTCAATGACAAAGTATCCCCCTCCCGCCCCTTTTACAGATGTAACACTGCTCAGCCAGAGTAGAAGGGAGGTGCCCAGGTAGATTGGCAGAGAGGGACAATCTTCAATTAAGATAAGGAAAAAACCTGAAAAACTTGTCAAGGGGGGCAGGGTTTCATTGTTCTAATAGAAAGAAGATTGTCCCCTTCTGTTATCTGTCTAGTCTTACAACCAGATTCAACATCTGAGAAGAGATGGCTTTCACTAGGTAAAAGGGGTGGGAGGGAAAACTTGGCTTGTGAATATCTCTCAAACCATAAAGGTTTGAGAGATAAGACTTTTATCGTTCTTCATGTTTTTTTAATGCCTACAAAATAAAATAAAGATAAAATGAAGTATTACTATCCCTTTAATAGATTTGCTGTATCACAGTGCAGTGCAACCTGTTGTGCTTTATTTAATAGAAGCCAGTAGTGTCTCTGCTTTTACACTCTCCCTTACATACTCTTTGCATATATCTAATTTGAGAATGCCGGAAGATGTTCTGTGCGTATCTTCATGATGTCAGACCTGTGTTCTGTCTGCTTCCAGCTCCTTCAGCCAAACATTACATTTTACTCAGTACCAGACAAAATAATGATATTTACAGGAAAGATTTAATGTAAAAGATCCAGAGGCTTAAATTAAATAAAGTGCAACAACAGTTCCACCTCAGTAATTGTGAAACGGTTCAGGGCTACACCCACCTTTCACTCAAATGTATTGTTGGGGGCCACAAGGTGGGAGAGGTGGACTACATGTTGTATGTTTGACATGCTTACATTAAAAGTTCTCCAACTTGAGATATATATATATATATATATATATATATATATATATATATAATTAGTGCATATGCTTCATAGAAGAGAGGAATTATCACAAAAGACAGGGTAACAGTGTATGGTCCTACATGTCATGCAATAATACAGCAATAAAAGCCCATGATCTTCATGCAGTTGCAGACCCTCAACATTGATGTGACCTCAGTGAACAATAAAGGAACACATTTTCTGGTCTTAAAAGTATTGGAAGGTCCAGCATCTACCTTCATAAGCAGTTGGGCTCTCACCAACAAAGGGTATGAGACACTGCCATGACATGAACTTCTTTGTTGGTTTTAGATGCATGTTTTGATAAAAAAAAAAAAGTGTAGAGAAAAATGTATGGGCTATAGGACCTCCAGAAATTCCAAGGGCCTGGTAGTGGTTTGCACCTAAAATTAAGACCCCCATGGCATCTACTGGGGTTTATTTAAACCTTTGAGTGCCAGAGGAGTACACTATGCATTGCTTTGCAAATCGTGGCATACCACTGTGGCACTCAAAGTGTTAATAACCAGTGTGGTGTGCGTGTGTGTGGCCGTTTTGCCCTAGAATTGATCCATTTTTGCCCTAAACATTTTAAGATAAATCTAGCAGGGTGGTGTGAATCACACAGTGGGAAAGGAAAGTCTGCAAAATCCTCTCACAGAAAGGAATTGGAAGATAAATAGTGTGCCACCTATTTTTCCCTTGATCTGTAAATGCAGAAACCAGTCAAGTGTGCCACTTACTTGAAGTAGCGGTTAGGCTTGTAATGGACCTTAAGGTGGGTCATAAGGTCTTGCATGCTGCCCAGCACTTCTCTACAGCCACTCACAGAGCACAGGAACTGTTTATCTAGAAAAGAGAAGGGCCCAGATGAGTACAAATTAGAAGTGCAATTCTGAAGCTAGAGATATACAATTCTTTAGCAAACTAACTTCATCATAGGCGACAAATGCATTGGAGATCTCCCTAGCATTAAAGTGGTTAAAGCCCCATCTAAAGGAATGCTAACACCTAAAAATGAACATATATATATATATATATATATATATATATATATATATATATATATACACACACACACACATACATACATACACACATACTTAACCCCTAGGGTGCCAGATACCTGTTTGGCACTCAAATGGTTAAACACCATGGGATGTGTGATAACGTGTATAAACATTGCTTGTTTTCAGAGGCCTAAAATCTAGTCTTACACATTTTCTGAGGGGGCAGCAGTGGCGTAACAATAGGGGTCTCACCTGCGACCTGGCCCGTCACTCCAGAGGCCCTGCCACCCCCCCCCCCCCCGCCTGGCACCCACAACAGGTAACAAGCTGAGGTCTGTGCCTTCTTCAGAACAGACCTCTAGCAGCTGAGCTCCCTCTCCGGCTGGACCACCAGGGAGGTAGGAGATGGACACTGGGGGGTGAATAGGGGCAATGTAGAGGTGGAGATTGGGGACAATGGGGGAGGGGCATGGCAATTTCTGCACCAGGGCCCGGTGGCTTCTAGTTACACCTTGGGGGTGGGCAGTCTTTTCTGCCCACCAGTGATCGTCCAAGTCTATTTATGAATGGTTTGAGATCAGATAATAATGCAATCAATTAACTGACTCACTCTCATTTCTAAATAGAAACAGCATAAACAAGAGAAAACAAATTCTTTCTGAACAGGAATAATACTTTTTACAAATACTAGCTTTAAGTATATGATATTTAAATTTATATCAACCTATTTAACCCTTTTTAGTACCAGAGGGGTATGTGATGCATTGCTTAGCAATCTGATGTGCACTTCTCTGGCACTCAGAGGGTTAACAATTTGGTGTTTATGTTTCTTTAAATCAATTGGCTTTTTAGGGATATTATTTGACCCCAAGTTTCTATCATGTATAGTTTGGAGGAGAGAAGAGAGAGAAGGGATATGATAGAAACATTCAAATATATGAAGGGATTCAACAAAGTGCAGGAGGGAAGTACATTTCAAAGGAGTAAAAATATTATGACAAGAGGCCATAGTCTAAAACTAGAGGGACAGAGGTTTAGACTTAATATAAGAAAGTTTTACTTCACTGACAGGGTAGTAGATAAGTGGAATAGCCTACCAGCAGAAGTTAATACAGTGACAGAATTTAAGCATGCATGGAATAGGCATAAGGCTGTCCTTAACATAAGAAAAGACGAAGGACCAAAAAAGCTTTGAGGTTTTTACAGTAGGAAAATGGGCAGAATGGTTCTTATCTGCCATCAGATTCTATGTTTCTATGAAGTTGGTTTGAGCCAAAAATGCAACTTAGGACAGGAATGAGAATATTGTAAGAGTAGTAGAGGCTATTTGAATGGTATATTATACTTGACATGGGATAAAAGCAAAGGGAAGGAAGATTATGTTGAAGGACATTTCTGATGTAGAAAATAATAAAGGAGAAATATGTGAACGTTTTAGGAATTGTATGATTTATGATTAGTAGTAAATTTAATAGTTAAGGGAAAGATTTCAGCATATCTTTGAATGATAAAAGGGAGTAAAAAAAGAGGGTGAATAGGAATACATGGGAAGTAGGGTGTGGGAATCCTTCTGAAGAGAGAAATCAGATGTGGTAGAAATAAAGGCCAGTGCCCCATTAGCATACCTGGGAACTCTCAGGGTTTGACCTTGAGACTCAGGGTTTTGGTCCAAATCTCTGGGTCTCAGGGTGAAGAGCCAAAATTTCAGGGTGAGAGAGTTCAGTGCTACCTGTTCTATAATCTGCTCCAGTTAAATGCTTCTTTAGTCTCTAAATTGGTGCCACTTGTACCAGAAAGGCAGAGGGAGAATCTTGTTTGATTTGTGTGAGTTCATGCAATGATATCTGTAAGTTGTTGTGTATTAATGGCTCCCTGAATGCTGATTGGAGTGACTCTCAATTACAGCGATCAAGGATAGATTGTGGATCAGCTATATTATGGGAACTTTAAGGGTTAATATTTACACAATCTCAGGGTCAACTCATTTTGAAAGTTCCCAGGTATTCCCATTAGTCTTTACCATTCATTGACTGTGTTGGTTTGATGTGGACAGACACATGGGATATTAGGTCCTGCATGTTCTGGAAAATGCGGTTACAGCCATAGCTTGAGCACCGGTGACCTCTCCCTGTGGAGCAGAAATAAATGTATCACAGAAGAAAAAAAAAAAAAGTAAAATGGGAGGGGGAAACAGCAAACAGAATGCAAGTGACAAGCATCCCAACACAGACATAAGGCAATTTTAAGATCAAACAAGGATAGGAAAAGGCTAAATAAACAAATACAACAAAAGGTTAGAGGCTGATTCAAACACATACTTGCAGGGTGGAGCAAACGTTTTCTTCCTCCTTCTCTTGTTCTCTTTGAGGCCATCCTGGCACCCTGGGAGGATGACTGTTTAGCAGGGGGAGCAACATTGTTAGGCTGTTCCTCTTTCTCTGCACTATCCTGGACATTCTGCAAATTAGAACACGCTTTACTATATAGTAACATGTAGCTGGCAGCATACCTCCCAACATTTCAAATTGCCAAAGAGGGACAATTGTGATTTAGGGGGTGTGGCCAGTGGGCGGAGCATTAATGAGAATTTTAAGGCTGTTTCATGACCTATTGACAACTCCCTGTGTTACCTAACAAATACTTATAACCATACCTGGGAACTCTCCGGATTTGCCCCGGAGACTCCGGTTCTGACAGAGATTTACCGGGTCTCCGGGGCAGAGGCTGATTACTCCGGATGTGGAGAGTTTCTATTGAAACTCTACCCACTTACACGCTTTCTCCCGCTGTTCCTCCGTTCCCAGCCTTCTGTGTGACATTTTTAACCCTTTGAGTGCCAGAGTAGTACGGAATGCATTGCTTTGCAATGCATTCCGTACCACTCTGAAACTCAAAGGGTTAAGCACCCCCCCCCCGCTCGCGTCAAGCCCCACCCCTTTTTGACGCGATTAGCGTCATTTTTGTCACCCCCTGATGAACAGAGGACTCCCCTCCGGGTAGCCCTCAGCGGGAAGTTCCCAGGTATGCTTATAACAAGACCAAAGTATTGTATTTAAGCACATTAATTTAAACACACATATACGGACGTTTAAAGAAATAATAATGTGAGTTTTACTGCTGTGGAGCAATGTGATAAACTTATATACACACCACACAATCTGATCTCCTAAAAAGAGGGACATTAGGGTGGAAAAGAGGGACAGGGGGATTTTGGGTCTAAAAGAGGGACTGTTCCTCCTAAAGAGGGACACTTGGGAGGTATGTAGCAGGGAAAAAAGGTTTCTGTAAATGGTTTCCTTGGAAGATGCAGGTATTCAAAATTGACAGCATGTTTTACCCCCCCCCCCCCACACACACACACGCACATACAACACATCCAAACAAAACCCCAAAACCCTTCTTAACCCTTTGAGTGCCATAGGGGTACGCAACACATTGCAGAGCAATACACTGCTTACCTCTCTGGCACTCAAAGGGTTAACAGTTAAAAATAAGATTACTTAAAGGGGTAGTGATTCAAGCACAAAAATGTGATATGTACTATAGCATTTTAAGGAAATTACTCAGACTTGTGTTTTTATTGTAGTCCTCACTTTTCTTATTCAGATTACAATGTATGGGGGCACTGAGCCAAATGGCATGTATATTACAGCTCTGTATGTGCTTGTATGTCAACGTAGCACTCAGCAGTGGCAGGGAACAAATCTGGACTACAGACGTGAATTTCCACCACTCTGCGAGCAGAGGAAAGAAAAAAAAATAATAATCCATCTGATGACTAAAAATGGGGATTTTTAATACTCACAGATAAATCCCTTCACTTAATCCACCGGGGACACAATGACAGTGGGTTAAAGCTCCACCCACCAGAAGACCAGGCACATAAATAGTTAGCAATCTAAAGACCTAAGCTCCTCCAATTCCCCTGTTCTACTCCACAACCGCAGCGGTATACTTTTGAAATGTTGCATGGTAAATGTCGTGTGGCTAAAAGCCGCGTTAACCATGTCGTATTGCTTAAAATGGCGACATGAGAACCTTGTGCTGCATAAAAGCACGAGGTTCTCATGTTGCCTCTTTAAACGTTACTACCGTCGTGCCCACATACAGCTCTTATACTTTCTGCAGCACGACCTATAGATCAGTTTATGACTAGCAAAGCAGAGGAAGGTAAGGTTACCAAAACAGAGGCTCTGAGAAACAGCGAGGCACACTGTCCCATAATAGAGTTTTCCCAGGGCTGGATGCCCGGTTTCCCATAGTAGACTAATAGAAAAGGATTTATTTGAAAGTATAAAAATCACAGTTTCTCTTACGTGCATGCCAAAGTGGTCCCAAAATTTGTGATTTGTAAAACTTTCCAGGCACCAAGACAAGAGCAGGTAGAACGATTTCTGAAGGGGAATCTTCTGAGAGGAGTTGTCCGCTTGCTTGTCCCAAAATCTCAGGAAGTTTCCTTGAAGCCCCTGAAATAGAACTTGGTCCATGGAACAATCTAGATTGTGGACATAAAGATGCCTATCAGCTCCATAAAGTTCTGGGCCATATGAGATGACTGTGCAATTGTTTAGGAGACATTCTTCTTTAGCCTTGCTATTCTGTCTTGGGAAAGAAAATCCATCTCACTGCAAGTGTCTAGTCTGGCCCCTAGAAAAAACAGGCTTTGAAAGGGTTGTAGCGGACTCTTTTCTGTGTTTATTAGCCAACCCTGACTGGATACTGGATAGATGATACTTGCTTTTTTGGCCAAATCCATTAACTGAGATCTTGAAATTGCTACAATCAAGAGATCGTCCAAGTAGGGGATTATCAAAAACTCCTTCCTCCTTCAAGGTCTGTAGGAACACTGCAAGACCTTTCATAAAAACTCTGGCTTCAGAGAAAAGGCTAAACAAAAGTACTTTGAATTGAAAATGAAGGTACCATAAAGTGTACCTGAGGAGCTTCCTGTGATCAGAATGTGGTGGTAGGCATCCTGTAAATCAGTAGTTTTCAGGTAGGGATATGTTGGCATTGCCTTGTTACTGAGGTCATGGTTTCCATCCTGAATCTAGTTGGCTTGATGTTCAGATATCTGACATCCAGGATGGTCCGACATCCTTCTGAAGATTTTGCCATGATGAATAAGACAGGGTAGATGCTTAAACCCTTCTCAACATGTGGATCCACCTCGATGGATCTCTTTTGAAGAAGATCCTGCATATCTTTCTTCATACTTGTAGCCTTGGAGGGATCTGAAGAAACTCTGGATTTCCTGAAGATATTTTTCTGGGACAGAAGATAATTCTAATGGATATCCCATATCTATTATCTGATGAACCCAATTTCTGGGTAAAATGAAGATTCCAAGGTTATCATAAAAAATTCCAGTGTACTCGCTACTGGAATAAGGGATGGGGCCTGCTGCATCTCACTGAAACTCTTTTGAACTGCCCTCTTTGGGATAAATCCCTCTTTGATGGGTTCTGAAATGAACCCTGTCCTCTTGATGATTGGTATTTTCTGGACCCACGAAAATTCTGCTTCCTAGATCTTAAAAAGAAAAGAGCAAGCAGGAGGAGATGATCTAGATATCTTATTCTGGGCAAGGGGGAACTTTTCCCTCTTGAAGACGACCTTATGAGCTCCGCTAGTTGTTCTCCAAACAATAGATCACCACGAAAATGTAGGGATACCAGCTTTGGAAGAGCAGTAAGCAACTTAAAGGGATAGTAATGTTTCATAATAAAAACAGCTCTAATTAATCATCATAGTATTTGGACTTTGGAGAGTGTTATTTCAGTTCTGTTAGAGTTGTAGTTCAGGAGTAATTCAATGACAAAGTGTCCCCCTTCCGCCCCTTTTACTGATGTAACACTGCTCAGCTAAAGCAGAAGGGAGGTGCCCAGGTAGATTGCACAGAGGGACAATCTTCAATTAAGATAAGGGAAAAACCTGAAAAGCTTGTCAAGGGGGGCAGGGCTTTCATTGTTTTCATATAAAGAAGATTGTCCCCTGCTGTTATCTGTCTGGTCTTACAAGCAGATTCACATCTGAGAAGAGATGGCTTACACTAGGTAAAAGGGGCTGGGAGGGGAAACCTTGCTTGTGAATATCTCTTAAACCATAAAGGTTTGAGAGATAAGACATATCGTTCTTCATGTTTTTTTAATGCCTACAAAATAAAAAAGTTAAAACGAAGTATTACTATCCCTTTAAGCACAGGGAGAGTCTTTCAGTAACAGAATGAGTAGAGGATATAACCAATAGTTTACCAATATCTAATGAGGCTCTGCGAGAAAAGCTGAAAGCCTCCTTGATAATTGTGACCTCTTTCATTAATTGTCAATGAAAAACTGACAACTCAATCAGTTTGCCAAATCCAAAATGTTCTGGCTATACAAGCTATAGCTGTTGCTGCTTTGAGATTTTGGCCAAAAAGGGAATATTGCTTCCTTTAAAGGGATAGTAATACTTAAAATGTAAAAAAATATGTTGTAGGATTTATCCCCCTGAGTAAAACAAGAGTACTCCCACTGCTGAAAGGTGTTTCATTCAAAAGATATTAATTTTCAAAGTTGAATTTTTTAGGTGCAATATCACAGTGGCCTGAAATTGTACAGTGGAGCTGTTGCTACACCATCCTGTGGAGATTTATGGTCCCGGGACCAAAGCTGTCCATAGGATCGTGTAGCAACAGCGCCACTGTACAATTTCAGGCCACTGTGATATTGCACCTAAAAATTTCAACTTTGAAAATTAATAACTTTTGAATAAAACACCTTTCAGCAGTGGGAGTACCCTTGTTTTACTCAGGGGGATAAACCCTACAACATATTTTTTTTTACATTTTAAGTATTACTATCCCTTTAAGCACTCTCCAGTATTCTATCCATAGCATCCTTTAATGAAGAGATTTCTTCCATTGGACTTGTGTTGCCAAATGGGTGACTGCCACAACAGTCCTTGGTAGGGTAACCCATTGTTTAACTTGTACGTCATCAAATAGAAACATCTTTTGGTATCTTTTATTGCTTTTTTCCCATTCTGAATAAGCAATGTCTTGAATAGAATGGTTCACAGTATAAAAAAAAAACGGTGATGCTTTCTTATTTCCCAAAAAAGGCTGTATGTATTACATTCAAATCTTTCTGAACATCCATAAGAGCCAAGGGCTCTCTCATATTCTTGGGGAATGGATCTATTTTAGCCAAGTTAAATGATCCTGTTTCCTCCATTATCTCCCCTTCTTCTTCTTCAGAGGATTTGTATGGCAAGTCCAAGTCCTGGAAGCTAGGAATGTCTTCTTGATCCTCTACACCCTCATCTGGTCACAGCCTTTTCCATAGCAGTTTTCTACACATCTGGAAAGTGCTGTTGCATAGAATACTTCATCTAGGCCCAAAAAATCTTGACATTGAAAGGGCACAACTTGCTCTGATACCTCTCTTAAACAATCTGGATAAGTTTAGAAGAATCAAATGCAGGCAAAGTTATTAGAGCCTGCACAGCGTCTGTGTTTTGATGCTTTATCCTCTTTGGAATTGGAGGGCTTATTAGGAGTCTTTTTATTGGAGGTTGAGGATTTTGAACCTCTAGATGTACAAACAAGTAGCAGAGGTTATAACTTAAGAGCCTAGGTAAAGTGAAACTACTCACCAGTAAACCATGCCAAAGCAGAAGCTGTCCTTTTAAACAGATAAACAAAACTTTGGCGTGCCTTCCACCAGTGAAACACATGCACTTGGTATTCTGAAAGGAGTAGCTAAAGGAGGGTAATTACGTCACCTCACAAGGTCTGATTAAAGAAACAAAACACAAATATAAATAAAATAATAATAATTAAAACTAAACAAATAAAATCCCCACAGCCAGTCTTGGCAGCCATATACTCATTGACCCCACTAGCCTTGTTTCCTGTCCACTGGCAGCCACAGATCTCTATGTACACTGTCTGGAACCCAAGCCTTGTTCCCTTGACCACTGATAGCCACAAATCTCCGTGTACACTGTCTGACCTCACAACCCCAGCCTTGTTCCCTTGGTAACTGGTAGCAACAGATCCCCACATACACTAACATACACCAGACTTGTTCTCTTGCCCACTAGTAGTCACAGATCCACACTTCCACCAGCCTTGTTACCCTGACCACTGGTAACCGCAGATCATCACATGCACTGCCTGACCCCCTCACTGGGCCCTATGGCCCCTGTTAGCTATAGATACCTCATATACATTGTCTGACCCCCTACCCAGCCTGGTTCTGTTGGTAGTCACAGAACCCCACGTACATTGTCTAACGCCCCCCAAAACCAGGTTTCACTGGTAGTCATATATACACTGGGTCCTGCCAAACCTGATTCCACTAGTAGTCACAGAACTACACTCTGATGGCTTACCAAAGGATCAAGGCTGCACTAAGAATCACACACACTGTCTGTTTCGCCAGCCTTGTTCTGCTAGGCCCCGAAGGAAGGTTCTCCTTTCTAATGCAAAGCCTGGATCTTAAATTTTTGGTCTTGCTCCTAGAGTCAAACCAAATTTCTCAACCGCTGCCTTAGCCTGAAGGCATTTTGCATTATCACTAAAAAAATATTAGAAAATAATGGGTCCTAAACAGTTCATGGAGGTACCTCACAAGTAACACGACCTTCCTCTGAATACTATCCATTCATTTCAACCTTACGTCTCCTATCACTCACCCATTTGCCTTATCCATTCAACTATTTTTACATCTTAACCCAAACACTGTAATCTATTAATCTGTCTTTTATGAAGGATATTGTCAAATGCCTTACTGAAATCTAGATAAGCTGTATGTACTGCTCCTCTCAGGTCAGTGATACCACTGAGCATTTTCATCAGTGGTATCATGTTTTGACAAAGCTGCAGTAGATAACACTTACTGTTCACTATTAGCGTCATCACTCATTAGACCATGTACAAGGTGAGGATGCAAGGGTATTTGGGCTACCGAAGACAGCTGGGTCTTGACCCCATGGAAGTAGTAGGGGACACAGCACAAGAGGGGAAAAGATATCCTGAATACTCTCTAGGAAGCCCCATTTGGCATGAGGAACAATATTTGAGGAGGGTAAGAGACGCTCCTGAGTCCTTTGATTTGGTTTTACCCACATGCAGCTTAGAGACTGACATACATCCAGTAAAGTGCCCCACGCTACTCACCTGCTAGGAGTATCCCCATAACACACAGCACCCTTAAAATCCCAGAAATACACTAATCTGACAAGTGAAGGGTTAATCTGGAGAAGGAGAGCAAGAAGAGTCTGTCTCTGCATAGGATAAGCAAGATAGAAGTAAAATGGTCACTGACAAACTGACATCCAATCAGAAGAAACCCAGCAAAATGGGCATTCTGGGAAACATAGCATTCTCTGTTACTGTTGCCTAGCAAAGCCTACAACTCCATTTATGGAACTGCCACGAGCCCCCTGGACACTCAGGAAGTGGACCGAATAATATGGCATGAGGAGACAAGGAGAAAAAGCCCTCTCTGACCGCTGCATCTCATAAGGTTGCGGAGATATGTCCCAAAGAAACATTACCCACAAAAGACAATTGAGCCAAGATGGCAGCAGCGGCGGGCGGGCGCCCATTAAAGAAGCTGCTACATTAAAATCGGAAAGAATTACAAAACTCACTCAGAGATCTAAAAACCCCAGGGACCATCAAGGAGGAAAATGAAACTAAGTTACAAGTGGGAGAGAAAAGTGAAGACAAACTCACAAAGCCACCAAAATAGCAGTGAAATTGTTAACCCTACAGAAAAACAGCCATCCTTACTCCAAAGTCCCCTGCAAGTAACAGTGAATAAATATACCCCAAGTGAGTGCCACAGCATACCAATGTTCATAACACCCCTGTATGGAGAGGCAACATGACTGGGACAGAAGTGAACCTGTCTTCAGGTTACCATTGTTAGAGAGAAGATACAAAGCCCCAAGAGAACTCTGTTGTGAGGGGAAAACTTACAAGGGTCCACAAAGCACCTGTGAACTGGTCAGTCCACTTAGTAAACTCAGTAATGGTAACCTGCCTAATGGGAGATTATACAGCCCCATATCTAAGAAGGAAACACATGAATTCTGGGAGTTAGTAGTTGGGGAGGAGGGTTGAGCTGGAGGAGGACGGAGTCTCCACCCATAAGACTGTCTTTTGAGATGTGTCCTGCCCTCCAGGAGGAGGGACTCAACTCCCATGGTACCTGTGTTCCATAGTGGACGTAATAGAAAAAAAAGTCAAACCTATGCATAGGCTAGTATGCTCTTCTACCCCATCTACTCTTTTCTTAAGCAAGGATAGTGGCTCATTGTACCATTATGCCTGCTTCCCTGGTCAGACAAGGTTGGAGCAGGGCTTGTCACTCTAAAGAAAAGGCTATGACATAGTCAATAAAACTGTTCAAAGGATTACATGTCTTTTGACTTAATACATTTTGTACTAGCAGTACATGCTAAGTCAAAACAAAATATTATGCTCCCTAAATAGTGGCTTATTAGTAGTAGTTTTAGGGCACTTTTTCGCACTGGCAGCATAACTGTAGCAGCCCTCAGCTAGAGTATTGTCACCCATGTTCTTGCAATCACCACCACTTGAGTTCCACCAATGATTCAGATGCAACAGGCGCTTGTCTGACATCAGGCCCACATGAGTACCAGCTAGTGGCCACATGTGTCAGCCACTCATTGAAGGTTGCTAAGAACATCTCAACCACCATCGAAACTCATGTGAAAGGTCTTCAGTTAGCCCCATAGGACACTCAGCAAAACTTTTTTTACTGCATTTTACTCCATTAATGTGTGAACACAGTAAAGATGCAGCACGATGGACTATACCATGTCTGAAAGGCACCGTAGCACGTTATGTTAAAATGAATAAATAAATAAATAAAAATCTCTGTTTGATTTCTGAGGCATGACTTCACAGATCTGGTTGGACTCTAGGACACAGTCCAAAAATGCATTAGCTCTCGGACCTTGTTACAAACCCACAAACAAAATGATCCAACTGGAGTTCAACTAGGACTGTCTAAACTTACATTACAAATACAAGTTAAGGACTGAATAAAATATTTTGTAAAGATTGTAGGTGGAAATAAATAACATTTAAAATAACATAACCCAATTTCATTTTAGGTGTTAGTGTTCCTCTAACCCATTGAAAGCTAGGAGGGTGTCAAAAAAGCAGTAGAACCCCAAAAACCTTGATACTCATTCTGCAGTGAACCATAAACCAGGGATGGTAATTCTTAATATGGAAAAAGAAAATGTATGTAAATATATATATATACATACATATGCACACACACACACAAAGTATTAATGGAAAAGGCACAATATCCTAAATTCCCATCATCATATATAATAATTCACTAGGATGTTTGTCAGAAGCCATCATGTGCAGTAGAGACTGCCAGAACGCACAGAATGCTGGGAGCACATAATGTTGGGAGGTGTAGGAATGCCGGAAGTTCTGTGCTGGGAGTATTCTGTGCTTTCGGGCAGTCTCTACAGTGCATGACTGCATCGGTGGCAGAACGCAGAGCAGGACCGGCCTCTTAACCCTTTGAGTGCCAGAGGGGTATGCAACGCATTGCACTTGGCCCGTGTACACGGGCTTTTACACTAGTATATAAAAAAAAAAAAAAAAAAAATAGTAAAATTGCTACTATCTTCAAGCCCCAATAGTGCTAAGAGCCAGGAAACAAATACAAGGAGAGCGCAAAATACTCAAAATAAATATATATTGAATACACAAAGTAGACAGCAATATAAAAATTACATAATCACCTAGACCTATATTAAAAGTCAATATTATGTGAGCTCACAAATCACCCCCGTAGTTGGATTATGAAATGAGGTGATAACTGTGTTGACAACAAATGAGACCAATAGCCTCATAAGCCACTGAACCGACCTTGCTTACTGCAACTTTACTGCAATCCTGAGGTAATGCAGAAAAGTTATAGCATAATAGACTTTGGGGCAATACAACGAGGTGATAACTGCCTATATGAAAGGCACCATAGTCTAGCACAGTGTTTCTCAATGTTAGTCCGCGGGGCACTCTAACAGTGCAGGTTTTCAGGTTGTTCCTGCTTAATCACAGATGAGCAATTAGTGGCTCAGTCATTGCAACTGATTCACCTGTGATTAATTAGGGAGATCATGAAAACATGACCTGTTGGTGTGCCCCGAGGACTGGAGCAGAGAATCACTGGTCTAGCATATTCACTTTCACCATGGGCAACAGATTGCATTGGTGATGCCCTTGTGAAAGAAGCCATAAACTATTTAAACACATATAATTATATGGGGAGTGGGTTTCCACACACTCCTTTTTTATCACAACATGAAAAGAGAGAGAAGAGGTGTCCCACTTGTCCCCCTCACTCTTTACATGTCCTCCACAGATTCACACACTTCCAACAGAGAGGCAGGATTGTAGACCCCTGCCTCTTCACTTTTTTTAGTCTAACTGAACTGATATAACCACAGCATTAGACTCTAAAGAGAATGCTTTCTGGATTCATTTCTATGGGGACAGCAGTCTAATTAGAGTCTAATAGTGTGATCAAGAGACCACAGCTCAGGAAGATGCAGGGAGACAGGAATCCACCTCTTTGTTTAATGTGAATAAAGGGAATGGGTGGAGCCAACTAGAGGGGTGATTCACTGAGCAGTGATAAAGAGTTGATAAAGTGACTTCACCAGTTTATCACTTCTCCAATTCCTATGTTATGCACTAAGAGTTCTTCAACTTTGGAGATCTTATAGGCTCCATAGAATAACATAGGAACTGGAGAAGTGGTAAACTGGAGAAGTCATCTGCACATCATTATCACGGCTTAGTGAATCTCACCCTAGGAATTTTAGGAACCAGTGAAGCTGTAAAGGTATCTGTACTGCAATATGCCAGACAGTTTCTGGTCTTGTGTGATGCAAGTCCCAGTAAAGCCTTTTGTATCAGGCTTGAAAGTCTCACACAGAAGGTCTATGGATATGAGCATGTAAACCCAAGGAGTTTGTGGCTGAATTCAAGCTGAATAGGGGGGCATTTTCTCACCCCCCCAAATGGCTGATAGAGGCCATTATGGGGCCACACCGAAAAGCCATGGGTTTTTTGCAAAGTCTGCTCCTATTAGGGAAGACCTAATGAAATATGATAATTAGAAAATGTGATAATTGCCCTTTAAAGGAACATGAACACCCCCCACCCCAAAAATGAAACTGTTTGATATTACTTTAAATATCAAGTACTTACAGCAAGCATAAATAAAAATGAATTATTTATATGTTTCATTTGTAAAATATATAATCTACATAGACATTTTTAATGCATGTGTAAGGTCTAGTACAGAGAGCATGTATTTAATGTTGTGTGTACTGCTTATATGGAGAGATCAGAGTCTCAGTTAATTGAATGAGGTTAATGAACATTACCCTCTTCTCTTGTATTCAGAAAGACTTATCTCAGCTGATTTACAGATAACCCTGAACAAACAATAGAAACAGTGGGAAAGGCAGGAATATCTACTCCATCAGGGAGTAGGCAAGATTAGATTTCAGGCCTTATAAGGAAAAACAAGTTTTTCAGATAGTAGTGCACAAGTCTATTCAATACCACTCTGGCACTCACAGGGCTAAAGTAAGTAAGTGGAAGTTTATTATCAGGTTGTGTTAATATTCCCTTGAGCGTGCTTAACATGCATTACACCTTGTGTATGTTTTTTTCCAAAGGATGCATTGACATAATAAATCACAGGCATGGGTCAAAACAGCAAGGATCATCTTGACACACACAGTGTGCTGATGTGTTAAAATAAACATACCAGCCAAAAACTTGAGCCTTTGTAAGAATGTCCACTCCACTGGTTCTCAAGATGATGAATATAATTTTATATGAAATGGTCTTAGGAAAACACACAAAAACAAAACCTGAGAAATTGCCATGTTTATGGGATGGAACAATTTATACGCAAGCAAGTGTGATATGACTAAACTAAATGTGATAGAATTGACTGAAACATGGTAATAATTCCACAACAAAGAGCACAATGTATGGAAGGATACAATGTATCCACACAGTAACACCAGACCTTTTGCATAAATCCCCTCACTTCCTTTAGGATTGTAAACTCTGTCAAAGAGATGTCTCTTAATCTGGTTAACAATGCATTGTTAACATCCTTGTATCCACTGTACAATGCTTTTATGTCTTGTTTCTTTATCTCACAGTGCTGTGGAAATTGTTGACTCTTTATAAACAAATTTATAAAAAAAAACAACAAACACCACATATGAAAATTGCAAATTCTTTAATTTGGATTGGATTATATTATATATTAATAGCCTAATTCCGTAGTTCTCAAACTGTGACCAATGGAAGCCCAGGGTTCCGTATAGAAGTAGGAGAGGTTCCACAGAACACATTTTTTGTAAAGGAGACCAACAATGGTACAAAACTCATGTAGCAGGCAATGAGACTGAGGTACTAAGAAAAACTAGACCTACAGAGCAAACAAACTGAATTACAGAGAACAAGTGAAAAAGAGAGTCCAATTTATTCATATTGGGCTTTTAACCCATCAGATCCTAGAGGGGTTTCCAGTTCTATGCCATGTATTGTGATATTTCTCTAGCAATACAGTGGGCTAAAATACTTTAGAATCAGTTTGGGACATTTTATTTCTCCTCTGTATTTCTGTTGGTTATCTTCAGAATCACTCCACTTAACTATATCATCTTCAGTGTATGTGTGGACTACTGTTGGACATGTGGTAATAGTTACATGAAATTTTAGTTTAATAATTTTGTATTAATGCTACTTCTACCACAAGCTAGCACTTAAATACATTTGATATTGATACCAGGTTCCCTTGGCTGCTGGATGTACCCAATGTTAGCAATACATTGGATTTGTCCCTAGCACCCAAAGAGTCACAGGGTTAGGTTTTTAGGGTACCACTGAGATTATGTGTGAAACCCAAAAATGTTCCAGCACAGAAAAAAGAAAAACACATCTAAGAACCACTGGCCAAATTTAAAGTGACAGTAAACCTCCTCTTTGACTTCACATATTCTACACTCCCATATGTAAAGGCAAGTTGTTTATACTTTTTTACACGTTTATGTTCTGGACACTGGGTTTCTGAATTTCAGCTTCCAGAGAGCTTTCCGATAAGGACATGAAAACATGGAGAATAATAAAATGTTGAAATATCCATGCAACACTAAGTGCTCTGTATCATGCTATGAGAGACAGGCTTTTCTGCTGAAAAGATAGTGTAAATTTGTATTATTGCTCTTCTCTTCTCAGTCAGTGAAGATAAAGGCAATTTGCATTTACATAGTACCACGTGCACAATAGTTAAAACAAAAAAGGGGACTGTCGCTTTAATGTGCAGATATGAAATATTGACAATCCTTAGTAAAAATATGAACTAAAGATTTCTATGAATGAAAACATCTGGACCAAAGGGCAATATTACAAACGCGTGTTTAATTAATTGGTAATTAAATTGCTTGCATTTGTATTTTCTTACATTTGATTCAATATCCAAGACACATCTAGACGACGGTCACATATGTGGATTAAGACATGGTGTATTGGGTAGACAGCATTCTATATTATAGAACGATACGTATATCAATGTGTTCTAACCCTACCCATCAAATACACTTACGTCCTCATGTGCAAATCAGATCCCTTTGTTTATAACCCATTGCCACAGGGAACCCTCCTATCTCTCTCGTAACTTCACGCTAAGGCCATGAATCAGTTAACGCTTTGATTGCCAGGAGGCGTTTCCAACCGCCCTTGGGCATTTAAAACGTTAATATTCGGTCCATAATTACACAGTGATATAAAGAATATTTATGGAAACCCACGATTAACAGAGAAAAAAAAACTTTTAACGGTTTAGATGCCATACACGTATCCAACGCATTGCAAAACAATGCGTTTGAAACCTCTGACAATCAAAGTGTTAAATGCAAGAGCCTACGTTTGTTTATCCTACAAATCGTGACATTTGCATAGCTTTTTTATGTGCTATAAACACTGCACAAACCATACACAACAACACAATTCTATAATATATATGATGTGCTAACAATAATTAAACAAAATAAACATTTACTACAAGAGCGCCCATTGTTATGTTTGATTAAATAAAAATATACTAATTAAATAATTTTTATGTGTTATGGCGTAGGAATCTATAATTATTCAGATGTAAAAATGAAACTAGATTAGTAAATATATGCGGGTGTTGCAGGAGAGTAGGAAGAGGATACCCCACAACAATTTGGGGATCATACATTCTAATCCCATCGACTCCCACCTACCATTTAAATGGCTGAAGATGTTTACGATTTAAATTCTCTTTCAAGGAAGTCGGATCCCAAAGCTGTTACATTGTAGCCATTTTGGGTGCGCTGGTAACGCGAGATGTTATTGGATGAGGAATAGAGACAAGGAAGTGTGTTGTGGTAATGGAGGGGTCTAGTTGCGTGGGGAAACGTTGGAGGCATGTCTGTATTATTGTCTAATGGAGATACAGATTTTGCATTCATTTAGTTACTCTACACAAGGATCCCTGTAAATATTCAGAAACCGTATAGGGATAATGAGTAGACCGCATAAGGCAGTGAGCGGATCATATACAAACTATATGGAAGCAGGGCTGCAATGTTTTATCCCTTTAACCACTGAGTGTCACCATAATGCAATGCGTCGCACTTTCCTCTGGCACACATATGGTTAACCCCTTAAGGAAGAGGGGGAGCGTAGTAACGCATGGTGAAGTACATCTATCTGGGCCATAAATCTTTGTATGCCAGAGAGGTAACCAACGCACCGCGTTGCGATGTGTTGGACAGCTCTGGCTCTTACTGGATTAAGAACGACAGAGAAGCGTTCAATGCATAATGAAGCACCGTTTTGTACAACCTTTGGTCCTTAAAGGACTAGTGAAGCAATCCAACTGCAACATGGGGATCACAAACATTCCCATTAATTTAAATGGGCTAAAAAGGATTCCAATGCATTACAGTTTGTGTCTGATACCTCTATCATTATCTAATTTGCTGCTAAGCCTGTCCACTCCCCACCCCCAGAGCTAATCATGTTTACACAATTTTGTTGCAGTTTGCATCCAAACGTTTTTTGTGTGCTTTCCTGTAAACAAACCCCACGTCATACATCCTTTTTTTTTTTTTTCTTTTTTTTAATACGATTCAGTTGGTTTGTGTATGTCCTTTACCCAGAATGCAATTTTTTTCTGAAATTATAATTACGTGAATGACAAGCAATTGTCCTGGTGTGTATATTTTCTGTGTTCCACTTGTAAATAAATGCTTATTGTTGTACATTTTGTATTGACTCACCTTTCTAAAACATCAACATTTTAATTTTTTTGTGTATGATGTCCTATAAAAATTAGGAATTTTTATTATTTATTTATTTTTGCACTATTCTTAATTTTATGCACAAAATAAGAAGAAATTTGCAGAAGAGCCCTGGAGACAAGAGAAAAAAAATTGTCTTTAAAAATCAAACTTTTAACTTTAAGAGTTGAAATTTTGATATCAAAATGCAAAATTCTGACTTTAAAGGCTCTATTTAAAGGGATAGTAATACTTTGTTTTATCTTTATTTTATTTTGGAGGCTTTGAAAAAACATGAAGAACCATATAAGTCTTATCTCTCAAACAAAGTTTCCCCTCCCACCCCTTTTACCTAGTGTAAGCCATCTCTTCTCAGATTTGGAATGTAAGACCAACAGATAACAGAAGGGGACAATCTTCTTCCTATGAGAACAATGAAAGCCCTGCCCCCCTTGACAAGTTTTTCAGGTTTTTCCCTTATCTTAATTGGAGATTGTCCCTCTCTGCAATCTACCTGGGCACCTCCCTTCTGATCTGGCTGAACAGTGTTACAGTAGTAAAAGGGGAGGGAGTGGGATATTTTGTCATTGAATTACTCTTGAACTACAACTCTGACAGAATTGAAATAACACTCTCCAAAGTTCAAATACTATGATGATTAATTAGAGCTGCTTTTATTATGAAACATTACTATCCCTTTAAACAACACCCCCCCCCCCCCGTTGCATAAAAAAGAAACTGCCAGAAGTTTTTCAAACCTGCTAAGCAATTCAATTACCAGTGCTATGAAAAAATACTGGCAGAAAAAACACATTGGGCGCTAACGTTAGCATCTACTTGTTCCCGTTAAAGGGACAGTAATGTCTCATAAAAACATTTTATACTTTTATAGAGCAGAAGAAAATAAGAAGAATGGTGCAAACCTTATCTCTCAAACTGGCTATGGTTTTAGAGATATTTCCACTGAAAGTTCCCCCCTCTCGCTCTTTCACCTGATGTCAGCTGCAAAATTGTGGTATTGCAAAATAATTACTTCATTGGAAATGTCTACACAGTGTGCCTGGTTTGCAGTCACACTTTGTAGACATTTCCAATGAAGTAATTCTTTTGCAATACCGCGATTTCGGCTCTGCTGCAGAGCCACCAGCTGGTCCCCGGAATGGAATCTCCTGCTGTCAGCTAGATCCTGACGTCAGGAGAAGGAGAGAGGGGGCGACCTTTCAGTGCAAATATCTCTCAAACCATACTGCTTTGAGAGATAGGGTTTGCACCATTCTTCTTGTTTTCTTCTGCTCTACAAAAATATAAAAGTTTATATGGGACATTACAGTCCCTTTAAAACACGTTTCAACATCACCCATTTTGTCATTCATTTCCATCCGTTAGGCCTTAAAATGCTCTAACTGGTGAAAATCTGCACCCATTTCTTTTTGGGCGCAGAGTCCCTTAGCGCATGTTTAGTCCTGCTAATGCAGGAACTGAAGGAAAAAAAAACACCCCAAAAAAACCTAAGTCACCAAGTGGATGTATTGATATGGGGCCCTAAGCACCATATCAATAGATCCAAAGCACTCCTAAAATGTGTGAAATATTAGTAGAATTGTATGCTTACTCGGGGTGGGCGAAAGGTCCTGTCATGTTCCCAAAAATTGTCCAAAGAGAAAAAAGTGCCAGTGCAAAATCAGACTCATGTCCATGTGTAACCCATATAATAAAGTGGTAACAGTGCAATCGCAAATGAATACCAAAAAAGCAAAGCAATGTAATAATACAATCAATTCCGTAGGAAATACAAAGTCACAGTGAGATGTGGTCCAATCCAGATCACCCAGAGACTGCATCTATCCCAACGCATGTTGCCTAAACCAGCTTCGTCAGGAAATATATATTTTTTGCTTCTTTTGGTAAAGTGGTAACAGTCAGGGGCGGACTGACCATACGGGCATTCGGTCACGGACCGAGGGCCCGTGACTGAAGGGGGCCCGCCGCCGCCACTTCCAGCGCTGCTCAGCTGCTCTCAAACCACATGAGGGGGCATGATGGTGGAAGGGGCGATGTGGAGATGGGGGCATTGTGCAAGGGGCATTGTGGAGATGAAGGGGGCATTGTGGAGATGAAGGGGGCAATGTGGAGATAGGGGCATTGTGGAGATGAAGGGGACAATGAGGAGATAGGGGCATTGTGGAGATGAAGGGGACAATGAGGAGATAGGGGCATTGTGGAGATGAAGGGGACAATGAGGAGATAGGGGCATTGTGGAGATGAAGGGGACAATGTGGAGATAGGGGCATTGTGGAGATGAAGGGGTCAATGAGGAGATAGGGGCATTGTGGAGATGAAGGGGACAATGTGGAGATGAAGGGGACAATGTGGAGATGAAGGGGGCATTGTGGAGATGGGGGCAGTGTGCAGATAGGGGGCATTGTGGAGATGAAGGGGGCATTGTGGAGATGAAGGGGGCAATGTGGAGATGGGGGCATTGTGGAGATGAAGGGGGCACTGTGGAGATGAAGGGGGCACTGTGGAGATGAAGGGGACAATGAGGAGATAGGGGCATTGTGGAGATGAAGGGGACAATGTGGAGATAGGGGCATTGTGGAGATGAAGGGGTCAATGAGGAGATAGGGGCATTGTGGAGATGAAGGGGACAATGTGGAGATGAAGGGGGCATTGTGGAGATGGGGGCAGTGTGCAGATAGGGGGCATTGTGGAGATGAAGGGGGCAATGTGGAGATGGGGGCATTGTGGAGATGAAGGGGGCACTGTGGAGATGAAGGGGGCACTGTGGAGATGAAGGGGACAATGAGGAGATAGGGGCATTGTGGAGATGAAGGGGACAATGTGGAGATAGGGGCATTGTGGAGATGAAGGGGTCAATGAGGAGATAGGGGCATTGTGGAGATGAAGGGGACAATGTGGAGATGAAGGGGACAATGTGGAGATGAAGGGGGCATTGTGGAGATGGGGGCAGTGTGGAGATAGGGGGCATTGTGGAGATGAAGGGGGCATTGTGGAGATGAAGGGGGCAATGTGGAGATGGGGGCATTGTGGAGATGAAGGGGGCACTGTGGAGATGAAGGGGGCACTGTGGAGATGAAGGGGGCAATGTGGAGATGAAGGGGGCATTGTGGAGATGAAGGGGCAATGTGTAGATTTCTGCAGGGGGCCCAGACCTCTTTTTGGACCAGGGGCCCTGGGTCCTGTCAGTCCGCCCCTGGTAACAGTTCAATCATGAATGAATACCAGAAAAGTAAAACATATATATATATATCCCCTGAGAAAGCCGGTTTAGGCAACGCACGTTTGGATGGATGCAGTCTCTGAGGGGTTATCTGGATTGGGCCACATCTCATTGTGACTTTGTGTTTCCTACTGATAAGTGTTGATTGTATTATTACATTGTTTTGCTTTTTTGGTATTCATTTGTGATTACACTGTTACCACTTTATTTTAGGGTTTACACATAGGCATGGGTCTGATTTTGCACTAGCACTTTTTTTTGTCTTTGGACAATTTTTTGGATTTATTCTTCAGTACATATTACTGTTCCCAGTGAGATGTCATATTAATTGCCATTACTGTAACATTTGTATTATTATCTATGGGTTGTACATGTTATTTGGTCCTATTGGTCCCCCTCATATATGTTTTTAATTGTTTTTATTGATTCACTATATATATTTCCTTTGATATGTTCAATAAAATATGTCCATTTTTGATATATTAAATTGGGTTGTGTGCCTCATTTAAGAGCTTGCTTTTTTTCCCCTGCTATGATGTTTCTTTAGTCTCGGAGTGCACCTGCTAGGTAGCTGTTATTACCCCCAATACTTCATATTGCCTTGTGCTAATCACAGTTTCTATATATACATTTGGGAATTTAAAACACACGATGGACGCATGGGGGGGTACTTGCCCCCCCCACACAATTACCCCCTCCATATAAACAAAAGGGGCTGGATGGGCTGGCCTGGTGGTCATTTTATGGCTCCCCCCACCAGGAAAAATATCTACTGATGCCCCTGGATGGACGTTTGGCCATAAGTCAGATTCTTTGTCCCAACGTCTGTTGTGTTTTCAGTTGGAAAGGCAATTGAATTTATCTGTTACCAGATTTTTGCTGTATTGCCCTACTGGCTGTTTTACCGTCCTCAATTGAATCGAGGCCTTAAAGTGAAAATTTTAATTTTCTTTTCTCTTGCCCCAGGGCTCTTCAGTAGAAATAAACCATATATCCCTACATTATATATATATTTTTATGATTGCACAAAACTAAAATTTCTAGGAATGATGAGTCACATTTTTACTACAGGGCATGTTCTGCTATAAATGTAGCAGAAGATGGCACTATAATTATAAAACATACACATACTGAACACCTTGATACAAATTTTTGGGACAGAGACAGAAAAATCAGGGAATATAATTTGATAGCCAAGTTTAAGAAGGAGACTGGTGAAGTAAAATGATACTTTATTGGCTCAAGGATGCAAACTTTCAGAACAACGTAGGTCTCTTCTTCAGGCATAATAAGAATGTCTGTGGAATAAGATTCTTGAAAACGAGAGAAATCTCAATGTATTCTTCCTGGTAAAACATTTTCTAAGTAAAAATAAATAATAAAAATACCTATAAAGATGATTGATGATGACAGTAAACAATTAAACATTTCAAATATTATATTCAACTGTTCATATTGTGATTTTTTTTAAAGGAAGCATACTAGTGTTGAGCGAGCATGCTCGGCCGATGCGCGGATCGGCTCGAGCATCGCTCTGCTCGGCACATGGCGGTACTCGTACGAGTACCGCATGTGCTCGCCCGCCATGTTCGGGTCTCCTCCCCGCACGTTTTGCGGCTGCTGCGCAGCCAATAAACGTGCAGGGAGGCTCTGACATCAGTGTAATGCCAGCAGCCATGTTGGCTGCTGGCATTACACTGATTGGCTGGCCAGAACCCGTGGTCGGGTGCTGTATAGCACCTGACCAGCGAGTTCGGCTCAGTCTTAGCCAGGGAGAGATGAGGATAGGAAGGGAAAGTCAGTGTAGGGAGAAAAAAAGCAAATTTGTGAAAAAAAAAGAACCAAAAGTCCTTTTTAGGACTACTGTGTGTGGGGGCAGCAGTTTATTTTGTGTGGGGGGAAAAAACAAAAAAAAAAAAATTTCATATATTCTGTTTAGTGTGCAAAGTTGCAGATTAGAGCACATTCTGTTTAGTGTGCAAAGTTGCAGATTAGAGCACATTCTGTTTAGTGTGCAAAGTTGCAGATTAGAGCACATTCTGTTTAGTGTGCAAAGTTGCAGATTAGAGCACATTCTGTTTAGTGTGCAAAGTTGCAGATTAGAGCACATTCTGTTAAGTCTTCAAACTAAAATATCAAAGTCACATATTCCATTCAGTGTGCGTCACCGCAGTTTAGCAGCACATTCTGTGTACTGTGCAGAGTTGCAGAATAGGAAGAAATACTGTTAAGTCTTCAAACTAAAATATCAAAGTCACATATTCCATTCAGTGTGCTTCGCCGCAGTTTAGCAGCACATTCTGTGTACTGTGCAGAGTTGCAGAATAGGAAGAAATACTGTTAAGTCTTCAAACTAAAATATCAAAGTCACATATTCCATTCAGTGTGCTTCGCCGCAGTTTAGCAGCACATTCTGTGTACTGTGCAGAGTTGCAGAATAGGAAGAAATACTGTTAAGTCTTCAAACTAAAATATCAAAGTCACATATTCCATTCAGTGTGCTTCGCCGCAGTTTAGCAGCACATTCTGTGTACTGTGCAGAGTTGCAGAATAGGAAGAAATACTGTTAAGTCTTCAAACTAAAATATCAAAGTCACATATTCCATTCAGTGTGCTTCGCCGCAGTTTAGCAGCACATGCTGTGTACTGTGCAGAGTTGCAGAATAGGAAGAAATACTGTTAAGTCTTCAAACTAAAATATCAAAGTCACATATTCCATTCAGTGTGCTTCGCCGCAGTTTAGCAGCACATTCTGTGTACTGTGCACAGTTGCAGAATAGGAAGAAATACTGTTAAGTCTTCAAACTAAAATATCAAAGTCACATATTCCATTCAGTGTGCTTCGCCGCAGTTTAGCAGCCTATTCTGTGTACTCTGCACAGTTGCAGAATAGGAAGAAATACTGTTAAGTCTTCAAACTCAAATATCAAAGTCACATATTCCATTCAGTGTGCGTCACCGCAGTTTAGCAGCCTATTCTGTGTACTCTGCACAGTTGCAGAATAGGAAGAAATACTGTTAAGTCTTCAAACTCAAATATCAAAGTCACATATTCCATTCAGTGTGCGTCACCGCAGTTTAACAGCCTATTCTGTGTACTCTGCACAGTTGCAGAATAGGAAGAAATACTGTTAAGTCTTCAAACTAAAATATCAAAGTCACATATTCCATTCAGTGTGCTTCGCCGCAGTTTAGCAGCCTATTCTGTGTACTCTGCACAGTTGCAGAATAGGAAGAAATACTGTTAAGTCTTCAAACTCAAATATCAAAGTCACATATTCCATTCAGTGTGCTTCGCCGCAGTTTAGCAGCACATTCTGTGTACTGTGCAGAGTTGCAGAATAGGAAGAAATACTGTTAAGTCTTCAAACTAAAATACCAAAGTCACATATTCCATTCAGTGTGCTTCGCCGCAGTTTAGCAGCACATGCTGTGTACTGTGCAGAGTTGAAGAATAGGAAGAAATACTGTTAAGTCTTCAAACTAAAATATCAAAGTCACATATTCCATTCAGTGTGCTTCGCCGCAGTTTAGCAGCACATTCTGTGTACTGTGCACAGTTGCAGAATAGGAAGAAATACTGTTAAGTCTTCAAACTAAAATATCAAAGTCACATATTCCATTCAGTGTGCTTCGCCGCAGTTTAGCAGCCTATTCTGTGTACTCTGCACAGTTGCAGAATAGGAAGAAATACTGTTAAGTCTTCAAACTAAAATATCAAAGTCACATATTCCATTCAGTGTGCTTCGCCGCAGTTTAGCAGCCTATTCTGTGTACTCTGCACAGTTGCAGAATAGGAAGAAATACTGTTAAGTCTTCAAACTCAAATATCAAAGTCACATATTCCATTCAGTGTGCGTCACCGCAGTTTAGCAGCCTATTCTGTGTACTCTGCACAGTTGCAGAATAGGAAGAAATACTGTTAAGTCTTCAAACTCAAATATCAAAGTCACATATTCCATTCAGTGTGCTTCGCCGCAGTTTAGCAGCCTATTCTGTGTACTCTGCACAGTTGCAGAATAGGAAGAAATACTGTTAAGTCTTCAAACTCAAATATCAAAGTCACATATTCCATTCAGTGTGCGTCACCGCAGTTTAGCAGCCTATTCTGTGTACTCTGCACAGTTGCAGAATAGGAAGAAATACTGTTAAGTCTTCAAACTAAAATATCAAAGTCACATATTCCATTCAGTGTGCTTCGCCGCAGTTTAGCAGCCTATTCTGTGTACTCTGCACAGTTGCAGAATAGGAAGAAATACTGTTAAGTCTTCAAACTAAAATATCAAAGTCACATATTCCATTCAGTGTGCTTCGCCGCAGTTTAGCAGCCTATTCTGTGTACTCTGCACAGTTGCAGAATAGGAAGAAATACTGTTAAGTCTTCAAACTAAAATATCAAAGTCACATATTCCATTCAGTGTGCTTCGCCGCAGTTTAGCAGCCTATTCTGTGTACTCTGCACAGTTGCAGAATAGGAAGAAATACTGTTAAGTCTTCAAACTAAAATATCAAAGTCACATATTCCATTCAGTGTGCTTCGCCGCAGTTTAGCAGCACATTCTGTGTACTGTGCAGAGTTGCAGAATAGGAAGAAATACTGTTAAGTCTTCAAACTAAAATATCAAAGTCACATATTCCATTCAGTGTGCTTCGCCGCAGTTTAGCAGCACATGCTGTGTACTGTGCAGAGTTGCAGAATAGGAAGAAATACTGTTAAGTCTTCAAACTAAAATATCAAAGTCACATATTCCATTCAGTGTGCTTCGCCGCAGTTTAGCAGCACATTCTGTGTACTGTGCACAGTTGCAGAATAGGAAAAAATACTGTTAAGTCTTCAAACTAAAATATCAAAGTCACATATTCCATTCAGTGTGCTTCGCCGCAGTTTAGCAGCCTATTCTGTGTACTCTGCACAGTTGCAGAATAGGAAGAAATACTGTTAAGTCTTCAAACTCAAATATCAAAGTCACATATTCCATTCAGTGTGCGTCACCGCAGTTTAGCAGCCTATTCTGTGTACTCTGCACAGTTGCAGAATAGGAAGAAATACTGTTAAGTCTTCAAACTCAAATATCAAAGTCACATATTCCATTCAGTGTGCGTCACCGCAGTTTAGCAGCCTATTCTGTGTACTCTGCACAGTTGCAGAATAGGAAGAAATACTGTTAAGTCTTCAAACTAAAATATCAAAGTCACATATTCCATTCAGTGTGCTTCGCCGCAGTTTAGCAGCCTATTCTGTGTACTCTGCACAGTTGCAGAATAGGAAGAAATACTGTTAAGTCTTCAAACTCAAATATCAAAGTCACATATTCCATTCAGTGTGCTTCGCCGCAGTTTAGCAGCACATTCTGTGTACTGTGCAGAGTTGCAGAATAGGAAGAAATACTGTTAAGTCTTCAAACTAAAATACCAAAGTCACATATTCCATTCAGTGTGCTTCGCCGCAGTTTAGCAGCACATGCTGTGTACTGTGCAGAGTTGAAGAATAGGAAGAAATACTGTTAAGTCTTCAAACTAAAATATCAAAGTCACATATTCCATTCAGTGTGCTTCGCCGCAGTTTAGCAGCACATTCTGTGTACTGTGCACAGTTGCAGAATAGGAAGAAATACTGTTAAGTCTTCAAACTAAAATATCAAAGTCACATATTCCATTCAGTGTGCTTCGCCGCAGTTTAGCAGCCTATTCTGTGTACTCTGCACAGTTGCAGAATAGGAAGAAATACTGTTAAGTCTTCAAACTAAAATATCAAAGTCACATATTCCATTCAGTGTGCTTCGCCGCAGTTTAGCAGCCTATTCTGTGTACTCTGCACAGTTGCAGAATAGGAAGAAATACTGTTAAGTCTTCAAACTCAAATATCAAAGTCACATATTCCATTCAGTGTGCGTCACCGCAGTTTAGCAGCCTATTCTGTGTACTCTGCACAGTTGCAGAATAGGAAGAAATACTGTTAAGTCTTCAAACTCAAATATCAAAGTCACATATTCCATTCAGTGTGCTTCGCCGCAGTTTAGCAGCCTATTCTGTGTACTCTGCACAGTTGCAGAATAGGAAGAAATACTGTTAAGTCTTCAAACTCAAATATCAAAGTCACATATTCCATTCAGTGTGCGTCACCGCAGTTTAGCAGCCTATTCTGTGTACTCTGCACAGTTGCAGAATAGGAAGAAATACTGTTAAGTCTTCAAACTAAAATATCAAAGTCACATATTCCATTCAGTGTGCTTCGCCGCAGTTTAGCAGCCTATTCTGTGTACTCTGCACAGTTGCAGAATAGGAAGAAATACTGTTAAGTCTTCAAACTAAAATATCAAAGTCACATATTCCATTCAGTGTGCTTCGCCGCAGTTTAGCAGCCTATTCTGTGTACTCTGCACAGTTGCAGAATAGGAAGAAATACTGTTAAGTCTTCAAACTAAAATATCAAAGTCACATATTCCATTCAGTGTGCTTCGCCGCAGTTTAGCAGCCTATTCTGTGTACTCTGCACAGTTGCAGAATAGGAAGAAATACTGTTAAGTCTTCAAACTAAAATATCAAAGTCACATATTCCATTCAGTGTGCTTCGCCGCAGTTTAGCAGCACATTCTGTGTACTGTGCAGAGTTGCAGAATAGGAAGAAATACTGTTAAGTCTTCAAACTAAAATATCAAAGTCACATATTCCATTCAGTGTGCTTCGCCGCAGTTTAGCAGCACATGCTGTGTACTGTGCAGAGTTGCAGAATAGGAAGAAATACTGTTAAGTCTTCAAACTAAAATATCAAAGTCACATATTCCATTCAGTGTGCTTCGCCGCAGTTTAGCAGCACATGCTGTGTACTGTGCAGAGTTGCAGAATAGGAAGAAATACTGTTAAGTCTTCAAACTAAAATATCAAAGTCACATATTCCATTCAGTGTGCTTCGCCGCAGTTTAGCAGCCTATTCTGTGTACTCTGCACAGTTGCAGAATAGGAAGAAATACTGTTAAGTCTTCAAACTAAAATATCAAAGTCACATATTCCATTCAGTGTGCTTCGCCGCAGTTTAGCAGCACATTCTGTGTACTGTGCAGAGTTGCAGAATAGGAAGAAATACTGTTAAGTCTTCAAACTAAAATATCAAAGTCACATATTCCATTCAGTGTGCTTCGCCGCAGTTTAGCAGCACATGCTGTGTACTGTGCAGAGTTGCAGAATAGGAAGAAATACTGTTAAGTCTTCAAACTAAAATATCAAAGTCACATATTCCATTCAGTGTGCTTCGCCGCAGTTTAGCAGCACATGCTGTGTACTGTGCAGAGTTGCAGAATAGGAAGAAATACTGTTAAGTCTTCAAACTAAAATATCAAAGTCACATATTCCATTCAGTGTGCTTCGCCGCAGTTTAGCAGCACATGCTGTGTACTGTGCAGAGTTGCAGAATAGGAAGAAATACTGTTAAGTCTTCAAACTAAAATATCAAAGTCACATATTCCATTCAGTGTGCTTCGCCGCAGTTTAGCAGCCTATTCTGTGTACTCTGCACAGTTGCAGAATAGGAAGAAATACTGTTAAGTCTTCAAACTAAAATATCAAAGTCACATATTCCATTCAGTGTGCTTCGCCGCAGTTTAGCAGCCTATTCTGTGTACTCTGCACAGTTGCAGAATAGGAAGAAATACTGTTAAGTCTTCAAACTAAAATATCAAAGTCACATATTCCGTGTAAGATGAAGAAGGCGGGTAAAAAGGGACGGGGAAGTGGACGTGATCCTGATAGTTCAGGGCGCGGGTCAGGACGCGGAGAAACTGTGCCTGGTGCCAGAGCACAAGAAAGAAAGACATCCACCATACCTAGCTTCATGTCTAATTTTACAGGGCGTCGCAGGACATCACTCTCGAGGTCCGACCACTGCGAACAGGTGGTCGGTTGGATGTCAGCTGATACTGCTTCCAGTCGGTTAAGCACCACCCTGTCTTCCACCAAGTCCACTCTCAGTAGCCAAGAGTCTGGTCAACATAATCCTCACTCTGATCATCCTTCCTCCCACCATAGACGGTCTGGTCAAAGAAGTGATCCCACACTGGGATATAGTGATGAGCTCGTCTCATCACCAATCCTTCATTTGACCCTCTCTCCAAGCACGCTTGCAGAGGAACATGACATCTTATGCCCTGATTCACAACCTCTAGAGGGTACCCAATCACAAGAAGATGACAGATGTGAACGGCATTTAAGGTCAAAGGAAGTAGTGGATGATGATGATGATGAGACACAGTTGCCATTAAATCAACCACTATTACTGTCTCAAGACCTTGTTGAGGAGGATGTTATACAGTTGTCAATGACTGAGTATGTGGTGGGATCAAGACATGAGGAGGATGATCAGAGTGAGGAAGTGGAGGAGGACTTGGTGGACGATGAGGTGACTGACCCCACCTGGGAAGGTGTAGAGCCGAGCGATGACAGCAGTCCTGAGGGTGAGCCATCTGCAGCACCGCAACAGGCTGGAAGAGGCAGTGGTGTGGCTACAGAAAGAAGGCGGACCGCACCAAACCGGCCCGCAAATGTTCCACGGAGCACCCCCTTGCGTAAATCTCCCTTGCCAAGGGGTAGGTGTTCCGCGGTATGGCGTTTTTTTAAGGAAAGTGCGGACGACAAAAGAATTGTAGTTTGCAACCTGTGCCACACCAGAATGAGCCGAGGCATGAACACTAGAAACCTCACCACCACCAGCATGATCCGACACATGGCATCCAAGCACCGTAATAAATGGGAGGAACGCCTGGATCGCCCATCTGTGTCTGCAGGCCACACCACTGCCTCCTCTTCCCCTGTTTTCGGTGCCGGCCAATCGCCTGTCGAAGGCGCAGGCCCGCATACCTCCCGCCCTGCACCTGTACCATCTGAAGCACCATCAGCGACCACATCCACTTCCCTGTCCCAGCACAGCGTCCAAATGTCGTTACCCCAGGCATTTGAGCGCAAGCGAAAATACCCAGCCACCCACCCACAGGCCATAGCACTAACCTCACACCTTTCCAAATTACTGGCCATCGAAATGCTGCCATTTAGGCTTGTGGACACTGAGTCCTTCCGCAGCCTGATGGCAGCAGCTGTCCCTCGGTACGCGGTCCCCAGCCGCCACTACTTTTCCCGGTGTGCCATCCCCGCATTACACCACCATGTGTCCCGTAACATCACCTGTGCCCTGACCAACGCAGTTACTGGGAAGGTCCACTTAACGACTGACACATGGACAAGTGCTTGTGGCCAGGGACGCTACATTTCCCTGACGGCACACTGGGTGAATGTCGTGGAGGCTGGGAGCGACTCGGACCCTGGGATGGCACGGGTGCTACCCACGCCGAGGATTGCGGGCCCTACCTCCATCAGGGTTTCCGCCAGCACCTACGTTATTGGCTCCTCCTCCTCCGTTTCCACCTCCGAATTCTCTACATGCAGCGCCACTCCCCCATCAGCCAGTAGCTGGAAGCAGTGTAGCACTGCAGTGGGGAAGCGTCAACAGGCCGTGCTGAAGCTGATCTGCCTTGGGGACAAACAGCACACGGCCTCAGAGCTGTTGCAGGGGATTAGTCACCAGACCGAGCAGTGGCTCTCGCCACTCAACCTGCAACCAGGCATGGTTGTGTGTGATAATGGGCGTAACTTGGTGGCGGCTTTGGAGCTCGGCAAGCTCACACACGTACCATGCCTAGCGCATGTATTTAATTTAGTGGTTCAGCGATTTCTAAAAACCTACCCCAATGTGCATGATCTCTTGACCAAGGTGCGCCGCGTGTGTGCACATTTCCGTAAGTCATCTACAGCTTCAGCCGGCCTGTTGAAGCTGCAGCAGCGCTTACAATTGCCAGCTCACCGGCTGCTGTGTGACGTGAGCACGCGCTGGAACTCCACCTTCCACATGTTGGCCCGGCTTTGTGAGCAGCAGAGGGCAGTAGTGGAGTACCAGCTGTTACACGGTCGTCGCCTCTCCGTTCAACTTCCTGTAATCAGAAGTGAGGAGTGGGAATGGATGTCAGACCTCTGTGAGGTTTTACGCAATTTTGAGGAATCGACACAGATGGTGAGCGGCGATAACTCTATTATCAGTGTAACCATCCCACTTCTGTGTCTACTGAAACGCTCGCTGCTCACAATTAAAACTGACGCTTTGCATGTGGAAGAGGTGGAAATGCGGGAGGAAGAGCTTACACAAGGTGATAGCCAGAGCACCCTCACTTCGTCTTCTCAGCGACAATTGGAGGAGGCGGAGGAGGAGGAGGAGGAGGAGGAAGACACGGTTGCCTCCGCTACAGAGGGTAGCCATGGAACTTTAGTTCCATCTCTTCAGCGTGGGTGGGCAGAAGAGGAGGAAGAGGATGAGGAGATTGAGAGTCATCCTCCTGGTGAGGACAGCGAAATCTTGACTGTTGGTACTCTGGCACACATGGCTGACTTTATGTTAGGCTGCCTTTCCCGTGACCCACGCGTTATACGCATTTTATACAACACGGATTACTGGGTGTTCACCCTTCTGGACCCCCGCTAGAAAGAGAATTTCTCATCTCTCATTCCTCCGGTGGAGAGGACAAGCAAAATGGTGCAATACCAGAAGGTTCTTGTTGAAAAATTGCTCCAAAATTTTCCATCTGACAACGCTGGCGGCAGAGTACGTGCTACCTTGGCCAACAGAGAAGGGGAGAAAAGGGGAGCACACAGCAGTTCCGACAAAGGCAGGGCAACACTCTCCAAGGCGTGGGACACCTTCATGACACCCCGCCAGCACCCTCACCCTGATGCGCAGCCTAGTGTCACAAGGAGGGAAAAGTTTTGGAAGATGGTGAAGGAGTACGTAGCAGACCGTGTCAGCGTCCTCAATGATCCCTCTGTGCCTTACAACTACTGGGTGTCCAAGCTGGACACGTGGTATGAACTGGCACTCTACGCCTTGGAGGTGCTGGCCTGCCCTGCCGCCAGCTTTCTGTCTGAGCGGGTATTTAGTGCTGCTGGTGGCATCATAACAGATAAGCGTACCCGCCTTTCCACCGACAATGCTGATAGGTTGACACTTATAAAAATGAACAAGGCCTGGATTTCCCCTGACTTCTCCACTCCACTGGAGGAAAGCCCTGGGGGAACATAAACTCACTTTATATATGTTATTTACAATGATGGGAATACTCTGTATTCCCATTCACCCCTTCCACCCAAAAAACGGGTATATGGTTGACTCTTAATCTTCTCATCCTCCTCCTCCTCTTCCATATGCCCTGTGCTATAATTTTTATATAGGGCCAGCTCACCAGCGGGCCCTGTGATATAATTTTTATATAGGGCCAGCTCACCAGCGGGCCCTGTTTGACAACTTTTGGTATAGGTCAGCTCACCAGCGGGCCTTCTTATATAATGTTTTATTGGGTCAGCTCTCTAGCGGGCCCTCTCATATAATGTTTTATAGCGTCAGCTCACTAGCGGGCCTTCGCATATAATGTTTAGGATGGTCAGCTCCGCAGCAGACCCTCACCCATAATGTTTTAGATGGTCGGCTCAGCGCACGTTTCCCTCTTAATCATGGCCCCAGTTCAGAAAAATCGAGGAAATTTTTGGGAGAATTTGTCTTTGCGCACGTTTCCCTCTTAATCATGGCCTCAGTTCAATAAAATCTAGGAAATTTTTGGGAGAATTTGCCTCTGCGCACGTTTCCCTCTTAATCATGGCCTCAGTTCAGAAAAATCAAGGAAATTTTTGGGAGAATTTGCCTCTGCGCACGTTTCCCTCTTAATCATGGCCTCACTTCAGAAAAATCGAGGAAATTTTTGGGAGAATTTGCAGATGATATACAAGTAAATATACAGCAAATATTGTTTGGTAACAATTTTTCGCCTAAAGTCGTTTTTATTTTCCTTTTTGTGTGTTTTACGGTCAGTCTGTAAAAATGGCGTACTACGGGCGAAAGATCGTTCCCAGCAGCAATGTTGGAGTCCAAGATGCATCCAGACATCCTCCCTATGCTGTCCCTGAACCATTTCTGTGGTGTTTCCATCATTTTCTTCCCTTTTCCTATGGACCAGGCACCCTCCCCTCATCAGAGCAGGGGGTGCCTGGTGTAATGCTCGAGTCCTCCCATTGACTTCAATGGGGCTCGGGTGCTCGGCCGAGCACTCGAGCCTCCGGGGGTGCTCGGTCAGAGCACCCGAACACCCGAGCATTGGGGTGCTCGCTCATCACTAAAGCATACCATTACATTATTAAAAAAACAATTATTAAAAATAATTGTATTATGGGAAACACAAAATCTCCATTGGAAAAAATGTCTATTATATTTTAAATGTACTAGTGTGATAAAAGACTCACTTGCTCTAAAAATTAATGATACTTGTTTTTTTTCAAGGGACATGTCCACCTTATTTTGACTGTTGGTATTCTGCAAGGCCATAACAATGTAAAATCAAATTGCCTATACTTTTTATTTTTTTCGTGTTCACCTATTTATTTGTTTGTCCTTTAATGTCAGTGACATTGTTGTAGTTGCTCTACAGCATTTATTTCAGATCCAGGCTTTTCTACATTGTTTCATATTCTTGCTCCCTGTCAGGGATGCACAAGTATAAAAAAAAAAAGTTGAATAAAATGTAATAAAAATATTACACACTACGTGTTACTTTACATATTAAGGGTAAAGCATGGTACCATGTTTGCTATAAAAATGAAGGAGACTTGTAGAGTAAAAATGATACCTTTATTGGCTGAGTGGCTCTGGGGTGCAAGCTTTCAAGACAACAAGGCATCTTCTGGCATAATAAGAATGAAGATTGTATGCACAATACATGGCTTGAAAACGAATGCACATATTTTAACATTTAAATTCTACTGGCAGTAATATCTTATCAGTATTGACCATAAATCATTATCTAGGCTCTAGTAAATTCTCCTTGAAGTGGACAAGAAAATGCAAACAAGATTAATTACCGTTTTAAGCTTTTGAGTGCCATAGGGGTACGCAATGGATTGCTTTGCATACTCCTCTGGCACTCAAAGGTTTAATGCTCCAGTGAATTCTAGTATTTAGCCAGAGATGGATAAGTCTACAGCAGAGGTTCTCAACCCATGCCCATGCCTGGGAACTCTCAGGGTTTGACCCTGAGACTCAGGGTTTTGACCCAAATCTCAGGGTCTCAGGGTGAAGGGTCAAATTCTCAGGGTGAGAGAGGTCTGTGTTACCTACTATATGAATTTTCCCAATTAAATGTTTCCTTAGCCTCTAAACTGGTGCCATTAGTACCAGAGTGGGAGATGTCCTGCTTGTCTTGTTTGTGTTCAGGCAGTGAGTTACCTAAACTGTAGCATGTTAAAGGTCCCTCGCACACGGACCGGATCACCTCTGTGTTAGAGCAAGCAGGCACATATCACATAAAATCTACATTATGGGAAGCTTTAAGGGTTAATATTTCAAAGATCTCAGGGTCAGCTCATCTTGAAAGTTCCCAGGTATGCCCATGCCCTCAGTGGCCAATAACAGGCCAGGACTTAGTAATTTCCCTGCTAGAACACAAGTGTGTTGATCAGAGGCTCAGTCATATTGATTAACTCACCTGTGCTCTTAAAAAGAAATTCTCAAATCCTGGCCTGTTAATAGCCACTGAGGGCATGGGTTGAGAACCACTGGTCTACAGAATGTGTGGGTTCACCTTCCAAGAGTCACTGGGTGCACAAACCATCACTTACAATGAGCCGTGGAGCCCACTTGACACCCAAAGGGAACCAAGATATGTTTATTTTGTGGGATAATGTGACATAACTTCTTTGTCATGGTTCGGGCCACAGTTCAAAGTGTTAAACTTGGTTATCATTTTATTCTCCCAGATCTTTCTGTGTCTTAAAATTTCCAAACAGTACAGTAAAGATCTCAAGGTGACTGTACTGATGCGAAATTTCAAGAGACAGAAAGATCTGTATACATAAAGTTGAAAGAACAAAGAGATAGTAGCCACCAATATTGTTTCTACTGAAATGTATTATTTGAATATAATATACTGATATTGCAGTAACAAACAACAGTATTAATAATAAATATACAGTTAATTATAAACTTTAGTTGAATTCTGACTCAAAGCACAATACAGGTTAAGTTCTTCAAACTTTACTCCACACCCCAATGTGCTTTGCTGATGACATCACAAAAAGACATTGTCAATGACATACTGATGGCATCACATATGACATCACAAATGACCTAATCAATCGTAATGACCTCACAAATATTCCTGCTTATATTGCATATAATAAGAGAGCATCACCATTATATTACACCACTACTTTACCAGCATTGCATAACCTACTATCAACACACATTTTGGGCCAGCAGCAACACTAAACTATACACTAACTGTCTGCCAAAAGTACTTTAATTTTGAACTACATATCCTCGTTCTCCACAATCACGTCTTAAAACACCACCTTCTAGCACTGTACATAGTTATCCTGTAATATCTTGATTCCAAAACAGTGTACCATTAAAACTATTCTTTATTATAGAAGTACAATTACCAAAATCCCAAGCCATAAAGACATTGTAACTCCTCAGCTATCCCTTCAGCAGGGTCATTGTACCTAAGCCAATAAACACGGCACCAAATTCCTATTCTACTGCCTCTGCAACACTAAAGCCCTTTATCCAGCACTAAAACATTGCCCCTATAAACACTCAAAGTGATGCTCAATTAGTAGTACAGAAAAATGCTTAGACACTGGAGTCAAATTTCCCACCCATAAATGCCAAGCAGGATGCATACTTCAACAAATTGCTTATCTAGCAACAATGCAGGTTGTCTCCCGACAGCACAAACATAATTAAAATAACAACATAAAATGTCTACAAATCCTAACACAGTATAAACCAGGGGTAGCCAACCACGGTTCTCAAGAACTACAAACAGTGCATGCTTTTGAGATATCTCTGCTTGAGCACAGGTAAATTAATCAGTTGTTCAGTCACTTTAATGAATCCACCTGAGCTGATTCAGGGATATCCTAAACACATGCACTGTTGGTAACTCTTTGTAAATTTTGGCTATCCCTGGTATAAACACTGTCCAGCATCACACAGTATTAGCACTACAGCTTAAAAAAATTATGTCACAGTGTAACTTTCAGTATCACTGATGATATCATTAGTGATGTCACCAATATTTGTGATGCCATTGATGATGTAATTTGTAACATAATGATATAATTTGGGATGTCTTGTCTGATGTCATCAGAAGTGCACATGGGGAGGAGGAAAGAGTCTGAGTGAAAACATAACTCTAGCTTTAACAAAGTTTTTTGCCATTGAATTTCCATAGTTTTGTGAGTTTTTTGTTTTTCAAAAGATGTACAAAAAATAAAAACCGAAGGCTAGACTGGGTGCACCTTATTAGGCTGACAGGGTCAGAAAACTACCAATCTGACTGAACAGTATCAGATATGAAAACTACAAATCTGAATGCATATTTTCAGGAACTGTTCCGATACATTCACAGATCCTGGAATGGTGCAAAGATTTTGGTGCCTCATCCAAAGATACATCATTTCCCCTTTACATCTGCATGTCTTTGTACCTGTATCCTGTTTTCCTTTTACATCTATTCTGTTCCTCTATCAGCTTTGACTCTGTCAGTCTTTATATCACTCCTCTATCCTTTTGCCTCTTGTATCCCTCTCTTATCCGTCTGTCTCTTGTACCCCTCAACCACCCCGTCTCTTGTTCCACTACATCTGCATCTCATGTAACTCTCATCTGTCCTTGAAACTACCTGTCACACGGTATCCTATTGGAATGGCCTCACCTACATGGCGAATCTCTAAAAGACGACATCACACCAGTAAAAGTCTTAGTGAGCTGCAATTCTATGTAGGTACGCTATGAAACCAGCGGGTTAAGGGGGGTACACCATCTTATTCAAAGAAGCAGTGTTTAATTATTTAACTGTCAGAGAGCTGTTCAAAGCATTGTGAAGAGGGAAATAGATAGAAGGGAGTGCTAATTGCTCTGGAAGGGACGAGGTACATATCTGCTGAGATGGGAAGGGGAGAGAGCAGATCCATACCGAGATGATGAGAAGAAGGGGCAGATACCTGCTGCTATAGACACGGGACACCACCACAACTTTTTAAATGGCGACATGTTGAGGTAGCAGTTTTGATTCCAGTGACATTTTGACATTGCCATTTTTGACTCAGGCGACATTTTGAAATTACCCTTTTGCTGATCGATAATTTCTCAGCCACATTCACATAGTAAACCTTGTCATGATGCTTAGCTATGCTTATCTAGGAGTCTATTTACAGCCACCACTGAGAACAAAAAGACATTAGAGTGTGATTTTTGAGAATTTAGACAAATGACTGCTCCTAAGCCAGGTAAAGTGGTGCCAACTGCAAGGTTGAATAGCACAGATCAGTTGAGCTGGACTATGGTCAGGATGACTGGGCAGAGACTGTAGACATGGTCATGAATGGAGTACTAAAGCCTAGTGCCAATCAGCAACAAACAGGGCTAAGCAAAATTACAAGATACAAGAACAGATCACAAGGGAGAAGATTCACTAAGACAAAATAAAGAGGTTATAAAGCTGAGATAACGTCTCCAGTGATATCACTTCTCCAATTCCTATGTTATTCTATGGAACCAATGCAGTAACATTTCTAGAACTTTGGAGATCTTAGTACATAGGAACTGGAGAAGTGATATCACTGGAGCAATAATCTTCGCTTTATCATCTCTTTATCATGCTTTAGTGAATAACCGCCAAGGTGTACTTGCTGGAGACAGGCTGCAATACAGGGACTGGGCACAAGTTGGAGTCAGTGGAGGCAGGCCACTGTACAGGTCTCATCTGCACTGGCAGTGTAGACAAGTCCAGCAAGAGCAGCACAGCCTGAGAGTCACTTTAACAGGACTCACTTAAAGGGATAGTAATGTTTCACAAAAGCAGCAGCCCCAATTAATCTTCATAGTATTTGAGCCCTAGAGAGTGTTATTTCATTACTGTGAGCATTGTAGTTCAAGAGTAATTGAATGATAAAGTTTCCCCCTCCCGCCCCTTTTACCTAGTGTAAGCCACCACTCCTAAGATGTGGAATCCATTCCATAGTCCAGACAGAAGAAGAGAAAAAAAAGCATATATAGCGCTCTCCAATATTGGAATAAATGAATATACTAACGTCTAATTAGAAAACAAACCAAATCCAATATACAGAAGTCCCAAAAGGAAGTATCTTAGGTGGCAGCTATTTTTTGTGGTGTCCTAAATAGCACCCTTCGCTTATAGCCAAAACTGGAGAAACAGAAGAAAACAAGCGCACACCATCTGAGAGCAATCTTTATAGGTTCAGTGGTAACTAATAAGCAATTATTCTACTTACAAGATGTATTCTTGCAAGTTACGCCCATAGAGTGAGTCAAAAGTCTAACTTGATGGTAGTAATCCCTTAGGAATAATCATCCAGAGAGGCACTTCAGACACCAAAGACCCAGCAGTAGTGGAGGAACAGGGGGAAGGGATACCTAATGGACATACCTCAAAACCATCTAAGAGTATATCTGTATAAGCACTACCCTTTAGAAGATCTCCCCCTCGTTAGAACACACTCACCAGAATGATGCTTGGTTTGTATGCGTGTCTGAAGCCCGACCTGGCTTATTGTCCCAGTAGTAAGTTACTAGTAAGTTACTACTGGGACAATAAGCCAGGTCGGGCTTCGTGAGGGAGGCGGGAGGAGAATTTCAGGAATGGGAAGTCCTACGCTTCTGTGCCGTCGTTACTCTGTGCCGCAGAATGCGGAAGTGGGTACATGAATATAATTTTGAGTGCTAATTTCTCATAAACTATGGATTTAATGACCCCCCCCCCATGATCTAGAAAACATTATCCTACACTAATAATAGAGACAGGGTTTGTTAAAGGGATAGTAATATTTCATAATAGTATTTGAGCCTTGGAGAATGTCATTTCAATTCTGTCAGAGTTGGAGTTCAAGAGTAATTGAATGATAAAGTATCCCCCTCCTGCCCCTTCTACTGCTGTAACACTGCTCAGCTCAGAGCAGCATGGAGTGCCCAGGTAGATTACAGAAAGTGACAAACAAGCTGAAAAAACTGTCAAGGGGGGCAGGGTTTTCATTGTTCTCACAATAAGAATATTGACCCTTGATGTGAGCTGTCTGGTCTATGGACTAGATTCCACATCCAAGGAGTGGTGGCTTATACTAGGTAAAAGGGGCGGGAGGGGGAAACTTTATTGTTCAATTACACTTGAACTACAACGCTCACAGTATTGAAATAACACTCTCCATGGCTCAAAAACTATGAAGATTAATTGGAGCTGCTGTTTTTGTGAAACGTTACTATCACTTTAAAGGTTAAAGTTATGCTTTAAGAAAATATTCAGTAATATACTAGTTAGTTAACTATATGGTTAAAGGGACTGTAATGTTCCATAAAAACGTTTTACAGTTTTGTAGAACTCAAGAAAATAAGAAGAATGGTGCAAACCCTATCTCTCAAACCGCTATGGTTTGAGAGATATATGCACTGAACGTTCGCCCCTCTCTCTCCTTCTCCTGACGTCACTGTCTAGCTGGCAGCAGAAGATTCAGGTCCGGGGACCAGCTGGTGGCTCTGCAGCAGAGCCGAAATCGCGGTATTGCAAAAGAATTACTTCACTGGAAATTTCTACAAAGTGTGCTTGCAAACCAGGCACACTTTGTAGACATTTCCAATGAAGAAATTCTTTTGCAATACCACAATTTTGGCTCTGCTGCAGAGCCTCCTTGAGTTGTACGACTCAAATCTCCTTTACAGCTGACATCAGGAGAAAGGGAGAGAGGGGCGAACTTTCAGTGCCTGTATCTCTCAAACCATAGCAGTTTGAGAGACAGGGTTTGCACCATTCTTATTTTCTTCAGCCCTATAAAAGTATAAAAAGTTTTTATGGGACATTACTGAATGACAAAGTAAGGAAAAACAGCAGGAAGGTCCCCAGTTCATAAATATATAGTCAATCAGTCCAATACAACTCCAGGGGAATGACATATGAAAGTTAGTAGAAGCTAAAGGTGACGACGCAGGTTTATATAAATAGGGGATGTGATGAATTTGTCAACAAAAACTTACATATATCTATTTTTGAGTCCTGTTGCTACTTAAGGTAGTGGCCTTATCCACCATAACGTGAGGAAATTACAAAATGTTAAGAGTAAAACAGGACAAAAACAATTACAAGTATATTACTGGTATTCATTTTGAAAACATTGTCCAAAACATATCTTCAGACACTGCACATAATAGACTCCTTTTTGTGTAGTACAATTTCAGGGGGTCCCTGTCTCGATCTGCAAAATTGCTCATAGTTTTCCTCCACATTACATCAACATCTTTCAGGTTCAGGCTGGAGCGGGAACAGGGAAAACCTTGTAATCTGTTTTATGCACCAGGAGATGATAATAGACAGATGAATAAGAGGATTCCCACAGGGCATGTGGGCTTGGACCCAGAATACTAAGTGCAGTGACTACAAATATAGTGTACGCATATAGCAGGTGTCTATCCGGCTTCATCAGGGGTTACCAAAGATCTCCTTCTCCTCTGGTAAATACCTTTGTCCAACATTCCATTGGTCAATTCATCCTCAGGAGGGCACCAATCTTTCCACTATGCTATTTGCAGTATACAAGCTGATAACATCTAAGTGTTTTTTTTGCCCCCTTGATTTCCAAAGCAAAGACCTCTTTAGTATTCGAGGGGTTAAAAGACCCATTTAAATCAGTTAGATGCGTTATTTGTCTCCTCTGGTGCAGCAGGTTTGCTCCTATTTGTAATCGCACCAGCCTTGCTGTCTACAGTCCAGCAATCAGTTCTGCTCAGATAAAGGCATCTGACATGAAAACCCAGACCTCCCCCACTGACTCTGTGTAGACCTGGGCCATATCTACAGATACCCATATATTGTCACTGCTGATTAACTGCCTGTTTATCCATTTATCATATGGTATAGAAATAAAAGGTAATGTCATCTTATAGCTTTTATTACAATGAACCAGATCTAAATATAAATATTTAAATAATATGAATATACTATTTTTAATATATAATTTAGATATAATTAATTGTTTTTGTATTGTATTTGCAGTTGACTATATGTATCTAGTCTACCTCAATTTACAGCTACTCACAAAAAAGCACCTAATTCAAAATCTTGAATGGTTTTATGGGTCAAATGTTGTTTTCAGATTGGAAACATAAAGGGTCACAAGCACCTAAAATGATCTTAGTTCATATACTCTTAAAGGAATAGTAATACTTTATTATTACTTTCCCCCATATTGTAGATATTTGTAAAATGGTTTAATAGCCCCCAGGTTCATCTCTCAAACCTTTATGGTTTGAGAGATAACCGAAGGCAAAGTTTCCCCCTCCCTCCCCCTTCCCTGAAGTCAGCGTTTTGCTGTCTGCAGGGATATCCAGTCTGACTCTCATCAAGTGGCTCTGCAGCTGAGCCGAGATCCCGTTAGTGAAAAAGAATTATTTCACTGAAACGGTGCAAACCAAGCACATGTAGAAGACCGTTTCATAGAAATAATTATTTTTCAATAACGCAATTGCGGCTCTGCTGCAGAGCCAGATGATGAAAGTCAGACTGATTTCCCTGCAGTCAGCACAATGCTGACTTCAGGGAAGGGGGAGGGAGAGGGAAAGTTTGCCTTAGGTTATCTCCATACCTGGGAACTCTCAGGGTTTGACCCTGAGACTCAGGGTTTTGACCCAAATCTCAGGGTCTCAGGGCGAAGGGCCAAATTCTCAGGGCGAGAGAGGTCTGTGTCATCTACTATATGAATTTCCCCAATTAAATGTTTCCTTAGCCTCTAAACTGGTGCCATTAGTACCAGAAAGACAGAGGAGATGTCCTGCTTGTCTTGTTTGTGTTCAGGCAGTGAGTTATCCAAACTATAGCATGTTAAAGGTCCCTCGCACACAGACCGGAAGCACCTCTGTGTTAGAGCAAGCAGGCACATATCGCATAAAATCTACATTATGGGAAGCTTTAAGGGTTAATATTTCAAAGCTCTCAGGGTCAGCTCATCTTGAAAGTTCCCAGGTATGGTTATCTCTCAAACCATAAAGGTTTGAGAGATGAACCTGGGGGCTATTAAATTATTTTATAAATATCTACAATATGGGGGATAGTAAAAATAAAGTTTTACTATCCCTTTAACTATACTGTATTCCACAATAGCATATGAACAAACATATATTTGTTTTCTGGGGCCTAAAATATAGTCTTACACATGTTCTAGAAGGACTCCTATTGCTGGCTTTTCCATGACTGTAATCTTGATAGGTGTCTTAGAAGTTAAAATGTTCTATTCTCAGCAAATGGAATGAGATAAGGTTGCAGGCTTTTTGAATACAGGAGAGGTGGCTGCTAATCTCATTAAATTAGCTCTTGTCTTTTATTACAAAAAGTACAAACAAAATTAGCCAAATGGTGTCTGTATACCACAGTCTACACTAGACAGCAAATTTAGTGGTTATGTTGTTTAATTAACTGACTTTGAAGCCAAGATGCTTGCTGTGAACATGTGAAAATCTGATTCAGTACCCAGTGTCAACAACTCAATGTGGGAGATTCACTAAAGCATGGTGATAAAGCAGAGATGACTTCTCCAGTGATATCACTTCTCCATTTCCTGTGTTATTATATGGAGCCTATGCAATAAGATCTTCAAAGACGAGGACATCTTAGTGCATAGGCTCCATAGAATAACATAGGAACTGAAGAAGTGATATCACTGGAGAAGTCATCTCATATTTATCACCTCTTTATCACTCTTTAGTGAATCACCCCTTTAGGCAAGTCACTTTATCTCCCTGTGCCTCAGACACAAAAAAACGTTAAATTATTATCCTTTGTTTATATACCTCCAACTTATTCAACAGAGCTGTACACTACAGAATAGAAATACAGAGAAGTCAAACACTACAGATGTGGAATAGAAAACAAGGGGATCAGAGGACCCTGCTCATGAAAGTAGTTCTTTTTTACAGTTATGTAAATAAGACAAAGATAACACATCATTCTTTCTATAAAATTGTAATGCTTTGACTTTATTTAACTGTGAGGTTAAAAAAGGAATTTGTGGCTTGGTAAAGTTTGTCCCCTTATTGCTCCCCCCCCCCCACATATACATACCTGTGAATTTTTTATTGTTGTCTCCCCGGAGGAGAGTCCTCTGCTGCCATGGGTGGTGTGAAGAATGACAAGTATTGCGTCAAAAAGGGGCGGTTCTTAATGTGAGTGCCGGGGGAGGGCTTAAAAGAAGGCTGGGGGGAAGGAGCTACACCAGGGGAAAAAGTGGACGTGGGTAGAGTTTCAACAGAAACTCCCCACATCCGAAGGACTCAGCCTCTGCCCCGGAGACCCGGTAAAGCAGTGCCAAAACCGGGGTCTCCGGGGCAAATCCGGAGAGTTCCCAAGTATGCACATATACTATAGCACACAGTACATTCCCTACTCCTTCTGCCAAGTGACAATGAAAACAGTTTTACTGTAGAAATGATTGAGGTGATTTTCCTTACTCAGATTAAAGAGGAACTATCATCCACATTATATTTAGCCCCAAATACTAATAATAATAGTGATATGCATCTATGTTCTTGTAATTTCAACATTAATTGCGGCATTAGTGAAAAATAGACCTTTATAGGCAGGCAGGCATTGGCAAACAGCACAGGCATCTTGCAGAGAAGGCATCTGCACTGTCAGTCCCCTTCTCCTCCATGATTGGAGACTTCAGTGGCTGGTTACCTGAAGGCACAGAGAGTGCCTACGGCAAGATCCCTGCCAATGCCTGCCTGCCTATAAAGGTCTATTTTTCACTTATGCCGCAATTATTATTGAAATTACAAGAACATAGGTGCATATCACTATTATTATTAGTATTTGGGGCTCAATATAATGTGGATGATAGTTCCTGCTTTAAGGCAGGCACATGTTTGTTTTAAAGGCCTCCTCAGCAGCTGTAAGAAAAGGACCACATGAAATGTAGATAGAAAAAAAAATAATGAATTCTGTCGCTTGTAATGGTACACTCCTTGTATACAGAATACAAAACTGACAACTGAACATTCTATGAAGAACATAACCCTTTGAGTGCCAGAGGGGTACGCTACCTATTGCATCACAATGTGTTGTGTATCCCTTTGGCACTCAAAGGGTTACATTTTACATGCACTTACAGAGTTTGTCATGTCAGTCCCACACACTTTCCCTGTGTGTAAGTGTCTCACACCCCAGTTCATTCTTTCAATAAGCAGGCTTCTCTCCCCTTGTCAATCACATGCACAGTAAGTGCTTATAACACAACCCGCCCTCTTCTCTTGACAGAACTGTCACTCATGGATTGTGTTGGTGATGATCATCAGCAGACGGCTAAATAACCGAACATTGGACAGAGGGAGTTAATCAGGAAGATAAAGAGGATACATGGGGATAACCAGGATTGGAGAGAGGAGGATAATCAGGAGGATACATGGGGATAATCAGCTCTGGTCAGAAGGGGTTAATCAAGAGGATAATGAAGATACAGGGAAATAATCAGCTCTGGGCACAGGGGTTAAATTGTGATACACATCACTCTGATTAACACATCCTGTATGGATCTGTGTGACAGAAGCTCTGAGCAGCTTGGCGGAAGTCATTGGGCACATTTGTTATTGGCAATAAAAAAATAATAAAAGAGTAATTATCTGATTTTTAACTCTCTGAGCTCTAGAGCAATGCAAAGCAATGCGTTGTATACCCCTATGGCAGTGAAAGGCTTAATTACTATATGCGACTCCTGTTTTGAAAATAAATGAGTTATGTTTATCTTGGCACGCTACAATATGTATATGTAGTTGTACACCCTCCAAGTGTAAGTTTAATTTGGAGGCAAGAGGTAGGCAGCACTACACTGCTTAACCCTCTGTGGGACATTGTATTTTCAAACAGGAGTCATCATGCTGCAAGCAACGATGCAGTGTATTGCGTATGTCCATAGGAGTGTGGTGCGTTCTGTGTGCCTGCTCCCCAGCTGCTCCATGTTCGTGTGGCTGCAGGTTTTCCCCAGGGGGTGGCTGTTTGATGAACTGCTGCTGGTCAATGATTGTAAGCTCTACGGGGCAGGGACCTCTTATCCTAATGTATACTCACCTGTTGTTCCCCTTATGACTGCCTATATAAGCACTTAATAACCGTACTTATTGTACCCCTGCTATATTAAATGTAATCTGTAAAGTGCCAAGTACACCGGTTGGCGCTATATAAATAAAAATATACAATACATAATATACAATACAATACAATGTATCCTTGGTGAGGAGGTGAGGTGGAGGCTGGTGCTGGAGGGAAGGCTCTGGGGCAGCCTGTGCTGGCTACAGGCACACAGGAGAGAGGCTTCCTTGGGGAGGGTGTGAGGCAGAGAAGGGTGCAGGAGGTAGGGACCAGGGCAGGCTTTTCCTGGTACCTGGTGATTTGGTGTGGCAGTTTATTGGCGACAATCATCCAAGTTTTAAGTTTTTGGAAGAGGGAATAGTGAGGGGTGTGGAAACTCCTTGCAGAGATTTTGAGAGGAGTGGCCAGGGGGTCTTTGGACTTTGGCCCCCTGGCCATTCCTGTCAAAATCATGCCCCTTCTATCTCTTACACAGGCAGTATAGAGGATGAATATGTCCTCCTTACTTCCGCCTTGTGGTGTTTCAGGTACGTCTGGAGAATTTGTGGTCATGTGACCACATTCTCTTTTATAGTATGTGTGTGTATATATATATATATATATATATATATATATATATATATATATACATACACATAACTGAATGCTGCCTGAAGGAAAGACATCTACCTTAATTGTGTCTGTTAAACAGCTTAAGGCTATGATCATACAAGCAATTTCAATGGATCTAAGGTATAGGTATTGTTTACTTACTGTGTTTCGCTGGTGATTCTATTTTTGAGGTGACATGACATGGGAGCACAAGTTGTTTTAGCCATGTATGTCTGGCTGAAACTTGTGTGATTCAAACAGCTAATGGAGATTACAATAAGCATTGCATTCTCCAAAATAGCTTGTATGTATGCTGCCCAATGATTCCTGGGAGGGGGCTATGTCAAAGGGATGGCCCAGACCTGCCTGAAGAAAATAATAAAGAAGGAGATCTCCTAGAATCTTGGTGGACTGCCATTTCAATTATCTTCTCCAGGAGCAGAGAATTGTAGAGCACCGCTACTGCACTGTGCTCTGCTGCTTTTCATACCCAGTTCTTCTGGGTTGTAGTGAGGTGACCTCAGTGCAAACAGGGATATCAGGCAAACTGGTTGTGGAGGATTGCTCAGCAGCAGCACTCTACAGTGATCTACACTACTGCAGAAGTCTGTGGCTACCAGTGGAACTTATTTTGGGACTGTGATTAGCTGTGGAACTTTCCTGGAGGTGATACATTGTATACAGAGATCTAAGGCTACCAGTGGAACCAGACAGAGGGCAGACAGTGGATGTGGGGACTGTGACTACCAGTGGAACCAGGCTATGGGGCAGAGAGTGTATGTGGGAATCTGAGACTACCAGTAGAACCAGGCTGGGGGGAGCAGACAATTTATGAGGGGACTGTGACTACCAGTCAAATCAGGTTGTGGGGCAGAAAGTGTATGTGCAGATCTGAGACTACCAGTGGAACCAGGTTGGGGGGCAGACTGTATTTGTGGGGGACTGTGACTACCAGTGGAACAAGTCTGGAGGGCAGATAGTGTATATGGGGGATCTGAGACATCCAGTGGAACCAGGCTTGGGATCAGACAATGTATGAAGAGAATGTGACTACCAGTGGAACCAGGTTTGGGGACAGCTAATGTATGAAGCGAATGTGACTACCAGTGGAACCAGGCTGGGGGGCAGAAAGTGTATGTGGGGATCTCAGAGGAGATAGTCACCCATGTAAATAACCTGTTAAAGGGCAGAGAGTTCCTTGAACACCCACTGGGTATTTATCAATGCTTGAGGGTATTCAAATTCCCATTCCAATTTATCCCAACATTTTTATGTTATGACACATCCTTTTTAAACTGTGACAAGCATAGCCTGGAAATTTTAATTATGTTTTTAACCCCTTAACAACCCTTGACGGTCTTAGTACGTCATGGGTCGATCTGACTGAACGACCCATGATGTACTAGGACCGTCATGGAGTTCCGGGCTCCCCCCACGGCTGCACGCCGTTCGGGGAGTCCGGAACCAGAAAAAGAAAAAAAAATGCTCCGCCGTCCTTAAGTTGCGCCGCTGCGCCAATCGGCCGGTCGTTAAGGGGTTAAATAAACCCATTATTATTATTAATTGAGCCCCAGCATATTCTGCAATGTTGTACAAATGGCTGGCAAGCAATACAGACAGACAGTGGGGTGAATGTTTAAATCTTCTAGCATGACTCTACTAGTGTTAGCCTCCAGCTCAGTGGTTGCACTTCCACTTGTTCTGGAGGATAACATCAGCGGAGCTACATTGGCAGATTCATCATCACATCATCATCTTCAGCTGTTGTTGATCCACTGCAGGATGCCTCCTCAGCAAGCCTCCAACAACTTTGGTAATTTTTTGGGATTGGTGAAAGATTTTGCCTCAAATGTGAAACAGGAGAAAAAATGGCACTTTTCGCAGAGTGGAAACTTTTTCACGAAAACCTCAGTTTTCATAGCTCATTGAAATCAATGGGAAGACTGAGTTTCTACTGAGCACATGTCAAGTTTCTCTTATTTTCCCAAAGGCATACTATAAAAGGTGTGGTATGCTCCCATAGCATGCCATTCTGTGTTTGTTAGAGGAAAAGAAAGCAGCTAATTTTTGAGCTAGAGAAGACAGGCTAATAAAGCAGAGCTGAAGCTCACTTTAGGGCGTCTTGGTGGCAGGACATTTGCTCCCTGTATTAGGGGAGTCTTGGGGCACTCTGGGGGGAGGAAAGGAGGTTGACCCCAAATACCCCAAAATTCTGTTTGACTGATTTGATTTTGAAAAACACAAGACAGCTGTGGTCCAAGTGCTTTGCTGATTTTGCTGTTATTATCTCTGTGTTAGATGTGTCTGGGGGTGTGAGCGAGAAGGGAGCAAATGAGGTTGACCACAAATACCCCAACATTCTGCCTGATTGATTTGATTTGAAAGACACAAGCAGCTGCAGTTCAAGCAATTTCCTTGCTTATCTTGCTATTAATATCTCTGTGTTAGACGTGTCTGGGTGTGTGAGTGATAAGGGAGCAAATTAGTTGACCATAAATATCCCAAAATTCCAACCAATTTGATTTGAAAGACACAGGCATCTGCTGTACAAATTCCTTGCTGATCTTGCTGGGGGAGTTTGAGGGAGCTACGTTGTTGTTGAACAGGTTTTTGAAAGAGTGAGTAAAGTGATAGTTGAAAAACTGAATGCAGTCATGGTTGCTGCATCGTGTGCATAAATTATGATAATCCTTCCTTCCCAGGGAGGATACAGTTTGCAAGGTCCCACCGAGAAGTCCATCACCACCAGCGCCAGTATTATAAAAAGAAATGTAAGAACTTTGAAGATGATAATAAGTCACATTCTATTGTTGAATATGGCATAATGATAGAAGGGGTAGTAGCTCAACTAACTGCTGTATCTGACAGTGAGAAAAATAAGCAGCAAAACACCTATTCTCAAAGTAGTAGTGAACTCTGTGTAAGAAAAAAAAACAAAAAACATTTATGAGACCTTTAAGAATATAAAGGTAGTTGGCAAGACATGGTGGGTGATGCTCAGGATAATCTAATGTTACGGATGAATTTGAGACTGAGAGAGATGATGACATGGTCAGAAAGTTAGCTGAAAGGCAAAGACTCAGTCTTCCACCACTGAAAATGAGCACTGTGCTTGTTTATAAACTGTTTGATAAAACATTTGGAAATTCTGACCATGTACATCCAAAAATGTCCCAAAATACGCAGTCATCCTGTCAGACATCATCAGCATCATCACTGCTTCCAAGTCCAAGCCCCACTCAGCCACACACACTACTAGCATTGAGTAACCAGCAGCAAGAAGAACACAGATTATTAAGATCCTCAACCTTAGCTATGATCAGTGCCTCTGCTGCTGCTGAAATGTGTAGCACCTTTGACACCTAGTAGTAGTAGTAATAGTAGTCATAGTAGTAGTAATAGTAATTGTAGTAGTAGTAGAATTGCAGCAACATCTAGCCCCAGTAGTAGTAGTAGTAGCAGCCCCTCAGGAACCCCACAGTCCTTGAAGTTCTCAGTATGGAGATACTTCACCCACGATACAAAAGCTAAACAGGTTGCTATCTGTTGTCTGTGTAAAAGCACATGAGCAGGGGGAAAGCAGGTTCACACCTAGGCACCTCCTCAATGAGTTCTCACCTGAAGCACAACCACAGGTCTGACTGGGAGACACACCATCAACAGGTCACAGGTGCCAGAACTAGCAGCAGCAGAAGAATTCCTAAACACTCCAGGGTCACTGGGGTATATAACAAAAGTACTGTTGATGTGTCAGAGTGTATGTCAAGATTTTCTGCTCCTTTTGCAGTGGAGTATGACTCTGAGTTTGTTTTTGGAGATGACAAGAATCATAGACAAAGATCATAGAGTGCCTATCACCCCCACCACCTCCACAAGTCATGTTGTTAAAGCAATAAGGTTACACAATTCTTCTACTACGTACAGCCATCCCACACAAAATGTTTACAAAAATGTCAAAATCTGCCTGCTTGAATATAACAAGCCACAGTTATTTTTCAAGGATGGTTGTGTCAATGTTACTTCAGTAGGAAGTTAATGTTGTGGGCAACGGACAAAGACACTCAGCCTGCTAACAGTTTTTTCAAGGCTTATGTTGATGTAGGACTCACAACTTTAACTTTCAGCTATTTATTTCTCCACTGCAGCCATTGCAGCAGGAAATCTAGCAGTCATAGAAAACACAGGCAAGTTTCTCACGGGAAATTTATTGGCAATGAAGAAAAGGAGAAAATTTGATGTATTGTCTATGGATAGGAAGTTTCATGAAAAAGTCCTGTGGGAAATTTTTCAGACTTTTCATCCATCACTAGTAATTTTATCTACCCATCTTGTCTTTTGGTATTCTTCTTGGGCATTTAGTATCAAGTATATTCCATTCCAAAATTTGTTTGGTCCATCTACTGTCAGGTCTTGCTATGTGGCCTGCCCATTTCCATTTCAGGCTCTATACTCTTTCAGTCATGTCCTAGACTTTGTCTGCTGATGAATCCATGCACACGTGTTTTGGTCTCTTTGTTACATTTAGAATCTGCTGCTCCATATTTCTCTGTGTATCCTTATGTTTTTTTAATGGCTTTGGCATTCAGTGTCCATGTTTCACAGCCAGAAAGGACTGGTATCTTAAAGCAACAGTAATGTCCCATAAAAAATGCTTAGAGTTTTGTAGAGGTTAAAAAAATAAATGATATGCCACACATCCTATCTCTCAAACCGCTATGGTTTGAGAGATATCCTCCTCTAAAGTCCCCCTCTCCCTCCCCTTCTCCTGACGTCAGCTGTAAGCTGACAGCAGGAGTTCTTTGGAAAGGTCCCATCCCTTTTACTGATGTAACACTGCTCACCTCAGAGCAGCAGGGTGGTGTCCAATTGGATTGCAGAGAGGGACAATCTTCAAATAACATAAGGGAAAAACCTGTCAATGGGGGCAGGGCTTTCATTGTTCTCAAAGTAAGAAGATTGTCCCTTGCTGTGAGCTGTCTGGTCTATGGACCAGATTCCACATCTGAGGGGATGTGGCTTACATTAGGTAAAAGGAGCAGGAGGGGGATACTTTATCATTCAATTACTTTTGAACTACAACTCTGACAGTATTGTAATAACACTCTCTGTGGCTCAAATACTATGAAGATTAATTGGAGCTGCTGGTTTTGTGAAACATTACTACCCCTTTAAAGAAGAGAACAAAACAAATAATAACACAACTCACCATGTAGTCCTCCTCACACATTCTCCCCAGCATCCCCCCACACCCCCTCCCAGTGCCTCTGGAATAAACATATGGTAGACCAGAGTGCCATCAGATAATATGATCAGTATCTTATTGTTTTAGAGGTCCTCTACTGCTTTAAAAGATGTGTAAATAAAACAATGTTAGTTTCATATTCTCCTGGGAATGTATCAATAAAAGTTGTGCATACTTTAACAAATTATTCCCCTTCTAGTTCTTTATTTTAGAGTGACAAAGCCCAGAATAGTTTAGTAAAATGTAAAGTTTTATATTTCCAATTACTAAACATGGGGTGTGTGGATGTCATCCAATTTGCCAAAATGTATTTATTATCCAGCATTAGTAAGCTATCAATCAGATATTTGGTGTGCTTTGGGATAGAATTATTAGTGTAGATGCCTATTGTAAATGAAGGTCAACACTTTCTTCAGATTGCCTGTATGACTGGACAAAGCCAAAGGGTATAAAGAAAATCGTCACGTATTGTGTTACATTTAGGAGAGTTAACAGAAGTGACTACTCCTGTGTACTATATTAGGAGTAACATAGGCTCAGTGTAGAAATCCAGCAGATAACTCATGGAAATAGACAGAAAGGGAGAGCTTAAGTCCTCAGTTTAAAATTGCTGAACAAGACCTCAGTTGTAATATCCGCAGGGCTCAAACTTTCCACTCGCCACTAGTCAATGGTGAGTGAAAATTTAGCCCTGGAGAGTAGAAATTCAGCCCTGGTGGGTATGCTATGGCTTGCAGTGGCGAGTAACTTTTCAGAAAGGACTTAAAATTTTAAGCCCTGAAATTATCCGGCATACCTGCAAATCATCTCTGGATACTTCCTTTTATTTTAGAGCGGTTCAAATGTGGGGAGAATAATATATACACAAAAGAGGTATTAAATCTAACCTTGAATGTAATTTTAATATAATTATCTGAAGGATTATTGTCCATTAGAGTGAGAAATGGTGACAAGAGATGTTGAGTATGATTTTCATTTGGAGGTACAAACTCTGCATCTAGTTTAATACATGGAGTTACACAAGACGTACAGGAAAGGATCTCTCCAAAATGCCTGTAAAGTGACCCATCACACGTAGTGCAAAAGGCATTAGAGGAAGAATTTCCAGTGCATATAGCTTAGTAAATTGGCTTAGGCCAGGCATAGGATCAAAAAATGTATTCCAGTGTCTGTTTATGTAAACTAGTAACAATTATTGTGATAGAAAAAAATGAGGGATTGTATTCCCTGCCCAGTAAAGCTTACAACCAATATAACTTAATTAATATATTTAGGAAGCTGTTACACATTAAGCTTGGTGCTTTTTCGCTTAAATGAGTAATAACGTCTGTTGGTAACCAGTGAACAAGCACAACAAGTATATGCTAATCTACTTTATGCTAACTGCATAGGCATAGTGAGGAGTATGTTTGAAAAGTCCTCCTCACAGGACTGCTTTTATGCACTGCACCTACCTAACACCTTTGAACAAAGCTTGTTAGGCTAAAATATGACTACTTTATGCTACTTACTGAAGGGTACAGGAAGGAGGTGTGTAATACTTGTGTTCGGCACCCATAGGGTTAATAGTTACATTTGACTGCTTTGCAGTGTGTTCGGCACCCATAGGGTTAATAGTTACATTTGATTGCTTTGCAGAGATTCATGTACTAGGGAGGAAATCACTAGACTGGCTTATTCCAGCCTCTTATCTGTGTAATTGCAACAATCGTTAGAATATGTTCAAAGCTGCAAGGTTTCAAAACCCCCCCACGGGGGAGGTGATAGGATACTGAAGGAACTGTTATCTATATTCTCTCCCCTTTCCCCCCCTTCCTGGGAACAAGTTTTGCTTTTCTGTTTTTATATAATTTTCTGTTCTATGTTGAAACTGTGCACCTCGCCCCTCCCTGTAAGGAGGGGTGCTGTATAGGGCTATAAAAGGTTTTGTATGACAAGAATAAAGAGAGAGCTTGTATTGTATACGCTGTTGTGTGTGCTTCTTTGCGAACTTTACAGCCTCCCAGTATACTGGTAAATTGACATAGATATCATAGACAGACTGATAATATGAGGGTGAAAGGTATCTCTTCAGGCAGCGATCCAGGTAAAGATTCCCTAACACTTACACCAAGGCATGGGCAGAGTGGTACTGTATAGGCATTTCAGGTAGTACCATTCCTCTGCACCATTTTTGACACCATGAATTAATAATAGGGTGCATGGATGGAATTAATTAAGGATTTGTTCACATTAAACTCTTATCCTGTGATGTGTGCACTGGTCTGTACTTTAGGCTTTTATATGTAAGCACAAACTCTGGAATTCATATATGTGCGTGTGTGTGTGTACAAGTTCAATCAGAAGGCGCTAGTCTAAGAATCTCAACAAATATTCACAGGATGCTCCACAAAGCCAGGATTTCCAATCTAGTTGTCCTGCAGCCGTACTTACATACATACAGAGTCCAACCTCTCTTGTAAACCAAAAAAGCAATTTAAGATGCTCAGAAGTCGGCACTGACTTGGAAGCCACCAGCGGAGGCCTACAGAGGTAAATATACAAAGACACACAGTTTCTTATTAAAATACTGGGCTACAAAACGATTTAAACAGATGATATATACTTAAAAGATAGTTACACAGAGTAGACAGAGAAACAAAAAAGAAAAGAAAGGGATTCTATCACTTGTACATAGATAGACTTTCCCTTTAAATGATACGCTGAATGTGTGTGTGTGTGTGTTTGTAACAGATGGACTACATTGATGCATTTGTGTCTATGAAGCACTATAGCACACATCATCCAGAAGGTGGTGCAGCAATCCATAATTATATTTAACATGTAGCATTTCCTGTACTTTAAGTACAGGCAGTATTTCTTGTAGACAACAAATATACCTAATGTTTTTATTTATGAGATCATTTTTAGTTACATACATTATTTGTAATGCAAATAATATACCATCTACATCGTTAAAATAATGTTTGTAATAAGCATAGGAAATCTCTCAAAATGGAAAAATGTATGAAACACAAAATATTAGTGGAACACAAGTTAAATAAGATGACACAAAGATTAAAATGTAAAATTAAACATAATATGACCCTGTAAAACAATGACAATTCTGTTACATGCTTATTATTGCTCTTAGTCAAATATGTGTTATAATGGCAGCTCAATAAAGAAAGTCAAAAGAATTTAACAGGATAATCCAGTAGAACAATGTAAAAGCAATGGATTAATGTTTGTAGTGCTACTGGCAACAAAACTAGCACAAAAAGATTGGAAGGTTTTAGTTATACAGATAGAGAGACTAGCCAGACTGGGTTTACTTAGATTAGATATATTCAGTGGGACGTTTACTATATACAAATATATTCAAGGACAGAACTCTCTGGGGAACTCTTTGCTCCCGGGGATGGCCGACTAGGATTACGTCTGTGGAAAGCCTTACCTTTAGAAGGGGCATGCACATCTCTGGCCAATCCCCAGGATCTCTCCTCTGGGCGGTACCCTTTCCAATGTATCAGGTATTCTAACCGTCCATAACGTCTCCTGGAGTCTAGGATTTCTTGGACTTCATACTCCTCCAATCCATTGACCATGATTGGGTCAGGAGGGGGAGCAGTGTCCTGTTGCAAAAAACAGTTGGATCTCCAAGGCTTCAGTAGGGATACATGGAACACCGGATGCAACTTAGAATACAAGGGTAGATCCAAGCGAACAGGGCTGATCATTTTGGATACAGAGAAGGGACCAATGTAGTGAGGTCCCATTTTCTTGGAAGGGGGGGACGTTCGCAGATGTTTTGTGGAAGGCAGACCTTGTCTCCCGGCACATAGGAGGGTGCCTGAGACCGTCTTTTGTCGGCTTGTCCTTTGTAGCGATGTTGAGCTGCTACCAAGGTTTGTAGCAGAATGTTTCTTTGCTGGCGCAGGGTGTTGCGTTGTTGAGCAACATCAGGAACTGTTGTAGGGCAAGGAAGATCCGGAAGAGCAAATGGATGATACCCATAGTTAGTGTAGAACCGGGTAAGTTTACTGGAGTGATGAACGTGGTTATTGTAGGAGAATTCTGCAGAAGGGAGTAACGAAAACCAGTTATCTTGGAGGTAGGTGGTGTAACAACGGAGTATTATTCTAGTGTTTGATTGGTCCGTTCTGTCTGTCCGTTGGTCTGAGGATGGTAAGCTGAGGATAAACAACGTTGAATATGAAGATGCTGGCAGAAATGAGTCCAAAAACGAGACATAAACTGTGATCCACGATCGGTGATAATGGAACAAGGCAGCCCATGTAGGCGGTAGATCTCATGTAGAAAAGCAGTGGTGGTTTTGGCTACAGAGGGCAAACCAATCATGGGTATGAAGTGAGCCATCTTGGTGAGACGGTCCACGACCACCAGGATAGTGTCGTGTCTGTGTGATGGTGGTAGGTCCACAATAAAGTCCATGGCTATATCAGTCTATGGGCTGGAAGGAACCAGGCTGGGCTGGAGTAAACTTGGTTTTCGGGGACCTAGACCTGGCACAAATTGCACAAAAGAGGACATATTCTTTAGTATCCTGTGCTATGGTTGGCCACCAAAAATAACGACAGATGCTCTCTTGTGTGCTAGTTACCCCGCCATGGCCTGCTGATAGCAAGTTGTGGAACAGTCCAAGAACATTGGGACGGACAGCCGGAGGGACGTAGTCTTGGGTCACATGGTACCACAGGTCTTGTTTGAGTGTCAAAGGAGGTTCCGTAGTTGGAGGCGGGTCATCTGAGGCTTGTATCCGATCTAGTAATGACAACTGGGTGGCCATAAAGTGTTGTGGAGAAATTATGGTATCAGTTACATTAGCCTCTTGAGCAGAGGCTTCGTGCATTTGAGATAATGCGTCAGTTTTTTGGTTTTTGGCCCCAGGGCGATAGGTTATCTGTAGGCTAAATCAGGAGAAAAAGAGGGCCCATCTGGCTTGGCGAGGACGAAGTCGATTTTATGATTTAAGGTACTCGAGATTGTGATGATCTGTATAGACAGTGATGGGTAGAGAAGCCCCCTCTAAGAGATGATGCCATTCTTCCAACGTGCACTTGATAGCGAGTAACTCTCTCCAATATCATAGTTCTTTTCTGCTGGGGGAGGTTGCATGAATAATATGCTGTTGGGTGAAGGCTGTTATCTTTGTCTCCTCTTTGGGACAAAATCCCTCCCAGAGCCAACTCAGAGGCATCGACCTCCAAGAAAAATACCTTTGAAGTGTCTGGCTGCACCAGTATGGGAGTTTGGGTAAATAGGGCCTTGAGTTTGTCAAAGGCTGACAGGTGTCCAGGAGAATCTCATGATTTTTTGGTCAGAGCTGTAATTGGAGCACAAACCTGGGAAAAGCCCTGTATGAATTTCCGGTAGCAAATCCCATAAAGCGTTGGACGGCTCTCCGGTCTTTGGGGACAGGCCATTCCAAAACATCTTTCAATTTTCGGGGATCCATCTGCACATGGCCTGGAGTAAGAAGGTACCCCAAAAATTCAACAGAAGTTGTGTCGAAGATGCATTTTTCGAGTCTGGCATATAACTCATACTCTTGTAGATGCTGGATGACCTGATTAACATGCTATCTAGACGACTAAGATGTTGTCTAGATAGATCACAAGGAAGGTGTCCAAGATGTCCCGGAAAACCTTGTTCAAAAAATGCTGAAAAGTGGCTGTGGCATTACATAGCCCGAAGGGCATGAACAGATACTCAAGGTTTCCATAGTGACTCCTAAACACTGTCTTCCATTCATCTCCTTCACAAATTCGTACTAGGATATAGGCTCCTCGGAGATCTATCTTTGTGAAGATAGTAGCATTCCTTAGCCTATCGAGTAGTTCTGGAATCAGTGGGAGCGGGTTCCGGTTTTTGATGGTTATGTTGTTGAGGGCTCTGCAGTGAATGCAGGGGTGTAGGCCTCCATCTTTTTTGCCAACAAAGAAGATGCCCGCTCCAGCGGGTAATGTAGATGGTCTGATAAACCTTTGACTAGGCTTTTGGTAATGTACTCCTTTAGGGGCGCAAGTTCAGAATCCACAAGTGGGAATATTCATCCAAACGGAATAGGAGCTCCAGGGTGTAGGTCGATGGGGCAGTTTTAGGGGCACCTCGGGGGTAATTTATCAGAGTTTTTCTTGAATACATCCATGAATTCCTCATACTTGTTTGGTAACACAGGAAGAGAAGTGACTGACAGGAGATGAGCTGTGTTAACTTCCTGAAGAGCCCCAGAGGAAGAAGTGGTGAATGTGGGAGTACCCTTGCTCCAATCTATTGATTGATTGATTGGGTTGTTGTTGCGGAGCCAAGGTAGGACAAGGATGATGGGAAATAGAAGAGACGGTACCATGTCCAGATGGAGGGTCTCCGCTTGTTGATCACCAATGAGGAGACGAACAGGAACTTTCTCATAGTGGAAGGGGCCAGTCTTTATTGGAGTTCCGTCCGCTAGATAGAGCAGCAATGGATATGGCTTCTTTCGGGTTGAGATGTTCCATTTCTGAGCCAGAGTCTGGTCCAAAAAGTATCCGCTGGCAGTGTGTTGCTTATTTTCCCACTGTAGAGAGAGAAAAACAGACAAGTAAGGAGATAGCTGGAAGCAGCTGTGTTCCATGATAGATGTGCAACAGGGTTCTTACCCGGAGGAGAGGAAGGTCATACTGGACATGCACGGAGTTGGTGATCATGTTTCTCGTAGTTCAGACAGAGGCCTTGAGAGCGGCGTCTCTTGCTTTCTTCATCAGTCAGAGGGCATCGGACAGGGCCAATCTGCATTGGTTCTTCAGAAGAGGAAGCAGAAGCTGGGGGTGTAGCGGCACCAGAGGGGACAGGGAGCCTACTGGGAGTCTGAAGTATTTCCAGCCTTCTCTCACGGAATCTCCGATCGAGCTGGGTAACTAGTAGGATCAGTTCTTCCAGAGACAGGGGTACACCCACATGGGTCAACTCATCCTTTAGGTATTCTGAGATCCCCAGGCAGAACTGCTCCAACACTCCAGTTGCATTGAGTCCAGCGTCTGGAGTGAGTTCCCGAAACTCAGTGACGTAGTCCTCCACAGGTCTTCTTCCTTGATGCAAGGAGCGCATGGCTGCCTGGGCCACGGAGGGTCTCAAGGGGTCATCATACAGGACCTGCATGGTATCAGTGAATATAAAATGAACAGTTTCTCACGTGACCAGCAACTCCAGCTAGTGAGGTAACTCCTCCATTACCATAGTTCTACCCCACTGCCCCACTCACCATGTCTGTGGCTGCAGCTGACAAGTCCTCCATGTGGAGACTCCCCACACAGGGGGGAGAGCTGACTGCTGAAGATTCCTCCCCAGGAGGTCCACAGGAGGCAGCAGGAGGGAGCGCAAGGACCATGGAGGCATGGCTGGCCAATCGCACATGCGCCGAGAGCCGAGGACTGCAGCACTCCAAACCCAGAAGTGCCACTGGCGTCCCGGACTGGGGCCCGTGGCCAGCCGACCCCGCAGACGCCGTGTGAGCCCAGGGCAGATAGGAGACCGGCGGCCACCGTGACAGATCATCTGGATCAACTAAAACAAGTGTGGTATTGCAAAGGTTGAACTTGATGTATGTTTGTCTTTTTTGAACCTTATCAATTATGCTGCTGTGTTAATGATCAGGATATATTGGGTATAATAATAATAAAAGATTATAAAAAGTATATATTGTCAGACTAGGTTAATACAAGCACTGCATTACACTGTCCCATTCATGGGTCCCTATGTTCAAAATAAAATTAGATTGATTATGGGAAACAACTACTGCTCCATGGGGGGGATTAAAGGGATAGTAATGTTTCACAGAACGCGCAGCTCCAATTAATCTTCATAGTATTTGGGCCATAGAGAGTGTTATTTCAAAACTGTTATAGTTGTAATTCAAGAGTAATTGAATAATAAAGTATCCCCCTCTTTTCCCTTTTACCTAGTGTAAGCCACCTCCCCTCAGATGTGGATTCTGGTCACTTGACCAGATAGATCACAGCAAGGGACAATCTTCTTACTGTGAGCATAAGGAAAACCCAGACCCCTTACAGATTTTTCGTTATGCTCACTGAATATTGTCCCTCTCTTCGATCCATCTGGAGAGTCTTGGTGCTCTGAGGAAAGCAGTGTTACATCAGTAAAAGGAGCGGGAGGGGGATACTTTATCATTAAATTACTCTTGAAATACAACTCTGACAGTATTGAAATAACACTCTCCATTGCCCAAATACTATGAAGATTAATTGGAGCTGCTTTTATTGTGAAACATTACTATCCCTTTAATACAAATAGCCAAATTCCCACTAATTTAAATGGAGCTTTCTTAACTGAGATCTTGCCAACATTCAAGGGGTTAAAATCCCAACTGAAGTAATTGGAAATGTGTTCCCTATGATGCAACTGGTTTGTCCAGAATTACTGCACTTTTATTTGAACATAAGACCCATAGAAAAGGTGGGAGTGGACTGAATGAGTCTGAAACCACATTAGAAATGCAGCCCACATCACCCTGCTTTGTTGGTGCCTTAGGGGAGGGTAGCTCTTTGAAAGGGGCTAGCTAGCAATGGGATGGGCTATCTCTTCCACAGGCAGTAAGGAAGGAAGAGATCAGCAGGTTTCAGAGTAGGGGGTTAAGGGGAGGGGAAGTAGCAGGGGAATAAAAGGTGGCACTCCCAGTCCCAGCCAGTATGACCTAAGGCGTTTTCAGTTCCAAGAGTCATTGGCCTGGCAGTAGGGTACTGCATTAGGGAGGCTATTGCCAGCACAAAGAACTGAGGTAAGGGGGAGGGTGGTGGGAGGGCAGGCAGTAGGGTACAGGTTTTGGAACATGCTGCAGCTACAAGGCCTAGGGTGCCTCATTGAAGATTGGGGAAGGGCTCTTTCCAGGGTACCACTAATAGTTAAACCCCTAAATAAAAGTTGTGGCCCCTTTATTTGCCACCTAAGTATGTGTAATTGTGTTTATTTTGTGTGTCATGTTTTCAAGGTTATGAAGTAAATGGTGGAAGTGGGAGGGTGTTTTGGGGTGTTAATGGAAAGAAGGGAAGTAGGGCATTACAGGCCTAATAAATGCACCATACTTCTCCCAGCAGGTTAGAGAATAGAAAGTAGCAAAACAGAAGTGAACAGTTTTTCAAGAGCACTAAAGTATCACACGAAAACAAGTATAGTTCCATTGACAGGAACTGCCAACTCCCTCCAAAACTGGAAGTAACCTATTATACTCAGTTCATTCCTATTGACCCTTCCAGTGCCACAGAGGTATCGAACACATTGCAGCACAATGCTTTGGATGCCAATCTGACATGAAAAGTGTTAAATTATATTTCCTTTCCTAAACACCAAGCAGAGCCTGACTATTGCATTATGTTCCATGTCCTTTTGTTACAGTCCAGATCAGTTGAAGTACTAAGCTCATTTCTATGTAACCACCTGGGTACTGGAGACATCTCTAGTGCATCTCTAGTGCATTGGAATGCGATATGTTAGAGATGTTTTTAGTGGGAAAAGAAATAAAATGTTAAAGAAGTAATAGTAGTAGTTGTAGTAGTAAATGTTTTAGTAGATACTAGTAGGGGGTGGGCGAAAAGTGAGAAAAATTTCCTGCATGACTTTGGAGAGAAGTAGAAAACCTGCCCATTTTTTCTCCTTTTAGCCTATTTCAGCAAATTTTTTCTCCTATTCAACACATATTTCTTTTATTCCAAAACATTTTTTCTCCTACATTTCCTATGGGTACAATATTTCCCACTGCAATAGTACTTTTTCTGAGGGATGAAGCTGAGAAATAAGCGGCTGACTTTGTCAAAGTTGTGAGTCCTACAGCAACATATACCTTGATGTGTTAGAATACAGAATTCATTTACTTTTGCCCACAACACTTACTTTCTGCTTAAGTGACACTGGTACACATTCATGATGATGTCGAGTGATAAAAAAATTAAATAAAGTAGACTTGTGCACAACATTTTTTGCTAAAATTCAATTTCAGACAAAATTTTTTTTTTCATTCGTCGACTCCGCATTTCGGATCAGACCTGTTCAGCTCGGACGAAATTCAACGACAGTCTGAATTATTCGTTGAATTTAAAATACATTAAAAAATACAATAATAAATTAAAATTAAATAAATGGAACTAACTTCAGTGTCTAAATGATGACGGTTGAACAGGGTAAGGTGGAGCTTTAGCCTTATGATATTATGGATGAAGTAGATAAAGTTTGGATGTAGCTAAATTTGAAGGAAGGCCTGCCTGCCTGCCTACACAACTGTGAGACTGGCTGATGTGTCATTCTGAAAATTATTCAAACAAATTCCTAATATTAATTTAAATTTTTAACACAGAAACAAAGGTGATTCTCACTTGAGGACGCAATAAGGTACTAGGCCTGCCTACAGAACTGTGAGACTGGCTGATGTGTAACTCTGAAAATTATTCAGACAAATTCCTAATAATTTTAATATTTACACAAGAACAATGATGACTCTCCCTTGCGGTGGCAGTAAGGTACTAGGCCTGCCTACACAACTGTGAGATTGGCTTTGTCACTCTGAAAATTATTCAAACAAATTCCTAATATTCATTTTAATATTTAACATAGGAACAAAGGTGACTCTTCCATGCTGTGGCAATAAGGTACTAGGCCTGCCTACAGAACTGTGAGACTGGCTGATGTGTCACTCTGAAAATTATTCAAATTCCTAATGTTCATTTTAATGTTTAACACAGAAACAAAGGTTACTCTCCCTTGCGGACCCAATAAGGTACTAGGTCTGCCTACAGAACTGTGAGACTGGATGATGTGTCACTGAAAATTATTCAAACAAATTCCTAATATTAATTTTAATGTTTAACACAGGAACAATGACAACTCTCCCTTGCGGTGGCAATAAGGTGCTAGGCCTGCCTACACAACTGTGAGATTGGCTTTGTCACTCTGAAAATTATTCAAACAAATTCCTAATATTAATTTTAATATTTAACACAGGAACAAAGGTGACTCTTCCTTGCTATGGAAATAAGGTACTAGGCCTGCCTAAAGAACTGTGAGACTGGCTGATGGTCACTCTGAAAATGATTAAAACAAATTCCTAATATTAATTTTAATTTTGAACACAGGAACAAAGATGACTGTCCCTTGCGGATGGAATAAGGTACTAGGCCTGCCTACAGAACTGTGAGACTGGCTGATGTGTCACTCTGAAAATTATTCAAACAAATTCCTAATATTAATTTTAATGTTTAACACAGGAACAAAGGTGACTCTCCCTTGTGGACGCAATAAGGTACTAGGCCTGCCTACAGAACTGTGAGACAAATCCCTAATACTTTTTCATATTTTAATATTTTGCACATGAACAAAGAGGACTCTCCCTTGCAGTGGCAATAAGGCACTAATGCTGGCTGCCTGCCTATGCCTAATGCTACCTGCCTGCCTGCACAACAACTGGACACTCTAATATCTCCTGCTTCTTCTCTCTCTGAGCTCCAACAAAGCACTAACAAATGTAGGCTGTCTGGGTGTCTGTGTCATTAGTCCAACCCCCATCATGAAACGAGAGACAAAGTGGGAAAGTAGCGCATGAAACGGAGAAACTAATTGGACTAGAGATATAGAGGGAAAGTATGGAGGGTAGTAATCGGGCGCGGGTAGTAGTCACCGAATTTCCGAAATTTTCAACATTCGGACCAAGGCTGGTTGAATTCGGATTATTTTTTTGTGAACGACCCTTGTCTTTCGGACAGCCAGAATGTCTCTGAATGACCCCTTTTTCGTTGAATTCCGAATGTCGACGATACGAATTGCACAAGCCTAAAATAAAGCACAACCTACAATGTGGCAGATGTGCATGGTAGCTGTGGTGGGGGACTGGCATGGTGTGATTGGTGGGACCTTGACAAACTGAATCCACCCTGGGAGTAGAGGGATCATCATCATGTATTGCACATGCTGCAACAGCCATTGCTGCAGTCAGTTTTTGAACTACCACTTTAATCCCGTGTCCCCGCACTGCTCCACCTTTCCACCTCCCCCTGTCCACTGCTGTGAGAGCCTGACAACCTTTTATATGGCTGTAGCAAAGTAAAGAAAAGTTTCATGTGGTTGGAAAATATGTTTTTCCCATTGATTTCAATACAATGATCTAGGTGGAAAAAAGCAGGAAAATGGCACTTTTCAGTGGAAATTATTCTCCAAGTAGGAAGTGCCATTTTTCGCTGATTTTGGTTTGACCAAATGTTTCCACCCATCCCTAGATACTAGTATAATTTTGTAATGTACATTATATTCTTCTCAAACTGTAACTTCAGGTCATGCAGATGATGCAGTTGTGATAAGGCCATGCATCTGAGGTGTCCCATTGGCTCTGCACTATCCTGCAGCTCATTACAATCAGACAAGGTTATTATGTTAGCTGGTGGCCACTGACAGCAAATACACTGCTGTCAGCCAATAAAATAAGAGCACTAAAGAATGGTCAGCATATGGGTTATGAATCATGTTGCAGCAGTTCTTTTGCATTTCATTTGAATTGCTTTTTCTTTCACTATTCACATGATTTAGACCAGAGAACCCTGTCTAGCATGTGAGGAATCAATGTAACTCACTGAAAGAACAAGTACAAAAGAACTAAGCTCAAACATCTCACAGCAAGTCCTCTGTCCTCCACTGGGAACAGTGGCCCCACAGGCTCGGGGCATGGAGTGAGCCAAGACCACCGCCAATGACCGAAAAAAACTGCTCATCCCCCAAATCTGTATTATATCACAAGTTCAATCAAAGTGTTCCCCATAAGCTACCATGGAAAAATAATTCACACACCATGGGAAACTATGAGAAAGTGTTACAGAACATTTAATAATATGCAGTGTCATGCAGTATCAAGAAGTACCCAAAGTGAAAGAACTGTCCCATAAATGATAGGAAATAGCACCATGAATAATTGGGGTGGAGAGCCTTGTAGACGTGGGAAACTTACAAAGCATAATTAAATATAAAGTTCAGTAGTAGTAGAAGAAAATAAGGTAAAAGGGTCAGAGTTCACCTTCATGGTGAAATACATCTGGGTGCAATAAGGGCTCAGGTCTGAGAGTACAGTCTCGTGGCTTCAGACATTTTCCTTGGGTAAAGGAGGTGAACAGAGACCATGACTAGCAGGATTCAAAATGAATAATACCTAAGGTTGCATTATAGCCACTGATATGGAGAATGCCCCACTGAGAGGCCAGTCAATACAAAGTAATTCCATATGGGATATGCTGATGACACTGGTCTTATCAGCACCTTGGTGTGGCTAGATTATAAGAGTTTATGAGACCTACATGGTGGTCAGTGGTCTTTGAAGATTTTTCTGTTATCTTGTGAAGGTACTTTAGGACATGGGTAATTGGTTGTATGATTGAGAGGTATCTGTCTGTTCATGTTACTTTTTAATGGATTAGGTAGAATGCCCAGAACCAATGTCAAGTTTGATACCCAAAGAGTGTGGAATAGCTTTATCCTCTTCTAATTCATTGGCCCTATAGCACTTTCTGCTATATCAAAAGTGAACATTAAAAGATGCCCCCAGTCTATATTTTATCTTATACTTAACAAAGGGCTTTATGGCTATGCATTTGATCAGAGCAGAGGGAGCCAGGTCAGGAAATAACTGAAGAGTGTTAACTCCTTGGTCACCAATGGAATGATCTCTAACCACCTGAAGTAGTGCCTCTGAAAAATAGTAAAAAAGCAAAAAAAAATATCCCCACTGTTTCACCTTTTTCTGGAGGAAGGTCAGGATGCTTGGTATCCAGGATATATTTCAGGTATACACCCATATCAATGATGAATTCAGTCGTACCTTTAATGGCGGAATCAGTTTTCATGATCTCTAGCTTCTGTTCCTCTTTTACCAGCCTATCATTAAGTATGGAGACATCTCAACATTGCTTATCCATTGATTAATTACCTGGGAGTTACATATAGCCTGTGCAGTAGAAATAGGGTGGATACTTTTTGTTGGCTTTTTCTCCTTAGCCCTTTCAGAAAGAAAAATCAACTGTAAGTTGAGTCTGTCAGTCCTCCCTGGCTCATTTATTCATATCAAGACCTGCAAACCCTCATAATAAAAGGAGTAGTATCTCCTTCCATGCCTAGAACCTTTGTTATGCAAGAGAAATTAATGTTACTGTGCTGGAGAAGTAGCCCTAGTCAATCAGGCAGCCATCTTGACTGCTTGCACACATCTACGACACAATCAGTACTTTTATATAAATAGTATACACATCTCCTTATGGAAGCCATGAGTATAAATTCATATTTCTACACTGCAAGACCCTTTTCCAGAAATTAAAATATGAGCAATTCCAAAGCAAACTAGCTGCACCATAGGAAGTAAATAAAAGTTAATATTGTTGTAAATACACTGCTAATCCCATGAATGCTAGCAATGTCTCCGACTCATTGTGATGTAATGCATATGAGATCCTTGTAGCATTCCAGGGATAAAAGCCTTATTTACATTTATCAGAATTTTGAGAATGTTTATCTGTCCCCTATGGTACAATTGGTTTGCTTCAGGGCTGCACATATTTTCTTTTCCATATAAGGCTCCTAAAGTGTTAAGGCTATATATAGAAGATTTTGGTCAATATATTGATAATTTATGGCAGAGTTGTTATGGTTTATTCAAATGGGCAGTATCAGTGGCAATCTTATGTTGTCCAAGCACAAAATATCATTGAAAGATGGTTGGACTCTTCACATTATCGACTACCACCTGTACTGATGCAGTTGTATTTTCATATATTGATTGAAGGCTATTGATATAAGCTCCATTTATTCTTTACTTTTCCTCTCTAATTTCTAATCTTTCCTCTAACCCAAAACGCCTTTTCTCAACCTTTAAATCCCTTCTACACCCAACAATACAAACAGCTTCCAAGATCTCGCCACCCACTTCAAGGACAAGATCAACTCCATCAGAAATGAAATCTCATCACTTCCACTCCCACCCCCACCCATCCAGCTTAGCCCTGTCACCTCTCTCACATACACACTAAGCTCCTTCTCACCCGTCACCGAGGACAACTTTTCCCCTCTCCTCACTCGCTCAGTCCTAACCACATGCCCTCTTGACCCAATCCCATCTTAGCTCACTCAGGAACTTTCTCCTCTATTAACTCCAACCCTTACTCACTTATTCAACCTCTGTCTGTCAACCGGGACCTTCCCATCCTTTTTTTAAACATGCACTAATCACACCCATCCAAAGAACCACTCCCTGGACCCAAACTCACTGTCAAACTACTGGCCCATTTCTCTACTCCCATTTGCCACCAAGCTCCTTGAGCGTCTTGCATATAACCAGCTCACTAAATTCCTCTGCTCCCATTCCCTGCTAGATCCCTTGCGATCTGGATTCCGCCCCCGTCACTCCACTGAGACAGCCCTCACTAAAGAGGCCAATGACTTGCTGTCCTCAAAGTCAAAAGGCCACTACTCCCTACTCATTCTCCTGGACCTGCCAGCTGCCTTTTACACAGTAGATCACCCACGCCTCCTCCTAGCCCTCCACTCCCTAGGTCTCTGTGATGCCACCCACTTTTGGTTTTCATCATATCTCTGCAACCGCTCTGTCAGTGTTTTCTACTCTAGCTTCACTTCCCCACCCCTCTCACTGTCTGCCACAAGGTTCAGTCCTGGGCCCCTTGCTCTATTCAATTTACACCGTATCCAGTGGCAAACTAATAAACTCCTTTGGGTTTCACCATCATCTCTATGTTGTTTACACTCAAATCTATCTTTCCTCCCCAGACCTCTCCCCTTTCCACCTGTCCCAGGTATCTGACTGTCTGTCTGTCTGTCTGTCTGTCTGTCTGCTGTGTCTTCCTGGATGTCCTCCCTTCAACTCAAAATTAACCTTGGCAAGACCAAACTCATTATCTTATCTTCCCTCCCTCTCCAGCCAGCCTTAACACAGATATTGCCCTCACTACCATCACACCAACCCCTACAGCACGCTGCCTGGGGATCACACTTGACTGCTCCCTATCCTTCATTCCCCACATCCAGTCAATCTCCAACTCATCCTGCCTCCACCTCGGCAACATCTCTAGAATCCGAACCTTTCTTACACTACTAAAATTCTAATCCAAACACTCATCATATCCTGTCTTGACCACTGTAACTAGCTACTAATTGGCGTTCCTCTCACCCGACTAACCCCAGGACAGTCCGTAATGAACTCTGCTGCAAGACTGATCTACCTCACTCCTGCCCCATCAGACTCTCCCCCATCCTTCAGACACTCCCTGAAAACTCACCTCTTCAGGGAATCCTATCAACTACCTCCATAAACATTATCACCAAGATCCACCCCTTCCCTGGACTACCGCACTCAGCAGCACTTCTCTCTAACACCCACTGACTGGCAACTCATGTGGCAGGAGGCACTTACACCCAATAGCACTTATTCCTTCTCTGTCCAGTCGGACATAGATATATAATGTAAAACCATCTTTGTTGAAAATACACAGTAATGAATAATAATGCCCACACAACCCCAGATACAGGACTATGATCTCCAGTCTACTACCCGGAGCTGCACACTGTGCTGAGCACTGGACTACTGCACTTCACTGAGGGAAAAAGGAAAGGTGCAAAGGCCATAACTGGAGAACCATCTACACGAAGCTAGAGTCTCCACCAGGTATCACAACCGGAGGCCACAGGGAGCGAGCCAGACAGAGTAGCATAACTCAGGTGCAAACGGTCAGGCCACTGGGTAATGCACAGAACGAGTTAGTCAGCCAGAGCCACAGGTCAGGACCGATGTGGGTAGTCAGACAAACCGGAGTCATACATGGAGTGAGTTATTCAGCCAGAGCCACAGGTCAGATTCGATGTGGGCAGTCAGACAAGCCTGGGTGATACACAGAGCGACTTAGTCAGCCAGAGCCACAGGTCAGGACCGATGTGGGTAGTCAGAAGAGCCGGGGTCATACACGGAGTGAGTTAGTCAGCCAGAGCCACAGGTCAGAACAGATGTGGGTAGTCAGACAATCTGGGGTCATACACAGAGCGGATTCATAGGTCAGGCACGGGTCAGAACAATACACAAGAGCACCTAACGGAAACACCACATAAGGGCCTTGTCTCCTAGGCCCAAGGAGGTCATAAAGCTGAACAAGGTGGGAACCAATTAGGTAAATCAGAATAGGCCCATAAAAATGTGCACGTACCAGCTCCCTTTCTAGTGATGTCAAAAATGCAGAAGTAGTTGGCAATCATGCTGGCCAACATCACAACAGAGGAAAGGAGCACAGGATCGCTTAGGCCTCCTATAGGAGACTGTATTAATACCCCCCTTTAACGACCTCTCTCCCGCGGAAGAGGACCAGCACCAGAGGAAGTGCGGGAGTAGAATGCACAGAGAGGGGCAGGTGCATGTAGATAACCACCTGGAACACTGGAGCCGGTAGATGTCTAAGGTCTGCTTGTCTCTTTTAGCTTGACAACTCTTTAGTGACCTCTGAACCCGTACCTATGTGGAACGGAGCGCCCTCAAGTCCTTCTCCACAGCAGGAATATTTTGAGCCTCGAAAGACTGTGGCAGAAGCGAAGGTTGGAACCCATAGTTAATCAGAAGGGGGGAGATCCAAGAGGAGGAATTGACAGCACTATTTCTGTGAAGTTCTGTCCACGGTAACAGGTTCGCCCAATTATCATGATGTTCAGAAATAAAATAACTGGGAAACTGTTCCAGTGCCTGATTAGACCTCTCTGCAGCACTGTTAGACTGTGGATAGTAAACCAAGGAGAACGAGAGCTGGATACCCATCTGTCCACAAAAGGCTCTCCAAAAACGCGACGCAAACTGGCTCCCACTATCTGAGACTACCACTTTGGGTATACAGTGGAGACGAACCACCTCCTTGGCAAAGATTTTGGACAACTCCTTGAAGGAGGAGAGTCCTTTAAGTGGCACAAAATGGGCCATCTTGGAAAATCTATCCACAATCATGAGGATGACTGTGTAGCCCTCTGAGACAGGTAATTCTACCATAAAGTTGATAGATAAGTGTGACCATGGACGCTCCCCATTAGGAATGGGTTGAAGGAGACCAACCGGAAGATGTCTAGTAGTCTTGGTCCGCGTACAGGTGGAACATGAGCAACAAATGTGGAACAATCTGCCCTCAGGCTGGGCCACCAAAAGAGTCTAGTCATAGACAATATTAGTTGTTCTCTCCCAAGGTGCCCTGCTGCCTTCGAGGAATGGTACGTTTCCAGCAGTCTGGTATGGAGGGATTCAGGCAGAAATCATTTCCCATTTGGCTTATCCGACAGGGCAGAAGCTTGAGCAGCCAAAATCTCCTCACCCAAAGGAGATGTAATACTAGTACTTATCTTAGACAAGATGTGGTTAGGAGGAATGACAGGTACTGGAGGAGACTCCTCCTGGGACTCAGCCCCAAATTGTCGAGAAAGAGCATCTGCTCTAATAATTTTGGTACTGGGGAGGTAGGAGACCACAAAATTAAACCTCTAGAGGAATAGGGCCCGTCTGGCCTGACATGGAGACAACTTCTTCATGTCTGACAAATATGTGAGGTTCTTGTGATCAATTAGTATCAGGATTGGAACAGTCGTACCTGCCAACAGATATTGCCATTCTTTCAAGGCAAGGATGATGGGAGTAATTCATGCCTGCTAAGGCTTCAGGTGCTCAGTCTGAAGGATTAGCTCCCTTCTGAGTCATGTCCGTGAGAGGTTCGACTACTGTGGAGAAGTTTCGTATGAACCTTCTTTTAGCACAGGGACCTCTCTATGGATCTTAACCCCACTGGAAGTGACCACTGTAAGACGGCAGTTTTTGCGGGTCCATGGCTAGGCCAGAGGATGAAATAACATATCCTAGGAATGTCACTGGGATCTGTGGAATTCACATTTTTCTAGCTTGCAGAACAACTTGTTCTCCCTGAGCTGTAGTATGTCTCTCAAAACATCATTAATGAATTCCTGGAAGACAGCGGGACCATTGCACAATCTGAAAGGCATCACCAAATATTCATAGTGCCAGCTCCAGGTGTTAAACGCTGACTTCCACTCATGACCTTCTTTTATTTGTACCAGATTTTGTACGGCCCTCAAGTCAAGTTTCGTGAAAATAGTAGAGACTTTGATACAATCAAATAGCTCCGTGATCAACGGAATCGGATAGGCATTCTTTACCATCAGTTTATTCAGACCCCTGAAATCAATGCATGGTCTGAGCTCCCCATCTTTTTTCTTAACAAAAAAGAAGCCTGCGCCCACAGGTGAGGAAGACTTCTGGATAATGCCCCTGGATAAAGTGTCAGCCACATAATCCTCCATGGCCTTGTTCTCCTCCACAGACAAGGGATAAACTCTGCCCCTAGGAGGTCTGGCCCCTGGTACCAGATCAACAGTACAATTGTAAGGCCTGTGTGGTGGTAATGTACTGGCCTCTACCTTATTAAATACCTCTTTGTAGGACTGGCACTCAACAAGTAAAGAGGTAGAGGTACACAAAATCCTAGTAGGCTGCTGAAGGCAAGATTTCGTACACGACAGAATATCGCAAGTCTGCCAATCAATTTTGTGAGTCTGCAACCAGGGAAAACCCAGAATGATGGCATGATGGGGAGAATGTATGACTTGGAACTGTTGTGTCTCCACAATGAGTGACCCTACCCTTAGAGACAAAGAATGAGTCTCATGCATGATGTATGCCTCTGTAGGGGACTACTGTCAATGGCTTCAATCACCAATGGAGCGGAGCGAGGCAGCAAAGGGATAGAGTGCTTGGCCTCAAAGTCTGCATCAATGAAAAAGCCTGCGGCCCCAGAGTCCAGTAGTGCCGGAGCCACCACTGATGACTCAGCCCAAGACAGCACTACTTCAAGAATAGTTTTGTCCTGAAGTCTCTCTGGGGACTGTGAAATTCCACCCAGGGTCTGTATCCTACATGACCCTAGGTGCAAGTGTGTCCCGGATGAACAGGACAAGCATGCAACATATGACCCGACTCCACACAGTATAAGCAATGGCCCCTCCTCCTGCGCTGAGCCCTCTCCTCCACCAAAAGACGTGTGAAGCCTAGCTGCATCGGTTCCCCCCGGAAGGGTCAGAACTAGGAGGTATGGGAGGCGAGGGAGGACAGGGTGGGAGTAAGAAGCTAGGTACCAATCGAGGCAGAGGTTTACTCACATGTTCCCTGAATGAAGGCCTTTCACAAATTCTCGTATCTACCAAGGTGACTGAGATTAGCTCCTCCAGATCACCAGGCAGGTCTCGGGGCTGCAGTCTCATCTTTAATAGCGTCACACAAGCCTTGGGAGAATGCCGCTACTAGGGCTTCATTGTTCCTTCCTACCTCTGCTGCCAAAGTACAAAACTCTGCTACTGTACGTGAGCCCTGCCGTATTGTCATGAGTCGTTTGGCAGCGGAGGTTGCGCTCCCAGGAACATCAAATACTCTCTGAAAAGAGGCCACAAATTCAGTATGAATTACAGGTTTCTCCATCTCCCATAGTAGGTTGGCCCAGCCTAATGCCTTGCCAGATAGGAGGGAGAGCAGGAATCCCACCTTACTTCGCTCAGTAGGGAATGCATGTAGTACCATCTCCAAAGAAATTCCCAGCTGATTGAGGAACCCCCGGCACAGTGTAGGTTCTCCGTCATATCTTTGGGGTAAGGGAGACAAACCTGTAGTCATGCCAGCCTCAGAGGTAGTGCTACAACCGGCACAGGTACTGGAGGCGTTACTGGTTGCTGGGTAAAGCGATCAAGGTGAGCTGTGCGATTTAACAGTGTCTGTATAGCAAATGACAACTGATCAATTTTATGGTCTTGAGAATCCATCCTGGAAAGGATGCTCTGATTAGGTGGACTTCCTGTACCTTCAGTAGACATGGCCCTTACGTACTGTCACGGAACCCAGTATGAAATGAAGGGCAGTATTATTCATTACCACAGTAATGAATAATAATGCCCACACAACCCCAGATACAGGACTATGATCTCCAGTCTACTACCCGGAGCTGCACTCCGTGCTGAGCGCTGGACTACTGCGCTTCACCGAGGGAAAGAGGAAAGGGGTAAAGGCCAAAACCGGAGAACCAGCTATACCAGCTCCACCAGGTATCGCAACCGGAAGACACAGGGAGTGAGCCAGACAGAGTAGCTATCACGGTCCCCGTGATTCCCTGTCAATCTGTGACTGTGTTACCTTTGCATTGGAGGAGGCTGATTGGCCCGCCCAGGATGTTCCTTTTTATACTGGCTCTTGGGCACTTGTCAGTTGCCCTTTTGTGGTGTTCCTGTTCCTGCGTCTCGTTGCTGAGTTCCAGTGTCTCCTGTGTACCGATCCGGCTTGGCTGACTCCTCTTCTGATCCTGCTCCGTGATTGACCCGGTTCTGGCTGACGACTCTGCTCCGTGATTGACCCGGTTCTGGCTGACGACCCTGCTCTGTGATTGCTCCGTTCTCCGGTTGACGTTCCTGCTGCTGTATCCATCCGGTTCCGGTTGTCGCTCCTGTCCGGTTGCAGTTCCAGTGTCCTCCGGTCGCTCTGGCGACATTTTGAACTGCATAGTATCCCGCTGATCCTCTCTCACACTTTCAGCTGTAGCCTGAGGTTGCTTTGCCATCTGCATTGCTGAGCTGTGCTCTCCTGTGTGTATCAGATTAACTCGTGCAGTGCCAGTAGTCTCCGTGCAGTGCCACTTGTATAGCTTGCCAAGCCTCTGTTTGCCCTTTGAGCCGCTACTCTCTGAGCCTTCTATACATGCCATACTTTTCCTTGCAGAGCTCCGCCTGTCCAGTGTTCGGGGTGCACCGTGACCACGCCGGCTGGTGCCGGTAGTCTGTTCGCTCTTGCTATAAGGATTCCGTGCGACACTGGAAGGGTGTCCTGGCTCTGGCTCACATTCACTCAGAGTGTACGTTTCCTCCTGCACTTCCTAGTGCATCGGCTCCTAGTAGCTTGTGCAGCAACCATCTACAATCATACGCAGGGTTACTAACTAGTCTCGTTTAGGGCGATTCCTATTCTGGTTACTTCAGCTCTGGCAGTAGCATTCCTCCTAGCCCACGGTGGTGGTATTGGCTCAGCTCAGAGCAATAGGGGAGCTCCCTGTTTCTACCTAGAGAGTGATTCAGTGCAGACACTTTACTCCTTTCTCTACATTCAGAGACTGTTATCCAGAGACTGTTATCTATCCTGGGCGTTGGCCAATCTAAGACTGAGTTTCTCCAGTTGCTCCTGTTAACCCTTTGGGGTTACTCCAGTCTATATTTGTATATTTGAGCTGGTGAGCTAGCTCAGTGGTAAATTCCCTGACTATGGAGCCTATTCAACCTCAGGGTTGCAGGTTCGAATCCCGGCAGGTCCAACTCAGCCCTTCATCCTTCCGAGGTCGATAAATGAGTACCATTGATTGGGTAATAATAACACCTATTATTTCAGCTGCCGATTTGGTTAATTCCGAGAGCGTGCGCTGACAGCGCTTTGAGTCCCACTGGGAGAAAGGTGCTATATAAATACTAGTTATTATTATTATTATTACTTATACGCCTGCTTGTATTACACATACTTTGTCTGTATTTGTCAATACTGTTTTTACCTGTGCTGGCCCCTAGGGGCACTGTTTATCATCCTGATTCAATAAAACTGTGTTTTTACTTCATACCCTGGTCTGAGTGTCAGAAAACCGTAACAGTAGCATAACTCAGGTGCGAACGGTCAGGCTGTTGGGTAATGCACGGAGAGAGTTAGTTAGCCAGAGCCACAGGTCAGGACTGATGTTGGTAGTCAGACAAGCTGAGATCATACACAGAGTGAATTCATAGCTCAGGCATGAGTCACAACGATACACAAGAGTACCTAACGGAAACACCACATAAGGGCCTTGACTCCTAGGACCAAGGAGGTTATAAAGGAGCAGAACAAGGTGGGAACCAATTCAATAGGCTCATAAACAAGCGCACATACCAGCGCCCTGCTGGCCTACATCACAACAGAAGAAGGAAGCACAGGGCACTGTGATACCTTCCTCTAGACTGTAAGCTCTCATGAGCAGGGCCCTCTGATCCTTATGTTCTCCACATTTGATTTGTACTATTTAATATCTCTGTATGTCTATTCCCTATTGTACAGTGCTGCGGAATAAGTTGGCGCTATATAAATAAAGAATAATAATAATAATAATCATAAAAACCAATGACCATGTGACAAAAGCGCACACTCATATTAACAATGTCAATACCTAAATCTACCAGTAGATGGCAGACGTGACTCAGGAATAAGAAGCGTCTAAAACAGTGTTTCACTAACAGCTAATAAATCTGTTACATTTATATCAATGGAACATTGTAACGTGAATCATAGGATATGGCAACAAAATACTCAGTGGAAAATAACATGTAAAAAGTAAAGAAAATCATGCAGTCACTGAAATATTTAGTCCCAATGTGATATTATGTTCAATAAAAGTCACAAAATACCCTGGAAAGACTGAGTCACTTATCTGTATCTGAATCTTATGAGTATGTGTAGTTCAAATTAATCAATATGATGAATTAATGAAGGGAAAGGTAAAGTATTAGATACAAGTGTCTGAACCAATCACGGGATAAAGGTTCAGGCTTCCAGGTGATATCTAGAGGAATTCTGTATTGAAGTGGACAAACACCTGTACGTTCACTTTCTACTTGGATGCTGCAGAAGGGGTACCTGTTTATGTGCGATCTTTTGCATTTATTTGCACATTGTTTATTTGTATCTTTGTTGTCTGACTATTACATGGGACCGGGTCCTTTCCATTTGGGTGGTATATTATTGACCATTATTGGAGTTACTGACCATATTGCACAATTGGGGTATCTGATCATGAAATGTTTTATATTGTCTTTTTGTGCCTATTTTTGCTTTTAATATTTGTATTCTACTATGATGGTAATAATTTATTAGAACATAGGTGTGTGCCCCCATGAGCTTATCTTTTCCCTTTTCTTCCTCTTTTTTGTCCTTTTGATTATTTCTTGTATTTATACTGCTGGAAGTGACCCCCTCAGTTATATATATTTTGTTTATTTGATCGGGCAGTTTTTTCTTTAGAAAAATGGGATGGACCACCTATCCCCTAATAAAGAGCCAATTACTGAGTTTGCTTGCACAAACAACAGCAAAATCAGCCTTTGGAGTAAAATATGAAAACACGACTTCTGATTATATCAGGGCTAGGCTGCCCACATAAGTAATTGTAGAGCAGCAAAACTCCCAGTGACTCATACTTCTTCTGTCCAGCACAGCCTGGAGTCAAGATCCCTGGGTTGGAGCCTAGCTACCCACTTGAAGCACACTCTCTCTGTCACGTGACAATGTCAGTGCATGTGTACATGGTTTTGGGCAGAGTGACTGTGAGTGACAGAAGATGTGCAGGCTTCTTCAGACTTCCTGCACAGTCTCAATTCCACTCCCGAAGAGTGCTACAAGCAAATAAGAGGGGCCAAGTACACTGAATCTGTTGCACCTCTCTAAAATTGTCCCCGGCTGCACTACACAGTAATGTCTCTCCTCTCTCTCATGCTACACCTGAGCTCTGGAATTCCCTCTCCTGTCTCATCAGGCTCTCCCCCAGCCTTCAGATCTTCAGACGTTCCCTGAAAGCTCACCTATTCAGGGAAGCCTATCAACTACCTCCATAGCCGTTATGACCAAGGTCAGACCAACAGCCTGTCCCTGGACAACTGCACTAAAAACACTTCTTTTTCCCCCACCCACTGACTGGCAGCTCATGTCACAGGAGGCACTTACATCCCATAGCACTCAATCCTTCTGTGTCCAACCTACCTTCCGCTAGACTGTAAGCTCTCACAAGCAGGGCCCTCTGATCCTTTTATTTTTCATATTCGATTTGTACTATTTAATATCTATGTATGTCTATTCCCGATTGTATAGTGCTGTGGAATAAGTTCTCGCTATATACATAAAGAATAATAATAATTGATGAATAAGCTATGGACAAATACAATCAGCAATTGCTGAATGGGTGAATGGTTAATGTGCAAAGAAATCCTACTTCCTTCTTGCTCATTGAGCCATTCACACCTTGATGAATTCTGGTTTTATTGTGCACTTGTCACTCTCCATCCATTTGCCCGGTCATCTATTCCATTTCTGGTTTTATTCACTTTGATAGCCTAACTGGATTCCATGTTTCCTCTCCTGGTTTTCCCTCTTGCTCCTTTGCCTTTATTTGGTGCCAGTTTCCCTGTACTCGCACGCGATCTTAGTGTTCCAGTCAGAGTTCAAGTTCAGCTCAGTCCTGTTCCTGCTTTCCAGTTTCCTCCCCTAGAGTTATGATCCCTTGTTACTGACCTTGTCCTTGTTACCAACTACTCCACTCCTTTATGTTCCTGTACCTCGTTTCCTATGTGATTCCGTCATCTAAGACTCTGCTCTCCTCCTCCACCATTTGTTTGTCAGCTGATTCTTTACCTTATTGCTCTCCAGTTGCCAACCTTGTTTGTTCAACCATCCTCTGCTCTAGCTCTTCAGACCCCGACACTCTCTAAGTATCAGTCGGTACTTGGTTCCAGTCCTATCGGATTTCACGTCACCTGCCAGTCAAATCTCTGTACCACTTTTGTCAGATTTCACTTCATCTGCCAGTCAAATCTCTGTTTCATTTCTATCGGTATTTGATTCATGTGCCTTCCAGTCAAATCTCTATTTCAGTTCTGTTGGAGTTCTATTCACCTGTCTTCCAGTCGACTTGCTCCAGCTCAGTCAGAGTTTGTTTTACTGTACCCAGACATGTTACTGTGCAGCAGCAGTCTTCAACCAGAGTCAAGGTACCCTTTTCTAGTTACCCCAGTAGGTACATACTACATCCTACATGGCTATACTGGGTGTGGGCTGGCTCCTTCAGTCCACATTGAACTGGTCTTATGACCAGCACCTTTAGTCCAGCTTAGGCCGCAGCAAGGCCTCCTAGGGACTGCCTATGCCAGCTAGTCCCACTCCCTATCCAGTGCCTTCTGGCATCTTGCCTACTGGGTATCTCCTTGAGTTCAGTACTGAGTTCATCTTTGTGTGGTCTCTTTTTCACAGTCAGGTGTCTTACAGCATACATTCCAGTATTGCCAGCTTACATTAAGATTGCACCATGAATACTGATCCTGCAGAGGTGTCCAAGGTTGTAGTCCAACAAATGGTCAGACTGGAACAACACTCTGTACAGATCAAAAGGTTGGATACCATAACCAGTGTGCTGCAACATATTCAACAATGTTTGAGATCTCCTTGCCTATACCTGCAGTGTCTTCTGGGACTCCGTCTGCCACTACTGTGATTACCTCCCCACTTCTGACCAACTACTCCTGCCTGACCGCTTTGATGGTTCTCCTATAGAACTGAGAGAGTTCCTTAATCAGTGCTATCTTCATTTCCTCAGTCAGCCAGAGGCTTAGACTTTACATTAGGTACGGATCACTTTGATTGATTCCATCCATAGCGGTTTTGCTCTTGCTTGCATGTCCCCTCACCTACACTGGCAGTCACCTATCCTGGACAATTTTGACTCCTTTGTGGTGACTTTCCACTCTGTTTTTGACACTCCTGGGCATTAAGCTGTATGTGAATCTACCATCCTAGATTGCCAGGTGGGTTCCAGTTCCAGATCCTTTTCCCAGTACACAAATGAGTTCCATATCTTTGCATATGATACTGATTGGGGAGGCAACACACTCAAGGCTGCTTTTCAGAGGGGTATTTTCAATCTTTAAAGGAATAACTAAGCACACGGCCCATCCCTGACTCCTTAGAGGAGCTCATCTCCTTGTGCACTACTCTCGAGCATCACATTCAGGAAATAATATCTGAATGTGAGAGAGATCGACTCCACTGTCCTGTCCATTACCCTCCAGTTCATCTGGCCCAAGGTCCTTCCCCTGCTTCTGCTGACACCATTGGTGAAACTATGGAGCTTGAACTTGTCGTCCATCTCTTTGAAGAGGAGAAAGCCAGGCAATGGTCTCTTGGGGTTGTGTTTATATTGTGCCGAGTCTGGGCATTTCACCTGCTTTTGAACTAGCAAGTCGGGAAACTACAGTACTTTGGTCAGACAAGGAATCCACCCTAAGTTTGTCTTCTGTTCTCTCAAAAGACTAGAACAAGTTACATGTACCTGCCTGTTTGACTTGGAATTGGAAGGTTGTTCCTGTTTCTGCTGTCGTAGACTCTCAAGCAGCAGGTCTGTTAATTGATTTTTCTTTTGTCGCACAGCAAGGCATTTCCACTAAGAGAGGGAGAGATACCCATCTATATTGTCACGGTTGACAGATCGCCTCTTGGAGCAGGTTTTATTACTCATACCAATGAACCCCTGAATTTTCTCATTGGTGCCTCTCATTCTGAGTCTCTGACCATTGATGTTATCTCCTGTCCTGAAAATCCCCTCATTCTGGGATATCCTTGACTTAGAGAGAACAATCCCATCATCTATTGGTCTACTGGCTCTCTTTCCTTCACCAGGGGATCTTCCTCGGCCACTGAGGTTCTCTTGGGTACTATGGAGGTACTCCTGTCTCAGTTCCCGTATGTTTCTGAAGCCTATAAGACCATCTCAGAAATCTTCAGCAAGGTCAAGGCTGAAACCCTGCCACCTCATTGGCCATACAATTGTCCCATTGACTTCCTCCCTGGGACTAATCCCCTAGGGGAAGTAGACTATCCCTGAGACCAAGGCTCTTGAGGAATATATTCAAGGCAATTTAGCCCCAAGGGTTCATAAGACCTTCTACGTCCCCGGCTGGATCAGGTATCTTTTTCAAAAAAGAATGGAGGTCTTCACCCTTGTGTGGACTACAGAGTCCTAAATAATATCACACAATGGAATTGCTATCTGCTCCCCTTGATTTTGGAATTGCTAGAGAGACTTCAGGAGCCTTGAGGTTTCACCAAGCCATATCTTTGTGGTGCCCGCAACCTGGTTAGTATTGGAGGGGGGGGGGGGTAAGTAGAAGACTTCAATTTCAGGTTTGGGCACCACAAATATTTGGTCTTGCCCTTTGGTCTATATCAAGTCTTTCAGGCTTGAATGACATGCTCTAGACCTCTTGCTCTACTTTGTTGTTGTCTGTCTTAATGACATTCTGGTCCCCTGAAGACCACTGTCATCATGTATCTCAAGTGCTGACTAGTTTCTGAGAAAATCACCTCTATGTTAAACTTGAGAAGTGCCAGTTTGAAAAACCTTCCTAACCCTTCCTAAGGTACATTATGTGTTCCCAGGTTCTTGCCATGGACCCTGAATATTTTCTGTGGTTACTGATTGGACTCTACCTCTTGGCCACAAGTCCATCCAGCTCTTCATTGGCTTTGCCAATTACTATTGCAGGTTTCTTAAGGACTTTTCAGCTCTTATCTCCCCTATTACCGCCATGACCAAAAGGGAACTAACCATCAGCATTGGTCCACCAAAACCCTTCAGGTGTTCTCCAGAATCTCCACCTTAAAGAAGGCCTTCTCTATGACTCCCATCTTGAAATATTTGGACCCTCAAGCCCCATTGACTCTTGAGGTTGATACCTCTGAGACCACTGCTGGAGCAGTTTTATCTCTCATGAGTCTGGGGTTCTTTATCCTTGTTCCTTCTTGTCCCGGCTTGTCTTCTCTGCTCAGAGGAACTATGACACCGGGAATCAGGAGTTACTTGCCATCAAGCTTGCTCTAGAGGAGTGGTGTTACCTCTTGGAAAGGTCTCCTCAAGTGATCACAATCCTTATGGACCACCAGAACCTGTGCTACCTGACTTCCGCTAAGCGGTTGAACGCTCGACAGGCTCGTTGGGCAATGTTCTTCTCTCTCTTCAACTATCCCATCTCTTACATCCCAGGGACCAAGAAAGTCAATGCTGCCACTCTTTCAAGACAGTACAAACCTGCAGAGGTCTTCAGGAAGTACCCAGAGGCCATAGTGCCTTCAGCTAGGGTTGTTTCAGCCCTTTCTACCACCCTTCTCTCACCTCCAAGGGGCTCAAGCTTCTTGACCTGTAGATCTGTCTCCTCCTCCTAGTCCTTGCTATGTCCCTTTGGAATTCCATCCTGACACCCTGCACTGGGGGCACTATTCTACAGTAGCTGGTCACCCTGGTGTCCTTCACACTACAGATCTCATATCCCGCTATTTCTGGTGGCCAGAGCTTAAGTCTGATGCCTCTAGTTTTGTACTTTCTTGTTCGGTCTGTGTCCAGATGAAGATGCTGAGGTCTCGGCCTGTTGGTCTACTATAACCACTTCCTTTCAACAATGCCTTGGACTCAAATCTCCATGGAATTTATGATCAATCTGCCCTCCTCTAGGGGCAATACTGTCATCTGGGTTGTTGTGGACAGGTTCTCTGAACAGGGATATTTCATACCCTTGTCAAAGCTGCCTTCTTCTGTTGAACTGGCAGAGCTTTTCATCCATGAGATCTACCATCTTCATTTGATTCCTCAGCAAATCACCTCTGACTGTGGCTCTCAATTCATGTCTTTTCTAGGGCTTTCTGTTCCTGATTAGGTATTCATCTTCAACACTCTTCTGCCTACCACCCGCAGGCCAATGGTCAGAAGGAGAAGCTCAACCAAAATCTTGAGCATTTTCTTAGGTTCTACTGTTCCCACTAAGAGGACAACTGGACCCTTCCAACTCCTAACCTTGGTAGAGTTCTCTTACACCTCACTGCTGTAACCCTCCTTAAAGTGCTCTCCGTTTGGTCCTCTCCCCTTCTGCATCTGAGGTGCCATCTGCTGATCAGCATACAGGGTCCTTGGCTGACCACTCTCAGTCCATTCGCCAGACTCTTTTGATCTCCCAGATGAAGCACCTTCGATCCTTGGCACCATGTTAATCTCATGTGGATCTTGTTTGGCTATTGGCCAAGAACATCAAGCTCCGACATCCTTCTGATAAACTTGGTTCTCGATTCTTTGGTCCCTTCAAGATTTAGTCATGTCTTTCCCCTGTGTCTTGTTGCCTTGTGCTGCTTCTGACCTTAAGGGTACACCCAGTATTCCATATGTCCCTTCTCAAGCCCTATGTCCAGGCCCACACCTCTCATCCCTTTTTTTCTCCACTTCCTCCCGTATCTATGGATTCTGCGGAACTTATGATCTATACCATCAATGACATCCTGGATTCTTGCCTCTTCTGACACGACTTGTAGTATCTAGTGAGTTGGAAGGGCTACTGCCATAAGGAATGGTCCTGGGTAGTAGCTTCTGATATCCATGATCCTTGTCAGCCGCTTCCACTATTCTTTCTCTTCTAAATCTTTAGACTGCCCGAGGCAGTCCCTTTGAGGGGGTGGTAGTGTCATGCTCCATCCATTTATCTGGTCATCTATTCCGTTCATGGTCTTGTTCACTTAACTTGTCTCTTTGGATTCCTTGTTTCCTGTTCTGGTTTTCCCTCTTGCTCCTTTGCTAATATCTGGCTCCAGTTTCCCAGTACTGCTGGGCAATCTTAACATTCCAGTCAGAGTTTGGGTTTAGCTCAGTCCTGTTCCTCTTTTCCAATTTCCTACCCTCATGTTATGATCCCTTGTTTCTGACTTGGCTTTGTTACAGACTATTCTTATGTTTTTCAGTCCTGTACCTTGCTTCCTATGTGATTCTTCTATTTACGACCTGGTTCTCCTCCTCGAACACTCATTTGTCTGCTAATTCTGTACCTTATTTCTCTCCAGTTGCCAGCCTTGTTTGTTTGACCATCCTTTGCTCCAGCTCATCAGAACCCTACACTCTCTAAGTATCAGTCACTATTTGGTTCCAGTCCTTTCGAAGTTTGTTTTACCTGCCAGTTGAATCTGTGTTCCAGTTCAGTCGAGTTCACTTCACCTGCCAGTTGAATTTGTGTTCCAGTTCAGTTAGAGTTTGTTTCACCTACAAGTCGATTTTGTGTACCAGTTCTGTCAGAGTTCACTTCACCTGCCAATCGATTCTGTGATTCAGTTCTATCAGTTTTTGATTCATCTGCTGTCCAGTTGTATCTCTGTTTCATTTCAGAGTTGTATTCACCTGTCTTCATTTTACTGTCCCGGGATTTCTTACATTGTGGAAGCAGTCTTCGACCAGAGTCAGAGTACCACTTCCTGTTACCCCAGCAGGTAGCTAACTATTTCTTAGGCGACTATCCTGTGTGTGGGCTGGCTCCTCCAGTTGGTACTCCTTGAGACCAGCACCTTTAGTCTGGCTTAGGGCGCATTAAGGCCGCCTAAGGGTAGTCTATGCCAGCTAGTACCGCTCCCTATCCAGCACCCTCTAGCATCTTGCCTACTCGGGTATCTCCTTGTGTTCAGTCCTGGGTTCCTCCTGTCTTGTGCACCCAACATATAATCGTTGTGGGTTCTCCTATTATTATATGAATTGCTGTCTGCTTATCTTTGTGGGGTCTCTCCTTCACAGAGTCAGGTGTCTCACAGCGCACATTCCAGTATTGTCAGCTTACAGCACTTGAATTGTACTCTTGGATTTATGGTAAATGAGAGTTTACAGGTGCACTTACTTGACTCAAAAGTTTTCAGATCACCAGTAACTGCAATACTGTATGGTATTAACATTCCGAAAGGTATCACTCCTGGATTCCTTGCTAGGAGCATCCTTTATACATTAGGTGAAAGAGAGAAAATGCAGAGAAACAATACTAGATTTGATTCTCACAAATACTGATACAAGCCGAAATGGATTTCTGTGGTTGTGCTGTTTCTCTCGTGAGAAGAGGATTTACCTGACATTTTGGATCTGGACTGCCTGAGAGCAAGTCCAGTCTGATATGGAAATTTACTTTCTACAATGGCACATGAGAGTGAAAAACGTGACATGAAACAACACTGAGAGGCCACCATGCCTTAAAACAAAACAGTTTTATTCTCATTGTTCTTGGTGGGTGCTCATCAGAATCTTTGTTTGTAGGTCTCCATAACTTAAAGGGGCATCCCAGACATGGGTCCTTGCTATCCATGTGCCTAGAGGGAATCAGCTGCACCTCACTGATGAGGCCCACATAGGCTGAACCATATGTCTGTGGCTGTGCTATTTATTTAGTGTGGAGAGGATTTTTTGACACTCTGGAGCTGTACTGCCTGAGAGTGGTATGGATATGGAAATTTCCTCTCTGCAATGACACATGTGAATGAAAGAACATGACTTCAAGCACCACTGCTTAGAAAAAAATACTTTGTTTTTTTCGTTCTTGGTGGGTGCTTGTCACAATCTTTGTTTGTTGGTCTCCCTAATTTTGAAGGGCATCCCAGTATTGGGGCTTGCTCTCCATGTACCTATAGAGAATGAGCAGAACTACGCAGACAAAACATATGTCTGTGGTTGTGCTTATTTTTTTGTGTGGAGAGGATTTGACTGACATTTTGGAGCTGAACTGCCTGAAAGTGGGACCAGTCTGATATATATATGGAAATTCTCCCTCTGCAATGACACATGGGAGTGAAAAACAGGACTTGAAGCACTACTGAGAGGCCATCATGCCTTCGAAACAAAATAATTTATTTTGGTCATTGTTGTTCGGTGCTTGTCACAGTCTTTGTTTGTAGGTCTCCCTAAGTTGAAGAGGCATCCCAGGAATGGACTATTTCTTTCCATGTTCTTAGAGGGAATCAGCTGCTCCATGCCAATGAGACACACACGTAGGCTGAAACGTACATCTGTGGTTGTGCTGTTTCACTCATGCGAAGAGGGTTTGCCTGAAATATCTGAACTTTACTGTCTGAGGGTGGGGCAATTCTGATATGAATATGGAAATTTCCTCTATGCAACAGCACATGGGAGAAAAAAACATGATGCATTAGAACAAAACAAGTTTATTCATTCTTGGTGGGTTCTTGTCACAGTTTTTGTTTAGAAGTACTGATATAGTGTCAGATATATCTGTGGGAGAAAGCCTGGGACCAGTGATCACCAGTCAGTGAGGTTGGTAATGTCAGTGAGTATCCACATAAGTAATTCTTTAGCAGAAAAGTGATTGCCTTGTGGTGTGCAGAGGCAATGGAATAACTAAAACATTACATTTTATCTGCAATTAAATTCTGCATCAGGGCATGTAAATAAAGGTAAAATAAAATATAAACCAATCTGGTCCTTTATTGAGGTGGCATATATCTAAAAAGAATAAAAATGTGCATGCAGGAAATATAGACAAACTCAGTCAAAGGAAGATAGCACATTTTACAAGGTTATGTCAGTGGTGCAGTAGAGGCCCCCACTATGCGGTGCAAGGGGGCCACCAGATTTAGGTACCTTCAGAAAGTGTAGGCTGTTGGGGCCCCCAGAGGGTGAGCTCCATTGGCTCTGACTCCCAGTGGGTCTCCGGGCTTACCTTTGGCCAGTGTGCATCATGCATGCAAGAGTTAGAGTAGTGCACAACTGAGGTCTTGCATTTTGCTAGTTCAGAGGCTTAGGGCAGGCAGGTGGGGTCACACAGCCATGCAACATGCTTCACACAATGAGGTGAAAATTTTCACCTCAAACTGAAATTGGCAAAAAATGGCACTTTCTGCTTCGCTAAAAATTTCCAGTGAAAAGTGCTGTTTTCCCACTTTTTTCACCTAGCTCATAGTATTGAAATCAATGGGTAGAAAAATGTATCTCCACCACACAAACGTTTTCTCCAGCCATATAAAAGGGTCTAAGGCTCTCACAGAATGCCATTCTGTGTTTGTGAGAGGAAAGAGTAGCATGTTTTTGAGCTAGAGAAGATAAGCAGATAAAGGGGAATTGAAGCTTAGTTAAGGGAGTCATTTAGGTATGACATTTGTTCTCTGTAGTAGGGAAGTCTGGGGGTACAGTGGGGTAGAAGAAGGGAGGAAGGAGGGAGACCCAAAATACCCCAAAATTTGGTGTGACTGCTGAGGTGTAACTAGAAGCCACAGGGCTCTGGTGCAAAATTGCCATGGGCCCCCAGACCACATTGACCCCCAATGTCCTCTCTTCACATTGCCCCGCAGTGTCCTCTCTCCATCTCCACATTGCCCCAATGTCCATTCTCCACCTCCACATTGCCCCCCAATGTCCTCTCTCCACCTCCACATTTCACCCCAATGTCCTTTCTCTACCTCCACACTACCCCCAATGTCCTTTCTCCACATTGCTCCAATGTCCTCTCTCCACATTGTCCCCCAATGTTTTTCTCCACCTCCATTTACCCCTAATTACTTTTATTGTCTCTATGCTGGGGAAGTCTGGGGAAAGAAGTTGTTGATTTAGTTATGTATATATTTTTGGACTAACTGTGATTAGATAGGGTGGAGAACTTAAAAACAATAAATAAAAAATAAACTAAAAATAAAAAAAACAACACATAAATAATTAAACAATTAAAGGGATAGTGGTAGAACCCACATACCCTGGTTATCCAATATCATCGGAGACTGTGAAATAAAAATGTGTTAGAATAGGAGAAAAATGTGTTAGAATAGGAGAAAAATGTGTTGGAATAGGTGAAAAATTTGCTGGAATAGGTAAAAAGGAGGAAAATTTTGCATTGGAGAAAAGGAGAAAACTTTCATGAAAAAAGAGAAAAATCGTCAATTTTTCACGTAAAGTCATGCGGGAAATTTTTTCTCACTTTTTGCCCACCCCTAGTGAAGAGTAATTTGTAGGAGCTGCATAAATATCTCTAACACTAGCTACTCACTTGTATTTGCAGTTTGTGCTGGTGGCAGCATTGAGGATCCAAAGCAGCTGTGTCACAGGACTTTGCAGAGGTAACTTGTATAAGATTTATATCACCCCCTAATTTAATCGTAACTCTTTGAGAGACAGAGGTGTACTCAACACATTGCAGAGCAATGCTTTGTTCACTCATCTGGCACTCAGGCAGTTAATACATGCAAGTATAAGGGCCTCCATCCTTTTCCTCTCCCTTTTTCTTCACTTTCTTTCTCCTATTTTCTTTCTTCTTATCTTTCCTTCATCATTACTTCAGCTCACCTTCCCACTGCTCCTCTTCTCCTTACCCCCTTTCAAACTCATTTCTGCACCATGGGTAGAGAATAATTATTCATGAGACTACAGTATTCATAAGCCAGTTTTTCCTCTTTGACCACTATAATCCTTTCAATCAGATAAGTGCTTTTAACTTTATATGAGTACATTTATCTTACTTATACTTCCTGTATTCTATTTTAAGGGGTCTCGTGGCTAAGTCTGAGCAAAAGGGAAGCATGGGCAAAGCCAAGGCTTCAGGGGTCTCCCTTAACCTCTTTAACTCTTTGCTCCTCATGCTAGTTTGGTCTTCCTTGGGATTCCACTGGTACATTATATTCCTCTTGCTCTGTGCCCCCACCCCCACAGCTTTCAGACCCCTCTTTTATTGAACAGGAGTCTGCATAGGTTAAGGCTCTAATTTCTTCTATGAGTGTTATACCTTGCTCTATTCAAGGGATTCTAGAGTCCTTGTCTCAATACCAACCTCTTCCTCCAAAAGGCGTCTGGCTATTACCCTGAGGGAAATTTTCATATAGAAAGGGACTCCTTAATTGAGGAAGGGGACTTTGATGAGGTTGATTTGAATTTGTCCTTCACTACTGGGGATTATTTTGAAGAAGATCTTGGTTCTCCTAATGAGGATGTTATCTGTGCCCTTCTAGAGACCTTGTAGATCTCTGAGGCTGCTGCTTTTCTTTTTTCTTCCTCTCCATTCTTTAGACCAGGTACTACTGGTCTTGAAGCTCTGTATCTATTTTGTTCTTACACCCTGCTTGAATATGGAGTCCTTGCACTCATTCATCACTGCCTTGTGTACAGTGGCCTCTGTGACATAAAGGATGCTTACCTGCATATATATAGGCCATCACTTTCAGTTCACTGCCCTTCATTTTGGGGTGGATTCTGCTCAGTGGGTTTTTACAAAGGTCCTGACAGCCTTGACAGCTCACATCCCCTCTCTAGGGATCTCATTGACTCCCTTTCTGTATGACCTTTTGCTAAAGACTTCTTCAAAGGAGAATCTGCTCCTTTAGATTCAGTCTTGTGTCCGTTCTGGGACAACACTGTTTTCAAGAAATCTTACCTGGTTCCATCACAGGTTCTTCAGTTTCCTGATACAAGATTCAACACTCTTTTGGGGAAGATCTTTCTACCAGAGGACAATATTTTGTTGCTGTCTCACCAGCTGTCTCAGGCCTTATTTTGTGCTTCTGCCACAGTGTGAGAGTACACAAATGTGCTAGATCATCTGGTCTCTGCCCTGGAGGCAGTTCTCTTTGCTCAATTCCATATGCGGGAGATGCAGCTGGAGATACTCAGTGCTTGGTTCAGGCATCAGTGTCATCTCTCCTGTGTCATGTCCCAGTCTGACCAGACGAAGGCTGACCCTCATTAATGGCTTCAGAGGTCCCATCTTTTATTGGAACTGCCATTAGTCATTCCAAATTGGATGATAGCCATGACGGATGCCAGCCACCCAGGCTGATGTGTCACCTTGGGCCCTCAGGGGATCAATGTCCTTGGATTAGAGCAGGGAGTCTTCGGCCCCTGCCGACTCCTTTCAAAATCATGCCCTCCTGTATCTCCAGAACTGGCAGTGGGGAAAAGAAATGAATATTCCCTCCTTACTGCTGCCCCTGGGTGTGTTAAGCTTCGGACAAGTTTTTTTTTGGTCACATGATGCTTTCTCTCTTATATATATAGATTTCAAATTAAAAATAATAAATCTAGACAAACTGTATGGTCTTACCAATGCATCTTCTGGATGCAGTGGTGATATGGCCACTAAGGCTGAAAGACCTTCACAATTAGACACCCTGCCTAATAAGAAATTCAAGCACAATAGGATGAACTTGAGAGTATGATTTTCAGGCATGTACAGTGTGGGTTTAAATAAAGTTAATGATTGTTAGGTGGTTGTATCATTATATGTGAGCAGCAATAATAAATACCAATTGTATCATTAGTGGGGTTAGTGAGTCTCATCTAAGTCCAGACTCTTTTTGCTGATTTGGATCATGTGGTTGTTCCTCGCCTCCAGTCACCAATTGTTCTCAAACTTTTTCGCTATGGCGGAATCCTTTAGCTTCAAATGTAATCTCTATAGACTCGTAAATAACCATTATATACTATACATTAAATATTTTATTTTTTTGCTAATGTTTTTATCTGGATTTCCGTTAAATCCCACAGTTTTATACTTTTTACGTCCTGGACTGCATGGACTCCTGAGGGTTTGCAGCATTTACAGCTCCTACAAGCAGCTGTGTGCAGACAGAACAAACAATTAGTAAGGATGGATCTGAATCAGAGGTATGAGTGTCAAATTAAGTGTTTGAGACCCTGGTCAGTATTCAAACCACAAGCCGTCCTTCCCATTGCCTGTGTCACCCTCATCTGTGTTTTTTTTCAGGACAAATAACTGAGCCCCTCTGTTGCTTGGCTCGTGCAGTCACCCTATCCACTCAAACACAAATCCATCACTGGAGGTGACATGGATGGCTTTACCCACGTATTATCATCTGATATTCTGTGCTGCCCCCTAGAGGTTGCACTTTTCAATATGAAATGATACAGTGCAGGTATACCTTCCTAAAACTGCATAGTGACTATTCACTTCCACAAGAAAGTTGCAACAGGTTACATCTGTCATTCTTGTCTCTTGCCCTATAGACATAGCTAAACATTCCGTGCTATCTTTCCATTCACCACCACAACATTGTTGCTGGTGGAATTTTGCCATTATAGTATTTGTCTAAAGCAGTCAATATATTTTATGCAATTTAATTTATATGTTAATTAAAGGGACCTTATTTCCCAAGTCACTCTACTGAATACATTAAAAGCCACTTATTCCAAGAACAAAGTTCCCTTTAACAGCTCTGTGCTCAAAAGAAAAATGGAACAATTATGGCACCAACCAAATGCACTATATGCACAAATTCCCACTGGTTTAAATGGGTCTTTATCCCCTTGAATACCAGAGGGGTCTCCAATGCATTGTGAAGAGTTCTTTTTAGCATTCAAGGGGTTAAAAGCAGCATTGAAGTAAATGGGAATAGTTATTTTTCCCCTATGAGGCAATTGATTTGTTCCAGAATTGCACCCTTATCACTTGATGTTTAATTAATTCCACACATTCTCAGTTTAAACACAGCACTGATTTGTCTGTACAGATATTACTGCAGCTTTAATTTGGTCTTGTACAAAAAGAAGTAAGGAGAAAATATCTATGGCTTTATACATATGATTAAATCTGCCTCCTGTCTGGTTGATATCATTCAGTATCTCTGTGGGTCTCTGCTGTGTGGGGAAGCTTTGTGGAATCAGATCTTCTGTACGTAATTTCCTGGAAATAACCCCTCTTTTCCATGAAGTCTTCCCTTCCACCAGCCAGATGGATCTGAAATATAAGGGTCAAAATGAGTTGTGCCAAAGAGCAATGCAGTGATTGAAAGAGAGACATAGGACCTTATTCATCAAAAGAGGTGAAATTCTGGAGGAAACCAGCTAAAGCATATCTCCTCCCTATGGTGCAGTTGGTATGCTCCACAATTGCATAGCTGTAGCTTGATATAGCTGGGAACTCTCCGGATTTGCCCCGGAGGCTCTAGTTTTGGCTTCTAATTCCCGGGTCTCTGGGGCAAAGGCTGATTCTCCAGACGTGGGGAGTTTCTAATGAAACTCTGCCGACTTCTGCTCCTTCCACAGTCTGTTCCTCCTACTCCCTGCACAATCTCCTCCTTCCCCAGCCTATTCATCATACTTTTTCTACATTTTATAAGTCCTGCCCCCTTTTTAACACAAATCACACCATTTTACTCCTCCAGAGGCACCACAGGACTCCCCTCTCCAGGGAGTCCACAACAAAAATTTCCCAGGTATGTTGATAGATAAGGCACATTGACCTATATTTATAAAAGTAAACTGGAGTTATTATAAACCAACTGTACCATAGGGGACAAAAATAGTTTCTGTTAAATTAAACGGAGCTTTTAACCCATCCAGTGCTACAACATTCAAGGGGTTACAAAGCTCTATTTAAGTGCATGGGTATTTTGGAAATGGGATGTGTCCCCTATGGTGCAGTTGGTTTATTCCAGAATAATGCCATCTGGGCCATTGGGACTTATGTATAAAGGCCAGAATAGGGCAAATCTTCAGTACTTCTGGGGATAAATATAAATCCCCCTTAATGTAAATGGATCTTTTACTCCACATGAATGCCAGAGAGGTCTCCAGTGCATTGGTTTGCCATTTAAATGAAGAGAAATGTGTATTTGTGCTTGCTGGCTTGCTCCAGAATTACTTCAGTTCTTTTTAGTACATCAGTGCAGCCTGGAATTAGCAATGTGTTGGCTACCTTTATGGCACTCAAAGGGTTAAATCAATGGGATTTAATTTTGTCTCCTATAGTGAAGTTGGTTTGCTCAACACAACCTTTATACATAAGTCCCAAAGGCCCACGTGTATAAAAGCAAACTGTATTCTGGAATAAACTAACTGCACCATAAGGGACAAATAAAAACTCCTGTTACATTAAATTGGGTTTTTAATCCCAATGCAATGTAGTCCTGCGTGGCATTCAAGGGGTTAAAATCTCTGTTCAGGTACATGGAAATTTAGGAATTTGTATTTGTCCCCTATGGTGCAGTTGGTTTACTTCAGAATAATTTCAGTTTGCTTGTATACATATGGGCCACTGTTGCAATCCTTTCTACAGAAGGGCAAGTTAAAATGTTCTAATAACAGAAATACATGAAGTTAATATATAGCCGCCCACTCTGTTCTAGAATATAATGTCACCTACCTTCCAATAATATATCAATGACATCATTGACATTAAAGCTGAGCTCATCAACATCCTGGCCAATGTACTGGTAAAGAGCCTTGCATCGAGGCCCTGTTGGTTTGGGCTGAGGTTTGGGACGTCCCACAGCAGGAGGTGGTCTCTGACTAACACTCTTTCTCCTCTGTACCCTGAAATGTGAAAATGGATATTAGGGGAAGCCTACCAAACAGATATTGTAATATTGCACTGCAAGAACTAAGGATACATTGGCATACCTCCCAACATTGCTGGGGGCGTGGCTGGTGGGCTGGACATTACTGAGAACTTTTAGGCTATTTGATGACCTATTGAGACCTTCTTGCTTAACCTAATAATTAACTTATAACAAGAGCAAATTATTTTATTTACACAGGCTAATTTATAAACACATCCTATATAATAATTCGCTAAATCGTGTGTAACGTCGCGATATGAGCAGTAGACACTGCTGTGCGCGCTGCAGTCACCCGCAGTAGAGACTGCCCGCACTGCGGCTGATACAGAGCTGGGCGCTCCGAAGGAGCGTCCAGCTCTGTATCAGCCGTGGCGCGGGCAGTCTCCACTGCGCGTGACTGCCCCGTGACCTGGTTGCAGTGGCACTTTGGCCCGTGTAACGGGCTGTTCAACTAGTATACTGTTGTTTAAATAAATAATAATGTGAGTTTTTTTGATGTAGAGCAATGTGATGCACTTACATACATACCACACAATCTGATCTCCTAAAAAAGAGGGACATTAGGGTGGGAAAGAGGGACAGTGGGATTTGGGTCTAAAAGAGGGACTGTCCCTCTTAAAGAGGGATACTTGGGAGGTATGCATTAGCCCAAGAGTAACTGAGATACTAGCGCTTATTATGCCAGGGCAGCATTGCTACCACAGTTAAGGTTTGAGAAAAAGATCTACATTGCTCAGCAATGAAATTGAAGCATCATGGTTTTGATACAGGATTCACATTAAATAATATATGGGAAACAAGATATGAATATTGATATAAAAATGTGCACAACATGACATGTTTTTCAGCAGTGAGTAATAGCACCTTGGGAGGTAATGCAGGAAACTAGATGAAGAGGTATATCGTCAATAAGATGGTTGGTTGTTTTTTTGGGAATGTTTGACAATTCACATCAAGTTTGGCTTGCAACTCCTGAACAGTGAAGCCGTCACCAAATAAAAACTCTTTGTTACCACACTATTATGTCTTCTGCAAAAGGAGAGTCAAGGCATTGCCTCCTGATAGATCCTTTGACTGCCCTATTGATCCGCTTAGTGGTACTTTTCCAGGGGCCGCCCTTATTCTTTCTTGTCTATTTTACCTCTCAAGTCTTCATATGTTCACTTATTTCTCCTGCTGGGTCTGGCTTCTTCTTTGTACAGATGTGTGTATATGCATAGGTGGACTATAGCCAGAACAGTTCTGTGTGTACTCCCACTCTCCCCTCAGTGTCTGCAGCTCATAATAATAATTAAAAATATCATATCACTATCTAAATTGAGCGCCTGTGTCTTTGATTTTTTTTTATTATTATGAGCATACACACATATCAGCAAGGTATGTTTATGTTCATGAGGAATCTTAAATATCAGCAAGGTATGTTTCCGTTCATGCAGGTGCTTAAATGAGCAACGCTTAAGCTCGCAACATAAGAATCTCACCCTTTTAATGCAGGATTCTCATGTCACCTTTTCATCCCGGCAACATGGTTAATGTGCCGTTTAGTTGCTCACACAATACTGTGTGACATTTTGATAGTGAACCACTTGTACCACTTGGCCAGCTACAAAGAGGTACCTCTGCTGGAGTCTAGGGAATGATTTACACAGACGATGGTGATAAGCAAGGCACTTTAAACTGAATTTAAATTTAAAACTACTTTGCATGAATATGCCTGAAGAATAGGCCTAAGTTGTCTTGAAAGCTTGTATCTTAAAGCTACTCAGTTAGCCAATAATGGTATCACTTTTACTCTACCAGTCTGCTGCCTTTTCTACAGCTAACATGGTACCACCTTTTACCCATTTTAGTGCAGGCAGCCAATTTCAAAAAAGAAAACAGGTAGGTTTAGTTTTATGCTTCCGGCACATCATATGGTATATTAACCCATACCAGTAGGGTACCATTTTTCTTGGTAGCAGCTAATGAATGCAGTAAAACATTCCATAGTTTTCAAAGATTTTAGTACATTTGAAGGGGTGGGAATATAAAACAATGCTAATTCTTAACTTTAGTGGCAACTTCTCTGAATATATGTGCACCATTTGTGCACCAAAGCTGATGTAGTACCATTGTTGAGAAAGGGGGCAAGATCAAAACCAGGAAATTATAGACCTGTGACCTTGACTTCCATAGTGGGTAAAATATTAGAAAGATTACTAACTGATAGTTTTCAGCACTATGTGAAGACAAACCATACTATTAACAGAAGCCAGAAAGGCTTTGGATAGGGAGGTGAAATCTGTACATTGATTGAGAAATGATAGATGGCAGAGAGTTGTTGTAAATGGAACTTTTTCAAGTTGGTCTAAAGTTGTAAGTTTTGTGCCACAGGATTCAGTGTTGGCCCGTGGCTTTTTTTTTTTTTTTTAAAGAAGTTTTTATTCAGCCAACATAAAATTGACATGTGTATAAAACAGATGAGCTCGGAAGTTACAGGATTCAAAATGTGACAATGTAAACAGCAGATCATACACAGAAGATAAAATATGATTCTCTGACAAAAGTAACAATTAGTCTGTATACCAGACAAAAAGAGACTTAGGAGTCCCTGTCTAAAGCTCGTGGGGGGTAAGGCTAGCCAAGAGAGGATTTTAAGCAGATACGGAGAGGAGAGATAGAAGAGAGAAAAGAAGAGTGGGGAAGGAGGAGAAGAAGTGAAGGTGGGGTACACAGTGAGAGGAAGGGTAGGATGGTGGGGGAGGGCAGAGTAAAACGCACCGGCACCTAGGGAACCAACACAAAGATCTGAGAAGGGGGCAGCTTGGGGAAGTAATATATTCATTATAGCAATACGTCGCAATGAGCAAACAAAGTGTTCATAAATTGTACCACAGGTGCGGGGTCTCTCTTTCTGTACAACCATGACATCTTAGTGAGTAAAAACTGCTCCTCAACTTTATCAATCCAGGCGAACAAGGGGGGTAGCGAGGAGCACCATCCCAGGGGAATGAGGGCTTTAGCTGCATTCAACAGTATGAGGAGGAATGTATTTTTCTGAGGAAATGTTAGGTAAATCATGGAACAATAGTATATGCCAGGGGTCCTTCACTAGAGTGCAATCCAAAAGTAGTTCAATCTGAGAAAAGACATGTATCCCAGAAAGATCGAAGTAACGGGCAAGTCCACCAGATGTGTAGGAATGTGCCCTGCGATGTGGAACACCTCCAGCAAGTTTTGGATCTGGATGGTTGGAAGGAGTGCAATCTAGATGGGGTGTAATCCCACCTGGATAGAAGCTTAAAGTTCATTTCTATATAATGTGTAGATATTGAGGAGCAAAAGGTATGTTTCCAAATTAACTTCCAGTCCCGTATCGTCAAGGTGGCAACAAGTTCTTTTTCCCATGCAATTGCGTAGGGTAGTTTGGGTGGGGTAGAGGAGTGTGACAAAATGGTATAGATGGAACTCCGGAGTCGGGGTTGAGATCCTGCGATGGGCAGGAGGAGACGTTCAAAGGGTGAGAGGGGACAAGTGAAGCACTCACAAATTTTTGGGTTGGTTAGGAAGTGCTTAATTTGAAGGTATGTCCATATGTAGCGAGGAGGGAGGGAGAGTTGTGATTGCAAGTGGTCAAATCCGTGGACTCCAGAAGCTGACCCCATGTCCCGGAAACATAAGTCTGGGTGAGCAGCCGAAAGCGGGAATTGGGATGATTGAAGAGAGAAGGGGGTGGACCTATGCAGAACTATCTTAGTGAAGGACGAAGGTAAGGAGGCAATAGCTTGTTTCCACTCTGAGTGATCCCAGGTGGACAAAACCACCCGTATAATCGTGTGTGTGGACAAAAGCCTATGTCTGTGTTCCCTGGGCAGGAATGTTTCCACTAAGGGATCAATGAATGGTAAAAAAGTCCTCTTCAAGCCGACCCATAGTTTCTGGGCACCGTTTAGCTGCCAATCAGGTATAGAGGTAAGCAACGCCGCACGATGATAACTAAGAAGGTTTGTTATACCCAAACCTCCAGAGAGTCTGTGAGCGTAGAAAGCGCGCTGATTTAACCGAGGTTTTTTTATAACCCCATAAGAAGTTAGAGAAGATTTTTTCAGCAGAAACAAAGAAAGATCCAGGTAGAGAAACTGGGAGCGTTTGAAACAAAAATAGAAACCCAGGAAGTACCATCATTTTAAGGCATGTGCCCATCCTATCCACGAGATGTGTAAGGAGCGCCATGTATAGAGATCTTTCTTTACTGCTTTGAGGAAAGGCAGAAAGTTTAAGGGGTAGATCTCGGTCACCTTGGAAGGCAGACGCACTCCTAGATATTTTATGAAGTCAGAGGACCACTTGAACGCGAAGGTCCCGGTCATGGAATGAAGAGAGGTGGGGTCCAGAAATAAGTGAAGGGCTTCTGATTTCTGCATGTTGATCTTGAAGTCGGAGAGGCTGGAAAACAGATCAAGTTCAGCCAGGAAGGCTGGCAGAGCTGTCTCAGGATCTGAAGTAGAGAGTAAGACATTGTCCGCAAACATGGAGAGTTTGTGGGAAGAGCCTACAATGGAGATACCTGGGATGGCAGCATTTTTACATACATATTGTACTAAAGTCTCCATAACCATGACAAACAGCAGGGGGACAGTGGACACCACTGTCTCGTGACGTTCAATATTGTGAAAGTCGATGACGGGTGGCCGTTAACCCTAACACTAGCATTTGGATTAGTATATGGGGATTGCACAAGGGAGAGAAATCTATTGCCAAGGCCAAACACACTTAACGTTGCAAACATAAATGGCCAGCTAACTCTATCAAAGGCCTTTTCGGCATCGGTGGTTAGGAGTATCGATGGTAGCTTTGTTCTCAATATGATGTAGGATGCTGGTAAGTCGTCGAGTGTTGTCTCTGGTCTCGCGATCTGGATGGATCAAACAGGGAAGGACAGTTTGCAATCTGTTGGCCTAGACTTTTGCATATATTTTTATATCTAAATTCATAAGGGAGATGGGTCTGTAGTTGGAACAGTTGAGGGGGTCCTTTCCAGGTTTGGGTATAACAGTGATGAAAGCTTCAGTCATACATGGGTGAGCTGTGATTTTGGAAGGCAGGGACAAGAATGATTCTGTCAGCATAGGAGTCAGATGCTCATGGAACAGTTTGTAGTAGGCTTGTGAGAAGTCATCGGGGCCAGGGCTCTTCTCCAGTGGGAGAGTCCTAATCACTGAGGATACTTCTTCTTCAGAAATAGGAGTATCTAAGGTGGCTCTATTGGCTGAGTTTATCTGTGGCAGGTCAGCGTGAAGGAGACAGGGGTCAATAGAAGATTAAGGATTTCTTTAGAATCATGTAGTTTTTAGAGGTAAGATAACTATTATTAAGCTCGTCGCCATCTGCCTATGGTGACGAGCTTAATAATGGTGAAAGTTCCGCTTCAAAGAGAAGGATGTTCTTAACCCTTTGAGTGCCAGAGGGGCACACAGCGCCAGGTGTATGACCAATCCATTGCATACCCCTCCGACAGTCAAATAGTTAATAGCTACTAAAGAAGAGATAAATAGGGGCAGATGGCGTCTGGTAAGCCTCAAGCACAATGAGGCAGCTGCCCTCCCCCATCCTGACGTGTATTGCCCGCCTGTTGGGCTGGAGTGGTCAATGCCTGGACAATAGAGGGAGCTGGCCACTGCAGTCTGGTGGGAAAAACCTGGAAGGGGTGAGAAGGGGTCCCTCTCATCTCCTCCAGGTAAAGATGTAAGGGTGGGGCGGGGGTTATGTGGATAAAAAGGTCCCAAGTTGTAAAGCAGACATTAATACCTTTTTTCTGAATATAGTCTTGACTGTATTTTGAGCAATTGTGACCTATTACTGCTGCTGGATCATTTGGAGATGGTAAAGCACATTTGTTATTATGTAGGAATACAATTCTATTGTATAAATAAATATGTCTGTACATATTATATATGTAATGATAAGTTATGAGCTGTTTTTTCCGGTTTACTTTTAAAAGGTCGCACACGAAACAGCGTGTGACCTATTGAGGCAGTTAACATGTCGCATGAATACAAGCGCAAGATTCTCATGTCGTGCATTGAAAGGACGCGTGTCAACATTTAACCTTTGCAGGAGAAGGCGCGAGTGCTTTGGACAAAACTAGTAATAAAAGTAGTATCGTACTCACTATTTTGTCAATGTTGTATGGGTGAATAACATTGTGGGCTGATTGAAGATGAAGTACTATAGTGTATAGTCTGTCTTCTCTCACGTCTGTCTACTTGCTGCCTGCCGCATTGGGTTTGAGTGCCTTCAAGTCCACGTCGGCTACACTTAGGGCGTGCATTATATGTTACTGTATACAGAAGAGTGGGCAAAGAAGTGGCTCTCTAGTTTATGCTGGACTTCAACTCCCATTGGAGTTGCAGTCCAACAACAGATGGAAATCCATGGGTTTGTCTACCCTGAGATGTAAGCTTATGTACATCGCAGGTGATCACTTACCCGCACAACATAGGTCGCACCAGGCAGTCAGGGCACTCTCCGCCTGGAACTTGTGTCTGGTCTCCCGTAGCTGCAGCTGGAAGATGTATCACACGTCAGAGGGAGGTCAGTGCTGCAGATGGAGCCTGTGCCGGACCCCAGGTGGGACACCGGGAACTGCCACAACTCTACCTGGGCTCTGGCCAGAGGTATGTTTTTGTTTGCCAAACGGGGAAAATAGAGCCTGGACAGCTAGAGGCCGAGCCAGGGCAGACACGAGTGTAGGAAAGACCAGGCAGTGTAAGAAGGAAGGGACACCACTGACCGGGCAAGAACCATACGGTATCTTCCCACATACAGATCCAAGTGTCTGAACACACCTCCCTCGTATCCTTCTAAAACTGTAACATAACACTCCCCCTGTATCTCCCACATACTGGTTCAGCTAGACCCCAGCCCTGCATCCTCTCACAGATCACCTAATTATATGGTACTCCTCTGAGTCTTCCAAAAAAATGTTGGAGCCAATGTCTGTAGTGTAGAAGATGTGTCCAGTCTGGTTCTGTATGTGTCCCGCCCACAAGCCTGTCCAGCGAGGACACGGTCCTATACCCATTTTTTTTTCTCTCTCTCTCACTTCCATCTTCTCCTGCAAGGGTTAAATGTTGACACGTGTCCTTTCAATACACAACATGAGAATATCGTTCAATGAAGCCGCACAATATTCTCATGTCGACATTTGTATTCATGTGACATGTTAACTGCCTCATTAGGTTGCACGGTGTTTTGCGTGCAACCTTTTAAAAGGATACCATTATACACTGGAACTAGTGCAGGTACTTGAGCCATTTGAACTTGACACTGCAAGTGCTCAGCAGTGTTCAGGAACAAGCACCTTTCTTTGAACCAGTAGTGTGTGGAAGCAGCTAGGAGTGAGTTCATGAGGGAATGGTACTAAATGTAGACATGTTGAGGTGTTTGATTGTGATGGACGGCTGTCAAGCAAAATGCAGACAGCTGGAAGGCCTCTCTTGCAAACAGAAACAGGAATACCAAAGAAAAAGAAGGAGAGAGATGCAGGTACAGAGCACTAAGGCAACCACAAAAAGGAGCAATGGAAGAATTACTAAATGGCAGCAGAGAAATGCTGAACAAGAATACAATACTGGAAACAGAAAGTGGCAGACACAATGAACAGAATCCATCCAGGCACTTACAAGTTCCTCTGGTTGGGGATGTCTTCAGTTTGACCAGAGAATCAGGGCTGTCAAGTTCAGTCCTCAAGGTACAACAACAGTCCAGGATGATGATGAAGCGATAGAGTAATCGCGATACGCGTCGGGCTTTCATTTGTGCCAATTTACAATTGTTTTATCAAGTTGTCTATGTAAGGATTTTAACTAAATATATTTTATTTAATAAATTATTTATCTCCAATTGCGTTTGGAACCCCCTGGAATTGATTATTGTTGCCCTCTGAGATCCCGTGCATTGTGGTCCCACATATCTTTGGATATTCTAACTGGGACACTGTTGCATATCTCGATCGGGCAGAGAGAGAGAGGGCTACGAGAGGTGGAGCCAACGCGGACGTGGAGAGCCGGAGACCGTGACTGGAGGTCAGATCCAGTCAAAGTGTGCAAACACAGAGGCGGTGTAAGCCTCTTCATTCTGTGAGTACCCAGCTTGAAGGGTGTGGGAAAGCTGAGCAAGTGTTGGGTGAATGATATCTTCTGTCGGATTACACTTAGAGGACTTTTTGCGCTGTCCCTCTCTTTTCTCTTTTTATCTAAAGAATCACATACACTACCTCCATAGCCTTGATCCACTGTCCAGTGGTAATCACAAAACCACATGCAGTGCTTTGTCTGCCTCGATCCACTGTTCTCTAGCAATCACAGATCCACATGCATTGCTTTCCCAGCCTTGATCCACTGTCCATGCGTAATCACAGAACAACCTACACTGATTTCCCAGCCTTTATCCACTGCCCACTGGTAATCAAAAAACTACATACAATGCTTGCTCTGCCTTGATCCACTGTTCACTGGTAATGACAAACCCACATACACTGCTTCCCAAGCCTTGACCTACTGTACACTGATAATTACAGTATCACATACACTGCTTCCCTAGCTTTGATCCACTGTCCACTGGTAATCCTAAAACCACATACACTGCTTCCCTAACCTGGGTCCACTGGTAATCACAGAAACACATACACTGCTTCCCCATCCTTGATCCACTGTCCACTGTTAATCACAGAGCAGTTTACGCTATTCCCCTATCCTTGATCCATTGTCCACTGGAAATCACAGGACCACATACACTCTTCCTCAGCCTTGGTCTACTGCCCCCTGGTAATCCCAGAACCAGATATACTATTCTTGATCCAATGGCAATCACAAAGCCACATACACTGCTTCCTTAGTCTTGCTCCATTATCCACTGACAATCACAGAACCACATACACAGCTTCCCCAATCCTGTTCTACAGTCCACTGGTAACAAAAGAAACGCATGGGTCTAGATTCTATTGCAGGTGCTAATTTTTTCACTGCTTTTATCTCCAGTTTTCCCCATAGACTTCAATAGGAAAATGTTTGCTAAAACGGGTGTTAACATTTAGCACCTGCAATAGAATCTAGCCCTTACAGTGCTTTCCCAGCCTTGTGATTGGGAGGGGGTACAGGTAGCGAAGGCTTACATGTCCTCCCTGGTAAAGAAAAAGGAAAAAAAAAAGCAGATTCATATCGTAGTATAGAAACTGATGGGGTTCCCTACATTCTAACCAGGTGGCACCATCTCATTACTTTGACCCACCAAGATCAGAATGGCGCATTGGTAAAAACAGAAACTGGTGTGAGAAGCAGGGGTCCCAATTGACTTCTATGATATGAATGTTTTTTTTCTTTAGAGTGTAAAGTCTGCACTACTGCATTAGAATTTTTTTTGGGGTGACCCTAATTGGAAAGGGCAGAGTATCCCCTTTCGAACAAGGGTAAGCATGAAAGGGGCTAATACTGGTTCATTACATGATCCCCTGTTATTAATAAATCCAGATAGTTTATGCTTGGGGCTAGGGAATGGCTTTTTGAGCCTGTTCTCAGCCTTGCCCCCAACTTCTGTGTTTATAGGCATATCCTCATTGGAAAGAGAAAAGTCTATGCTTTCAAACAAGGAAACATGAAAGGGTTAGTGGCAGCTGCTCACATGATTGTCTGATATATAAATGTATACATATGTGTTAAGAGCTGGGAGTCTCCCTTTTAGAGTCCTTGTCTCACTCCCCCTCCCCTAAACTCGTATCACGACAAGACCATGCTTATTCAAAAGTGAGTAAAGCATGTTACCATGTTAGCCATAGAAAATGCAGGAGACTAGTAGAGTAAAAATTATACTGAGTGGCTCTAGGATGCAAGCTTTCAAAACAACTTTTTCAGGCATAATAAGAATGTGACATTAATTCCTTGTTACAGTTCAAGCCTCAGTTCAGACTTGGTTATCAATTTATACTTCCAGATCCTAGAGCCACTCAGCAAATAATGGTATCATTTTTACTCTACTAATCTCCTTGTTGGAAAGGGGAGAGTCTCCTGATTCCAACAAAGGTAGTCATGAAGTGGTTAGTATCAAGTGATTACATGATCACCGGATATAATCATATAAATATGTACTCAATTAATTTTAGGGTCGGGGGCTCTTTTCAAGCCTATACATTTCAGCCCCCCCTGCCCAACTCCTAACCAAATCAGAGTAACCTCATTAAAAAGGGAAAGTCTCTCATTTCCAGCAAGGGTATATATTATTGTCTGCATGCCAGGTGCTCACTTTATCATCTAGCAAAATCATATATTTAAATTACATTCCTTTAGGGAGAGTGGGTGTTTTAAAATACCGTTTTCTCTGCCTCTACTTCTTAAGGTTGCAGAGTACTCTCATTAGAAAGAAGAGATGCTTCTCTTTTAAACAAGGGTATTTACACCTATTTTATATTAAAATGGCTGCTAGGGCTATTTTAAAATCAATTTAATGTAAAAAATTAATATTCTGTCCAAATGTATAGAAATTGTGTCGTTTTATGATCTTGGCACCTCTTATGGTATGTAAACCTACACCAGTGGGGTACCATTTTTTCAGGCTGGCAGTAGATACTCACTAATAAGGAAATGTCATGGTTTTGAAAGACTTTAGTATTTTAGTGGTGAAACTTTCTCAAAGTGCCACATTCTGGAAATATCTGTGTACGCTAACATAACAGTAGAAAGATGTTACCCAATATTTGATGAATCTGTCTACTTTCCAAATTGGTATGTCTTGTCTACCTTTTATTTATGTCTGAAATTGTTAAGACCATTTTAGTGCAGGTGACTTAAAAAAAAAATTTGGTGCCCTGGGTATCGACTACAGTATGTCAACTTAAAAAAAAAAATTGGTGCCCTGGGTATCGACTACAGTATGTCAAACCTCATCAATATGGTACCATTTTCTCAGGCTTGCAGAGAGTTCTGAATACATTATGAAATTCCATAGTTTTCAACTATTTTAACACATTTGAATTGGTGGAAGTATAAAAAAAATACATTTTCCCATAGTGCCATCTGCTGAAACATTTGTGAAAACTGGGCTAGGGTACACAGGCAAGTGACCCCTTATTTGATATAGTGGGGTATCTTATTTCCAAAATGGTATGCCTTGGTTACCTTATCTTCATATCTGTAGCTGTTACAGCAATTTTAGGTCAGGGAAGTCAAAAATGAAGATTGTAAAAAAAAAAGGTTAAGGCTAGTCATATGCTTCTGGCTCACTTCTATGGTATGTCGGCTCTTGCCAAAGGGGAACCATTCCTCTGAGGAGAGGAGATGCTAATGAATAGAGTAGGAAATTCCTTACTTCTAAAAGATTTCATAACTTTGAAGGTATAAAAAAGTAAAACATTTATATTTCTTTCCATTAGTGCCATATCATGGAAACATTTATGCACACCTACTAGAGGTAGAAAGGCAAGCTATTCTTCACGTGATGTAGTGGGCTCTTTCCAAAATAGCATGGCTTGTCAATCTTTTCTTCTTTCCTTTAAAGTCATATGCATTTGCTAGTGAAACATAGACAAAATACACACCTGTACGTTTAAGGGGATATCCACAAGTCAATGCTATGACATATGGGTTGCTCACAAAAAAGCACCTACATTGTCATTTGCCTGTAAATTGCAGAAGTGGAAAAACTTGCTTAGGACTATGGTGAGTGGGGGTGAAAAGGTTTGGCCGTGAAGTGGTTAAATGGCAATGATCTGATTTACTGCCTGCCATGACCTTATAAAGTTATACATCCACACTCAGTCTGCTGCCAGCACTGACCTTCAAGAATTAAACATGCCGCTATGTGCCTCAACCCCAGGAAGAGAACCACTGTATAGGCTACCACACATTTTGACTGTAGACTATAAATCTAAATGAGGAAGTAATAGAGAGAGTTGCACTCCAGTAACAGCTGAGGACTCGCAAGAATCTGATACTGGGGGAAGGATAGACAGCACAGTGAGTAAGAAGAGTGGAATGGGGACGGAGACAGTGGAGGAGAGTGGGGAGAGCTAGTGGGGGCGATGGAGGAACTGACACATAATTTACACGCAAACAATAATGCGACTGGTACTTTCCCCTGCAAAGGTCGGAACTCTAGGAGGGAGATACTCTTTCCTCTTTCAACTTTATCTTTTTGCTGCCATTAATTAGGATTTAGTGGATCTATAAGAATTTTGGTTAGGATGACAAGCCATAGTCATAAAAACTTTTGGTTATTATTTTGTCCTTTCAAGCATGGCAAGTCCCATAACTGCTACCACCGTTTTCTTTTTATGATATTATTTTGACGTCACTGAATGACAGCACACATTTAATGTAATAATGTCACATCTTCTTACCCTGCTACACCCTGATCAGGTACATTGAGAAACTCCATATTATGGTCAGAAGGTGCTCGGCTCTTTCGAGGAGCAGATTGTCTGGGGATAGCAGTAGATGGTGGAGCTCTGTTTTGCTTCTGAGTTGTGCTGTAGGTGGGGTTTCTGGATTTTCCCTTGGGGAATTGTGGGGCCCCATTTCTGAAGGAACCTGAGAGAAACAGATTGAAGACATCATAAATGAAGAAAATATGAACAAAGTGCTAACCAGGCCGGGTAGTCAAGAGCTCACCTGAAGGTGGTGGAGGAGCAGAGCGGTTTGGATATGGATTGTGTGTTCGAGCTTGGGGGGCTCCTTTCCTAGTGGGTTCTGGAAGAGATAAATAGATTTTGATGTAACAGGTGCAATTTCAGGACAAACCAAATGCACTGCTTTGCTTTGCCCTGCAGAGTGTTTGAAAAGTCCCATTTAAATCAATGGGGATTTTTATTTATTTCTTTGTACACTGGATTTGCTCCATATTGACTCCACTTTTCCTAGCACTTCTTCTCATCCATCATCTTTCCTTTGTACGGTTCTCTTTGTTTCTCACAAACACTGATTTATTTTTCTCTTTCAGTTTCCTCCTTTTGCTATTGTCCCTACCCTGTGTATGTTTTTATTATTCCATAACCTCTATAATTGTTAACCCATGTTCACCTGTCTAAATCAACCCTTTACTTCCTCCATTTCCCCACTTTCTCACAGATACTCACTGGAATTTTTGGGTAGACCATCTCCAATGCTCACTGACAGGGTCTTGCCTCCTGGTTTCAGCACAGCCACTTCCCCCTGCCCTCTGATGAACTGAAGACTTCGTGTTCCACCTCCCCCCCAGCCTTCCTTCTTCACCCGGAACTGTAATCTGAAGAGATGATGATCACAACGTATCACAAGCATTGTGCGGTCTTGGCAATCTAACCCTCTCAACACAACTCCAACTACACCATTTTTGACCCATATGCTATTCCAGTATTGACTCAGAACAGTCACACATGGTTCTGTAATAACAACGCACTTCCATCCTCTTCTTTAAATATGTCTAGCAGTGTCCAATCACATGCACACAAGTTTATCTCACTGCTAACTTGCCTACTATTGCAGTGCTAACCTCCTCTCTCCTGCTTGAACGCTGAATACATATAATACATATATATATATATATATCTCAGGGCTTATAATTTTAAGTCCTTTGCTACTAGCCAGACCTGAAAAGTTACTCGACACTGCAAGCCATATCATACCCACCAGGGCTGAATTTCTACTCGTCATTGGCTAGTGGTGAGTGGAAATTTTGAGCCATATATATATATATATATATATATATATATATATATATATATGTACTTATATGCCTAAATGAGCTGAAGAGTAAAGGCTATCAGTTCAATATCTGATGTGACTAACTGTGAAAAATGTCAGCACATTTTCCAAAAAAATGATAATTTGCTGTGAAACCATGAAACTTGAATTTGTTTCTCTTCATGTCAGCTACAGCTTCTCACCTAGCACTCCATTACAATTATGTACTGCCTTGTACTGATCATTCCACACAAAGGGCTCTGTCACTGCTGTTTTCTCTGCTTCTAAAGCCCATGGTTTAGTACCTGAGAGTTTTAGAGTAGGTTAAGGATGTCTGTTTTTTACATCTCAGGCACTTCTAGTGAAGGTATTCTAAGCAAATCAAGCTATGTCCATGACCCTAACCCCACTTTTCACATACTGTAACCCCACTGTATCCATTGCTGCTTGGCACAGAAAACACAATTGGTATATAATATACCAACACAAACAAGCTCTTAAAGGGATAGTTTCACAATAAAAAGCAGCTTCAACTATTTTTTATCGTATTTGGGCCATGGAGATTTTTATCTTAATACTATCAGAGTTATAGCTCAAGAGTAATTGAATTATAAAGTACCCCCCTCCTGCCCCTTTTACTGATGTAATACTGCTCACCTCAGAGCAGCAAGACTGTCCGGATGAATCGCAGAGAGGGGCAATCTTCAGTGAGCATAAGGAAAAACCTGAAAAACCTGTCAAGGGGTGGTCAGGGTTTTTCTTATGCGCACCATAAGAAGATTGTCCCTTGCTGTGATCTGTCTGGTCAAGGGACCAGATTCCCCATTTGAGGGGAGATGGCTTACACTATGTAAAAGGGGTGAGAGGGGGATACTTTATCATTCAATTACTCTTGAACTACAGCTGTGACAGTATTGAGATAATACTCTCCATGGACCAAAAACTATGAAAATTAAATGGAGCTGCTTTTTTGTGAAACATTACTATCCCTTTAAACTGGTCAGTACAGGGCTTCATGGACTGGTTAAGCAACTGGTTAAATCTGTGTATCAAATATATGTTACAGCCATACATAAAAAACAAAACACCAAAAACAGTTTCTGCTGCCTTACTGCACAGATCACCCTTACAGCTCAAGATGGTAGACAGTGGTAGTATGGCTAAAGTACCCTTCACAATAGATGATGGACCATATTATGTTATATGTTATTGTTAGGCATGTACATAGTGGCCAGTGAAGGATATAAATTGTGAAAATTTTCTTATACAGTGCTGGTACTAGCTGCATGAAGCAACCACTGATGCTTAAAATAGATGAATAATATAGATGCTGCTTTAGTAGTTTCTCATTAAATTATGAAAGTAAATGATAGATTATGAATGCCTTGGGTCTATGGATAATATTTAATTCATGGGCCCCCTACTAATTTTAGTTTATTACAGTTATAGACTTTGACCCATTTTCCACTGTTAATCTATCACTGTATCTACATACAGACTCAGGCCTTTATCACTGATGCTTGTCAGCCATACCAAGGTCAGTGTTCATCAGAAACACACACAGAGCTGTCACTTTTACCCCTCAACTACTGCAGCACTGACACATTTTCCCCTTTTCCTCTTACGTGTCAGCGAAATTCAGGGCAAGTTTGGTCCTTGTCATCTCCTCATAACGCTTGCACATCAGACTAATAAGCTCAGTTTTGAACACTGACTCCAGGAGGGTATCATGATCCACCTCATGCAGGATAAGGAAGTCATCTTGGCGAGTGCTGTGAAGAAGGACAGAGCTCACTGAGAATGCAAGTACCTACCTCTTCTTTTTGACCAAATTTGACTTACAAGACCCTATTCTATGGGAGCAGCCCTGTTAAGTGAACAAACCTTAAATAACAATATCTCATAGCCCCAATCTCCCATGGGGTAATCCTGTTATTAACCCTTTCAGTGCCAGAGGGGTACAAAATGCATTGCAAAGCAATACGTTCCATACCCCTCTGGCACTGAAAGGTTTAAAACACATATCCAGTGTTCCAGTAAAAAAACATCCTACATAATAATTCGCTAGGATGTTTGTCAGAAGCCATCATGCGCAGTCTCTACTGCGCACGATTGCATCGCATGAGTGAGGCGACGCAAGACTGCATCATGTGGAGCAGTGAGGTAGTGGCTGCTTAACCCTTTGGGTGCCAGAGGGGTAGCGTACCCCTCTGACACTCAAAGGGTTAAAATTACCCGGACCTTGGCCCATATACACGAGTTTTTACACTAGTGTTATATGAAAAGACATGTAATATCACAAATTCTAGCATGCTACATCTTATGTAGACACTCCTATTGAATGGAAATCACTTATTGTAAAAGCCAAGAGTCTGTGAGATTGATGTACTAACTAAAATTGGAGCAATTGTGGAGCAATCCGACTGCACCAAAGGGAACAAATAAAAATCCCCAAAATGCCCAACTGATTTCAATTGTGCTTTTAAAGCCTTGAATACTTGTGAAGTGTCCAGAGATTTATTTATTGATGCATTGGAGACCACATTATCTTTCAAAGGTATATAAGAACCATTTTAAATCAATGGCAATTTGTATTTTTCCCCATGATGCAGTTGGGTTGCTGCCAGATTTGCTCCACTATTCTTAGCACATCAGAGTCCATTTGTTGGTGGTTCTGACAGCATTGATTACTGCTGGCTAGGTGTCAAGTTAATCAGGCACATACACAAGTTCACAATGCCACACTGAGATGGAATACAGTCAAAGCCCTCATACAACAAAATCTGGTGGCTGTGGTAACCTATGGCTCATCAGTTGTTTTCCTACAACTCTCATCATTAAAATCTGGTTGTTGTCTGACTGATGATTAATGGAGCTGCAGTCCAGCAACAGCTGGTGAGGGAGTGGGGGGCAAGGATAGTGCCACAACTCACAGCTAGATATTTTACTCCATGGGTGGTAAAATTATTATATTCCATATATAGAGTTATAATTTTGAGGGCATGCACACACACATGCAATATCTCTTTCACAGATGCAAAAAAATTTCCACATAACACTGTCTTTCTCCTTTTCATATCTTCTGTTTTCTTAAAGGAAAATTAACACCAGCTAGCAATTTAAATCTGCAGCCAACAGGCTGTGCAGTGTCATGTAGCTCTTGGCTCATGCATAACCTCCGATTAAGTCAGCCGGCTCTTGACGCTATGTGGGCATGTGTTTAATTGGAAGCACTTGTGAGTGGAAGTAGCAGCAGCTGCTGGTGTGGACAGTTCTACCTGAATCTGGAGCTGAAAGGCACTCTATACAACCTGTTTCCTGCTGATTTAAAGGGATAGTAATACTTTGTTTTAACTTTATTTTATTTTGTAGGCATTAAAAAACATGAAGAATGATATAAGTCTTATCTCTCAAACCTTTATGGTTTAATAGATAGTCACAAGCAAAGTTTCCCCCTCCCGCCCCTTTTACCTAGTGTAAGCCATCTCTTCTCAGATGTGAATCTGGTTGTATGACCAGACAGATAACAGCAGGGGACAATCTTCTTTGTATGAAAACAATGAAAGCCCTTCCCCCCTTGACAAGTTTTTCAGCTTTTTCCCTTATCTTAATTGAAGATTGTCCCTCTCTGCAGTCTACCTGGGCACTTCCCTTCTGATCTGGCTGAACGGGGGGGGGGGATACTTTGTTTGTGAATATCTCTTAAACCATAAAGGTTTGAGAGATGAGACTTATATCGTTCTTCATGTTTTTTTAATGCCTACAAAATAAAATAAAGATAAAACGAAGTATTACTATCCCTTTAAGTTATCAGCAGTAGGTCTGTGGTTCGTTTTCTATTAAGAAGAAAATATAGTTAAGAAAAGGAGGAAGAACTCTTTAGCATTAACCCTTGGATGCCAGCGATGTCTCCAATATATTTCTGATAAAATCTGTTATTTATTGTGTGGAACTATGAACTAAATACAGACCTACAATGGCTCACAGAAAATACAGGAAACTACAGATACTATGCAAAATATACATAAATAGCTATATCTGACTGTTGTTTTGCTCTGCAATGCATTGCATACCCCGTGAGCACTCCAGTTGTTAAACTATGCACATATGTGCAGGTTCTTTGTATGGGACACCATTAAAGCGTAACTATCACCTAGATTCAAACTTTTATAGTGGGTTTTAATAGTTAACCCAACATTAGAGCTGGGTGTATTTTGTTAAAATTGCTTACAAGTGCAGATATTAGCCCATCAAAATCAAGCACTTCCGCATTCTGTGGGACTGAATGTCCCGCTTGACTTTCCAGCTGCCCCAGGGAGTGCGTTCATGCTCCCCTTTGAAGCTGGGTTTCTGTGCTGTAGCGTTACAGCAAACTCCATGTACAATGCTACTGAGGTTGCAACCCTCTTACCACATATCATATACAAATGATTTATATTCAGGCACCATTTGCTCAACCCTTCACAATGTATTGCTCACCCCTCTAGTCCTTAAAGGGTTAAACCATGGGTGAAACTGAGCTGCTCCCAAAGTGTTCAGCTTTACCATTATTTTATGTGACACTGTTTTAGAGATATAATTAGAAATAATTGTCTTATAGCTATTACTTTTTTAATGTTCAAATGTTTGGGTATCAAAAACAGGCTAAATCCCAGCTGACCTTAGTGAAATGCTTCGTATACCCTGGATTTCCACTTGCTTCTTCAGTACTTCCTTGATCTGCCCCTTTTCGGGTCCCTTCTTTACCTTTTCACGCCCGATCAAGAAAAGGTATTTGGGACTTAGGATGAGATCTCTCTTTATTGGCTGGAAGGAAAGGGGATACTAAATTAGTTGTAAAACACAGAAGTAGGCAGAACCTTGTAAATCCTGAGTTACAACAGTTACAAAGTCTTCTCAGCCTAATTATATGGTTGACTTGAGACCTCATTGTATTACGATTTATTCACAAGCAGGGAATGCTGCATGTTTAGTATTTATAGGAGACTGATGTTTTTCAAGACCTGATATATGTCTTATGAAACAGGTGTTTGGTTTCTCCTTTGCAGGAAAAGTGTTAATGCAAAAAAAACAAAAAAAGAGGTTCACATAATGTTGTTCAAACTGTAGGATTGCTGGAAGTCTCTCTTCCACTCTTTATCTTCCCCCTTTAGTGTTTTGCAAATTGCTTTGGCTGGAAGAGAGTTTTTTTAATTCTGACAAATTGATTCACAAACCAAATGATGGAAAATTCTCTCCTCACAAGTCTTTTGTTAAATGTTCTTCGCATCAAGAAACCACATTTCAAGGCTCACAATGCAAGTATATAGCACATTCCTATGAAAAGCCTTCTGCACATGAAAATTGTACATGACCAGCCCCTCAGTGACTTTAGGTTTACTTCTTAAATGTTTTACCTTTAATTAATCGAAATGTTAATTACCTTAAACCGTCTGTCATACTTGCTAACGGAGTCAGCAAACTCTACTCTCTCTCGTTTCGCCATGAACTGCCTGAGTTCTGGCCTATCGTCCATGCCCAGGTAGTCCCCCACAAAGTTTCGATTAATGCTATTTCTCCTACGCTCTTTGAAACCATATAAAATGTTGGAAGCTGTAGATGAGAATAGGTTATGGGTAAAAGAGTTGGTAAGAGAGAGAAATAGGAAAAGACTGTATATAAGTTGAGTACATTTTAGATCATTATTTTTGGTATCACCAATCACCATCAATTACCCTCCAATACTTATTTTGCTATGTCTTCATATCCATTGTCAGTTATAGAAATTCATGATTTTTATATGTTATCTAATCTTCTCTTATTACACACACAAATTATTTTGGTTAGAGAAGATTAACTGTGATGAATTGTGCTTCAGTGGTGGTGGTGGTGGTGAGGGTACGGTCAGACCTTTTAACAACATATTGAGGATTTAGTTATTGTGAAAATGGTGTTGATGCTTGAAATTAAAATATTAGTTCTTGTATAAGTGCATTTGTTGAAAATAGTACATCGCCAGACATTATATTGGGAGATCACACAGAGGAATTCTTTAATTATCTGAATTGGAAGAAACTCTACAAGAGTTGGAGTAACTTCAGAATCAGATGAAATGTCTACACATTATTAATTTGGTCTTCAAAGTACTGCTGATTTTGTGGCATAGTTTAGAGAGGGATGGAATTTGTGAGCCGCTTGGGTCACATTTATTAACTGATAAAGAAAAGGTAAGTAATTTTTCCCAACTACTGGAGAAAGAAGAGAGACATCTAAATGTCTGATAATTAGGGTAGTGACCCCGTTTTTCAATCTGCAGTTGTTCAAAAGGAGTGAGGGTATTCTTCGATGGAGAATTTTAGTGATTGGTTTCTTTTTAACTGACTACCAGCTGCTCACATCCAGTCATATAATATTTTGTTAGACGGCTGAGTCTGTGTGAAGCACAAACAAATTATATTAATTAACAGTAAACACATGAACTTGTCAAATTCATAATTAGAAAACACAGGAATGTCTAGAATTAAATCTGCCTTCTAAAAGCAAAACACTTACAGGAGAAATCACGAGGGTAACGCACATCAGACAGGATCCACCTCACTCACAGATCCTGTTCAGTTTACCTTCAGTCCCCTCACACCTTAACTTGCTTATTATTCCTCACTCCCCACGCTTCACTGCACATGCCTGACTCACATTTACTCCCTCATCATTACACACCCTCACTTACTACTCAAGATTCTTTTTTTTCCCCTACTTAAATTTCCCTAACACCTTTTGCTCAGTTCCCAGTTCCTAGTTATATTAGAGTAAAATCAATCTCATTGAATTCTGGGCACCACAGACTAATGCAGTGCAATGCAAAAGCTATAGCAACTGGATGAGTTCTTTGCAGCTAAAGATGGTAGTTGCTTTTTAGTCAGGACAGTGAGGAAAAACTGTTGTACTCTTCCAAATAAGGCAAAGGCATAGGGAATATATGTTAATAGTGCATCTTTTAACCCTTTCAATGCCAGCGGGGAGTGAAATGCACATCCCTATGGCACTGAATGGGTTACACGAGCGATACTCCTTCTGGTGCTGAAGTCTGAGTGGATCCTCTCCACTACACTAGGGGACAAGTGGGGGAGCAGAGAGAATGCACTCAGACTTCAGGGATGTCAGACTGGTGGCAATGTGTAAAGGAGGGCAACTCTTCCACATCACCAGCAGTTTGACAACCCTGCATGGTATTGATTTTATTCAATACCCCTCCCCTTGCATACTTAGTTCTTAGTGAATATAGCGATGTGTGTCTCCATCTCCAAAGCGATGTGCTATCCACACATAACCAGACACACATCCTATATTATAATTTGCTAAGGATGTTTGTCAGAAGCCGTCATGTGCAGTAGAGACGGCTCGCTCGCTGCAGTCATGCGCAGTACAGACTGCTCACACCACGGCTGATATGGAGGCTGATATGGAGTCCCAGGAAGGTGCACAGAGAGGACTATGGTCTGAATTCGGAGTGCCCCACTCCGTATCAGCCGCACCAAATTCGGGTAGTCAGTACTGCGCATGACTGCAGCGCCGCCAGTGTTGGCCCGTGGACACAGGCTTTAAAACTAGTTACCATATAATTGTCCCTTGGTGCATCTCCCCAAAGGTTTCTACAATGCTAATATAAAATGTTCCTAGATTAAGTTTCATAGTAATTGTAATTTAATAAGCAACTAGTTTTTGTATCTCTTTTATAGCTATTTTATACATCAATGTTTTAGTGTTTTTAAACTTAAGTTTATACTTCATATGTGGAAATTCATGTAGGTGAAGAAATGCTGATTGCATTTACCTTCTTCTCTCATCTGCTCATACTTCCTCCTAGCAATGTATCGTCGCCAAGCTTTCTGGATTGTTCTGGCAAAGGTATCAAACTTCCTCTCTCTCATTTCCTCCAGTAAGAAAAGCTAGTAAGGGGAGAGGCAGCTATGAAGTAAATAACAGCAAGGTGGAGAGCAGCATGAAACAAAAAAACTATATGCAATTGATTATTACTGTAAGTCAATAAAATCCAGGGAAAATTATTGCTAATCAATTTTGTTCATCCCACCACAATGCCGTTGGCCCACCATATACTATTTAGCATAAAATGCCACGCTGTGCTACCAACAAAAGAATTCCCAAAATCTATTTATACTAGAACAAATCAACAGTTTTTAATTCTATTTAAAGTTACCTAAACTTATCGTTATATGAGAGCTCAATTTTAATCTCTCATAATGACAGCATAATAAGCCTAATATGACTCTACTGGATCTCACCAAAAAGTGACATACAGACTAGAGATGGCTGAAATGTCATCTCTTGCTGGAATTTTCTCAGAAATCTACAAATTGATGCATTTTCTGCAGAAATTCCTGCTCAAAGAAAATGCATAAAACGTCCACCTTTTCAATACTGCCAAAGAATTCCTCATGAAAATCTTGCCATCTTCTACCTATGCTTTCTATGGTATTGAGAATTCCTGCTGCAGAACTGGATGTCAGACTCAATATGTTTTCTGGTTACCAGTTCAGTGGGAAAAGGCTGGCGGGTCAGTATGTGTGGTTCTATGGTTACCAGTGGGACAAGGATTTGATTTGTGCAGATATAACGGTATCTAAAGACAAATACTTCATTTAGAATGGTCTACAAAGTGTGCCTGGGTTTTCAAGCACACATTGTAGACCATTTCAGTGAAGTATTTATTTCTAAATAGCGTGATTTCAGTTCTACTGAAGAGCCTCTGCCTGGTCAAATGACTGGAATCTACAGCTGTCAACTAGATGGCAGACATGAGTGAAACAGCCAGGAAAATGTAAATTTAGCAAGTTATATCTCTCAAACCATAAAGGTTTGAGTGATAAGACTTACATCGATGTTAACCTTTTTTTAATGTCTACAATATTAAATCAAATTAAAATTAACCATTACTATCCCTTTAAGTTAGCATTTGGGTATATATGGGGGAGCCTGTACACCTCTACATGTGGGAAAGAATTACATTATTATCACCGATTTCAATGCGTGGAAAAAAGCAGAAAAACTGCACTTTTTGAGGCATTCCCACTCAAGCAGGAATTGCCGGTTTTCACCTATCCATAATGATGACAAGTGGTATTGCATAAACCTACCGATTCTGGATTCTTGACAAACACTTTGGATCTTCCCATCTGGTACTGATCTGAATCCATGTTGACTGACCTCAGAAGGTGCTGTACCCCCTGACGTTCATCTCCTCTCCACCTCGGCCAGGTTTCCTGGGTCAGGATGGCATACCTGGAAAATATATTCAACAAATACTAATATCTACCTAAGTAAAAAGCAATAAAAAAATGCCATGATATCCTCTGCATGTCCCTAGCCTGAGGGACTGCAATACTACGGGGATTATGGATGCCTGGTAAAGCCCCCTGACCATATGTATACCTGCCTTTTCCTACCTTTGTAAAAACTTATTAAACACCCTTCGATAGGCAAAACCAGCTCTGCGCACGCGGATGTTCTCCTTGAGACCCAGGTACTCCACTTGATGTTTGACTCTGAAATAAACAGAAATATGGTATCACTAACTTGAGTTGGAAAAAAGAGCGAGCCCCAATCCTGAAAGAAGGAGAAGCAATATTCCCTCCTGACCTGCTCTCTTCCCAGTCTTTAGGCCTTTTGGTCTCATTGGGCTTGATACAGCGAATGTAATGAGGTGTGCACTTCATCAAAGTATTGACAAGGTCATTGGCTTGTTTCTGTAGTCAGGATAAAATATAAAATGTCAGTGTATTGCTGTCATCACTTGAAGGGTCATTCTCCCACCTTTCAATGATAGCTTTTTTATAGGTGAACTTAGTCTGCTATCCTGGTTTGCTATTTATCGATATGACCTAAAGGCTGTATTCAGGAAGTCAAAAATAAGCAATTCTTATTTTGGTTGGTTTACTCCAGAATATCCTCTATCCTGAATGTGGCCCTTAATTCCTACTGTATTGCATCAACCTGTGAAATGCGTTCTCAGCACCACATAGCTATTTTACTAGCAGACATCAGATAAAATTATTAGGAAAACAGTCTTATCTTGATTAGAATTTATTAGGCTCTGTAAAATCTAATGATTCACCCGGGGAGGAACTCAGCCACCAATGAATTTCTTTAAAATCCTTGAGCAATGAAGAAGATAAAGAGATTCATACTATGTTTATGCATATAACCCGAAAATATTTAAAATATATGCAACTGTAAACTTACACTATATATACTTTTAAAGATTAAAGTTATATGAACATAATACAACCTTATGAGAAAAATGTATACACATTTCTGCTAAGATACCAAAATGTCGGGTATCATTTGTTAACCCTTTGAGTTGCAGAGGGTGTATGCAATGCCTTGCAAAACATAGGGTGTATTTTTTAACTGACCAGGGTGTAGAATTTATTACTACACTAATTATAACAACGAGGAAGTAGGAATACATTCATTATGAAATCCATTTTAATGCTTTGAGGGCATCCTTCCACCATGTATAAATGGCAATATTTGAAAAATGCATGTTTGGTGAAGTGTGGCATAGAGCATAATACATTTTACATATTAATATATTTTTGTTCACAATGTAGTTACAGAGATTACTATGACAAACAATTTATAAAGTTTCAACATAATCTGCAAAACATTACAATGGCGTAATAAAGTTGTATACATAAAGTAAATCATTTTAATTTAATATACCTTAATTTTTGAGCTTGCAGTGGTTGGACGACTTTTCTTGTCTGAATCAAGTTTTTCTGGGAAAAGGCTCTGAATAAATTGGCTGGGTAGGTGGAAAGAAGAATGATAATGAATTAGACTGAAAAGATAAAAAGGTAGAAGAAAGAAAGAGAGATGAAGAAGAAACAGAAAAATGAAAAGAAGGATAGATAATGGATATAGAGGGAATGGAAAAGGGATGTGAGAGAGAGAGGAAGGATGGGGGGGATAAGAGGAAGAAGGATTGAAAGGATAGAAAGATGATGGAAAGAAGACAGGAAAAAGCAACATAGATACATGTTCAGATGAATGAAGAAAATTATAGAATAACCTGTATCATCCTATATAATAATTCGCTAAAACGTGTGTAACGCCACGTCATGCGCAGTAGACACTGCTGCGTGTGCTGCAGTCATGCACAGTAGAGACTGCCCGCGCCGTGGCTGATACACAGCTCTGTATCAGCAGTGGCGCGGGCAGTCTCTACTGTGCAAGACTGCCCTGCGACCGGGTGGCAGTGGCACTGTGGCCTGTGTAACGGGCTCTTCAACTAGTTACTGATAAAATTATTTCCAGCTTTCTTCAGTATTACTAGAATTGGTTCTGCTTAGAAACTATTGTGATATTTCCAGTATTACATTTTGTGATTTTTCAAATGGTTGTACACTGGATAACCATGGAATACAGTAACCAGAATAGAAAATGGATTAGTTGATTAAAATTTAGACTTGCGAGTTTGTGATGAAAGAGGAAATAAAAAAAGGTTTACTAAAGCAAATTAGTAACAGCTTTTCTTCCGAGGAAGCTTGTGACAAATTTAGAAAATGTTTAACTCAGTGAGTGCCAGAGAGGTATCCAATACATTAAAACACAATACACCAGATGTCTCTCTGGCACTCAAAGAAAATAATCAGGAGAAAAGAAAGTAAAATAATAAAGTGAAATAGCTTTGCACTAAGTAGACTGGAAGTCTGATAGTCTGTAGTTGGACCCTTTTCTTACAATTCACTGCTCTGCATCAGCTCAATTAGGTCGATGAACAGAACATCTCGATTTCGCTCACAGAAACCTTCTACATCATACGACACCTGAGGGATAATGGAAAAAAAGGACAACATATTTATCTATCCACTTTCTCTATTGTCCCACCATGTTCTGTTTTTTTTAACAATTATTTATTAATTCATCCATGCTTTTTAACCTTTAAAGGAGCAGTAAACTTTTTTTTATGAAAAAATATATTTTGTAGGGATTTTCCTATTGAGTAAAATAAGGGTACTCCCACTGCAGAGAGATTTATATTTCCAGAGTTATTACAGTTTATATCCATGTTTTTTACATTAGCAGTACCCTCTAGTGGTCAAATTCTAATTAGATTTCCTGTTAGATTCTAATTGAAAGGAAAGTCAGAAAAGTCAGACATACAGTTCTCCATAGAATGTGATAGAAACTGCCTGTCACTTCCTGTCAGTTAGAACTATCAGGAAGTAAACACTGTAAATTCACTTCCCGATTATTTGAACTGCTGTAATTTTTGAATAAAACATCTGACAGCAGTGGGAGTGATCTTGTTTTATTCAGCAGGAAATGTTCTATAAAATATGTGTTTTCATAAAAAAAAGTTTACCGCTCCTTTAAGGACAAGAGGAGTGTGCTTTGAATTATGTTGCTCACCCTTCTGGTCCTTAAAGGGTTAATCATGCTTTCTGCCTATTTCTTATGACATTCCATTATCATTATCATAGCCCACTATGGCAAACTGCCCATTTTCATGCAAAAAATGGGATAGTGGAATTTTTTTTTATTTGCTATGTAAGCACAAAAAGAATTCCACATGTTTGTCATGTTTGTTAAACATGCAATCTGCTGCTCAATTGATTTTGTGGCTCAGCAAATAGCAGCCTAAGTTTCCTTCTTTTCATTTTATTCTTAATTCTCTTTCTTTCACCAAAATGTCCCCTGTTTCTCTTTCTCTTCCTGTTTTCTCCACAATATATTCTAATGCATCATTCAACATACCTTCCCTGCATAGTGGTGAATAACAAAGCCAGAGTTCCAATTATTGAAGTGTTCATGGGTCCCTACTGCTGCTTGCAGCTTCTGTAAGAGGGTCTGATCTGCCCCTCCACTTGTGGCATGCATGGTGGCACACACATCATCCAGCACGCTCATGATGCCTGGAGGATTCTGGTTAAACAAAAAGAATATTTGAAAATGTCATGAGAGGGTTGTTGTCAATGGAGAATATTCAGATGAAAGGAGTGTTACTAATGGGGTACCTCAGGGATCTTTACTGGGGCCCATTCTTTTTAATATTTTTATTAGTGATTTTGCAAAATGTCTTCAAGGTAAGCTACGCCTTTTTGCAGATGATACAAAGATCTGCAATAGGGCAGACATTCCAGGGGGAATAAGCCAAATTATTTAGGTAAATTAGAAGAATGGACAAGAGTGTGGCAGCTGCAGTTTAATGTTGATAAATGTAAAATAATGCACTTGGGACATAAAAATCCAAATGAACAATATACTATTATGGGTACTGTGCTGTCAGAGACAACAGAGGAAAGGGATTTTGGAGTAATTATTTCTAATGACTTAAAGGTAGGCAGGCAATGTAACAAAGCAGCGGGAAATGCAAGCAGGGTGCTGGGTTGTAAAGCTAGGGGCATTAATAGCAGAAAAATGGAAGTGGTCATGCCATTGTACAAATATCTAGTTAGACCTCACATAGAGTATTGTGTACAGTATTGGAGACCCCATTTCCACAAGTATATAGATACTCTAGAGAAAATTCAGGGCAAATAAAAAGGTGACTGTTGTACAGGAAAAGAAATATTAGGATAGACTAAAGGATCTGAACATGTATAGCTTGGAGGAAACATTTAAATACATGAAGGGATTCAACAAACTGCAGGAGGTAAGTATATTTCAAAGGAGTAGAAATGTTAGGACAAGAGTCTACAACTAGAGGGACAGAGGTTTAGTCGTAATGTAAGAAAGTTTTACTTCACTGAGAGGGTAGTAGATAAGTGGAACAGCCTACCAGCAGAAGTGGTAGAAGTTAATACAGTGACAGAATTTAAGCATGCATAGGATAGGCATAAGGCTGTCCTTAACATAAGAAAAGACCAAGGACCAAAAAGGTTTGAAGTTTTTACAGTAGGAAAATGGGCAGACTAGATGGGCCGGATGGGTCTTATCTGCCAGCAAATTCTATGTTTTTGCTTGACCTCCTGATGAAACGGTTTGGAGGCACCAAACATGTTAAGGGCTTTTAAATGTAGTTTTATACATATTTTAAACAATATTATACTAATCTACTAATAAGGTATTCAGACATTTTTGGGTAAGGATACCCATGAGGATTTGAACGGAAATGATTTGCCTGTGTATGCCTCAGCAGGGGCAGTCTGATAATCATGTGAGTGCTTTACAGGTGGAGGCCCATACACTGGTTAGAGCAGTGGTTCTCAATCTTTTTTTGATCGGGGCACCCCTAACACATAATCTAGAACATTCGGGGCACCCCTAACATATTTATTGTACCTTATCAAGGGCATAATGAAGGGTACAATACATAAATATACAGTTATTATTAGGTCTTATAATCATAATAACAAAACTAAACATATTGTGCATAACAATTTCTATAAATCTTTATTTAAAAGTCCATTTTTGTTAGTCTTTATAGAAAACACAGGCACCCTAAGTTGATGTCCATGGCACACCAAAGTGCCAAGGCACCCTGGTTGAGAATCACTGGGTTAGAGAATATTTGTGAATATTTGCTCTGTGATAATGTCCTCACATTACTGTGATTTATGAAAGTGCAGTGTACCTGCTGCTTTACATTTCCTTTCAACCTTTAATTAAAGCATATTCACAAAACAGTCAGCGCTATAGAGTAATCTCAGAAACACATTTGATTCCTAAACTTGCAAAGAAAACTTATGATCACATAGTTAAACCATGATGGTGGATAGACTTATTAAAATTACCAAAAAAACCCCACCTCTAAACAGTACACTGTATGTATAAAGGGGGATATAATAGAAACTCTTCCCAAGGATTAAAGTGTACTTGGCAAGCTGGAAACTTGGAGGCCATAAACAATATTCCTGACCTCAAGGGTTCAAAGTAATACTTGTGTCTCCCATCAGGAATAGTACTGAATCGTTTTATTGGATAATCCTCCATATACCATCATCCTATGAACACTGCGTGTGTGTAAAGAAGGTCCTCCTTCTAGTTTAGTGAATATTTTTTATTAAGTGTGCTTTAGTCTTTGCAGGACAGCAATTTTCTTTAGTGTCAAACTATGTGATTATATGCTTTTGTTATTCTTTGTGAGGTTAGGGATCTGGGGCTTGATAAAAATAAAAATGATGGCAGTAGTTTTAAGTCACAGTTAGGTATCTTATTACCTGTTATGTGACCAACTACTGCCCGTTAAAAATGCACAAGGGTTAGTAGATTAGCCCCTTACAAATCAATGGAACAGCATATACAAGTACTGATTGTATTGTATGCGGTGGCTGTTAACGTGGTAAGAGCATGCATTTTCTGCAATTAAGTCTGTGCCTACAAAACATAGGCGATGCCAATGCATGTTAAAAACCATCTTCAAACAACAGAATAGCAGTGAATACACACTCACACGTGCAACTAGGCAGCCCAGCACAGATGAATTGATATGGAGGCCAAAGATTTCATATCAATTCATCCATATCTCAGAAAAAAGGTGCCCTATAAAATCCCCCCTCGCAAACACTAGCATCATTAAAAATAAAATAAGCCCTCCCAGACCTATCACTTATCTATGCCCCCTACCCATATGTTTCACTAGTAAATCACTCATCTTGATGTCAGAGGTCCAACAGTGTCCTCAACACTAGAATCAGAAGTGAAAAAAACCTTATTACCCCCACCGCAACTGTTGCAACCTCTAAAAGAAAGAAAATACCCCCCAAGTCCTGCTTGAGCTGTTGCTTGATCCAGAATGAGTAAAAAATGAACAGGGATTGGCTTTTTTTGGGGCCAATGCCTGTTCAAATTCTTTCCCACGCTCCCATTGGCTACAATATGGGGTTACACAGGGCACGGAAGGTGCCCTAGAGTAACCTCACCTTCCATCCAATCAGCAACTAGCTGAAGGGATGATGCATGCACATAACATCACCCCTTCATCTAGGCAATAATTGGATGGATAGAAGAGTGGCATTACATGCATGTATCACCACTCCAGCTAGGTGCTGTTTGACTGGTAGTCGAGTTTACTCTAGGACATGTACCATGTCCTGCATAACCCCACCTCCCAGTTAGAGGGATAGTGGGAAATAATTTGAACAGGGATTGACCATATAAAAGTCAATTTTTGCTCTCTCTGGCTCAAGCAACAGCCCAAGCTGGGCTAATGGCAGGGGGGATTTCTTTCTATTAGAGGAGGCAGAGGCTGCAACAGTTGGAGCAGGGTAATAGGATTCTTTTATTTCTGATTATAGTGTTGAAGCAGATGCTGGAGGACCAGGGACTCGAGGACCTCTGACAGCAAGGTAAGTGACTTACTTGTGAAATATGTATTGTGGGGGCATGGGGTATAGATTAGGTTTAGTGTTAGGTCTAGTGAAGGGGGGAAGTATTTATTGGCATTGTGAAGTCTAATAAAAGGTACATTTAACGTTAGTGCTGATAGTGTTTAGGAGGGTGGGTGGAGGGTGATCGTGAAACTAGTTCATTATCAATGTTTGACACCGTGTCAAACATTGAACATTGGCTAGTTTCCTTTGATGTTCCCGCTTCTCACATTATTTAGTGTGAGTTGGAAGAACAGAAAGCGAAGACCCTGTGAAATTAACCCAACTGTGACAAGTCAACACAGACCAAGACGAATCCAAACCTGCGACTTAAAACCCAACTCGAGAAGATGGAGTAGTGAGGCTCAAGCCTCGGTATCCAAAATCACCGCTGATGGATAAAATCTATCAGCAAGAAGAAGACGACTGGCAGAAAACTGAGATGATCATTAGGCTGCAAGTCAGGTTTGTGTGGGGAGCTAATAGAATCCAACACAAAATTTGTATATGTTCTAGTTGGTTCTTCTTTTAACAGTTGGACTTATGTTATATACTGGGGAATGAGTAGAACTGCCCCCTCTGACCCAAGAATGTGATTACTATAGATATTTATATGAAATTATTCCTGGTTTTCCATTGTTTTTTATGGATACTTTTACAATATTGTAAAAGATTCCACAAGATACAACTTTACTCTACGGACAATCCTCATACTCTTTGGGAGTAAAACTCTTATTAGAATATATTTTATACTTGATACAATTATTTATAAGGAACTTTTGTGCTGCTTATTGAACAGACTCTATGCCTATAAGCCTCTCTTCCTCTTTTATATATGTATTACTGCCCATGTGAATTGCTGTGCATCTCCTCTTACCAGCTTGTTCTCGATAAGGTCACAGACCACTTTATTATTGAAATAATCAATGGGACTCCACTTTATGCCTTCAGCGACATATTCTTCCTAGTAAGAAATAATATATTTGGCTTAGAATCCGGTACTATAGGAGTTTGAGTCACACACAAATTCAAGGGCATACCTAGATTAATAAGGCAATTCAGTGGCACAAGTGTTACAATAACAAACATACATGCAGTCTGGATCTATAGAAGATGAAATTATACATTGTGTCATCAACAGCAACAAAGTGAGCCATTTAACATCACATTAATCCAAATTATCCCAAAAGCTGAATTTGCCTTATAACTGTTGTATTGTAGTACAGACAACTCCCTCAGAAAATATACTCACATGACGTCATAGTTAATGCAGGCATTTATAATAAAAATTAAGCGAAACAAAATGCTAAAAACAATTAAAATGCCTCTTACACATTGCATGGCAAACAAGATGCTTTATCAAAAGATGATCAGAGACCTTTGTTTCTTTTATTTGTATTAAAATTGCCTGTAATTGTCTGTACCATAGTCAAATTGTTATGTGTCTCGTTCTTATCTCTTTTTGCTTTTCTTTGTTCCAGTCATTGGATGTGGGTGGACATGGAGGAACATCTGGGACAGACCTGATAATAGTCTTAGAAGGCACCTGAAGATGAGGCGTGCATGCAAACTGCCAAAGCCAGCACTTTTGTGAGTATATCATCAATCAGTGCTTCATTTCATTTTATATTTTTATATACTACATCAGAAGCACCCCTTTTCCTTGCCTTGCACTTAACAATGGGTGTTATAGGAGAACTTGTGTCTGAGAAAATGTGTTGTCCATCCCACCACCCCTTGAAGATGTTGCCATAGGAAAGGGCAAACCATGCCCCCATGTCAGAGCCATATCTTTGGAGATGGAAATCTGTATGAAAACGTAAGTAATTTGAATGGGAAGGCATTTAATCACGTTATTTTGGAAGCTTTAAGGTTATGAATATATCTAACTAATATAAACAGTGTCCAATTCATATAAATGTGGTATGGAAGTAAACATAGAGCTAATATTTGTAGTTACCCAGAGGCACTAGTCCTTAGTCATTCCTAATCTCAGAAGCCCCTCCAAGATGTCACATGACTCCGGGCAAAAATGAGTGTGAAGAAAAACAAAAATGGGAGAAGAAAAAAGTAATGCATTTTATGAGATGTTGATTTAGTGACCCAACTGTTCTTCCCAGAGGATTCCACAGTGTCTTGTGGACCTTGATGAGCATATGAAATATAGGCACAGTAGGTTTGATGTTATAAACATAGTTACATCCTTCCTGTATCATTATAACCTGATCCAAAAAAATCTATATTTTAAGATGCTTTTGAAATTCTTTGCTTGGAATAAGATGAAAGGGCTCACAAGTACGCAACTCACCTTGACTCTCTCCCCTCTGTCCCTATGGAGTTGATTAAACTATGCTATTATTACTATATGAATGGAATAACTGTGGCATGATACATTTTTGTTTCAGTCCACCGTGGAAAATAAAAAGTTTTTCTAAAAACACTTCTGTAAAGGTGATACTATACCTATAAATATGTTACTTAAAATAGGGAGACAGATTAATCTGCTTACAATGTTCCAATGTGATCATGGGGTTGAGTTGCTTTCTGCTTCCTCCTTCTGTCAGGTGCTATGCTGGCTCCTTGTATCTGCCAGGATTTATATTTAAAATCTGGGCACATACTTACAGAGTTCTCTACCATACAGAAATGTTAGCATTACTCTACTTATCTCTATGTACACAAATAATCTCGCCTAGCTTTCAAATAATGATCTTCAAGATTATAACAGAGCAGCATCTTAACTTTACAACCATTCATTATCAGATTCTACCCTACCTTTCAGTCATTCAGATGCTTCCTCAAAAGATGCTTATACTCAACAACACCTCTAAAAATCTTCACAATTTTACTGTGACAGGTTGCAGGACATTATTTCGTCCTTTTCAACCTGGAAGTTGACTTCAATGTTAATCCAACCCTCTGATGCATTTGATAGCATCTGTCTAATGGGAACCGCATTTGAACGTGCCTTATGTTTCACTTGTTCTATTTTCCCTTCCTATATGGTAGTCTCTTACATGAAGGGTGCTCTCAAGTCTCCACCATTTTTAATTTTTTGTGTATACGTGTCACCTGTTTGTAATTGTAATTAAGATTAAAAATTGATAGTTGAAAAGATATTACCTGTTCAGCCTTTAATGTCAACTCAATGAAGATTTGCTGCAACTTCTCATTCACAAAGTTGATACAGAATTGCTCAAAGCCATTTTTCTGGGTATAAAGAAGACAGAGAGTGGATATTGTAATCAGAGGCCTTACACAATTACCAAATAATGGTTAAATATACCCTGTTTGTTTGCCACAAAGTGAGACACTTCTAATTCCTAACAGAAAAGGAGATTGTGTGGAGGACTGATTCAATATAAGGTAGGAAAGTGTCATATTAGTCAGTGAAGTTGATGGGGTTAAAAATACTGTTGTAACAAAGAACTCAGAAGAATGATATTAAAATGATACCTGAGAACACAGAAAGTGCAAGCTTCCAGGACACTAAAGTCCCTTCTTCTGGTGGGTTAACAAATAAAGCTGGAAGAGCACTGCCATTAAGGTATCACCTTTAGATCACTCTTGTGAGTTCTTTGTTATAAAAGTATGTTGAATACAATATAAGGCAGATTCACTCACTGCAGGCTGTCTCACTCAATAGAAGGCAGTCTCACTCAATGGAAGGGACTCTTACTCAGTGGAAGGCAGTCTCACTCATGGAGGGGACTCTTACTCTTGCATATTGGGAGAAACTCTTGGCATGTGTAGGCCGGCATTATATGTAGTCACCCTCATTCAAATAATTAACAATCATTGGGAGAGTATAACACCTGATTAGTCTATTCTTTTGAAAATGTGAAACAGAGACAAGTACCTGAAATATTTCAAATCCATATATATCCAGCACTCCAATGCTGTATTCCTGGTGGGGTTTTTGCATGGCCTTGTTAATTGACTAGAAAAGCAAAATCAGCAAAAGAAAATCAAAATACTCCTATATAAAGATTGGTGGTACATATAATAACCTTTGTAACATAATTGGGGAAAACAAAAAAGGAACACAAACACTTAAAAATGAAATTAGTTAACCTTTAATAATAATTTACTTACAGCTAGTCTCTGTATAAATAATCAATTTTATGTTAGATCCCTAAGATAAAATATTACATTTCTTTAATTAATGTTTAGACTGTCCTGTTCAGACATACTTTGGTTAATATTGCTTCTGTTGTTTGCAGTGAGAGCTACTTAAGATAATGTATTGAGATTAGTACCCACTACTCTTGTACTTAAAAAAGGCTGGTACCTTATTCCTTTAAAGACCAAGGAAGTTACCTTCCCTTAAAGGGATAGTAATGTCAGAAAAAAGTATTAACTATATGGTAGATACAATTAAAAGAGAATATTTGCACTTATTCATATCTCTCAAACCGTTATGTTTTGAGAGATATAGGAAAATAAAGTTCTCTGCTCCCTCCCCTTTCTGCTTGATGAGCTATAAAGCTGTCAGAAGCAGATTCTGGCTCCTGGATCAGACAGCGGCTCTTCAGCAGCACCAACATAGCGATACCTAAAAATAAATACTTAATCGGAACGGTCTACAAATGCTTTGCAAACACACGTTGTAGACCATTCCGATGAAGTATTTATCTCTGAAGAGCTGCGTCTGGTCAAGTAACCAGAATCTGCTTCTGACCGCTTTACAGCTCGTCAGGCAGAAAGGGGAGGGAGCAGAGAACTTTATTTCCCTATATCTCTCAAACCATAACGGTTTGAGAGATACGAATAGGTGCAGGTACTCTCTTTTAATTGTATCTACCATACAGTTAATACTTTTTTTCTGACATTACTATCCCTTTAAGGACAGCTTTGATCCCTTCCGACACACCGGTACATGTTACCTGTTGCGTGTGCCAGCATGGCGAGTTGGGGTCTGAGAGAGACCACTCCAGTCTTGGAGCGGTCAATTTCAGACCCCGTTTTTACTTAAGCGCTCCTGGAGGAGCGCTGTAAGTAAAATGTGCGTGATGCGTTATGACTGTCACCAGTCCTTAATGCAAAAAATGTGTAACAGTCATAGCATGTCATGAGGTCCTTAAGGGGTTAAAGGCAATGCAACACTAGCACTTCTGAGACACCAATCAATGGGTATCCGGCAGCTCTGCAAAGGGCAACAATGGAAGCTTCTATGGAGCATATGAAAGATTCGATTTTTGGTCTTAGAAAACATATATAACCACGGCTTATTTTTAAGAAGTGAGAAAACTCTCCAGTAAGTAGAAAAAGTCACCAATCCCTATGTTATTTTATGAATCCACTCAAGAGAGAGTCTTCATACATTTTGATAAATGGACACTATAAAATGATATATATATATATATATATAAATTGGGTATCCCCACAATATATTCTATAAAGTTTTTGCAGCTGAGTAAAAGTAAATCCACAAATGGGAAATGCTTTAATCAAAACTACATTTTGTTTGAGTTTGAGCTAACACTTTTTGTAGCCATTCCATTTTGTGGCTGCAGCGTTGCGTTTGCAGGCTGTATAGTTGTCTAGCATTTTATGTAAAACCTCAGCTTATGCATAATGTTGGATGTCAGCTTTGGTCCTTCTGACCTCTACTGTGACTGTCTTACATTTCTTTTACCTGTCTCTTTATTCCCTCTTACGTACACAGATTTTGATAGTGAATTAACCCTTTGAGTAACAGGGATGTATCCAACGGATTGCATTGCAATGTGTTGGATACCTCCCTGGCACTCAAAGGTTTAAAAAACATTTTAGATTTCTAATTTTTATCTTCTAAAAACCCTATATACCCTAAGCTCTTGCAAACACAAACCTCTCATCCTTCTGCTTCCATAGTTTAATCTATATTGCATGAGCTTCCACAGACATTTTTCAGAGGGGGAGGAGCCATAATAGGCTCCCAGGCCAACCTTCCCAGAGCCTATATTTATCCATGGGGAAGCAAGTGTAGGGGCAGGCAAGTTTGCCCCACCCCCTGCAGAGGCCCATGACTGCTGAAAATCTTTATTTGTTTTGTCTACTTATTGTACAATTTTAAATTGTCTTATTATCATGCTGGACAATGCTGTAGAATATGTATGTATGAATACATTATAATAATGAGCATAAATGACATAATCCTTTACTATTTTAATATGTATTTTATGAATGTCCTAATCTCTATCATATTTAGCAAGGCATTATCCTGGATTTCTATTATTATATTAAATTTCTTACATATTATTTTAAATAACTTCCATTAACTTTTAAGTTGACCCCTCTTTAGTTATTCTGAATTCTACCACTCAGTGGTGGCTTTATAATATATGCAGAATAAGCAGCTACTTAGGGCCCCCACTTGGTTAGAGTTCCTAGCTTATACATTTCTACCGGAGTGAGTAAACAAAATTAGATGGACATGTCTTATTAGAAATACAGACTTGGGAGTAAAGGGGTACCCTGTGTGACTTTTTCACATAGGCCCCCCAAAAACCTAGAGCTTCCCCTGCTAGAACTTGACATTACCACAAGGATATACTATCTTTCTTTCTGCTCACCTCTACTAGAAAGTCGAAGACCCTTGAATATAAAGCTTTAGACAGAGCATCCCTGGTGTAGGAGGCCTGTTCTACATTTAAAGTGACAGTGATTGATTCAGAACGTCCTCCCCACTTGCTGTCCATTTTGCGACTGGTGAGTTTATCATTGAGGCGGTCCTTGTCTATGCCCAGGAGGTAGGCTGGAAAGTCCAAGACTGGAACACCACAAAAGAGACACATTAGGTTACAGCAACATTTCCAATAGGCCTGGGCAAATTCCAGTGTTAATAATAGGCCATAACTAACATGATATAGTCTTTCCCTATTGTTGTGCTAACAATTTGTTTGTAATATAAGTAGTTCTTGATAAATGTACCCCTATTTTCTGGTGGTGCAGTGTGGCACATTATGCTACTTTGTTTCTGTGCTGGGCAAATATTACCACAAAGTGTGTTATCAATAACTCAAGGCAGAGCCCATACACTGGGGACATTTCTAACAAACTAAACTTGTTTGAAGGTGACTTTAAGTAAGTATGAAGATAATGTGCCAACACTTTGGATGCAAGGACATTTTCAGTACAATGTTTTACTGATGAGGTTGAAGACTGTCAAATTCTTTGTAATGAAGTCTGAGAGTCTCATTTATTATGGGGCAGTCTTAGTCAACATAAATCAGTTGCCATCTGACAAATTCAGTCAGTCCAACCTTACTCAGTGGATTCAGGCTTACAAGCAGGAATTAATCCCACATATTGAAAAGCAGTCTTAAAATATAGTGCCATCAGTGGCTGACTTACTCATACACATACATTCCCATTTATTAGAGGGCAGTCTATAGTATCTCATTACTAACTATATAAAGGATCAAGTGAGTGTTTTAATACAGCCAACATCTAAAATGTCTCTTTAACCCCTTCGCGTCTGTGACGTACCTGGACCGTCACACTGGTCCAGCACTTAAGGACCAGTGACGGTCCTGGTACGTCACGTACTTTTACTCACCGCGCTCCTGCAGGAGCTCCAAGACTGGAGCGATCTCTTTCAGTCCCTTGTTCGACGTGCCGGCACACGTGATCAGTCACTGGGGTGGCACGTCGAACTCGCCTATCTGGTCCTTAAAGGACCAGACACCCCGGGACCGCTGGTCCTTAAGGGGTTAAAAGTTGTGTTAGGTAATCTATGTAATATAATCTATGTATATAATCTATGTATATTTTCCTGGTTTACTTTTGAAATGTCGCACGCATAAGAGCGTGCAACATTTAGCCACTATAACTAGTTTGCTGGCTTCAAGAATGCCATATAAGAATCTCTAGAGCAGAAGAACACACAGAAGGCGCTCCTAGTACGATAACATCTTAAAGGATTATATCACCATCCCATCACCTGTATTAGAATTATACTCACAGAGTGAAGTGTTCAACTGAGCACCTATATGACAGCTGAAAAAACGCTTTTGGGGTGTTTTCACTGTCCCCAACACAGTACTGGCCAACTGGGTTGCTCCTCAATACAACTCACCAGGGACTTAGTATGCAAAAGAAAACACAGAAAAGGGCACCCAATAGTGCTTGTTAACTTATAAGTTAACAGGCACTACTGGGCGCCCTTTTTTGTGTTTTCTTTTTATATAAGAATCTCGCATTAATCAAAAGGGAGAGATTCTTATGCCGCCTCATAAAATGTTGCCACTGCCTGCCCGCATTGCTGCATACCTTCATTAATTAATACCCCCCTACCTTCATGAATTAATAATGTCAGCTCCCGCACAGTCTTTTATAGCTTGTTTGTGCCATCCACCCTGCGCTCCAGCTGTCTCCTGGGAAATCAAAGTTAAACATCATGATGTACTCCCACAACGCGCCCACACCGAGGTCATTTTAACTTTCATTGCCCAGGAGAGACAGCCGGAATGCAGGTTGGATGGCACAAACAAGAATGTGCAGGAGCTGATATTATTAATTCATAAAGGTATGGGGGCATTAATTAATGAAGACATGCGGTAGTGTGGGTGGGCAGTGGCAACGTTTTATGAGATGCCATAAGAATCTCGCCCTTTTGATTTGTGCAAGATCCTTATATGGCGCTCTTGAAGCCGGTGACCTAATTATAGTGGCTAAATGTTGCACACTCTTATGCGTGCGACATTTCAAAAGGATACCAGTTTTCCTCATCACAAAGTATTATAATTTTCTTTAAAGGAACAGGTATAGATATATATGTATATATATATATTTATTTACTTAAATATATACCTATTATAAATATTCAGAATGAGTTTATTTGTTGGGTCATGCCATAATGTAGAAAAAAATGCATTTTGATGTGATAGCAAACCTTTTGGTACTGCAAGATATCCTGTTGCAAAGCCAGAGAATGATGCTATACAACTGAATGAATGAGGCTTAAATGGAACCTAAAGGCAAATGCTTTTAAAACACTTGTTATACTATAAGGCTCTCTGAACAACACAGCAGTGTGCAACAATGAGTACTTTCACCAAATAGCTGGGGTATCAAAAGGGCATGTTGCACTTAGAAAAGACTGGGAGGAATATTCCAGGTATTTCCTCTAATTGCATCACTGTGCCCATGTGAAGCAGAGTGTGTAGGCTAATACATTTTTCTCTAATATTCTATACACATCATGCTTTCTTTTGTTTCATTTAATTTATATTGCTAGTGAGGTCCTGTTAACTATGGGATAAAGCAAAAAGCAAAGATGTCAGGAAGAGGTCTGAGAAGAAATGCTCTGTTTCCCTTTCACAATGCATAATGATATAGGTGGAGATGAGACATGGACTCTTCTTCCTACCTTGATCCTAGTACAGTATAACTAGAGGGATTGTAGAAGGTGCAGCTGTAATGGGCCACAGTGTCTAAGCGGGCCCATTGGACCAAATGCCAATAGGTTCTAATTATGCCCCTGGGAAAATATTTTTGTATTATAGGGGCCAACAAAATAGTTTACCCTGGGGCCATCCACAGTCAATTGGTACAGGAGTTATTTGAGCAAGTTACCGTGGCATATACTATTTTTTTCTTCAAAAACAAGATTTTATAAAAACAGTGGTCTACTCTCAAGGTAAGACCCTTTAAATACCTTGAGGCTGATGTACTAGAAAGACCTGTACCAATTCTATATCAAACTGACTGCATCATACAGAACACAGAACAATTCCTCAAAATCCCATTTATTTTAACTCCTTGAATGGAAGAGCGGTCTCCATCACATTCTGAAGCAATGCTTTGGACGCCTCTCTAGCATACAATGGGTTAAAATCACCATTTAAATAATTGGGTATTTTTAGTTATCCCCTATAGTGCAGTTGGTGTGAACAAGAATGAATACAGTTCTGCTTAGTACATTAGTCCCAATGTGTAATTAAGCCTCACGCATTGAGTTCTGTATCACTTCACATAAGGAAGCAGTATCTTCAAAAGGTCAGGAAACCTAATATCTGGCTTGATTTAAATGTTGGTCCACAAACATAACTAGGGATGGAGGATACAGGCAATCTCCTGGCACATAGACTCCAAATGTCACTGAGCTAGAGGTTTGTGCTGATCTAGAGGTAGTGAAGTGCACCACTGCAATTGTAAGGGAAAAAAAAAAGCCCAGTGCAAGGCTGCATTTCACAGAATGTACATATTTGGCATTAATGTCACTTACAAAAACCAATATGTTACAAACTTTCAAAAGTCAAATTCACCCTGGGAAAGGGGCCTTTTATCAGCTTCATCCACCCATCCGTGAAATATATGTGTGTGTGTGTGTGTGTGTGTGTGTGTGTGTGTGTGTGTGTGTGTATATATATATATATATATATATATATATATATATATGCACATTCTCATACCTATACAACAAATGCATATACATAGATAGTAGACTTGTGCGATTTGGTTTGGACAATTTCAGAATTCAGACGAATACGGCGTATTCTTCATCATTCGGACATTCTGAAACCCAAGGCCGTCCCACAAAAAAATTTCAGAATACGAAATGGACCTACTCTGAAATTTCAGTGTATATTTTGGAAATTCGGATGGTGCTTTCCCGCCTGAAACTATTACAATGTTGCTACATGCTACTAAAAATAGACGGCACGGTGCCTTCCCGCCTAAAACTATTACAATGTTGCTACTGCTAAAAATAGATCTGGTAAAACAGGAGCTTTACAGTTCATGCAAAGTGCAGATATTAACCACATATGGACACAAGCAATTTTGGCATTTTTGCTATGTGTGTGTTCAACCATAATTCCTATCTTTCTCATTTATTGCACAAACACATATTATATACCATTTTTTAAAGGGCAGAAAGGGCTTTAATTTGATGTGACATATACATATATAAATTCTCATTTATTATTAAAAAATTACAAAATGAAAAAAAAAACACAGTAATAATGTGTAACATAATGGGTGCAGCTTAATAATTCAAAATAATGTAATTGTCCTGATGGACTCTCCTATGAGGCTTGCCTTTGCACGGAAGGTGAGCTTACATTCAAATGGCCACTGGAGTGAAACTAAAAGCCTCCAATTATTTAAATGTGCATAGGGATTTGGGACAGAGCGCAGGTAACTCTTTGTTTTTTTTGTACTATGTATTTTGGGCTGATGTATACTATAGCCATTGCTGCTGCCCAGGAGTATTGGGAGTTTGAGCTCAGGGCTTTATTGTGTGTTTGTGGTATATTCATTTGTATAACACAGCCATGCTACATTGCTGCCACTCACCCCACATTTGCCCTATTAAGGGTTAATAATTGTGTAGGGGTTTATAAAATACCCCTTCCTGTCTCATTAGAGATTTAATATTATTATTAATTTCATTTTAATGTATTTTTTTATTTTTATTTGTTTAATTTTAATTTTGTATTGAATATTTTAATTTTTTAAAAAAATTCAGCCGAATAATTCGGACTATTGCTGAATTTCGTCGGAGTCTAACAGGTACAGTCTGAAATTCGGATCCTCCAAATGGGAAAAAAAATTAGTTCGAAATCGAATTTACAGAAAATTTTTGCTGTGCACAAGTCTAATAGATAGATAGATAGATATTCATGTACTGAGCAATTTTTGTTTTGGTACTTTTTTAAAAAATAAATAAATTGCTAGTTACTCCACTATGTTGATTCTGTAAATAGAGTCACATTCTTCTGAAAAATATACTGTTTGAAAATCAATCTCATTCTTTGGGAAGCAGTCACACACTTTGCAAAGCAGTCTCATGTCTTAGAATGCAGTCTCATATTTTGAAAAGCAGTCTTATCCTAAACACGTGACATGTTTTCAAAATTGGTGTCAGTCTATAACAGGGATAGCTAGCTCTGGTCCTCAAGAGCTCCCAGCAGTGCATATTTTCAGGATATCACTGAATGACCACATGTGGAGCAATTAAAGTGACTGAGTAACTAATTATTCCACCTGTGAGTGCTCTTGAGGACCAACCTCCCCCCGCTGTATAGAAAGGGATCTAACTATTGTGGAATGCAGTCTCAATCTTTGCAGGGTGAGTTCACTGCAAAGCTTGTTCTTTTCATGGAAAGTAGTTTTACTCCAGGGACAATAACTTATTTCTTTAGAAAGTGATTTCCCAAGCTCACTAGTTGGATGGCAGTGTTACTCTATAGAAATTCATATTAATCATCAGAAGGAAGTTTTAGCTCCCTATGTTCAAAAGAAAGTCATGTAGTTTTTGGGCAAACCAAATGCAAATTAGGGGACTAATACTAATTCCCAAATTTCCATTTAATTAAGTAGGGATTTAAACCTCTAGAATTATTTAGAGATCTCCAATGCAATGTGAAGCAAGAAGTTAAAAGCCCCATTCAAATCAATGGAAACTTTATTAATCTCCTTTGGTGCAACTAATTTGCCCCCAAAATACTACACGTTTCTTTTGTGCATAGGGCCCTTAGTCAATAGGAGAGTCTTCCTTATCAGAAGATAGTGTCACCCATGTAAATGCAAAGTGTGTTTACGGCAGATCCATGGTTGATTGTTACTCACGGTCATTAATTTCCACCCTTGCATAGTTCCCCTGCTCCTGGAAGCTGATGTTGCCTAAATGCAGGATGCCAGCTGATATTTGCAGGACCAGCTGCTGCTCTTCTCCAGAAATGCCAATAACCTGCATGGCATTCTGGGTTCATGTGGAACAGGAAGATCCAATGAACAGGACAAGCATAATGAAGGAGGAAAGAGAAAGGACAGTGTGATGTACAAAAACTACAGGTACATGCAATGCAATGCAATGTACAATGAGCAAATAAGGCTACTCACCAGCATCTCATAAAAATCACTCTTATCGTCTGTCCCATCTACTTTATATGTGTCTGACTGGTTGAGGTAGAAGTAGTAATCAGCGGACATGATACCCAAGTTTTGCCTTAGTTCTTGTGATGCCCCTTCTATCAGCTGAAAGGGGAATAGGAAAGCATGCATAGTAGACCATTTTTAATCCCTGCTATATGACTGTACTTTCTGGTGCATTTACAAATCTTCAGTTTATCGCTGGTGATGACTAAACCTGAGATCTCTCATTCATCAGTGCCTATCAGACAAAACATGTGTAGGATGCATATATTTTTGCAATGGTTTAAGTACAAGTTTCTTTGTGGAAAGTCCTGCTTAAAGGGATAGTATTGTTTCATAATAAAAGCAGCTCTAATTAATCATCATAGTATTTAGACCTTGGATAGTGTTATTTCAGTTCTCTCAGAGTTGTAGTTCAAGAGTAATTGAATGATAAAATATCCCCCCTCCCGCCCCTTTTTCTGATGTAACACTACTCAGCCAGAGCAGAAGGGAAGTGTCCAGGTAGATTGCAGAGAGGGACAATCTTCAATTAAGATAAGGGAAAAACCTGAAAAACTTGTCAAGGGGGGCAGGGCTTTCATTGTTCTCAAAGGAAGAAGATTGTCCCCTTCTGTTATCTGTCTGGTCTTACAACCAGATTTCACATCTGAGAAGAGATGGCTTACACTAGGTAAAAGGGGCGGGAGGGGATACTTTATCATTCAATTACTCTTGAACCACAACTCTGACAGTATTGAAATAACAGTCTCTATGGCTCAAATAATATGAAGATTAACTGGAGCTGCTGTTTTTGTGAAACATTACTATCCCTTTAAGCTCATTTCTTATGTATTTTCTGCTATTGTACTCTACACCTGGAAAAACATGGGTCATTGATAAACATGGTATAGCAATGACCAAGCTGAACAGCAGCAGAGGGGAATGTATTTGATATCTTGATTCTCTGGTGCCTTCTAAATAAACCATTTGTCTTCAAAATGCTTGTAAATGAGTATTGTGGGATCAAAATACATTATACTCAACTTCTATAATACTTCTGTTAACTCCACACCTGGTAGAAGACATGAAAGTTGCGTTCGTTCTCATTTTGACTGACCACACGAGATTTTTCCAGGAGGAAATTCGATATTTTGCCCCCATCTGGCTCTCCACCACGGCTAAACTGGATCTCAAAATATTTACCCTGTGAGAGATGTGCAAGTGTCAGTTAAATGTGAAATCCTATTTACCATTAATATCAAATACATTTACCTCTATTTTATCATTATGTTATAATATTGCTAAGCACATAATAATATCATATATTATTATAACCCTGTGTATGATATATCTCTCTGGAAACAATTAAGTTCCTCTGCACCATGAGGGTGATACTAGTACATATCTTATGCTCTGAAATTAGATCCAAAATGTTTTTTTTTACGTTGTTATCATTTCATTTTTTTATCTAAATTTATTACCACTTTTTTAAGTGTTGCAACTTTTTTTATGTATGTAACAAACGGCAGCACCAATAGTCCTCTTAGATAGCAAATTGTATCACTCACCAGGCTGTGCTTGTGTTCCTCCGGTGCCGTCCAGAGAGATGGTCACTCTCCAACAATGAAACAAATGGAAAAGACACACTCTTAGAAGAAACTTGCTTCAGTAAAAAAAACCCTCTTTATTTCAATACAAGCATAGACAGCAGACTATAGAGAACAAAAACTTAATGTCTCACGCGTTTCGTACTAAATGTACTTAATCATAGACATGATTAAGTCTATGATTAAGTACGTTTAGTACGAAACGCGTGAGACATTGAGTTTTTGTTCTCTATAGTCTGCTGTCTATGCTTGTATTGAAATAAAGAGGTGTTTTTACTGAAGCAAGTTTCTTCCAAGCGTGTGTCTTTTCCGTTTGTTTAACTTTTTTTTATGCAACACCCATGCCAAATGTTTTGAAACATACCAATGTAACTGATTACATTTTACAATTTCCCTCTACAGGACTGATAAGGCACTCCTTTGGGAGGGCCTGGGATTTTGCAGCTCATTGTACAGTTGTTCACCTGGAAAGTGGACATAACACCATGAAGCTGCTAAGGCAAATGCAAGATACAGGAATTGAATGCACAATCCAATGGTTACAAAGCCTGCACTTATGTTCGGCTGTGCAGAAATTCCCGTGTTCTCCTGGTTGACTACTCGCCTGAAGAAGCGTGGCATTGAGCCCCCTGAAACGTTGCATGTGTTTTTCTCATCAATAAAGATACAGCAATAGCTGTTAATATTTTGCACTTTGCTGTGAATGTGTTCTCCCTTGTACATATATGCTAAGGCAAATGCAGACATCCTAGTTTAACAAGTTATCATCACAATATTCAATGTTTCTGGGACGGAGCATAAGAAAGAATAGGATCTTTTCTTTTCACAGAAACTACAAGTAGTGTGAATGAGTGAAAAGTTGAGCTATTACCATTTGATTGCCAGAGAAGTATCCTATGCATTGCAATGCAAAGGGTTAATATCACAGATGAGGAGGTAAGCGAATGTTTGAGTGCACTCTGGACCATATGTTCAAAACAAACCGGGAGTAATCCAGTTGCACTATAGTGGAGAAATAAAAAGTTCTGAAGCCCCCTTCGATTATTGGATCTTATAACACCTTAAGGGTTATACACTAAGGAGGTGATAAAAAGATGATAAAGTGGAGAAGACTTCTCCAGTGATTTCACTTCTCCAAGTCCTACTTTAATCTATAGAGCCAATGCACTAAGATTTCTCCATCATTGGATATTTTAGTGAACAGGCTCTATACAATAACATAGGAACTGGAGAGGTCTTCTACGCTCTTTATCACCTCTTTATTATGCCTTAGTGCATCTCCCCCTTGAATACTAGTGTGGTCATCAACCTTTGTAGCATTCAAGGCATTATAAGCAGGGGAGGGCTGGCAACATACGGCCCAGGGGGAAAATACAATTAAATGGCCCATATAACTATTATTGTCCAAGCCCATTGTCCCAGCCCACCCCTGTTTACTTAATTTTAAATTGTCCTTAATGCTGTGAATTAAAGCAAGTGATGCCACAAAGCTTACTGTTGAAATGGGGCTACATTAGTGATACTACAGTGCTTACAATTTAACCCTGTGAGTGCCAGAGGGGTATACAACACATTGCATTTTCAATGCCTTGTGTACCCCTCTGGCACTCAAAGGGTTAAGTAAAGATAGCATAGTGATGCCATAGAGCTTGCAAGGTAAATGGATTATGCTACTAGTGCAGCTGTGTTTGGATTGTAGCTCTGCGGTATCACTTGCGTATAGATTCATTTCATAAGTTCTGTGGTATCACTAGTGTAGCTCCATTTACAGCAACAAGTGGAAGATTGAGTGAGGCAGTGGCCCACCAGCCCAGACACATGGCCAGTCCAGGGGGCAATTGCCCCCCTGCCCCCCAGCCAGCCCTCCCCTGATTATAAGCCCCATTTAGATCAACAGGAAATGTTAGCTGGCATTTGTGGTGTCATTGGTTTGCTGCTGAATCTCTAGACATGGCTTTGGTGCATTACGCCCACTATCAGTAATATATAAATTGAGTGAGCGCCATTCTCCCTGTCTACATCACATTCAGGCAGTTTTGTCTCTTAAAGGGATAGTAATACTTAAGTATTACTAATCCCTATAGTAAAGTACTACTAAAAAAAAACTTATTGCCCCCAGTGTCATCTCTCAAACCTTTATAGTTTGAGAGATGAACGCTTCTAAAGTTGCCCTCTCCCTCCCCCTTCCCCGTAGTCAGCATTCTAGCTGACTCAGGGAAATCCGGTCAGAGATCATCAGGCGGCTTTGCAGAAGAGCCGCAATTGCGTTAATTAAAAAAAAAACTTTCACTAAAACAGTCTTCTACGTGTGCGTGCAAGCCAAGCACACGTAGAAGACCATTTCAGTGAAAGTTTTCTTTTTTAGTAACGCGATCCAGCTGTGCTGGAGAGCCGCCTGAAAGTCGTACAACTTTCTTCCCTGCAATCAGCTACAACGCTGACTACAGGGAAGGGGCAGGGAGAGGGCAAATTTAGAAGCGTTCATCTCTCAAACCATAAAGGTTTGAGAGATGACACAGGGGGCAATACATTTTTTTAAGTAGTACTTTGCTATAGGGATTAGTAATATTTAAGTATTACTATTCCTTTAAAGTCAGAAAGAAAAGGAAAGAAAATCAGAGCAACCTATAGTGGGAGTGAGAGGAGATAAAATCAGAGGTTGGGAGAGACAGAAAGATTCCCATAGATAAAAAGACAGAGGTGGGAATGTATGAATACAATACAAAATCAGGCACTGGTCAGCCCTACATCTACCTAACACCAATTTACTAAGCTACTTATGCTGAAAATTCTCCCCTTAAAGGGATTGTAATGTTTAAAAAAAAAAGCAACTTCAATTAATCTTCATAATATTTGGGCCATGGAGAGTGTAGTTCAAGAGTAATTGAATGATAAAGTATCCCCCTCCTGCCCCTTTTACTGATGTAATACTGCTCACCTCAGAGCAGAAAGGAGGTATCCAGATGGATCGCAGAGATAGACAATCTTCAGTTAGCATAAGGGAAAGACCTGAAAAACCGGTCAAGGGGGGCAGGGCTTTCATTGTTTTCACAGTAAGAAGATTGTCCCTTGCTGTGAGCTGTCTGGTCTTAAGACCAGATTCCACATCTGATGGAAGATGGCTTACACTAGGTAAAAGGGGCGGGAGGGGGATATTTTATCACTTAATTACTCTTGAACTACAGCTTTTACAGTATTGAAATAACACTCTCCATGGCCCAAATACTATGAAGATTAATTGGAGCTAGTTTTATTTTGAAACATTACTATCCCTTTAATACCACTTCCAATAAGTGGAAGACAATGGAGTAGACTATGTATGTTTTCAGAGTTCCTTTCTTCTATGCCTCGTTTAATGCAATGTATTAAACAAGACGCAGAGGACATGGTGTATCTTCTTGTGCATGCTGTGGGGCAGGTGTTAGTGCTTTGCTGCCAGTAAAGTCTTAACAATGGAGTACTGTATATACCAGTTTGCATTAGCCCATACCCCCAGAGCAGCCTTTGGTTTTGAAGATTAAAGTCAGGGGAGCTGAGCTGGTGTATTTGCACATTCACCCCAGAAAGAGGGAGGAGATAGAAAGCCAAGGTTGTAGGACAATATAAAATTAGCTAGCACCAGCCAGGGGGTTTAGTAGCCCCCTTTTTTATTTCCTGGCTAGGACTCAGATGTGCTAGTCAGGTTGTCTGGTGGGTGGTCAAGGTAGAGAGGATTCCTATAAAGACTATGTAATAACTTTACGGATACTATCTCTAAGGAGTATGGCAAGTGCTCGGGAGGAGGGGACTGTGCCAGTATTAGTATTAGGATCCTATGGGAGAGTCATTTTATAATTTTGTATTGACAACAGGTTACCCTCAAACCCATCTTATGTTGTGACTCATTTTGCATTCTATAACAAATGCATTCATACATCTGTGTTGTTTTTGGTCCAGAGCATCATCACAGCTGAAGCATTGTGTAAGTGAAGAGCAGTAGGGGTGGTGGTAGCACCAAATGGTATCTGATCATTGCATGCCTTAAGAAATCATTGGGACATAAGTCGTGAATGCATGAGCCAGACATGAGAATTGGTCTTCCAGCATCTCTCTGGTGGTAGAGCAGCATGGGTTGTGGGTGTCAGTGCCCTCTGCTTGACCATCTGCCAGCATCCTTTATGACAAGGTTGTAAGAAGCTTACCTTGGCTTTGCAGCAGTATTTAGCTGCCCTGCACACGGTTAGTATAATAAAGTTGTGACCTTTTTTAATTAGGGAAGTGATGACCTCTTAATCTGGCCTGTCTAGGACAGAGGGTGGGGAGATTGTTCCAACTTTATCAGGAAGTTAAAAGGCAAAGAGAGAAAATCAAAGAGCAGATAGACAGGGCTAATTAAAGAAAAGTAGAAAAGAGAGAGTGAGAGATACATAAATTAAAAGAAGACAGCATAACTAAAGGAAAAAGTAACATAGCAATCAAAGTTCTCTTATACAGATAAGAGCTTTTTATGGCCCATAACATATTCAGCACATCAGGGCTAGTCAAGTGTCAGACTCCAGCTGCTGGAGACTATAAATCCCACCATCCCCAACCAGCCAATGCAGTACACCCTATCTACACTAGCTCACTATGTTTAAATTATATGTCCTACATTTTCTTAACATGGATACAAAGGGAACTTGCAGAATTAGTGCATCATGATGACTCAGTGTCAGTGGATATTAGCTCATCTGTTGTTGCAAACTATGGACCACTTAACAGTATAACTGCTTCCACACCCTCTCAATCCAGTTTGTACTAATCCTTTCCTGGAATTAATACATTATATTATACGTAGAGAATGCTTGTGTGGGTCCTGCTAAACCATCCATCAAATACCACACCCCGACACAGTGATATAAAAAGGGCTTGTCACTATAAGTTTAGTTAGTTTTATATATAATTAAAACCTGTCTCTATGTTGTATTAACCATCTGTTTGTAATATACATAGAATTTGTTAGTTCTTCTTTTTGTCTTTATTTAGCACTGGATATTATATCCACAAAAGGAAGGAAGATCTCAGTGATAGGTCATTGGTATCCTGGAGTCTGTTAACAAAGGATGATGTCCACCTCTGTGAATATGATATCCTGTGCCAAATCTACACGGAATGAATGCATATTGGCCACTGGGAATTCCTGGCCACATTATAGGGAATGTAATGTTTCACAAAAACAGCAGCTCCAATTAATCTTCATAGTATTTGAGTCATGGAGAGCGTTATTTCAATACTGTCAGAGTTGTAGTACAAGAGTATTTGAATGATAAAGTATCCCCCTCCCCTTTTACCTAGTGTAATCCACCTCCCTTCAGATGTGGAATCTGGTCCTGAGACTGGACAGCTCACAGCAAGGGACTATCTGTGAGCGTAAGGAAAACCCTGCCCCCCTTTGACAGGTTTTCCTTATGCTCACTGAAGATTGTCCCTCTCTGTGATCCATCCAGACAGTCTTGCTGTTCTGAGGTGAGCTGTGTTACATCAGTAAAAAGGGTGGGAGGGGCAGGGGTGGGCTGACCATTAGGGCAGTCACGGACTGAGGGCCCACAACCGAGGGGGGCCCTCCACTTTTATATATGAACATATTATACAGTATAAATGTATTGTTCTCCTGCCTGCCATGTAGGGGCCTGCCCATTCTGATTTCATAATATTGCCGCTCCGCTCAGTGAGGCCATACATTATAGCCAGCATCCACTGCCTTGACATGCCCTGCAGACATGATCCACCACAGGCGCATTATGGGCAGCTCAGCCTCAAACACAAGTGCGTCTTGCTGCCAGACTCAGTCCATTACTGTATGGCTGTCTCTGGCCGCAAGCGCTTGAAGCACTTCTTCGGTACTCTTCCCTGTTCCCTCTGCTCTGAGCATGCCTTCGCACATTGATGTCATCACGGCCCGCAAGGGCACGTGATGAGGGGTGGGGGAAGACCTAGGACTCAGGGAGAAGCCAGCCCAGGGCAGGGGACATCACCTGGGACCTGCAGCTCGCCAAGGAGGACACACGCGTCATGACAGTGACACAAACTCACCAGGATCAGGACTGGAGCGGACTCAGTCACCTCAGGAGGATCACCCAACCAGAAATCTGCAGCGGCAGTGCAGCAGTGACAGTCAGTGACACTGATAGACAGTGACATAAGACCCAAGCAGAGCATACAGCACAGGTAGGCCGGTAACCCCCCCTCAGGCTATCCAGTCTTCCTCCCCACCACAGGCCATCCAGTACAAGCCCCCACCCCACGCCAGGCAATCCAGGGGGCCCAGACCTCTTTTTGGGACCTGTCAGTCCGCCCCTGGGAGGGGGATACTTTATCATTCAATTACTCTTGAACTACAACTCTGACAATATTGAAATAACACTCTGCATGGCCCAAATACTATGACGATTAATCGAAACTGCTTTTATTGTGAAACACTATTATCCCTTTAATTAAAGTATATAGAGGTTTATTACTAGAATGTGGTAGGGTTTCTTTAAATACGAAAATGTATTTGGCTTTGCTCTTTGGAAAATGTAGCAATGTAAGTTATACTCATCTGAGTATTTTTTTGCTATTAACTCTTTGAATGCCAGAGGGGTAGCAAAAGAATTGTTTCACAAATGCATTGGATACCCTTTAGGCACTCAAAAGGTTAAACATTTTAATGTTACAACATACTCAAGAACAGTTTTGACCACATATGAAAGTAAATTGACGTCTGTCATCTTAAGGCCCTGGCCATTAAATCTCTGTGTACGTGGTATCAGTGATGGGCATCAGTGGCCCTCCAGCTGTTACTAGACTACAACTTCTATTATCCTCAGCCAATTGGAAGACACCAGTGTCCAATTTGATATGTACTTGTTAGTTACACATTGTGATTTTAACTCTTTGAGGCTGATGTACCAATAGACACCATGGAGGGGGGGGGGGTAAATAAACATCCTCAAAGTTTACCTTTAATTTTAAAGGGGCCTTACACCTGCTAAATGTTAAAGAGGTCACCAACACATTGATCTGTGTTGCATTAGAGACCTCTCTAGCATTCAACGGTTTGAAAGCCTCATTTAAACAATTGTGAATGCATATTTTCCACCTATGGTGCAGCTGGTTTGCTCCAGTTCTGAATCATCAGCCTCTTTTATAGTGATTTGAACACTCACAAATCTGCTGGAGTTGTTGTTTCTGACAGTCTTAGCATTGCCAAATGCTTCAAGTAGAGGGTTGGACTGGAGAATGATGTCCTTGACATGCTGAAAAACACAAGACATGGGACCATCATGAAAGGGTGACCAGAAGATATACAGTGTGTGTGACTTACTGTTTGTATCATTGTGATAGGACAGTCTACAACAGGACATGGCAACCTTTGATACTCCAGCTGTTGGAGACTATAATTCCCATCATAATATAGTATTATGTATTATTATTATTGTTTTTTTGTCTTGTACTACATACATTTATTTTGTGGTCTTTACGTTTATTTTACTTTTTTATCACATATTGTAATGGACCATAGGCTGTTACCTGCGGCTCCTTTAAGAGCCATAGAAATACCCCAAAAATAAACTTGAAGGCACTGGGTGATGTCCCAGCTCTGGACAGCTGAACAGCCATTGACAAACTTATGGCATAAAAGATGCTCCAGCCCAGAGTGCATTCCAGATGTGTATTCCAGCCCCTCTGCCCATTGTATCCCGGTCCCCACACTTTTGTTACATTGTCTACTCATCACTCATTCCATTGCGAAGTTAATTTGATCACATCTACCCCATAATACCACGCCAATTGTTTCATCACCGTCTGTTTACTCTTCATTGTATATTCACCATTCATGCCTTTGTGAAGTTAATGGAATCATGCCTACCCACTGTACCATGTCTTGTGATTTCATCACCATGTATCTACTGCCATTGTCTTCTCTGTCCAAACCCTTGTGATTTGGTGCTGTTAACTGTGTATAAAACAGCTGTGCTTTCACAAATAAACTGAGTTGTTCTGTAACAAGAAGGTGTCCTGTTGTCTTATTGCAGGATGGTGTAAAGGAGCTTCTCTTGCTCCTCATTCTAGGAAGAATCTCTGAAGCAGTACCGGCATGGCTACCACTGTAGCCTACCTCAGGAGGAAGAGCCCCTGAAATGACGGTCTAAGTCAGCCCAAAGACTTAGGCTTCCGTTACACATATCAATTCCATTTCACTGCATCCAACATTCACATACTTCTATTCCCTGTTACTTGTTCAGGATTTTGATTTTTATTGTCATGTGTTTGCATAATCAGTTATGTATATATATATATATATATATATATATATATATATATATATACACACATTTGTTTCTCAATAATCTCTGTATCCCTATATCATCATCTCCGATGAAGAGCTTTGAGTAGTGTGAAACATGGCAGTTTTATATACCCTTCAATTTCTTATTTGTTATCTGCTCCTTTTGACACAGGCCCTGACCCACCTAACAGGGGAAGTGGGTGACTTTGTCTGATCGCGGAGGTGCCATTCCCCCCCATAGTTGGACTTCATACATGGGTACTTCCTGTAACACCTTGATGGAAGCCCTGCTTCTGTAACATATTGTCCTAGAACACCCAAATAAAGTGATTCAAAGGGCACAATGAAAAGGGGGATCACTCTATCTATCTTAGAAAATAAAACACAGAAAACAAGAAGAGACAGGACAATGGGAGAGATATTTCTCTATTCACTGGTATTCACAACACCACACATACATTGTGTGACACACCAACATTGTTCCACTGGTAGCAACAGAACTAGACTATACTATCTGAAAACCCAACCATGTTCTTCTTCTGTAACATATTGTCCTAGAACACCCAAATAAAGTGATTCAAAGGGCATAATGAAAAGGGGTTTTTCTCTATCTATCTATCTATCTTAGAAAAAAACACAGAATACAAGAAGAGGCAGGAGGATGGGAGAGATATTTCACTATCCACTGGTATTCACAGAACCACACATACACTATGTGACACACCAACATTGTTCCACTGGTAGCAACAGAACTATACTATACTATCTGAAAACCAAACCATGTTCCACTGTTAATCACAGAACCGCACATAAATTGTATGATATATGAATGTGATGGAAACCATGCAAAGCTTTAATAATAAGTCTGGAGTTTCCAAATTCTCCTCCCACTCTGATTATTTCCCCCGAGAGGTCTCTCTCTCCCAGTGCTACTTTTGTTTTGCACTGGGGGAGGTACACCTGGTCGTCTGCAGACATTTTTCCAAGGGAGGGGGGGAAACCAAAATCAGCACTAAGCAGCTGCAAGCTCCCTTCTTTTTTGGATTTCCACTCAGACCTGAAGGAGTCTGATAGGCAGCCCTGTATCATGTGACCAAGGGGCATTGAATTGTCTGCCCCGTTTAATCCTCTGGAGGGTAGGCAAGTGCTCCTTCTTGCTCCCTCAGGGATGGCCATGGAGGCATCATCCAAAATTATAAATAAGTTACTTCCTGCGCCAATGCCGGAAGTAGTTTATTTCTGCAATGGACCCAGAGAGATAGAGACAGAGAGAGAGCATCTTCACAAGGGAAACAACTGGAGCAGGAGGGTAAGATTGTAAAGACACCGGACATGATAAGTAGTGTTGAGCGAGCATGCTCGGCCGATGCTCGGATCGGCTCGAGCATCGCTCTGCTCGGCACATGGCGGTACTCGTACGAGTACCGCATGTGCTCGCCCGCTATGTTCGGGTCTCCTCCCCGCACGTTTTGCGGCTGCTGCGCAGCCAATAAACGTGCAGGGAGGCTCTGACATCGGTGTAATGCCAGCAGCCATGTTGGCTGCTGGCATTACACTGATTGGCTGGCCAGAACCCGTGGTCAGGTGCTGTATAGCACCTGACCATCGAGTTCGGCTCAGTCTGAGCCAGGGAGAGCTGAGGATAGGAAGGGAAAGGCAGTGTAGGGAGGAAAAAACAAAAATTGTGACAAAAAAGAACCAAAAGTCCTTTTTAGGACTACTGTGTGTGGGGGCAGCAGGTTATATTGTGTGTGGGGGGGAAAAAAAAAAAAAAAAAAAAAAAAAAAAATTCTGTTTAGTGTGAAAAGTTGCAGATTAGAGCACATTCTGTTTAGTGTGCACAGTTGCAGATTAGAGCACATTCTGTTTAGTGTGCAAAGTTGCAGATTAGAGCACATTCTGTTTAGTGTGCAAAGTTGCAGATTAGAGCACATTCTGTTTAGTGTGCAAAGTTGCAGATTAGAGCACATTCTGTTAAGTCTTCAAACTAAAATATCAAAGTCACGTATTCCATTCAGTGTGCGTCGCCGCAGTTTAGCAGCACATTCTGAGTACTGTGCAGAGTTGCAGAATAGGAAGAAATACTGTTAAGTCTTCAAACTAAAATATCAAAGTCACATATTCCATTCAGTGTGCTTCGCCGCAGTTTAGCAGCACATTCTGTGTACTGTGCAGAGTTGCAGAATAGGAAGAAATACTGTTAAGTCTTCAAACTAAAATATCAAAGTCACATATTCCATTCAGTGTGCTTCGCCGCAGTTTAGCAGCCTATTCTGTGTACTGTGCAGAGTTGCAGAATAGGAAGAAATACTGTTAAGTCTTCAAACTAAAATATCAAAGTCACATATTCCATTCAGTGTGCTTCGCCGCAGTTTAGCAGCCTATTCTGTGTACTGTGCAGAGTTGCAGAATAGGAAGAAATACTGTTAAGTCTTCAAACTAAAATATCAAAGTCACATATTCCATTCAGTGTGTTTCACCGCCGTTTAGCAGCCTATTCTGTGTACTGTGCAGAGTTGCAGAATAATAAGAAATACTGTTAAGTTTTCAAACTCAAATATTAAAGTCACATATTCCATTCAGTGTGTTTCACCGCCGTTTAACAGCCTATTCTGTGTACTCTGTACAGTTGCAGAATAATAAGAAATACTGTTAAGTTTTCAAACTCAAATATTAAAGTCACATATTCCATTCAGTGTGTTTCACCGCCGTTTAACAGCCTATTCTGTGTACTCTGTACAGTTGCAGAATAATAAGAAATACTGTTAAGTTTTCAAACTCAAATATTAAAGTCACATATTCCATTCAGTGTGTTTCACCGCAGTTTAGCAGCCTATTCTGTGTACTCTGTACAGTTGCAGAATAATAAGAAATACTGTTAAGTTTTCAAACTCAAATATTAAAGTCACATATTCCATTCAGTGTGTTTCACCGCCGTTTAACAGCCTATTCTGTGTACTCTGTACAGTTGCAGAATAATAAGAAATACTGTTAAGTTTTCAAACTCAAATATTAAAGTCACATATTCCATTCAGTGTGTTTCACCGCCGTTTAACAGCCTATTCTGTGTACTCTGTACAGTTGCAGAATAATAAGAAATACTGTTAAGTTTTCAAACTCAAATATTAAAGTCACATATTCCATTCAGTGTGTTTCACCGCAGTTTAGCAGCCTATTCTGTGTACTCTGTACAGTTGCAGAATAATAAGAAATACTGTTAAGTTTTCAAACTCAAATATTAAAGTCACATATTCCATTCAGTGTGTTTCACCGCCGTTTAACAGCCTATTCTGTGTACTCTGTACAGTTGCAGAATAATAAGAAATACTGTTAAGTTTTCAAACTCAAATATTAAAGTCACATATTCCATTCAGTGTGTTTCACCGCAGTTTAGCAGCCTATTCTGTGTACTCTGCAGAGTTGCAGAATAATAAGAAATACTGTTAAGTTTTCAAACTCAAATATTAAAGTCACATATTCTGTGTAAGATGAAGAAGGCGGGTAAAAAGGGACGGGGAAGTGGACGTGATCCTGAAAGTTCAGGGCGCGGGTCAGGACGCGGAGAAACTGTGCCTGGTGCCAGAGCACAAGAAAGAAAGACATCCACCATACCTAGCTTCATGTGTAATTTTACAGGGCGTCGCAGGACATCACTCTCGAGGTCCGACCACTGCGAACAGGTGGTCGGTTGGATGACAGCTGATACTGCTTCCAGTCGGTTAAGCACCACCCTGTCTTCCACCAAGTCCACTCTCAGTAGCCAAGAGTCTGGTCAACATAATCCTCACTCTGATCATCCTTCCTCCCACCATACACGGTCTGGTCAAAGAAGTGATCCCACACTGGGATATAGTGAGGAGCTCGTCTCATCACCAATCCTTCATTTGACCCTCTCTCCAAGCACGCTTGCAGAGGAACATGACATCTTGTGCCCTGATTCACAACCTCTAGAGGCTACCCAATCTCAAGAAGATGACAGATGTGAACGGCATTTAAGGTCAAAGGAAGTAGTGGATGATGATGATGATGATGAGACACAGTTGCCATTAAATCAACCACTATTTCCGTCTCAAGACCTTGTTGAGGAGAATGTTATACAGTTGTCAATGACTGAGTATGTGGTGGGATCAAGACTTGAGGAGGATGATCAGAGTGAGGAAGTGGAGGAGGACTTGGTGGACGATGAGGTGACTGACCCCACCTGGGAAGGTGTAGAGCCGAGCGATGACAGCAGTCCTGAGGGTGAGCCATCTGCAGCACCGCAACAGGCTGGAAGAGGCAGTGGTGTGGCTACAGAAAGAAGGCGGACCGCACCAAACCGGCCCGCAAATGTTCCACGGAGCACCCCCTTGCGTAAATCTACCTTGCCAAGGGGTAGGTGTTCCGCGGTATGGCGTTTTTTTAAGGAAAGTGCGGACGACAAAAGAATTGTAGTTTGCAACCTGTGCCACACCAGAATGAGCCGAGGCATGAACACTAGAAACCTCACCACCACCAGCATGATCCGACACATGGCATCCAAGCACCGTAGTAAGTGGGAGGAACGCCTGGATCGCCCATCTGTGTCTGCAGGCCACACCACTGCCTCCTCTTCCCCTGTTTTCGGTGCCGGCCAATCGCCTGTCGAAGGCGCAGGCCCGCATACCTCCCGCCCTGCACCTGTAGCATCTGAAGCACCATCAGCGACCACATCCACTTCCCTGTCCCAGCACAGCGTCCAAATGTCGTTACCCCAGGCATTTGAGCGCAAGAGAAAGTACCCAGCCACCCACCCACAGGCCATAGCACTAACCTCACACCTTTCAAAATTACTGGCCATCGAAATGCTGCCATTTAGGCTTGTGGACACTGAGTCCTTCCGCAGCCTGATGGCAGCAGCTGTCCCTCGGTACGCGGTCCCCAGCCGCCACTACTTTTCCCGGTGTGCCATCCCCGCATTACACCACCATGTGTCCCGTAACATCACCCGTGCCCTGACCAACGCAGTTACTGGGAAGGTCCACTTAACGACTGACACATGGACAAGTGCTTGTGGCCAGGGACGCTACATTTCCCTGACGGCACACTGGGTGAATGTCGTGGAGGCTGGGAGCGACTCGGACCCTGGGATGGCACGGGTGCTACCCACGCCGAGGATTGCGGGCCCTACCTCCATCAGGGTTTCCACCAGCACCTACGTTATTGGCTCCTCCTCCTCCGTTTCCACCTCCGAATTCTCTACACACACCGCCACTCCCCCATCAGCCAGTAGCTGGAAGCAGTGTAGCACTGCAGTGGGGAAGCGTCAACAGGCCGTGCTGAAGCTGATCTGCCTTGGGGACAAACAGCACACGGCCTCAGAGCTGTTGCAGGGGATTAGTCACCAGACCGAGCAGTGGCTCTCGCCACTCAACCTGCAACCAGGCATGGTTGTGTGTGATAATGGGCGTAACTTGGTGGCGGCTTTGGAGCTCGGCAAGCTCACACACGTACCATGCCTAGCGCATGTATTTAATTTAGTGGTGCAGCGATTTCTAAAAACCTACCCCAATGTGCATGATCTCTTGACCAAGGTGCGCCGCGTGTGTGCACATTTCCGTAAGTCATCAACAGCTTCAGCCGGCCTGTTGAAGCTGCAGCAGCGCTTACAATTGCCAGCTCACCGGCTGCTGTGTGACGTGAGCACGCGCTGGAACTCCACCTTCCACATGTTGGCCCGGCTTTGTGAGCAGCAGAGGGCAGTAGTGGAGTACCAGCTGTTACACGGTCGTCGCCTCTCCGTTCAACTTCCTGTAATCAGAAGTGAGGAGTGGGAATGGATGTCAGACCTCTGTGAGGTTTTACGCAATTTTGAGGAATCGACACAGATGGTGAGCGGCGATAACGCTATTATCAGTGTAACCATCCCACTTCTGTGTCTACTGAAACGCTCGCTGCTCACAATTAAAACCGACGCTTTGCATGTGGAAGAGGTGGAAATGGGGGAGGAAGAGCTTACACAAGGTGATAGCCAGAGCACCCTCACTTCGTCTTCTCAGCGACAATTGGAGGAGGCGGAGGAGGAGGAGGAGGAGGAGGAGGAGGAGGAAGACACGGTTGTCTCCGCTACAGAGGGTAGCCATGGAACTTTAGTTCCATCTCTTCAGCGTGGGTGGGCAGAAGAGGAGGAAGAGGATGAGGAGATTGAGAGTCATCCTCCTGGTGAGGACAGCGAAATCTTGCCTGTTGGTACTCTGGCACACATGGCTGACTTTATGTTAGGCTGCCTTTCCCGTGACCCACGCGTTACACGCATTTTAGACAACACGGATTACTTGGTGTTCACCCTTCTGGACCCCCGCTACAAAGAGAATTTCTCATCTCTCATTCCTCCGGTGGAGAGGACAAGCAAAATGGTGCAATACCAGAAGGTTCTTGTTGAAAAATTGCTCCAAAATTTTCCATCTGACAACGCTGGCGGCAGAGTACGTGCTACCTTGGCCAACCGAGAAGGGGAGAAAAGGGGAGCACACAGCAGTTCCGACAAAGGCAGGGCAACACTCTCCAAGGCGTGGGACACCTTCATGACACCCCGCCAGCACCCTCACCCTGATGCGCAGCCTAGTGTCACAAGGAGGGAAAAGTTTTGGAAGATGGTGAAGGAGTACGTAGCAGACCGTGTCAGCGTCCTCAATGATCCCTCTGTGCCTTACAACTACTGGGTGTCCAAGCTGGACACGTGGTATGAACTGGCACTCTATGCCTTGGAGGTGCTGGCCTGCCCTACCGCCAGCGTTCTGTCTGAGCGGGTATTTAGTGCTGCTGGTGGCATCATAACAGATAAGCGTATCCGCCTTTCCACCGACAATGCTGATAGGTTGACACTTATAAAAATGAACAAGGCCTGGATTTCCCCTGACTTCTCCACTCCACTGGAGGAAAGCCCCGGGGGAACATAAACTCACTTTATATATGTTATTTACAATGATGGGAATACTCTGTATTCCCATTCACCCCTTCCACCCAAAAAACGGGTATATGGTTGACTCTTAATCTTCTCATCCTCCTCCTCCTCTTCCATATGCCCTGGGATATAATTTTTATATAGGGCCAGCTCACCAGCGGGCCCTGTGATATAATTTTTATATAGGGCCAGCTCACCAGCGGGCCCTGTTTGACAATTTTTGTATAGGTCAGCTCACCAGCGGGCCTTCTCATATAATGTTTTATTGGGTCAGCTCTCTAGCGGGCCCTCTCATATAATGTTTTATAGCGTCAGCTCACTAGCGGGCCTTCGCATATAATGTTTAGGATGGTCAGCTCTGCAGCAGACCCTCACCCATAATGTTTTAGATGGTCGGCTCAGCGCACGTTTCCCTCTTAATCATGGCCTCAGTTCAATAAAATCAAGGAAATTTTTGGTAGAATTTGCCTCTGTGCACGTTTCCCTCTTAATCATGGCCTCAGTTCTGAAAATCAAGGAAATTTTTGGGAGAATTTGCCTCTGCGCACGTTTCCCTCTTAATCATGGCCTCACTTCCGAAAACCAAGGAAATTTTTGGGATAATTTGCAGATGATATACAAGTAAATATACAGCAAATATTGTTTGGTAACAATTTTTCGCCTAAAGTCGTTTTTATTTTCCTTTTTGTGTGTTTTATGGTCAGTCTGTAAAAATGGCGTACTACGGGCGAAAGATCGTTCCCAGCAGCGATGTTGGAGTCCAAGATGCATCCAGACATCCTCCCTATGCTGTCCCTGAACCATTTCTGTGGTGTTTCCATCCTTTTCTGCCCTTTTCCTATGGACCAGGCACCCTCCCCTCATCAGAGCAGGGGGTGCCTGGTGTAATGCTCGAGTCCTCCCATTGACTTCAATGGGGCTCGGGTGCTCGGCCGAGCACTCGAGCCTCAGGGGGTGCTCGGTTAGAGCACCCGAACACCCGAGCATTGGGGTGCTCGCTCATCACTAATGATAAGTAGGGAAGAAGACACAGGGGAGGGTGACATTAACAAGGGATACCAGGAGCCAAAAATAAAACCCCTGCTTCAAATCACATGTAATACTTATGTAAGACACAGTAAAAATGCTTAAAATATGCAGCCAAATATCGATTTGTTCCCTTACGATTTCACTTCTACAAAACTGTTGTCAGTGTGAATGAACATAGCTTAAACAGACAAGTGACCATTGCAATTTTTTATCTCAGTATCAGCATTCTCTTCTTCCTGGTTCAACATCAGTTAGAGAGGAGGATTCTGGGTTACCTGCACTTTGCTGCCTCCCCCAGACACTTTGGATATATATCCCATTATATATTTTGCTGCTACAGTTTTTCCTGCTCCACTTTCACCACTGAAATAACAAAGAGACAACAAATAATTGTTAATTGTCAGTCCAAAATAATTCTAAATATTGAACAACTGGTTATTGTAGAGTAATACTTTATTTTATTTACAAAGGCTTAATAAAAAGATTCCATCATGTATTATCTCTCATATCTATTCAGAATAAATACTGAAAAACAAAATGGACATGTGAGATTTTAATACAGACAATAAGTGACATTGGTAGTTAACTTAATGTGTCACATTTTGATGTAGCTTTATATCTTGCTTTTATTTTCCTGCTTCTAAGATGATGAACCCCAATACACCACAAACCATCTTTATGCTCAGTAATCCATCTCAAACCACCCCTTACCCTCAGTAAATGATCTTCATCTTTGCCCCCTTAAATCATATCTCACTCTCAGCTCCCTAGTAGTGATGACCGAGCATGCTCGGCCGAAGCTCGGTTCGGCTCGAGCATCGCTCTGCTCGGCACATGGCGGTACTCGTACGAGTACCGCATGTGCTCGCCCGCCATGTTCGGGTCTCCTCCCCGCACGTTTCGCAGCTGCTGCGCAGCCAATAAACGTGCGGGGAGGCTCTGACATCAGTGTAATGCCAGCAGCCATGTTGGCTGCTGGCATTACACTGATTGGCTGGCCAGAACCGGTGATCGGGGGCTGTATAGCACCCGACGCGCGAGTTCGGCTCATTCTTAGCCAGGGAGAGATGCGCTTAGGCAGGGAAAGTCAGTGTAGGGAGAATAAAATTGTTGAAACTCTTTCAAGACCCAAAAGTCCTTTTTAGGACTGTTGTGTGTGGGGGCAGCATTTATATTTTGTTTGGGGGGGCACAATTTCCTTTTTTTTGTGGGGGGGATATTTGTAAGATGACATATAATACTAGATGCACAGGAAGTCAGTGTAGGGAGAATAAAATTGTTGAAACTCTTTCAAGACCCAAAAGTCCTTTTTAGGACTGTTGTGTGTGGGGGCAGCATTTAATTTTTTTTGGGGGTGGCAGAATTTCATTTTTTTGTGGGGGGGGGACATGTTCTAAGGTGACATTGTACTAGGTGCACAGGGACAAATATTTCACAGTGCAGTGACAAGCTGACATATTCTGTTAGGTGCACAGGGCCAATTATTTTACAACGCAGCGACAAAAAGGGCCATTTTAAACGTGTGCCTAGCCATAGATTATTGTCACATTCTGTTTAGTGTGCAAATTCACAAATTAACGTCACATATTCCGTTCACTGTGCCTAGCCGCAGATTAGCGTCACATTCTGTTTCGTGTGCCTAGCCGCAGATTAGCGTCACATTCTGTTTCGTGTGCCTAGCCGCAGATTAGCGTCACATATTGTTTAGTGTGCCTAGCCGCAGATTAACGTCACATATTGTTTAATGTGCCTAGCCGCAGATTAGCGTCACATATTGTTTAGTGTGCCTAGCTGCAGATTAGCGTCACATTCTGCCGCAGATTACCGGCATATATTCCGTTTAATATGAAGAAGGCGGGTAAAAAGGGACGGGGAAGTGGACGTGATCCTGATAGTTCAGGGCGCGGGTCAGGACGCGTAGAAACTGTGCCTGGTGCCAGAGCACAAGAAAGAAAGACATCCACCATACCTAGCTTCATGTCTCAGTTTACAGGGCGTCGCAGGACATCACTCTCGAGGTCAGACCACTGCGAACAGGTGGTCAGTTGGATTTCAGCTGATACTGCTTCCAGTCGGTTAAGCACCACCCTGTCTTCCACCAAGTCCACTCTCACTAGCCAAGAGTCTGGTCAACATAATCCTCACCCTGATCATCCTTCCTCCCACCATAGAGGGTCTGGCCAAAGAAGTGATCCCACACTGGGATATAGTGAGGAGCTCTTCTCATCACCAATCCTTGATTTGAACCTCTCTCCAAGCACGCTTGCAGAGGAACATGAGATCTTGTGCCCTGATTCACAACCTCTAGAGGGTACCCAATCACAAGAAGATGACAGAGGGGAACGGCATTTAAGGTCAAAGGAAGTGGATGATGATGATGAGACACAGTTGCCATCAAATCAACCACAATTACTGTCTCAAGACCTTGATGAGGAGGATGATACACAGTTGTCAATGACTGAGGATGTGGTGGGATCAAGAAATGAGGAGGATGATCGGAGTGAGGAAGTGGAGGAGGACTTGGTGGACGATGAGGTCACTGACCCCACCTGGGAAGGTGGAAAGCCGAGCGATGACAGCAGTCCTGAGGGTGAGCCATCTGCAGCACCGCAACAGGCTGGAAGAGGCAGTGGTGTGGCTAAAGAAAGAAGGCGGACCGCACCAAACCGGCCCGCAAATGTTCCACGGAGCACCCCCTTGCGTAAATCTCCCTTGCCAAGGGCTAGGTGTTCCGCGGTATGGCGTTTTTTTAAGGAAAGTGCGGACGACAAAAGAATTGTAGTTTGCAACCTGTGCCACACCAGAATGAGCCGAGGCATGAACACTAGCAACCTCACCACCACCAGCATGATCCGACACATGGCATCCAAGCACCGTAATAAGTGGGAGGAACGCCCGGATCGCCAATCTGTGTCTGCAGGCCACACCACTGCCTCCTCTTCCCCTGTTTTCGGTGCCGGCCAATTGCCTGTCGAAGGCGCAGGCCCGCATACCTCCCGCCCTGCACCTGTACCATCTGAAGCACCATCAGCGACCACATCCACTTCCCTGTCCCAGCGCAGCGTCCAAATGTCGTTACCCCAGGCATTTGAGCGCAAGCGAAAATACCCAGCCACCCACCCACAGGCCATAGCACTAACCTCACACCTTTCCAAATTACTGGCCATCGAAATGCTGCCATTTAGGCTTGTGGACACTGAGTCCTTCCGCAGCCTGACGGCAGCAGCTGTCCCTCGGTACGCAGTCCCCAGCCGCCACTACTTTTCCCGGTGTGCCGTCCCCGCCTTACACCACCATGTGTCCCTTAACATCACCCGTGCCCTGACCAACGCAGTTACTGGGAAGGTCCACTTAACGACTGACACATGGACAAGTGCTTGTGGCCAGGGACGCTACATTTCCCTGACGGCACACTGGGTGAATGTCGTGGAGGCTGGGAGCGACTCGGACCCTGGAATGGCACAGGTGCTACCCACGCCGAGGATTGCGGGCCCTACCTCCATCAGGGTTTCCGCCAGCACCTACGTTATTGGCTCCTCCTCCTCCTCCTCCGTTTCCACCTCCGAATTCTCTGCGCGCAGCGCCACTCACCCATCAGCCGGTAGCTGGAAGCAGTGTAGCACTGCAGTGGGGAAGCTTCAACTGGCCGTGCTGAAGCTGATCTGCCTTGGGGACAAACAGCACACGGCCTCAGAGCTGTTGCAGGGGATTAGTCACCAGACCGAGCAGTGGCTCTCGCCACTCAACCTGCAACCAGGCATGGTTGTGTGTGATAATGGGCGTAACTTGGTGGCGGCTTTGGAGCTCGGCAAGCTCACACACGTACCATGCCTAGCGCATGTATTTAATTTAGTGGTTCAGCGATTTCTAAAAACCTACCCCAATTTGCATGATCTCTTGACGAAGGTGCGCCGCGTGTGTGCACATTTCCGTAAGTCATCTACAGCTTCAGCCGGCCTGTTGACGCTGCAGCAGCGCTTACAATTGCCAGCTCACCGGCTGCTGTGTGACGTGAGCACGCGCTGGAACTCCACCTTCCACATGTTGGCCCGGCTTTGTGAGCAGCAGAGGGCAGTAGTGGAGTACCAGCTGTTACACGGTCGTCGCCTCTCCGTTCAACTTCCTCTAATCAGAAGTGAGGAGTGGGAATGGATGTCAGACCTCTGTGAGGTTTTACGCAATTTTGAGGAATCGACACAGATGGTGAGCGGCGATAACGCTATTATCAGTGTAACCATCCCACTTCTGTGTCTACTGAAACGCTCGCTGCTCACACTTAAAACCGACGCTTTGCATGTGGAAGAGGTGGAAATGGGGGAGGAAGAGCTTACACAAGGTGATAGCCAGAGCACCCTCACTTCGTCTTCTCAGCGACAATTGGAGGAGGCGGAGGAGGAGGAGGAAGACACGGTTGCCTCCGCTACAGAGGGTAGCCATGGAACTTTGTTTCCATCTCTTCAGCGTGGGTGGGCAGAAGAGGAGGAAGAGGATGAGGAGATTGAGAGTCATCCTCCTGGTGAGGACAGCGAAATCTTGCCTGTTGGTACTCTGGCACACATGGCTGACTTTATGTTAGGCTGCCTTTCCCGTGACCCACGCGTTATACGCATTTTAGACAACACGGATTACTGGGTGTTCACCCTTCTGGACCCCCGCTACAAAGAGAATTTCTCATCTCTCATTCCTCCGGTGGAGAGGACAAGCAAAATGGTGCAATACCAGAAGGTTCTTGTCGAAAAATTGCTCCAAAATTTTCCATCTGACAACGCTGGCGGCAGAGTACGTGCTACCTTGGCCAACCGAGAAGGGGAGAAAAGGGGAGCACACAGCAGTTCCGACAAAGGCAGGGCAACACTCTCCAAGGCGTGGGACACCTTCATGACACCCCGCCAGCACCCTCACCATGATGCGCGGCCTAGTGTCACAAGGAGGGAAAAGTTTTGGAAGATGGTGAAGGAGTACGTAGCAGACCGTTTCAGCGTCCTCACTGATCCCTTTGTGCCTTACAACTACTGGGTGTCCAAGCTGGACACGTGGTATGAACTGGCACTCTACGCCTTGGAGGTGCTGGCCTGCCCTGCCGCCAGCGTTCTGTCTGAGCGGGTATTTAGTGCTGCTGGTGGCATCATAACAGATAAGCGTATCCGCCTTTCCACCGAAAATGCTGATAGGTTGACACTTATAAAAATGAACAAGGCCTGGATTTCCCCTGACTTCTCCACTCCACTGGAGGAAAGCTCCGGGTGAACATAAAGTCACTTTAGATATGTTATTTACAATGATGGGAATACTCTGTATTCCCATTCACCCCTTCCACCCAAAAAACGGGTATATGGTTGACTCTTAATCTTCTCATCCTCCTCCTCCTCTTCCATATGCCCTGTGATATAATTTTTATATAGGGCCAGCTCACCAGCGGGCCCTGTTTGACAATTTTTGTATAGGTCAGCACACCAGCGGGCCTTCTCATATAATGTTTTATTGGGTCAGCTCTCTAGCGGGCCCTCTCATATAATGTTTTATAGCGTCAGCTCACTAGCGGGCCTTCGCATATAATGTTTAGGATGGTCAGCTCCGCAGCAGACCCTCACCCATAATGTTTTAGATGGTCGGCTCAGCAGCAGACCCTCATTCCTAATGTTTTAGATGGTCAGCTTAGCGGCATGCCCTCGCCCCTAATGTTTTAGAGGGTCACCAGCAGGCCATTAATCCTAATTTTTTAAGGGTGTGTATGATGCCCTCCTTTATGTGTAATAAAGGGTGTATTGGAGTGACATTTCAGTCTAATTTTTGGCAGCCCTTTCACTTAGTGCATAGGCTTTATGAGTGTTGGACCACTACCTGAACTATTGTACCACAATGTGAATGAGGCCCTCCATTTTGTGATATACAGGTTGTATCGGAGTGCCTCAGGTCCTCCCATTGAATTAAATAGGGCTGGGGTGTTCGACAGAGCAGAAGGTAGTTCTTGGCTTCATCCACTAAGTCACTTCGTCACTTTTACTCAATGGATCAGACCCCACTGTTCCGACTATAAATTTTGGACTTAACAAGGGCAAACGGACATGTTGTAAAACCTGTGGTAGCTGCGGCCTCCATTCCTGAATGCTGTACCTTACCCGGGCCATAACCACGTTGAACACCTGCTTTACGCTGCGCACGTTTCCCTCTTAATCATGGCCCCAGTTCCGAAAAATCTATGAAATTTTTTGCAGAATTTGCAGATGATATACAAGTAAATATACAGCAAATACTGTTTGGTAACAATTTTTCCCCTAAAATCGTTTTTATCTTCCTTTTTGTGTGTTTTACGGTCAGTCTGTAAAAATGGCGTACTACGGGCGAAACATCGTTCCCAGCAGTGACGTTGGAGTCCAAGATGCATCCAGACATCCTCCCTATGCTGTCCCTGAACCATTTCTGTGGTGTTTCCATCATTTTCTGCCCTTTTCCTATGGACCAGGCACCCTCCCCTCATCAGAGCAGGGGGTGCCTGGTGTAATGCTCGAGTCCTCCCATTGACTTCAATGGGGCTCGGGTGCTCGGCCGAGCACTCGAGCCTCCGGGGGCGCTCAGCCAGAGCACCCGAACACCCGAGCATCGGGGTGCTCGATCATCACTACTCCCTAGCTCTGGAACTCACTTCCATGTTCCATCACACCCTCCCCTAGCTTCCACTCATTCAAAACCCATCTATTCAAAGAAGCTTACACCTAATACTTCTAAACTTCCATCATATCCAACTCTGCAGCTGGCCCAAGTCTTTCCCCTCTCTCTAGCTAAACAGAATCAAATTCCATGTTAATGTAACTTGTGATTTATTTAAGGGGTTAAAAAGACCCATTTAAATCAATTTAGAATTTTAATTTCTCTCCTATGGTGCAGTTGGTTTGCTCCAGAATTACGCCACTTAAAGGAGCATGAACATCTGCTAATAGTAACCACTCACTTACATTACTATGGCTAACAATTCCTAATGACCACAATTAATTTACCTTTGTTCCTTGGTTCTTGAGGTAAATAAAGTATTCTATCAGTTCTGGACATCATGTCCATGGTGATGACCATGACTCTTGTGAGTGGTATTACAAATTACCCATTTCTATTGCACTTAACCCCTTAAGGACCAGCCATGCACGCACGGTGCGGTCACTTAAGGACCAGGGATCATTTTTTTTTTTTTAAGAATCTGATTCCGGACTCACGGAACGGCTTGCAGCCGTGCGGGGAGCCTGGAATTCCATGACGGTCCAGGACTGTCATGGGTCCTTAAGGGGTTAAATTCTCTAGATTGCAGACAATGTTTATCTTATCCAACACATTAGTCCAGGATATATTCACCTTCTTCCATTGTAAACCAAGATTGGATCTAACTGCTGACTAAAATCTCAAAAATAACTTAATTTTCTTTCCAAGAAGCTCCAAATTCCTATGCAAAACCTTCTGAGAACAAAGTATTTATCTTGTTCCAAACTGTTTCCACTTTAGGACAAGACCACCAGATATGCAGGAAGGTCTCGGGTTCTTGACAGCCACGGAAACATAAATCAGAGGTCTCCTTATACATCAATGCAATTTTTGCAGGATTAATAAAATGTTAGTTTAAGAAAAAGTATTACTGGACATCACCTCTGCTCACTGCACATGGTAACATTCTACTGGCTCATGTACTCTGCCTGTCTGGAAAAACAGTTTGGAAAAAGTAGACATTCCACTGGGCAGAGATTATGGTCCAGTAGTTCTGCTAGCACCAGCCATATCCACCTCTTATTCAGGACTGATTGAAGATATTACTTGAACAAAGGTTCCAAGACAGAATGTCATAGTGGCCTATAGGATTTCCTGTCTATAGTAAGGTAAGTGGGAAGTTATTATTAGGAGCTCTTAGTGTTCCTTTAAAGCTAGTGTAGCCAACCCCAGTCCTCAGGAGCTACCAACGCTGTACATTTTCAGGATTTCCTTAAATGAGCACAGATGGACTAATGAAAGTGACTGAGCCACCAATTAGTCCACCTGTGCTCCAGCTGGGATATCCTGAAAACATGCAGATGGTTGCTCTTGAGGACCAGGGTTGGCATCCCCTGATCTATAGAAAGGAATACCACTGCTCTATAAGGTAAATATAGAGACAGTCCCTACCTGATAATGACACACTGGTTTTCCCCATCTATCAGCATATTTCGATACATGTTGTCCGTCAGAGCGTAGATGTGAGGAGGATTCTCATACTGAGCCTGAGAGAAACAGATAGACCATATAATTAATGTTGCTCCATATAACCTCTCACTATGACTCTTCCTATGTGCTCTATGTAACTCCACTGTAAACACATCTTACGGCTTCATTAATGCCATTCATCATATTGTTCTATATGAATTCTAAAGGGTCCATTTAACTCTCTTAGTGCCAAAGGGAAATCCAATGGAAATCACATGGTTAATAAAATTGCCCCTAGGTATGTCACTTAATTTATTAATATATTTAGCTCCAGTGGCTTTTTGGTTAATGAGTGAAAAAAAAGCGAGTATAAATTTTGCATATAAATACATGCAACTTTAGATACCTTAAAACCCTTTAGGTGCCAGATAGCTAAGCAAATCATTGCTTTGCAATACGATGCGTACACCTCTGGCACTCAAAGGGTTAAAACAGGGCTCAATATTTCCACTCACCACTAGCCAATGGCGAGTGAAAATTTAGCCCTGGCGAGTAGAAAATCAGCCCTGGTTGGTATGTTATCGCTTGCAGTGGCGAGCAACTTTTCAGGTCTGGCTAGTAGCAAAGGACTTCAACTTTTAAAGGGATAGTAATACTTCATTTTAACTTTATTTTATTTTGTGGGCATTAAAAAAACACGAAGAATGATATAAGTCTTATCTCTGAAACCTTTATGGTTTAAGAGATATTCACAAACAAAGTATCCCCCCCCCTGTTCAACCAGATCAGAAGGGAGATGCCCAGGTAGACTGCAGAGAGGGACAATCTTCAATTAAGATAATGGAAAAAGCTGAAAAACTTGTCAAGGGGGGAAGGGCTTTCATTGTTTTCATACAAAGAAAATTGTCCCCTTCTGTTATCTGTACTGTCATATAACCAGACTCACATCTGAGAAGAGATGGCTTACACTAGGAAAAAGGGGTGGGGAGGGGAACTTTGCTTGTGAATATCTCATAAACCATAAAGGTTTGAGAGATAAGACTTATATCATTCTTCATGTTTTTTTAATGCCTACAAAATAAAATAAAGTTAAAACGAAGTGTTACTATCCCTTTAAGCCCTGGTTAAAACATTGCTACGTTTTGTTATAAAAAGCATGTGGAACCACGGCTCTATACTATAGCCACAAAATGTCCTATAAGTTATTTAGCTTATTTGTCACTTCATGCATTTTCAGGCATGTCTGCTTGACACTAACATTCCTCACTGTTCCATATAACAAATACAAATCCCTGATGGCTAGTACTAGCTCAGCTGCATAAACTAAAAATGGGGTAACAAAATTCCAGGTGAATTTGAAAGCTCTTACAAAAGCATCTAGTTTTTACAAAGTGACGGTTTCACTTGAATTGACTAACAAATTTTCTTTGATGTTAAGAACCTAATTGTGTCCATCAACCCCTTGGATGGTAGTGAGGTCTCCAATGCATTTCTGTGCATTGCATTGGCCACTTGTCTACAATCTAAGTGATTAACGCTTTGAGTGTCAGAGGGGTACACAATGCATTGCAAAGCAATGGGTTGCATATCCCCTCTGGCACTCAAAGGTTTAATTGTTACATTTCAACACAAAACTGCTACTTAAAATGCTTTGATTCAAGAAGAGCTCCCTAAATAAGACTAATTTACCAAAACGGAATGTCATGTGTGTGGCACCTCCTGGACGTTAAACGGACAGTAATGTCCCATAAAAAGTTATTCTTGTTTTGTAGACTTCTAAAAAATAAATTATTTGGCACCAATCCTATCTCTCAAACCTTTATGGTTTGAGAGATATTAGCCGCTAAAGTTCCCTCTCTCCTGCTGTCATCTGTAAAGTTGACAGCAGGAGACAGGGGCGGATTGTGGGCAGATACTGGCCTGGGGCATTTTTTAAAAAACTGGCCCATTAGTTGGTATACCATGACACATGCATACATGTATATGTATGTATGTGTGTATATGTATGATATAAATATATATATATATATATATATATATATATATATATATATATGCATGTGGGCTGTTTAGGGGGCATATGATGGCCATTCTGAAAACATTGGCACATGGGGACTAGTAGGTAGCACAGGTAGAGTTGCCACCCAGCCGGTATTTTACCGGCAGGCCGGTAAAAAAATTGGCTTCTGTTCAATATTAAGTCTATGGAGGGAATGCCATGGCCGGTATTTTTTTGAAGAAAAGGTGGCAACCCTAAGCACAGGTGTGTGATTGAGTCATGATCTCTTAATGGGAGAACATTAAGAACCCTTTGAATGCCAGAGGGATACCCATGTGCAAAGCGTTTGATACTCCTCTGGCACTCAAAGGGTTAAAATCAGAGATGTTCAAAGTAAGAAGAAACGTGTCCCTGAGCATTGCTCATCAAGATAAAGAGGATAAGTTTTGAGGAAAACTACTCAAACAGAAAAACTTCCTTTTGACCTCCTTGAATACAAAGGGTTAAAAGCCCCATTTAAATCAATGGGAATATGCAGAATTCTAGTTTCTCTGTTTGAGTAGTTTTCCTCAAAACTTATCCTCTTTATCTTGATGCGCAATGGGACACATTTCCTTTTACTTTGAACGTCTCTGATTTTAACCCATTGAGTGCCAGAGGAGTATCAAACGCTTTGCACATTGGGTATCCCCCTGGCATTCAAAGGTTTCTTGTTTTTTTTTTTCATCAAAAAAAAAAAATCAAAACAGGTGAAAAGAAGACGAGTGAAAGGAATGTGAATGATTTACATACTTGATAAGGATCGGGGAACAGGAGGCTGAGTGAGTGCGTTGGAGAGAAGAAGGGCAGCAACAGGAATGCAGGAACAGGAGTAAATTAACATCTTGAGTGCTAGAGAGGTATTTTTATATCGCTTTACAATGTGTTAAAAGCCTCTCTAGCAGTGGGTTAAGTTAGAAAGCATAAAAATAACAACTGAGGCTGTCAAGTGGCTGCTTCACCCTGGGCATCTTTGAAATGCAGAGCAGCAGTCTCTTTCACATTGTGACACTGGTGTCACTGACTGTGACACTTCCGTGGGGCTGGAGTCTACACTGTAATTTTGTGGAGCGGCCCTTCCCTGTCAAGAAGCAACTGGCCCACCGGGGCATGCCCGAATCCGCCCCTGGCAGGAGATTCGAGTTGTGCGATTCAAGGAGGCTCTTCAGCAGAGCCGAAATCACGTTATTTAAAAAGAACTACTTCATGGGAACGGTCTACAAAGTGTGCTTGCAAACCAGGCACACTTTGTAGACCTTTCCAACAAAGTCTTTTTTTTTTAAATAACGTGATTTCGGCTCTGCTGCAGAGCCGCAGGCTGGTCCCCGGACCGGAATCTCCTGCTGTCAGCTAGATGCTGATGTCAGGAGAAGGGGAGGGAGGCGGGAACTTTAGAAGCAAATATCTGTCAAAGGTTTGAGTGCTAGGATTGGTGCTAAATAATGTATTTTTTAAACATCTACAACACAAGCATATTAGTGTCCATTTAACTAATATGTATATAAATATATATATATATATATACATATATATATATAGATATAGACTTTGCTAATGTTATGTCACACAAAGTTATCTTCTGTCAGTCATAAACTAATTATCCTCTCCATTGCTTAGCTCCTTGTGTGTCAGAGGGGTGTCACAATGTGTTGGAGGTTAAAAATGCTCTGTTTTTCTAAATAAATATTACTATTTATACCTCTAGAAAGGGGTACTCAATCTTTTGGTCTTCGGCTGCGGGAACTACAACTCCTGTCATCTGTAGCTAGCTGTTGGGTGTGTGGGGATGATGGGAGTAGTAGTCCTCAAAAGCCAGAGAGTGAAAGTTTGCCTATCACTCCCCTAGATCAGGAATGTCAAACATGTGGCCCCACTCACTACATGTGGCCTCTCTCTTTTAAACTGGGGCCCACTGTGGAGCTGCCATAGTACTCTTTCCTCAGCTGTTTCTTGTGATATGATGTGCTGCTTCTAAAGTTGTCCTGGGATAGTTAAAGGGATAGCAATGTTTCACAATAAAAGCAGCTCCGATTAATCTTCATAGTAGCTGGGCCATGGAGAGTGTTATTTCAATACTGTCAGAGTTGTAGTTCAAGAGTGATTGAATTATAAATTATCCCCCTCCTGCCCCTTTTACCACTGCTCACTTCAAAGTATCAAGACTGTCCGGATGGATCGTAGAGAGGAACAATCTTCAGGGAAAACCTGAAAAACCTGTCAAGGGGGCTGGGGTTCCCTTATGCTCACAGAAAGACAATTGTCCCTTGCTGTGAGCTGTCTATACCCAAAACCAGATTCCACATCTGAGGCAAGCAGTGTTACATCAGTAAAAGTGGCAGGAGGGGGAAACTTTATAATTCAATTACTCTTGAACTACAACTCTGACAGTATTGAAATAACACTCTCCATGGCCCAGTGGCTTACACAAGGGAACAAGAGTCGGGAGGCGGATACTTTATCATCCAATTACTCTTGAACTACAACTCTGATGGAATTGAAATAACACTCTCCATGGCCCAAATACTATGAAGATTAATTGAAGTTGCTGTTTTTGTGAAACATTACTATTCATTTAAATGTGAAACTGTCTAAATTGATATCTGCACTTGCTGAGACTGATTCCATTCCTATGCTTCACTTTGTTATGCAAATGGCTACAGCACTAGCATAATCAGTTAGATGGCTGATACACATACCTGGGAACTCTCCGGATTTGCCCCGGAGACTCCGGTTCTGACAGAGCTTTACCGGGTCTCGGGGCAGAGGCAGATTCCTCCGGATGTGGAGAGTTTCTATTGAAACTCTGCCACATCTGCTTTTTCTCCCGTTGTGCCTCCGTCCCCAGCCTTCTGTGACACGTTTAACCCTCTGAGTGCCAGAGTGGTACGGAATGCATTGCTTTGCATTCCGTACCACTCTGGCACTCAAAGGGTTAACATTCAAGTTAAGCCCCGCCCCTTTTTGACGCGATTAGCGTCATTTTTGTTACTCCCTGCTGAACAGAGGACTACCCTCCGGGTAGCCCTCAACTGAAAGTTCCCGGGTATGCTGATACATTTCTCTCTTCTAGTCCTCCATTTTTTCAAGCTGTTCACCTTTGGTTTCTTTCACAATTGTATCCTGCTTACTACATCACCCTTCATCTCTCCATTTCTACTTTTTACCCTTTCACTTCTCCATTCTCTGTGCTTCTTTCCCTCTCCATCCTCTCATCCTTGTTTTCTCATCCCACCTTTTCTTTCCAACATTTATTTTTCATTGACGTCTTACAACTGGTAAAATAAGGAATAAGTATGTAGTCAAGGAAAGTTACTTACGGCTCCTTGGTATAACTCAATTTCTCTGTCTGTAAAATAGGGCATCTGTTTGAATGGGTTAACAGAGATCAGGACCGAACCTATATATGTCTGACAGGGTTGTGAAGGAAGCCATTAACATTGATGTAAATATATAGATACATATTCATTCTGAATAGCCATATAGCTTTAGAGAGATAAAATAAAATTTGAAAAGGTTAACTAAAAGTATGATACCTAATATAAAACAAATCAAATATACACACATGCAGAAATAATACAATAGCCTAGAACTGTTTCACATTTGGGTTGATTATATGCCACATAATGAGATATTGCATGGGTAGGGCTGTTCTTACACAGCCACTGTCACTGCTGTCTGCCTGTGGGGATATGGGTACCAGCACACTCCCATCTCTCAATGATTTGCTGGTTATGCTTGCTACTTTAAGCGACAAGGTTATGGGGGTTTATATTTTAGATGCTAGAGATTTTGCTAGCATCCAAGGAGTAAAAAGCTAATTTGGTGAAATGTTGTTGGCTATATATATATATATATATATATATATATATATATATATAAAAGGTCAAAGTTGTCTGCTCTGGGTATAATACTGTCTACTGATGAGCTGTCTGTGATCAGAAAAGAAGCATAGCATTTGTCCTGCACATTACAAGCTTAAATGAAACCCCTAGGTTGCTTCTTTGACTCTACATGGAGCGGGAGGTTTGCAAACTTTAAAACACAGTGTACTAATTATCAGCATTGATTTGACCTTAATTACTACCAGTACATTTTTACTCAGTTGGCTAACAAAATATATAAGTACATGCTGTTATTCTTCATCTCTGCCAGACACACCGAGATTTGGCAGTAAGGAGGAGTTATGCTAGTTATGACTGCAGGAACCAGACTCCTGTCTCTGCCATGCCTGAGTAAAGACGTGGCTGGAGCAGTGATTTGGGAGTGCCATTCTTGTCCAAATAACCATAGGATAGTCCCCATTTTTACCCTTGTCTCTTCACTCCACTTCCAGCCTACTTACCTCAACCTCCATGTCCCCCCTCCACTTCCTTGATCCTGTCCATCACCACTTCCAACTCAAAGAACAGTGTCCTCCCTGTCCTGCCCACTCTCTGCTCTATGCCCTGACCATGTGGTTACATGACACATGGAGGGCAGGACACATATTGGGTAGGGAGCACAGCACAATTCTTTTTGGATGGAAGGGAAAATGGAGAGGAATGAGGAGGAGTGGAAGACAGTGTATGTATGGATCTGTGACTATGAGTGGGCAGTAAAAAAAAGGCTGGGATGGCAGACAGTGTATATACGGGTCTATAACTACTAGTGGATCAGTGGACCAGGCCTGTGGTCTCAGACAATGTATGTGTTGTTCTGTGACTAACAGTGGACAGTGGAACACAGCCAAGGTATCTGAAATTGATTTCCCTGTAGATCACTATGATCTTCAGGGCTAGGTAACATCATTGTTTCTCTCAGTGAATCTGTGAAAGTAGGAAACATTGTTATCCTCTCCATTAAGGATAACCCCCATTAGAAAAAGGGTAGTAATGGAGTAAAATGTATGATTAACATGACTGGAAACAAAATCTTAACATATACATAGTCAACACTTGACTGAGAATTAGCATAGATATTTAGTTAGATATTTATAGACAGAATTAAAGAAGTAATAGGTTGTATCCTATACAGTATTGTATCTTTATAGTAAAAGAGAAGTATCTGAACATTTCAGGAAATAGGTTAGATTAGTTAATATGTTAACACGTCATTTATCAGAAAAAGTACATGAGCTCAAGGCTGTAGACAAGGAAGTAAAAAACCAGGCATATATACTAACACAAAAGGACACAATTAATATTCATATATTTATAAAGGTGAAGCACAACACTGTACAGAATAACAGACAGAAAGACATACCATGATCATGTTATCATGTAGGTCTAATAACATGTAAGTGGTAAAATAACATGCAGAACACAAAAAGGTGATGGGCAGACACATTAGGAGTCAGAGAGTATAGGAGGTGTGTTTGTGTGTGTGTGTGCGTGATAATAAGGAAGTTGGGTGAACAGAGATTGTGGGAGAAATATGTATAACACAGATGGATATAAGAGACAGTGAAGGAAACTAGTGGCAGAGATTAAAAGGGGTTAGGACAGCTGATGAGATGGGGCAGAACTGTGAGACAATGATAGAGGTCAAATCAGTAGATGCTGTGGTACAGACAGTGGGATGGATGGATAAGCAAACAGCAGATGAGATTGGCAGATAAAGACATTAGGGTAGATGGTGCAGAGAGTAAAGAGAAAGAAGGGAGGAACATTGAAATTGAGGGAGATGAATGAATGTTTACTTATATAGCGCCACAAGTGTATGCAGCTCTTTACGATTTGAGGATTTAGACAAGTTCTTTGCAAAGTGAAATAATTGAAGTGAGGTCCCTGCCTGAAACCTTACAATCTAAAGCGGTAATGGGAGACATACAGAGTACATAAGAGTCAAGTGCTGAATACAGTGCTAGAGTTCTGGTTAGATAGGGGACACTAATAAAGTAAATCATTTATAAAAAGTCTAATCCTATATAATAATTCTCTAAGTGTGTGTTTGTCAGAAGCCATCATGCTCAGTAGAGATGGCTGCACGCTCTGCAGTCATGCGCAGTACAGACTGCTTGAGCCGCAGCTGAAAACAGAGCAGGGCTCCGAATTCAGACGGAGTGCCCCGCTCCGTATCAGCTGCAGCGCGGGCATTCTCTACTGTGCATGACTGCACCACAGCCATTGCTGGGTGGCACTGTGGCCCGTGTACACGGGCTCTTCAACTAGTAAAATAAATAATTTATAACAAGCCCAATAAAGTAAAAAATTTATAAAGAGTTGAGCGTACAGAAGCAGTGTGGGAGATGAGTGGGGTGGGGTGGAGCAGAGACATTGCTAGGTTCCCAAAAGACCCTTGGCTTGAGCCATCCTAATTAAATATTTGTTCAATGTGTAGCTTAACTGTGCCATTACTAGTAGGGAGATTGGCAACTTTACAGGCTGCAAGCTGGCAACAAGACCCAGGGCTTTAAACAAATCATAAAGTTTTGTTAGAAAAATGCATGCATTGCAAGGGTGCTCCTAATGAATAGATTACATTAAAATAACGGTATACACATACAGTATATAGATAAACAGTTTGAACTCTAACATCTTTGGAACCAAACATCTGTGGCAATATCCTTATTTTACTCAGCTGGAAAATCCAGTATGCTTTTTTCCATAAGAAATGTTTACTTCCTTTTTAAGCAAGAGAACTGAGGCTTTAATTTAGCCTCTTCAGTTAATACTTAAAGGGATAGTAATACTTCGTTTTAACTTTATTTTATTTTGTAGGCATTAAAAAAACATGAAGAATGATATGTCTTATCTCTCAAACCTTTATGGTTTATGAGATATTCACAAGCAAAGTTTCCCCTCCCACCCCTTTTTCCTAGTGTAAGCCATCTCTTCTCAGATGTGAATCTGGTTGTAAGACCAGACAGATAACAGAAGGGGACAGTCTTCTTTGTATTAAAACAATGAAAGCCCTTCCCCCCTTGACAAGTTTTTCAGCTTTTTCCCTTATCTTAATTGAAGATTGTCCCTCTCTGCAGTCTACCTGGGCACCTCCCTTCTGATCTGGTTGAACAGGGAAGGGATACTTTGTTTGTGAATATCTCTTAAACCATAAAGGTTTGAGAGATAAGACTTATGTCATTCTTCATGTTTGTTTAATGCCTACAAAATAAAATAAAGTTAAAACGAAGTATTACTATCCCTTTAACAGCATTTCTGGTGTGGAGACAGTGGTGGAGATTGGCAGATTGAAGAACAGAGACAGTGAGGTAGGTGAGGAGGCAGGGACAGTGGGTTATGTGGGGAGGACAGAGGAAGTGGGGGAAATGTGAGACAAAGGTAATGGGGAAGACGTGAGAAAGTAGCTTGCTCAGGCAATGGATACCATGGTCAATAAACAGACACAATTCTGGAGCAAACCAAAAGCAAAATAAGGGGACACGTGAAACTTTCCAATTATTTCAATGGGACTTTTAACTCCTTGATGGATAGAGAGATCTTCTTCAATGTATTAAAAGACCAATTTAAATCAATGGTGATTTTAGGAAGTTTTATTTTTCCCCTGTGATGCCCACTTTCCTACCAATTTCAAAGCAAACTTTGGCTTTCCACTTGACATTCCCGACCACCCCTCATTGATTCTCTGCGGGAACTTGAGCTTGAAAGGTCCCAGTTATGAAAAGAAAAGAAAAACACATCCACTAAATTTCTATTGATTTAAATGGTACACCTAAACCCTTGGATTACCACAGAGGTATCCATTGCATTGCACCTGCTTTGGTTACCTCTCTGAAACTAAAAGGGTTAATCCCTTGGATACTTGAGATGCCTCCTACGCATTGTGAAGCAATGCATTAGCCCACAAGGCTACAATATAATGCCCTGTAATGTTTTGGGAGGATGAAGCCCAATGGCAGGTAGCTCCGATCCATGCAGTTGCAATCACTCACTCCCTTCCAACAGTGGTCAGAAAGGAAGTCCATGGTGGAATACAGTAGGCAAATGCGTAGTCAGATGGTCAAAGATCAGGGGCAGTTAGCTCAGGCTTATAATCAGTTAAGAGACAGATGGGTTAGGGAAGATAGCAGTCAAGCATAGTACAAGGAAGCAAGCTGGGCCAAGATAGGGTAGTAGTATAATACTAAGCAGCAAAAAGGAAACCAAAACAACTAAGCACTGCTTGCCTGCAGCTGGGACTTTTTAGATGGTGCAAAACATTGCTTGATGTGAGATTTTTTATTTCCAGTGCATGCTTTCTGTGCTCCCTCATGACAACACATCACTCTGTTTCTGCGTTAAAGAGATTGTGCAGTAATTGGTGCCATGGGAGGGCTGGCAACTTGTGGTCTGGGGGAAGTACAATCAAGTAGCGCGTTACTATGGTCATTACAGCCCACTATCCCAGCCCACTCCCTTTTGTTAATTTTAGAATTGGCATTAATGATGTGAAATAAGGCACACTATCACACTAGTGATATCACAGAGCTTACAATGAGAGAACCTACACTAGTGATACCAAAGCACTTACAGTTGAAATTGGGTTACACTACTTATACTGCAGAGCTTATAGTTCAAATGGAGCTACACTAGTGAGCTTACAATTGAAATGGAGGCACACTACTGATACCACAGAGATTACAATTTAAGTAATGCTATAATAGGGATACTATAGAGCTAACAAGGGAATTGGCTATGCTACCAATGTAGCTCCACTTGAATTGTAAGCGCAGTGGTATCACTCATGTAACTCCATTTATAGAAGCAAGTGGGAGATTGAGTGAGGCATTGACTCGCCAGCCCAGACATATGACTAGCCTGGTGGCAATTTCTCCTCTGCCCCCCAGTCCAGCCCTAGCCTGATTGGTGCAATGTTAAGATTGTGCTTAATGTTACATTATTGTGCCTCATTTATGGGTAGACTCTGCATATGAGGGATGTAAGAAATGTATAAATGCCAGATGCCATCCTGTCATAAGAATTCAAAAATAATTATTTCAGGATGGATGCCATTGTTACAGACCCATATAAAATAATCATGTGTGTGTAGAATAGATAATTATGCACAAGAAGTAACTTGAGACTGATGTATTCAAAAAGACAGATGAGCATCGTGACTAAAGAGTGGGGCTAATGTGCTAAGAAAAGTGTTGCATTTCTGGAGCAAACCAACTGTGCCATATGTAAAAAAACAAAATTGCCAAAATGCCCATCAATTTAAAGCAGAACTACCACCCTGCCTAAAGTTGCCCCCAAAGACTTACCCATCTGGTGACTAGCTGCTCAATAGTACTAGTCGCCAGAATTATTACCTCCTTACAGAGAAATTCTGCTGTTCCCTGGACTGACAGACAGGAAACAGCGCAGACATCGTTGCATAGTGACGTCTGTGCGCCTTGCCTGTCAGTCCCAGTCTGGTCTAGGAGGCGTTGCTAGGTACAGGGACTGACAGCGCAGGCACGCAGACGCCACTATGCAAAGATGTCTGCGCTGTTTCCTGGCTGTCATCCCCGGGAGCATTGGAATTCTCAATAACGCGGTAATAATTCTGGCGACTAGTACTACTGAGCAGCTAGTCACCAGATGGGTAAGTCTTTGAAGGCGACTTTAGGCGCTTTAAATGGAGAGCTGAAGCCCTTGGATGCTAGAGATGTCTCCAGTACAATATGTTAGAGACATCATCAGCATTGATGGGGTTAAAATCCCCATTTAAATCAATGGGATTTTTTTTTGTCCCCTGTGGTGCAGTTGGACTGCTCCACAATTGCACCAATCTTTACTTAGTACATCAGCCTCAGAGTGTACACCAGGGGTGTCCATGTATTTTCACTTGAGCCACATCATCAGCATACCTGGGAACTTCCAGTCGAGGGCTACCCGGAGGGTAGTCCTCTGTTCACCAGGGGGTGACAAAAATGACGCTAATCGCGTCAAAAAGGGGCGGGGCTTGCCGCGAGTGGGGGGGGGCTTAACCCTTTGAGTGCCAGAGTGGTACGGAATGCATTGCAAAGCAATGCATTCCTTACCACTCTGGCACTCAGAGGGCTGGGGACTGAGTATCAGCAGGAGAAAAAGCGGATGTGGCAGAGTTTCAATAGAAACTCTCCACATCCGGAGGAATCAGCCTCTGCCCCGGAGACCAGGTAAAGTTCTGTCAGAACCGGAGTCTCCGGGGCAAATCCGGAGAGTTCCCAGGTATGATGATCAGACATCCATATTTGTGAGGGCTGCAATATGTTTTTAAATATAGTTTAACCAGTTTTATTCGTACACAACTGCACAATTATAGGCCTGTGCTAGTCATTGATCAATTTTCATAAATTTCAGAGTTGTTTAGCACTGAACTATGCTTGAAGTGTAGGGCATTATTTGATTGCCCCTCCTTTCGCCTCATGATCCCCCCTTCAATTTGCCTCTTTTTTCCCACTCTTGACCCCCCTCTGCCTCTTTCACCCGGTCTTGATTCCCCCTCTTGTCAAGTTGCCTCTCTTTACCCCTCTTGATTTTTCTTTCGCCATTCTCCTCCTCTTGATCCCCCTCTTTGCCTCTTTCCCCTCTTGCCTTAATCCAGCCTTGACTCGTCTTAATCCCCCTTTTGCCTTTTTCTCTCCCTCTTGCCTCTCTCCCCCTTTCCTGATTCCCCCCTTTTCCCTCTTTCTCCCCCTCATTAACTCTTGATCCCCCTTTTGCCTCTCTCTCTCTCCCCTTCTTGACTCTTGATTCCAACCTTTTGCCACTTTCTCCCCCTCCTGATCCCCCCTCCTTTTGCCTTTTTTCTCCCTTTTGACCCCCCTCTGCCTCTTTTACCCGCTATTGATCCCCCTTTTGCCTTTCTCCCCCTCTTACCTCTATATAAACCCTCTTGATCCCCCCTTGCCTGTGACCGTGTCTGGCGTCTGCTGACTCTGTCTCTGTCCAGCCTCCTGCTCAGCTCTGTCTGTCTCCGCAAACCACACGTGTTTAAGGTAGGAGCGGCCAGCCTACCCGGTGTGCAGTCCCATTGCTTTCCACGCTGCGTCTGACGTCACTGGGTCTAGGCCCGGCCTGCCTCCACTCAGCAGATGGGCTGGCGGTTGTTCACATCTCGCGGCTGCCTGTTACCTTGCAGCCGCGGATGATTGGCAGGGATCAAACTTTTATTTAAGAAGCCCCGGCCGGCCCCTGGGAAGCCCAGTGCTGGTGGCCTATCGGGATTTTCCCGGTATCCCGGTAGGCCAGTCCGGCCCTGGAAACTGTACACCAAGCACTACACAATTATCTCCTAACCATTGTATCATATATTATACATGCTGTGCACTCAAAGGGGAACAAGACTTGGGTCACGCAGCATCTGTTGGGTTTTTTGGCTACCACTTGCCCCCCAGCCTTGTTCCATTGCCCAGTGGTAGCCATAGAACCCCATATACACTGCTTGGCCCCCACACTTGTTCCCTTGACCACTAGTAACCACAGATCTCCATGTACACTGTCTGAGCCTCTCCAGCCTTTTACCTTGCCCACTGCTAGCCACAAATCCCCATGGCCACTTCCTGGGCAAGGGAAAAAGGCTGGAGGTGTCAGGCAATGTATATGGGGTTAACACAAGACATAGAGTGCCCCCCTTCAACAAATTACCCCCCTTAGTATTTTGGGGGTAATTGCTCTAATTCGAAATGCTAACCATTGTTCTTTCACTTCCCTTATGTTCAACAGAAACTGTCCTTTATTTGACAGAAACTGTCCTTTATTCAACACTTAACCCTTTGAGTACCAGAGAGGTAGCAAGGCATTGCTTAGCAATGCGTTTGCTACCCCTCTGGTACTCAAAGGGTTAACAGGCAAGGTATGTGGCTGTATACCTTGCCTGTATATGTGTAATAAATGTTATTTTGTTTATTATGCTTATTGTATGTAAAAAAAATAGTTCAGACCTCAAGGGGGGCATCAGGGACCCTCCTGAAACCCCCCCTAATATTAAATTTGTGCTGATTGTTGGATACTCATGGTTTAGAACAGTGATTCTCATCTCCAGTCCTCGGGGCACACCAACAGGTCATGTTTTCAAGATATCCCTAATTAATCACAGGTGAATAAATCACAATGACTGCACCACTAATTACTCACCTGAAAATCTGCACTGTTGGTGCCCGAGGACTAACGTTGAGAAACACTGGTTTAGAACATATAGGACAAATAACAAGCCTCCTAATTTTCCATTTATTTAAACGGGGTATTTAACCACTTCAATGCTAGACAGGTCTCCAACACATTTTGGAGACTTTTCCAGCATTCAAGAGATTGAGTGCCAGAGGGTTATCCAATGCATTGAGCTATAATGCGCTGGATACCTCTGTAGCACTCAAAGGGTTAAATACCCAATTTAAATCGAAAGGGATGTTTAATTAACCTCTAGAGTTAAGTTGATGTGTTTGCTCCAGAACTGCAGTAATTTTACTTGGAACATCAGCCTCAGCGTATGCACAGAGAGGCTCTCATAGTAATATTATTGCAATTCTTGAGCAAATAAGATACTCTCCAAATACTAACTGAATTAAATGGGGAATTTAACGTATTGCAACTCTTTCAAACTTGAGCACAAGAATGCTAACAAACAGGGGTTTGGAAGACTAGTTACAAAATGGCCAAAGGTTCTGAATGAACCTAGGAAATCCTAAGGTAACATGCCAGCCCTTCTTTCCTTGTGGCTTGGGGAAGGGGGCTTCATGGAACAAAGGAACAATGGATAGCCTCCTTCCCCCCTCTCTCTGGCTGGTGGGAATGAAAGTGGGCAGGCCAGGTAGAGTAGTTGAGGAAAGGGGGAGGGGGTTAGGGCATAAAAATAAGGTGTCTTAGGGATTCATAGTAGATTATTTTGTATCTGTGTTTCAGTTTTGTGTTCCTGCTCATGGACTGTTCCAGTTGGCTGTGTTCCTGCTCTTGCAGTGTTACACTTTGCTGTGTTCCTGCATATGTGTTTCATGGTAAAGGTGCCTGGAAGCGATTGGCGTCCTCAGCTTCCCAGCAGCAGGCAGAATGGCCTTGTGAGGACCAGGCTGTGGCTATTGAGAGGTTTTGTGGGGTGGCCCCAGGGTCCCTAAATAGGTCAAACCCAAATAATAAAAGTGACCTCTATATTCTGCCACCTACATCATTGTCTGTCAGGTATTTCTGATGTCTGTGTCAATTTTTAGGGGAGTGTAAAGGGGGGAGGGGGCAGTGAGAGAAAGGGAAAAAAAGCAAGGGCATTTGCACCTTAAAAATGGCCAAAGGTTCTGAATGAACCCAGAAGGCCATCCTAAGGTAACATGCCAAGCCTTTCTTCCTCGTGGCTTGGGGGAAGGAGGCTTGATGGAGCAAAGGAACAATGGATAGCTTCCTCCCCCCTCTCCTTGGGCAGAGGGAAATAAAGAGTGCAGGTCAGGTAGGGTAGGTGAGAAAAGGGGGAGGAGGTTGGGGTCATAAAAGTAAGGTGGCCTAGAGATTGTTACTAGTTTATTTTACACTTGCGTTCCAGATTTCCACCCGTCCTAACCACCAATGTGGTGCTCACGGACCCAGACAACGTGGTTTAGCCAAGTAGGTTATGGTAGGGTGGTACACTAACTCGGTGGTCAGGACACCCTCAGGTCAGGCTAAAGCCAACAAAGCACTGAATTGAGGAGGCGGCATGGTGGGAGAGCCGTGACGGATCAGCATTAGTGTTGAGCGAGCGTGCTCGGCCGATGCTCGGATCGGCTCGAGCATCGCTCTGCTCGGCACATGGCGGTACTCGTCGAGTACCGCCATGTGCTCGCCCGCCATGTTCGGGTGGCGGGGATCTGTGCCGGAAGAGGCACAGATCCGAAGACGCTCCGCTGGACCACCAGGGACTGGAGGTACGGGGGCATTGCGGAGATGAAGGGGGCATTGCGGAGATGAAGGGGGACATTGTGGAAGAGGGGCATAGACTCTATGCCCCTCTTCCACAATGTCCCCCTTCATCTCCGCTATGCCCGTCTTCCACAATGTCCCCCTTCATCTCCGCTATGCCCCTCTTCCACAATGTGCCCCTTCATCTCCGCTATGCCCCTCTTCCACAATGTCCCCCTTCATCTCCTCTATGCGGAGATGAAGGGGGACATTGTGGAAGAGGGGCATAGCGGAGATGAAGGGGCACATTGTGGAAGAGGGGCATAGCGGAGATGAAGGGGGACATTGTGGAAGACGGGCATAGCGGAGATGAAGGGGGCATAGCGGAGATGAAGGGGGACATTGCGGAGATGAAGGGGGCATTTGGAGATGAAGGGGGCATAGCGGAGATGAAGGGGGGCATTGACCAGGCACCCTCCCCTCATCAGAGCAGGGGGTGCCTGGTGTAATGCTCGTGTCGCCCCATTGAAGTCAATGGGGCTCGGGTGCTCGGCCGAGCACTCGAGCCTCAGGGGGTGCTCGGTCAGAGCACCCGAGCATCGGGGTGCTCGCTCAACACTAATCAGCATCATCCAGCATCATTGCTAGGGCCAGTGCATGTGTGTTTCATGTCAAAGGTGTCTGGAAGTTATAGGCACTCTCAGCTTCCCAGTGGCAGGCAGAAGGGCATGGCGAGGCCCAGGCTGAGGCTACAGTTCCTCGGGCAACATGTTTTGGGAGGGGGGGTCCCTAAATAGATCAAAGCCAAACAATAAAGCTGTGATCTCTATATTTTGACACCTACATTGTCCTCTGTCACTCATTTCTAGTGTCTGTATTCATTTTTGGGGAGTGTAAAGGGGAAAGGGGCGTGAGGGAATGGGAAAAGAAGCAAGGGCATTGATACCTTAATGGTGATGTCATACTGTGGGAGGAAGAAGACGAATAGAGAAGACACTGTGAAAGACTAATGAGGGGAATGGGGTTGGGAATTCACTGGGGACATTGCATGGTGATTGTGGGAAAGTATAAAGGGAGAGTATAAGGCCGGATGTTATCAACATTTTTAAAATGATTCCCAAGAACAATGGCACTGAAAATTTATATTTCACCTTTTATTATTATACTATGAGGCTTCGAACAGTTTGCTGCCATGGGGAGAAATGGCATGCTATAATTACATCACCCTGTGGCTATGGTAGATAATAAACTGCATGCCCCTAGTACCTGTTTTAACCACTACCATTTAAAAATAGCTGAAGGCTCAGTACTGAGCCCAAGGCCATTATAAGGCCACAGGCCTTCTTCCTTCGTTATGCCTGGGGGAGGGTAGCCCATCAGACTAACAACAGCAGTGGGCTTGGCTGGACTTTTAAGCTTATCAACCATCCTTTACCGGTGTGGCTGGCTTGTATTTCCTTACCATATTTATGAGTGCTTATATTATGTTGATGGACCAAAAGTTGTTCACGTTGCGGATAATCTGATACAACAATTCATTTATATTAATTCATATACATTTCAACTGACTGATATAAGGATATTTTTTTAGTTTTTATTAGGAGATACATGTTGGGTGGTTCACTTCTGTTTGAGGTGGGAACCCCTGTATTGGGATGTGTTAGCATTTTCCATGTAATTGGACTTTGTACCTCGTGTGTACCGAGGCATACATTAGGTAGGGGGTACTTATATATTATCCATTTATAATTATTTTACTTCTCAGTTTAGTTTGCTTTGTTTTGTTTATGTTCAGTATCATTTTATTAAGCTACCTGATATCCTTTAAGGTCTATGGCAGTAGATCTCATCCAGGGCGCTGTGGTACTTTGATGTGCAGAGGACACCAGCCCTGGTGCCCCACTTGTTCCACAAAGATTTTGACATAAATGTTAAAGATGAGTTTGTAATGTATATTTATGGAAATTATGCTCTGCTGCCATTCTGTCCAAGATATCCAAGAATAACTATACAATTATATATTCTTCCTGTCATTAAAGGGATAGTAATGCTTCATTTTATCTTTATTTTATTTTGTAGGCATTAAAAAAACATGAAGAACGATATAAGTCTTATCTCTCAAACCTTTATGGTTTAAGAGATATTCACAAGCAAAGTATCCCCTCCCGTCCCTTTTTACCTAGTGTAAGCCATCTCTTCTCAGATGTGAATCTGGTTGTAAGATCAGACAGATAACAGCAGGGGACAATCTTCTTTATATGAAAACAATGAAAGCCCTGCCCCCCTTGACAAGCTTTTCAGGTTTCTCCCTTATCTTAATTGAAGATTGTCCCTCTATGCAATCTACCTGGGCACCTCCCTTCTGCTTTGGCTAAGCAGTGTTACATCAGTAAAAGGGGTGGGAGGGGGACACTTTGTCATTGAATTACTCCTGAACTACAACTCTGACAGAACTGAAATAACACTCTCCAAAGTCCTAATACTATGATGATTAATTAGAGCTGTTTTTGTTATGAAACATTACTATCCCTTTAAGCCCTTGCATGTTAGGCATGGGCATCTGTAGGGGGGACACTTGCCACCCCTAGAATTACCCCCTCCAGGGCCGGATTTACATCTCAAGCGCCCCTAGGCACAACATCCTCCGGTGCCCCCAACCCCGCCTTTGCCCCACCCCTAACCACCCCTCACCTAGCCCCACCCTATTTTGTGGCTAAACCCAATTTTAGATAAATTCTTCATAGTAATGTAGTAATTTTCCACAGGCAGATTAAAATGTAGCTATTGTAGTCCCCTTCTACCCCCAAATGCCTCCATGTGTCTATATATAGCAACCCAGTAACCCCTATATCCTCCTGAACAGCACCCTGTGCAAACTAGTAGCCTTCCAAATGTGTTCCCATTTACCCAATGACTGCCTCCATATGCCAAACTTTGCCCTCAAGCACTGTTTAACAATACTGGCCACCATATGCCCCACAAACACCACCCTGTGCTACCTGCTAGTTCCCATGTGCCTCATATGCATAAATATATTATACATACATTCACACAAAAACACACGCACACATACATACACACATGTATGTATCATGGAATACCAACTAATGGGCCAGGTTTTTTTGTTTTTTTTAAATGCCCCGGGACAGTATCTGATCACAATCCGCCCCTGTACAGAGCAGCTATACAATGGCTACAGATTCTGGGGCACTTTACATTACAATTCACTCATAATTTCTGCATATATATTACTGTCTCTCCCAAACACACCCTCAGTATCACCCTTTGACTGCCAGAAAGGTATCCAATGTGTTGCAGTCCATCCCTGCAGAGCCACGTGTGACAAGGTTATAGTTCCCATTTAATATATCCCTCCATTATCTAACCAAATGGACCCAAATGATCCCAATTATCAAGTGTCACTAGCCCCATTCTCCCATTAAACATCTACAAGAATTCCACTGTACCAGATGCCTAATGTCATAAAGCCCCCTTCATGTCTCTAATGTCCCCAAATGTAAATGACATAAAACCCAAACCCCTGTATTTACTCCCCCCAATTCCCACCCTAAAAGAATACATTTACACAAAACACTAGGTTACTAGTGCCATTATATATCATATATGTACTGGGCAATCTGGGGCCCTTCAGCTACTGTTGGACTACAAGTACAAGTCTGACGACAATAATTGTAGTCCAGCAACACCTGGAGGCCCCCACGGTGGCCAGCAGTGGAAGAGATTATATCCCAGGTCCCCCTCCTCTAGCTGGGAGACCCGCTAGGCCCCGGATCCCCGGTGTTTTCTGGATCCCTATGCGGAATTCACACACACACACGACCCTCCACGTCACCAGCTGTCACTTAGCGGCCCACCCACTACCTGCATGACCATAGAGAGGCGCGGAACAGAGCGTCCATCTGCTTTACCATAGAGGTGAGTGAAATAACGAGTGCCTGCGCCTCCTCACTTGGATCGCCCCACTTGACGCACGCAGTCATAATGTTACTTGGAGCTCCCCCACTCCCGGCCTCCTTTGACCCGCCGGATCCAATCAAATGTGTTGCAGTTGCGAGAGCGTCATGACGTCATACGTCGCTTCCGCAACACATTTGTTTGAATCCGGCGGGTCAAGGGAGACCGGGCAGTGGGGAGCTCTGAGTAATATGACTGAGTGAGTCAAGGGGGCGGCCCAAGTGAGGAGGCGCAGGCACCACCGAATTATATTGTTAAGTTGAAGTGGGTGTAACTGGGCCATTGCCAGGCGCCCCTGAAAATTCGGGCGCCCTAGGCAAGTGCCTCGTCTGCCTATTCACAAATCCGGCCCTGACCCCCTCCATATAAACAAAGGGGCTGGATGGGCTGGCCTGGGGGTCATATTATGGCTTTTCCCCCCTGGAAAATTTTCTACGGACACCCCTGACTAGGGGTGACTGGAATGAAAAAGATTGAGAACCACTGGTTTGTTGTATTATACATAGAGATTTATAGTGCTCACAAACCACTGTTATTTTCCAGGTTAGGTCCCCTTTAAATTGATGAGAGGGTTACACTGCTCTATCATAATCAGCAGATTATTTCACTATTTGCCTCAATATGTAAAAAAATGTCGCTTGATACTTATTTTTCTACCATTTGTGTAAGCTGATTGACACCACATTGTCTTGCTGAAGCAATGTATTGCACATCCCTCTAATACTTAAAGAGAAAGTAACATCAGTAGACAAAGGTGCCCCTGTTACCTGTATTCAAGAGAAGAAGCATCATGGATGCCCTGGTGGAACCTCACTGATGCCCAATCTAGCAGCCAGCTTGCTTGTTAGACAGCTTCACAGGCTCCATGCCTGCATGATGATGCATGGCAGACTTCTATGTATCCTATAAATCTTTATGGCTGTGCTCTCAGACATTGCTGTATGTTTGGGAGCATGCAATTTTTGTTTGCTTTTTTCAGAAAGGAGAGAGGCAGTTTTCGTATGGTCACCTCATCTCACAGGGAAGTGGTGGCTGCGGGTTTCCAGCAGGGGTCGCTATCAGGCATTATCTACTGTATGACAATACTTTTCTTGTATCCAGGAAATTGAAACACCTTTATCATTTGGCATTAGTGTCCTTTTAAAGACTTAAAGGGGCAGTAAACTTTTATTTATGAAAACACATTTTATGGAGTTTTTCCTGCTGAGTAAAACAAGGTCACTCCCATCGCTGTCAGATGTTTTATTCAAAATTTATAGCAGTTCAAATAATCAGGAAGTGAATTTACTGTGTTTACTTCCTGATAGTTCTAACTGACAGGAAGTGATAGGCAGTTTCTATCACATTCTATGGAGAGCTGTATGTCTCTGACTTTTCTGAATTTCCTTTCCATTAGAATCTAACAGGAAAACTAATTAGAATTTAACCACTAGAGGGCACTGCTAATGTAAAAAACCATGGGTTTAAACCGTAATAACTCTGGAAATATAAATCTCTCAGCAGTGGGAGTACCCTTATTTTACTCAATAGGAAAATCCCTACAATATATCTTTTTTCATAAAATAAAGTTTACTGCTCCTTTAAGCAAAAACAGGTATGTGTTTTGTCAGGGGGCTGTGGGGAGAAGGGCAGCAACAGGTTTCTGGTATGGTCCGCATGGGGCACAACAAAAATAATATTATGTTAATGTTTGTTCCTTATTACTGTTACAGGAAACTAAATCTGTTATGTCAGGAAGGATGCGTTTGCATGATGACACCTAAGATTTCCTATATTTTTGATCAGGGTCTTCAAAAACCTACAGCCTTGCACAGTCGGATCTAGAATTAACAACTGTCATTGACCTGAATTATGAAACTGAGATCTTATGTCGGTCGGATATTTTGTGATAATTGTCAACAGTGACAAATACCTGTGCATCCCAGCTCTGTGAATCTAGACTGTTAAATCTTATGAATCCAAGCCATTAAATATCATAGGCATTTGTGCCCTACCACTTTACAAAATGTCTGCTGACTCACACATCCTGCAGCTTAGAGGAAGGAAACTGAGGCCATAGTGTATCTAAGACATTTAAAAAATAGTTGCACATTGGTGACATTAATTTATGTATTAGCGTGTTTGTGGCAAAATAGTAATATAATTAAGTGTGAAAGGAATTAAATGTGGAACAAGGGGAGTACATTTTTTCTCATGGACCAGACTGTGAAAGGGCAATGATCTGACAGGTCAGCAACTGCTAAATAATTTAATTTTATTAAAGACCAGCATTATAAGTCTTTGTACCTACTTTTATATGCTATCCATAGCTAGGCTAATAATCTTCTCATTTTGTTAAATAAGCTTACATACTCAACATTAAATGATTGCCTCATTGCTAAATGTCAATTAAGGTTTGCTAGGAACAATATAATATTACAAATTTGTGCTAAACTGGGCATGGAACTGATTTTTAATGCTATGCCAGCCAAATGCCAATTTACAAACCTGCTTACACTGAAAATGATCTTCTGTATGTGGCATGTGCCAATGGAAGGGAATTGGGGAAGTGTATTGGCCTCTATGTACGTGAATTCCAGGGTTTATTGAAGATGTTTTCTCTTGAACAAAGGTTCAAAGACAAAATTCATAGGGGCCATTAGGATTCTGTAGCCATAATCAGGGCCAGGTTTCCCAGTAGGCACATAGGCATCTACCTAGAGCTCCAAATTCTGAAGGAAGCATCAGCTGTGCTGGCCACACCCACATTCTGAATTGGTATTGTGGCCAGATTCATCTCAATGTCACTGCACCAGTTTATATACCCCCTTTACAGGCTATGATTTAACCACTTGATGCTAGAAAGATCTCCAAAGCATTGCGGAGCAATGTGTTAGATATCTCTTTAGCAACCAAAGGGTTTAAAAGCATTTCTGTTCTTATTTGTTATAGACCAAGGATATTTGTGCTGGGAAACAGTGTTTGGGACTGGGGGTTGGGTCTTGTGAGGAATGAGGGTGTGACCATGGGTGGAGCTAAGGGCACCTAGAATACCTTGCTTAACGTCACCTGGGATGTGGACTTGTGTCAGAAAAAAAAAGGGGTGGTACTTAATCTCATGTAGGGGGCGGGGCATCAAAAATATAAAAAAAAATTAAGAAAGGAAAGGAAGGAGGGGAAGTGGACGGGGAGTGGGAGGAGCACACTGGGAAGAGACGGAAGTGAGCAGAGTTTTAGTAAAAACTCCCCACATTCGGAGAATCAGCCCCTGCCCCGGAGACCCTGTAATTAGAAGCCGAAACTGGATTTTCTGGGGCAAATCTGGAGAGTTCCCAGCTATGGCCGTAGTAAAGCAAGTGAGAGGTTATTACTAGTAGGTATTATTTCTCCATTTAAGCCTGGGGCATGTTATGATGGAGAGCAGTTAGTTTGCTCAAGAATTGCTGCACTTTCTGCGTATGGCTCTAATGATGCTTTAATTGGGCCCAAGCCCCTGGTCTTATGGGTACTTAGCATCGCTCCATATTCCATGTGATGTGTTCCAAGGCAGAAAGTACATTAACGACAATTAGCATCAACAGAAACAGTGGGGGATATGGCAAAGACTGAACGTGATGGATGCATGTTTTATTTCAACCTCATCAATTATGTTAGGACTTAAAATTTGAAGTCCTTTGCTACTAGCCTGACAAGAAAAGTTACTCGCCACTGCAAGCCATAACATACCCACCAGGGCTGAATTTCTACTCGCCGGGGCTGAATTTTCATTCGCCATTGGCTAGTGGTAAGTGGAAATTTGAGCTCTGAATTATGTCACTCTGTTAACTCTTTCAGTGCCCTAGGGAAACCCAATACATTGTTTTGCAATGTACGGGACACCCCCTGGTACTGAAATGGTTAATAAAACCAGTGATACAGTTCTTCTGCAAACAAAATCAACAATCCTGGTTTATAGTTCAGAGAACTTTAGCTACACCTCCATGGTCTTTCTTGATGACATCATGCATGGCAAGAACATGCATCCAATTAACGCAAAGCACAGGGGGACCTTGGAGTTTACAGGATTATAACCATGAATTTACATGTTTTTGATCACATGAGTGAGAAGTTTAATACTGGCATTATTGTAAGAATTTTGCCTTTTCATTTCCACAGTGTTTTTTTTGTTTGTTTTGTTTAGCTCGCTTGATCATTTTTTAATCTAGTGCAATGTGTTACATGCATCTCCAGCAGCCAAAGGGTTACACTGCAGTTTTGGATTGCAGAGCTGCTAAATCAGCCGCAGGTCTGGTGGTTATACAACTTTATAATTATGGGATACAGAAACTCTTTAAAGCATCTGATTGTAGGGACTATAGGCTATATACACAAAATCAAAATGGCACATGCGGGGTAGCCATCTTCACCATAAGGAACTCATACAAATTCCTTTTAGTTTACATGGGGTTTTAACCTTAACCCTTTGAGTGCCTGAGAGGTGTGCAACGCATTGCTCTGCAATGCGTTGCGTGCCCCTCTGGCACTCAAAGGGTTAAAGGTTAGCAAAGTCTCAGAACTTTGAAAAACAATGCAAGGGGTTATACATTTACATCAGTTATAGTTTTTATTTGTTTCCTTTGGTTAAATTGTTTTTTAACCCTTGAATGCCAGAGAGGTATCTGCCAAATTGCATTGCAATGCGTTGGGCACCTCTCTGGTACTCAGAGAGTTAATTTGTTCCCTGTTGTGTATGCACCAAAATTGCTTCGCTTTTGCAGTTGCATTAAAGTCCCATAAAGTACCTAAAACCCCTTGATATTTTATTTATCGCTCTTGGAGGAAATGGGAACTGAGTTGCATTGTCATTGTAAGCATGGTCTGTGCCACGCCGCACGATATTAAGTGCCCGAGGTGAGGAGCCCGTTGAAAGAGGAGGACTTGATTTCCCCTGGAATTTACTTTATGGTACGCTTTTTATTCCCTTTGGGATTATCAATGGACCTTATTTCATGCAATAAGATCTGGATGGATGTTTCTTTGGATCTGCCACATATAGAGGATATATATTACTATGATGACTATATTGGTAATCTTGCATCTGTATATACTAATATAGGTAATGTCTTGAATCATGTGAATCAATACTTAAGCTTTGGATATTCCTTTGGACGTTTTATGGCATATGCATGTATTATGCACCTATATTATAAGGACCTTATTCGTTGGCAGGAGCCTAAGCTGTTTCCACTATTGGCCATCTCCATAGATTATTACTTGGCACTCCGCGAGTTATACTGGGCATTTGAGTGACACCTTTTTTTGGAGTCACTTGTTCTCCGATGGGCATTGGGGCTCAACACAGTTTCACTTGCTGCCAGCCGGCAAGTGAAACGAGCGGTGGGTTGTGTGAACTGTAATGTTTTGTTTACAAATTTTTTTATGTGGTTGCTTGGCAACCCGTTACGTCCTGCTTGCGTCATTGTACCTCGGATCCCGATTGCGACCGCAGTTCGTTTGGCGCAATTTGGACCACGAGAATCATGGGGTAAGGGGCTTTTTTTCTTCTTGGTTTCCTGTTACATTTTCAATATATATGTGTGGTTTTTAGTGTTATCAAACCTTTGCCCTGAGGAAGGTCCTGCGTGGACCGAAAACGTTTGGCTAGATGGATGCAATAAATTGATAAATCTGTTTTCTACTACTTATTGAGTGCTGTTCCGTTACGACGCTTGGAGTATCCTAGGCTGAGTACACTTTTTGATTATTTTATTTTAGGGGACGTGCACCAAACTATAATTATTATTGGTTGTAAGCATTTGTGTGTAACTTTTTAGGTCTGGCTAGTAGCAAAGGGCTTCACATTTTAAGTCCTGTATTATATATATATACAAAAGTGATATCATATATAATGATAACTGGTGCAGGCACTCATAGGACTTTGCAATAAAAAATACTTTTATTATGTGTCGACGTTTCGACCCAGATGTGGGTCTTTCTCGTGGGTCTTGAGAAAGACCCACGTCTGGGTCGAAATGTTGACACATAATAAAAGTATTTTTTATTGCAAAGTCCTATGAGTGCCTGCACCAGTTATCATTATATATGATATCACTTTTGTATATTTCCACGGAATTTCAGCAAGAGCACCAAGGCACATTAAGTTTTGGAGTGCCCATCACTACACTCTCTCTCTCTCTCTCTCTCTCTCTCTCTCTCTCTCTATATATATATATATATATATATATATATATATATATCTACAGACGCACAAAGAAATACAGACACTTACTGGTTGTCCGTTGTACAATCACAAACACATAGTATACATAGGACCTTAAAGTGGAACTGTCACCCTAAATAAAGTCCCCCCCCAATAATTAGGCATATAGCGATATGCTTAGAAATAGCGCTATTATCGAGAATATGTACGTTATGACGAAATCCTTCTTCTTCTAAGACTGGCGGCCAGGCTTCTTGCTTTAGAGGCATCTGCTCAGATATTTCTAAGATAAGATGTCTGCAGACAAGCCTGGCCGCCAGTCTTAGAAGAAGAAGGATTTCTTCATAACACGGTACTTACGCTCAATAATAGCACTATTTCTAAGCATATTGCTATATGTCTAATTATTGGGGAGGGGGGCTTTATTTAGGGTGATAGTTCCACTTTAAGTATAAAGGCAAAATAGCAAAATTCTGGAATGAAAATTATCTAAATTCATGCCGAAATGTTTTTTTCCTAAATCCTTGAATGTTATAGACATGTCCAAGACCTCTTTTTCATTCAGTGAGACATAATAGTAGCTTGACAGTTCTTTTGCTATTTTCCAAATTTTTATAATTTTGAATCGAATGACAGAATGGCTGAAATTTTGGATTACTTGTCTCTACAAACCCTGCACATTTCATACAAATCCATTTTGAGCACAAAGGATTGAAAAATTAGCAGTTTCCCAGCCAATAACAGATTTTTTCATCAGGCCGTCAGCAAAATCTTTTCAAGAAATTGACATCAAATTTCACTCATTGGCCTAGAGTCATTTCCTGTTGATACATTTTATCAGTTGGTTTTATCTGACTCCTTACTAAGTCTTTGAAGAAATTTGTAGCTAAAACCCTTGATAAAATTATAAACTGAAATGGAATTGAGGCATATGTAAATCTTATGGTGTTCCCTTTTCTGTTGTTTAAAGTGAAAGAAAAGGCGTTCCTGTTTCTGAGATATGTAGGTGTAAATTTACAGTTTTACAGATAGAAAAGTTTATAATTCGTGAGCATGAATTGAGAAGACTTCAATCTCATAAACATTTGGATAAAGCAAATCTTATAATGTTTATGGTGGTAAATTAAGAAAAGCTAAGAAATTCAGGGTTAAAGTTCTGCCAGTAGTACAGCACAGAATTAATGATTTTAACCCCTTAGGGTCTGACGATCCCGCGGTGTCCGGTCTTGGAGCGATCAATTTCAGTCCACGGTATTACTCACCGCGCTCCTGAGTAAAAGTATGTGACGTACCAGGACCGTCACTGGTCCTTAAGTACCGGACCAGCGTGACGGTCCGGGTACGTCACAGGACGCGAAGGGGTTAATAAAATAAATGACATGTTATTTGTTCATTTGAGTGAGAAATGTCACTTTGACTTTAGTGGAAATGTTACTGCCTTTACTTGACTTTACATATTCTGCAAATGCATAGTTTGTAAAGCCAGATTGCCCATACAATTATTTTTTTTCCCATCGTCACCATTTTTTTTAAAGCAGAACTCTCAGGTAGTAATAAGTTGCCCTTCATGTGACTAGCATCCTAATACATGTATTACCTCTGTAAAGTGCCACATTCTAAAGAAATCTTTCATCTTCGGAGATCAGTCCCGATCTCCTCAAAGAAGCATTGCAGAGTGCCACAAGGTAACTGGAAAGACTAATGGCGCAGGCACAGAGACTGCACTAACCTGGCCGTCAGTCTCTGAAGATGGAAGATTTCTTTAGAATGCGGCACTTTACAGAGGTAATACACGTATTATGATGCTAGTCGCCATATGTTTAATTATTGAAGGGGCGACTTATTACTACCCGAAAGTTCCACTTTAACATATTTATGTCCCTGAGAGTAAACTCATTGAATTAATGTTTCCAGAGATTTTTCTGATTATGCAAGCAAGACATTTATACAGTGTAACACTATGCATGCAGCACTGAGTACTTTTGTATGCTCTCTTCTTTATTGTATATATATATTTTACATTATATTAACCCTTTGAGTGCCAGAGGGGTACGCAACACATTGCTTTGCAATGCGTTGCATAGCCCTCTGGCACTCAAAGGGTTAATGTACCTTCTTTTACAGTTCCTGACAGAAAGCTCTCTGGAAATAGATCCAGGAAGGTCATTGTCAGGGGCATAAAATTAAAAAAAAAAAAAAGGTAATTTTAAAAAAGAATAAAACGAAAGTATGCAATTTGACTTTACATATTATACAGTACACACACATATACATATATATATATATATATATATATATATATATGAAACACAGTCACACAAACAAAACATAGTGTCACAGTCATAAGCAACAGTCCCTAAATCAGGCCACATCTTCCTTCCTCCCCTCTGTCTCTCTCTTTCTCTTGTCCATTTAAGGACACTGTTTCTGTTAAACACAAACCACAGCTTCTCTCTCTCCTATTTCACGCCTCTCTTTCCCTCCCACACCACATCATTCTATGACACAATACCCATCCTGCATCTTCTTTTACTGAGACATCTTCCCTCTGATGCTGAGGTTGCTAATATTTCTAAGAGAACATCCCCCCAGGCATTTATCTGAAACACAGAACAAGAGGAATATACAAAACAATGCACACCATATATAAGCATGTTAAACAAGGACCTGATATGTACAGGCAGCAAGGATCATATCAGTGTATCAGGAGTAGTGTAAAAAAAAGATTGATTTTTTTAACCCATTGAGTTCCAGAGGGGTAAGCAATGCATTGCTTCTCAGTGTGTTACATACTTCTCTGACATTCAAAGGGTTAACTACCTCATTTAGTACATAGCTTGAACTGATGAGCAAAGGACCTGGACACCAGAGGACAAATTGCCTATCCCTTGTTGTATAGTGGGCATAGGTGCGATTTAGTAGTGCAAGGAGCTTGGTACATAAGTAGATGATAAGCAGCCACAGAAGTAATTGTAGCACCCAGCTGCAGCATACAGAATAAAGCTTACCAATGTTTCCATTGATTTAAATGGGAGTAAAAGCCCCATTGAAATCAATGGGCTTTTTTATTCGTCCCCTATAGTGCAGTTGGTTTGTGCCCCAGAACTGCTCCAGTTTTCTTTGTAAACCCCCCTCATTTTGTTTCGAAAACTAATGTAACCAGGCTTTACATGAATTCTAGGCCATTGTGGTTTAGTTAGAAGTGAAGATCTTTTCATATGGGTTTCTGGATGGGGGTGGAGGCCTTGTCATTTGAATATTTATTCAGATTGCACTTTACATCTTGTGGATGAGCATAGCTGGGAGCTCTCCGGATTTGTCCCGGAAACTCCTGTTTTGGCTTCTAATTACCGGATCTCTGGGGCAGAGGCTGATTCTCCAGACGTGGGGAGTTTCTTATGAAACTCTGCCCACGTCTGCTCCTTCCCCTTCTGTTTCTCCCATTTCCCTCCCACTTCTCCTCCTTCCCCAGCATGTTCAATGCACGTTTTCCAGGTCAGTTAAGCCCCGCCTCCTTTTTGACACAAATCGCATCATCTGTCTCCCCCAGCGGCACCAAAGGAGTGCCCCTCTGGGGAGTGAGAAAGAAGAAGTTCCCAGGTATGTGGATGAGAATGGAGTTTGATTTGTTACACAGCTGTTCTAGGCAAAGCAAATAAAGGCCTTGTTCACACAGGAGAGATGTACTAATACAATTACACACAAAAACAGCACTGTAATGAATTTACTAGGGCTGCTCCCCATATTTATTAACCTTTTTCCACTGAAAATGATCCCTTTAATGCCACGTGCACCAAGAGGAAGGTAGCGTGAGAGCATACGGGTGTTTGGGGGCATTACATTCAAAAGGCAATTATACAGGTGTCGGCAACATGAGGCCCACCAGCTGCTCCCAGACTACAACAACAATCATTCCTTGACAGCCTTTGGCTGGAGAGGCATGAAATACATAGTAGCCTGGCAGCAGCTGGAGGGCCACATGTTGCCTACAACTGTCACTTTTTTTGCTTTTGCCCAAGTGCAGAGAATGGGCACTGACATATATGCACATGCCCCCCCCCAGAATTACAGAGTTAATAGAACATGAAAAGGACACATGTTAGGTACTATTGGGGCATACTTATAAAGGGAAAATCAAAAGGTAGATTAACTGCCCCACTGGAAGCAAATAAAAGCTATCATTGTTCTACTCTGGGGTTTTAACCCACTGAATACCATGCACTGTGAAGATGTAAATTCAAATCAAAATGCCTAGTCACTCCTGGATTTCACCCCTTAACATCTGCCTGATTTGGAGTGTGGGTAACCGTTAAGAACCATAGAGCTTCTTTTTTTTGTGAACTGAGTTCCGGTATGGCAGAGTAGCGTGCTTCCGTGCTGCCATCCCAGAATTCCACGACGTGCTAGAACCGTCACCAGTCCTTAATGTCCGAGAACGTCGTGTGCCCTTAAGAGGTTAATAAAATATATTATAGGGCTTTCCTTACTCAAGGGTACTCCCACTTTTCATTCAAAAATTATTAGTAAAATTAGTTTTAATAACTTTTGAATAAAAAAATCTCTGAGCTGCTTACTGCTGCTTTAAAAGGCAAGTCACTAAAATAAGCCACAGGAATGAGTATGATTTGAAATAAGCCATTTCCCTTTAGATGTTTTACAGCTGCTTACTACTATATTGTGCTCCTATCACTGGATACAAATTAAAGAAGTAGTAAACGTCTTAGGATAAAACATATACTTTAGTGCTATTCCTGCTGAGTAAAACAATGGTACTCCCACTGCTGAGAGATGTATATTTCCAGTGTTATCACAGTTTAAACTCTTGTTTTTTTACGTTAATAGTGGTCTTTAGTGGTCAAATTTCAAATAGTTATTTTGTTGCATTCGTTGTGAGAGATGAGTCACTGACAAACAGTTTTCCATAAAATGTGATCAAAAGTGCTAAGTCAAGTTCTTAGTTTTAACTGTCAGGAAGTAATCATGCTGTCACTCGCTTCCTGACAATTTAAATTGCTATAATATTTGAATAAAGCAACAGCGATGGGAGATCCCTTGTTTCACTCACCAGGAAAAGCCCTGTAACATATAAGTTTTCATCAAAAAAGTTAAATGCTCCTTTAAAAGCTATTTTGCAAGATCTTATATTTTGTAATGCTTCAATACACCATGAAAACCCCTAGAGACCTCTAGAGACTGAGATGAAATCAGTATATTGCCAAATTGAAAGTTACACTTCAGCTGTAAAATAAATACATAAATAAATAAATTAGTACTGTATTAACTTTTAAACAAACCATTTCCAAGCAGTGGGTATACAATTGCTTAACTTACTTGGAAATGTTCACAGTATGTTTTTTTCATAATAAGAGTTTTTGCTAACCAAAACTGTGCCCTCAAGAGCTGCAAAGAGGCCAGGATTTAACAATCTCTCATTCTGAGTACAGGTCGGTCAGTCAGAATGAATGAGTCACTGATTAACACAATTGTTCTTATCAATCATATCCTTAATGTGGATCTGTCACCCTAACATAAGCTTATTTAATTTTAAAGAGAAATAATAAACTGCCTATATTTTTGTGTCATTTGTTTGCATTATAAATAGTTTTTGAGAGACTAACCTTTATTTTTTTTTTGGCACAAACCAGCAGTATGCTAATTACCTCATGTGCTGGACCAATATTACCACTCTATGTACTATAAGTGAATCTATCCACAGCCCACACACTGAGGCATTTCTAACAGAAAGCCATCTATCAATCGATTCAGAAACCCATAGCTGAGGCCCTTTATAGCAGTAGGCCTACAATAACTGATCTCATAGGCTATACCTCTGGCCATTTTGATTGAGCATCCATGAGGACTAGATATGTCTTGCCTTGAACTGTTCCAGCAAAGTCCACGGTGTGAGTGTCCCCTCTCAGGGCTGCAACAGAGCTTGTGGTAATGCTTTGAGAGTTTGTGTACATCCTGAGCAAATGTGTACACAGGCTTCAATGTCTGCATCCAGGGTTGGACACCACACTGCCTGGGGGGCCTTCGTGTAGGGTTTAAAGCTGCCTCTGTTGGGAGGGGGGAAATAATCACCAGGAATAACCACTCGGTTTCCCCATAATGTACAAACTCCCTGAGTTGTGAGTTCTAACTTGCACTGCCAATATAAACGGGAAGACACAGGGATTAATGTGGGTCATCTTGTTTGCAAGTATTGGTATACTTGTGCTAAAACTGTATCCTGTCTGGTGGCTTAAGAAATCAGTTGTGAGGTACAATTTGTTGTTAAACAGATATTGTGTTGGTCTGACGTCAGCTTGTCGGCTACAGTAGTATTGAGTGAAGTAACGCCTTTGATAAGTAACAGAGAAAGAGATCCGTGTTTGCTTGCTTGTTGATAGTGTGGTCAAACACCCTCAATAAGATGGCATAGTGTTGTAGTCAAGCTGCTGCAGCTGAAGAAATTCCTTTGTATTAAAGATTGCCAATGGTGGCTTGTGCCTCTGATCAGTTTGAAATGGCAATCATATCAATACAGGGTGAACTTCTGTAATGCTCAGGCAATTTCTAATGCTCCCTTATCAATCTGTGAGTAGTTCTTTTCCACAGTGCTTAAGGATTGTTATGCAGATGCTACTGGTTGTTCTGAGCCATTGGGCATCACATGGTGACAGCACCACTTCCAAACCATAAGATGAAGTATAACATGCCACAGTTACTGGTTTCTGCAGATAATAATGTTCTAATACTCAGCATTTCAATATGAGCTCCTTAGCGGCTTGGAGTGACCAATGACAGTATTGGGTCCTTAACTAAGGGGGTTCTGGCCGCCAGGAGATGATGCAGAGGGTGTAACACATGGGCTAAATTAGGCAGAAATTGATGTCAATAGTTCAGTAAGCCCAAGTATGATCATAATTGTTGATATATCTCTGGGTAGCTGGGCATTTACCAAGATTTGTGCCTTATTAATGACATGTCCACAGAACAGTAGCTGAGGCTGGAAAAATAGGCATTTCTCCAAGTTTTCTTTCAATCCGTAGCCCTGTAACCTTTGTAACACTGTTTCTAAATTTATCTTGTGCTCTTCATCTTTTTTCCCAGTGATTAACATGCCCACAAGGCACTAAGTATGCGAAATGCCTTCTAGAACAGTGTCCATCATCCGTTGCCATATAGCAGGTGCTGGCACAACTCTGAACACCATTCAGTTATACAATACAATCCTTTATGATTGTTAATTGTCAGGAAATTACAGCTTTCTAGATGCTTTTCAAGCTGAAGAAAGCTTGTTAGAGATCCAACTTGGTAAAGGTATTTCCTCCTGCTAAAGAGGCAAAGAATTCTTCCATACACAAAAATATATGGTGCACCAAGTCTTCACATCGAGGATACGACTAAGTGTATAATAAAATCATTGATTCTTTATTACCATACAAAAAAACATACAGTTCATACCTCATATTTCCTTAACAGGCGTATATGAAATAAAGTAGGCACCACACTGCAGACACCTCTCAAACCATTACAATCAACACTTTTCGCATGAGAACACGCTTGCAAACAAGATGACCCACATTAATGATTTTATTATACACTTAGTCGTATCCTCGATGTGAAGACTTGGTGCACCATATATTTTTGTGTATGCAGTAATTTAAAGGCATTTGGAAGAGCCTTTTTGGGAGCACAAGTGACGGTGGACGACAAGTGATTTTAAAAGGGGATGAGGATTTATGTTTGAGGCTGCGGATGAGAAATTGTTCCAAATAAATTATACTCACGATCCAGAGTGGAGCAGCTTGTTTCTGTCTTTTGATGAAATTAAGAATTCTTCCAACCTTGGTAAGGGATATTGATTAACCTGCAGCTGACAATTGGTCACCACACAGTTGAATATCTCCACTCTTTTTGCAGCCTTTGAGATGATGACTTTCACCTCCAGGCACTGTAGTTCATTCTGTGTTTTAGCTCTTACTGCAAAAGGTACTGTGTGTGTGCTTTACAGAACCTCGGGGTAGCTCCAGGACATAACTTCAAATGTGCTTGCATACTTGTATATACTTACTTAGGGTTGGAGCAAAGATTTCTTGTAACTTGGTGCTTAACTCATCAATCCACATCTAAATGTGGTATGCCTGAGTGGTGGCCATACATTATACTCGTTGCCTGATCTCTGCATACCAATCACATGATCTATGCTATTCCAAAAAGTGGAGGTCCGCTGTGCTTTTACCATATACAAAGGGACACAATGCATAGTTGACCTGTGTGTCACCATAAACCTAAAGGTTAATCACATGTCCTATGTAGGTTCAAAGGAATATGGGTTCAGAGTTTAACTATAAGTTGAGATATGCTCTATTCAGTTGAGTATTGGTCATTACTGAAAAAGGCAATCTCTTATATAAGTCTGTCACTACTTCCTTGACATTTATTTGTATATCCACTTTCATATTGTCTTTCTAACTGCCTACAATGTGAAAATAATGAACCAGCCAATCGCTATCTTCAGATGGCTTGTCTGCCTTGTGCTGTTGGTTTACATAATTTGAAGAAAATTGTCTATTGCCTCTGGTGTTTCCTCTTTGTGATCTAGATCTGCATACTTTGTTGAGATGTCATCATTTAGAACAGTTACAACTGTGGTCTTTAAACCTGCACTAGTAAGATTCAATTGTTGTTGGTCTGAAAAGTTAGCATGTTCTAGATGGTCTTTCAAGTCTTTCAACTGAGGTTGTTTGGTGTGTCAATTTAAAAATGAGTGCGGCTCACCTTAGATTTGTGTTATTATGGAGGTAGAGAAGGATCTATTTGCTGCACACCTCCCCATATGCACCTGAAGGGGCATCTGTTGTGCCAATGCTGCTGTTGCTGCTGCCTGAACAATAGTACTTTGGTTATCCACTACCACCTGTTCCATATTACTGCTTGGCCTGGTACTTCCTCTACCACCACAGTCTGTTGTGGCATTGGTGAGCCCACTCCTACTACTGCTGCTACTAAGCATGGGGGAAATGCCAGCCTGATCCTTCTGTAATGGTGACATTAGCTAATTGTGATTCATAAGGAGCAGGTAATAATACATCTGCAAACAACGCAATGCCTCAACTGCTGGTGATACTCATCATCTCACTTTTCCACACCTGGTTGATCTGAGAAAGCTCTCGTCATTCTCTGAATTATATTTACCACCAGTGCGTCGCTTACCAGTGAAATCACCACCAGTTTCTTCCTTCTCTCTTGCTGGTGGTGGTGGCGTTATTCAAGAGTGTGATGTAGGTATAAGTTGTGCATTAGGTGTCACACTTACCCCAGCACCAATGCCATTAACAGGTTTTTCCTCATTTCTTGGTGGTGGTGATCAGTGTGACATAGGTGTAGGTGGTGCATCTGATGTCACCTTCACAGCAGCAGGATCAGGGTTAGGCTCAGACACCTTCAAGTCTTTTGTACCACTGCTGCTCTACAACTTGGAGAAAACCAATGTTCTTCTCCTGAAAAGCAAGCCAGAGGGTTGTGGAAATGGGGTGGGGTTGGTTAGGGGTATAGCATTCAGGGGTTAAAAACATAATGTAAATTCATGGGACATTGTATTGTCCCCTATAGTGCACTTGATTTGCTCCATAATTGCTATTCTCAGGTACCAGACAAAGGCAATAGTATAAATAAATCATATTCCTGCTTCTAGTAAGAACAAAACATTTAAATGACTGCTACAGAACAAATCAAACTGATGTCAATGTACATATCAATTACTTGTAGCCAGCATTTGAAAGATTGATTTATTAGATGCATATGCACCAGATACGTGATAAACATGTTTTTACATGGATATGCGCAGTGAATACCATAATTAAAGTATAGTGAAAAACAGGAAATAATAGTCTGTGAAAAAAATAATTCTAATTGGAAAGCAATTATCTGTTTAGGCTTCATTAATTTTACAATAAGTTTGATAACAAATGTAGCTAGAGAGTAGGCTTAAAATGGAGATTCGGGCCTCCCTGCACAAAACATGTTGGCCAGAAGAACAATTTATTTAAATGGTTATAAACACTTTTCTTTTTTATATGAAAATGTCCCTTTAAAGGGGCAATAAAGAGTCATAGTAGGCTTCTATCTGACAGCTGGGGGAATCAAGTAAAACCTTGCCATTACTCCTGCACATCTATGTGATTTTCAGGGCTGTGTGTTTCCAGTGTTTTATCCAGTGCTTCTGGTAGAGGAAGCAACAGTATCTTCTCCACTGAAGCCCCTTGTTGGTATATTCACAGACAATGGGCTTCATTAGTAAGGATATAAATCTCCCATAAGTACAGAGTGAAACTTTGACTTCACCCAGCACTGCAGATCATAGAGGAAATTTTAAGTTAGGGGAACTCAATGCCCATAGCTATCAAGTAACTGCCTTTTCTTGGAAATCCTCTTCTCCTGAGCCTAAACTTCCCCTTTAACATACTTTTGGAAAGGATACAAAAATGTAGTCGTCTGTGTATCTCTTCTTGAGGTTCTCCACAATGGCATCCTCAGTGATTTTGGATAATAGGACCATGTCATCTACTCCACTTTGTTTGACGTTCTGGCTCTGCCAGTGATATCTTTCCTTGCTGCCCTAGGGAAACAGAATAGAGAGGTTATGTGAGGTCAGACTGAATGGGTAAGACAGTTTAAGACAGTTTGGAATATGTCACTGCAGTGTTCTTTTAATCCTCATGATCTGCTCAAAGATGTCATCTTAAATGGAAATGTTAAGGTTCATATTAAGCCTGCTTCAACAAAGAACGGATTGCCTATTCACGTTGTGGCATGCTGGCAGCCCCATGTAACCATTAACAGCTATATGTTAAGGTCAAACTGTTGACCTTCATCTGCCTTCAACAATGTGTGATGAAGTTTCCTTTCAACAGCATTGCTAAAAGACTTGTTATATCTTGTAGACAAGACTCCTTGAAAGTCTGTGGGGAATGTAATGTATTGTAGAAACAATCCTATGGAAGGCTGAGGAGGAAAATAATTTAATGTAAAGGGAAAAATCATATGGAGAAGTTATAAATCATGTCCTGTAAAAGTGATCCCATAAAAATTCAGAGACTAATATATTTTTGTACTCTTCATGGCGTGATATAGTACCATAACCTTTTTCTGTATCACCCTTGTTTTTGTTGACCCAGATGAAAGAAAAAGAAAGAGTAATTTCCAATTATGTCCCAAAGAGTAAAAAATTGCTTCCTGTCTAAGTGATTATCTCCCTAGATCCACATATTCTCTCCTCTGTCCTTGCAGTAGAAAATCCCTGGCTTTCCTTTAGTATTGAATATTATTGTATCAAATTAATGGCAAATTACTGAAGAAAACCAACTGTACCATAAGGGATAAATACAATTCTCGTTATGTTAAATGGAGCTTTTAACCACTTGAATACTAGAGTGGTCTTGGACACATTTCTAAACAGCATTGAAGAGCTTAACATTCAAAGGGATAAAAGCTAATTTAACTTAATGGGAATTTGGGAAATGTGAGTCTTCTATTCTGCAGCTGATTTGCTTCAGAAATGCTTCAGTGCTTCTTAATTAATGAGCCTAAGAGTGTTTACTTCAAAAGATCAATCATTAGGGTTATATATTGTCAAGACTTACTCCCCCATCAGGGGGTGTCTCAATGAGGCTGATGTGCTAAGGGCATTGGGGTGAATGAACAAAGCAAATTAAGAGCTAAATCAAGTACAGCAATTGATTTTCATGCCCTAACTTCGGACCTACCTGTGTCAGATTTTTCTCCCCTTAACAGCACTGACACCAAGAGGAAGACAATGGAGAAGGTATTTTAGGGCATTCAGTTCCCTAGAGCTGTTTTGGACTACATTTCCCATCATCCCTAACCAGTCAACACCCCCACCAGCGCTCTACACAGTGCTAGGACTGATATAATAATCAAGGTGTATAGGAAATGGAGGAAGTGAACACTATTTCCCTGTGCATGCTATGGCTCTGGCTCTGGAGTACAGGACTTGCTAGCAATAAAGTCCTAATGATGGTGAAGATTGTCCAACCTGTACAGTATAGTCCTATAGCATTTTTAGTTGTCCTGTCTAGTGTAGTTATTTTTCTCTAGAATTTCTCCTCTTTCTCTCACTGCATGAGCCTCAATGAAACAAATAAAAGCAGCTATGGACGTAATGTGACATAAATCTGTTGTGACGGTTCAGGCCACAATTCAGAGTGTTAAACCTGGTTATCAGTTTATGCTCCCAGATCTTTCTGTGTCTCTCTGTGTCCTAACATTTACCACCGTACAGTCACCTTGAGACTCTGGTGCTCACAACTACAACTATAAAGAGACTTTACTGGAGCATAGGGAATTAATTGGAAAATAAAACAAACATAATTTGCATGAGTTTTTAACCTGTCATGTATTGTGTATTCAGCCTTCATTCTTATTATGCCTGAAGAAGAGAACAAAGTTGACCTGAAAGCTTGTATCCTAGAGTTACTCACCCAATAAAGGTATCATTTTAACTCTACCAGTATCCTGCTTTTTCTACAGCTAACATGGTACCACCTTTTACCTATTAGACAGGGAGTAGGGAAACTTAACTTCCACAATGCAATCGATAGGAGACTTGACCAACTGTACAGATACAGATTGAGATCTGTAATTCAGCCTGTATCTTTATTGTACACTATGGGACATATTTTCAAAGAAGTAGCGAAATAGCTTTTGTCATTTGTAATGACTTGTCAAAGTACAGTGTCATTGGGATAATTAATATTTTCAGAGAGTGGAGGTTGTGATCAAAGATAAGTCATTTGCCCTGACTGAAATTGTTGTATGTAACGACAAAAAAATGTCTTACTGAATGACAAAAATGTCTTAACTAATGACAAAAATGTCTTAAAAAATATCTTAACTAATGACAAAAATGTCTTTAAAACTGCCTTAAAGGGATAGTAATACTTTGTTTTAACTTTATTTTATTTTGTAGGCATTAAAAAAACATGAAGAATGATATAAGTCTAATCTCTCAAACCTTTATGGTTTATGAGATATTCACAAGCAAAGTTTCCCCCTCCCGCCCCTTTTACCTACTGTAAACAATCTCTTCTCAGATGTGGAATGCAGTCCATAGACTGGACAGATAACAGAAGGGGACACTCTTATTCCTATGAAAACAATGAAATCCCTGCCCCTCTTGACAAGCTTTTCAGGTTTTTCCCTTATCTTAATTGAAGATTGTCCCTCTCTGCAGTCTACCTGGGCACCTTCCTTCTGCTCTGGCTGAACAGTGTGACATCAGTAAAAAGGGCGGGAGGGGGACACTTTGACATTGAATTACTCTGGAACTACAACTCTGACAGAATTGCAATAACACTCTCCAAATACTATGATGATTAATTAGAGCTGTTTTTATTATGAAACATTACTATCCCTTTAACTAAAGACAAAAAATTCTCACATTCAGAACTTCACATTCCCTCCAGTTTTTTCTTAAGGTACAAATTTTGTCTTTTGTTAGACTTTTTTTGTAGTTAGTTACAACAAATTTTCTTTCCCTCTGTACAACACTGGAGAACAGTTTAGCCACGCCATTACCCCGCCCCTTTGCCCGTCAATTCTGGAGTTGTGTCGTACACAATGGACATTACTAGTTTTTTGTTGTATACTCTATAGAAAATATGTCGTTCATGCATACAATTACTTATTTTTATCTTTCATAAGACATTTTTTTGTCTTTATCCCTTTGAACATACGGCCCTTAGTGTGAATGTGTGTTTTAAAGTTTACAAGATTTTAGGGTGAGTTTTACTGTTTGTTGAAATTTTTGTGACTCAGTCTATATCTGTAATGTACACTGTTTGTGTCACTTCTTCGATACAGTGCAAGCTCTGAGGGTTTACCTTTTGGTTGTAAGTTCTGTAGGCCATAACAATTATGATCAGCCACAGAAATAAAAATGGCATATTGGATGCACTAAACGCTATACTTCTGGTGGCATTCTTGTAGTTGTAGTGCTAATTACTTAAAGGGATAGTAATGTTTCACAAAAACAGCAGTTCCAATTAATTGTCATAGTATTTGGGCCATGGAGAGTGTTATTTCGATACTGTCAGAGTTGTAGTTCAAGAGTAATTGAATGTTAAAGTATCCTCTCCCGCCCCTTTTACCTAGTGTAAGCCACAACCCCTCAGATGTGGAATCTAGTAACTTCTTACTATGAGCATAAGGAAAACCCTGCCCCCTTTTTCAGTTTTTTCCTTATGCTCACTGATGATTGTCCCTCTCTACGATCCATCCAGACAGTCTTGCTGCTCTGAGGTGAGCAGTGTTACATCAGTAAAAGGAGCCGGAGGGGGATACTTCAATTATTCCTGAACTACAACTCTGAAAGTATTGAAATAACACTCTCCATGGCCCAGAAACTATGAATATTAATTGGAGCTGCTTTTACTGAGAAACATTACTATCCCTTTTAAGACAAAATGTGAGCGGGATGAATCCGTACATAAGTTCCTCAATAGAGACTTAGTATATTTCACAATGACAAAGGTTGAACTTAAGACAACAACCACAGCAGTCCAAACGTGAAGGGTGGGAGTGCTATGGACAGTTGCCAGGCATGCAGGTAATTCTGCAATCAGAGTTCTGCAGAGAAAGCTGAAGGAGGTATTCACCAGGGACCCATCAGCATACCTGGGAACTCTCCGGATTTGCCCCGGAGACTCCGGTTCTGACAGAACTTTACCGGGGCAGAGGCTGATTCCTCCGGATGTGGAGAGTTTCTATTGAAACTCTGCCACATCCGCTTTTTCTCCCGCTGATCCTCAGTCCCCAGCCTTCTGTGTGACACCTTTAACCCTCTGAGTGCCAGAGTGGTACGGAATGCATTGCTTTGCAATGCATTCCGTACCACTCTGGCACTCAAAGGGTTAAGTCCCCCCTCACTCGCGGCAAGCCACGCCCCTTTTTGACGCGATTAGCGTCATTTTTGTCACCCCCTGGTGAACAGAGGACTACCCTCCGGGTAGCCCTCAACTGGAAGTTCCCAGGTATGCCCATCAGGAATCTAGTACTGTTACTGCTCAAAATGGAGCTTTCATTGTGTGCAAGTTACAACATCAATGAGGCTCATGTACTAAGAAAAAATTTGTTGCAATTTTGGAGCAAACCTATTGCCCCAAAGAGGACAAATAAAAAAAAATATCCAGTTTCCCATTGATTTAAAAGGAGTATTTAACTCAACTGTTAGAAAGGTCTCCTACACTTTGTAAAATTATGTGTAGGAGGCTTCTCTAGCATTCTAGGAGGTTAACCCTTTGAATGCCAGAAGGGTACACAAAGCATTCCAAAGCAATTCATTGTGAACTCGTCTAGCCCGTAAAGAGTTAAAGCTCAATTTGATCGAATGAGGATGTTTATTTGTTAAAGGGATAGTAATACTTTGTTTTATCTTTATTTATTTTGTATGCATTAACCCTTTGAGTGCCAGAGGGGTACGGAGTGCATTGCTTTGCAATGCATTCCGTACCCCTCTGGCACTCAAAGTGCTAAAAAAACATGAAGAACGATGTAAGTCTTATTTCTCAAAGCTTTATGGTTTGAGAGATATTCACAAGCAAAGTTTCCCCTCCCGCCCCTTTTACCTAGTGTAAGCTATCTCTTCTCAGATGTGGAATGCAGTCTATAGACCAGACAGATAACAGCAGGGGACAATCTTCTTCCTATGAGAACAAAAAGCCCTGCCCCCCTTGACAAGTTTTTCAGGTTTTTCCCTTATCTTAATTGAAGATTGTCCCTCTCTGCAGTCTACCTGGGCACCTCCCTTCAAATCTGGCTGAGCAGTGTTACATCAGTAAAAGGGGCGGGAGGGGGACACTTTGTCATTGAATTACTCTTGAACTACAGGTCTGACAGAATTAAAATAACTCATAGGTTTATTTGTTACCTGTGGAGCAGCAAGGGGAGGCATCATTTTACAATCTATATAACTAGCATCTAACCCAACCAAGGGACCTGGATACCTTATGCCAGTGACGTGAACAGGTTTGCTGATAACGCTCTCTTTACTTTCCAAAACTTCACCAGGCAATGAAAAGATGCCAGCTCTTGGGTTTTGCATTTGGGTTCAGGACTGCTGGGGCTTTATATCCACCAGTGGCCATCACTTAATGTAGGTCCAGAGACTGATTATCCCTGTTGTATAGTTGTACAGGCAGACCCTCCCATAGCAGAGTGACGTAAGGACACAGTAAACTGTGGCTTAAGGTGATGCACAGTAAGAATCTAAGGGATATTGAGTCTTTAACTTGAACCACTGAAAAGAACTGAGTTGAGTGTCCTTACACGTTCGGTTGTCAGACTCAGATGGAAGCTATGGGACATGGAGTCTCTCCCTTTCACTAAAGAATGACATCCAAACACAGACAGAAGGTTCTGTAGGACATGTACATGTTGGACATATTCAAGGGGAAGCTATAAATTATACAAGCATACAATAAGAACTCTGTAGCATAAGGGGTTAAGATAGAACAATGTTAATGAAAAGGAGCTCTGCTCTGAGACAAAAGAAAGAGGGAGTCTATGTGTTTTTTTGGTATATGTGTGATGTGGTAAAAAGGAAATTATCTTTTTCACTGTACTAGGTTGGGAGCTGAATGAGAAACCTATGAGACCTGCATGTGACCCCAGGGCCACCTATTGCCCACCACTACTCTTCAAAGCAGATACTTTAGAAATTGACTCAATGCAGAATTGTTATTTAGAACTTGATAGATATTGAATCTTGTCTATATTTCAACCTGATCAACTATTTTGCAGTGCAGTAGAACTAGCATTATGTCTACTTAGCTATGGATTGGCTTGAGCAAAAGTACCTGTTGTACAGCTGGACTCCTGGTAGTTTGCTTATTAATCCTATGGAAGAATTTTATTCAGATGTTGATATCTTTTAAATGTTAAAGGGATAGTAATACTTAAGATGTAAAAAAACATTTGTTGTAGGGTTTATCCCCCTGAGTAAAACAAGGGTACTTCCACTGCTGAAAGATATTTTATTAAAAAAATTATAACATCTCAAACCTGAATTTTTTAGGTGCAATATCACAGTGGCCTGAAAATTTACAGTGGTGCTGTTGCTACACCATCCTATGGACAGCTCTGGTCTGTAGAACATAAATCTCCATAGGATAGTGTAGCAACAGCTCCACTGTAAATTTTCAGGCCACTGTGATATTGCACCTAAAAAATTCAGGTTTGAGCTGTTTTTTTTTTTTTTTTTTTATATTTATTCTTTTTATTGAAGAATAAGAAGCATAAAATGACATTACATAGGCACAGATCATGTAAACATCACAGAAAAAAACCAATGAATATACAAATATCAGATATCAGGAGAAAACAAAACAAAATAGCTGGTACATTGCATGTATAGCAACAATCAAAGAAAAAAAAAAAAGATTCCTCCAGCACAAAAAATAGAAAAACATAATACCAATATTTCACAAATGTGTAGTTCCATAACCTTGCTGTAGAAGATGCACATTGATAATTCTCGAAGACTCTAAAATAATAAAATAACAGATAGGAGAGTAAAGAAAAGGAAAGAAAAACCAAATAAACAGGAAAAGATCCAACAAAGGGGGGAGATATAGAAGGAAGAAAAGAATAAAGGAATCAAGGTGAGGCACAAGCGGGGCACCGCAGTCCTCAAGCTCTAGGACAAGCTCAAAGGAGGATCCAAGAAAACACTCCAAGACGAGTATCTCTCTCGGAAGGAGGCAAAGCGTCCCATGGAGCAGAAATGTAAACGTTCCATCTCCAAAATAGTACCGAGCTTTATTTTCCAGTCCTGAATAGAGGGCGGAATGGTGGAGCGCCATAATTTCGGGATGCAAGCCCGTGCTGCTGTGGTCAGCAAATGCCAATAATGCACAGCTGCAGAGGAGGCAGGCTTCCCTGCCGCATCGAGTGGAACCCTCTGAAAGATGCCCAACAAAAGAACCTCTGGGGTACACGGAGTCATCACACCGGACAGTTGCTGCAAACAAGCATGAATTTCCAACCAGTAAGGTCTAATTAACCCACAAGACCACCAAAGATGTAACAGTGTTCCCTCATCACTCCCACATCTCCAACAGCTATCCAAATGACCCCTCCCAAACCCCGCCAACCGTCGAGGCGAGCGATACCAGCGCGTCATGATTTTGTAGTTTGTCTCCCTGAGGGGGACACAAGGAATGTACCTCCTGTTCCGACTGCACGCTGCATGCCACTGTGAGCTGGATATGTCCAAATTCAAATCCTTTCCCCAGGCCACCCAGTGAGGGTTGGGGTCACCAGAGATAGAAGAACATAAAAGATCATACAATTTAGAAAGGCCCCTCCTCACAGTTCGTTTGTTACAAATCATAGCTTCAAACTGGGAAAGTGACCGAGGATGATACTGAGATAGGTCAGAGGACATCAACAGATGTCTAACCTGTAAATACCTCCAGTACTCCGACCGTGGCAAACCATATGAGGTACACAAAGAATCAAAGGAGGGAAATTGCGAACTAGGTAGCAACTGCGCCAGATCAGTGAGACCCAGATCGGACCAGGCTCCAAATGCCCTGCCACTCAACCCTGGAGGGAAGTCAGGGTTCCCCACTATAGCGTACAAGGGTGAAGGAGGATCAGAAAGTCTGTATTGCATTCTGCACCGACCCCAGACAGCCAGAACGGTGCGAACTATCAAGTTCGTACCAAGTGCAGGGGGGATAGACCCCCGAGAAGACCATAATAGCTGTAAAAAATCCACATGAGGTGCAAGCTGCCGAAGCAGGCAGACCCAGGGTCGCGGGTGTGACCGTCCGCATAACTCTACCAAAGCCGAGAGCACAGTAGAATGCCAATAAATCCGTACACAGGGAAGCCCCAATCCACCCCGATCCCAACGTCTAGACAGTATCTTTGACCCCACACGGGGTCGCTTATATTTCCAGATGAACCCGTTCAAAATCCGCTGGAGACGACGCAGCTGTGACTCCGAGACATGTAAAGGAAGAGATCTAAACACATACAATAACTTTGGCAGTAGTACCATTTTCACTAGGTTTACCCTTCCTATCCAAGAGAGAAAAATCGTATCCCAAGAAGAAAGCAGAGCTCGAAAGCCCGATTCAATTCTAGTCAGATTGGTGCTCACAATATCCCCCACAGAAGGTGTTAGGGTGATCCCTAGGTACTCAATCTGCTTATCGTTCCACTGAAATGGGAGAGAAGTTTGTATAGCGCTCCTGGCACTAACATCCAGATTAAGAGGCAAAATCTCAGATTTCCCATAATTTATACGCAAGCCAGACATTAGACCATATGATGTAAGAAGAGACATCAAGTGGGTCAACGACTTCTCAGGAGAAGATAGAAAAACCAACATATCATCTGCAAAACACGCCAGAGAGTATTCCCCTCCCGCAAAGGGGATCCCAGTGATATCAGGATGTTTCCGTATGGCAGCCAAAAGAGGCTCAAGAGTAAGAACAAAAAGTAGTGGAGACAGAGGGCACCCCTGACGCGTTCCATTATGAATCCGAAAAGAAGGAGACAATACCCCATTCACCGCAATTTTCGCGGTAGGATTACAGTAGAGAGACAAAACTGCATGTAAAAATCTAGGGCCCAAACCAACCCACCTGAGTACTGCCCGCATATAGTCCCAGTCCACCCGGTCGAAAGCCTTCTCCGCATCCAACGAGAGTAGCACGGCCGGTATGGACTGGGACATGGCTGCCTGTATCAGAGTCACTGCACGGATGACATTGTCTCTCGTTTCCCTACCCGATACAAAGCCAGACTGATCTGAGGTTACAATAGACGGCAGGAAAGGCTGTAGTCTGGATGCAAGTACTTTGGCATATAACTTAACATCATTATTAAGTAGAGAGATCGGTCTATAGCTCCCACATAACTCCAGATCTTTGCCTTGCTTCGGCAATACCGTGATGTGGGCCGCAAGAGCATGACACGGCCAACTCCCCCCCGACATTATATGGTTGAAAAGGGATTGAAGGTGCGGAAGTAAAACATCGGAAAACACAGCATAATATTTAGCTGAGAAGCCATCAGGGCCCGGACTCTTCCCCAGTGGTGTAGATCGCAAAGCCCTGAAGACCTCTTCAAGGGTCACCGGAGTCTCCAAACCAGCAACCGCATCCTCTGACAATTTAGGAATATTGGCGGAAGCCAAAAAATCCTGCATCCCAGTAGATGGTGATGGTGGTGTGGAAAGTCCTTCCTCCCCCCTCAAGTTATATAAGTGATGATAAAAGCTGCGAAAAGCCTCTGCAATACCTTCGTATGTGTGCACTGTCTCACCACTGTGCAAACGGATGCCATGGACATGTGTAGCTGCCCTATCCTTCTGAATCATCCGACTCAATGTTTTCCCGCATCTGTCACCATGTAAGTAATGCTGATATTTGACCCACATGTGAGATTTGACAGAGCGGGCCTTCATCAACGTAGCAAACTCAGAACGCTTGGCAGTAAGGGAGGCCAACGTCGCCGGAGATGCCCGAGCTTTATGTGCCTCCTCCAAGGTCGCTATGGATCTCAAAAGAGTATCCATCTCCCTCTGTTGCTTCTTCCGTTTCCAACTGCCAGCAGAGATAAGTATTCCACGTGCAAAACATTTGTGTGCCTCCCACACTGATGGAATCTGAACCTCTGGTGTATAATTCCTTATGAAATAATCCCGAAGGTCTCCCTCCAGCCGATCCCTGAGTGCAGCGTCTTCCAGCAGAGATTCGTTAAGTCTCCAACCCAAGGATCGACTCGGAATATCCGCCATCCGAAGCGTCAAGGAGATTGGAGCATGGTCAGAGATCGTAATGTTACCAATGTCGGACTTGACCACCAAGGATAAGTGATACTGACTCAAGAACCAATAGTCCAGTCTTGAATAGGACAAATGTGGGTGGGAAAAGAAAGAATAATCCCTCAAGGTAGGGTGTGACAATCGCCATACATCAACAGCCAACAAGTCCCGGAATAGGGCCGCTATGTGATTCTGTGGACTGATGTTCCGTGCCCGATTCGGGTGTGAACAGTCCATAAGAGGATCCATAGCTACATTAAAGTCCCCACCACAAACCAGCACTCCTTCTTGAAAGTCACCCAATCTCTGGCATACCGTCTTAAAGAAAGATAATTGCCCAGAATTGGGAGCGTAAATATTGGCGAAAGTGATCTGCGCAGTCACTATTTTACCTTTCAAAAATAGAAATCTGCCCTGCACATCAGCCAATACTCCCGTGCATACCCACGGCACAGAACGACCAATGAGGATAGCCACTCCCCTCTTTTTTTCATTGAAAGATGCACTCCAAACAGCAGGAAAGTGTCTCGTACTCAATTTAGGGTGAGCATCCCGAACTAAATGCGTCTACTGTAAAAAACACACATCCGCCTGCATACGTACCAGTTCTCTCAACACCATGGAACGCTTTTCAGGACTGTTATAGCCCTTGACATTGTAGGAAATGAGATTAAGATTAGGCAAAGGCATGGCTAGTGCCAAAGATATCCAACTCTTATCCCAGAAAACACACAGATGCCCCGAGAGTGCCCCACAGAGAATGAAAGAGATAGAGGGGAAAGAAAAAAGGAAAAGGGGGAGAAAAGCTCAGAGAGAAATGAAAATAAAAAAAAAAAAATAAAAAAAATAGAGAGCGAGAATAATTCCGCAGTGTAGACCCTCAGACCCGAATAGAGCCTAGGGGCACAACACTCCAACAGCGGAAGAGGTAAGCAACCCGATTTTAAGTCGAGTTAAATTGTTAGTTAGATGGATTAGAGCGATCAGATAAATCAAATCACTAAGTAATATAATAAAACAGTGCTACATGCATTGGGCCTATAAACAATGTCAATATAAATACCCAAAGAAAACATATGGGTGTCTCTACAATCAAAATCTGAACAGCATATCCCCATCAGTCTCCCCATGTACTCCCCTCTAAAGCAGGACTCCACTTCCAAATCGTGCCCCAAACCACAGGAAGCCAGTAAATTACCACAGCATTCAGGCCTCCAGTCACTCCCACACACCGCACACACTCTCCTAACAGACATACTCTTACATTCAGGCCTAACAGTCACTCTCACACACCGCACACACTCTCCCAACAGACATACTCTTACACAACCTAGGATTCCCAAACATTCCCAACTCCACTCCAGCCACTCATTGAAAGCCATAAACAAATCTATTGAGTGAGCCCAGGAGCCCCCCACCACCCATGCCCTTAAACATATCCTAACCCCCCAAAACCCCAACATTGCAATGGCATTATCTCGAAACAAATAAAATATATCTAGCATTAAAGGCCAAAGGAGGCCAAAACAAACTTGTAGAAAACAAAAAACAGAAGACATTAAACAAAACCTCTTATAGCAGGCAAAAGTTCTTAAGTAATCCCATAGAAACAACCTTGCACCGGACAGGAGGTGAGCATCTGCATTCCCATCGCAAGGTAGGAGAAGCTGGAACATCCAAAAGGTCCCTGTTGTGACAAAAGCAGTCTGCCTTACTTGAGGTAGCAACAGTTCCAGAAGAGAAGTCTAATGTCCATTATTGAATTACCGGCGACAGTAGGAGGAAAGCAGCCCCACACCCAGTCACAAGGTAGGAGAGACTGGAACATCCAAAGGTCCCTGTAGTGGCAAGGCAGACTGTCTGGATGGAAGTATCAACATTTCAATAGGAGAAGACCAATATCCCTCATTGAATCACCTGTGGCGGTGTGGAAGTTGCCCAGTCGGCCTCTCCGCCGGTCATCCGCTGCCTTTTCTCCCTCCTCGCTTTTGGTATCGCCATGGCCCATTGTATGCGATAGCGTTGATTAGGGGCCAGATTCTGCGAGGGGGCCAGAAGCGGCGGGTCAACAATCTCTGGAGTCGGGATCTGGAGCATTTGACAGAAATCAGAAATTTCCTCCGGGTCTCTTAGAGTCGCAGACCGATTCTGATGTTGAGCATACAGATGAAAGGGGAAACCCCACTTATATTTTATATCCAACTTGCGGAGGTGCGTAGTGAGTGGGCGCAACATGCGCCTGGAGTATAGGGTATGAGGTGAAAGGTCCTGAAAGAGCTGAACTTCCAATCCAGCATATTTGACCGAATCCTTATCCCGACAGGCTTGCATTATAGCCTCCTTATCCTTAAAATAATGTAAACGACAGATAATATCTCTCGGCTTGTCATCCTGGCTTCCCCTGGGCCGCAAGGCCCTGTGCGCTCTATCAATCATTAACGGAGCAGGGTCGGTGCGCTGAAGAATGTCTGCAAATAATGATTGTAAGAATTGTGGTAAGTCCTTCATCGGGGTAGATTCGGGGACATTCCGGATCCTCAAATTGTTTCTGCGGCCTCTGTTGTCTAAGTCGTCGAGCTTCCACTGCAAAGCCAACAGGGTATCTTGTTGGGTCATTTGTTGCTGTTCTAAGTTGGCCAATTGCGTTGCAAAGCCAGCAGAAGTTTCTTCCACAATCCCTACCCGTGATGACAGAGTCTGCAGATCTTTTCTGAGATCAGACAACTCGGTATGTAGCGCCATTTTTATCTCCCCAGCCAGCAATCTCAAGTCTTCCTTCGTAGAAAGATTAGCCAGTATGTCGTGAGATACATGCGGCCCGTCCACAGTGTCAGAAACAGGGGATTCAGGAGACAGCGGATGAGGGGTCGAGGTGAGTTCCGCATCTTCTATAACGGTATCCGAGGAGTCCGGCATCTGTGCGGCTGCCTCCGGTGCTCGGCGGGAAGTCTTGCTCAGATATGGCGTCAACAAGCCAGTTCGTCTCACAACCGCCTTTGTAGTCGACGATCGCCGCCGGTTAGGCATGGGGAGGGAAAGCAGGTATCCACCCACCACTAAACAATACTATTTAGCTAAAGAAAAATGGGTATTCTTATCATTAAAGCCACTTCGGCCCGGGAGCAAAGCGTCTATGCGTCCATCTCGATCTGCGGTCAGGACACGCCCCCCAAGCTGTTATAATTTTTTAATAAAATATCTCTCAGCAGTGGGAGTACCCTTGTTTTACTCAGGGGGATAAACCCTACAACATATATTTTTTTTACATTTTAAGTATTACTATCCCTTTAAGATGTTCATGAACAGGTTTCTTAAAGTAGGGGGTAAACTACTGTACTTGTAATGCCCTTACCCATAACAATGCATGAGGGTGTCAAGTGCATTGCTTTGGATTGTACTGGGCCCTCGTTCTCCCACACGTAAAGTAGCAATTAACTGTTTTACATGAAACTACAATTTCTTTTGCACGTGGCCAGTTGGTACTGTTTCTTTCACTTACAATGGAAAGCTGTAATCTGTGACACTTTAAAGGTTTTAGGAAATCTCATCATAAGCTTTGCATTGTGTTGTGCATGCCTCTAGTCCTGGGATTTGCAATGCATTGGTGGTTTTTGAGCTGGATAGGCATCGCACAGCCGCAGGGCCTATTTAATCCACTGATGGTCTCTATGTAAAATATAAAGTAGCGGGAACCCTTCAATTCTTGGATGCTAGGAAGGTCTCAAACTCTTTGCTTCACAATTCATTAGAGATGTTTTCAGCATCCAAAAGATTAAATAATAACTACACCTGTTTCCCCTTCTACTAAAAATGAGTACTCAGATGTAAAGGCTTAACACTTGAACTTATAATACATCAGATTTATAGAATATTAAGATCACATCTGGGTTAACACAATACAAAGTACAGAGGTGTCCAGGCTTTTTCAGGCATGGGTCACATGATCTGAAAGCCATAAGTGTGTGGGTTGCATAAAGTTTTTATTGATAACAATGGGGAATTTTAGCCTGTCAGCTACTCAAAATTTTGATTATTTCAGGTCAGTGACAATGCTGATATTTAAAGGGATAGTAATACTTAAAATGTAAAAAAGAAATATGTTGTAGGGTTTATCCCCCTGAGTAAAGCAAGAGTACTCCCACTGCTGAAAGGCGTTTCATTCAAAAGTTATTAATTTTCAAAGTTGAATTTTTTTAGGTGCAATATCACAGTGGCCTGAAATTGTACAGTGGTGCTGTTGCTACACCATCCTATGGAGATTTATGGTCCCAGGACCAGAGCTGTCCATTGGATCGTGTAGCAACAGCGCCACTGTAAAATATCAGGCCACTGTGATATTGCACCTAAAAAATTAAACTTTGAAAATTAATAACTTTTGAATGAACACCTTTCAGCAGTGGGAGTACTCTTGTTTTACTCAGGGGGATAAACCCTACAACATATTTTTTTTTACATTTTAAGTTTTATTATCCCTTTAACAGACATATGTTCTTTAATTGTACAGTACTGGCTGGCAGGGGATTAGGTCTCACTGAACTACTAGTTCATGCATGTTAATTAATTAGGTATAAAAAAATAGTTTTTAAAAAAACTTAGGCAGGCCTCACCCTGGAGTCAGGCGTTCTGCATTTGGCCCAAAGCTGCATGTTGGTCGCCCATAGCTTATACTCAATGCATCTTGAGAAAATAATGAGTTTGCAGTACAATCCGAATACAATGCTGAGTTTTCCACTTGGCTTCTCACACTGAATTAAACATATTGGGCCAGCCAGATCACAACAGAAAGAGAGGTACAGAGGGATCCAAACTGATTTATGAGAATTGAAGTCTCTTGCTTGGGAGCTCCTCCTTTCATGGGCCCTGTGAAGCTGCCCACTTTGTTAAATCAGTCCTGCACAGCCATGAGCAAAACACTTTCTTTGTCGTCTAATACAGATTACTGGTAACTTTGGCTAAGCGATCAGCCCCTTTAAGTAGGCATGAACAATTCTGAGAAGTGACTGCTGGGTGGAACATACCTCCTCTCCTTAGCTTGCAGCTAGCTAATCCCCTTCCAGTATGATTTGTTCCTTGGTCAAGACACAGGGCAAGAGAACAGTTCTTATATAGTTTTCGTTTTTTCTTTTAGATATGGGATACCACCATTAGGCGGATTACCGTCACTGACAATTCCCATCACCCAAATGTGAATAGCTCAGGTGCTTTTGTGAACCTAAGCCCTGGGGGGAAAATCTTGGCTGCAAGTTCTTTCCCCAGGAGTTGCCCACTGAGGCTTCTTTTTGATGTATGGTAATCTGAAGACAGAAGATCTGCTGAAAAAGGTGAGCACCCTTGAGTGCTGAGGTCCACATGCCCCATGCTTCCCCTCCGCACAGGGGTCTCATTTGGAGTTCCTCTTACATACTCATGCACTCATTGGGTTTATCTGTATGTCTGTGGGGTGTTTGGGGCAAGTTTCTTTGGTAACTTAACCCTTTTGCTGCTGGTTAGCATCTTTTAGGGACATTGTGGACATTTTCCCTACTGGGAAAAGTGTTTATTGGGTCTGCTGACTTGTTCTAGTGGGCTTTTGAGTGGTTTTACATTTTGGTATTCACCTTGTTAACTTTAAAGCGCGCGTTTACCGCATAGACGCCATTGCTCCATTCACTTCTATAGGACTTTACAGTTTGGGACATATCTCTGCAACCGCTCCACGTAGCGAGGTCAGAGTTGGCTCATTTGGTTGGTCTGCCCTTGCTCTGTTATCTGGTCAAAGTTCTGGGCATGTTGAGGGGCTCAGGGGGCTTCGGCCACTGTTGGGGTACTTTTTTCAGTGAAACTACAATTCCCATGAGCGCTTGCTTCGTGCGCTCTTTTCTGATTGGCTCCTGCCACGGCAGCCTTCGTTGATCGACTATCCTACGCAGGGCTTGGACTCTCCTTCTCTCTTCAGCTGTTTAACCCTTCACCTACCAGAATAGTCTAATTTAGAGTTTCTGGGGTGATTTTATTTATCATACACACTATTTTGTGGGTTTTTCTGATACCTTGACCATTTGACTCTGTGAGAATGTCTATTCTGTTAGACCTTGGGACTAGGCCTAAGACTAAGGATACTGGGGCGTCTGTGTCCCCCATTGCTCACTGCTCCTCATGTCACTCAGGGTTACCTAGAGAATACCTAGGTCATGTTTGCCCAGCATGTGCTGCTGCCCCTGAATCCACTGCAGGGACCTCCAGCCATGCACTAGAGCCAGTTTGGATGCAAGAGTTTAAGGCTACTACCAGGGACCTCCGATCAACCATACAACTCCTTCCATCCTCCTACCAGGGGGTCTTCCACTTGTGGCAGGCCCCCACCCCTATAAGATCTTCCCTGCCAAAACCGCCGAGTGCACCTGATGTGTCTGATTCCTCTGAGGAGGAATTATTGGTGGACTCTGATGATGAAGACTTCTCTGCTCTCCCTTCCTCTCAGTTTTTTGGGGATCCCTTTGAGGCTGATCCTGACCCTTTGGCTGAGGGCCTGATCAGGGCTGTGTTAAACACCCTGAACATTCCCTTGGTGCAGGGGGTTTCTTCTGATCCCTCCGATGTGTTTCAGGAGCCTGTTAGGCCCCATACTTGTTTTCCACCTAACCCCACCCTTGACTGCTTGGTGTCTGAGGAATGGAAGTTTCCAGACAGGAAACTGTCTGTCTCTAGGAAATTTGCTAAGCTTTATTCATTTTCTGAAGCTGCTCTAGCTCAGTGGGTTCATCCTCCCAAAGTGGATGCCCCTGTCTCCAGGCTTCCTAAGTCCACTGCCTTGCCTGTGGCTGATGCATCTGCTCTGAAAGACTGGACTGACAAGAAGCTTGAGTCTGCTTTCAAGGCTGTTTTTGTGACGGCTGGTTCTGCCCTGCACCCCGCTTTTGCTGCGGTGTGGGTGAATAGAGCTGTGACTGTTTGGACTGAACAGCTCACTTCAGCTGTCCGTCAGGGGGCTCCTACTGCTGACATGTTGCGGCTTCTTGCCAACATCTCTGAGGCTCAGCATTATGTTTCTGCTGCCCTGTTTGACACTGTGCGTATGGTAGCCAGGGTGTCAACTATGTCTGTGGTAGCCAGACGTGCTCTTTGGCTCAAGATCTGGTCTGCTGACATGGCCTCCAAGAGGTCTCTCCTGTCCTTGCCCTTTCAGGGTACCTCACTGTTTGGGCCTGATCTCAAGAATCTGATCAGTGAAGCCACTGGAGGGAAGAGTACTCACCTGCCAGTGGTCCAGAGGAAGAAGACGCCTGTCAAAAGTAATTGGCTTTTTTGTCCCTTTCAGGCTGACTTGCGCCAGGCAACCCAGGAGGTGCCTCAGGCTCCGCGCTCCTCATCCAAGCCTAAGCAGCAATGGAGGCCCAAGTCCTCCACTAAGCCCAAGGCTTCCAAACCTTCTTCTGCATGACTCGCAGAATCCGGGTTCCCACCGGCAGGTAGGTGGCCGCTTACACCACCTTTCAGCTTGGGAGGCCTCTGTGGTGGACCCGTGGGTTTTGCAAGTGGTGGCTACAGGGTACAGGATCCCCTTCACCTCCCTTCCTCCTTCTCAGACGTTCTCTTCTCACTCTCCTCTGGGAGCAGAAAAGCTCCGCCTTTTTGAGGGAGCCATTCCAGCCCTTCTGGACAAGGCGGTCTTGGAACCTGTTCCTCCTCAGGAACGGGGGTTGGGGAACTACTACAACCTCTTTGTGGTTTCCAAGAAGGATGGCGGATGCCATCCCATTTTGGATTTGAACGATCTCAACTCCTTTGTGGTCAGGTGCCGTTATCGCCAGGATTCACTACGCACAGTGATCCCTGCCATATCCCCTGGGGAATTTCTGGCCTCGCTGGATCTTCAGGATGCTTATCTGCACATCCCCATTCATCCAGAGAGTCAGCAATATCTTTGCTTTGCCTGCAACCGAGGGCATTTCCAGTTTTCAGCCCTCCCCTTTGGCCTGACCACGGCTCCTCAAATCTTCAACAAAGTCCTGGGAGAATTGATTTCCATCCTCAATCGGGATGGCATCAGAGTTACCCCATACATGGATGATCTCCTTCTGAAGGCATCTTCTCCAGAACTCCTTCATCAACAGGTGCAGGATTGCATTCATGCTCTGTCCCGTCACGGGAGGATCATCAATCTGGACAAGTCAGATCTTGTTCCTTCACAGAGGATGGTCTTTCTTGGCCTCCTTTTTGACACCTAGAGAGGGATGGTGTTTCTCACAGACGGAATGGCTCATCAGATAGCACTGAAGATCCAAGCTGTCCTGTCTCCGGATCCGGTTCCAGCCAAGAAGTTGTCATCCCTGGTGGGGAAGTTCATTTCCACCATAGAGGCGGTTCTGTTTGCCATGGCTCATACCAGGGAACTTCAGAGGTTTCTAATTCTGGCATGCAGGGGTCGACTGGATCTCCTGGAGAGGTCTCTATCTCTTCCTCTTCACGTGGAGCCGAGCCTCTCATGGTGGCTCAACCTGAACAATCTCTTGAAAGGCAGGCCCTTCATGGTGCCATTCTGGACAACAGTGATGACAGATGCCAGCCTCACCAAAGGGGGAGCGGTCCTGGAGCACTTGAATGCTTCTGGATCTCTCAGTGGTGGAACCTCTTCGGCTTCCCTCCCGTCCGGATCTTCTTCTACTGGGTTACCCATAGAAGGAGGATGTTCATCGTCTGGCTTTGATGGCATGGAGATTGAATCCTCAATTTTGAAGAAGAAGGGACTTTCTTCTGGTGTGGTGGTTACTATGCTTAGTGCCCGTAAGCCGGTTTCTCCTAAGTCCTACTATCGAGTTTGGGCTACCTTCCTATCTTGGTGTGCTGATAGGGACCTGTCTCAGGATTTTGACCTTCCTCCAGTTTGGTGTGGATAAGGATCTCAGTCTGAGTTCTCTTGAGGTTCAGACTTCTGCTATTTCTGTTTTCTTTCAGAGGAGCCTTGCTTTTCTTCCTGATGTGATGTCAAAGTTTTCTTCCAAGGCATTGCTCATACCCATCCTGTGTTTAAGTCTCTCGCTCCTCAGTGGGACCTTAACTTAGTTTAGGGCGTCCTTCAATGCCCTCCCTTTGAGTCACTGGCCACTATTCCTCTTCGTCTGCTGACATGGAAGATGGCTTTCCTCTTGGCAGTTGATTCTGTTCGCCATGTTGCGGAGCTGCATGCCCTGTCTTGTAGGCCACCCTTCTTGGTGTTTCACAAGGACAAGGTGGTGCTTCGGACTTTGCAGGAGTTTCTCCCAAAGGTGGTGTCTGAGTTCCACATTAATCAGGAGATTGCAGTTCCTTCCTTCTGCCCTTGCCCTACCTCTGACAAGGAGAAGGATCTTCTCCTGTTGGATGTTGTGCATTGTCTCAAGTTTTGTGTGCATCACACTGAGCCACTGAGGCAGTCTGACACTCTTTTTTGTCATTCCTGAGGGCCCTGGGGCAGGGAAGCCTGTTTCCAAGGTAATCATTGCTTGTTGGATCAAGTCCACTATTCGTAAGGCTTACGAACTTGGGAAGAAGCCTGTTCCCTTTCGGGTCACTTCTTATTCTACGAGGTCTATTGGGGCATCTTGGACCTACAAAAATCAGGCCTCTGCTGATCAGTTGTGCAAGGTGGTCACTTGGTCGTCTATGCATAGCTTTTCCAAACATTATCATGTGGATGTGGTAGCATCAGTTGATGCCACTTTTGCGAGGAAGATCCTGGAGGCAGGATCTTCTTTGTACTCTTTCACTTATGAGCCCTGTTGGCTCTAGTTCAGTGTGCTGTGTAACAGTTCCTGGGGTCTGTTTTTAACCCTGTTCAGTGTCCGTTGACACTTTGCGGTTATTGTTGAGCTATTCATGATCTGTTGGTGCGTTGGTGCTCTGGTGACTATGGGGGCCTTCGCCTGGTCCTTGCCTTTCTTCCCGCCCTGGGGAACTTAATGGTTGGACATCAAAAAGTTACCAGTAACCTGTATTGGACGACAGAGAAAAGAGGATTTTATTCTTACCTGTTAAATCCTTTTCTCTTAGTCCACACAGGTTACTGGTCTCCCACCCTGTCAATGGACCATGCTTGGCTCTCCTGTGGCAGATTGTGGGGGTTCTTCGGGGTCATGTTCACAGGAGTCTTCTTTCCTTTCCACTATCTAGTCAATAGTTAATGTCTCAAATCTTTCTGGAGCGGGTTGGCTAGCTGCAGCCAAGGAGGGAAGGTAGGCTCCACCCCCTGCAATCAATTCTAGAATTGTTCCTGCCTACTTAAAGGGGCGGACCGCCTATCCAAATTACCAGTACCCTGTGTGGACTAAGAGAAAAGGATTTAGCAGGTAAGACTAAAATCCTCTTGTTATTCACTTGCTTTATTGCAACCTTTGTGATTTTTGTTTTATTTTTTTGATAAATGACCTTATGGTGGACTAGAATTAATAGGCCCATATTTACTAAATAACCTCTACAAACTGAACATGTCTCTTTAACCCCTTAAGAACTGGGAAAATTTGACGTTGTTTTAACTTAAGGACTGGAGCAATTTTGACTTTTTTGACTATGTCTTTGTTCAACCACATTTTCTCTTTAATTCCTTTTGTACACCCACACAAATTATATACTGTTTTTTTAAGCGCAAGTAGGACTTTCTTTTGATACCACAATTATAGGAAAAAAATGAAAAAAAACCCCAACATTTTGCTTACATTTTCCTGTCAGGATTTGAATACCATTAGTTCATTACAAAAAAATACCCCTAAATATATTCATTTGCTTTTCCTGAATATAAGAGTACCCCATATGCCTAGTATTTCAATCCCTTTTTCACATTTACAAGGTAAATATTACAAGATGGACGCCATTATTTCCAACCTGTAATTTTTCAACAATTGGCATGTGAACTTCATAGCTTAGTTGACGGTGCCAGAACTAAAAATGTACCACAAAGGTATATGTTTCTGAAATCTAGACAACATAAGGGAAATAATCAGAATTTTGGAGTTTTTTATGCAGCTATTTTTCCAGAAATATTTTTCAAAATTGTGGTAATATGTTGTTTTTTTTTTGCAGTTTTCACACTTACATTTCAATATTACTGTTGATGTCAAGCAAGTGATAGTTGAAGATTTTAAAAATTACATTGATTAGTATTCAGCTCCATCTATGTACAGCAATACCCAATATGCATAGGTTTCTCAAGGTTTGGAGAAGCTATGGGACCCAAATTGGAACATGTGTGTTTCCAGTTTCACACTTTGAATTTTTATAGCTTGAGTCATTGGTGCCATGTTTCATTTGGGGCTGTGTACCAGCACTACACCTTAACATTTTCCCCCAAAAGTGTATATTTTTGAAATGTAGACACACAAGGCTTTCATTTTATGTATGGTTTCACATTTTTTACGCAGTTATTTTACCACCAATCCCTCATAAAACTTGACGTAAGTAAAAAAAATCAGCGTTTTTCACACTTCAGCTTCAATGTTGATGTGAATTTCAAGCACAGGATAGGTGAAGATTTTATAAACTGCATTGATTAGTGTTCATCTCCTTCTTCTGAATGTGGCAATGCCCCATATGCATAGGTTTGTCAGAATTTGGGGGAGCTACTGGGCCCAAATTGGAACATGCGCATTTCCAGGTTCACATTTTGAATTTTCACAGCTTGTGTCACTAGTGCCATTTCTCATTTGGGGCTGTGTAACAGTGCCCCACTCTAAGATTTCCCCCCAAAAGTATATATTTTTGTAAAGTAGACAACCCAGGCTTTCAGATTAGGTGTGTTTTCAAATTTTATACACAGCTATTTTACCACCAATCCCTCATAAAACTTGACATAAGTAAAAAACACTAAGTTTTTCACACTTAGACTTCAATGTTGATGTGAATTTCAAGCACTTGATAGGTGAAGATTTTATAAACTGCATTGATTAGTGTTTGGCTCCTTCTTCCGAATGTGGCAATGCCCCATATGTATTGGTATGTCAGGATTTGGGGGAGCTACGAGGCCCAAATTGGAACATGCGTGTTTCCAGGTTCACACTTTGAATTTTCACAGCTTGCGTCACTAGTGCCATTTCTCATTTGGGGCTGTTTAACAGTGCTCCACTCTAAGATTTCCCCCCAAAATTCTATAATTTTGTAAAGTAGACACCCCAGGCTTTCAGTTTATGTATGTTTTCAAATTGTATGCACAACCATTTTACCACCAATCCCTCATAAACCTTGACGTAAGTAAAAAAAAACTGTGTTTTTCACACTTAGACTTCAATGTTGATGTGAATTTCAAGCACAGGATAGGTGAAGGTTTTATAAATTGCATTGATTAGTGTTTGGCTCCTTCTTCTGAGTACGGCAATGCCCCATATGAATAGGTTTGTCAGGGTTTGGGGGAGATACTGGGCCCAGTTGGAACATGTGAGTTTCCTTTTACAGACATGCCATTTTTACAGCAGGTGCCTTGTCTCATTTCGGACTGTTTGGCAAAGCTGCAATGAATTTTACCCCAAAAATACATGATGTAGAGTAGACAACCCTAGCTTTCATTCTATTTGCACTTTTTCAATGTTTTCGCTGCCACTTTATCAGCAATCCCTCCCAAAATCTGCAGTAAGGAAGAGAAACATATTTTTTTCACACATATTTTAGTGTTGCTCTGGATTTCCATCAGATGATATTTGCAGATTTTTTAAGTTCTTTACATTAGTGGTGAGTTACATCGTCTGAGTATGGGTTTCTCTCTGTATTCCCTTGCTGTAGCAAACTCTGCAGCGCTTTTGTGTTTTTTTATTTTGGGGGGTTGGGGAGATTATATAAATAAAGTGTACTACCCCGGGATTTGGTGGAATTATTTCTGTTGCCCCTTGAAACAAAAATTGGGAAATAAGATGGAGCTGATACTGCCGAAAACTAAGTTTTAGAGTAGGGTTTGCCAATTTGGAAATCAAAAATGAACCTTTTTGTACCATGCCCTACACTTTCACATGGTGAGGTACGGCTGCATGAGTTGATCACACAGATCAACTCCCCCCATGTGCTTGTTGTAATTTCTGATACAGACTGACTTTCTTAGTACCCCCCTTCTATGAACAGAGACTGCCACGGTTTTGTCCTCATGCATGGTGGAAAGCATGTAGACATATTTTCTGTCCTCAAACTTAACTGCCAGCAGCTCTTGTTGGCACAAAGCTGAGGACGTCCCGGTTTTTAGTTTTTTTGCTATAAGTTCATTGGACATCTCCCTGCAATTGCGTCTCACAGTGCCACAGGCCACGGTGTCAAAATAAAAAAAAAAATAAAAGGGGGCTGGGGTAGTAGTTGTCAACATATAAATGATATCCTTTATTTAATAAGGGGTAAATTAGATCCCACATTATTTTCCCATTTGTTCACAGAGGTTCGGGGCAACCAGGATGGTCAAGGTGGCTGTCCTTGCCCTCGTAAATTTGAAAAGCCTGGGTATAGCCTGTGGCACTTTCGCACAATTTATAAAATTTAATGCCGAATTTGGAGTGCTTGGAGGGGATGTATTGCTTGAAACCTAACCTGCCTTTATATTTCATGAGGTATTCATCTATACTTATGTGTTTTTGGGGGGGTATATACTTGGGCAAACTTTTCCTGTAAATGATTTATTAGGGGGTGAATTTGAACAGTCTTTCATGCTGGGGGTGGTCTTTTGGGAGGCACAGGGAATTATCGCTAAAGTGCATAAAGTACAAAATCATTTCGTATCTAGTCCTGGTCATTGTTTTGGCTAATATTGGGGTATCATATATGGGGGTTTTATTCCAGTCGGATCTAATGCTTGGTTTTTTTACTATTCTCATTGTCATTGTTAGGGCCCAGAATTTCTTTAATTCTAAAAGGTCTGTGGGTTGCCATATTTCTTCTTTGGAAACAAACGCTGATGGGTTGGCAGCAATATATTGGGCTGCATATAAATTGGTTTGAGACACAATTTCCCCCAAAATTTCTTCCCCCAAAAATAAATAAAAAAACTCAACATGGGTAAATCTTGCCACATCCACTTGAATTCCTGGACTGCCTGTGAATTCAGGAATTTGTGGGCATAAATTGACTGATGATACCCATTCATCAGCAGAAGTGTCAGTACTTGTGGCAGGTCTTGGGGCAGTACTTGTGGCAGCTCTTGGGGCATTTCTTAGGGCAGCTCTTTGGGCAGTTGCTGGGGCAGCTCTTGGGGCAGTTGCTGGGGCAGCTCTTGGAGCAGTGTGTCTTTTTTTCACAGAAGGCCCTGCGTCATCACTAGAGCTGCTCTCACTCTCAGAAAACTGAGTGATGTAGAAGTCTGACGCAGTGTCTGTGGCTTCTGAGTCAGACGCCAAAAAAGAATACGCCTCTTCTAAAGTCCACCTCCACTGCGCTGTATACACCTACTGTAAACTAAATAAATGACTAACTTCTATACCTAACTATACCTAACTCTCACCCCAAACGATCACTATTCCTATGATAAAGTTTTTTTTGTATTTTGTATTTTTTTCCCTACGCTACTCCTAAACTTAAATCTATCCCTAAGCCTTACCCTAACACACATATTCCCTGAACTTACCCAACCCAACTACCTATCTAAACTAGCTTATAATATAAAATAAATTTTTTAATAAAAGAAACTTTTTTTCTATTTTTTTTTCCTATGCTACCCCTAAACCTAAATCTAAACCTAAACCTTACCCTAACCTAAATATACCCTGAACCTACCTAACCCAAGTCATCTACCTATCTAAACTATAATTATTTATTCTAGAAATCAATTTTTAAATAAAATAAACTCTTTTTGTTTTGTTTTTTTGTTTTTTTTCCTACGCTACCCCTAAACCTAAATCTAACCCTAAACCTTACCCTAAACAATGTATACCCTGACCCTACCTAACCCAAATCAACTATCCATCTAAACTATAATTATTATATTTTTTTGTTTTTTTTGTTGTTGTTTTTTTGTTTTTTTTTCCCTACTCTACTCCTAAACCTAAATCTAACCCTAAACCTTTCCCTAATGCACAACGACTAAACCTACCCAACTACCTACCTAAACTACCTAAAATTCACTAAATAATCAGATTTTATTAAAAAAAAAAAAAAAAAAAATTTAAATGTAAAAAAATACAAGGGCGATAGGAGTGATAAGATGGGGGAACTGTATTGATCACTGCAGAAACAGTGATCAAAGGGTTAATTCTGATTTTAAACTGTTTTTTTTTTCAGGAACATCTCACAAGCTGTCACTCTGTCTCTCTCCACCTCAGAAGTGTCTAAGATGGAGGTAGGCATTTGGCTTTTGCAACATGTGATTCATTAATCAATCGAATCACGTTTCAACAATGTTGCTACTGGCTGTAACTAAGTGCCCCGTTACCGGAGCGCTTAGTTACAGCCATCCTGTGCTCTCCCATCGCTCCTTGCAGCGGCTATGGGAGAGTTTAACCCATGATGGTCCAGGACCGTCATGAGTCCTTAAGGGAAAACAGACCAATGGGTCGTTAAGGGGTTAAAAGTTCTTTTTAAAAGAAAGGCATTTTATGCGAGAGAGAAAAAAAGCCTACTTATAGCAACATCCCTGATTATATCCCCCAGACTTGGTCTGGGACTGGGATACCTGATGAAATCTCATTAGACTGCACTGCAGGCTTGATAGCCCATTCTTCCCTGGCTGGCATGTTTCCTGAGCAATGGGGTGCATCCAGCAAGAACCCTGGTCAGACCTTGGAGAACACTGATTTGTACACATGGTTTAGTTACACCTTGAGGGGATTTGTACACCTAGGTTTACAAATCAATGTTCCCCTCAAGGTGTAACCATGTGCACAAATCACTGTTTCCCAAGGTCTGACCAGGTGTGCCAATCAGTGTTCCCAACTTCCCCTCCAAGGTGTGACCAGGTGTATATTTTTGTTAATTTTATTCTGAATAAAACATAGAACAACAGTGTCATTTCATCAAAGAGAACTTGAAATGGGTGGGGTTAAAGAAGGGGATATGGGTGGGGCTAGGCATGGAAACTGGTGGCAAGTAACTTTTCAGGCCTGGCTAGTAGCTCAAGACTTGAAATTTTGAGCCCTGTATATATATATATATATATATATATATATATATATATATATGTATATATATTTATTTATGTATTTATTTATTTATTTATTTAGTATTATGTTGGATCTTCTAAGTGAAGTGGTAGTAGAGTTTAAAAGCGCTGCCTCGTTTGTTGCATGAAATGATGCTGCTTTGAAGGCAAAGGGTGGTCAAACTAAAAATTGATTTGATTTTAATTTTTCTTCTGTTCACTCACTTTGTATTTTGTTAAATTATAAAAATAAACTGTTAACATATGTATTTTTGAAGGCATTCTTACTTTACCACATTTGTTCAGCCTAAAACTTTTGCACAGTACTGTATAATCCAAGTATTTAATATAAAATCCAATCATATACAAAAAAATTAATAAAATATTGATACCCAGAAATGATACACAGTAACATGCTTAAAGCGTTTCTTGGCTATCTATCGTTTTCTTCAGGAGTAGATTGTTATGGCAACAAAGTATCCATTTTCTCCACTGAAACTGATGAAATTGTTGCTGTAACAATCCACTTCGCTAGATAGCCAAGAAATGCGTTGAGCATGTTACTGTGCATCATTTCTGTGTGTTAGTATTTCATTTTATATATATAATTGTTTTTTAAATGAAATACTTGGATTATATATATTCATACATTGACGTTCCTATTGTTTCTTATGAACAGGTGCTCTCTTTTCGTTCATGAGTCTAAGCCTTAAGTAAGGAAGGCTGGTGTTTGCTTTGCTAGAGATTACCAGTGTTTGCTTCAACCACCGGGTCATATCCCTCAACTAAATAGTTACTTCATCCAACTTATGATTGCGTTTTCATTCAAGATATATCACTCCTATCTGGGCACTGTGCCCTTTTTTGTTTGTATTTTCTTGAAGGTTGCAATGTGCACTGAGTCATTTTTTAGTTCATGTGGTCCTGCTAGCAGCTGTCATGTTTGTCTCCATGTACCTGATGATCAGGACTTACTGAAGATGTCATCTTTTGAACCAAGGAGCAAGGCAAAAGTCACAAGGGACATTAGGACTTTCTGGCCTGGAGATTATTATTAGGAGATGTTAGTTCTCCTTTAATTTACCAGTTTATGTTCTAGATTAACAAGTTTGTTTCATATAAAGTTTCTGCATGGAAACTCAAACTGAAGTGGAAATGGAGGTCAACTCATTCCACTTTTGTAAATGGCCCACTCTGACCTTGTGCACTACAAGAACAGTGCAGTTATTACAAAGGGGAGTTATACCCTTGGAATAAGTGGCTGTTAATTTGATTGTAAGTACTAAGTATGTTGGAGAGATTGCTCAGTTGGTTAATGCACCAGATGTCAAATCTGCTCAAATCGTGAGGTTGCAGGTTCTAGTCCAGGCAAGATCAGCTTAGCCTTTCACCTCTCTGAGGTAGATAAAATGAGTCCAGGACATACTTGAAAACTAGAGATAATCTCAATAAAATCTTCCTGGTAAAATAATTTCACAAAAAAAAAGTAGGTCACACTCAAACAAGCTTATCTTTCATAAGCAACCAGTATTAAAAGGCATAAGGTGTGAACTTGTTCATGAACAGTACATAACCCCCCAGTGCAGTTGTACCACTATGCTAAGGTGTCTGTTGTACATTGTTCCTACTTGGCATAGTTAAGGCGCACTGCTGGCTGATGTAATAAAAAGAACAGGGTGACAAATCTCCAGTTCCTATGTAAATCTATGGAGCCCATGAACTACTAAGATCTCTGAAGTTGGAGAGATGTTAGTACAGGGGTAGTCATTTCTTGGACCTTCATTTTTTGGAAACTCCAACTGACAACATTACCAAGCAGTCATTGGATGGTTGAATATGATGGAAGTTGTAGTCCCTACCAAGTAACAATCAACTATAGGAATTGGAGGAGTTATCACACTGGAGAGGTTATCTCCTCCTTATAACACTCTGGTGCTCCTCCCCTAGAGTAATTATGGAGAAAAGTGCACAATAGTGGACAAATAAACATTGACACTTATTTAAATTGGGCTTTTAACTCCTTAAATGCCAGAGAAATATCCAACACTTTAATTTTCAATGTATTGGGCACCTCTCTGGTATCCAAGGAGTTAAAATCAAAATTTAAAGGTGCACTAATGCCAAAAATAAAATTACTTTATATAACTTTCGCATATTTGCAGCCTGCATGTGTGAAATCTATCTCATCTGCAGTTGCTCCTCTAGTTCTTCAGAGAATTTAATTTACCCAGCCTCCTCAGAGATTTTCTTTGTCATCCAGCGCTGCTCCAGCCTCTCTGCCTGCAGACTGACAGCTCTTAGAAGCGGGCCCGGATGATGGATTCCACTCCTTAATTCAGTGAGTCAGTCTCCAGGCCAGCCTGGGTGCTGGATGACAGGGTGCGCTTTGCCCGCTCACAAGCCTCTCTCTCTCCCTCTCTGCGTGCTCCCCTCTGTCAGTCTGCAGTCAGAGAGGGAGAGAGAGGCCAGAGCAGCGCTGGATGAGACTGGTTTATAACTGGGGATCCCTCCATCTTAACCAAGCTACTTAAAAGCGCATATTTATTAAGAGGGAGAGAGAGGCCGGAGCAGCGCTGGATGACAAATAAATCTCTGAGGAGACTAGGTAAATTAAATTCTGAAGAACTAGAGGAGCAGCTGCAGATGAGCTGGATTCCGATGTTACATAGCACGACCTGAGAATCTTGCACTTTCATGCAGTGCAAGATTCTCAGGTCACCATTTTTATCATGGCGACATGGTAAATGAACTAAGTGATCCTTTTAAATGGATACCATGATAATCCTGGGCAATCAAATGAAGTCCTGGAGCCCTGGGAAAGGCATGAATGTCTGCTGGCTTAGAGCATATGTATATACATTTTAGGCCTCAGAAAAAAATACAGAATGTTTACAAACTCTAGCATGAGGTACGGGGTATTTAAGTATCATAACTCCAGGGGGGAGATTCACCAAGCAGTGATAAGTAGATTATAAAGTGGAGATGACTTCTCCAGTTTATCACTTCTCCAATTCTTATGTTATTACATGGTGCCTATTCACTAAGAGTTCTTCAACTTTGGAGATCTTAGTGCATAGGCTGTATAGAATAACATAGGAACTGGAGTAGCGATAAACTGGAAAAGTCATCTCAACTTTATCACCTCTTTATCACCACTTAGTGAATCTCCCCCAGTTCACTTTAGGTGTTTATGTTTCTTTAAATTAATGCAAAAAATGGGAATTTTGATTTGTGCTCCTCTCCTCCCTGTCATACTGCACGCAGAGAAGGGGAGTGATGGGCCAGAGCGACGTACTTCAGTTGGTGCTTGACAACCAAGAAGATCAGCAGGATCTGAGCGTGTGAGTACCAGCAGCTGCACAATAGTGTGAGTTATTATATAGCACAGCTATAGGGAGACCCAGTGACCCAAATTCCCTCATAGCCTGACACCGGATCCGCTCCTGGCTCTACAATCATTCTATGCAACGTTCAGTAGGCAACGTAAGAATCTTGTGCTGTCATACAGTGTGAGATTCTCATGTCGCCATTTTTAACCAGGCAACATGGTTAATCTGTCAAGTGTTTGAAAGGGAACCCATCAGAGGCAGCTGCCATCTACAAAATTTTCAACAGAGCAGCTGCATTGAGTCACTGGTTGCCAAGTAACGTTGCAGTTCAGTGGTTCCTAACCCTATCCTCAAAGATCTTTACCAGGCCATATATTTAGGATTTCCCTGTTTGAGTACAGGGGAAGTTATGTAAATGTCTGAACTGCTGATAAAATCATCTGTATATATGCAATGCAATTCTAAAGACATGGCTATTAAACTATGCAACTGCTGGTATTTTGGAAGAACAAATCAGGTTTTCCGTTCAATAACTGCACCCTTGGGTTTATTAAAAATCATTATTGTATTGAAGTAAATAAAATAATCGATTTCCAGCTCTGTTTCCAAAGAAAAAACATGGTTGCTTAAAGAGATTAACACTAAAGACCTGAATAACAAAGCACTGGGAAAAACATGATACTTCAAGGGATCTTATCTTCAGATCCTGCATATAAAGCTTCTTTTCCAAATATAATATATTGGATGTGTACAAATAGAGGAGGTGTAAGCATATAAGTGCAGCTTTCATGTGATAGTTGCTCTATTTTCAGGTCTCCTCCCCTGGTGGCTGAAATGCAAATTAAGATGGGGCTGCCTTGGGAGCCCTGGTGGAACAATATTGAAGCAGAATATGTTTTTAAAAGGAGATCACCAATACTCCCCTGACTTATTGCTAATGAACTGAGCAGCACACTATCCTAGTTATATTGGGTTTGAAAGTCTGATAGAGGATCTGTGGGGAATGTGCACACAAACTTGGAGTTTATGACTGAGAGTCAGAGACTTCCAGTTTGTGTTCCAGCTGATGGAGGGGGGCAGTTTGCTGACCCCGAACAACAGATATACCATAAAATCTCGGATATAATGCGCACATTTTTACCCCATTTCACCTTATGTGAAGTGGGGGGTGCGTATTATACACGAGTAAAATAATAAACTAAAATATTAAGTCCAGCAACCCCCATCTGAAGGTAGCGGGCGCCATCCTTGCGCTCACCACCCGCTTCCTCTGTGCAGCAATAGTGCATAAAAAAAACATTAAATGCCCACCTTGATAACCAGGATTCCCCCTCTGTATTTATAGGCAGCTGTCAAACAGGGACAGCGGGCGGCATTCTTGCACTAGCCGCCCGCTTCTTCCTCTTCCCGAACTCCTCTGAACAGCCCTGTCAGGACCTACCATACATTCAATGCGCATGCCGCCCGCTGTCCCTGTTTGACGGCTGCCTATAAATACAGAGGGGGAATCCTGGTTATCAAGGTGGGCATTTCATGTTTTTTTATGCACTATTGCTGCACAGAGGAAGCGTGCAGTGAGCGCAGGGATGCCGCCCGCTGCCTCCAGATGGGGGTTTTGCAGGCAAGTAGGGGGTGCGTATTGTACATAGGAACTGCAATTTTACCCAAAATCTTGGGTATAATTTGCACCTGCATATTATACACAGGTGCGTATTATACCTGAGATTTTACGGTATGCCATTTTGGTACTGAACGAAGCAGCCCAAGAGCTTTTCTTACTAATTCTGCTCCCATTGGATCATGCATAGTAAAACTGATAAGTTTAAGGGTTCGCCTGTATTTGTGGGAGGGGTTGATAGTTTATTTAAGCTCTCATTCAGCCCCTCCCCCTTCAGTTCATCATTCGGTTTAATCAGTAGGTGTCTCGTCTACCCTTGCCTTCAGCTTGCTTGTACTCATCATTATATGGTAATTTAATTTCACATCCCTCCAGTAGGAAGCCACTACCTCTAGACACATCAGTCCTTAGGCTGGATACACGATTCCAGTACCCCTCCCCCCCTTATGTTTAAATTTGACCAGTGTAACATTTTACATTGAGTTTCTCATATTAGTCACTATTGTGTTCTCCCTTTTCCTACACCCCCCTTGATGTTCACCCCTTTTTCTCCCTAGGACAATCAACCCTCATCATTGAAGACTCAGCAAACCAAGAAATATCTGACTACTGCTGGAAACTTCAAGATCCAGAGCACATATATTTAGCGACCTTCTCTCAGATCATGGACTATTCCTTCTGCTTATAGCAGAACTGACAAGACACAGAATAACCTATCAGGCTTCCACCAGGAAAGCTGACCTGTTTTGCTTCTTATTCCCCCCTTGCCTTTTCCCCTTTGGTCCCACCTCCTTCCCACCCTTTAGCTCAAATCACTGAAAGTCTAACTAATTTAACTTTAGCTGTTGCAGACATCTAATCCCTGCTAACTTCTGAAGAACCTTCCTCTTCACTCCACCCTCCTCATACCAGTTTCAGACCATGCTCCTCTCCCAGATAATTCCACTGCTACCCTCCCCCTTGCATCACCTTAGCTCGTATGGTCCCCTCTCACCTCCACAGGGGCATTATAGAAGAGAAAGATGTCAATCTAGTTCATTTACTCATAGCATTCCAAGATTTAGCCAAGAATAAAAAGGTGAGCTGTGGTGATGACTCAGTGTCACTCAAGGCCAAAGACCCCAGATTGTCAAGGAAGCTTTCTATTCCCGAATTCATTTTCTCATTCAGTATCTACAGAGATACTAATATTGTAGACAGGAAGTAGATCATTATATGTTCCTGTTAACACAACAAAACTGCAGGAGAGTGCTAGACCAATACTTAAAAATATGTATTGTCATACTCTTCAATATCTGCAATATTTATTTCACATTAAATCATTAAAATATCACACACAGTACATATATAATATCAGTGATATCACTAAACAATAACTCGTTATTGTTATTATATATGTACTGTATGTGATATTTTAATGATTTACTATGAAATAAATATTGCAGATATTGAAGATTGTGTGACAGTATATATTTTTTATATTTTTTAAGTATTGGTCTAGCGCACTCCTGCAGTTTTGTTGTGTTTGCAGTGTTGTTTTGGGCCTTTTCGCACTAGGGGCCATTAGGGTTGAAGTGACAGACCTCTATTTAACATTTTATATATACTATAGTGATTATACAATACGCAGTGGGGTCTATAGAGGGCTCCTAGCCCACGTGTGGGTCCGATATTTGTGGGTATAATATGTTCCTGTTAGTCGGCCTTGGCTATAAATACAGTGGCTCTGCATGCTATGACCACAATAGTTCAACCTGCCAACCTACCAACTTGCCAGATCCGATCTGGCTATATGGGATCAATTCCTCCAACATTGGAATGATTGTTCCCTTTTCCCTCCTTGCCCTTCTTCTGCATCACGTTTATTCTGATGCCTCAGCATCGAACAGTTTTGCAGCTGTCTTCTCAGGCAGTTGATTTGCAGAACCCTAGTCCACCAAAGCCTTAGAACTCCTTCAGTCTACCACTTCTTCTCCCCTTTTCTAGATTTACCTGATTGTTGCAACAGCTGCTTTATGGGTCCTCTATGATCAGGTCAGGCCATCACCTTCCTCACAGATAATATAGCCACCACCCACATAATATCTAAATGTCCTATCCATTAAACCTCCTAATCCCTATTCTATCCCAGTCATTCTAGCTTTCACCACCTTCTGTCATACGTCACTTAAAGGGATAGTAATACTTAAAATATAAAAAAATATGTTGTAGGGTTTATCCCCCTGAGTAAAACAAGAGTACTCCCACTGCTGAAAGGTGTTTTATTCAAAGGTTATTCATTTTCAAAGCTGATTTTTTTAGGTGCAATATCACAGTGGCCTGAAATTGTACAGTGGCACTGTTGCTACACGATCCTATGGACAGCTCTGGTCCCGGGACCATAAATCTCCATAGGATGGTGTAGCAACAGCGCCACTGTACAATTTCAGGCCACTGTGATATTGCACCTAAAAAATTCAACTTTGAAAATTAATAACTTTTGAATGAAACACCTTTCAGCAGTAGGAGTACTCTTCTTTTACTCAGGGGGATAAACCCTACAACATATTTTTTTTACATTTTAAGTATTCCTATCCCTTTAAGTTATCCCAATTCTCCATTAAACTTTATCTTGTAGGCATTCGGCACCGTCTTTATTTGTCAGGTTCTGGCCTTCAATATTTTCTTCCTACCACATCAATTTATTCCTTAAAGGTCTAATCAAATTATCGCACCCTCACCACCCCTGTACACCACTCCTTATAGATGCACACATGTTTTAACAATTGTCTGTTCACCTTCTCATTCATCCATTTGAATATCACACCAATTATGTTCTCCTTGCAGTCATCCATCAAGTTTTTACAGGTTCCTCAGACCCAGTGAATTTACAGTATCCTCTAAAAACTCCCCTTTCCTTAAAAAGCCCATTATCACACTAGGCCAAGATCATTTCTGCCTGTGTATTCCGCATTAAAAAAAAAACAAAAACAGATTAAGCATGAAAAGGTACTCACATCCCTTTCAATGCTACCCACGATAGAAGGTGCATAATTTCTACCCTTCGGCATCTCGCGTAACTATTTTCTGTCCAACCCAACTCCAATCCACTCCTGTCTCTGGCCAAAGGTCCCCTTAGAACTTCCACCTTCATAACATACTTCACAATTCTCCTCTCCCGTCTAGGACTCAACCCTGCTTCCTACTCTGGTCATTGTTTCTATATAAGTGCTGCCTACTCTGCTTTTAAAAATCAAGTCCCTGCCCGTATCATTCAGAAATTAGGTAGATGGCAGTCTTCTTGCCTCGCTCACTAACCACGGCTCTCAACTTATGGTCTTCTTTCATTGAATTTCAAGTAATAAACTATTTTGCAGTAAACCGCCTTGACTTTCTTCATTTTTCCTCCAATCAGGTTCACTGCCCCATTTCCTGCCTAGGTTTATCCCAATGCATCACACTATTTTACCTGGCCATAGCTACATACTGAGTATCTGACCAGTAGTTTAAAGGGATAGTAATACTTAAGTTTTACTAATCCCTATAGCAAAGTACTACTTTAAAAAAAAGTATTGCCCCCAGTGTCATCTCTCAAACCTTTATGGTTTGAGAGATGAACACTTCTAAACTTGCCCTCTCCCTCCCCCTTCCCCGCAGTCAGCATTCTAGCTGACTCAGGGAAATCCGGTCAGAGATCATCAGGCGGCTCTGCAGCAGAACCGCGATTGTGTTAACGAAAAAAAACCTTTCACTAAAACGGTCTTCTACGTGTGCTTGCAAGCCAAGTACACGTAGAAGACCATTTCAGTGAAAGTTTTCTTTTTTAGTAACGCGATCCGGCTGTGCTGGAGAGCCACCTGAAAGTTGTACGACTCTCTTCCTTTCAGTCAGCTAGAATGCGGACAACGGGGAAGGGGGAGGGAGAGGGCGACTTTAGAAGCGTTCATCTCTCAAACCATCAAGGTTTGAGAGCAGGGGCGGGCTGGCCCGGGGGGCAGGGGGGCAATTGCCCCCCGGGCCGGTCACAAGCCTGGGCTGGCGGGCCTCTGTCAAAGATGTATGCCTGTGCGGCGCTGGACCAGCACTTCCGCATTTTTTTTTTTTTAATGAGAACCAATCAGCAGCCTCCTTCTCTGTATTACATTGCAGCGTAACCCACATGATGCCACGGGCTTGCATACTGATTGGGAGGAAGCGCTGGTCTGGGGGGCAGGCATTCGTGTGGAGGATGCTGCTACTATTAGACTGAGCTTAGTGTAGGGCTGCAAAGGCGTGCGTGCGTGCGTTCAATACGCGCCGGAGGGACACAGTAGACCTACACCTAATCGGATGGAGGATCTGGCATCACAAGGGGGTAAGGGAAAGGTTTTGGTTGCCGGGTTGCATTATCCGTTTGAAGGCTAGAGGGCTGTGCAACTCCTTGTGAAGCAGTGCGTTGCACATCCCTCAAAGGCAGGGGAGGGCTGGCAACTTTTGGCCTGGGGGGCAAGTACAATCAAGTGGCCCATTTTTACTATCGTTCCAGCCCACTATCAAAGCCGAACCCCTTCATAATTGCAAAAGTAAAACAGGTATTAGCAGATGTATGTTTTGAGCAGCGCTGTCTTGCAGTATGCTTTTTATCATGTAGCGAGGTGTGATAAAGAGGTGATAAAGTGGGGATGACTTCTCCATTGATATCACTTCTCCAATTCCTATTTTATTCTATGGAGCAAATGCACTAAGATTTCTCGAACTTTGGATATATTTGTGTATAGCCTCTATAGAATAACATAGGAACTGGATAAGTCATCTCAGCTTCATCATGTCTTAGAGCATAACCCCCCCCCCCCGATATTTATAAGCACCAATCCCACCCCTATAAGGCAAACATGGCAGGACCCACTGGGATAATTGTAAAGGGCTTTGGGGTATGATAAAACATACTTTTATTCAACGTGGGGAAAAAATATTAAAAAACAATTAAAAACAAGATTTAGTTAAAGCTCAACTGGATTGTAATGGTTCAGAATGTCCTTAATAGAATATTCATTGTTCAATCAAAATTTGACAAATTTTTCAACGCTAAAGAATATCCACAGGTGTTAATTTTTTACACCTGCTATGTATATCGATTCAATACAGTGATAAGATGAACACCTAAGTATTATTTGACTGTGGCAAAATTATAAAACAAATTGCGTATGAGTGTCAGAAACCTGAGGGTGACATTGAGCATACCTCTCAAATGTCCCTCTCTAGGGGATAGTAGGGGTCCATACCTCCCAAGTGTCCCTCTATGAGTTATTAGGGGTCCATGTATCCCAAGTGTTCCTCTTTAGGAGGTATTAGGGGTTCATAGCTCCCAAGTGTCCCTCTTTGAGACCTCTGTCCCTCTGCAGAGCCAGATTAAGACTCTATGGGGCCGTAGGCAGAATCCCAAATTGGGGCCCTCCTCCAGTCTGCCCCCCCACACTACTGCCATAATCCTTTCTGGATTTGCCTACATTGTCCCCACTGTCCCCCTCCACATTGCTAACCTCTGCATTGTCCACCTCCACATTGGCCCCCACTGACCACCTCCACATTGGCCCCCACTGACCACCTCCACATTGGCCGCCATTGTCCACCTCCACATTGCCGCCATTGTCCACCTTCACATTGACCACCTCCACATTGACCCCATTGTCTACCTCCACAATGGCCACCTCCACATTGCCCCCATTATCCATCTCCACATTAGCCACCTCTACGTTAGCCACCTCCACATTGCCCCCACTGTCCACCACCACATTAGCCACCTCCGCAATGCCCCCATTGTCCACCTCCACAGTGCCCACCTCAGCACTGTTCTGTTCACTTCAGGATGGAATGGATGGCGATAGCCGGACAGCAGCACTGTACTTCCTGTGTGCTTTGCTTCTGATTCCCCTATATCCTGTGCATGCGCAGTCAATTAACTAGTTTCCCTTCATTGAGTTCCTAGGCTGCGCATGCGCAGGATAGGCGAACAGAGGCAGAGGGCAGAAGAAGTCTGATTAGTGGTTGGGTGGCCCAGTGGTGCCCCCCACCACCCAAGTCACTGGGCTCTAGGCAGGCACCTAGGTTGCCTTGTCCATGATCCAGCTCTGTCCCTCTGGTGTGTATATAAATGTATCACATTGCTCCACATTAATAAAACTCACATTGTTTGTTTGCTTCTTTGTTTAAACTTCAGTATATGTGTTTAGAACTTAGTCTGTGTAACTGAAATATGTTTTCCTGTTCTAAATCAGTTACCTACATAGATGTCAGTAGGTCAGGAAATAACCTTAAACATGCTCAGTAATGCCCCTCTATGAGCCATGCCCAGCAACACCACCTAAAAGAAAAGTGTCCCTTTGGCCATCTGAAATGTTGGGGGGTATGCCTTGAGTATTTGCTCATACCATTCGAGCATTTACCATTGTAAATGTCTGTCATGTACACTGCATCCACATAGGTGTATGAAGCCTTAACCCTTTGAGGGATGTGCAACGCACTGCTTCACAAGGAGTTGCACAGCCCTCTAGCCTTCAAACGGATAATGCAACCCGGCAACCAAAACCTTTCCCTTACCCCCTTGTGATGCCAGATCCTCCATCCGATTAGGTGTAGGTCTACTGTGTCCCTCCGGCGCGTATTGAACGCACGCACGCACGCCTTTGCAGCCCTACACTAAGCTCAGTCTAATAGTAGCAGCATCCTCCACACGAATGCCTGCCCCCCAGACCAGCGCTTCCTCCCAATCAGTATGCAAGCCCGTGGCATCATGTGGGTTACGCTGCAATGTAATACAGAGAAGGAGGCTGCTGATTGGTTCTCATTAAAAAAAAAAAAATGCGGAAGTGCTGGTCCAGCGCCGCACAGGCATACATCTTTGACAGAGGCCCGCCAGCCCAGGCTTGTGACCGGCCCGGGGGGCAATTGCCCCCCTGCCCCCCGGGCCAGCCCGCCCCTGCTCAAAGGGTTAAGGCTTCATACACCTATGTGGATGCAGTGTACATGACAGACATTTACAATGGTAAATGCTCGAATGGTATGAGCAAATACTCAAGGCATACCCCCCAACATTTCAGATGGCCAAAGGGACACTTTTCTTTTAGGTGGTGTTGCTGGGCATGGCTCATAGAGGGGCATTACTGAGCATGTTTAAGGTTATTTCCTGACCTACTGACATCTATGTAGGTAACTGATTTAGAACAGGAAAACATATTTCAGTTACACAGACTAAGTTCTAAACACATATACTGAAGTTTAAACAAAGAAGCAAACAAACAATGTGAGTTTTATTAATGTGGAGCAATGTGATACATTTATATACACACCAGAGGGACAGAGCTGGATCATGGACAAGGCAACCTAGGTGCCTGCCTAGAGCCCAGTGACTTGGGTGGTGGGGGGCACCACTGGGCCACCCAACCACTAATCAGACTTCTTCTGCCCTCTGCCTCTGTTCGCCTATCCTGCGCATGCGCAGCCTAGGAACTCAATGAAGGGAAACTAGTTAATTGACTGCGCATGCACAGGATATAGGGGAATCAGAAGCAAAGCACACAGGAAGTACAGTGCTGCTGTCCGGCTATCGCCATCCATTCCATCCTGAAGTGAACAGAACAGTGCTGAGGTGGGCACTGTGGAGGTGGACAATGGGGGCATTGCGGAGGTGGCTAATGTGGTGGTGGACAGTGGGGGCAATGTGGAGGTGGCTAACGTAGAGGTGGCTAATGTGGAGATGGATAATGGGGGCAATGTGGAGGTGGCCATTGTGGAGGTAGACAATGGGGTCAATGTGGAGGTGGTCAATGTGAAGGTGGACAATGGCGGCAATGTGGAGGTGGACAATGGCGGCCAATGTGGAGGTGGTCAGTGGGGGCCAATGTGGAGGTGGTCAGTGGGGGCCAATGTGGAGGTGGACAATGCAGAGGTTAGCAATGTGGAGGGGGACAGTGGGGACAGTGTAGGCAAATCCAGAAAGGATTATGGCAGTAGTGTGGGGGGGCAGACTGGAGGAGGGCCCCAATTTGGGATTCTGCCTACGGCCCCATAGAGTCTTAATCTGGCTCTGCAGAGGGACAGAGGTCTCAAAGAGGGACACTTGGGAGCTATGAACCCCTAATACCTCCTAAAGAGGAACACTTGGGATACATGGACCCCTAATAACTCATAGAGGGACACTTGGGAGGTATGGACCCCTACTATCCCCTAGAGAGGGACATTTGAGAGGTATGCTCAATGTCACCCTCAGGTTTCTGACACTCATACGCAATTTGTTTTATAATTTTGCCACAGTCAAATAATACTTAGGTGTTCATCTTATCACTGTATTGAATCGATATACATAGCAGGTGTAAAAAATTAACACCTGTGGATATTCTTTAGCGTTGAAAAATTTGTCAAATTTTGATTGAACAATGAATATTCTATTAAGGACATTCTGAACCATTACAATCCAGTTGAGCTTTAACTAAATCTTGTTTTTAATTGTTTTTTAATATTTTTTCCCCACGTTGAATAAAAGTATGTTTTATCATACCCCAAAGCCCTTTACAATTATCCCAGTGGGTCCTGCCATGTTTGCCTTATAGGGGTGGGATTGGTGCTTATAAATATCGGGGGGGGGGTTATGCTCTAAGACATGATGAAGCTGAGATGACTTATCCAGTTCCTATGTTATTCTATAGAGGCTATACACAAATATATCCAAAGTTCGAGAAATCTTAGTGCATTTGCTCCATAGAATAAAATAGGAATTGGAGAAGTGATATCAATGGAGAAGTCATCCCCACTTTATCACCTCTTTATCACACCTCGCTACATGATAAAAAGCATACTGCAAGACAGCGCTGCTCAAAACATACATCTGCTAATACCTGTTTTACTTTTGCAATTATGAAGGGGTTCGGCTTTGATAGTGGGCTGGAACGATAGTAAAAATGGGCCACTTGATTGTACTTGCCCCCCAGGCCAAAAGTTGCCAGCCCTCCCCTGTTTGAGAGATGACACTGGGGGCAATACGTTTTTTTTAAGTAGTTGCTATAGGGATTAGTAATACTTAAGTATTACTATCCCTTTAAGGCTTCACCTGTATTTGTTGGAGGGGCTGGTCTATTTAAGCCCTCAGTAAGCCCCTCCCCCTTTATCTCATCATTCAGTTTTCCCTCCCATCCTCCCCCCTTTTTCACAGCTTTAGTGCTCACTTTTGACTAGGCCTAGGTTTATGCACAGCGACAAATAAAATACAGGCGTTGTGAATCATTGTGTCCTGTGAGGTATTTCATATCTAATGCGCTGAAATTGTTGCAGAGAGACAAAACATGTTGCAGCTTTCCTCAGATGTGATATTGCAACAACAGTTTTGTAGTATTTATTTCAATGGCATTGCACTGAAAGCACATTGAACTCATACAGCTATTGCAGATAGCTGTGTTTTCTCTGTGATTTTATCGCTTCTGCTTCTGTTAAAGGGATAGTAATTCTTTAATTTTACTAATCCCCATCTTATACAACTTAAAAAAAGATTGTTAATGTCCCAAATCACATCTCTCAAACCTTTATGGTTTGAGATAAAATCTATTTCAAAGATCCCCCCTCCCTCCATTTTCCCCGAGATCAGCGTTCTAGCTGACTCTAGCAGTGTTCTGTCATACAACCATCCGGGGCTCTGCAGCAGAGCCGAGATCTCGTTAATGAAGAAAAAATATTTCACTTCAATGGTCTTCTACGTGTGCTTGGTTTCCTTTGAAGTGAAAGATTTTTTCTTCATTAACTAGATCTCGGCTCTGCTGGAGAGCCACTGGATGGCCCCAGGATCGTGTTTCTGGGCAGTCAGCAAGATGCTTATATCGGGGAAAGGGGAGGGAGGGGGTATTTTGAAATCGATTTTCTCTCAAACCATAAAACTTTGAGAGATGTAATTTGGGGAATTAACAATCTTTTTTTTAAGTTGTATAAAGTATTACTATCCTTTTAAGGAAATGAGATGCTGGGTAAACCTTGCTGCATTGTAGCACTAAAAACACAACCAACCACATCACATTTCAGCATAAAAACTACCTCACTCCAGTGGTGTAACTAGTCATTGGAAAGCCCCACTGCAATAGCTTTTGGTCCCCCTAACATGAAAGGATTCTCTCAGGGGCATAGCTAGAACCTAGTGGGCTCTGAGACCCCCTTGGATGGTGATCACTGTCATAACTGCACCCACGTTAGTTATGCCCCACTACAAGCTTGGAAAAGTGTGATATAGCGCCAAAACAAAGCAAGGTAGTACCGAAGGTAGGATGGAGCAGGGGAAGTGAATTCAGAGGAAGAGGCTGAAAGTGAGCACTGTCCCAGAGACTCCAAATTAAAATATAGTGAGAGCTCTGGGGCAGGTACAATCCCTGCCGGGTCCACAGAAGCACTAAAAGTCTTAGATAAAACAATATATACACACAATCAAAGAAAAAAAAGCTTTCCCTAAATGTGAGTCAATATGAATCAGTTCAAATCCCATCTCTTGCAGCGGGTCCTCAGAAGAAATGCATATACAGATAATCCATCAATGTATCATATATGTAAAACAAACGAGACAAGAGGGAATGGGAGGACAACACAAAAAGTGTAGTATTAGCTGACAGAGAAAAAGACAGAAAAATTATGATAATATAAAATGATATTATGAAATAATATAAAGGGAGAATAATACAATATATTTATTCTGTGACAAACAAATAGTATCACTCTTATAGAAAAAAGCATATAATAAAAGCAGAAAAAATATCTATATATCAAAACAAATGAAGGAAAAAGATATTGAAAATGAAAAGAGAAAATGGCTCCAAATATATAGAAAGGAGTCTTTGCTGTGTACTTAAAACGGAACAGTAGTGGAGCAAACAGATAGTACACAGTCTCAACGAGTTCTCTCTATGAAACTGGAACCGGGATAGAAGTGGAGCAAATAAGTAATACACAGTCTCAACGGGTACTCTCTGTAGGCAAAACTATAAAGAATATACTGATAATCTTATGCGCTTACTAGATATATAGGTTAGAATAGCACAATCCAAAGACGGTAAAGATGTCTGCTTCCTAGAGATCCCATATACATGCGCTCATCTGGGATGTGTGCCCTTGAGGTCATGGCTGCTTTTTGGCTCTCGTCTGCGGGATGTTAACCCTTTAAGGTATTGGCTCCTTCCCAGCTCTCCTCTGCATTGTGGGGCTCCTGTAAAGTCCGCTTTGCCTTCCACAGTGGCAACCTCGATCCCAGTAGTATCAACGTATGTTCTTCCATGCAGCCGCTCCAAGTATGCGTTGTAATATGTGTCGGCGTCTCGGCTTGGACATGTGGCTCAACGCTTTTCAGCACACACAAACAACTCCTTCGTCTGGAGAATAGTGGTCCACGTAAACTGGCGCTGAATTTATGATCTCATTAGCCAATGAGAGAGTATCACGGTACAGTGATTCGGTCTGAGCGACATTGTTACTTCCGAGTTGTACTCCGCTACTCTTATTGGCTCAGTGCTTCAGCCCCATCCAGGGCTGACCTTTACATACTTCCTCCTGTCATTAGGTCTTGGCCCTTTCGTGGTGTTTCCGACCAGACGTCTGTAACTATACTCCAGTATCCTGCCTGTTCCTGATTGCTGTGTACCGACTCGGCTTGCCTGACTACGATCCAGTATCCTGCTTGTTCCTGATCGCTGTGTACCGACTCGGCTTGCCTGACTACGCTCCAGTATTGTTACGGTTTTACTGACACTCAGACCGGGTTGTAAAGTAAAACACAGTTTATTGAAATAAAAAATGAACAACACTGCCCCTAGAGGCTAGTAAAGGTAAGAACAGGCAATATGAACAGAGAATGGAGTAAACTACAAACAGTAGTGCATAGAGGGTTAAGTGGAGCAACTGGTAAGGCTCAGACTAGATTGGCCAACGCCCAGGAGATATATAGCAGTCTATGGTAATAGTCTTTAAATGTAGATCAGGAACTCAGGAGAAGCGCTGTAACACTCTTGAAGCATAAGCAGGATGAGCCCCTGTTGCTCTAAGCTGAGCCCGTACCACCACAGTGGGCTTATGAGGATTGCTACTGCCAATTTGATGTAACCAGAATATAAATCGCCCTGAATGAGTATCGAGTAACCCTGCGTCTGCCATGGAAATGTGCCAGCCCTTGGGAGGCCACAGTAGAACGGAATTGCCCAAGCTATGAAGAGCCGATGCACAGAGTAGTGCAGTTGGGATTAAGCACTTTGAGCGAATGAGGTACTGCCCAGACACCCACAAGGTGTCACCCAGAATCCTTAATGCAAGAGCGAATGGACTACCAGTGACAACCAGCGTAATCACGATGCTCACCGGGCATGGAACAAGCGGAGCTCTGCAAGGACTGGTATAGCGTAAAGCGGAGGCTCAAAAGTGTAAAGGCTCAGAGAATCACCGGAGCTTGGCAATGTATCAAAGTGGCACGTAATCGGAGACTACCGGCAGTGCAAGGGTTAATCTGGTACATTTGAAAAGAGCAATGCCACGAGAACAAGGCAGGCAACCTCGGCTACAGCGTAATGAGCGAGGAAACTGAGAACAGTCAGAATGTCGCCCATGCGACCGGAGTACACAGGAGCAGCAACCAGACAGGAACAGTAGCCGGAACCGGATGACTGAGTCGCAGGAACACCACCGGAGAGTGGAACGATCACGGAGCAGGATCAGGAGCCAGTACCGGGTCGGATCACGGAGTGGAGTCGTCAGCCAGTGCCGGGTGAGATCACGATGCAGGGTCTTCAGCCAGAGCCGGGTCGGATCACGGTGCAGGGTTGTCAGCCAGAGCCGGGTCAGATCACGGTGCAGGGTCGTCAGCCAGAGCCGGGTCAGATCACGGTGCAGGGTCGTCAGCCAGAGCCGGGTCAGATCACGAAGCAGGAACAGAAGGAGAGTCAGACTAGCCGGGTCGGTACACAGGAGACACTGGAGAGCAATAACTAGGCGCAGCAACACAACACCACGAAAGGGCAATTGACAAGTGCCCAAGTCTAGCATATAAAGGCACATCCTGGGCGGGCCAATCAGACTCCTCCAATGCAAATGTATACCTAGAGAGATTGACAGGGAATCACGGGGACCGTGATAAGTATCCTGCCTGTTCCTGATCGCTGTTTACCGACTCGGCTTGCCTGACTACTCTCCAGTATCCTGCTTGTTCCTGATCGCTGTGTACCGACCCTGGCTTTGGCTGACAACGGCTCTCTGTGTACCGACCCAGGCTTTGGCTGACAACCGCTCTCTGTGTACTGACCCAGGCTTTGGCTGACGACCAATCTCGGTGTACCGATTCAGGTTTTGGCTTACTACCACTCTGTGTACCGATCCAGGCTTTGGCTGTCTCCCGCTCTCTGTATACCGATCCAGGTTTTGGCTGAATTCACTCTCTGTGAATCTGAGCTGTGTAGTGCTGCTCACTGCCACTGTTGCCTCCGGTTATACTATAAGCCTAACCACTGTTGCCTCCGGGTACACTATAAGCCTAACCTCTGTTGCCTCTGGTTACACTATAAGCCTAACCTCTGTTGCCTCCAGTTACACTATAGCCTACCACTGTTGCCTCCGGTTACACTTAAGTCTGGTTGCCTCCTCCTCAGCTATCAGCCTAGCCTTTGTTGCCTCCGGGTCACTATAGTCTTGCCACTGTTGTCTCAGGTTGAGCTACCCGCGGCAGAACCTTTGATCATTGCTCCAGCTGTCTCTGTGTTAAGGAGTTATCAGGCAAGGCCAGATGTATCTCGGTTCCCCTGTCATCCTGATACGTTGCCCCGCAGTATTCTGTGGCAGTACCGCTTCACTGTCCAGTCCCTGCGCTACAGTCTGTTGCAAATTGCATCTATAATTTCTCCAGTGTCCTGTCTGTATTGTTATTACCAGTCTACATTGCCTGTTGTTATGTCCTGCTTAGACCTGTGTTAGGGTCTTTCTATTTCGCTATTAATAAATTACTTTTTATCTAATCCATTGTCTGAGTGTACTGAAACCGTGACAGAGAGCTCAAATGCTTTTGCATGAGAAAACCATGGCACTCCATCCCACTGATAAAACGGATGAATGTAGCCATATATAAATATCTGGATACATATCACTACAATCTAAACACAACATATTGATAAACTATAGATCTGTGAGTTTGGATTCTTGGATAGTACATGTGAATTCCGTTGTGGTATTTTCACTATTATAAAAGAGTGTGTGGCAATGGGGGGAGAAAGGGGTACTTTATCTCTATTGCTGTCTAGCATAAAAATAGATGGCTCATGTTAGGGGCACATAGTGGTGGGTTGTCAAATATATGTCTCCACAGGATTGGCTGGTCAATCTAAGGATAAAATAATCCACGTGGAATAGGCTATTAGGTATGTTCGGTGCTTAACTGGGAGTTAGGCAAAGAGAGGTGGGGTTTGATTTTATAATGAATGGATAATTTAAACTAACTGAGTCAACTTATATATTAATCTATATTAGTCTAGGATAAATCCTTCAATGTGTTATGATCTTTGGTTTATTTACTGTACACCAAAGATAATAGTGATGTGGTGATCCTCTTGAAAGGGTAATGCATTGAAACCTGATATAGATATAATAGACTCCCCAAAAATGTCGGAAATATACATAAATATAAATATTATATGTATCAAGAATTCTGGGTGAAAGTGCAAATGAATTAGAATCATGTTGGACATAAATACTGGGTGAAAGTGCAAATAAATGGGAGGGGGGGTTATAAATTGATCTCAATGGTATTACAGGATGAAGGCGCATACTTAGTTGCCAGTGATGTTTCAATGGACGTTAGATTTTTAGTCCATGCACCATAAATCTAATTCTTCGTTAAGTCCAGTTGGAATCACTGTTTGTAGGGTGAAATTTGGTGCTAATTTGGTGAATCTGTTAACTCCTCTTGCTTGCGGTGGGATCTGATCTATTATGTATAGAGAAATACCCATAGGATTTTGTTCATGGTATTTTGTGAAGTGTCTCGCCACACTATGTTTTGGGTTCCCTCTATTAATGTGACTCTTATGTTCTAAGAAGTGTTCCTTGGCGGGTCTGATTGTCCTCCCAACATACTGTAGTTTGCAAGGGCATTCTAAGAGGTAGATAATGTATTCTGATTTGCAATTATAGAATCCTTTGATTGGGAAATTATTTCCTGTGGCATGGCTTGTGAAATGTTTAGCTTTATGTTGAATGAATTGACAAGTGGTACAAGTTGTGTGTCTGCATTTATAGGTTCCCTGGATAAAGGCTCCATCTACCACACTACGGAAGCCCTCTTTATGGGTGGCGTGCTTTTTATCTATGTTACTTGGTGCTAATTTGTTCTTTAGATTTTTTGATTTCCGTTATATGATTTCTGGTCTGTTGGGAAGAATTGTGCGTAAAAACTTATCCCCCATCAAGATCGTCCAATGTTTGTGCAATATTTGTTCAATTTGTTTTCCTGCGCTGTTGTATCTTGTAATAAATGGGGCAGTGGGTGTTTTGTTATTTTTCCTCTTTTCTATTTGTGTTTTGGTATTCTTTTGTAGGAGCTCCTCCCGTGGTGTTCTTATGACTTTTTCCAAGGCTTGGTTTACATTTTCCTCTTTGTAGCCCTAAACCAGGATTTTTTTCTTGAGATCATCTGCTTGCTCCAGAAATGTGTGTTGTTTGTGCAAATGTGGCGGATCCGATAGAATTGGATCAATGGGACTAGTCAGCCAGTTTGGATGGTGTGCACTTGTCGCTTGAATATAGCTGTTGTCATTCACTTCTTTATAGTGGGTCTTGGTGGTAATTTGATAGTAAGAACTTGTACTCAAAACTAGGTCTAGGCAAACAACTGATTCCCGGCTGTGTTGAGAAGTAAACTTGAGTCCTAGATTATTTTAATTGATTGTCTGTATAAAGGAATTCAACAGATCTTCTCCTGGTTTTCAAATAATGAACAGGTCATCAATGTATCTGGCATAAAGGGTGAGGTTGGCCCCATACTGGTGATACAAATGGTGTTCTTCCCAGTAGCCCATGAATAGGTTTGCATAGCTGAGGGCGAACCATGTACCCATCGCAGTCGCACAGATTTTAAATAGTGGGTGTTTTGGAACATAAAATTGTTGTGAGTCAGAATAAAATGTATACCTGTAATATGAAGTCCTTCTGTATTTTTGATATGGAGGAGTCCCGAGATAAATAGTAATCAATTGCCTTCAATCCTAGTTTATGCTCAATGCAGGTATATAGAGTACTGATGAGCGAGCACCCCGATGCTCGGGTGCTCGGGTGCTCTGACCGAGCACCCCCTGATGCTCGAGTGCTCGGCCGAGCACCCGAGCCCCATTCAAATGAATGGGAGCACTCGAGCATTAAACCAGGCACCCCCTGCTCTGATGAGCGGAGGGTGCCTGGTCAATGTCCCCCTTCATCTCCGCTATGCCCCTCTTCCACAATGTCCCCCTTCATCTCCTATGCCATAGCGGAGATGAAGGGGGACATTGTGGAAGAGGGGCATAGCGGAGATGAAGGGGCACATTGTGGAAGACGGGCATAGCGGAGATGAAGGGGGACATTGTGGAAGAGGGGCATAGAGTCTATGCCCCTCTTCCATAATGTCCCCCTTCATCTCCGCAATGCCCCCTTCATCTCCATTCCCTGGTGGTCCAGCGGAGCGTCTTCGGATCTGTGCCTCTTCCGGCACAGATCCTCTTCACCTGAGCATGTCGGGCGAGCACATGGCGGTACTCGTACGAGTACCGCCATGTGCAGAGCAGAGCGATGCTCGAGCCGATCCGAGCATCGGCCGAGCACGCTCGCTCAACACTAATATAGAGAGCTGACATCACAGGTCAGCCAAATAAGATCCTCTTGCCATTTAGTCTCTTTCAGCTTCTCGATGATGTGTGTGGAATCTGTTGTGTATGATAAGTTCTGTACATATTTCTGTAGATAATGGTCAATTAATTGTCATAAATTGCTGGTCAGAGAGTGTATGCCTGAAATGATAGGACGTCCTGGCGGATTTCAAAGGTTTTTGTGGATCTTTGGAAGATGGTAGTGTATGGCTGTTTGTGAGCGATGCATGTTGAGAAATAAGAATTCTTGAGAATCAATAATGAGGGGATTTTTGGCATAATGTAGTAACTCCATATACTCTTTTTGGATTTGACTTGTTGGGTTCGAAAGGAGTTTGCAATAGGATTTGTCATCTCCTAGAAGGGGATTAGCTTTGTATCACGGTGCCCGTGATCTGTGCTGTGCGACATTGTTACTTCCGGGTTTACCCTGGCCTTATTCTTATTGGCTCCAACTAAGGACTGGCTAACTCCTTGTGTACCGAACTGGCTTGGCTGAGTATCTGATTCCGTTACCGACTAGGACTGGCTGACTACTCTGTGTACTCCGACCTGGCTGGGCTAGTGTCTGGTCGTCCATCTAGACTGGCTATACCCTCTGTGTGTGCCGAACTGGTTGAGTTGCTGTTCCCGTCACTAACGGGACAGGCTGATTATCTCCGTGTTACGATCAGGGCTACACCGGTTACTGACCGGCTACGTTACGTGCTCGCTTACCGCATAACGCCGGTCAGGCCTGATTGCTCCTATAGTCATCTGGAGCTTGCGTGGGCCCAATCACTCACCAGTGTCTTTGTTGCCTCCGGTGACCCTGTAGCAGTAGGTCCAGTCTGAGCCAGACTTCTGCCCGAGTTGCCTATACTCACCCTAGTGGTCTAGGGTCCATATACTGCCAGTGTCTGGTTTCTGTTGCCTCCGTTAACCCTAGCATGCTAGGGCCAAGTCGCTGCCAGATCCCTGTCTGTGTTGCCTCCGTTAACCCTAGCGTTCTAGGGTCAAGCCACTGCCAGAGTTGCTTCTGTGTTGCCTCAGTATACCCTAGCGTGCTAGGGACAAGTCGCTGCCAGAGTCCTGTCTGTCTTGCCTTATTAACCCTAGCATTCTAGGGTCCAGTGGCTGCCAAAGTCCTGCCTGTGTTGCCTCATTAACCCTAGCGTTCTAGGGTCCAGTTACTGCCAGAGTCCTGTCCATGCTGCCTCCGTTTACCCTATCCTAGGGTCAGTTCTCTGCCAGAGTCTGGACTGTGCTGCCTCTGCTACCCCTACTCCACTAGGGGATTGCTCTTCAGCTACCCTTCGCTTGTGTCACCTATTGTGGAGTGGGGCTGTTGAGGAGTTTCTTGTTTCTGACGCTTTCTATCGTATCCTGCCTGCTAGTCCAAGTTATTCACAGTTACCTCATATTATTACTACTGCGTGTATTCTCACACTGACCTGTGTCAGATTTGGAAGGTACTAGGTACGGACCTTATCTGGACCTGAGTGGGGTATTTGCTTATTATTCTTCAATAAAGCTTTTAACCTTACCTGACTGTCTGAGTGTTCTTTACAAAAACCGTGACACTTTGTTTATATAGTCTTGTCTAGATTGTATGACAATTCCTCCGCCTTTGTCCGCTTCCCTTATGATGATTTCCTCATTGTTCATCAATTTTCTCAAACTTTCTCTCTCATTCCTGTTGAGATTAGATTGAAATTTCCAGGTGGTCCCAAAGAAATCATCCTTCAGATCTCCTTCAGAACCAATTCCTGGAATGCTTCTAGGAAGGGACCTTTTGAGTTGTGAGGGTAAAATCTGGAGACAGGTTTGAAATTTGAATGTTTGATCGGTGGATCCTTATATTTCTTCGGTGCTTGTTTGGAACTCTTCCTGTATTGGATTTTCTTGTAGGAGTTCTTCCAGAGTTTCTAAGATTTCTTGATCAGAAGTGTTTGTAAGTACTCCAGTAGTTGATGTTTCTAATCCAGCTTTTAATAGGAAATTCCGTTTGAGCGTAAGTTTCCATATGAACTACAAGCTGAACACCCCTAACACCCTCTAGTTACACCCCACCCTGATGCAAACGCAATTTGCAAGGAAAGAGACAAACATATCAACAGCGCACAACGGAAACATATTTAAAGACCTCTGCTTCTAACATTAGTCCCCAGAGCCAGTGTGTTACATCAATTCTCTCTCGCTTTCCTATGAAAACTGTGTAATGTAATCCCAGGTCCATAAATCAAAAGACAGCAATTATGTCTGACCTCATTGAAACATCAGGCCTAATCCTACCCTGTATCACAAAGACAATGCTACATGAAAATACAGCACCAATTTTAGAAGCTGCTGTCTAACCATAGTGCCCAATTTTTTTTCTTCTCACAACATGCTATAAGGGGAGTGGGTGTAATCTATGATAAGTAGGGTGAGGGCACTGTCCTCGGCTACATTGTGTCCCCAGATCTGTCCCGGGATCTAGCTAAAATACTAAATATGCAGCCGCATCAGTAAAGGCATGGACGGCATTACCTAAGCTGTATCTGTCATCCAGTGCCTTCCCTACAAGTTGAAATGACAATGAGAGAGGATAGTTTTGCCAGGATACTCCTCTCTCATTGGCTGTAGTTCACAGGGCGACGGGTGGCACTATTGCAGAGGACAGCGGAGCAGGAAGGCAGGCAGCAGCAGGGCATCTCTCCAGAGTATGTCATCATCAGTGTCATCTGAAGCTATGCGTACATTAATGCAGGCACAACACAGGCATACAGTGCACAAACACAAATTTGCTGAGGGTCTGCACATATGATTTGATAATATTTTTATGTAGCAGATTACTTTTTTATGTAGCAGATTGCCTATTTTGCCTATAGATTGAAAAAGGGGTATAACCCCGAAACGCGTCCCTAGGCAGATTCAATAATCTGAAGCAAGATGCTATATTAATGTTATGTGATTTTACTTGAATAAATTTCAATTTTTTATGAGATAAAGGATCCGTTTTTTTGGAATACAGAGGTGACTGAATCGGGGCAGTCTATATTTCCCCGTTTGTTTGATCTGGTCATATGGTTTACCAGCTACTTCATCTGAAGATTGTGAGTATCCATTTGATTTGATTGTCCAGAGGGGATTTTAGGTGGTTTGCGCTCTTTCTGTTCGTGTGTTTCTTCTCTTCAAGGATCCCAGAAGAAGGTGGGAATTCTTAAGATGCAGCATCCATCGTTTGTTGGACTGAGTGAGGGCAGTTGGATTCCCTCATAAGCACATGCTGATCACTGTTAGTGGTCTTTGAAATTGTGAGTACAGTGGTGTACTGGTGGAGGTCCCATATTTGTGATATATTGCACTAGGAGCACCCTTTTTTTTCTTTTTCAGATTGTGGAGGAGGATGGGGTGGATGGTGTGGAGGTGGACAGTGTGGGCTCTGTGGAGGTGGGCAGTGTGTGGAGGACAGGGCGGGCAGTGTGTGTGGAGGAGGACAGGGCAGACAGTGTGTGGAGGAGGATGGGGTGGGCAGTATGAGGGTGGACAGGGTGTGGGCAGTGTGTGGTGAGGGTGGACAGGGTGTGGGCAGTGTGTGTGTGGTAAGGGGGGACAAGGTGTGAGGGAGAACAGGGTGTGGGCAGTTTGTGGTGAGGGTGGACAGGGTGTGGGCAGTGTGTGGTGAGGGTGAACAGAGGGAGGGCAGTGTGTGGACAGGGTGTGAGGGTGGACACAGTGTGGACAGCGTGTGGAGGTGGACAGGGTATGGGCAGTGTGTGGACAGGGTGTGGAGGTGGATAGGGTGTGGACAGCGTGTGGATAAAAAAAATGTCCACGGATTTCACTTTAAAAATCTGGTCACCTTAATGATAAGCCATGCTTGAATGTGACGTCCCTCTGTGGGCCAAATTCAGTAATTTGAATGCAGGAGTATTACAGATCTAGGTCTCAAGATCCCTGTAGCCTATCACATACCTCCTAACATTTCAAATGGCTAAAGAGGGACACTTTTGTTTTAGGGGTTGTTACTGGGGGCGTGACTGGTGGGTGGGACATGCCAAGAATTTATAGGTGAGTTCATGACCTACTGACAAGTTACTGTGTAACTTAATAAATGATCTAGCGCAACACCATTATATTACAGTGGGGCAAAAAAGTATTTAGTCAGCCACCAATTGTGCAAGTTCTCCCACTTAAAAAGATGAGAGAGGCCTGTAATTTTCATCATAGGTACACTTCAACTGTAAGAGAAAGAATGGGGGGAAAGAATACAGGAAATCACATTGTAGGATTTCTAATGAATTCATTGGTAAATGCCTCGGTAAAATAAGTATTTGGTCACCTACAAACAAGCAAGATTTCTGGCACTCACAGACCTGTAACTTCTTCTTTAAGAGTCTCCTCTGTCCTCCACTCGTTACCTGTATTAATGGCACCTGTTTGAACTTGTTATCAGTATAAAAGACACCTGTCCACAACCTCAAACAGTCACACTCCAAACTCCACTATGGCCAAGACCAAAGAGCTGTCAAAGGACACCAGAAACAAAATTGTAGACCTGCACCAGGCTGGGAAGACTGAATTAGCAATAGGCAAGCAGCTTGGTGTGAAGAAATCAACTGTGGGAGCAATGATTCGAAAATGGAAGACATACAAGACCACTGATAATCTCCCTCGATCTGGGGCTCCATGCAAGATCTCACCCCGTGGTGTCAAAATGATCACAAGAACGGTGAGCAAAAATCCCAGAACCACACGGGGGACCTAGTGAATGACCTGCAGAGAGCTGGGACCAGAGTAACAAAGGCTACCATCAGTAACACACTATGCTGCCAGGGACTCAAATCATGCAGTGCCAGATGTGTCCCCCTGCTTAAGCCAGTACATGTCCGGGCCAGTCTAAAGTTTGCTAGAGAGCATTTGGATGATCCAGAAGAGGATTAGGTGAATGTCATATGGTCAGATGAAACCAAAGTAGAACTTTTTGGTAAAAACTCAACTCATCGTGTTTGGAGGAGAAAGAATGCTGAGTTGCATCCAAAGAACACCATACCTACAGTGAAGCATGGGGGTGGAAACATCATGCTTTGTGGCTGTTTTTCTGCAAAGGGACCAGGACGACTGATCCGTGTAAAGGAAAGAATGAATGGGGCCATGTATCGTGAGATTTTGAGTGAAAACCTCCTTCCATCAGCAAGGGCATTGAAGATGAACCGTGGCTGGGTCTTTCAGCATGACAATGATCCCAAACACACCTCCCGGGTAACGAAGGAGTGGCTTCGTAAGAAGCATTTCAAGGTCCTGGAGTGGCCTAGCCAGTCTCCAGATCTCAACCCCATAGAAAACCTTTGGAGGGAGTTGAAAGTCCGTGTTGCCCAGCGACAGCCCCAAAACATCACTGCTCTAGAGGAGATCTGCATGGAGGAATGGTCCAAAATACCAGCAACAGTGTGTGAAAACCTTGTGAAGACTTACAGAAAACGTTTGACCTCTGTCATTTCCAACAAAGGGTATATAACAAAGTATTGATATGAACTTTTGTTATTGACCAAATACTTATTTTCAATCATAATTTGCAAATAAATTCTTTAAAAATCAGACAATGTGATTTCCTGTATTCTTTCCCCCCATTCTGTCTCTCATAGTTGAAGTGTACCTATGATGAAAATTACAGGCCTCTCTCATCTTTTTAAGTGGGAGAACTTGCACAATTGGTGGCTGACTAAATACTTTTTTGCCCCACTGTATTTACACAGACTAATTTATAAACATATAATGATGTTTAAACAAACATTAATGTGAGTTTTATGTCTGTGGAGCAATGTGTTACACTTATATACACACAACACAGTCTGATCAACTAAAAAGAGGGACACTAGGGTGGTAAAGAGGACAGAGGGATTTAGGTCTCAAAGAGGGACTGTCCCTCCTAAAGAGGGACACTTGGGAGGTATGCTATCACCTCCTGAAGATAGAAAGAAGATTTTGAAATAAATGAGACACCTGGTTGTAGGTTTTGTCTTGGAGCACTACAGGTGGATTATTTTGTAGGACTTAAATGCCTGGGTTGATAATCTCTTGCAATTTGGTCAAGATCCTCTCAAAATAATTTATAGCCCAAGCTTTACACCGATCATTCCCACTGCTACATATAAGCATGGCCACACAAAGGGATTGGAGAAATGTTTCTCCTCAAAAGCAAACATATGATGAACCACTTCTCATCCTCTATAGGCAGTCCTGCGAAAACTGCAGCTGTCCCCTTTTTTTCAACTTTTCCCAGTGTATAAAGGGGGTGTCAGTTTACCTGATTTTGTCAGTATGTTCTTGGGTGAGAGAGAAAACAGCTGGATTTTTTATGCTAGTGTACAGGCAGACAAGAGAGGGACCTGGAGGTGTTTGATAGAAGTATTAGGGGTACCTATTTGTTCCCTGGACAGGTGGGGTGAGTGGAGTGTGGGTGTGAAGGAGATTTAAAAATAAATACCCAAATAAATACATAATTTTGACTGATAAGTGACAGTAGAAGTCAGTTGTTTATTCCTACCTGAGCTGACTGAGCCTTAGACTTGACTGAGACTGAATGACAGATTTTACACAGGCAAACATAATGCAACATATGTTCAAGATAAGAAAATAAACAAAAGGTACAACTTGACATATTGTGTCACACACACCCACCAATACGTCCCACAGCTACTTTGTTGGATGTGCCACCACACTGATTAAACAAAACAAAGGCCACTCTGAAGTCCCACCAAGTTCAGAACAGTCACTGGCACCTGCTGCCTGGTCCAACAGTGCAAATGAATTCAATTTCAGACCAGTAAATGAAAGTGAAGTATATGATCACCTCCTCAACCCAAAACTGAAATCTCAATCGAGCCCTGACCAACTACCAGCAATTTTATTAAAGCTCAGTGCTATGGTCACAGCCCAACCGATAGCAACTCTAATTAATGCCTCTTTGACATCAGGGTATATGCCCAAATCCTGGAAAGTGGCAAGAGTTGTACCTATCCACAAAAGTGGGGATAAAAATGTAGTATCAAATTACAGACCGATATCTCTCCTCCCCACTTTATCTAAAATCATAGAGAAATGTGTACATGTGCAACTACATAAATATTACCAACAGACCAGTTTCTTCACCCCTCTTCAATCAGGGTTTAGACCAAACCACTCGACAGTCACGTCTCTTCTAAAAGTAACCAATGATATCCAGACTGGCATGGAAAATGGTGAACTCACTGGAGCTATTTTCCTTGATTTCGCTAAGGCCTTTGACACAGTAGACCATAACATTCTTATCAGCAAACTCCATAACTCAGGATTGGGTAATAATTCTCTACAATGGTTCCGATCCTATTTATCAGACAGAATGCAGTATGTGTCAGTTGCAAACAATGACTCCCGTCCGCTCAAAATAACAAGTGGAGTTCCCCAAGGCTCCATTCTTGGCCCTCTTCTATTTTCTCTTTTTATAAATGATCTGCCCAAGGTTTGCAAATCATCTTCAGTACACATGTATGCAGATGACACCATAATCTATGCTAAAAACTCTAGCATATCACAACTTGAAACCGAATTACAACATGATTTCTATAAAGTGGAAAGATGGATAACACAGAACAAACTTTTCTTAAACACAGATAAGACAGTCACAATGATATTTGGCACAAAGCACAAACTGCGTAATCTCGACAATATCCACCTATCCATTGTGACAGAGTCTAATCGTAAACTGGCCCCAGTAGACTCCTACAAATATCTTGGTATGTGGCTTGACCCTAACCTCAATTTTGGTCACCACATTGACAAATTAACCTCTAAACTTTATCCCAAAATAAGTACACTTTATAGAAACAAATGATGTCTAAGTACCCAGGTGAGAAAACGTATTGTACAACAGATGCTGCTACCAGTCATAGACTATGGTGACGTAGTATATGCTCCAGCGCCAGAAATCCACCTCAGTAAACTTGACACTCTATATAATTCATTATGCCGCTTTATCCTCCAGTGTGACTACACTACCCATCATTGTGACATGCTAAAAGAACTGAATTGGCTAACACTCAAATCTAGACGTGACCTTCATCTTTCTTGCTTAGTACACAATCACTTCTCTGGAAAACTACCACAATACCTAAGCAGTATGCTCACCCCAGCTCTCCATACTAACTATAACCTCCGCTCCACTACTAACAACTCACTGAGTATACCACAATACAAGAAAGAAGCAGGAAGATCTGCCTTCTCCTTCAGAGCTCCAAAAATCTGGAACAATCTGCTGGAAAAAATCACATCTCACCCAGTCTAAAATCCTTACAAGCAAATGTTTCTTTATATCTACAAACAGTGTGTAACTGCAAATAATCCCATTATTTAATAAGTATGTATATTTCTGTATGTTTGTATATAATGTCTCACAATTAGTGTAAATATGTAACCTTTTACTGAAAACTATCCAGGACATACTTGAAAACGAGAGAAATCTCAATGTATTCTTCCTGGTAAAACATTTTCTAAATAAATAAATAAATAAATAAATAAATAAATAAACATGAGGAACAAACAAATACTGTGGTGTGATGGACTTCTTCTGCTGATGTGCATGGAATGTGGATGTGATTTGTAGACAGCAACATGGACAGTGACAGATGGATACAGTTTAAAAAAGAAAAAAGAAACATTTGACTGTTAGGTAATAGAAGCAAAATATCCCACACCTGAGTTGAGACTTAGAGTGACAGTGACAGATACTAGAGACAGAGGCACACATCATACCTTATTTCCAGACAATTCATCACGTCTGTTGTGCACTTTACAGTAACAAATAACACCAAAACTACTATCATTATGTTCACCAAATATAGTGGCAGAGGTAAGGAGAAAGGATTAAGACCTGAAGGAATACATGGATGTGTTGTTGGTAGTAAAGTCCTACTAAAAATGGCTGTGGCCATGGTTGCTACGGTTTGTGCAATAAATGATGATGATCCTCCTCCTTCTGAGCAGCCAATTGTAAAAGTGATATGAAAAGTTCACCAGTATTGATACTAAGATTCTTAACAGTAAAGACAACAATGAGTCAAATTCCAGTGTTGTTGCCGTAGCAGAGGATTTAGCAGTGAGACAAACAGCTGCCTCAGTCAGACAGTAACAGTGGCACCCCACTGCAAAGTATTGGTTAATGCTCTGTAAATTCCCATATGGGGAAAATTTAAAAAAACCCTGAAACATATGATCCAATTATTGGTGATGATGATGATGGTGTTGATTTAAAAAAAATGTTTCTCCATGCTCCTCCCTTTCTTCTTATACAGATGAGACTGAAAGCAATGATAATATGGTCAAAATTAGCTGAAAGGAAAGCTCAATCTTCTACTCTGAAAATGAGCAGGATGCCTGTTTATAAACTCTTTGAGAAATCAGCTACAAAGTCTGTGCAAGTGAACATGCCTAAAAATACAAAGACATCAGCTCTGTCATAATCAAGTCACATTTTTCTAGTCCAACCACTGTCCAGTCACATTCACTATTACTGACTAAGCAGCAACACAGATCAACATTCACAACCCTAACTCTGAGTGCTACTGCTTCTATTCAATGCCATTGCCATCTACTTAGGGCAGAGGGGCACATAACTGTAGTGGTGTAGATGTCTCAAGGAGTGGGACAACCTTTGCCTGAATAACAATTACACCTTGGTCTCCTAGTATTGTTGCACAAATACAAGCACAGAGGAGGATGACTAAGTTATGTTGAGGTGACAAGAGTTATGGAGTGCCCACACCCATTTCCACCACTACCTTCACCACTACTTGCCAGTTCTGTCTGCTGCCAACCCACTTTTATTCATTCTTCAAAAAAAAGTAAAAATATACACAAAAATAATCCATAAGTAAATCTGTAGAATGGCAGACTAACCAACATGTTGCAGGTTGACATGCTTCCCTATTTTTTTGTTGAAAACAGATATTTTAAAGAACTGATATCATGCTGGCATATCCCAAGCCACAGTTATTTTTCAAGGATGGTTGTTCTGGGGTTGTACAAGCAGGCATTGGTACAGAGCCAGATCATCCATTATGGCAACTTTAGCTACTGCCTAGGGTCTATGGCAATATAAGGGGCCCTGGCTGCTAATGGTGGGTAACAGAGAGAGGCCCTGCTGGTGCTGCTTATTACATCTTGTGTCAGGTGCCCTTTTTGCTGAACGACCAGTATCATCCAGTTGCACCCACTTCTATTAGAGCCAATACCTGTGGGGCTCCAAACTGGTACTTTGTCTAGGGTGCTATGGAACCTTAATCCATCTCTGGGTTGGAGTCTCTGTCAAAGGACCAGAAATATTATACAAGAAAGTTCACCTGACCACAGATATGTGGACAAGTGCCCAGAGTACAGACTATATGACTGTCACTGTTGACTGAGTATATTTTTCACCAGTAGGCAGTAACAATTCAGCACCAGCAGGTCACTGCTGATTGTTACTCGATTCCTCTCTGATTCAAAACCCTCAAAGAAATGCTAAATATTGATTGCAGTGCGTGCAATGCATTATATTCCACACAATAAAGTATACTGATTAACTGGAAGGATTTGGAGGGGACATCTTTGTCACCTGGTCAATGGCATCTAATATGTTAAGCTCCTGAAGCCTTTTGAGGATGTCACCTTGCTGATTAGCCATACTGGTATAGCAATCAATGAGATACTTCTACTAATATATTTAGTATAGAAAAAAAGAAGACCATGGCCAATTATTCTTAAAGTAAATACAACATAGACATGAACCAGATGATGAATGACATGTTAGCTGTCACGGTTTTATTGAACACTCAGACAATTTGGTAGGATAAAATAGAAAAGCTTTATTAGACAAGATAAAGAGCAACAAGACCCTACACGGGTCCAAACTCTACAAGCAACAGTAAGATAGTTTGACACAGGTCAGGGCTATACAGATAGAAATAATAATAATAAGGCTTTACCGGCCTTACTGAATACCGAGTAAGGCAGCCTGGTAACTGGTGCGACAAGGAATAAAGGAGGCTTTACCGGCCTTACCAAATACTGGGTAAGGCAGCCTGGTAACTGGTGCAACAAGGAATAGAAGAGGCTCTACCGGCCTTACCAAATACCAGGCTGCCTGGGTAAGGCAGCCTGGTGACTGGTGCAACAAGGAACAGAGGAGGCTCTACCGGCCTTACCGAATACCGGGTAAGGCAGCCTGGTAACTAGTGCAACAAGGAATAGAGGAGGCTCTACCGGCCTTACCAAATACCGGGTAAGGCAGCCTGGTAACTGGTGCAACAAGGAATAGAGGAGGCTCTACCGGCCTTATCGATTACCGGGTAAGGTAGCCTAGAAACTGGTGCAGCAGAGATAGAGCACTGACAAGTAGTAACACCGCTAGTGACCGGTGCGCTCAGGAAGTAGCACGAACGGAGGCCCCACTGAATCACAGGCAGCGTAGTGTAATGAGCTGACAACTGTAACCACTAGTGACCGGAGAGCACAGACTGGGTGTCACGTAACGGGGGCCACACTGAATCACAGGCTGAGCGTAGTGTAATGAGCTGACAAGTGTAACCGCTAGCGACCGGAGAACACAGGCTGGGTAACATGTAATGGAGACTCCACTGACTCACAGGCTGAGAGTAGCGTAACGGAAGGCAACAGTAGTGAATGACTGACAACTGTAACCGCTAGTGACCGGAGAGAACAGACTGGGTATCACGTAATGGAGGCCACACTGAATCACAGGCAGAGAGTAGCGCAACCGGAGGCAACAATAATGAAAGGACTGACAACAATATCGAGGGCAACACAAAGAGCGTTAGTCAGCCAATGCCTGGATCAGTACCAGAGAGCGGTAGTCAGCCAAAGCCTGGATCAGTATACAAAGAGTGGTAGTCAGCCAGAAACTGAGTCAGTACACAGAGAGCGGTAGTCAGCCAAAGCCTGGGTCGGTACACAGAGAGCGGTAGTCAGCCAAAGCCTGGATCGGTACACAGAGAGCGGTAGTCAGCCAAAGCCTGGATCGGTACACAGAGAGCGGTAGTCAGCCAAAGCCTGGATTGGTACACAGAGAGCGGTAGTCAGCCAAAGCCTGGATCGGTACACAGAAAGTGGAACAGGAACAAGGTCAGACGAAAACCGTATCAACATGGAACAGGAGCACAGAATAACGTAAGGTCAGGAACACCACGAAAGGGCACCGGCCTAGTGACAGGAGGGCATATATAAAGGCTAGCCCTGGGAGGGGCTAGCCAACTAGCACCAATAAGAGATAGTCAAGACAAACCCGGAAGTAGGAATGTCGCATAGAGAATCACGGGCACTGTGATATTAGCATAGTCTCTATTAAAAGCAAAGAGGAATACATAGTAACATAGTAAATTAGGTTGAATAAATACACAAGTCCATCAAGTTCAACCTTTGCCTCATACCCCAATGACTGAGAATTATACAGTTTCCTGCTACCAAATAAGTTAATCTTGATCAGACCTTCCTGAACTGCCTACTGATAAACAGTATAAACCTGTATGTTCCTTTTTGAAAGAAATGTATCTAATCTTCTCTTAAATGTATCCATTGTATCTGCCATAACCACCTCCTTGGGCAAGGAATTCCACAATTTAACAGACCTTACTATAAAAAAAACCCTTCCTCTGCTGAAGTCTAAACCTCCTTTCCTCTAATCTCAAGGAGTGTCCCCTGGTCACCTGATCAGGCCTTGGAATGAATAGCTCACTGCAGAAATCCTTGTATTGACCTTGTACAATGTGATAAGGTCTCTACTTGGTTGTCTTTTCTCTAGAGTAAATAAACCAAGTTTGTCTAGTCGTTCCTCATATGTCAAGTCCTCCATTCTCTTAATTAATGTTGTTGCTCTTCGCTGTACCCTCTCTAATTCTAGTATATCCTTTTTCAGAACTCGTGCCCAAAACTTTACTGCATAATCAAGGCAGCATAAGAGGCAGCATGAGAACCTCATGCTTTTATGCATGGCGAGATTCCCATGTCACCATTTTCAACAAGGCGACATGGTTAATGCGGTTGCTTGACGCACAATATTTTACATGTTACGTTTTAAAAGGATACCGTCACCCACCACCAGTCACTTGTTGCTGCCAGCCCACAACTACAAGGAACAGAACATTTTAAAGGCTTACCTTTCCATTAGCCTTATTTAAGTGATACTGCTAACAATTTCAAGAAATACCTTGCTGTAGGCCTGCTCTAAGTACTAAAACAACTTCAAGGTTAAAGTTACTGTAGGACTTAGCCTGCTAACAATGCATTACATTCTGTGCAAGAGTGCAACCAACTGCACCATCATCAGCTTCAAATGTAAGTGTTACATCTGTCTATTCAGCACTCCTATATTAGCTATCATGTCTGCCTGTTCAGCTCACCTGCACTTGTTACTTATCTCACTCTGATTGGGTTACTGGTCTTTAAAACCATCCCTCTGACTGGGTTCACCACCCGTTCTTTGAGCTCCTAGTGTTGTTCCAGTTAGTTCTGTATTGTCTACCACTGTGATTCAGATCCATTTATTGACTTCACCTTACATCCTACTCCTTTGGTGCTTTGTATAGATCTGACCTCTCAGGTTCTTGACTATTAATTTGATCAACTTCTTCTCTGCATTGCTGCTTTTGATCTGATGTATTATCCGACTGACCTTCCAGGCCCTAACTCTCTGCTCATTTTGAGTATTTACAGTTACTGTCTCCCTGTGTAGACTTGGTCATTGGTCTGCAGTGCCCAGCTGAGTTTCCTGTTTCTACATCTAGAGGGTTTGAACTTCCATTCATCTGAATGCTTCACTAGTGGTTGAGCAGTTCAGTCTTCAGATCAGCTGCAATTCCTGTATTTGCTGCATAGAGGTCTCAGCTTCACATGTTTGAACAATGCTAGCAATGGCTAGTTCATCTGTCTATAGTAAAGCTGAATCTACTGCTTCCTCATTCTTGTGTTTAAGACCTACAAAATCTGCCTGCAGCAGTGAGTTTCTAATATCAGCCAGAAAACCATCAAAAGGTCTTCTGTCTAGTTGTCCAGCATTTACAGCCAGCCAGCAGTATCCACATTACTTGTCTAGTATTCTACAGCCAGAAGATATCTCCAGGCTTCCTGTCCAGTATTCCACAGTCAGCCAGTAATCTCCAGTTTGTCTGGCTAGTATTCTTCATTCAAGCCAACAAGCTCTTGAAGCATCGATGTCCTATTTCCAATTTTGCCCATTTTACTCTAAGGTTGTAACCTATCCTGAAACATCTGTTACAGGGATCCTGCTATCTCCTCTAGTACTTCTAGGTCTCTTGACTTGCTATTGTGTTATTCAGATCCAACTCTGGTGTTGGATATGTGGCCTTGCCGACAGGAACTCTAATTTACCACCAAAACACAATAAAAATATATTCTTCCTGGTTTCACAATACTAATGGAATTAAAAAACAAGGGGAGCAGGATTGAACAGCACTGGAGGAGGTCTTGAAATGTTGATATTAAGGTAATACTGTTGGAACACATTGCAAAATACCAATCCACATCCTTATGCTACAAACCAAAATTCTGGTGTATAGACAGCACGGCAGCAGAAAACAGAATAACTGAGATCTTCCACACTGTGGAAAGATTATGCAAGCTTTTTTTGTCTGAAATCTAGTGTAGATGTGTCCTAGTCACAATGCAATGAGTTTACCCTCTTTTTTTACAGACAAAGAATCATGTATTCCAGCTGGCATTACTAGGGTGATGAGTGTCAATAACCAGTGCAGGTAAACATGGATTTTTTAGCGTAATCGTCTAAGTTTGAAGAAATAGGAGACATTATATAAACAATTCACTGTCTTTGTCCAACTGGCTGCGACTTGGACTCTCAGAGAGTGTATTGACATAATGGGCCCATTTTTTGCAAAAATATATGTCAAGTATATGAAATCTATGACCCACTACAATCAGGTTTCAAGAAAAAGAACAGCAAAGAAAGATCACATGTTTATGTTTTAAATTATCATCTAGTAGAAAGAGACTGTGGATAATGCTCAGTTCTAATAGTCCATGACTTCTCTGCAGAATGTGAAACTGTGGACCATGAAATATTAATAGAACAACTGAAGAACTGCTGTGTATTGGGGGCAGAGTCCTCAGCTGGTTTAAATACTTCCTCGCTGGTAGGTCAGAGAGGGTTTCTTCATCCGGTGTACTCCACTAGACCCATGAACTTGTCCTGATGAGTGTCCCAAGGTTCACTTGTATGTCCAATGCTGTTTAAAATGAATACCATTTTATGGGCAACAACATTAGAAGACATTGCTATGAGGATGATAGCCGGTACAAAAGGATCTACAACTAGCTCTCAGCTGATGTCTGCAAGAGCTCCAAGAATTGTTGAGTGCCAGCTAAGGTTGAGGTTGAACCCAAAAAAGAATGAGGTAGCATGGTGAGACCCTATCTCATAACAGCATCCAATGCACATCATCCAACAGTGGCCCTTGAGTTTGTATGATTACAATTGCTGAAATCAGAGCAGGTGAAAACATGTGGGGTTGTCTAAGATTGACTGACATTCAAATACTGTATCTCAGCATGATCAAATCATCTGCTTCAAGCTTGGTTTGATGACATATAAAGGTCTACATAGTCAGAGACCCAACTACCTAGAACAGCTCCTTATTCCCTATATTCAACACAGTTCTTAAGATCTACAAGTGAAAATATGTTAGCAGTCTCCAGAATCATTCTTTCTACTTTGTAGCTTAAAGCTTTGGCAAGCACAAGCAGAGACTTCGCCTCTTTAGACATCTTCAAAAAGACACTTAAAGGGATAGTAATACTTCGTTTTAACTTTATTTTATTTTGTAGGCATTAAAAAAACATGAAGAATGATATAAGTCTTATCTCTCAAACCTTTATGGTTTATGAGATATTCACAAGCAAAGTTCCCATCCCCGCCCCTTTTACCTAGTGTAAGCCATCTCTTCTCAGATGTGAGTCTGGTTGTATGACAGTACAGATAACAGAAGGGGACAATTTTCTTTGTATGAAAACAATGAAAGCCCTTCCCCCCTTGACAAGTTTTTCAGCTTTTTCCATTATCTTAATTGAAGATTGTCCCTCTCTGCAGTCTACCTGGGCATCTCCCTTCTAATCTGGTTGAACAGGGGGGGGATACTTTGTTTGTGAATATCTCTTAAACCATAAAGGTTTGAGAGATAAGACTTATATCATTCTTCATGTTTTTTTAATGCCAAAAAAATAAAATAAAGTTAAAATGAAGTATTACTATCCCTTTAAGACATTCCTGCTTATTCAAGGACTTTATCACTACACCATAATGCCTACAACCCTTATGCTCATTATCATTTACATTATCTCCTCTCCTACAAGCACTCTGCCCTTAAACTAATCTCTTCGCTGTAGGTACTTGTGATCTGATTCTTATAAAATGCTCTAAATCCCATTTGGAACGCTATATAAATGAATTATTAACGCATAGCTCTGCAGTTGGAATGGGGAAAGCAAATTTAATATAGATTTCATGGCACTTGCACCAAGTAAATAATATTTAGTATAATTCAGATTTAGGCTAGGAGTACATGTTATTTAAATGGATATTAATCCTGTAAAAGTTGACACTATGGTGAATGTACGATTGAGATCCTGTACTAAATCAGGCTCTGTAATTGATTTTTGGTCCTTAAAGGCATAGTAATGTTTCATAATACAATCAGCTCTAATTAATCATCATAGTATTTGGACTTTGGAGAGTGTTATTGCAATTCTGTCAGAGTAATTGTTCAAGAGTAATTAAATGACAAAGTATCCCCCTCCTGCCCCTTTTACTGATGTAACACTGCTCAGCCAGAGCAGCAGGGAGGTGCCCAGATAGATTGCAGAGAGGGACAATCTTCAATTAAGATAAGGGAAAAACCTGAAAAACTTGTCAAGGGGGGCAGGGCTTTCATTGTTCTCATAGGAAAAAGATTGTCCCCTGCTGTTATCTGTCTGGTCTTACAACCAGATTCCACATCTGAGAAGAGATGGCTTACACTAGGTAAAAGGGGCAGGAGGGGGAAAATGTATCCTTCAATTACTCTTGAACCACAACTCTGACAGTATTGATATAACACTCTCCATGGCCCAAATACTATGAAAATTAATTGGAGCTGCTGTTTTTGTGAAACATTACTATCCCTTTAAGCCTGCCTAAAACCAAGCGCTGTGCTAAAAATCCTCCAGTAAATGCCACTTGCGCCAATGGGAAGACAGTGGGACAACCTATGGACATTTGAAGCTGTTCTTTTCCTTTACTCCTTATTTAATGCAGTATATTATTAAACAAGGTATAGAGCTGTGATTTTACACTATTTCCCTTTGATTGCTATGAAGCAAGGCTAATAGGCTTCCTGGCATTAAAGTACTAATGCTGGCACAGATGTCCGCCAGTATGCGCAACAGCAGTCGTACCCTGTTGAGCATACCCTGAAGTGCAGCCACTGGAATTAGTGACTAATGACAGTGGAAATGTACTGGCAAATCTGTGCAATGACCCCAGTTTCCTTTTAGTAAGGTGACCATATATCCCCAATTTTAAATGCAGGACTTTATTGAAAAACACACACTGCAAGTTGCATTGATTACATTCTTATAAGTGTGCTGCAGTTAAAGGAATATTTGTATAGGTACCAGCTGAAAGTTTTCATCCTAAAATATAAGGTGAACAGATATCCCCTTTAATGCAGAGCACTTATGAATAGGGATGGGTGAAAAGTCCCAATTTTTTTCACAGGAATTTTTTCAGAAAACACAGAATTTGCTGCTTTTTCCGAAGAAATTCCTGCACATTAAAAATGCATAACATTTCTACTTTTCCACTATGACAAATGAATTTCTCATGAAAAATGTGTTGTTTTCATCTTTGCTTTCTATGGCCATGATCATTTCTTCTTCACTACTATAACAATATGGAACATCTCACTGTGCTTGATGCTGTAATTGAGACAAAGTGAGTTATATCATCAGTGAGATCCACATAGAGAAAACAAAAATAGTGTGGACTAGCTGTGTAGTCTGTATTACACCTGTTGCTGCTATTGCTTGCTGAGCTATAGGACTAGTGTGAGTGTGAGAAATAATGAGTAAGAGGTACAGGAGGACTGATGATGTAAAGGAATACAGTAGCAGCAGTTCTAGCAGTAGCAGTGGTCAGCAAATCCCATCAATTAGTGTTGCAGTTCTGGAATTATATTTATAAATTGCATAAGCAATGACAACATTAAATTATAATCAACATAACTCAACAACATCAGGATCATTTACAAATAAAAGGCTGAATTTAATGTGTAGATATGGATGGTGGTTGTGAATATATGCTAATGAAGATGAATAGGAAAGAATGTCACTCAAATTATAATCAGAGTTATATATGATTACAATATAACCTTGCATTATTATTTGTCAGTCATTCATCAGTGTTCATAGCAGTGGTCCCAACTGTCGATGATGGTAGTAACTATGCAAATCCCTCCTCCTTCTCAGTCTGCTATTACAACATGTGCTGTATGCTTCTCTGTTTTGTGTTTTTTTTCTCACCACTCCCGGTGAGATCCCGCTCTCAGAGATCCTGTTCTGCTAATACCTATAGATTTGTCTATTCTATGGACTCAAACACTCTACTCACTCCTGCTCTGCAATTACATCTGCTTCACCTTGCTTGACATGCTCCTAAGGCCTATATCAAGCAGCTTCGGGAGCCTTACAGTACATATTCAAAATGTTTACAGTGATTGGAATCCCATACCTTATTTACTGTTTCTAGTGTCTGACCTCGACTTGTCCTCACTTTGCTTGTTTGCCTCCTGTCCTGATCTCTGCTAAATTGCTAAGATTATGTCTGCTTATTTGGATTCTGTGTTTTGGTTTCTTGTGAGACTTTCTTGGGATTACTGGTTTTATGGTCTCTGTACCTTTCTTCTGCTGCATACTTACTTGATTTGTGCCTCCTGGTGTTCTGCTGTTTCCATCAACGAGCAAGTGCGGCCATCCAGGTCCAGATTCAGTTTGACCGGTTCTTGCTATTTGACATTGAGGTCATCAACTTTACTATGGCGAGAAGCCCTTGCAATGTCACACATACAGTCAACACTGCTTTCAAGCCTAGCAGCTCTCTGAGCAGTTTTTGGTGTTTGCTTGATCTACTAACCCATGGATCCCTTGCAATTCAATATCACTACTGCCTGCTTTCCTCTTCTACCATGCAGATCTGCCTTCTGACCATACATATTTGTATGGTATTAGATACTGGTTCATTCCGAAAAATGTAAGTCTGCCCATATTACTGCTGGATAGGCATGTTTGTGTTCATTAACTATATAACCAGCTGCAAGGAGAACCCACATCTGGTGTCACTCTTGCTGGTGCACAACTTAAAGTTTCCATAGAAGAAGGCAAGAACGTTTCAGCACTGCTTTACCTGTGTGAACACAGTGAAGCTTTCACATGGACAATTAAATTGATATGTTGCTCATCACATTGACAACCTAGTCAATGGACAGTTCATGTACATACCTGGGAGCGCTCCTGATGGGTCTCCGGTTTTTGCAGTTAATTACCAGGTCTCCAGGGATAAAGGCAGGATTCTCCTGTGCTCCTTCCCACCCTGTTACTCCCACTTCCTGCCCACTTCTCCTCCTTTCCACCCTGTTCAGTCACCTTCTCACCCACTTTATGAAACAGTTTCTTAAGCCCCGCCCAACCTGCAGTTAAACCCCACCTCTTTGTGATGTGATTCGCATAATTTCTATCCCCCAAGTGGACCACATGAGCTCCCTCTGGGGACACTAGAAGACAAAATTCCCAGGTATGTCCATGAAGGTGTCAGCCAATAACATGTCACTTACATAGATGTGGGACAACCATCTGATCCACCATCATAAAAACACCTGGTGATTGTATCACTGGGGGAACACAAGGGCCACAGCAGTAAGTGACACGGGCATTTGCATTTCAATCGTGCTGCAAAGCAACAAGTTCAGAATGAACATTTGAACTTAGCCTTACTATGTAGGGCCGTAATTAGTGATCCCAGCTCTCCCACAGAATGCAAAAGAAACATGCATGGGGGAAATGTATAAAAGTGGCATATTAAAGAAAATGTCTGTAAAATTGAGACATAAGTATAGACTATTAAACAAACGGCAGTAGCGCTTCACTGGGAAAAACCTTAATATCAATATACTATTATTCCCAACTAGAGGTTACAATATATAAAACGAAACTTTATGTATTTATCGGGGAACTTGTATCAGTCATTTACAGAGTTAATAACCTTTTTCTCCGGGTTATAGATACATACAGTTCAAATCAGATGCTTCAACTAGTGCAATAGATCGCCATGTATATATATATAAATACATACAGTTCAAATCAGTCACTCCAATCGATGCAATGATTATAATGAAGATGAAATGGATTTCTTGTAAACGTCAATGAAGTTAATGAAATATGATGATGATAATGGAAGATGAAACAATGAAGATGAAATCAGTTAAATGAATAAAACCAGTCGCACTTTGTCTCAGCAGCTGTCTGATCCCCGGAGTCCTCTCGGGTGCACACAATATGTAAAACACAAAATAGAAGACAGCGCACAAATACTTCTAAGTGTAGTTTTATTTATCACATATGGTAAAGAAATATATATATAAAAACTCTTACTCAGAGAATGAAATATGCAGAATAAAAATAAATGTAAAATCAAAGGGTTGATTAAAAGTGTCACCAGTTGGACTGATAATTAATAGGAGCTTTTTTAAAATAGACACATCATTGAATTTCGTTTAAGAATAAAATATAACCAAAAGGAAGATTCGAGCGGACCAAATACAGGACCGTTATACGAGCTGACGGCAAACGGAGAACCAGGGAACGCGCGGGGAAACAGAGAAGCAGTGGACTGGCTACCAGAGAAAAGTTTACGGGCCCATATACAAGGAAACATCTGGTGAGCAGAATAATATTACCATTGCTATTACACTCATGATCCATCTAGCGCATACCCTCATTTAGGTCCCGTTAAGCCTATTTATCTACATCAGCTCCTATTAATTATCAGTCCGACTGGTGACACTTTTAATCAACCCTTTGATTTTACATTTATTTTTAATGTGCATATTTCACTCTCCGAGTAAGAGTTTTTATATATATATTTATTTACCATATGTGATAAATAAAACTATACTTAGAAGTATTTGTGCGCTTTCTTCTATTTTGTGTTCTACATAAGTATATATAGAAATGTTAACAACATGTTCACTAAGTACTAACATCATCAGTTGAGTTTTTTGAAAAGTGGTGCAGAAGTTGACTTGGTTCAAATAAGAATTGTGTCATAATGTACTTATAAAGAAATTCACTAACTGCTTCAAAAATAAAGACAATATTAGTATTTAAATCTTAAAGGAATAGTAATACTTCAAAATAAAAGCAGCTCCAATTAATATTCGTAGTATTTGGGCCATGGTGAGTGTTATTTCAATACTGTCGGAGTTGTAGTTCAAGAGTAATTGAATGATAAAGTATCCCCCTCCCATGCCTTTTACTGATGTAACACTGCTCACCTCAGAACAGAAAGGTGGTGTCCAGATGGCCTGCAGAGAGGCACAATCTTCAATTAGCATAAGGGAAAACCTGAAAAAACTTTCAAGGGGGGCAGGGTTTTTATTGTTCTCACAGTAAGAAGATTGTCCTTTGCTGTGAGCTGTCTGGTCTGTGGACCAGATTCCACATCTGAGGGGATGTAGCATACACTAGGTAAAAGGGGCAGGAGGGGGGTACTTTATCATTTAATTACTGTTGAACTACAACTCTGACAGTATTGAAATAACACTCTCCATGGCCCAAATACTATGAAGATTAACTGGTGCTGCTTTTATTTTGAAACATTACTACCCCTTTAACACTATACTATCACTAAATGTTTATATATATATATATATATATATATATATATATATATATATATATCAAAAAAGCACTTTTATTTGGTCAACGTTTCCATCCTCATAGGGGCCTTTCTCAAGAAGTCTTAAAGTGATAGTAATACATGGATTTAAAGAAATTTAATTTGGTGGATATTAAAAAAATAAACTAATTGCACCGTTTTCCATCTCCCAAACCTTTATGGTTTGAGAGATATCAGTTTGCAAAGTTCCCCCTTCCCTCCCCTTGCGCTGACGTTAGCTTCCTAACTTACAGATGGAGATCCTGGTCCACAGACCATCCTGCGGCTCTTCAGCAGAGCTGAAATCGAGCTAGTTACAAAGAAATATTTAATTTGAATGGTCTACAACATGTGCCTGGTTTGCAAGCACATGTTATAGACTGTTCAAATTAAGTATTTCTTTGTAACTAGCATGACTTCAGCTCTGCCAAAGAGTCGTAGGAAGGTCTGCGGACCGTGATCCCCATCTGTAAGTTTGTCTCCATAAAGGTTTGGGAGATCGGAAACAGTGCAATGAATTCTGTTTTTTAATATCTACCGAACTAAATTTCTTTAAAATCATGTATTACTATCACTTTAAGAAAGGTCCCTGTGAGGACCGAAACGATGACCAAATAAAAGTTTTTTTTTTTTTCTTTTTGCCATCTAAAAGTCCCACGGGTGTTGGCCTATTTAATTCTTCTATTTGTTTGGGAATGTGCACCTGGGCACCAAAACTTTTTAGAGTGAGTGCTTCTGCCAACCACACTTGTCTATAGATATAAATCTTCTCTCTCAAACCTTTACGGTTTGGGAGATATTCACAAGCAAAGTTTCCCCTCCCGTCCCTTTTACCTAGTGTAAGCCATATGGAATCTGGTTGTAAGACCAGACAAATAACAGCAGGGGACAATCTTCTTCCTATGAAAACAATGAAAGCCCTGCCCCCCTTGACAAGTTTTTCAGGTTTTTCCCTTATCTTAATTGAAGATTGTCCCTCTCTGCAGTCTACCTAGGCACCTCCCTTCTAATCTGGCTGAGCAGTTTTACATCAGTAAAAGGGGAGGGAGGGGGATACTTTGTCATGGAATTACTCTTGAACTACAACTCTGACAGAACTGAAATAACACTCTCCAAAGTCCAAATACTATGATGATTACTTAGAGCTGCTTTTATTATGAAACATTACTATCCCTTTAAAAATGTTATACATTTCCCCCAGCCCCAGCTGTCTCTCTCTCTCTCTATATATATATATATATATAGATGGATAGATGAAAAGTTCACTGCTCATATAAAGCTTGGTGCTATAGTAAAAAATTGCTGCTTTGCTCTTATATTCTGCAGCTGTGTTCAATTTTTTTTCATTTTGCATCTCTGTGACGCAGTTCATTACTTGAATTCTTCCAATACTGAGCAACGTTATGGTGAATCTTTGTTCTGTCTCTAGCTCTATTTATATCAGCTGCATTTCGTTGAGAAGTTTAAGTTCTTGAGAATTCTCAAGCATACAATGAATAAAAAGAGGAAATTATATGTACCAGTATAATAATGTTGTTTTGTACTAACTGAATACCTATGCTGGTATAACGAATGTTCATGTTTCTTATTCGTGCTGCAATGTAGGGTTAAGAAAAGGTTAGTTAATTGCCGGACCTACGGTTTTTGAGGAGTACAACTCCCATCATCCCCAGCCAGCCATTGAAGAACACAGAGAAACATATTTCACACTCCTGTATCTAATTGCTGCTGTCTGATATGTTCTAGAACATTGAAGAACCCTTTCCTTTGCTAGGGTCTCTTTCTAAATTGCCAATCCTCTTTTTTCCTCTCTTCCCCAGCATCTCTTTACCCCTTTCTCTCTTACCATATCTGGCAGCCTTATTATTGCCCTAGCCTCTCTTTTCACCCTCTCCCCAGCAACTGTCTCCTTCTCTGGATCTCTCTCCCATCAAGCCTCTTTTCTCTCAAATCCTGTCTTTCTCCCGCTAATCTCCCCAGCTTCTCTTCTGCACCTCAGTCTTTCTTTGCCATCCAGCCTTAAAAGAGAAGGAGAGGATGGGGTTAAATAAAGTATAAATACCGTGAATTAAAATAAAATATTGAAAATAAAAAGTTTAACATGTAATTTAAACTGTAAATGTGCCTTCAAGTAGCATTTACTGTGAATAATGTGGGCCATTGTCATTGTGATGCTTCTGAAGGTAAAACATTGCAGACTGCCAAAGAGGGATGTACTAATATGATTCTTTTCTAAATGCGGTTCTGGAATCAATCTATCCTGTCTGTCTGTCTGTCTGTCTGTCTGTCTATCTATCTATCTATCTATCTATCTATCTATCTATCTATCTATCACCATATACCTACCTAATGCCAATTTGCTGTGCTTCTTATGCAGAAGATTCTACTCTTGACACCACTTGTGCAATAGAGAGGGTAGTATTTGTCAGTGTATGGCTGTTTTAGTGGTGTTTCTGCCATCTGCTCCTTGTTTAACATGATGTACTAACAAGGTTCAGAAGAATTTGCCATAACATTCAATTTCCATGCACATTATAGTGGAAATGTGTTTGCTGCTTGTTCACAGTAAAGTTTTATCGATGATGGAGTGTGTGTCAGAAATTATTAAAGTGATCACACACTGTGGTAAATACCACTGAGTGTAGCAGACAGAGCTGGAGGCTAACACCACAAGAGCTGCACTGGTGGATTGACACATCCCCTCATGATGTTGTAAGAGAAACTCTTATAGGAGGAAGTGTGATTTCAGTACCTGCTTATGCAAGCTGAACTCCAGGGTTCCTTGGTGTTTTTCTTCCATTATTTAAGTCAAACAAATGCTGTAAATGAGAAGTAATGCCTCCTAATAACTTGCCACTTAACTTACTATGGCCAGAAAATCCTAATAGGCCTTATGAATTTTGTTCTTGTATCTTTGCTCAAGAGATAATATCTTCAATCAGTCCTGCATGTAATGTCCATGAGGAAGACATGACAGTTACTGTCAGGACCATAGGACAGAAACTCCACCCACTGCACGTAATCTTAAAGTGAAGGAAGGGTGAGCGCTGCTCTACATAGTCAGGATGGCCCCGCTCTCCCTCTGTGATGCGCTCCAATAGTGAGTGAATAGAAACTGGGGGGAAGCTGGGTTTAAGGTAGGTGAAAGTACCTCTTTAACTCTTTAAGTACCAGAATGGAGTTCAATGCATCATACACTCCTCTGGTCCTTAACCCTTTGAGTACCAGAGGGGTACGCAAAGCATTGCAAAGCAATGCATTGCTTACCTCTCTGGCACTCAAAGGGTTAAAGAGTTAGGAAGGCTCAAGCACTCTACCTGCTTCAGTTAAAAGAAACCACCATCATGTCCACCTCCATAGAGATTACATTCAGGACTGAATTAAGATGTTCTCTTGAACAAAGGCACAAGAATAAAATTCATAGGGGCCAGTAGGAGTTTATGACCATAGTGTGCTGTTATTATTGAGATTTATTACTTCTCATTTAAGGGAACACTTGCACATCCATATAACTCTCAGGAGACCCCTTCCTATCACCTCTCATTTTCTTAAAGGGGAGGTTAGTTTTATTTTTAAACATAGCTGTTAACCCTCCATTTGTAGGTGCTGCCAGATCGATGCACTCCTCTAATGGAGCATTCAAATGTGGGTGGTGGGGATGTGGGGAGGGCGGTCAAGCTATTGGAGATTTCACAGGGGAGTGGATGAGCTATTCCCTCCTTCCATCTACTCTTCCTGATCCAGCCTAAGGGAAGTGGTTAACCTCTGATCACTTCACTTGGGATCCCTGAGCCTCATTTTGGTTATTTGTTCAACACTTTTTTGTTAGCACGTCAAAAGGTTTCCAAAAACTTGTGATTAAAAAACAATAAGCAACTATTCAGAGGTGAGTCTAAACTGAGTGTGCATGAGTGGGAAACAATGTAATTCATCATGAAACTGAAGCTAGCCACCCCCTTTTCTCTCCTATACCTCATTTCAGGTTCATTAAATTGTTGGCCCGCCTACTAATTGCTAAATGAAGATGATCGGGTTTAGTCCACAACGGCTAGAGGTCCAACAATTGTCTACTCATCTTGTCTTAATTCTTCTCCTAAAATGTCTTATTCTTGCATTTCATTTAAACCAATGAAGAGTACAATAGGAAATAAGGATGCCCCAATTTGTATACAGGTGATTTAATTAGAGTTTCAGTCATTATGATTAACGTCTTTGCTGGAGCTGGGAAATCATCATGTCCTGGCCTGTAAGTGGGCCCTGAGAGAATGGGGCCAGTGCCACTTCTCTATGGTACAGTTGTTTTGACACAATAAGACAGAATGATGTTTAATTTCTTATGGAATTTTTTACACAGCCTTGACATCTTGTCAGATCCAGCAGTAGGAGCAACATCATTTTGTGCTTCTTCACCCCAGACTCTGTGGTCAGCAAACAGGATGATTCTGAAGAGGAGGACATCAAGGAGTTTGAGATGTACTCCTCTCCTGTCAGCCCAGCCTTCTCTTTAGTGTCTCCTCCTGGAGTTTTCAAAGTCAGCTCAACTCCAGTGGCAACAGGGGTTTCAGCAAACTCCTCTAATGCACATATTACTATAAACCTGCCACTGCTCCCACAAGTCACCCTTGGCAGCACTGGCCATCTTCCTTTTGCAACATGTACGGGCCCTGTGCCCATCACCATCTTCACCACTGTGCTCCATATCCATGTCTCCTCCGCTACCCTCTCCTGACTGCTGAACAACCTTCTGCAGCCCAGAGACCACCTGTCCCACTGCCGCCTTATGCCAACCAGTGGTCCTCCATTACCAGAGCAGCATTGGTACCTCCTCTAACCTCAACAGAATGGCTATTCTCAGGATGCACTACCTTCTCAGTCCCCCATTCAAGTGTGTCACAGCTTCAGGACTCTCTGAGGTCCCTGCTACTTTGATTCTCCTTTCCCAGCCCAGGATAATTACTAATATTTTCTTTTTTCTAACTCTATCTATTTAAACAATCAGAATTATGGTAGGTGTGATATTAAATACACTAAAGTGGAACAGGTCTGCCAACAGCAGACTAGGGAACAAATAGGATATTGCAAATGCACATAGCCTACAAATGTTGCTTGAAAACCCTGGAATGCCACCAAGGTATCAATCCAAATGCATTCAAGTGGTTAATAGAAGTATTTTAAGATTTGCACATTATTATGTCTCCCCTATGCTACGGTTGGCTTGTTTGTGAATTGTTCCTCTTTAGATTATTGAATTTGTCAGTTGATCTCTCATGTGTTTTTTTTTTGTTTGTTTTTTTTTACAAATGTGGCCTAGATTACATCTCAGGCGTTGTATTTATGCTAATGCAGAACTGCCCCTTGCATCCATTATCTGAGATGTTGTTTTCATGCCAGATCTAAAATGCAATCTAAAAACTTGCAGTCATTGGAAGAAAAAGTTACATTTAAGGTATATCTTTATCTTTTTTATAGTGTTAAGTATACAGTTAGTACCTTATGTATGCACTTACTTGTCATTGCTGTAAATGTGGCTATTAAACTCTTGAAAGTTAGAGTGATCCTCATTGCATTGTGTCTACTAATGAATTTTGTCTACTAATGATTTGGAAATAACCTATATGTACTAAGGGCCCAAACAGTTAGTCGTGGGTTCTACAGCTGTTGTGGCCTAGAACTTCCAGCATCCCCAACTAACCAATGGCTAGCTGCTGCTGCTGCTGTGAGTTAAGTGTGGCAACAACTGGAGAGCCCAGAGTTAATTACACCCTGTATTGGGTCCTTAGTATATATAGGGGATTATGCACTAAGGCATGATAAACAGGTGATAAAGCAGAGATGACTTATCCAGTGATATCGAATCTCTAGTTCCTATGTTATTCTGTGGAGTCTATGCACTAAGATAGTGAATTGACTCCATAGAATAACATAGGAATTAGAGAAGTGATGTCACTGGAGAAGTCATCTCCACTTTATCACTTCTTTTTCACGCCTTGGTGAATAACCCCCATGGTTTATTCTTAAGTGTAAATAGCCTATTCTTAAGTTAACTACACCTGGCATTGGGCCCTGAGTACATAATGCCTATTCATAAGTCATAAGGGAATCAGCCTCAAGCTACCGAGTTGTTGAGTTCTATAGCTCCCAGCATCCTCTGCAATGTGTTGGATAGTTGGGAGTAGTATGTCACAACCACTGTACATCCTGACTTATGCCCTTAGCACATATGACCACATCCAGAGTCAGGGTTTAGTCAGCTTTGGAATCCACAGCTATTGGGTCCTACAACTCTTAGCATTCTGAACTAGGTATTGACTAGTCTGGATATTTGGTAAGTCCTAGGCCATAACAATTGGTAAACCCAAGTTGAATTTACCCTGACTTTGACATAGGCCATATTTCCTAAGGGCTCAATACAAGGAGGAGAGCTGGGAGCTCTGCAGTTGTTGAGACCCATGGCTCACAGCATCCCCAACTACAAACTGGCTTTTTGGTTATACTGGGTGTCATGAGCCAAACAGTTAGAGGGCTTGTGGATGAGTATACCCTGTGTATATATATGTCCTATCCTTGAGTCGGTGTATGTATTCAACCTACAACTTTGTTGTAGAATAGAAAATATACATTCCAAAAAGTGCCAGATACCTTTTTAACTAAGAACAAAATAGAGAATTATGACACTTGGTTTCAACATATACAGTATGCTGATCCGGGAAAAAATCGGATTGCCTTTTGGAGTCTGGAAGGACGTTTATACACTTGGGGCATAACTGGAAATTGCTTTAATGTTTTTTTTCTGCCTTCTTCTGAGTTGACAAATGAGATCTGGACTTATGTCAACCTCATTAACTGTGTTGTATGGATGTACGTATGTATGTATGTGTGTATGTATGTGAGCTCTGGAGAACAGGACCCTCAATACCATTTATTTCAAACAGGTTCTGTATGTCATTGCGTGTTCTCACATTCATTTTGTACAGTGCTGTGGAATAAGCTAGTGTCCAATAAAGGATGATAATATATAAGAATGAGATGCTGCGTGACACGGAGGCTGGGATTCATCAAGGTGCGCATGGCTTAATGCGCAAGAAAATTGGAGGATTTCTTTGAGCATTAACCATTCGCACATTCAGCAATTTACGGATTGTATCTGGCCATCATTTATTCTTCGATAAGCGATGGCCAGATAGAGCCTCAAATTTGATCCGCTAGCTTCATACTGGCAAATCCCATTCCAATGTATGGGGCGAACACATGCATACACATTTTCGCTTATGTGTATGCATGGGTTTTCCCCCTGACTGGCCAGTTTACGCAATTTTCCCTGCTTTCAACACTCCAGTTCATTGATGAATGCCCAAAGACATGCATCAATGATTGTGGTGAAGAGCAGCGTATTTAATATGCTGCTTTTTGCCAGTTTGCTGAATCCTGGCTCAGGTGGCATTATATGAGTATGACCCCCATATAAGTAACATGATGAGTAATATTATATGAATAAGATGTTGTGTGATACTAATTGCCAATGTTTGAATGAAGTGCAGTGTGAGAGTATGTAGCATGAATGAAATGCTTTGAGAGACTGAGCGGGAGTGTTATAGTGCAACTATCATGTTGATAATGCCCAACTGGCAGGTCAGCTCCCAAAATTTTGTCAGCCCCAGTGGAGGAGCGCAGCAGTGGTGTGAAAGAGACCTCCAGTGCACCCTCATTGGTCTGGTGAAAGAATTGTAACTGAGGAACTTTGAAGTCATCAGTTCAGTTGTGCTGGGCTGCTTGTACAACTTCCATAGACTCTAGAGAAGGGCTTTCAAAGCTGACACTGGATGCCAATATGGGGCTGCATGCAAAACCCACTAAGTTTGTGGCTGTGAGCCACATGCTATCTGGTTGCATTCCAGCCCAATACCAGTCAATTTATTAATTTCTTTATTGTTTGCATGGCTGACATGAGCCCTTTTGCGTGCTGCACAAAGCAGTGCATGAATTTTTATTCAGTCTGCTGTCATAGACTCAGTAAAACAGGATAATTGCCCTTTAAGTGAGTTATCAGACTGAATTACAGTGTGTGAATGAAACTGTCTGAGATTGAGTGGGAGTGTTTAAATGAAATGGTGTATGAGTTGCCATTTATGAATATCATACTTGTACTGACTGCAGGGCAATTTATTAACGAAACGTGGCAGAATTTGAATAAGGGTCTGTGTGAGACTTAACCACAGATGCTGTGTAAGATTTAGTGGGAGCATTTGAATGAGATATTGTGTGAGACTGAATCACATTATGAATTATATTTTGTTCGGAATATTAATAACATGCTCTGTGATTCTAAGATGGGGTGCATGAATAAGGGGCTGTGTAGGACTGAGTGTGGGATTATGAATTTGGTGCTATGTAAGACTGAGAAGGTGTGTATGAATGAGGTGCTGTGTAGGACTGAATAGGGGTATATGAATGTGTTGCAATATAGGTCTGAGAGGGGGTGTATGAATGAAGTGTTGAGTAGGACTGTGAGGGGCATAGCAGAGTCTGTCAAACTTTTCAGAACAAGTACACCAGCAACTCTAGAATGTTTTCTGAGTATTGCAGCACTCAATGTTTATTGATTTAATATTTAAAAAATATTAAAATCATGCCTTTGTAGTGGAAAAGGGACTGAAACTGATATTTGCTCCAACTGTGCTATTGCTAGAACATCACTCATGCACAAGTACACACAAAGCAAAGCAATCACATGCCATGCTCACTCTTTTTTTAAACTTTTTTTAAATTTCTTACAGATAATATTTCAGTTTTTCATAGTAGCATCATGTATCTTCATTGGGTTAAATAAAATGCAAGAATATTTTTCTGATGGGGGGTTGAGAATGTGGGAAAGTAGAGGAAAGGGGGTAACTAGATTAAAGGGAGAGTAACACTTCATTTTATCTTTATTTTATTTTGTAGGCATTAAAAAAACCTGAAGAACAATATAAGTCTTAAAGGTTTGAGAGATATTCACAAGCAAAGTTTCCCCTCCTACCCTTTTACCTAGTGTAAGCCATCTCTTCTCAGATGTGGAATGCAGTCCATAGACCAGACAGATAACAGCAGGGGACAATCTTCTTCTTATGAGAACAATGAAAGCCCTGCCCCCTTGACAAGTTTTTCAGGTTTTTCCCTTATCTTAATTGAAGATTGTCCCTCTCTGCAATCTACCTGGGCACCTCCCTTCTGCTCTGGCTGAGCAGTGTTACATCAGTAAAAGGGACCGGGGGGATACTTTGTCATTGAATTACTCTTGAACTACAACTCTAACAGAATTGAAACAACACTCTCCAAAGTCCAAATACTATGATGACTAATTAGAGCTGCTTTTATCATGAAACATTACTATCCCTTTAATTTATGCATTTAATTGTTTCACACATGCAAACTCTCACATACACTTACTCCCCAAGATACTCATACACACAATCAGACTCACTCCACTAGACACATACACACATTACAATCTCACATATCCATACTCACTCCCCCAGATACATACACATACATACAAACACACTATCTCAAGCACAGAAACACACGGGCACACACAGGCATATATATTCTGACAGAAATAGATACCTAGACCCACTTGCCCACTCAAATACAATAATAAAACAATACAGAAGGAGAGGCATGTCCCTCAGCTACACCTGGGACCAGCAGCATAACTAATGAGTGGGGGCCCAGGTGCAAAAATATGTGTTTACCCCCCCCATATATTATTTCTGATAGTAAGAGATTTGTGGGATAGGGAAGTAAGAAAACCAGAGTGGAAGTAAAAGAGAAGGGAGGGAGAAATAAGAAATACTGAGGGAAGAAGAGACATAAGAGAGCCTGGAAGGAGAAGTAAACTAAGAGGACCTGCGGGAAGAAGTGACATAAGAGAGCTGCACAGTGTCAATTCACAATGATCATGACTGTGATGACAAAGTATGAGAATTTTGGGCAATGGAACAGGTGTGCAATGAAAGGGAGTCTCTGGATATGAGTTCTATTTGAAGGATCTTCCATGAAATGCCATTATATATACAATGGAAATAACATGAGATAGCTAGGAACAATACTGCATGATGCTTTCAATTCCTATAGGAGGGAGAGAAGCGATACAGCCCATCACTTAAAGCACCACTCAGTCAGATCCACGGCAGCCAGCCAAAGTGGTCTGTAGCACACCTCTTTCTTAGCTGACTGACCAGACATCATTCTCCACACATTTCAGCAATTCAATCCCCTCAACCAAGTCAGCTACTGCTACTGCCAACCTCCATGCTGCTATGTTGAGATGTAAAGGGCCCTGAGGGTGGGAAGAGAATGGCAAGTTCAGGCTGAAATCTATTATTTGTGCTCCCTTAAGCTTTGGGTGCTTCCTTCTGGCTCTGGGCCCCAGTGCTTTGCACCAGCAGTAGTTCTGCTCCTGACAGGGACACGATACTGTGCATGCTGCATGGTGCAAATAAATACCCACTGAGCATCCTATCTACTCTTTGCCTGTGCTAATAACCAAAATCAGATAATAAGTCATTGCTTTAGGTATATTTGCAGGACAGTGTCACATTATAGATGTAATGGTCCATTCCTCCACCCCATTATGCAAGCACAGCCACTGCTACATCTGGCACATTGCTGACATACAGCCTGGCACACCTGTACCATGGACAGGTTCTCAGGTACCCCCGTACCCATCTGTGTGCCAACAGTACCCTCTCCCCCAGCATACTATTACTAAAGGTGGAGAAATACTGCTCTATAGGACTGATTGGGAGGTTATGGATATGAATGGAAATCAAGACATTTCTTTTTCCCCAACACACACATGGATGAAAATGGGGCAGAGATGCATTCTGGGATTTATAGCCTTGGTTTTAGAGTCTTGGTTTACTAGGCACTGATCTCTTTCCTGGCAATTGCTCTAAGAACTACAAATCCTTATTAGAATTGCAAGATACATTCTAAAACATGATCCTGTGTCCAGAATATAAAACAAAAATGTTTCAATTTTGAACTTGTTCCAGACCTGCAGCTAAAGTACACAGCTAAAGCATAAACGGGAATAAGGGGCTCTCCAGCTTCTGTTGCACTTAAACTCCAATCATCCTCAGAATGAGACAGACACAGAGAAAGCAAAAACATAAGGGAAAGACAGCAAGTATATAAGGAAGAAAAGCAAGTGAGTGCAGGAAAGACATCAAGTTAGCAAAGAAAAGTCATGAGCATGCGAGAAAGGGACATGAAGTGCACGAGGGAAGCCAAGTTTGAAAGGGGGAGATCATGCAAGGAAATGAGATCACGCAAGGAGTTGGAGGGATGCTGCTGATGAGTAGAAATTCACAAGCAGTAGCGGGAGGCCACTCAGTCCAGCAGATAGTGCTGCCACCCCGGTGACAATGCCAGGGACAAGGAGTAATATTCAAAAAGGGAATGTTAAATGTGCATGTGTGGAGTAGCAGCACAGTGCATATTCCTGTGCCTGATCCTGCTGCCCCTGTATTTGTGATAATGATGAGTGTGACACCAGAGCCTCCTTTGTCACAGCAAAGAGAGGAAGAAGAGACTGCCAGTGGTGATAAACCAAGAGAGAGATATGCAGATGGGAATGGTTATCACTACCAGCAAGAATAACATTATGTTGTTTGCAGATTTACGTCCTACTGCTGAATCACCTGAGTCTGAGCACCATACGTTACAGTGGGGTCATCAGGCTGGTGTGTCCTCCCTGCCCATGGGTATTTAGTAGGGGTGGTGAGAATAGCTGCCCATGGTGGTGACAATACTGGTGGACATGGTTCCCCTAGTATTATTGATGAAGATTCAGCATCAGCAACACAAGTCACTGCAAGTACAGCTGGTCAACAACATCTTTTTGTACCTCACCTCTTCTTTGAAATCATGGGTTTGGAAATATTTTTTTATTGAGGACAGGGACTGCAATTATCATCAACCACAGTGTGCACACTAAGTGACAAGGTTGGCACATGTACCCTAATAAAGCACATGCAGTGCAGGTTAACATGTTGAAATCAGGTGATGTTGTCACTGTGCCTGTGGGTATAACTTCCATACAAAACTGCTCAATGCAAATTCACCCCACTGCCATGGTGGAATGTCGACAATGACAATAAAACTTGTGCTAGGGATTGGGGCCAGGATATTATCCCTTTTCTCCCTCTAGATACAAACAGGGTCCTCCTCAGCACTGCAGCTGCTGTCAGTAGTACCCCCAGATACAAGGAATCTATAGATGTGAGGATCTGGCAATATGTCTAGACACATTGCACATTGTGTGGCCGTGGAGACCAATGGAATGAAAGGAATAAGGGAACATATGCAGATTTTATACTCAGTAGCATATGCCAAGCTCACAGCAGGTAGGACAATTTTTTTATTGAGTGTTGTGACTCATGGGAAGTCTCACTCAGCCCCCATCCAGTGACTTGGATTTTGTGGAATGGCCAGCTCCTGCTTTCTTGGGGATAGCGTAACATTGTTAGCACAAACCTCAAGTAGGTGGTCATGTTGCGTTTAAGAAGAGCAGTTGAGCCAAGGGTGATCCCAGTCCTTCCCCCTCTTTCACAACTTTGCACACATAGTGAAAACTGCAGTTGTTGATAACCACACAGACCCTCCCTGCCCAAGATTTTAGAGGTGGGGTGATGTATTATGGTGATGGAATAACTTCCACTGAGATGCACATAAAATGGTGGTGCCTTGTTGTGCTGCTGCTGTAGCCATAGCACTAGAGCTAGTATGAACCATCATCACCATCTGTCCTATGTCACTGCTGCTTGTGGATCTCCACCACAGTCTTCAGGGCTGATGATCCCAGTTCCACTCCTACCATCAATTCATAAACAGATATAATGCTTGTTTTCAGTGGTGGAATTGATTGAGCATATTTCAATCAACTAATTTTTAGGCCATATCACCATCACTTTCACTACTTCATCTATGTCAGGAGATGGGGAGAAGATGGTGAAGGGATATATTATATATCAATAGCATCAATAATTAGGCAATCATTTGCATTATCTTTCTTCCTCACTACTTTTGTATTCTTCTAGAGTTTTTGAAGTCTGAAAAACTTAGGCGGTTTTATAGAACATTTATGGAACATAAGCTTGCAGCTGGGTGTTATTGTAACTGATTGCCATAGTAATTGGTCTCACTTCCAACTCCTACTCTTCTAGAGCAACAAACTAGATTGTGACTCTTTATCATCTTTATTGTTGTAACAAAAAACTTTAGAACTACCATACTACAAATGGACTTTTGTGTCACTTTTACAAACAGCCTCATAAGAAGGAAGATTACCATTAACATTTATTGTATAAACTGCAGCAACTATGGCAGCAGTCAGAATTTATAGTACAACTTTACTACCTCAATACATCCATGCACCTCTTTCTTTCCTCGTACCCCTACCCCAAGCACCTTTGGTAGTCATAATACAAGCAGTATTGATTTTAATTGAAATGTACACAATAGACATGTTAGTGTGCGGAGTGATGCTTTGTTTTCTCAGTCTAAAATATATAATATATGCTGTATGTCTTTGTTTGTAGTATCTGTCACTTCCAGTCTAGGTCACAGCTCAGATCAAGAAAGATTCTGCCTGGCTCTGTCACCTATCAGAAAAAAGGGTTTATTCTTTCTTTTTTTTTTTGAACTGTCTCTCTCTGTGTCACAAAGAAATCATACCCACACATCCTGGAAGCTACTTCAGCTCCTACTCTTGGCCTGACTGTCTGATTCTACACATAGTTTGTGTAAAAATTTCAGCAGCAGCTTTCAATTTCTCTCCTAGCATGACTGCAGTGCTACTTTTTTCAGTACAGTATAATACAGGATAAGGATAGATGTTAACTTCTGAATCATCAGACTGCAATAAAGGAAGAAGTATTCCACAAAAAAGCTGTTGCAGGAGTGTGTGTGTGTGTGTGTGTGGGGGGGGGGATGCACCACCACACTTCAGTTTATGCATGTCCCTCTAGTTCTTTTAGATGTAGGAGTGAGTGGTTTTGTAATACACAGAGCAGAAGTTCAGCCAGCTCAGATAGGGACTTGGATCACCTGCCTATTTGATTGTCACTGCCATCAGTCAAAACATCAATGTGTTATTTTTTTAACTTTCCTTTCTCCCTCCACACTCTGAGACCAACTGGCTACAACCAATACTCCTATTAAATTCCAGCACCATCTCTTTGCTTGTCTGCCGCTAGCATCAATATTCAGTTTGTCTGTTACCTCAGCATAGACTGACAAGATGCAGGAAACTGAAATCCTTTTGTACTTGCATGGAAAAAACTCTGGGGAAACTTTGTGTGTATGGGGCACATTCTTATCATTCACCTTAATGTGATGAAAAAGGCAGAAAAAAAGATTAAACCCCCCCAAAAAAACAAAACAAAACAACCCCCCCCCAAAAAAACAAAACAAAAAAACTGCACCACTTGCATGAAATGTTCCACGTAGAAAGAAGTGCCATTTCTCCCATATTTCATTTTTGAGGTGTAAAGTTTCGCCCATCTCTAAAGATGAACTGTTTCCTATTAACAATTTAGTTGTAGATTAATGAATGGATTGCATTGTAGGTGATGGATGTTAACACTGGTTTTAACGAGCTGATTCCCATTGAAGGAATTGGGGAGATTTGTAGATAAAATAAATGTTATCACATGCAATGGAATCCAGTCATTTATTAGCAATAAACATTTGATATTAACATTTTTGGCAATGTCAACAGTCAAGGTGTATCAAGAAAGAAGTAATGGTAGTAATCCACTAGCTCTAAATGCATGAAAGACTGTAGATATTGCAATGAAGCTAAAATGGGAGCAATACTATAGAAAAAATAGTTTACATTAGTAGGTGTCCTACATACAAAATTCAGGTTTATTTATCTGTTAAAGTCTGACTATAGGTCACAATAGACAGTAGGTTTTAACCCATTAAGGACCCTTGATGGTCCTGGTACGTCATGGCTTGGCAGCGTGCAATAAGGACCCATGACGTGCCAGGACCATCATGGATTTCAGGGCTCCTGCGAGGCTGCACGCCATTCGGGGAGCCCTGATTCGGATCAGCAAATAAAAAAAGTCCATGGTCCTTAAGTGCCGGCCATGTGCGTGCACGGCCGGTCCTTAAGGGGTTAATATACCTAAATGGATCGTAAGTAACATAGCATGATAAAAAACATTAGCAGTGTATTATAAAGCTCCTTTCACATGGGTGCCACCAACTCAGCAATGCTGCATTGTTAATGTTGTTTTTGGGAAAAGTACAATGCTGGGCAATGGTAACATAGTAACATAGTAACATAGTAAATTAGGTTGAAAAAAGACACAAGTCCATCAAGTTCAACCTTCGCTTCATACCTCAGTAACTAAGAATTTTATAGCTTTCCTGCTACCAATTAAATTAGTCTTTATCAGACCTTCCTGATCTGCCTACTGATAAACAGTATAACTCTGTATGTTCCCTTTTGAAAGAAATGTATCTAATCTTCTCTTAAATGTGTCCATTGTATCTGCCATAACTACCTCCCTGGGCAATGAATTCCACAATTTGACAGACCTTACCGTAAAAAAACCCTTCCTCTGCTGAAGTTTAAACCTCCTTTCCTCTAATCTCAAGGGGTGTCCCCTGGTCACCTGTTCAGGCCTTGGAATAAATAGCTCACCGCAGAGATCCTTGTATTGACCTCTCATATACTTGTACAATGTGATAAGGTCTCCTCTTAGTCGTCTTTTCTCTAGAGTAAATAAACCAAGTTTGTTTAGTCGTTCCTCATATGTCAAGTCCTCCATTCCCTTAATTAATTTTGTTGCTCTCCGCTGTACCCTCTCTAGATCTAGTATATCCTTTTTCAGAACCGGTGCCCAAAATTGCACTGCATACTCAAGGTGAGGTCTTACCAATGATTTGTATAATGGCAAAATAATGTTATCCACTCTTGCTTCAATACCTCTTTTTATGCAAGACAGGACTTTGTTTGCCTTTGCTACTGCTGTTTGACACTGGTCACTGTTTCCAAGTTTGTAGTTGACAAGGATACCCAGGTCTTTTTCTAGCAACGAGTCACCTAAAATTATTCCATTAAGTTTATAAGTAGCCTTGGGATTGTTTCCTCCCAAATGCATGACTTTACACTTCCCCACATTAAACTTCATATTCCACATGTTTGCCCAATCTGACATTGTATGTAAGTCCCTCTGTAGAGAGAAAATATCCTGTTCTGAATTAATGACTTTGCATAATTTAGTATCATCTGCAAATATTGATATTTTGCTTTCTATATCTATTTCCAGGTCATTTATAAACATGTTAAAAAGCAGCGGACCCAATACTGAACCCTGAGGTACTCCACTCTCCACTTTAACTATACTGGAGAATTTTCCATTTACAACCACACACTGTTCCCTATCCTTCAACCAGTTTTGTATCCAATTGCAAAGGTTATCTCCTAGCCCCAATTTCCTTATTTTATACACCAGCCTTCTGTGTGGTACTGTATCAAATGCCTTTGCAAAGTCTAGATATACTACATCTACTGCCTTGCCATTGTCAAGGTTGCTGCTTACCTCCTCATAGAAGCTGAAAAGATTAGTTTGGCATTACCTATTCTTCATAAAACCATGTTGATTCGTGCTAATGATCTTATTTTTTGTGTTGTAATCCTGAATATAGTCCCTTATTATGCCTTCTAATAGTTTTCCCACTACAGAGGTCAAACTCACTGGTCTATAATTCCCATGTGCCTTTCACATGGGTGACTATCACCTTGTGTAAATGTACCAAAGCTATATCTTTACTGCATTCATGAGGGAACACAGTAAACATTCAGTAACTTCCAATGAATGACCAACTCATGTGGGTTCCACCCAATAATAATTGACTGCATTCACATGGTCTGTCAGTTGGCCTTGTATTGGGATCAGTGGGAGAACGCAGAGAATGGTGAGTCTACAAACATGGCATAAAAACCGTAGCAGGAGGCTGCTACAGTTCTGATACCCATGTGAAAAAGAACCCTTACAAGGAAGAAAAAAACTAAGGCAAATAAAATACAATATACATCTAGTGTGCTAATTTCTCTTTCAATTTAGAAATCTCAGACTTATTTTATTTTTTAGAATAGCCATACATCTGTCCCAAGAATTCTTAAATGTATTTACTCGTTTAGCCTCAACTAATGCAAGTGGGGGAACTATTTCATGTATCTAACAATATAGAAGTAACTGACTGCTACTGACACCTACCCAGGCAAGTCCTTTGGTTAAACAAATTAAAGGAGCAGTAAACTTTTTTTTATGAAAAAATATATATTGTAGGGATTTTCCTATTGAGTAAGATAAGGGTACTCCTACTGCTGAGAGATATATATTTCCAGAGTTATTACAGTTTAAACCCATGTTTTTTTACATTAGCAGTGCCCTCTAGTGGTCAAATTCTAATTAGTTTTCCTGTTAGATTCTGATGGAGAGGAAAGTCAGAAAAGTCAGAAACATACAGTGTTAGAAACTGCCTGTCACTTCCTGTCAGAACTATCAGGAAGTAAAGCACAGTAAATTCACTTCCTGATTATTTGAACTGATATAAATTTTGACTAAAACATCTGAAAATGGTTGGAGTGACCTTGTTTTATTCAGCAGGAAATGCTCTATAAAATATGTGTTTTCATAAATAAAAGTTTACTGCTCCTTTAAGAGCCACCTACTCACAGAGCACAGTTCCCCTTTAAAATAGCAGTACTATTCCCATTGAGATAAACAAGAGTACATCCACTGAGCATATTTCCAGAGTTTTTACAGTTTAAACTCTAGGGGCTAGATTATATTGCAGGTGCTAATTTTATCACTGTTTTTATCTCCAGGTTTCCCCATAGACTTCAATAGGAAATAGGTTGACCACGTGTCCCAGAACGTCCGGGACTGTCCCTGAATTATGATTGATGTCCTTCGTCCCAATTGATACCCGTCTGGGACAATGTAGAGTCCCGGATTCCGGTCCGGTAGAGTGAGTCACTCACCATCCAGTCACCATGGAACACATGCACGCTGCACTCACCACACCACCAGTCAATGAAGAGAGGATTTGCACAATGTTCCTCTCCTCATTTGCTCTGGCTGGCTGGTCTGTGTGTGCGTGTGAAGTGATACGATGAGATGGCGACGCAGACGCAGATCCTGACCAACTCAGCAGCATGCCATGATGATGTGACTGATGTCGGAATCTGTGAGTGAGTGAGTGAGCAGTGAGCAATGTGCGCAGCTGCTGATTTACCTGTTTACTGTCTGTGCAGCATCTCTCGGATCTCCGACCCGTTTGAAGGTAGGTAACAGAGACCGAGCATCAAACAAATATTTATGGCAATTTGGCAAAGTATTAAAGGGATAGTAATAATTCGTTTTAACTTTATTTTATTTTGTAGGCATTAAAAAAACACGAAGAATGATATAAGTCTTATCTCTCAAACCTTTATGGTTTAAGAGATATTCACAAGCAAAGTTTCCCCCTCCCGCCCCTTTTTCCTAGTGTAAGCCATCTCTTCTCAGATGTGAATCTGGGAGTAAGACTAGACAGATAACAGCAGGGGACAATCTTCTTTGTATGAAAAGAATGAAAGCCCTTCCCCCCTTGACAAGTTTTTCAGGTTTTTCCCTTATCTTAATTGAAGATTGTCCCTCTCTGCAGTCTACCTGGGCACCTCCCTTCTGATCTGGCTGAAGGGGGGGATACTTTGCTTGTGAATATCTCTTAAACCATAAAGGTTTGAGAGATAAGACTTATATCGTTCTTCATGTTTTTTTAATGCCTACAAAATAAAAGAAAGATAAAACGAAGTATTACTACCACTTTAAACTTACTTACTGCACTGTAGGCAGGCACCAGCCTTGGACCCAGCTCTCAGTCTATATCTATACCCATCGGTGGCGGTGCTTACTTGGATGGACTAGGGTGACCACATGTCCCGGATGGCAGATTGGAAATGTGGTCACCATAACAGGAAATTGTTTGATAAAATAGGTGTTAACATTTATCACCTGCAAAAGAATCCAACCCTAGGAGTTTTACATTTGCAGTGCCCTTTTTTGGTCAGATTCAAATTAGCTATTTTGCATTCTCTGATAGAAGTGAGTCACTGACAAACAGCTCTCCACAGAATGTAATAGAAACTGCTGAGTCATGCTGTCAGTTAGAGCTTTCAGGAAGTAAACACACTGTAATTCACTTCCTGACAACCTGAACTATTATAAAACAACTGACACCAGTGGGAGTAGTGTTTTACTCAGCAGGAAAACATATGTTTTCATATAAAAATATTTACTGCTCCTTTATCTGTTGATTTGGTTATATCCTCATCAGAGATAAGGAAATATAAATGTGTTTCAAACTCCATTGTGCTTGACACATCTGTTCTAGCTTACACAATGCAGAATCTCTTAAGTAGTATCAGAAGTGATTAGACTCATTTTGTCACTGCATAAAACTATGCCATGTAATTTAAACAATTCTGCATTTTATATCTTGCTAATGATCAGTTTTTACTTTATTATAATCATGGAGTCAGTCAATAAAAGCTTACCAAAATAATATATGCTGGTTGAAACTTATCATTTTAATCATTCACCAAAGCTTACATTGTGTTAACGTGGATATATCAAATTACAGTTTGCATGGCTGAAAATATCATTAAAAAGAGCAACAATTATATAGTTTAGGAGATATTGAGTTTTATTTCTAAAATGTAAAAGTCATTTAGCGCAGTACTGTATAATAATTAATGTCTGTGTTGCACTGATAATTTAATTAGCAGGCTGTGCTTCACTCAGAAAGCTAAATTTTCAGATACAAATGTATCAATATCACATATACTATGGCTCTACTGGTCTTTTAGCTAACATGATACATATGAAGCTTTCTTTCAAATATACAAACTTAAATGAAGCTGACATATTCTCTTTAAAGAGGGCAGAGTACACTACACAGTAAATGCCACTATTGCTTTAAATAGATTGACAGATGGAGATGCAGTACAGATACAATATACACTGAGGCTTGTGTGCAAAGAAGAGTTAAAGAAATTCTGGAGCAAACCAACTGCACCATAGGGGACAAATAAAAAATCTCCAAATTTCCACTGATTTAAATGTGAAGCAACGCTTGCAGACCTTTATAGCATTAAAGAGGTTAAAAGACCCTTTTAAATCAATTGGTATCTGCTTTTGTCACCTATCGTGCAATTGGCAGTATTCCCTCTGAGGTGAGCGATCCAGCACTGATGGAGTTAAAGAGAACTGCTTTTGTAGGGCTGCACTGGAATAACAGATACACCATGTAGCCCTGGATACTGGATACCTCTCTGTCATGCAAACATTAACCCTTTCAGTGCTCGTTGCTCACTTTTTTGTTCACCTTAGCTGGAACACTGGCAGTTGGTTTGCTCCAAAATGGCTTCAGATCTCCTTAACACATCTGTCTAATTGAATGGGGCTGTTTTCATAGATTCTGCTATTTTGTGCACAAAATGTCTTATGTATAACTCTTTCAGTACCAGAGGCGTGGCCAACACATTTTCTTTGCTCTGACATTCAAACAGTTAAGGGGAATAAAGGACCAGTCCTGAGACAAAGTGTACAGTAAGTGACCAGTGAAAACTACCACAGGTTAACATGAGATTATCATAAGATCTCATTTACATTAAGAGATTTGTCCCCATAGACTTTCATTTGATCCATCTACAAAAATAACAATGTTCACAATAACTTCTGATTAAAGTCACTTTATAGACTTCTACAAGAAATGATGCCTTCTGTATGGAATGGAATTGACTTGTACCCATTGATTTTCCCCTACTGATTCTCATGAGGCACCTGTAACAGACATGTCTGGTTCCCAAAGACTTTCATTGCATCCCTATGGCAATAAATGTGTTCTCCCCATTGATTTTAATAGATCTGCATTATGCTATCTGCAGTAGCTATAACCTTCATTTCTCACTTTGCAGGGTTATATCATTACATACCGTGTGATACAGCTGCCAATGAAAACTGATATACATATAATTTGTGCTTTCATACATGGGGTTAGAGTAGTAATGCTTAACCCCTTAAGGACCAGAGAAGTGTACAACATCCTGAAGCAATGTGTTTCATACTCCTCTGATCCTTAAGCAGTTCGTTTTATTGGCAGAGCAAGTGTTAGATTTTGCAGATGGCAGTAATGTGTCAATGAACAGGAAAACAGACAGTGGGCTGTATGTTTAAATGAAAGGTGGAGGAGTTCTGGGGCAAACCATTTGAACTATGGGGTAGAGAAAAAAATCCCATTGATTGTGTAGCAATGCATTGGAAACCTCTCTAGCATTCAAGGGGTTAAAATTGCCATTTAAATCAATGTTTTTTTTTTTTAATGCTTAGCTCCCCCCTATAGTGCAAATGGTTTGCCCCAGAACGCCTCCACTTTTCGTTTGAAAATATGGCCCAAACTCAGAACTGAATGAGTAATCAGTCCCATAAAGAGTTACAGAGAAATTATTCATAGTAACTATTTATGACAGGGAGCAGGATAACCACACTAGCTCTTCTCTTGGCTGTAAGATGGGCCCTACAGATAGAACATTAACTCCTTGTTGATTCCATCACTCATTTTATCTAGCAGAGGTGTGGTACAGAGAGATGTCATTTTTTCCAGCATCCTACCATTTTCTGCAACTCTTCTTCACCGATTCTTCCAATAAATCCTCAGGAACCTCTTTAATACACCATTAAAGTCCAGAGAGTGTTGATAGGGGGCTCATTTTTATCTCTGTCCTTCGTTTAGACACAATTTGGTTATTGCAGCAGTTCCTCTCTATCATGCTCTCACTTCCTTCTTTCAGATTGTTGAAGTTTAAAAAAAGTTTCTACTTTGAACTGGGTGTGTTTGTGCAGGGGGTAGGATGGCAGCAGAGATATGATTCAGGTCGGGTACCTCTTTCCTCTGAATGAAGGTAGATTCACTCTGTCTCGCTTTACTTTAAAGGAACACTAACACCAAAAAAATGAAATAGGCTGATATAACTTTAAATATCATGTGCTGACATCTAGAATATGTAAAAATACATCCATAAATTATAATACTAAACATGATTTTAAATGTATCTGCAAACTGTCCTGTTCAGAGATCATTTATTTAATGTTGAGTTTGTATTGAAAGAAATGAGCTAAAGTCAATTAATTCTGAATAGTGCCCGCTGCTCTTGTGTTTTGGAAGGTTCTCTCATCTCTTGTCTCACTGATAATAAAATGGAGCCCTTGAAAAGGAAGGAATGTCTGCTCCCTCCAAACATATGTATAATTAGATTTTAGGCCTTAGACAACAAAGAGATATTTTTACAGATCCCAGCATGAAGTAGCTGATAGTGTCCCTTTAAGCCCTTTACGGACCAGAGGGGTGTGCAACACACTGACTCACAATGCTTTGCACACCTTTCAGTTCTTTAAAATAGGATTTCAATTAACTTACTGTAATTCTTTACACTTTTATTCCATATGGAACACAGGGATCGTGGGGTTGAGCTTCCTCCTCCAGGAGGGCAGGGCACTTCAAAAAGACAGTGTCTTTGTGGCAGAGATTCCCTTGTCTTCCTCCTGCTCAACCCCCCCCTTCAGATTCATGTGTGACAAATGACACAAAAAAAGAACCTAAGTGGGCAAGAAGAAAAGGAATCTCCTAAGCCTAAGACCTTAAATGGACTCTTCTGCCCGGGGAAGGAAATACAAGTAGGTTTTTCTCTTGGTAGGAGTCCTGTGCTCCTTATATACTAAAGAGAAAATGATTTAACAGTAAGTTCTCTGAACTCCTATTTTCTCTGTTGTCGAATACAGTTTACTGGTAACTTTGGGTAGGCGATCAGCCCCTTTAATAGGCAGGAACAATTCTGAGAAGTGACTTCTGGGTGGAGCCTACCTCTTCTCCTTAGCTTGCAGCTAGCCAATCCCCAACCAGTAAGATTTGTTCCTAGGTCTAGACACAAGGCAAGAGAACAGTTCTGCTATAGTTTAAGCTTTTTATTATTTTCTGTTAGAAATGGAATGCCATCACTGACAATTCCCATCACCCAAATGTGGGTAGCTCAGTTTACCAGGTGCTTTTGTGGACCTAAGCCCTGGGGTAAAATCTTGGCTGCAAGTTCTTTCCCCAGGAGTTGCCCACCGAGGCTTCTTCTTGATAAATGGTAATCTGAAGACAGAAGACCTGCTGATACAGGTGAGCACCCTTTGAGTGCTGAGGTCCACATATCCCACGCTTCTCCTCCACACAGGGGTGTCTATTGGAGTTCCTATTACATACTCATGCACTCATTGGGTTTATTCTATATGTCTGTGAGGTGTTTGGAGCAAGTTTCTGTGGTAACTTAACCCTTTTGTGCTGGTTAGCACATTTTGGGGGGGTTTGGACACTTTCCCTACTGGGACCAGTGTTTTTTGGGCCTAGTGTTTTAATTAGTGAGGCTTTTGTGTTGTTTTACGTGTTGCTATTCACCTCGTTACCACACAGACGCCATTGCTCCATTCACTTCTATGGGAACTTTACAGTTTGGGACATATCTCTGCAACCGCTTCACGTAGTGTGGTCAGACATAGCTCATTGTGTTGGTCTTCCCTTTCTCTGTCATCCGGTCAATGTTCTGGGAATGTTGGGGGCTTTAGGGGGCTTCGGGCACTGTTGGGGCTACTCTGTCAGCGAAACTACATTTTCCCATGAGCGCCCGCTTCGCACGCTCGTTTCTGATTGGCTTCCTTTGCGGAAGACATTTTGTGTAATCGCAGATCGAGTATCCTACGCAGGTCTTGGACTCTCCTTCTCTCCTCCGCAGCTTAACCCTTTGCCAACCAGATAAGTCTTAATTTAGTGTTTCTGGGGTGCATTAATTATCATACACACTTTATTGTGGATGTTTTGATACTTTAAGCGTTTTGACTCTGTCAGAATGTCTACTCTGTTAGACCTTGGGGCTAACCCTAAGACTAAGGATACTGGGGTGTCTGTGTCCCCCATTGCTTATTGCTCCTCATGTCAATCAGGGTGACCTAAAGAATACTCAGGTCATATTTGCTTAGCATGCACTGCTGCCCCTGAATCCCCTGCTGGGGCCTCCAGCCATGCACTAGAGCCAATATGGATGCAAGAGTTTAAGGCTACTACCAGGGACCTCCAGTCCACCTTACAACTACTTCCATCCACTTTACAGGGGGTCTTCACTTCGTTGCAGACCCCCGCGCTCATTAGATCTTCCCTGCCTAAACTGCCGGGTGTACCTCATGTGTCTGATTCCACTGAGGAGGAATTATTGGTGGACTCTGATCATGATGACTGTTCAGCTGTTCCTTCATCTCAGTTTTTTGGGGACCTATTCAAGGCGTACCCCATTCACGCAGCTGAGGGTCTGATCAGGGCTGTGTTGTCCACCCTGAACATTCCCTTGGTGCAGGAGGCGTCTTCTGACCCCTCTGATGTTTTCCAGGAGCCTGTTAGTCCCCATGCATGCTTTCCACTTATCCCACCCTTGACCGCTTGGCGTCAGAGGAGTGGAAATTTCCAGACACGAAACCTTCTGTGTCTAAAAAGTTTGCTAAACTTTATCCGTTTTCTGAAGCGACCCTTACTCAGTGTGTTCATCCCTCTAAAGTGGATGCCCCAGTGTCCAGGCTTTCTAAATCAACTGCCTTGCCAGTGGCTGATGCTTCTGCTCTTAAAGACCGGACTAACAAGAAGCTTGAGACTTCTCTCAAGGCTATTTTTGCAACTGCGGGCTCTGCCTTTCGCCCTACCTTTGCTGTTGCATGGGTAAATAGGGTTGTGACTGTTTGGACTGAACAGTTCAATTCTGATGTCCGTTAGGGAGCCACTACTTCTGACATGTTGCATCTTCTCGCTAACATTGCTGAGGCTCAGCATTATGTCTCTGCAGCCTTGTTTGATGCTGTTCATATGGTAGCCAGGGCATCTACCATGTCTGAGGTAGCCAGACGTGCTCTTTGGCTTAAGATCTGGTCAGCTGACACAGACTCAAAGAAGGCTCTCTTGTCTTTGCCTTTTCATGGTTCTTACCTGTTCGGGCCTGAACTTAAGGATCTCATCAATGAGGCCACTGGAGGGAAAAGATCTCAACTGCCAGTGGTTATGAGGAGGAAGGCACCTGTTAAAAGGAATCAGCTTTTTCATTCCTTCGCGCCAAGTGACCTAGATGGTCCCTCAGGCTCCGCGCTCCTCCTCCAAGCCTAAGCAGCAATGGAGACCCAAGTCCTTCACAAAGCCCAAGGCTTCCAAATCTCCTTCTGCATTACTCGCCAAACCCGGGTCCCCACCCACAGGTAGGTGGCCGCCTACGCCACTACATCTCAGCTTGGCAGGCATCTGTGGCGAACCCATGGGTGTTACAGGTGGTGGCTTCAGGATACAGGGTTCCCTTCACCTCCGTTCCTCCTCCAAGGACCTTTGTTTCTCGTTCTCCCTTGGGAGCATAAAAGAGATGCGTTTTGGAAGAAGATATACAGGCCCTTCTGCACAAGGAGGTCCTGGAGCCAGTTCTTTGTAATGGTTTTAAGTACACTCAGAGGCAGAAGGTTTGGTAAAAAACACAGTTTTATTGAAACCACACAGAATAGAGTAACCCTCGCGGGTCCAGCATATACATACAACGTAATACTGACACAGAAAAGGTTATAGAGGAATCATTAACCCACACGGGTCCAGTATATATATATATATGTGAGAAAAATATAATACTGACACAGGTCAGGTTACAGTTCTTGTGAATCAGCGAGACAAACGACAGGGTGGTGCTATTAGGCCAGGAGACTAATAGCAGAAGACCCACAGGACACATTCTACACAGAGAATGACACAATAGCGACTTGTGGCCACAAGGAGTGAGCGAGGCCTTTGATACAATTGACTACCGGAACAATACTGGATGACTGCAACCAGAGGTGCAGTGTAACGCCAAACCGGGACAGCAGTAAACTGTGACCTAAGCTCAATGGCACCAGCCCTCAAGGGTTAATGAACGCTCAGACCTGATGGTGACTGCCAGGTAGTAAAGACAAACTGAGGCACCCAGGAAACCAACCTCAGTTGGGGGGCAGTGACAGGCCAAGCGTACCGTGGTGCAACCAGTAATATTTCCTACAATGTAGTGTGGGAATACAAGGCACAATAGGGAGCCCGGGTCACAGTGGCTGAACTGCCAGAGCAGTAATCGAGGCAACCAAAGGGTCTGTCTGAGACAGAGCACCGTCAAGATCCCCAAACCGGATAACCGGATGGAGTGGTGAACCAGACCTGAGTGATACACAGGGCAGGAGTATCAGCCAATCCGGGTCGATACACAGAGCAGGAACGTCAGCCAGGCCGGACTGGTACACAGAACAGGAATGTCCTCCAAACCGGGTCGGTACACAGATCAGGAACGTTAGCCAATCCGGGTCGATACACAGTGCAGGAACGTCAGCCAGGCCAGGTCGGTACACAGAGCAGGAACGTCCTCCACACTGGGTCGGTATACAGATCAGAAATGTCAGCCAATCCGGGTTGGTACACAGAGCAGGAACGTCAGCCAGGCCGGGTCGGTACACAGAGCAGGAATGTAATCAGGCAGAGTAATCAGGCAGTCCGGGTCATACACTGGATTCACACGAATAACGGAGCAAGCTCTAAGCAACGGGAACACCACGAAAGGGCCCAGCAGAAGTGACAAGGCTCAGTACTTAAAGGCTAACTCTGGGTGGAGCAACACCACGTTAGCCAATAAAAAGGTATCAGGAAATAACCCTGTCAAAATGCCGCCAGCAATAGCATGGGAACCATGATATTCCCCCTCAGGAGAGGGGCTTGGGATTCTATTCCATTCTATTGTGGTTTCCGAAAAGGATGGGGCCTGTCGTCCCATCTTGGATCCAAAGGACCTCAACTCCTTTGTGGTCAGGTCCCAGTACTGCCAGGAGTCCCTGCGCACAGTGATAGCTGCCATGTCTCCTGGGGAATTCCTGGCCTCTCTGGACCATCATGATGCCTATCTGCACATCACCATTCATCCAAAGAGTTGGCAGTATCTCCACTTTGCCTGCGGCCGAGGGCATTTCCAGTTCTCTGCCCTCCACTTTGGCCTGACCACGGCTCCGCAAGTGTTCAACAGAGTCCTGGGAGCCTTGAGCTCCTGAAGGCCTCATCTCCGGATCTCCTTCACCAGCAGGTGCAGGACTGCATTCATGCTCTTTCCCATCATGGGTGGATCATCAGCTTGGACAAGTCAGACCTTGTTCCTTCTCAGAAGATGGTCTATCTGGGCCTCCTCTTCGACACTCAGAGGGGGATGGTCTTTCTGATGGACAAAGTGGCTCATGAGATAGCACTGAAGGTCCAAACTATCCAGTCTCAGGATCCGGTCCCAGCCATGAAGTTGTCCTCCTTGGTGGGGAAGTTCATTTCCACCATAGAAGCAGTTCTGTTTGCCATGGCTCACACCAGGGAACTTCAGAGGTTTTTGATCATGGCCTACAAGGGCCATCCAGATCTGCTGGAAAGATCCCTGTCTTCCCTCTTCAAGTGGAGCAGAGTCTCTCGTAGTGGCTCAACCTGAACAATCTCCTTGAAAGGCAGACCCTTTCTGGTCCCCTTTTGGACCACGGTGATGACGGATGCCAGCCTCTCCGGATGGGGATTAGTGCTGGGGCACTTAAGTGTTCAGGGCAAATGGTCTCTGGAAGAATCTCTCCTTCCCATCAATGTCTTGGAGGTTCGGGCGATATTTCATGCCCTACATCACTGGACACGACCACTGCAGGATTGTCCGGTAAGGGTGTAGTCGGACAATGCCACAGAGGTAGCCTACATCAACAAGCAGGGCGGCACAAGAAGTCTCGCAGCTTGGTTAGAGGTCAAGGCTATTTTGTCATGGGCAGAGGAGCATGTCCCTGCTATTTCCACCGTTCATATTCCTGGCGTAGATAACGTTCTTACCTGTTAAATCCTTTCTCTTAGTCCATACAGGTTACTGGTCTCCCACCCTGTCAAGGGACCATGCTTGGTACTCCTGCGGCAGAACGTGGGGGTCCTTTCGGGTTCATGCTCACAGGAGTCTTCCTTTACCTTGTCACTACCTAGTCAATGGATAGTATGCAAATCTTACTGGTTGGGGATTGGCTAGCTGCAAGGTAAGGAGAGGAGGTAAGCTCCACCCAGCAGTCACTTCTCAGAATTGTTCCTGCCTATTAAAGGGGCTTATCGCCTACGCAAAGTTACCAGTACCTGCATAGACTAAGAGAAAAGGATTTAACAGGTAAGACTAAAATCTTATTTTCTCTCATGCCCAATATGGAACACACATGGAGATATACTAAAACATCCCAAAGATTCTGGGGAGGGAAAGGAGAAAAACACACTCTTCATTAATGATACCAGTACTTCACAGGACTCAGCTGGATCCGTATAACCGTAGGTGTCAACGGACACCAAAGCAGCACAGCACACCAAACAAGAGCCAACAGGGCTCAAACTACTGAACAACAACTGGGCATTAGAAGAAAAAATAAAGAAGAGGGTCCTCACACAGGCAAAACTGCCTGAAGGACCTTCCTACCAACGCTGGCCTCAGCCGAAGCCAGAACATTGACACGATAGTGTTCAATAAATGTGTGCCAGGTGAACCATCTTGCAGCCATGCACAGTTGTTCAGCCAGGGCCTGTATTTTGTAGGTTCAGGAAGCACTCACAGGTCTGTTGAAGTGCCCTGTGATCTTGAATGGATCTAAACTAGTTGAAAGCATCCCCTTTTTAAACCAAAGTCCACAGGGGGACCCAAAAAAGTACTTATCTGGAATGCAAAGGGTTAAACTGGAGAAGAAAGCTGGAGATTTAGCCTCTGCGTAGGATGAGTAAGAGAGAAGTAAGATGGTCACCAGAAAGGGCAACAGCCGATCGGAAAAAAAGCCTAGGAAGCACTAGATTATGGTAAATGTAGTCGACTCCTTTTCTTGTTGCCTAGCAACATGTATCTCTCCAGTTGCAGGTCATGGCGTGTTCTGTGGATACTCACAAAGTGGGTCATGTGATAGAGCATGAGGATACATTAAGAAAGAGCCCACTCTGACCATTCTATCATAAACGGAAACAGAGATATGTACCAAAGAAGTTTCTCCTATTAAAGTCTATGGAGCAAAGATGACCATGGGTAGGTTCTGGTTCTTAAATGAACCATGTAATAAGAAATGAACTGTGAAATAAAAGTACAGAAAGGCAAAAAAACCTGGGGGTACAGGGGGATAAGTAATAAAGATGAAAGTCAAATGAGGGTGACTATAAGCTCCCCAAAAACTCCATAATCCACAGATTGATATAAGTAGCTGAACAAATACCAGAACAGCAGAGAAAGGGTTAAGATCTGAAAACCACTGCAACCATCTGTACCCCAAGGCTAAGAGAGAGAGAATAAGAGCTAAACATATACAACACAAAGAGTGTGAAGAGGATTTGAATGGGACACACAGTGGACCATGGCACTCAGTGGGTAACTCACAGGCCTTCTGTCTTCAGGATCTGAACTCAAAGGGCGGAATCTCTAAAGAACAGACTTATCATAAAGACAAACTCCACGGGGAAAAAAATGTCCACAAAGCACCTGTGATCTGGGCAATCCAACTCCACGGAAGCCAGTGATGGGAGCCTGTCTAATGTGGAACTATACAGCCCTATATCTAAGTGGAAAACAATTAGAATAGCGAAGAGATGTGGCTCTGCTAACTCCATTCTGGAATGCAGGACACATGAATCTGGAAGGGGGTTGAGCTGGAGCAAGAGGAGGGAGTCTTCTCTCCAAAGACGCTGGAGAAGGGAGCTCAACCCCATGACTTCTGTGTTCTATATAGGATGTAAGAGTAATGTACATTTCTTTAGACCTTTGTTCTGATTCCGTCCAATTAATTTCATTTTTGTGATCAGCTGTAAACAGTTGCTGGGGCAAATGCATGAATTCACCAGTGCAGCCCCACTGGCATCAGCCTCTAACTCATTCAGGGTATGCATTACAGTATAGAATTGCTAGAGTGCATACCAGCAGATAAGTGCCATCATTGCTAGGTATTAATGCCAGCAAGACCGAAAGGTAAGCCAGATAAAATGCGCAGAAAAATGGCAGACACACACACCATTTATGCTACACTTTCTTTACACAAGATGAACTCAAAAATATCCAAAGACTGCCCCATTGTCCTCTCCCATTGTCACAAGCAACATTAAGGGGATGAACTGTGATGTACATACTTTGTAAAGTGATGTTAGGCAGGCTTAGGATCAAGAACTTGAGTCCATCTCCTTATTTAGAGCAGAATTGATCTTTTACATCCATCCTAATATCTCAAGTGAGGTGTTACAAAGTGCTACATTACAATGGGTTGTGGATCTGTTGAATAATCTCCTGGTAGAGCAGGTATATACTAATACTAGTAGATTTAACAAAGTTCTATGGTTTTCACAGCAAGAAGGAAATTGGTTGACTGGGTATGATAAATATTGCAAATACATACTCAGGTTAGTGGGGATATAGCATAAATTTAAAATGCAATGTAACAGTTTTTTTTTTTTTTTTTAAATATTGGAACTGAGAGTTATTAGACTGCCTTGAATCTGAGTGACACAAGGAATGTTAAGTAGTTTTCACAAATGCTAACGACTGTTTCCTTTTTTTTGTGTTGAATGTTCCTGCTTACCTTTTGTATATATGGCATTTTACATTATAAAACAACCCTTTTGTACTGAATGCACCAAGGAATGGGCAGTTTGGAAGTGTATGGGCATTTGAGGAGGTGCCTTTGCTCTGCACCTTGATACACACTAAATACAATCTGGACACAAAGGAAAACAGAGCAAAATTCTTCCATTTCATTACAGCACTGGAGACATTATGAGCCAAAACAGTAACATAAATGTACTAAGACATAAAAAAATAAGCATGTTGATGAAATTGCTATAAAGGCCCAGATAACGAGCATCTAGTCTTGTGCATAAATCTAAAAGTATTTAAAGGATCAGTAACATTTTATTAGGAAAAAAAAATATTGTAGAGCTTCACCTGCTAAGTTAAAAAAAAAAAAGTACACCCACTGTTAGTATAACAAAAAGGTGTAACAGTTCAAACTGGAAAGAAAGTTGTGAAGCTGTTACTATCATATTCTTTGAACTCTATCCAGTGGCTCACATCCTCCATAGAATGCAAACAATACCTGTATGGACAAAAGTTGAACTGTAGGTGAACACTTTGGCCATCAGGTGGTACTGTTGCTGTTAATAAACAACAACAAAAGTCATAATATTGGATTGAAGGGAGTACCCTTGATTTATTCAGTAGGAAATGTGTTACAAAATGTATATAGCTAAATAACACAGTTTAAACATGCCTGGGATAAACATGTATCTATCCTAAGATAACAATAAAGGAATACTAAAGGGCAGACTAGATGGACCAGGTGGTCTTTTTCTGCCGTCAATCTTCTATGTTTCTATGTTTAAATATTATTCATAATTAAAGAATCCATCAACAGATTTGTGTGTATTTTTCTTGTATGTGTTGTCGGGAGATTCTGGCTCTTCCCACCCCCTTGCTTAGTACTTCCATGCACACAGCTCATTTTGTAATTAAAGGGATAGAAATGTTTCAAAATAAATGCAGCTCAGATTATTCTTTATAGTTTTTGGGCCATATAGAGCAGTATTATCATTCCCTATGATGTGTAGTTCCAGAGTAATTGAATCATAAAGCGTCCTCCCCTTCCTCCCCTTTTATAAAGCTGCACGTCAAGATCGTCCAGATAGATCACAGCAAGGGACAATCTTCTGTTAGCATATGGAAAAACCTGCCCTCCTCCTTCAAGGGAGGCAGGGTTTTCCTTATGCTCACAGTAAGAAGATTGTCCCCTGCTGTGAGCTGTCAGGTGAAGCCACCAGATTCCACATCTGAGGGGAGGTGGCTTACAATAGGTAAAATGGGCTGGAGGGGACACTTTATAATTCAATTACTCTGAAACTACACAAAGAGAATGATAATACTGCTCTACATGGCCCCAAAACTATAAAGAATAATTGGAAAATGTTACATCTAAATATAGTTTTACACACAGCAATGAAGATCGGCTGCATTTTTTATTTTTTTTAACAAATTGCCTTATAGTAATGCATGCCATTTTGCCATTTTAAAACCAAAATTAATTAAAACTTGTAGAGCAAGAAAAACTAAAGATTATATTGCAAAATGCTGTTCTAATCCCAGAGGTTCAAGATTGCAGATCAGAGATGGAAGCTCGTTCCAATAACAAGACATCCATCTTCAATGAGGCAGATGTACCAAAAAGTACTGGGAAAGCAACTGCACCATAGCTGACAAATAAAAATGCCTTTGATTTAATCTGGTAGTAGAGTCAATCCTTTTCTGCATTCAAAGGGGTTAAAAGCTTGTTTAAATCAATTATAATTGTGTGAAGTTTTATTTCTCCCCATGTTGTAGTTCATTTGTTCCAGAATTTCCCCTATTTTTAGTACACCAGGTTCCGGATGCTGGAGACCTTTATAACATTTTTCCTCACAGCTGGATTCTGTCGATCGTCTAACCATATCACAGTAACATGTATATATTGCTAAAAGTTGTGACATTTAATGTGGCTCTTGGGATCAGTGGGAACTTTGGGTATCAACACCAAGAAGGATAAAACAAGATTTTAGTGTTATTACCTGTTAAATCTTTCTCTATAATCCGTATGGAACATAGGTACAATGAGGTTGATTCCCTTCTGCTCCTGGAGGGCAGGACACTTCTCAACAGAGTCTTTGGGGTGGAGACTCCCTCCTCCTCCAGTTCTACCCCCCCTCCCACCCACCTAACTCTCAGAACTCATGTGACTGAAGACATACAAATAAAAGTAAGCAGGGAAAAGAACAAGAAAATCTCCTGAGAGAAAGACTCAAGGAGAACGCCTGTTCTCAGGAAAGCAATACCACCTGTGTTCCATATGGACTAAAGAGAAATGGATTTAACAGATAAAAACACTAAAATCCTATTCTCTGTCGTCCAATACAGGTTACTGGTAACTTTCGGTAGGCTATCCGCCCCTTTAAGTAGGAAGGAACAATTCTAGAAGTGAATGCAGGGGGTGGAGCATACCTCCCCTCATTGGCTGCAGCTAGCCAATCAGCCCCAGTAAGAGTTGTTGCTTGGTGAAGATACAGGCAAGAGAACAGTTCTGCTATAGTTTTAGATTTTTTTTTTTTATTTTTCTGTTAGAAATGGAATACCACCATTAGGCAGATTACCATAACTGACAATGCCCTTAGATATGGCTAGCTCAATATCCAGGTGCTTACAGTGGAACTTAAGCCCTGGGGGGAAAACCTTGGGTTCAAGTTCTTTCCCCAGGAGTTGCCCACTGAGGCTTCTTCTTGATACATGGTAATCTGAAGACAGAAGATCTGCAGAAAAGATGAGCAACCCTTTGAGTGCTGTAGGTCCACATGATCCACAGTGCCCCTCCGCACAGGGGTTTTCCTTTGGAGTTCCTATTGCACACTCCTGCACTCATTGGGTTTATCTGTATCTCTGTTGGGTGTTTTGGAGCAATATTATGTGGTAAATTAATCAGTTAGCTGCTGGATTAGTATCTTTTGGGGGATTGTTGGCACTTTCCCTACTGGGTTCAGTGTTTATTGGGTCTAGTGTCATGTTTTAGTAATGTCTAGTGCACATTTACGTCTCAGCTACAACTTTTCAAAATTTGTGTTCTGGCGCGCTTTTACCGCATAGATGCCTTTGGTCCATTCACTTCTATGGGACTGTACGGTTTGGGACATATCTCTGCAACCGCTCATCGTAGAGATGGCTCATTATGTTTGTCTGCCCTTGCTCTATTATCCAGTTAACGTTTGGTGTGTGTTGGGGGCTCAGAGGGCTTTGGGAGCTGTTGGGGTACTTTTTCTGGGAAAACTAGATTTCCTATGAGTGCTTGCTTCGCGTTCTCGTTTCTGATTGGCTCCTGCCGCGGCAGCCATTTTGTGCTTTTCCTGAACGAGTATCCTCCGCAGGGTTTGGACTCTCCCTCTCTCCTCTGCAGATTAACCCTTTACCTGCCAGATAAGTGCATTTTAGCGATATCTGGGGTGAACCTTTAATCTTACACACTGTATTTGGGTGATTCCTTATACTTTAAATGTTTTGACACTGTGAGTATGTCTAAATCGTTAGAGCTAGAGGCCAGGCCTAAGACTAAGGACGCTGGGGTCCCTGTGTCCCCTATTGCACATCGCTCCTCATGTCATTCAGGGTTACCTAGAGAATTCTCAGGTCATTTATGCCCAGCATGTTCTGCTGTCCCTGAGTCTCCCCCAGGGACCTCCAGACATGCATTAGAACCAGTTTGGGTGCAAGAGTTCAAGACTGCTACTAGAGACTTCCGGTCTACATTGCAACTCTTTCCCTCCACATTACAGGGGGTCTTCCACTCCTGGCAGACCCTTACTGCTGTGAGATCTTCCTTGCCGAAACTGCATTGAGTACCTGACGTATCAGATTCGTCTGAGAAGGAACTGTTGGTGGATTCGAACTTTGAGGAATGTTCTGCTGTTGGCTCCTCTCAGTTTTTTGGGGACCCCTTTGATCCTGATCCCTGAGCTGAGGGCCTGATCAGGGCCATCTTAACCACCCTAAACATTCCCTTAGAGGTTTCTACTGATCTCTTTAATGTATTTCAGGAGCCTAAGAGGCCCCATACTTGTTTTCCACTTAACCCCACTCTTGACCACCTTGTGTCTGATGAGTGGAAGTCTCCGGACAGGAAACCTTCTGTTTCCAAGAAATTTGCCAAGTTCTACCCCTTCTCTGAGGTGGCGCTTGCTCAGTGGGTTCATCCACCCAAAGTGAATGCACCAGTCTCCAGGCTGTATAAGCCTACTGCCTTGCCAGTTGCTGATGCGTCCGCTTTGAAAGACTGGACTGACAAGAAACTTGAGGTCTCCCTCAAGTCAATTTTTGTCACTGCTGGTACTGCCATGTGTCTAGCGTTTGCTGCGGCATGGGTGAACCAGGTCACTGTGGTCTGGACTGAACAGCTCACCCTGGTTGTCCGTCAGGGTGCTCCTACTTCGGATATGTTGCGGTTTCTGGCCAACATTTCTGAGGCCCAGCACTACGTTTCTGCTGCCTTGTTTGATGCCATCTGTTTGGTGGCTGACTACAGCTCCTCAAGTCTTCAACCGTGTCCTGGGAGCCTTAGTATCTGTCCTCCATCGAGACAGCATCAGAGTCACTCCGTACATGGATGACTTGCTTCTGAAAGCCCCTTCTGCGGAACTTCTTCATCAGCAGGTTCAGGACTGCATTCATGCTCTCACCCATCATGGGTGGATCCTCAACATGGACAAGTCGGATCTTGTCCCTTCCCAGTGTCTGGTCTTCATGGGCCACATACTTGTTGAGGGATTTGAGGTCCAGAATGGTTTAGCAGCCTCCATCCTCCTTTGGAACCACAAACAGTTGGAATAGAAACCAAATAGCTCTTGGGGGCTGGTACTGGCACCGGAACCTGTTTTTTTTCCAGCAGTGAGTCCACTGCCTCCTGGAACAGTATTGACTTGTCTGGCTTCTTCGGAATCATTAACAAAAAAAAAAATAATATGGAGGAAAAGATTTGAAATGTATGCAGTACCCTTCTGAGATTACCTGCAAAACCCACTGGTCTGTTACTGAGGATGCCCAGGGGTCAAGAAAAAGGTGGAGACGGCCCCATACAGGCAACAATGAACCAGGATTCCAGGAGTCATGCGGAAGAGTGCTCGGCAGACTTAGCCATTGCAGCTGATCACGTGGGCTGCCAGGCTGGTCTGGGTTTGTGGTGGGGCACCCTTGAGAGGCTTGTGAACTCTGTGGCCCAGTTTGTTGGTGGGGTAGAAAGACGCTTTACTCTCCACAAATGGAAGCTTGGTGGTGATCTGAGGTAACAAGGTACTTTTACCACCAGTAGTATCACTAATGATCGGTTTCAGATCAGGTTGAAAAAAGGACTTGCTCTGGTGCACGGTCCTCACCGGCTCCCCTATCCTGGTGGGTGGGATTGCAGTCCTCACCAGCTTCCCTGATACCCCTGCCCTGGTGAGCAGGACAGAGGCCCTCACCAGCTCTCCTGATGCCCCTGCCCTGGTGAGTGGGACTGCCGTCCTATCACGGTGCCTGTGATTCGTGCTGTTTAGTGTCTGTCACTTGCTGAGTAATCATGATTGGCTGTCTGTGATTAGCCTATCACGGTGCCCGTGATTCGTGCTGTTCAGTGTCTGTCACTTGCTGAGTAATCATGATTGGCTGTCTGTGATTAGCCCTCCTCACACAGCCTTTTTAAACCCAGGCTGAGCACTTCCAGGCTGCCCTTTCGTGGTGTTTCTGACTTCACTCTGCCTGACCTGCTGGTCAGGCTTCTGGGCCTGTTCCTGCTGTACTTGCTGTACTTGCTGATACTGTGTTCCAGTGCTCCAGTGTTCCTGTATGCTAGCGTTCCTGTGTTCCAGTGTTCCAGTGTTCCTGTATGCTAGTGTTCCGGTGTTCCAGTGTTCCAGTGTTCCTGGGTGCCTGTATTCTAGTGTTCCTGTGTTCCAGCACCTCGTGGGTTAATCTTACTGAGTTCTTGAATCTCCTGCTCCAGCCGTCGCTCCGGCGACATTGTTCTTCTCGCTGCTGATCATACATTGTTGGTTACAGTGTGCGGACGCTGGTTTACTCCACTAAAACCTGGTTGCGATATACATTGTTGGTTCTAGCGTGCGGACGCTGGTTTGCTCCATTAAACCTGGTTGCGAGATACACTGTTGGTTCCAGCGTATGGACGCTGGTTTACTCCATTAAACTTGGTGGCGACATTTACTGTTGGTCCCAGCGTGCGGACGCTGGTTTACTCCACTAACCTGGTTGCGATTACATTGTTGGTTCCAGCGTGTGGACGCTGGTTTTCTCCCCTAAACTTGGTTGCGATATACATTGTTGGTTTCAGAATGCGGACGCTGGTTTGCTCCATTAAACCTGGTTGCGAGATACACTGTTGGTTCCAGCGTACGGATGCTGGTTTACTCCATTAAACTTGGTGGCGACATTTACTGTTGGTCCCAGCGTGCGGACGCTGGTTTACTCCATTAACCTGGTGGCGACATCTAATATTGGTCCCAGCGTGCGGACGCTGGTTTACTCCATTAACCTGGTGGCGTTATTTACTGTTGGTCCCAACGTGTGGACGTTGGTTTACTCCTGAATGATCCAGTACTTTGGCCAGGTCGCTGTCCACTCCTATGCAGTCGTCTGATTATCCCTGGAAATAGAGTTCTGCTGAGTAAGACCATAATTCCTATTTCTCTCTGCTGTCTTAGCCATCTGACAGCTGGTCTACTCGCTCAGGCTGCTCTGCCCGGTATTGGTAAGGCCGGTAGAACCTTGTACGTTACCATCCTTAAGGTTGCCTTACCCGGTATTGGCAGGGCCGGTAGAGCCTACTACAGTGTTCCTCAGGCTGCCCTGCCTGGTATTGGTAAGGCCGGTAGAGCCTACACTCAGTACTCCTTTGGGCTGCCTTGCCCGGTATTGGTAAGGCCGGTAGAACCTTGTACATCACCATCTTGAAGGTTGCCTTACCAGGTATTGGCAGGGCTGGTAGAGCCTCCATTCCGCATTCCTTGGGCTGCCTTGCCCGGTATTGGTAAGGCCGGTAGAACCGGTATATGTCATCTCACGGTTGCCTTACCTGGTATAGGCAAGGTCGGTAGAGCCTGTCATTATTACTGTCACTTGGGTTGCCTTGCCCGGTATTTAGGCAAGGCCGGTAGAACCTATTATATCTGCTATTACTGCTGTATTGTTATGTATGTTTACCCTACGGGGACTGCCTTTAACTTTTAATAAAGTTAAGTTTTTACCAAACCTTAAGTCTGAGAGTCTTCAAATCCATGACAGGTCCTCACCTGCCCCCTGTTCTGATGAGTGGGAGTGTGCTCCTCACCAGTACCCTTGTTTCTCCTGCCCTGGTGAGTGGGACAGTGGTCCTCCCCAGCTCCCCTGATCTGATGAGTGGGATTGTGATCCTCACCAGCTTCCCTGACTGCCCTGCGCCGGTGAGTGATATTGCGATTATCACCAGCCCCCTGATGCCCCTGCCCTGGTGAGTGGGATTGCAATCTTCACCAGCCTCCCTGATACCCCCTACCCTGGTGAGTGGGACTGTGGTCCTGACCAGCTCCTCTGATACCCCTGCCCTGGTGAGAAGGACTGCTGTTCTCACCAGCTCACATTATGTCCCTTTGGAAAATATCCCTCAGCAGACACATCAGAGATCTGAAGGGTCTCCAAAACTGCTCTGATGAGTCCCTCAAAAGAGAAGAATGGATCAGCCTCATAGGAGTCTCCATAGTAGTAGGAAGAATCCATGTCTTATTATCTTATTATTCACAATCATCATTCCTCATCTGTGGGCAATTCTTCCTCTGAGGAAACCCCTATAACCTGTGAATGACCCCTATAAATGGGGGCAATTTGTTTAAAGGTAAGAATAGTCTTCCAGAATGAAGCACTCCTTGCACAGTTGATGGGATTTGGGCATTTGAAGACAGTAAAGTCTTGATGCATGCTGGCTCTTATCAGTGCTGGACGACCCAGGTGGGGTAGTGGGGGACACAGCACAAGAGGGGCATAGAGACTCTGAAAATTCTCTAGGTAGCCCTGCGTGGCAAGAAGAACAATGTGTGAGGGGGGGGATACGGGAAGCATCTGAGTCCTTTGCCCTGGATTTACCCCCATGCCCCTTAGAGTCTGACATACTTCTCCCTAAAAAGTGTCCCAAATCTAGTACAACACTAGATAATGTCCCCAGAATAACACTGCACCTTTAATAACCCAGAAGTACACATCTGACAAGTGAAGGGTTAATCTGGAGAAGGAGAACAAAGGAGTCTTCCTCTGTGTAGGATAAGCAAGAGAGAAGTAAAATGGCCACTGCAGAGCCAATTGAAAGAAATTCCATTAACAGGCATTCTGGGAAACATAGTATTCTCTGTTTCTTGTTGCCTAGCAATGCCTACAATGTTCATGGATCACCACAAGTTTCCTGGACACTCATAAAGTGGAGCGGATGAAAGGGCATGAGGAGGCAAGAAGATAGAGCCCTCCCTAACCATTGTATCTTAAAACAGCTGCAGACATATGTTCCATAGAAGTTAATGGAGCAAAGTTGGTGGGCGGGCTCACATTCTTAAATGGGCTGTCGCACTAAAATCAGACTAAAGAAAAAAGTAGCCAAGAGACCAAAAAACAAAGGAACATCTTAGGGGAAATAAAACTAAGGGACAAATAGTAGAGGAGTGAAAACAAACCTTCAAAAGCGTAGAAAATAGAGAAAAAGATAGAGAAAGGGTTAATCACATAAACTACAGTAACCATCCGTACGCTAAAGCCCTCTGAGAGAAAGACTTATAGTATACAGATACCCAGAGTGCGTGTCAGAGACTGCCAAGGCTCACAAGAGCCCCTGCAAGGAGAGGCAACAAAGTTTGAGACATAAGTGAATCAAGGCACCCAAAGGGTTACTCTTCTGTCTTCATCTTAGAAAGTAGGCAGAGTCTCAAGAGATCCTGTAATGAGGGAAACTTGGCAGCAATATTCCATCCACAGGATTGAAATGGTTCACAAACACCTGTGAACTGGTCAGTCCACTCCAGGGAAGCCCAGTGATGGAAACCCACCTAATGGAGGTTTAGAAAACCTCATATCTAATAAGAAAAAATGAAGGAAAAACTAAAAGCCTGTGTATGCCCATCCAGCAGGACAAATAAATTCTGGGAGTTAGTAGGCAGGGGGTTGAGTTGGAGAAGGAGGAGGGAGTCTCCACCCCAAAGACACTGTCTGTTGAAATGTGTTCTGCCCTCCATATTGGAAGCAAGAGAAAATATTTTTACAACAATAAATAAACTCCATAGCAACCAGTAAAATGTATATTACTTTAGTTATAAAGCAACAGATATTCCCACACATATCCCAGTGAGAGAGTAACCTTGTGAGTAGGGATGAGTGAAATTTGTCACTGTGTTCCTGCGAGAAATCCTGCGAAAACCACGTTATTGTCTGCTTTTTCGTGGAAAAATCAGCTTTTAAAACAGTGAGTAAAATTTCTGCATTTTTCACCCATTGGCCAAAATCCCCCCCCCCCAATTTTTCAGTGGCTAGAAAGTTTCCGCTCATTGATTTACGCTGTTTTCATTATAAAAACGTGATGTATTCCAGTAAGTGAAACAAGATAGAAGCAGCTACAGAGCAAGGTAGATGTGCTGTGCTGTTCTGCTGTTATTTGTTTGTTAAATTGAGGTAGGAGAGGCTCATAGTTACTGCTATCACTATGAGCAGTAAAAAGAGGAACTGGAAGGGCCCTTATTATGTGTCCACTGAGTCTGAGGAAGAAGTGAGTAGTACTGAACCAATGTTGTCCAGTCCCCCTAAATCACCTCTAGGGATCTTGGGGAAATTAATGGAAAGGGAGGAAGAGTAGTACTAGTAAGAGCAGGACAGGTCAGCTGCCTGTGCCTGCTGCAAGAAGTGCTGCCTCTGCCACCATTGCTGTACCTGCTGCCACCATTGCTGTTACTAGTGCTGTACCTGCTGCCTGATGTGCTGCCCATGCTGCCATTAGTGCTCTACCTGCTGCCAGAAGTGCTGCCCATGCTAGTGCTACTGCCATTCTGTGCCTGCTGTCAGACGTGCTGCCCCTGCTGCCACTAGTACAGTACCTGCTGCCAGACATGCTGCCCATGCTACTGCTACCACGATTGCTGTGCCTGATGTCAGACGTACTGCCCCTGCTGCCACCAGTGCTATACCTGCTGCTAGTGCTGAACCTGCTGCCATCAATACTTTGCCTGCTGCTAGTGTGTCTTATAGTACTCGGGGGGGGGGGGTAGAAGATGATGCCAAATGTGACAGCAAGGGACCCTACATCACACTTGCCATTCCCAAGCAGTCCCACCAGTGCTAGTACTATTACTAAGGTCCAGCAGCTTGTTAGCATTAGGTGGGGGTAATCAACAACAATATCCTCGTATTACTAGTAACTGTGAGACTGAGGAGGAAGACTCTGTGGCTGAACTTGATGTGGTTGGTGTTAGTAGTACTAGCAGTAATGGTGAAGCAGCTGGAGTGGTAGGGGAAACATTTGAGAGCATCCAGACTATCAGACAAGGGAGCCCACACCATTCCTCCACTTCCCTTCACTATAGTGTCCAAGTGGAACAGGATCCTGAAGACTAAGAGGCCAGAACTGTTGTTGGGGGAGAGAAGGAGCACAGTTAATACCACCACCACCAGCAGGAGCACAGATCAGCTGCCTGTGCCTGCTGCTACTGCTACCAGTCTGCCTTCTTCAGGTCAAAAGGAAATGCCAAGTGTGACATAAGGGAACTCTCTGTCACAGTGCGCGTCACCTCCTCCAAGCAACACTGAGATGTCTGTAAGAGAACAGCAGCAGCACGTAGGGACTAGTGATGATGCTGGAGAAGCTGGGGTGGAAGAGACATTGGTGGCCTTTTTAGCAGAAACTAAGAAGGAACGGAAGACAGGGATGAGGATGGGCATCACCACCACCACTAGCAGTGACATTTTTGAATTTGAGGAATTTGCAGCTGTTCTAATTCCTGATGCTACTGAGATGCAAGGGCAGCGGGATGCTGAGGAACAAGCTAGTGTGCCACAGACCACCGTGGACACAGTGATGCGGGACTAGGACAGGTTCCACTTGCCAGCAGTAGCAATACTCCTGGTCCTAGTTGCAGTGCTGAATCTGAGGCAGTAGCAGCAACAGCAGCAACATTACCTACTACCACAGACAGGGGAATGTGGAGGACAAGAAAAAGGAGGGCATTCTTCTCCATCTGTTCCCTCCCCTCTGAAGTCATGGGTGCGGGACTATTTTTCTCTTGGGACAGGCACAGTGCAGTCATCACCAACGGCACTGTGCATAATTTGTAACAAGTCAGTGAGAAGAGGAAAGGAGGGAACACACCTTGGCACAAGTGCCCTGATATCACACATGAAACACAGACACCATGACATTTCAAACATGTTAAAACCAAACACCCACCACAGAAATCAAGCACTGCTGTTGCTGTTCCCCCTGACTCTCCAGAAAGGCAACAAGAGGCGAGGTGGAGATCAAAGAGGAGGAAGAATAAAGCAACCCAGGAAGAGACTGGAAGTTCCATGATGAGTGAAACCACTAGCTCATCTTCTAGGATAACTACATCTTCTGCCAATCCACCTCGTTCATCGTTACCTCTCCCGCCAAATGATAGCCTTTCTGTTGGTGTTAGGATGTGGCAGTTCATCTCTACCCATTGCACATTGTGTGGTGCAATTTTTCACAGATTTCAGTTTGAGGCGAAAATTTTCACGCATCCCTAATTGTGAGGTGACAGTGTGTGGAAGGGACACGTTTTAGCCCTTACAAGTGTCAGTTAATTGTTTGACGCTCTAGACTGATACACATTTGTTTATACATGTATAAACACAGAGAGGCTCATGTGCTTAGAAAATTTGTGCAGTTCTGAGGTAAACTAGCTACAACAAATGGACCAAATTAACATTTCCATTGATTAAAAAAATGGGGTTTTTAACCCCATGAATGCTAAAAATGTATCAAATACATTATGAAGCAATGCACTGGATAGCTTGCTAGAATTCAAGGGGTTAAATGCAATTTTAATAAATGGAACTTTTTATAATTTTTACTCATTTATTCCCTGTGGTGCAGTTGTTTAACCCCAGAATTGCATCACTTTTTGTTAGTACATCAACATGACACATACACAAATACACTACAATTCAAACATACACACAACCAGACACATACACATGCACACAAACACACACAAAAAAATACACAAAAGCATGCACACATACACACAAGCAAACTTATCACACACAAGCACATACACCACACAATTCACACAATCCTAACATATACAAAAGCATGAACCCACACAAATTTCGCACATATACACACACACAAGCCTAACACATACACAACCATGCACATTTCACAAATACACAACACATCTGAGATACACAAGCACACATATTTCACATCTCCACACCCATCACACCCACACCTCAACCAAAAATACACAAGAATATGCCACACACACACCTCACACAATACGCACACATATGAAAGCATATACCACACACACCTCAAACATACACATAAAAATCCTCCACACACATCTCACACATACAAGCACTTACAAACACACATACCTCCCACGTACACCACACCACACACAAGGATGTAGACATGCACACAAACCATGCACGAGTCACACATACACACTCATGAAAACACCTCTCAAACACACCACACACACATTGAACACACTTACAAAAAATATAATCATCTTGTGTGTTTAAAAAGAAATGTTTTAATTATTCTTTAATTGTTCTGTTTTTTTTTGATAGTAGAGACATTCTCTGCACTATTGTGAGCTGGTACAACAGCATCAAATATAAACATGAACATACAATAGTAAAGTAAACTCCCTGATGCCACTTGTAATGAAACCAAATCTGCCAGGGTTGTGACTCCTATGTCTATCCAAAAATACCAGGGGGGGTTATTCACTAAGGCACGATAAAGAGGTGATAAAGTGGAGATGACTTCTCAAGTGATATCACTTCTCCAATTCCTATATTATTCTACAGAGCCAATTCACTAACATTTCTTAAGTTTTGGAGATCTTAGTGTATAAGTTCCATAGACTGACATATGAACTAGAGAAGTGATATCACTGGGAAGGAATTTCCACTTTATCACCTCATTATCACGTCTTAGTGAATAACCCCTGAGTAATACTTAATGGGAACCCCTCCCCTGCTGTTTTCTTTTTGAACACCTGTTGTGATCAGTTGCAGTATGTTATAGTTTGGCTTATATGAGGGAGGATAAACTGTGTTTAAGAAGAGATGGGTATTTAGGAGTTAATTAAGATCAAGTATAATTTGTGTAACCTACTTGAGGCTAGAAATATCTCCATCACATTGCTTTAAAACACTTTGGAGACATCTCTAGCATCCACTTGGTTAATTCTTAATGTGTAAGCTCTTATATATGACAATGGATATAGGTTCATCATCATTAACAGTGGCAACAGGCTGTTAAATGAAAAAGCTTTGAAGAACAGACCTGAGATGGCGGTGGTGCAAAGGATTCTGGGTGCCAGACTAGCAGTGTGCAGAAGTGGAGATTATGCCTAAACAATTTATAAAGACCAGAAGATATTTTGCTGACAAAAGCAAATCCTACATATTACATTATTTGTTTATTTTTGCCATTTACTAAGCTGCAATAGGGGAATTTAACCCTGGGACGTTTAACCACTTGAACCCTAGAAAGGACTACCACACATTTCAGAGGAATGCATTGAAAACCTCTCTAGCATTCAAGGGGTTAAAAAAACACATTTCAACCAATGCAAATTTGGACAACATTTATTTGGTTTGCCGAAGGCTTTGTCATGTTTAGCTTGCTGAATATGGCTCTAAGGGCCTAATTCAGTAGGCAAAAGTAGTGAAATTCTGGAGCAGACCAACTACACTATAGGGGAAAAATTAAAATGCCACTTGAATGAAATGTGGCTTTTAATTAACCCCTTGAATCTTAGATAAATCTCAATAACATTGACTTGCAATGTGTTAGCAACCTTTCTAGCATTCAATTGGATAAACCCCCCCATTTTAATGAATGGGAAATTGGGGGGGGGGTAATTTTCCCACTATGGAGCAATTGGTCTGCTCCAGATTTACACAACATTATACATTATATTATATAAAAGCCTAGCTGAGACATATAAAAAACACGTAAAAACCACCTCAGGTTAGGTATGCATTCCATTAGTAAATAATGCAAATACAGTACAATATTTATAAAACACTGCTGTGTAAAATGGCAATTCACTGCCAGTAAATAGGAGAATATGATCAAGGCCTTATGATGCTGACAACTTTTCAATATAATAATTGCTTTTAACAGGAGCCACAGGCCAAATAAATATTTGTACCACTAGATGAAGGGCCTTGGTGAAGTAAATATATGACAGAAAAGCACCAATACAATATAGTGTATGTGTGTTAGGCTGACCAGATCTCACCTTCAACCGAGGACATACTTCACTGAAATCAAAGCAGTCCTGCAGTATGCATTTTTTTTTAAGTGTCCCCAGTTAAAGGAGAGGTCTGGTCATCCTAATGTGTGTGTGCCTAAGGTTTTTACTGCTGAGTAAAACAAAGGTACTCTACCATTGCAGGAAAAAGGTATTGTAGATTAGACTTTTTAAAATTAAACTGCAATGTTGTACTATGGCCACCAGGTGGTGTTTCTATCACTTACTAAGGAGATCCGAACAAATGTTGAGTGAAAAATCTCCCAGCAAAATCAGTACAAATGTTTTACTTAGCTGCAAAGCCCAGCAATCTGTTCCATTAAGGACATTTCAATGTGCTATTTCCCAACTTGTTACAGTATGTGCAATAGAACTGTAAACATGATGCACTGCATCTTTATAGAGGCTTGAATGACGGCAATATGTACAAAAGAAAAAAGGAGTTATTTGTGGGCAACTGCATCTGACAATAAACATTCCCATTGATTTAAGTTGGGCTTTTAATTCTTTGAATGCCAGAGAAGCAATGTGATGGAGACCTCAGCAGAAAATATATAATACAGTTCTTTTCCAGATTAAAAAAGTGGTACTGTTACTGTTGGGGCCATATTCATTAAAAGTAATTACAGCTCAGATTGTTTTTTCCTAATCATCTGTGAGTGCCAGAGAGATATTGCAATGCTCTGGATAACTATTACACAGAGATGATTAACCTAAATGGTTTACTGTGGTTACCAGGTGATGCTTGCTCACTGACTAAAACTGTACCATAGAGTACACTAAAAAATGCATTTTAGACCCCATTGACCTTTGTTGCTAACCACTTTTGAATGAAAAATCTCCCAGAAGTGGAAGTAGACTTATTTTACTCCTTTTATCTTTTGTCCATATGGAACATAAAAAGCACCTGGATACTGAGCTAGCCACATCTAAGGGCATTGTCAGTTATGGTAATCCGCCTAATGGTGGTATTCAATATCTAACATAAAAAGAAAAAATTAGCTAAAACTATAGCAGAACTGCTCTCTTGCCTCTGTCTTCACCAAGGAACAAATCTTACTGGATCTGATTGGCTAGCTGCAGCCAAGAGGGAAGGTAGGCTCCAACCTCCTGCATTCACGTCTAGAATTGTTCCTGCCTAGTTAAAGGGGTGGATTGCCTACCCAAAGTTACCAGTAACCTGCATTGGACAACAGAGAAAATGTATTACTATCCCTTTAAATTTTGATGCCATAGAAGTTGTGTGCTGGAATGTCATAAATGCAACATAAACTATGTGCTCCTTTAGTGAAAGCAGCTCATGATATGAGGGTTTCATACTTTGCCCTTACTGAGTTCCCCAACCCAGATCAGGCACACAGAAATTGCAGATTTTTATGTGATGTATTATTAACTCATACTTCTGTTGATATGTGCAAACTCTGTTGAGTTAGTGTCCAAACTGAATGGTTGTTCAGGAGCAGTAAACCTCTCCTGCACTACAGTTCTGATCCTCTTTAACGAACCGTTGGCTGGCTAAGGACAAGGGGAATGTTAGCCAAGAATTAAGTGGAGGGCGCAGTGTATACCCACTCCTGATTTAGGCCTGGATTACATTACAACTTATAACACATTTACCTTTAGAAAGTAGACTCCATACTGTTGGTAAACAGCTGGTTAACCCTTTGAGGACCAGAGAGCAGAGCAGAGCAGAGCAGAGCACAACTTCTTTGGAGCATCTGATAAACAGGAAATGTGTAGTATTTGCTTTACGCATCATACACTGGATTTAGAAAGAAACCTTTTTTTTTTTTTTTTTTTGCTTTTTCTTTTTTTTTGTGGGGGGAGGAGATATGGGCAAACTGCAGGAAATGTACTTTTAACCCTTTGAGTGTCAAGTATCCAATGCATTGTGTTGTTACCTCTCTGGCGCTCAAATGGTTCACCAGTAGGTGCTAGAACCATCTGCAAGATCCAATGGATTCAAATTCTTTGCCATAACATAAACTGCAGCAGAGTGTAACATTTTCTTCAAATTTTGCATTAACATGTATCCTCTTGGATATTAGAGATGTCTCAAATACATTGTTTTGCAAGGGGCTGGATAGACACTGCTCGATATACTCTAATGATCAAAATCATGTCATTAAAGAGGATCTTTCACCCCTTTACAACTTTGCCTAAATAGTTATGTCATATATAATAGATCAGGGCTTATAATTTCAAGTCCTTTGCTACTAGCCAGGCCTGAAAAGTTACTCTCCACTGCAAGCCATAACATACCCACCAGGCCTGAATTTCTACTCGCCAGGGCTAAATTTTCACTCGCCATTGGCTAGTGGCGAGTGGAAATTTTGAGCCCTGTCATAGATAATGAAAAGTGTATGCATTAAAAAAAAACAAACAACAACACTTGTTTGGCGAAATTAAAAGAATAAATACATCTCTTTACCTACTTCCGGACAGACTGCAGTTAACTGATCTATACCGCAGTCTGCAGCTCTGCCTCTCTCTATCCAGCCCCCTCCGATGATGCAGGATCTCTGTCTGTAAGCTGGAGCGCTCCCATTGGCAGAGTTCGATTTCTGGCCAATGAGAATGCTCCAGCTTACACACAGAAAACCTTCATCATAGGTGGGGGCTGGATAGAGAGAGGAACAGCGGTAGACTGCGGTACAGATCAGTTAACCTCAGACTGCCCAGAAGTAGGTGCAGGGCTGTATTTCGTCTTTTAATTTTGCCAAACAAGAGTCTTTTTGTTTTTTTTTTAAATGTATACACTTTTCATTATCTACGATATATGACAAAACTATTTAGGCAAAGATGTAAAGGGGTGAAAGATCCCCCGATTCATGTTTAACCTGCTGTGTAGAATACAATTGGTATATGGCCACAGGGGTTGACCTGTCCCTGTTCAGGTACTCTGGTATAAACAGGATCAGCAATGAGGAAATAAGTGATCAGCTTCACAAATACAATATATAAAATAATGTAAACAGAATTTATTACAAAATAATAATTAAAAACACTTAAAAACAGACCAATGCGTTTCTAGATCCTCAAGATCCTTTCCTCAGCGTCTTTCTATCATGGTAGGATGATGCCAGATGTTGCCATTGCACTAACTGGGGAAAGATGGTTGAATGTAATTAAAGGAATTGGATGTTTGGAAAGTCAACAATGGATATGCATAGATTAATAATGGGGGGGGGGGGGAGAGATGCCCTTAACATCCAAGCAGGTCAGGAGAGAGAGATGGAGCTCACTATCTCACAACAACTGAGTTCCACTCAGTATCCCCTTGTACTGTCACTCACTAGGTGATAGCCTTGTTTGCCTATATGGTAGGGCCGGCCCTAACTGTAACTCCTTGTCTGTGCCTAGACAATGGGGGGTGGGGAGAAGGGGGTGGATAATGTTTTTCATAAAAGCACTCTGTGCATTTATAATTTGTTTAAATAGTTATGCATAAAAAGGGATCCTATTTGTAAGTTAGCAAGGTAAATGTACAAAGAGGCTAGTGGCTGCACTAGATTCCCATAGTGTATAGCAGAGCATACACCGCTCATAGCACGCACAGGAAAACTGTGTAAAGGTACACCATATTCTCTGCTTCTTATGTAATACATAGTGTTAAACAAGGGGATGATGAAAGTCACAAGACACCCATAGAGTGCTCCACTGCCTTCCCTTTAGCGCAAGTGGCATTAATATGCAAAATCTTCAGTTTAATTATCTTAGTACTGGAGATTGGCTGATGCAGTGATTCCAGTGCCCATTTTTGTGTGGAATTGTATTTGTACATTCCCTCAATATTCAATTGACCAGATATAAGAGTGAACGTGTCATCTTGGAGTTTGGCAGTTGATGGCAGTAGGGTGAGAATGAAGGAAGGTGGGTATATAGGAGAAAGGGGCCAAGAAAAGGAGGACTAAATGAGGGGGTAGGCAACCTTTGGCACTCCAGCTGTTGAGGACTACAACTCCCTCAATCCCCGAACAGTCAATAGCTGGTTGGGGATGATGGGAGGTTTTAGTCTCCAATACTTGGGGTATCAAAAGCAGCCTACCTCTGGACTAGATAGTAGAAAAAGAGAAATATGTGGACTAGTAAGAATAGAAGCCGTTCATGAACAGAAAATAGAGGGCGTAGATACATACATGCCAAGGGGGAAAGCTATGCATAGACCTGATCACAGTGCTTGTGAGGATAGAAAAGACTTCACAATGGCATCAGGAATTATGCACAAAGGAAAACAGGAGTAATTCTGAAGCAAATCAAGTACCCCATAAGAGGGTAATAAATATTCCAAAAACTTCCTGTCCATTTAAATGGGGCCCTTAACTCCAGGAATGCTAGACACCTCTAGCATTTAAGGGGTTAAGAGTAGGCTGACCAGACCTCACCTTTAACCAGGGACACATAGGAAATAGCCATATTTCAGGACTGCACTTAAATCAAGCAGCCCTGCAGTATGCATTTTTCATATGTGCACCCGGTTAAAGGTGAGGTCTGGTCACCCTAGTTAAGGGCACCATTTGAATCAATATAAAGTTGTATTTGTCCCCTGTGGTGCAGTTGATTTTTTCCCCATAATTTCTCCCATTTGCTTCTGTGCATCAGGGACACAGTGTGTGATATATAAGAAAAGGCCCATTACACTTTGAGGCAGACAAGTTGAATTTAGGACAGTCGTTGAAGTCTAGTGGAGAGGGGCTCATCTGAGATTGGAAAATGTCGGCATGTATACAGAGATAACGTCAGGATGTAACCGATGAGATGAAGCAGAAGGATAAGGTGAAAGGAGAAGGAGGGAAGGCGAAGTTTAGGTCAATGGCCTTGGCAAGTTCGGCAACACATTTGTCTGAAGTAGATCCTGTTGCAGAATTTAAACTTGAGCACCAGAGGGCAGTATGCCACCTTGTTCACATCCTTACATTCTGCAGAAAAAAAAAAAAGATAAATAATGTAATAGGCAAGAAGGTCTTTTGGGAAGGCAGAGTCATGTGTGTGCAGGAAGGAAGACAGACAGGGGCACAAAAAAAGGGGCAAGCACAGACAAAAGACATAATGATAAGGAAAGGTACAGAGAGCATGCAGGGCAGTGTGACTATAAGCAAGGTATCAGAGAAAAAGGCAACACACAGTACAGACAGAGATACCACAGGTGAAATTCTATGTGAAATATTAAGGAACATCAATATCAAAAGTCTGATTTTACGTTTTTTCTCAAACACCCATATTTACTACCAGAATCTTCACTCTAAAAGGCTGATTTAGTAAGAAGACCATTCTGGAGCAAACCAGCTGCACCACAGAGGACATATAAAAGTTACCCAAATTCCCATGGATTTAAATGTTGCCTTTAACCCCTTGAATGCTAGAGAGGTCTCCAATGCATTGAAAAACAATGAGCTGGAGACTTCTTTTGCATTCAAGGGGTTAAAACCCCCATTTAAATCAATTAGATTTTATTGTTCTCTATGGTGCAGTTGCTTTGCTCCAGAATCACTGTAGTCATTCTTACTAAATCAGCCTCTAACAGAGTTTAACCCCTTATGGACCAGTGGTCCCGGGGTGTGTGGTCCTTTAAGGACCAGATAGGGAAGTTCGACATGCCACCCCACGTGACTGATCACATGTGCTTGCACGCCGAATGAGGGACTGAAAGAGATCCCTCCGGTCTTGGAGCAATCAGTTTCAGTCCCCGGTATTACTCACCGCGCTCCTACAGGAGCCCGTTGAGTAAAAGTACATGACGTACCAGGACCATCACTGGTCCTTAAAGGGATAGTAATACCTGAAAATAAGTTTATTTTATATTGTAGCCCTTAAAAAACCATGAAAGATGATATAAGTCTTATCTCCCAAACCTTTATGGTTTGGGAGATATTCATATGTAAAATATAGTATAGTTCACTTTTCCTTGCTGTTTCAGCCAAGTCTGCCATCTAGTGGACAGATTTGGAATTCGGTCCACATAGCATCCGGCAGCTCTTTAGCAGTGCCGAGATCACGATCTTTGAAAAGAACTACTTCATTGGAACAGTGTACAAAGTGTGCCTGGCTTTAAAGCACACTTTGTAGACCATTCCAATGAAGAAATTCTTTTTAAAGATCATGATCTCAGCATTTCTGGAGAGGCACTGCTGGTCAAGCGACCGGATTCCAAATCTGAAGGGTGGAGCAATGACATCACTCCAGGGGAAACTTTACTTCTGAATATCTCCCAAACCATAAAGGTTTGGGAGATAAGACTTATATCATTTTTTCATGGTTTTTTAAGGGCTACAATATAAAATAAACTTCTTTTCAGGTATTACTATCCCTTTAAGTGCTGGACCAGCATGATGGCCCGGCCGGTTATGTCAATAGTCCTTAAGGGGTTAAATAGGGGCAATTCTGGAGCAAACCAACTGTGCCATAGAGGAGAAGTGAAAAATGCATACCTCCCAACATTTCAAATGGCCAAAGAGGGACACTTGTGTTTTAGTGGGTGTTTCTGGGGGCGTGGCTTGTGCATGGGGCATTACTGAGAATTTATAGGTTACTATGTGACCTATTGACACCTCTTTTTGTAAATGAATAAAGGATTTAGAGCAAGACCAAAGTGTTTTATTTACACAGATTAATTTACAAACACATATACGGACGATTAACTAAACATTTATGTGAGTTTCATTGCTGTGGAGCAATGTGATAGAATAATATACGCACCACTCACTCCTAAAAAGAGGTACACCACAGTAGAAAAGAGGGACAGGGGGATTTGGGTCTCAAAGAGTCACTGTCCCTCCTAAAGAGGGACACTTGTCAGGTATGAAAATGCAATTGATTTACATGGTGCTTTTAAGGTGACCATATGTCCCTTTAAATCCGGGATACTTATTAAGACGTAATTCTGCGGGATTACATATGAATTAGTTCAATCCTGCAGTGTGTGTGTGTTTTTATAAGAGTCTCTTATTTAAAGGGATATGTGGTCACCTTAGGTGCTTTAAATCTCTTGGATGCAGGGACGGACTGACCATTGGGCATTCAGTCACGGACAGAGGGCCCGCGACCGAGGGGGGGCCTACTGCCGCCACCAGGAATGAAAATTTAATGTCTCCCATTTATTTGCTTGCCTGCCGTGTAGGGGCCTGCCTTGCCTATTAAAAGTGCCGCAGTGCGCACCGCTTCGTGACTAAGGCACTGAGAGGCCTCATATAGCCATGCATGCCACATTCCCATGCTGTCTGATTTTCCCCTTGCCCATCATGCCACAATACATAGCCAGTGCTGTGCTACCCAGTCCCACACAAGAAGATGCATCCAATCGTCCACCTCTTGCTGCCAGACTCACTCACTGTCGGGCTAGCTGTGCCTCTTCCTCTGTTCTGCGCATGTCTACGTGACCATTTGGTCTGCGCAGCATGCATCTGATGTCATCACGGTCTGCAGAGGCACGTGATGATGGGGGAGGGGGCAGAGTGGGAGTCTGTGGGACATTGGGGGACACAGCCCACCAACTAGGACACACGATAGAAGAGGAGTCAGGACCACTGGACTCTTCTCAGACTGAAGTGACTCGCCTGGAGCACCCAGAAATCTGCAGCAGTGACAGAAGACCCACCACAGTCCACAGCACAGATAAGCCAATAGTTCTGGATGGCTTGGGGCTGGGGGGTACTGGATGGCCTGGGAGAGGTACTGGATGCCATGGGGGGGGCTACTGGATGGCCTGGATGGGGTTACTGAATGGCCTAAGTTGGCAATGGATGTCATGGGGGGGCTACTGGATGTCATGGGGGGTACTGGATGGCCTAGGTGGGTAATGGATGGCCTTAGTGGGCAATAAATGTCCTGGGGGGGTACTGGATGTCCTGCGAGGGTTACTGGATGTCATGGGGGGGGGGCTACTGGATGTCATGGAGGGGGGTTACTGTAATGGATGGCCTAGGGGTGTAATGGATGGCTTTAGGGGTAATGGATGTCCTAGGTGGGCAATGGATGTCCTGGGGGGTAATGGATGGCCTGGTGGGGGTACTGAATGGCTTGAGGGGGTACTGGATGGCTTGGGGGAGGTAGGTGTGCAGGGCTGAGGATGTAGTGGAGGGCTGAGGATGTAGTAGGGGGCTGAGGATGTAGTGGGGGGCTGAGGATGTAGTGGGAGGTGGGGCCAATGATGTCATTGGGCAGGGGGCCCAGAACTCTTTTTGGACCAGGGGCCCTGGGTCCTGTCAGTCCACCCCTGCTTGGATGCTAGAGGGCAGTCCAAAGCATCAAGAAGCAATGTGCTGGAGACCATAATTGTATTCTGGGAATTGCAAACAAACAAAGGATGGAAATGGGTGATGGTCTTGGCACATTAGTCATCACAAAAGGGATTAATTAACAGTCTAAATTAGAGGAACTGCAGATTAACCTGTAATAGATATCTTTTTCCAATTGCTTACACCACCTGATAATCGGTTTTCTGGTGATAAGCAGTTTTATAATTAGTTATTATTACCTGAGAATTGCTTATCATTTGCCATTAATTTTATAGATGCCATTTTCAATTGTGCACATTTTTTTGACTAGTGTTTACTATGAGGTGTTTAACATCATGAAACCTCTCTAACATTTAAGAGGCTAAGAACCCTGTTTAAATCAATTCCATTGTTTATCTGTCCTCTGTGATGTATTTACTTTGATCCACAATTGCTTCTCTTTTGTTTTAAAGGTGCTAAGATTTGGTGATTGAGGCACAAAGAAATAAAGTAACCTACCTAAGGTCACAAGAAGCTGACACAGGAATTTACCCAGGTTTCCTTGGATCACAGTCCATTATTTAACTAACTGAATCACTCTTCCCATGTTTTAGTTTTCTGATGGCTAAATATAATATTACCTTACATTTTAATTTGATTTTCTTTTTTGAACATTTACTGTGGGAAATAGTCGCACAAATGCAGCTTTTGATAGTAAAAATGTTTCACAATAAAAGCAGCTCCAATTCATCTTCATAGTATTGGGCCATGGAGAGTGTTATTTCAATACTGTCAGAGTTGTATTTCAAGAGTAATTGAATGATAAAGTATCCCCCTCCCACCCCTTTGGGCAGGGTTTTAATTCTTCTCACAGTTAGAAGATTGTCCCTTGCTGTGAGCTGTCTGGACTTAAGACCAGATTCCACATGTGAGGGAAAGTGGCTTACTCTAGGTAAAAGGGGCGGGAGGGGGATACTTTACCATTCAATTACTCTTGAATTACAACACTGACAGTATTGAAATAACACTCTCCATGGCCCAAAGTCTATGAAGATTAACTGGAGCTAATGTTTTTGTGAAACATCACTATCCCTTTAAGGTTTTGCTTGCCAAAAGGGTGTACAACATATTGCTTTGCAATGGGTTGGACAGCTTTACTATGAAGATGTTGCTGATTTGTAAGCACACATTACAACAGCATATTTAAAATGTCTCTGGTGTCAAAATGCCTCACTTAAAATGTTGTGGCTTAAAAAGTCGCTAAAATGAACCCAAACCAAAACATCCCCAAACCATAACTGTACCAGAAACTTAACCTAACACTTAACCTATCCTAACACTTAAAGTGAAACTATCACCTTGAATTTTCTTTACATATTTGAATATGAAATGTCATTGAAAAGCTTAATTAGCATGTGAAACCTTACATGTAAAGCAAATGTACAGCAATTAGAATACATTAACATTTATTGACATTTATTAACATGTTTGAATATTTCATTAACTGTACACTTGCTAGTCTTTTGGCAAACATGACATATAGACAGTTTTAATGCAAAACTGAAGTAATACTTCATTTATGTATGCAATGATATTGTATGTATTAAGTAAATAAACCAAAGTTTCTATGTCTTTTTACAATAACTTTAATATTCTAAGAATAATCTCCATCTAAACTTTACCCCTCCTGCCCTTTTTAGCTACGTCACTGCTCTAGCGGTCAGACTTGGATTCTGGTATGCGGACCGGATGGAGCTTTTGGAGAGTCTAAATAGAGTGGATACAAAGGAAACATGGTTTGAGGCAGTAGACCGTTGTCATGAAGATTTTCTTTGTATCCACTGCTATTTTGGCTCTCCAGACACTCTGTCCGGTCCGCAGACCAGAATCCAACTCTGACAGCTATAGCAGTGACGTAGCTAAAAGGGGTGGGAGGGGTAAACTTTAGATCGAGATTAATCTTAAAGTGGAACTACCACTGCACAACAGCTCCGTGCTACTGTCAGCTATGGAAGAAAGCATAAATCTATTAAATAAGGTAATAATTCTGGCGACTAGCTGCTTAGTAGCGCTAATTAATTAATTAAGCTAAAGATGTTGTGCGGTGGTAGTTCCGCTTTAAACTGTGAAATTTATTGAAAAAAAGACATAGATGCTTTGGTTTATTTGTTTAATACCTACAATACCATAGCATGCATAAATGAAGTATTACTAACTCTTTATGGTTAAACATGCCTTTTGATACAAGCAATATTTGTTAAGAGCTCCATTTCTCAATGCAAATTTTAACGTGTTACCCATAGTGCAGGTGGATATCTCCAGAAACGGTTAAATTTTCTTTATAAATATGGCCAGTGTGTTTCTAAAGCAGACCTATCGCCTTGATTTTTTTTAACATATTTGAAAACGTCATTCAAAACTGACTATGTTAACCAAAAGATCAGCAGATGTATAGTTTAGAAAATATTCACTCTTTTATTTCTGGGGAAAGAGAAAATGAAAGTCTCCTGAAGCAGCACAGAGCTTCATTAGCATATTAAACATCACATGAAACCTTTCTTAGCATATGAAATATCACTGAAAAAGCTTTATTTGCACATGAAACATCACTAGTACTGCACAAGTACCACAATTAACATATATTAGCATATGGTACCAAGTATGAATATCTCCTTAACTGTACATTTGCTTGTCTTTTGTCTGACTTATGGGCAGTTTTTAATGAAGTTTTCAAATATGCAAACGTGAATCAAGGTGACAGGTCCACTCGAACAAAATGACTTACTTATTTAGAAGTCTGATATATCTGTCTGTTTTGAACTGTATCTACTATTGGGTCTATCCACTGAACTTCATTTAGTTTGCATTCAGAGATCGCTTCCTTCCAACGCACAATGGGATTTAATTATTTAATGTCTCCTTTCATCCCTTCAGAGTGTTAGAAAATTGACCCCCTGGGTTGGTAATGGGATTGGACACTCACAACACCAAACTCTGCGGAGTTGTGATTCCAGCACTATAAACTTTAGGGGTGGGATTTTACACTTGTCCATAGCAATCTATCTGTGGTTTGAACTCTAAATGACTTTGAATGGGGAGACTGGAAGCTGAAGAGCACCATGGGATGATCACTTTTCATATCCCCATTCAGCTTCTCCGGTGACCTCTAGGCTCTCAATCCAGCACAATGTACATAAGTGGGGTTACAACTCTCACTTGGAGGTCTGCTCCCAGAGGATATCTACCTAAGTAAGTCCTTCTGTGCCACTTATTCTTAGGATATCATTCCCTTTTAAGTCAAATGTTAACATATGTATGGTTACTTGCAAAACATCTAATTCTAAAATGTAAACATTTCATATAGAATATCTGCAGGGGTCTGTTCCTTTTGGAAAGTAACAAGTACTTACCTTCAGGGCTGATAGAGGGTCCAGCCTCACATTTACTCTCACATTGCTGCATTGCAGCAGGGCGCAGAGACTCTGCGCATTCCACTGACGGTTGTCCTGTGTGGCTCAGGCATTGCACTGAGCGTCTCTGCTGACCAAGGCCACACTGGGCTGAACACTGCAGAAAGGATGGGTTTATTAAATTAACTCTTTAAAAACGCCTTCTTTAAATTCTTAACTCTTTAAGGATCATAGGGGAAGTCAACACATTGCTTCACAATGAGTTGCACACTCCTCTTAAAGGGTTAATATATTAGTCCTCATCACTTGCCTGACACATACCTCTGCCCAGTCTCCTGTCACCCAGCGAGGTGGGGGACATCTCTGCAAGGTGCAGCGCATACTAGTTGAAGGTTTATCCTTGGCAGAACATTGGGAACTGGGCAAAGTGCTCTCATGATCACCTCTTTTGCACAGGACAACTCGATGTCTGTATCCAGGACCGCAGTTTGGGGTGCACTTCAGAGGGATGAAAAGAAGAATGCATCTTAATGATCCATAAAAATGGTAGATCCGATTTTTTTCTCCATCTTGATTTTAAATGTTAATCTTAAGGTTGTAAGCAGCTGATTTCAAATCTTCTTAAATAATAATTAAAGTGCCTCTTAATTTGCATAGTACTTGCTTAGGAAATTTGAACCCTACTGTAGTCTGTAATTCAACAGGGACATTTACTTAATTAAAGGGATAGTAATGTTTCATAATAAAAGCAGCTCTAATTAATCATCATAGTATTTGGACTTTGGAGAGTGTTATTTCAATTCTGTCAGAGTTGTAGTTCAAGAGTAATTCAATGACAAAGTGTCCCCCTCCCGCCCCTTTTACTGATGTAACACTTTTCAGCCAGAGCAGAAGGGAGGTGCCCAGGTAGATTGCAGAGAGGGACAATCTTCAATTAAGTAAGGGAAAACCTGAAAAACTTGTCAAGGGGGGAGGGCTTTCATTGTTTTCATTGTAAGAAGACTGTCCCCTTCTGTTATCTGTCCGGTCTTACAACCAGATCCCCATCTGAGAAGAGATGGCTTACACTAGGTAAAAGGGGCGGGAGGGGGAAACTTTGCTTGTGAATATCTCTTAAACCATAAACGTTTGAGAGATAAGACTTATATAATTCTTCATATTTTTTTAATGCCTACAAAATAAAATAAAGTTAAAATGAAGTATTACTATCCCTTTAAGAAAGTTCTCATTGGCCATTATAATCATGGGCAGGGCTCTCTCTCTCTCTGTGGCTAATCATAGACTGTTAAAGCCGGTTGGCCCTTATTTATAAAAGCAAACTGTACCATATCAGACAAATAAACATTCCTAAATTCCCATGCACTTAAACAGAGCTTTTAAACCAGTGGTTCTCAATCTTTTATCTTTTAAGGTGACTAATACGCAATGTTGAATTTTTAGAGGATTCCTGGCAGTTTATAAGTATTTATCAAGGGTGTAATCAATCGACAAATACATAAGTATATGGTTATTCTAAGTTACCTCAGTACTATTACCTCAGACCAGTCCAGTGCCACCCACTCTGGTGGGCAGTCTTCAGTGTTGCATGGCTCCAGCATGGTTGGACGAGGCTGGGAGCAGCTGGCATCATTCAGAGACTTCTCCTCCGCTTCTGAAACCCGACGTTGGCAAATGACACTGCGAGTGCGCACTCCAGAATTACAGCTCCGGCTGCACTCAGACCAAGGTCCTATTGCCCATCTGAAATACATGGCATTGTAGGTATATGAAAATAAGAGGAAGTGTCTATATAGATGTGTATATGGTTATATATCTGATTATTAACATAATCAACATATTCAAAGCCATGAACTTGGGGAGTAATTACTAGTGACAAACATATACCAACCAACAGAAAGAGTGCAAAGAAAGAGTACAATCCAGAGCAAGTAGTGGGAACAAGAGAAACATAAGTTACATTCAAAGGTGAATCTATATATGTGAGATATGGTAGGGGTTACCAACTACAAAATTGATTCCAGCAGGAAATTAAGGCCTTATTATTCATCCAGCTAAAGAGGTACAATACATGCTTTTGCTAGCACCCAAGTGGTTAAGGTGGAAAGGTAAGTATAAACCAAGTTATTCTGTGAGGCAAAAGAAAGAGTATTTGTGCTGCTTTTGGGGTGAAAATAGGATGTGTGTGTGTGTGATGTGGTTGAAGGAAATAATTTCCTCTTCTCACTGTACTAAAGAACAGATTGGGCACCTCGGTTGCTATGGCAAAGGAGCACGCAATTCTCTGGCGCCAAGTCTAATTATGTGATTATAAAAGATGCCTAGGAGTGTAGTCTGTAAGGAATGAGTCCCTGACGAAAGTCCGATACAGGACTGAAACGTTGGACCTTTTTAACATGTTTTAATAAAAGTCAAGTTTTATGATTTGATTGAGTGCTCAGCTTCTTTGATGAAGATCTAATTTACACAATATTGTGCCTGGAGCACCAGGATATATTTAAGCGAGTGAGAAAGTTTTCTCCAACACACCACAAGAGAAGCCAATTAGGACAACAGCAGCTACAGGACCACCTGTTTCCATCACTGCTGTAGTGGCAGTTGTGTTATGTAGGTTCTAGACAAAGAGAAGTTAGAGAGTTAAAGATTCAGAGGAACATTCTAAAATACTTATTTAACCCTTTGGTTATACACATTGCTTTTTAATTAGATAAGAACATGGGTAGACACAAAATTAAAATTGGTTCATACCTAACTTCAAATTATTGTGTCTTTGTGTTGGCCATTTAAGATAGGTGAAGACTGGGACTGAAAGGAATTAAAGGGATAGTAATACTTAAAATGTAAAAAAAAATATGTTGTAGGGCAGGGCTCAAAATTTCCACCCGCCACTAGCCAATGGCGAGTGAAAATGTAGCCCTGGCGAGTAGAAATTCAGCCTTGGTGGGTATGCTATGGCTTGCAGTGGCAAGTAACTTTTCAGGTCGGGCTAGTAGCAAAGGACTTCAAATTTTAAGCCCTGTAGGGTTTATCCCACTGAATAAAACGAGAGTACTCCCACTGCTGAAAGGTGTTTTGTTCAAAAGTTATTACAGCTCAAACAACGCCACTGTACAATTTCAGGCCACTGTGATATTGCACCTAAAAAATTCAACTTTGAGCTGTAATAATTTTTGAATAAAACATCTTTTAGCAGTGGGAGTACCATTGTTTTTTACATTTTATGCATTACTATCCCCTTAAGAATGTCTGGTCAAATAGTAAAAACATTTTATATTCTTCAACAACAGCCTGCATTAATGCATAAACACCATCATCTATTATTTTATATCTTTACCAGGGAGAATTCCATTGAGGCTCTACTCGGTGAATAATATTATATCATGGAAATGTCATTATGTTTAACCAGAGAGGATTTCTAGAAACTGCGTAACCAACCATGTTCCAGAATGAATATACACGTCTGAATTTGAAAGCACAGAGCCTCCACTGAAGAAACCTTTAACAAATGGTCTTCCAAGCAGGGAGTATGAGAAATCCATAGAGAACATGTGTGAGCAGACAAGGCTGTCAAAATACAGAGGACCCTGAGGCCTTTTAAAGAAAACCCAGAGGAACAGATGCCAGCCATTCTAGAAGTCAAACCAAAGGACGTTCTGAGGATCTGCATAGGTAGTACTAGGAAGATGCATGTACTTTATGTGCAGGCGGGCTAAAAGTTCTTCTGAACATATAGCAGTGATAACAGAGCAGAAAGACCATCTACAATCAGGGGTGTAAGAACAAAATGGTTGAGACATTTCACATCAGGCATCCGCTGTCTCTCTTGGGAACTATGAAAAAGCAAGAACAGAATCTCATGAATCTTGAATGAGAAGGAACAGGTATCAAGGCACATATGCACACCAACAAAAAAACAGTGCCTAAAAAGAGGCGATCCCTCACTAAATCTCAAGGAACTCTGTACATGAATGAAACATATGGAAGAAGGGATTTGAAATCTAAATGATACCCTCCCCAATGGTCCACCACAGAGAAAGTCCAAGTATTGTGAAAGAGATGCAGATGAATTCTGATCGCCTGATGCGCCCCAGACCCCTATGAGTCATGCAGTTAGACTTGTCAGCTGGAGTCTTTTGGGTAGGCTTCTTGCCTGCCCAAGCTTATTTGGATTTCAGGGGAAATGTTGTTTATTTTTCCCTCAAAATATAAAATGTTGCGGTGGCTCTCCAGGCTTCATGTCCATTCGCCACCCCACACTACAAGGGAAGGGATCCCCAAGGGCATCTTCTAATTGTAGTAAGAAAGGGTAGAAAAATAAGTCTCAGTTTGCCCACCGGAATGTACCCAGTGCAGCAGAAATCACAACTTTACTGCTTGTGACCCATCCAATAAGGTTGCCACCCGTACCCATTCCTTAAAGGCACAATGAACCCATAACAAACACTTACAAAAATGAGTTAAAATTTGTCTTGAAAGAAGTCACGTCCAGAGAGGAGGGGGAGAGGAATGGAATAGACAACGAAAGACAGAGTTCAGTTCTAGCAATCTTACCACAGGTAATGACAATGTGGCTTCTTGGCAGATAGACAGGGACAGACTCACAGGACCTGTGCACTCTGAAGAGACATTGGTTCCTCTTCAGTCTACAGCCTCCTATATAATAATTTGCTAGGATATTTGTCAGAAGCCGTCATGAGCATTAGAGACTGCCTGAATGCACAGAATGCTGGGAGGTGTAGGAATGCTGGGAGCATTCTGTGCTTTCAGGCACACGCTACTGTACATCTCGTGAGTGACAGCAGACATAGAGCAGGACCGGCCTTTTAACCCTTTGAGTGCCGGAGGGGTATGCTACGCATTGCAAAGCAATGTGTTGAGTACCCCTCCGGCACTCAAAGGGTTAACATATCCCAGAAATTGGCCCGTGTACACAGGCTTTTGCACTAGTATACATATATAAGTACTGCTCACGTAAGAAAAGCAGAAATGAGAAGAGAAAGGGTGATAATGCAAGCCATCCTCTAGCAGGCCCAACTCCTGCAATAGTCAGTACTCTGTTTCAAACTAATAAGGAGGACCAAGATAGGAGCCCACCTAATAGGGCATTACATACATTCAAAGGGATAGTAATACTTCGTTTTATCTTTATTTTATTTTGTAGGCATTAAAAAAACATGAAGAACGATATAAGTCTTATCTCTTAAACCTTTATGGTTTGAGAGATATTCACAAGCAAAGTTTCCCCCTCCCGCCACTTTTACCTAGTGTAAGCTATCTCTTCTCAGATGTGTAATCTGGTTGTAAGACCAGACAGATAACATAAGGGGACAATCTTCTTCCTATGAGAACAATGAAGGCCCTTCCCCCCTTGACAAGTTTTTCAGGTTTTTCCCATATCTTAATTAAAGATTGTCCCTCTCTGCAATCTAGCTGGGCACCTCCCTTCTGCTCTGGCTGAACAGTGTTGCATCAGTAAAAGGGCGGGAGGGGGATACTTTGTCATTGAATTACTCTTGAACTGCAACTCTGACAGAAGTTAAATAACACTCTCCAAAGTCCAAATACTATGATGATTAATTAGAGCTGCTTTTATTATGAAACATTACTATCCCTTTAAGCTATAGAAAAAATAAGGACAACTATGAGAATATTTCCCTGATGTACCTCCTTTGAGTTCACTTTTAAAATTGAGCATGTGTGGTTGGCGTAAGGTGGATCATGGAGGGAGTCTCCACTTGCAGGGAGCCTTTTAAAGCAAGTGTCTGCCCTCCTGGCCAGAGGATATTTTACCTTATGGTTTCTGTCTTCCACATTGGGCAAAAGAGAAATAATATTCAAATCACAAGAGAAGAAGAACAAAACAGAAAAAATAAAAAAATATGTATGCTAAATGATTTTTTATGATCAAAATTTTTTCTTTTTTCTATTCTCTTGTAAAACAGGATTTTAGTTTTCTTACCTGTAAAATTATTTTCTCTTTAGTTCATATGGAATACAGGTACCATGGGGTTGAGCCCCTCCTCCTGGGAGGCATATCACAAAAGACAGGGTCTTTGGGGTGGAGACTCCCTCCTCTTCCTCCAGCTCAACCCCCTGCATACTAACTCCCAGAATTCATGTAACTAAAGTCAGACAAAAAGAAGAAGATAAGAAAATCTCCCAGGACTAAGACCCTAAGAGGAGGACTCTGTCCATGAAAGGTCTTTTTCTTTGGGTGGGAGGCCTGTGTTCCATATGGACTAAAGAGAAAAGGATTTAACAGGAAAGAACACTAAAATCCTATTTTTTATCATGTCCAATATAGAACACAGGTGCCATGAGGGTATACCAAAGCTAGGATTCCTGGGGAGGGAAAGTAGAACAAAATGCACTGTGAACTTAAAGGAAACAGGTTTCTTCCTGATTTCATACGCTTGGCTTATGACAGCCTTGATCCAAGAGGCAATGGTTACCTTAAGCGGCCTGACCAGATCTGGGACCCTCCAGAATGACAAACAGAGAGTCAACCTTACGAAAAGGCTTAGTACAGTGCTCATAAAATGTAAGGCAGTGCACCATGTCCAGATGGAGATCGCTTCCCTTATCAGATGTAGGGTCAGGGGAAAAAAGAAGGTGCAACATTTTCCTGATTGATGGGAAATTCAGAGACCACTTTGGGAAGAAACTCTTGAGAGTACTACGAAGTACTGACATGTCCTGATGAAACACCATGAAGGCAAGTTTACAAGACATAGCTTGTAGCTCATCGACCCACCGCTTAAAGACAACTGCCAGGAGAAAACCATCTTGAGCGTCAAGTGGCACAAAGTGGGAGGTTTAAAGGCAAACCTTAGATTTACCCCCATGCACCTTGGAGTCCGACATACTTCCTAGAAAAAAGTGTTCCAAAGCTAGTAGAATAAGAGATAGAAAGTCCCCAGAACAAGAAAATAACCATAAATACCCATAATTGCATTTATCTGATGAGCAAAGGGTTAGTCTGGAGAAGGAGAGCAAGTAGAGTCAGCTACTGCTTACGATGAGCAAGAGAGACGTAAGATGGCCACCATTAAATTGTCACCCAATGGGAAGAAAGCCAGCAAAAAGGGAATTCTGGGTACTGTAGTCTATTCTGTTGCTTGTTGCCTTAGCAATGCGTTCAACTCTGGTTGCAGGTCACCACACCCCCCTTTGACACTCAGAAAGTGGACCGGATAATAGGACATGAGGAGACATGTAGATAGAGCCCTCTCTGACTGTCGAAAACCCAAATGGTTGCAGAGATATGTCCTAGATAAATTTTACCCATAGAAGTCAATGGCGCAAAGATGACCGCAGGCAGCTCCCGCTCTTAAAGGGGCAGCCGCATTATCATTGATCTACAAATAAAAACTTTACATAAAACCCAAAATCCCCAGGGAACATCAGAGAAACTCCTAAAAATCAGATCCAAGTAGTGTGTGTATGTGTGTGTGTGGGGGGGGGATAAGCACCTCAAAGCAGTCAAACACACTTAAAAGCACCAACCAACACAAAAAGTGTTAATACAATAAACTAACAGAAAAAACATCCATCCTCACTCCAAAGTCCTCTTAGAGAATCATAAATATACCCATAAAGAGTGCCACAGCATAACTAAGCTCCCATCAGCCTCTGTATTGGTTGGGGCAGAGTCTCAAGAAACCCTATCATGAAGGAAAACTTGGAAGCAAGATCCCCTTCACAGGGCAGAATAGGTCCATAGAGCACCTTGTGAACTGGGCAGTCAAACTCCAGGGAAGCCCAGTGAATTTAACCCGCCTAATGGGGAATTATACAGCCCCATATCTAAACAGAAAATAATAAAAAGAGGAATTGCCTGTCCAGCTTGCTTGCAGGATACATGAATTCTGGGAGTTAGTAGGCTGGGGGGGGGGGGACTGAGCTGGAGGAAAAAGCTTAATTTGTTCTGAAAAAATCAATATATAGTTTTCCATATGTCACTAAGTAGAAATTCCCAGAGGAAATCAAGCCTAAACAGAAGGATAGCAAAATGCTGAAAATGTGTCTGCCCTACAGGGTACATGAAATGGCCCAAGCCTCTGGCACTGAAGGTGTTAAAGAAAAATTCACTAAGACTGGTCTATCAAGAAAAAGTTGTGAGATTCTGGAGCACAAAAAAAAGCAAACAAATACTTGTTTTGCTTGAAATGGAGATTTTAACTCCTTGGATGCTTTTGAGAACTATAGCATTCAGGAATTTAGAATCCCCATTTAAATCAATGAAAATGTTGGGACGTTTTATTTATTCACTATGGTGTAGTTGGTTTGCTCCAGAATTGCACCCAGAGGCATAACTAGAAGCCTCCAGGCCATGGTGCAAGAAGTGCCATGGGCCCCCCACCACCACCACGTTAGCCCCCCTCGACCACACAGAACACATCTACAATGCCCCTCAATCTTCACTATGCCCCCATCTCCTACCTCCCTGGAGCTCACGCGCGGTCCTCTTAGTAATGCAGAGTGCTGGGAAATTATGTCATCTCCCTGAGCTCTGCATTACTAGAGCAATGGAGGGAGTTGCGGGCGCCAGGTGGAGCGGTCACCGGGGGTGGCCAGGCCCCTGGAGTGACAGGACCGGTCACAGGTTTGACCCCTATAGTCATGCCACTGATTGCACCCCTTTTCTTAGTGCATGGGCCTCATTGCATGCCAGGAGCTTGAGGCCACATGCTAATTGGATGTGCCACTGCCAGCTTACTTTAAATGTGATGAGTGCATTACTCTGATAGCACATACTTTGCATATAGCTGTAGTTCCCTTTGTATATGTGCCCAGTGTATTATTTTCATATATTAGAATGCTCTTTTCTCTCTCTCTCTCTCTTTCTCTCTCTCTCTCTCTATATATATATATATATATATATATATATATTTATTTATTTATTAACAGATACATATATATAGTCACATGGGGAGACAGAATAGCAGAGAAAGGGAATGGATAGCAGCAAGTTCACTCACTCAGGGGGGCATGGCTCTGTGTTGCATGGTCGCTGCTTCTCTTGAATCTTGGTGCTAGCATCACACATATCATTTGAGGCAGAAGATCCATCAAACAGTTTCTTACAGAGAACCTTCTGGAACTGCACTCCTAGCAAGAGAGTAGAAATGAGCTATCCTAAGACGATATAGACCACGGAAATTGACACCATCAAAACCCCAGTGAACCAGTTCTTCAACTCACCTCCAGCACAGATGGCTGAGCACTTGGTCCATGGGGTGAGATGCCACGTGTACCCACTCTGTGTATCTCTGCTGATTGGTGAATTGAACTTATAACGGATCCCAGTGAATTCCTCTTTTGTTACCACCTGTAAGGGAGAATATATAGCACAGTACATCTAGAGAAATGGGGCAAAGCATTTAGCCTCAAAGACTGAATAGGGGTTGCACCTCTCGCAATGGGTATAACATGGGACATGAGGGTTTATGCTAAACTACCTCTGATTATTTATCTGAGAAGTTATCACAGAAGAAAGGCCTGAACAACTGGCAGTCAAAGGGAACCCCAAGTGACTTCTGACAATTTGCCTAATTAATTATGTGACTCTTAACCCTCTGAATGCCATAAAGGGTATCCAACCCACTGTGAAAAAATGGGTCGGATACCCCCTCTGGCACTCAAAGGGTTAAAAAAAAACAACCTGTTCCAATAATAAGCTGGGAAGCACTACCTAAAAAAGGAATGCAATGGCATACAAAACTAAATAAAGATGTATTACACTCCTAAAGCAAAATAGTTACAGATAAAGTTGTCAAAGGTCTCAGGCTATGTCCCTGGAATTTTCTTGGAGGAATGTTCATGTTACCATAACGACCAGAGTGGTATTCGTAGGCCCTAATGCCTCAAATGACTCTGGCTCATCCTGGGGTCTCCGGTAGTGAAAGGTCGTCCCAGCCACGTCAAACCTTTGTGGGGTGTCAGGTGGAAGCCTTCCATTGATATAATATTCACCCCCTTCCTTCGACTTCAGGGCTGTGGAACAAGAACATCTTTTGTAGAGCTGTATGTACAGATGTTGCCCTGCTCTCTATACAGAGTTTCCCTCACAAGCTATAATCAGAGGGGTTTGCAAATGCACTGCATTCCCCTCCTGCCTACAAATAATTACATCTCTTAGCAGTCACCTAATTTAATTTCTAAGTGAATTTAGTATGTACTTTGTCATGTACGTTTTAAAGGGATAGTAATACTTAAAATGTAAAAAAAACATGTTGTAGAGTTTATCCCCAAGAGTAAAACAAGGGCACTCCCACTGCTGAAAGGTGTTTCATTCAAAAGTTATTAATTTTCAAAGTGCAATATCACAGTGGCCTGAAATTGTACAGTGGCGCTGTTGCTACACCATCCTATGGAGATTTATGAAAGATTTATGAAAATTAATAACTTTTGAATGAAACACCTTTCACCAGTGGGAGAACCCTTGTTTTACTCAGGGGGATAAACCCTACAACATATTTTTTTTTACATTTTAAAGGGATAGTAATACTTCGTTTTAACTTTATTTTATTTTGTAGGCATTAAAAAAACATGAAGAATGATATAAGTCTTATCTCACAAACCTTTATGGTTTATGAGATATTCACAAGCAAAGTGTCCCCCTCCTGCCCCTTTTACCTACTGTAAACAATCTGTTCTCAGATGTGGAATGCAGTCCATAGACTGGACAGATAACAGAAGGGGACACTCTTATTCCTTTGAAAACAATGAAAGCCCTTCCCCCCTTGACAAGCTTTTCAGGTTTTTCCCTTATCTTAATTGAAGATTGTCCCTCTCTGCAGTCTACCTGGGCAGCTCCCTTCTGCTCTGGCTGAAAAGTGTTACATCACTAAAAGAGGCGGGAGGGGGACACTTTGCTTGTGAATATCTCTTAAACCATAAAGGTTTGAGAGATAAGACTTATATCATTCTTCATGTTTTTTTAATGCCTACAAAATAAAATAAAGTTAAAACGAAGTATTACTATCCCTTTAAGTATTACTACCCCTTCAATAAGTAGTAACATCAGGTAACCCAGTTTTTTTTTATCAAATTAACATGTCCAATTTGATATATTATTCAGTTTTTATGAACCAGGATTCTCTGCTTATACAGACACATTTCAGGACTTCACCAAAAAAAGAAAAGAGAAGCAGTCCAGGAGAAAGCCAACAATACCATAGAGGAGAAATAAAAATTACCAGCAATTAGAATGAGTTTTCTTAATACCTCATTAAACTTGTATCCAAGGCATTAAAAAAATAATTCTAATTGCACTGTACTGGAGATCTGTCTAGCATTTAAGGAGTTAAAAGACCCATTTAGGGCAATGGGAGCTTGGGAAATTTTAATTCTCCACTATGGTGCAGTTGGTCAGAGCCAGATTATGCACAAGGCAAACTAGACAAATGCCTAGGGCCTGTGGCAAAGTGAGTGGCCTGGCCACTGGGGACTCATCCATGGCCTTGGCCCCTTACAAAGCTCCCAGGATCTCCTTTCTGGAGGGAACAGAGAACTTGAGTGCACTGGTGCCCTGCTGTCCAAAAGGTTCGGGTGGGTCAGACAATGTATGTAGGGGTTGTGACTACAACTGGAACCAGGCTGGAAGTAAGCAAACAATGTATGAGGGGGTGTGACTACCAGTGAAATCCATGATGGGCGCAACTAGTGCCTGTGGGGATATGTGACTGTGGATCCAGGCTGGGGGCGGGCAGATGATATATATTGGGTCTGTCACTACCAGTGGAACGTGTCTGGGGGTCAGACAGTATTTGTGGGGATTTGTGACTACCAGTGGAGCCAGGTTGATGGGGCAGACAAAATAAGTGGGGATTTGTCACTACCATTAGACCCAGACTGGGGTAAAATAGTGCAAGTGGGCACTCATGTAGCACCATTTCGGTTGTAAGCTCTGCTGCACTACTAATGTTAGCCCATTTCAATTTAAGCTCTGTGATATCACTTATTTAGCTCCATTTCAGTTGTAACCTCTGTGATATCACCTGCCTAGCCCCATTTCAATTGTGAGCTCTATGGTATTATTTTATAGTCTCAATTCAGCTGCAAGCACTCTGGAATCACTTGTGCAGCAACTGGTCAATTATAAGCTCTGAGGTACATTTTTAATATATTTAAGAACAGTAGCCAAAAGACACAGGTTTATGGCAAGGACGGGGTGGGGGCAATTTGGGATTCTGCATAGGCCCCTTTGCGGTTGGATTGTCCAGAACCGATTTTCTTTTCTCTTGTGGACAAGTTCCTCTTTCTTCTGTATTTGCCTCTCATAAGTACATATTTTATTGCTAGGATTGAGGGTAGTGTTAAAAAGAGTACGGCTCGCAGATCTAGGACTCCAGAGCTTCTTAGCCCTTCTTCTCCTAAAAAGGGGTACAGGAGTCATAGAGGTAGTCTTAGCCAAGGTTTTAAAGTTGTTTGGGCATCTGTTAGCAAGAGGTCTGGTGTGGGGAGTGGATCAAAACAAATAAAACATTTTGGTGGCGCTCCTCCTGTCAGGAAGGAGTTGAGGGAGAGTGGGCTATTGATGGAGTTTTCAGGCAGTCCTTCGGCTCATGTTGTTGCTGGATCATCGAATGAGGGTGGAGAACTAGCGGGTGGTCGGTCCCAGAGTGGGTTGGGATCAAGCACGCTGCAAGAGACAGAAGGAGGGGCTAACATGGAGACGGTGGGTGCTTCAGGCCACACTTATGTGCACGGGGGCGAAGGGATGGTTCCCACCCCTTTTTCTGCAATGCCTGGTGTGAGTTAACAGACGGGGGATAGGAGTACGTCTCATAGATCTTTTGTGGGTGGTCTTGTGGAGACAAGTGTTATGACAGTCCCCTTGGAAGATTTACATTTTAAGAGTACGGTTGCTCACCCTTTGGGTTTGCAGACTGCATATGGGGGACAGCTCACTCTAGTTTGGGGGGGCTTGATGACATCTGGTGGGAATGAGCAGGAAGGATCTTCTTTGGGTTCTTCTCCTGCCTCTGTTTTTTGTCACTCTTCTCCTAGGTTGAGCTGCACGACAGGAGCGGAACAGCACATGTCACACGGCTCAAGGTTTGGAGGCAGTTCAACGGGCCAAAACGAAGGGCCTTCTACTTCAGGATCTTCTCTACAGCTGACAGGGATCGAGGATGCCACGGCTGGACTTCCATCAAGGGACTTCCAGCTTGCGAGTGAGTGGTCACACACATTACTCACATGGCTTCACTTACACGAAATACTAATACTTTGAACATAGGTGAGGGGCAGGGAGTCAGAGTTAGACAGTTTGCAGCAGGTGATGAACAGGTACAGGCTTTTGAGTCAGGTTTGAGAGTTTTGTTAGCAAGATGGGACTCTACAAGCAGTTCTGGGGTTTGCAGTCAAGCCAGAGTATGAGGGCGAGGTCAGGTTGTTTCCAGTCTTTCATCCTTGGGAGCAGCGAGTTCAGTTCTGGAGTCTAGGAATGAGGTTGGAGAGTCCAGGGGCTCAGGTACTGGTGAGGCTGTTGCGGTGGTGTTGTTGTTAAGTCCATCTGTGGAGGAGGTTGTTCCACAATGGATGCTTGGGGTTGCTGATGCAGAAGCGGTTGTGGAGGTGACCAGTGGGAAAGAAAAAGGGAAGGAAGGTGAGAAGCCGGTGCCTATTTCTGACTCAGCAAAGGGGCAGGCTTACATTTGTTTTGAAGGTCCACTCGGGGCTCATTTAAGATTGGAAGTACGGGAAAAAAAATTGGCGTCGGGAATATATTGACATATTTACACTGCTTTGTTTGGAAAGATTTAATTTAGATAAATGGGAGAAGGATAAGGAGTGGGGAAAGGAGGAGGATGAAGATTGGCGTCATTTTCGGTTGATTCCATGTACATTTGGGAATTGGCTTCAAGCATTTTCCATTTTGGCTAATGTTGTTGGAGAAAAATATTCAGAACATTTCTCGGCTCTTTTCTGTTACCTTGACTCAATTTGGGAAGCACATAGAGTGTATGGTGGATTAGTTTGGCTAAAGTATGATGAGCAGTTCAGGCAAAGGATGGCTGTTCGGCCTTCTCTTGTGTGGGATCATAAGGATATTGACCTTTGGTTGAAGCTCATGAATCCAAATAGGGCATCCAGTCAACCTACAGGGGGTGCCTTATCGACTCCCATTCAGCAGACCACCGGCAGATCAGGACAGTGCGCATCGCCGGTGGGATCACGGCGGGGTTGTTGTTTTTCCTTTAATGACGATAAGTGCAAGCGGGGGTCCTCGTGCAAATTCAGGCACGAGTGCTCGGGTTATAGGGAAGGACACCCTTTCTTTCTGTGCTTTAAAAGGGTAAGCATTCTTATACAAAAAGGGATGACTCCAGTGAAAGTGGAAAAGATGGTTCCTTGGCTAAAGGGCTGCCGCAATCAGGAGCACTCTAGATTGTTGGAGGTAGGTTTTTGAGAAGGTTTAGGATCCCTTTTAGGGAGGGGCCATCAGTTCTTCTTTCTTTAAAAAAATCTTAGATCGGATACGACTTATCCAGATGTGGTTCGTAACAAGCTGTGGATGGAAGTTAAGCTTGGTAGGATGGCGGGGCCTTTTCCTTCTCCTCCGATGTCTAATCTTTGGGTGTCCCCTTTAGGCATTGTTCCAAAAAAAAGAACCTGACAAGTTCAGGTTAATTCACCATTTATCATACCCAAAGGGTTTTTCAGTGAATGATGACATCGATGATGAGCTTCGTAGGGTTTGTTACACGTCATTCGATGACGCTGTAAGTTTGGCTAAGGTGGCGGGGCATGGAGTGTTGTTTGCAAAAACTGACATTGAAGCGGCTTTTCTCTTACTTCCAGTACATCCAGATTGCTTACATTTGCTGGGATGTTATTTTGAAGGCAATTACTATGTGGATAGATGCTTGTCCATGAGCTGTGCCCTTTCATGCTTCTATTTTGAAGCCTTCAGCACATTTCTGGAATGGGTGGTCAAATCTGACTCGGGTTTGTCATCGTTGATACATTATCTTGATGATTTCCATTGTGTTGGTCCTCCTGACTCATCAATTTGTGTGGTTTTATTGGAAGCAGTGCAGCGCATATCCAGTGATTTTGGGGTCCCCTTGGTGCCTCATAAGACTACGGGCCCATCTACAGTCATAGTTTTTCTCGGCATTGAAATGGATTCCAGGAATATGGTGTGCAGGCTGCCTTTGGATAAGGTCGAGGATTTGAGGTCTCTCATTACAGATTTTATGAGATTAAAGAAGGTAACGTTACATCAGCTACAATCCTTACTGGGTAAATTAAACTTTGCTTGTAGAATTCTTCCCATGGAGAGAGTTTTTTGCAGGCGTCTCTCATTAGCGACGGCTGGAGTTCAGGAACCTCATCATTTCATCAGATTGACAAGGCAGTTGAAGGCAGACTTAGGGGTTTGGGAGTGTTTTCCCAGAGATTTCAATGGAAAATCGTTGTGGCAGGATCACGTGCCCTCCAATGAGGACTTAGACCTTTTTACTGATGCTGCGGGGTCGAAAGGTTTTGGAAGGTTTTTTGTGCGTCGTTGGTTCATGGGTGATTGGCCTTCCTTTTAGGTAAATTCTGGTCTTACTAAGAACCTGGTTCTGCTTGAATTGTTTCCAGTGGTGGTGGCGGCAGAAGTGTGGGGTCAAGAGTTGCAGGACAAGGCCGTTACATTTCATTGTGATAAGTTGGGGGTGGTGGAAGCTTTGAACAATCTGACGGCCTCTTCGTTGCCGATGGTGAACCTTTTAAGGCATTTAGTGCTTGTGTGTCTTAGGCAGAACATCTGGTTTAGGACAAAACATGTTCCAGAAGTTCCCAATGTAATAGCGGACTCTCTGTTTCAGCTGGATTGGTTCAGAAAGCTGGTGCTGGGAGCGGAGGAGCATTGGGAACGGGTGCCAGATCACCTATGGAAAATATGTTGAAGAAGGTGGTGGTGTTGGTCCAGAGTGCGATTACCCCTTCTATGTGGACAGTCTATTCCAGGGTGTGGGCTGCTTGGCTTCAACTGGAGCAATCGGCTGGAGTGGAGGGGTATGGGGGTAATAAATTGAATTTGTTACTATGGTATATAGGCTTGATGTGTCAGGAAGGGGTGTCAAAAGCTGTTGCATCCAGGTGCATGACTGCTTTGGCTTTTTGGTTTAAATTACGTGATGAAAGAAATTTGACAAAAGATTTTGTGGTTAAGTTGGAGTTACAAGGTATGAGTAGGGGTTTAAAATCAGTTGAGTCTAGGCAGCCGGTTACACTTCATATGTTAGTTAAATTATTGAATTATTTGCCGTCTTTATGTTTATCGATCTATGAGCAGAGATTGTTTCATGTGGTTTTTTCTTTTGATTTTTATGGTGCTATGAGAATTGGGGAATTGGCTAGTGGGGCTCGAAATAAGGTTGGGTGTTTGTTGTTGGATGATGTGCATTTGGGGGCTAATGAGTTCTCCTTTATCATTTGTAAATCTAAAACGGATCAAGGGTCGAACAGTTTTAGGGTTTCCTTGTTTGTGGCCACGGGTTGTGTGTCATGTCCAGTGGCAGCTTGCACTAAATTTCTTGTGTAGAAGATGGGCTCCGGGTTCATTTTTTATGCATAGTGATGGTTCCTCTTTATCCCGTTTCCAGTTTATATCGGTTTTTCGTAGGGCTTTGTTTGAGTTGGGGTTCAATCCAGAGGAATATGGTTCCCATTCCTTTAGAATCAGGGCGGTTACTCAGGCAGCCAGGTGGTGGTTGAGTGAAGCAGTCATAAAAAGAATTGGGAGGTGGGAATCTGTACGTTTTAGGTCATATATACAGCAAGGGTTGGTTGAAGGTGAGGGGTAGTTAGGGTTTTTGTTTGGTTATAGGAAGAATGTAATTTTGGGATCTATTTATAGTGGGTGGAGGTAGTGGTGATGGTTTTTCTTTTCTTTCTTCTTTTTACAGGTTCTTCAGTGTGTGTCGTATGGATTGTTGGGCACTCCTATGTCTGTTGGGCTGCGAAGAGAGCGGCTCAACATCCATATGGCAAGCAATTAAATTTTTCAAAGGATCAGGTGTCGTTTAGGTGGTTAGGATTTTCAGGGCTGTTATAGGAAAGGGTATTTCCAGAAGTGGTGGCATTTGTTGGGGTTACTGGTCTTCCTAATGTTTTAACATTCATGCTGAAGTAATGATTTGGGGGTTTATTCTTCTAGATACTTGATGAAGGATATGAAAAGGGACATAACAAGATTGTGGTCTCTTTACCCTTCTTTAATTATAGTTTGGTCTGAGATTATTCGACTATTTAGGTGGAGGCATGCCATGTCACATGTGGCCATTAACAAAACCAGGATTAAAGTTAATAAGGCAGTTTCCAAGTTTTTTTGCAGCCAAGGGGGCTTGGTTTAAGGCATACCGATCTTGAAGGGCAGAGGATTCTTTTTCGCTCTGACGGGGTTCATTTGACAGGGATTGACCTTGATATTTTTAATTTAGCTTTGGGTAGTTTTGTTGAAAGGGCAGTGCGGATTTGGGGGGCCATGCAGTGTTAAAGAATCAACACTGCATGTGGTGGCTTGTGTGTGGGGGTCCTTAACACTGTCACATTGGTTGGGAACGCCTGACTTCTCTAAGGGTACAGGGGGCCCTGGGAAATGGTGAGAGGGGCTTGGCTAGTAAAACCCACTGAGCTGGTTGGTGCAATGCATTTGACAGTGCAGTCTTGAGGTCCCTCCTCCCCTGGGGCGTGTTCTTGGTACATTGTTATTATTATGTAATGTTTTTTACTATTGGATGATATGCTATTGTATTTATTTGTAATGTTGTTATTGAAATTAATTAATATTAATTACATGTTCATTTTCATTAAATTACGCTGTGGCCTTTTCTCCACGTCACTCATACGTCTATTTTTTTATGGGTCATTAGGGTAAAGGGTATAAGGGGCTTAAGTACTTTAACACTCATGTAATACTGGAAACTGAGAATATACTAATTAGAAACAGGGAGAATCAGAATGCTCCTCGACATATCAGCAGTGACCACATTAAAATAACCCACTGAGAAAGACCTAAATTAATTAAATTAGTGCAAGTTCAGTAATTAACCCAGATAGGCAACCAGTATAGGCACAGTAAATATTAAAAAGATTTGCCGCCATGCAAAAGAAAAACATCTGTCCCCCCAACAGGCTGAACACACATACAGGGGAGTCCAAGTTTTTTTTAATAGTGGGTCACATGATCAGAAAGCCATACATGTGAAAGCCACATTAATTATTTTATTCAAAACAATGGTGAATATAGCTTGTCTGCTTATCAAGTCAATGACAATACCATACCTCCCAAGTGTCCCTCTTTAGGAGGGACAGTCCCTCTTTTTGACCCAAATCCCTCTGTCCCTCTTTCCCACCCTGATGTCCCTCTTTTTAGGAAAACAGATTGTGTGGTGTATATAAGGGTATCACATTGCTCCACAGCAATAAAACTCACATTATTGTTTGTTTAAACATCAGTATATGTGTTTATAAATTAGTCTGTGTAAATAAAATACTTTGGTCTTGTTAGAAGTCATTTATTAGGTTACACAAGCAGGTGTCAATAGGTCATGAAATAGCCTAAAAATTCTCACTAATGCCCCGCCCACCAGCCACACCTCCAGCCACTCCACCTAAAACACAAGTGTCCCTCTTTGGCAATTTGAAATGTTGGGAGGTATGCAATACTATTCTTGGACTGTAAGGTACTGGCAGTTGGTTAGGCCTTACTGGCCTACTAGTTCATGTGTGCTAGTTAATTAGGCCTTTTTTTTTAATATTTCAGGTGGACTGCATCCTAGGGACAGATGTGCTGCATTTGGACCACAGGCTGCACTTTGTACTCCCAAAAGACTGATCGCCTGTCTCTCATAATACATATCACTGCTATCTGCTTAAAACTACATAAGTTAGCTGTGTCAATGCAAAATTGATATAATGCAGGTGGTAGGAAGGATCAGGTGGGCAACGTATTAAAAGCCTAGGAAAAGTGAAAGCATTGTTTAATGTTGCCTGGTGGTCACTTGGAAGGTGCTAATTATATGCAGGAATTAATTGAGAATATTAAATAATGGTTCAATAACTGGTGGGAGAAAAATATAATTAATTTCTCTATTTTAAAATGACCAGGCCAGGTAAGAGCATCCCACATACCCATATATCCCATGAAGATGGCTCTCCTAGAAAACAGAGACCATAGGGAGGTCCACTGTAATATCTGATGACTTTTGGCACAATAGTATTCCTGCTTCAGTGATGTAATGTGAAGGAAAAGACAGTTGGTATTTATACCCTAAAGGACACAGTAGCAGATACAGATTCTGCTGGATCCTAGAGTATATCAATATTTATAATTTATAAACATTGACACAAAATATGATAAATACCAGGGTAAATGAATTAAATATGTCTAATCTCTCTGAATTAACAATATGATTAGGAAATGTTAAATGAGAAATATTCAGCATGAGTTTTATCACAAAATAGTGCATAACTAAAAATTATTCATATAACAGGATTGTTTAGTATTTACAAGGAATATCCAGCTGTATTATTTTTCAACAAAATCCACTCTGCATTTCCTCCACATGTTTGGATCCACTTGCAAAAAATATGGCCTCCAGTTTAAAAAAAATAACAATCTGTGTAGAAGTATAGGTGACATACTTTTATTTGCTAATGTGGAGAGGAATATGAGAACCAATTAGCTTGCTTGGGTTTAAACATAAGGAACCTCAGAGGTATATATTTTAATTATTTTATTGGCAAAGAGGCGGGAAATTCTTTGTGGAAAAATGTGTTGCCAACTCATCTGGCACTAAATGATTAAACGGCTCAAGGGTAGACTGTGGCAGGTGACAAATACCAGCATTCACAAACAGAAACTGAACAGAGTTTTGACTTGCGTTTTGATTTTAACTGAGGCCTAGATTTAAAATTGAGTTGATGTTATTAGGGTGTTAAGTTGATTTATTGTGAATGTATTTTCACTAGAAATCTCCATCAAAAGGTACACTTACCCAGGTAGTTGAGTGACAGGTTAAGCTGACGAATGTCGATATGAACTGAGCCTTTTGGGATCCAGACCACCTCCTCATATCCTTAAGAAACCAGATGATAGACAGAATTGAACATGATATAAGAGACTGAATTGATCGAATAGGTCATCATGCATTTTCAGTGGCCCACTCACACTATATAATTTTTTGTTTTTAACATAACAGAATATATCCTACACCTGGCTCAGAAAAACAAATCTACCTCTCCAGTTTTCTCCTCAGACTGTTATACGCTTAAAAGATCAGTAAACCTTTCTTATGGAAAATATAAGTTATAAGGCTTTTCCTGCTAAGTAAAACTAGGGTATTCACACTACTGGGAGATTTTTCATTGAAAAGTTATTATACCTCATTGGCAACCCCTTATTGCCATTTGGTCATATATAAACCTACTCCTTTTCAGTGCTATAAATCACAAGGATTTTATATACAGCCCAATTCATTTATAGGGACTGCGGGAGCAGACAGCAATCTTAATCAAGGAGTAGGAGACTCAAGCCAGCTGCCTCTGTCATCCTTTTTTGCTGGTAATGAGCACTTTATAAAGTTGGTAGTGTGCCAATGAAAACACGTTCAGGCAATGTTTTGTGCGTTCAACAGTGCCGGTCCCAGCCCCACATGCCCAGTGAGTATTTTCCCCCATTCATCCCCAGGGTCATTCCTTTTACCCTTCCATCTTTTGAATGTTAAGTATTAAATGCATAATTATGGGCCAGTTTAAAAAAAAACAAAACAAAAGGAAAATAGGCCAGTATTTGTCTACAATCAGACCATGGTGTAAGCTATTTATAGATTAACTGTAGCTTATACTGTTATTATGGTGGCTGCAAGTTGGGACACATAAATTACTTTCAACAATGGACCTTAACCAGTACAGAGAATGACAGGGTTGTAATGTACAGACCTGCATTCTTGCTATACTATTAGATGAGAAGATATAATGGTGAAAGTTTACACTTCTTTACAAGGGAGTCTTATGAGCTGGAGACTAGACTTGTGCAGGGCAAAAATTTTTCAGTAAAATTTGTTTTCGGACAATTTTTTTTTTTTTGGTTGTTTGGAGAATCCGCATTTCGAACCAGACCTGTCCAACTCGGACGAAATTCAACAACAGTCCGAATTATTCAGCCAAATTTAACATACTTTAAAAAAATTACTCTTCCTTGCGGTGACAATAAGGTACTAGGCCTGCCTACACAACTGTGAGACTGGCTGTGTCACTCTGAAAACTATTAAAACAAATCCTATATAATAATTTGCTAAGTGTGTGTTTGTCAGAAGCCATCATGCGCAGTAGAGATGTCTGCACGTGATGCAGTCATGTGCAGTACAGACTGCCCGCGCTACGGCTGATAATGGAATGGGGCTCCAAATTCAGTCCATAGTCTGCGCAGAGATGACTATAGTCTGAATTTGGAGTGCCCCGCTCTGTATCAGCTGCGTCGCGGGCAGTCTCTACTGTGCTTGACTGAAGTGCATCTGTTACTGGTTGGCACTGTTGCCCGTGTACATGGGCTCTTCACCTAGTTCCTAATAAAGATGACTCTCCCTTGCACTGGCAATAAAGTACTAATGCTGGCTGCCTGCCTATGCTACCTGCCTGCCTACACAACAACTGAACACTCTCTATCTCTCTGAGCTCCAACAATGGACTAACAGGAAATGCAGGCTGTCTGGGTGTCTGATGTGTCATTAGTCCAACCCCCATCATGAAACGAAGAAGCTATTTGGACAATAGAGGGAAGGAAAGTGTGGAGGGAAAGTATCGCGTCGGGTAGCTGTAGTCCGAATTTCCGAAATTTATGTAGAAGATTCTGACCAGGGCTGTTCGGATTTTGTTTTAAAAAACAAAACAACGACTTTTTCCTTTTCGGACAGCCTGAATGACACCAAATGACTCTTATTCGTCCGAATTCCGAAATCGGCCGAACCGATTCACACAAGTCTACTGGAGACCTTTTATCCTTTATCCTGGTATCCTTTTAAAACATTGCATTCTAAACAAAGTGCGGCTACACACCACATTCAGCATTTTTCCATGATGAAAAGGGTGACATGAGGATCTTGGTCTTGATTTAAGTGCGAGATTCTCATCTCGCCTCCTTAAACGTTGCTTCAACCCAAAGCAGCATCAGGAAGATTTATATTTTATAACAACGTGTTGTAAGCATCGGATTCTTAGAAGAATAATAAAATAGTTAGAGCTCTAAAATTATCCATAATTTGTTTAGCAAATTGGAAGACATTGCAGTCTAACATGAAGCTGGCAACTTTTGTTAACCGTTTGAGTGCCAGAGGGTTACGTACATCATTGCTTTACCTCTGGCAGTCAAAGGGATAACAAAAGTTAAGGATTTAACAGGTAAGAATAAAATCCTCTTTTCTCTGTCATCCAATATACAGGTACCATGAGGATATACTAACATTAAGCTCCCAGGGTGAGAAGAAAAGGAAAAGACAAATCTCCAGTCCCCATGATACCGGTGTTCCCTAGGACTATTCAGGACCAAGAACAGCCAAAACATAACAGACACTGACAACAATAACAGACACAAGAACAAGAGCCTACCAGGATCAAACAGGTAAAGAACAGTAAGGCACAGGAGGACTAGGCCCTTAGACAGGCAGAACAACCTGCAGGACCTTCCTGCCAAAGCTGCTCAGAGACCACTTTAAGAAGGAATTCCTGGGAGGTACGAAGAACAGCCATGTCCTTGTGAAACACTAGGAAAGGTTGTTTGCAGGATAAAGCCTGCAATTCAGCAACTCTGAGCACAGAGGCTGCAGCCTGAAGAAAAGCCATCTTCCATTACAGAAGACGCAGAGGAATGGTAGCAAGGGACTCGAAGCAAGGTCACTGAAAAACAAACCAGGTTAAGGTCTCACTGGGGAGAGAGAGCCTTGTAGGCAGGGAAAACATGAGCGACACCTTTGAAGAAAACCTTGATATTTGACAAGATGGCAATGTGTCTTTGGAAAAATACAGAGAGCCAAAGTCTGATCCTTCAAAATGACAGGACCATTGGGAGATGAAACTCCTGTGAAGACAGATTCCTGTCTGCACTCCAAGAATGGAAAATGGGCCAAACCCTGTGGTAGGCCTTAGATCATAGTGGAGATCACCTAGGTGGATATACCTTTTCTCCTCAGGATGGAGGCTTCAACAGCCATGCCGTCAAAGCCAGGTGATCCACATCCTCCTTCCAGAGGTACCCCAGAATAAGGAGATCTGGACTGGGCAACTCTGGGAAACATGCCTTCCTGGTCCAATAGGGGCAATCATGATGACCGCTGGACCATCCATCCAAATCTTCCACAGCACTCTGGGTAGAAGAGGAATTGGAGGGAAGATGTAAGCCAGATGAAAGCACCAGGGAATCACCAGAGCGCCCAAAGCAAAGGCCAGTGGATCCCCCCAACAGGAGCAAAACATTTCTACCTTCCTGTTGTCCCTGGTGGCCATCAGATCTATCTGAGGAATACTCCACCGATGCACCAACAGGTCGAAAACATTAGGGTGGAGCTCCCACTCTCCGGGGGTCTACACTTTGGTGGCTGAGGAAGTCCACCAGAATGTTGTCCACCACTGGAATGTGCACTGCTGAAATAGCCAGGACATGTTATTCTGCACAGGCCAAAATAGACTTGCCCTCTGAGCACTTTTTGTGCCTACTTGCTTGTTGATGTATGTCATGACTATGGCGTTGTTGTTACAGTTACCTCAGTACGCTGGATGCATCTAAAAATCACTTTGGCTTCTTCCCATGGTCACTCACAATCCCGGGTCTGGGAGCGCTTGGTGAGGCTATAGGCCGTCCATGTCCGCTGGTGAAAATATTTTGTCGCTCGAATTGACATAGGCATGAATCAGGAGACGGACGCATCCTGACGAGATGCGTCATCCGCGGACGCGAAGCGACATTATGATGGAGGGCTCTATTTAATGACTTGGTGTAGTTCCTCTTCCCAGCTACTTCTTGGGTTGGGCTTTAAAAGGGAACTGAGTTCTAACTCAGTTGCCATTGTGTTGTTGTTCGATACAGTTCTATTTCCCTTGGGCTCTGTGTATGACCTGGCTTGTCTGTCTATCCATCCTGGTGCTGACCTGTGGCTCTGTCTGACTATTCTCTTGCCTACTCCCTGTGTATAGTGGACACCCAATCTGGTGCAGACCTGTGGCTCTGATTGACTGTCTGAACTGTGTATGACCCAGCTTGTCTGACCATCCAACCTGGTGCTGACCTGTGGCTCTGTCTGACTATTCTCTTGCTTACTCCCTGTACTTAGTCGACACCCAGTCTGGTGCTGACGTGTGGCTCTGGTTAAGACTTACCTTCCTGTTTCACGGAGTGAGACTGGGTTTTCTCCCTGTTGCGTTCCTTAGGGGAGTTTACCTTCATTAGGCTGACAGCAGGCCTGCAACAGCACCAGTTTTATCTCCCTTCTCACTACCACCTCTGGGAGATTCCTCGGCCTAGCCACTCACTGCAGGTATGAGTCAGTCTGTCTCTTGCTGCGTCTCCTGCTTGCTTTCCCATATTCAGAGACTACAGGGTCGTGTGCCTGTCTCTGGTAGAGGCTATCTCCACTAGGCAGACTCCTGTCTCTGATACAGTTGCGGACCTATAGTGGGACCTCTACTTCCTCTCCGTGTTAATTCATACTTGTTGTTGCTATAACTGTGATTACTCTTTTTGTTATCATTTTAATAAAGTGTTATTTTTTACTATACCGTTCTGACTCCTGATTTGTACTTGGCAAACCGTGACAGTTGTCCAACTGGACGTGTACTGGGCAACCCCTCTATTGAAGGGACCAGTAAGCCAGGGTATGCTGAATCGCCCTGAGTTCCAGAACATTGATGGACTGAAGGGACTCCTCCAAGGTTCACCTGCCCTGGATTTCAAGGTGACCCAGGACCCCTCCCCAGCCCTGTAGGCTGATATCCATTGTGACAAAGATCCATTACTGTATCACAAACAGTTTCCCCTGCTCCAAGTTGTTTCTGTCTAACCACCAGAGCAGATCCTGTCTGACCTCTGGAGGAAGGGAGACCCTGAGATCCGGGTTCCCATGCCAAGAACAGATGGTGAATCTCTACAGCTCCCTGGTGTGGGCCATGGAGAATGGAACCGCCTCCACTGTGGACACCATGCAACCTGCAAGAGTCATGAACTTCAGAACTGGAGCTAAGGGCCACTCCAGAGCTTGGGACACATGCATGATTTGCTGAATGGAGTCCTCCATCAGAAAAACATTCCCTTGACAGGTATTGAACCTGAGCCTGGGAAAACTAAGTCTTGAGAGGGAAACAGAGCAGACTTCTCCGTGTTGAGACTCCACCCATTGTGGAGGAGAATCTGAGCATGGGCAGCACGGTGGCTCAGTGGTTAGCACTGTTGCCTGGCAGCACTGGGGTCCTGGGTTCAAATCCCACCAAGGACAACATCTGCAATGAGTTTGTATGTTCTCACCGTGTTTGCGTGGGTTTCCTCCGGGTACTCCGGTTTCCTCCCACACTCCAAAAAATACTGATAGGTGAATTTAGATTGTGAGCCCCAATGGGGACAGGAACCAATATGTGTGTAAAGCGCTGCGTAATCTGTGTGCGCTATATAAAAATAAAGAATTATTATTATTACAGTCCTGGATATGCTGGTCCAGGATTTCCCATGAGGGAGCCTTCAGCAGATGGTCGTCCATATAGGGAATCACCTGAATCCCCCGGGTGTGAAGGAAGGCAATCAGTGCCCCCAGAACTCTGGCAAACACCCAAGGAGAGAAGTAAGCCCAAAGGGTAGAGCGGTGAACTGGAAGTGCCCCAAGTCGCAAGTGAAGCAGAGGTACTTCTGACAGTCCTGATGAATCAGGACATGCAAGTAGGCATCTTGCAGCGAGATGCAAGGAATTTCTCGGGCAATAATTGAGGTATTTGATGTCCAAGGTAGGGGAGGCGCTCTTGGCCATCACGGACCAGTTTGAATAGAAACCTGAACCTCTCTTGAGGAGGAACTGGAATCAGAACTCCATTGTCCAAGAGAGCCTGAAACACCTCATTGACAAGACGCAACTTTTCCTGGCTCAGTGGAGTACTGGACTGGAAGAATCTGTAGGCAGGAAGGGATTTAAAGGCAATCATGTACCCTTCCAAAACCACCTGCAAAACCCACTGGTCTGCAATGGACCCCTGCAGTTAAAAAATGGTGCAGACGCCCACCCACTGGCATCTGCGGACCAGGATTCTGCGAGTCATGCAGAGAGACTTGCCAGACTTGGGCTTGGAGGCGGCGTGATTAGAGTGCCACTGCTGCCTGGGCTTGGTGTAGGGGAGCTGGGTGCCGGGTTGAAACACGCTCAGACTTTATGCCTTTTTGCCTCAGTTTGCAGGTACAAAAAATACATTGTTTCCTCGCCATGTTAGGGCGTTTGGAGACCTGAGGTAACAGAGTGCTCTTGCCTTCGGTAGCCTTACTGATACTTTGCATCAGTTCAGGCCCAAAAAGATTTGCCCTGAAAGGGGATTCAGTTAAAGCAGGCTTCCAGGAATGGAGGAACCCCTGGAGGGATAGAGGGAACTGTGCCATTGTGTACTTTAAATTTTTCACCCAAAGTGGCTCTTGTTCAAGGCTGGGGGGCCCAAGAGGTGTAGTATGGGCCACAGCACATGAAAGGCATAGGTGTCCTGAGTATTCCCCTTTTGGCATGAGGATCAATAAGCAAGGGGGTCAGAGATGCCCCTGCGTCCTTAGCTTTAGGTCTAGTCCCATGTCCCTTTTGGATCCAACATTGTAACAGGAGAAGTGTCTAAACAGTATATAAAGCCCAAATACTGTGTCCCAGAATAATAAACATCTCAGAAATCCCAAGAAGGTACTTATCTGGCAGGCGAAGGGTTAATCTGAGAAGGAGAGCAAGGAGAGTCAAACCTCTGAGTCGGATAAGCCAGCAAGGAGAAAATGGAGTCTGTAAAAACCTTCAGGTGTGCGCAGAAAGGACTCCGGTCTGAATTCGGAGTGTCCTGCTCCGTATCAGCCACGGAGCCGCATGACTGCAGCACCGCCAGTGTTGGTTTGTGTACACGGGCTTTAAAACTAGTATCTAATAATAAAATAATTTAAAAAATGTAACGCTAAACAAAAAATTCTCAGCCTCTATCCAGGTTACTGGAACAAGTCTGTCTGGGGCAGGGCTAGTGGGATAGCCTTCTTCTAGAATTGTTCAAGCCTACAGGGAGGAGCTGTTGCCTCCCCATGGTACCTGTATGTCATATTGGACGACAGAGAAAAGAGGTTTTAGTAGGTGTAGTTTTGTGCTTCTGGTACCCTCTACGATATGTCAGCTCATACCAATTTCTCCTAAGAGCACTAGCTAATTAATGCAGTTGGAGATTCCATGGTTTTCACAGATTTCAGTACATCTGAAGGGGTGGAAATTAGTGATGATCGAGCACCCCAATGCTCGGGTGTTCGGGTGCTCTGGCCGAGCGCCCCCGGAGGCTCGAGTGCTCGGCCGAGCACCCGAGCCCCATTGAAGTCAATGGGAGGACTCGAGCATTACACCAGGCACCCCCTGCTCTGATGAGGGGAGGGTGCCTGGTTCATAGGAAAAGGTCAGAAAATGATGGAAACACCACAGAAATGGTTCAGGGACAGCATAGGGAGGATGTCTGGATGCATCTTGGACTCCAACGTCGCTGCTGGGAACGATGTTTCGTCCGTAGTACGCCATTTTTACAGACTGACCGTAAAACACACAAAAAGGAAGATAAAAACGATTTTAGGCGAAAAATTGTTACCAAACAGTATTTGCTGTATATTTACTTGTATATCATCTGCAAATTCTGCAAAATATTTCATCGATTTTTCGGAACTGGGGCCATGATTAAGAGGGAAACGTGCGCAGCGTAAAGCAGGTGTTCAACGTGGTTATGGCCCGGGTAAGGTACAGCATTCAGGAACGGAGGCCGCAGCTACCACAGGTTTTACAACATGTCCGTTTGCCCTTGTTAAGTCCAAAATTTATAGTCGGAACAGTGGGGTCTGATCCATTGAGTAAAAGTGACGAAGTGACTTAGTGGATGAAGCCAAGAACTACCTTCTGCTCTGTCGAACACCCCAGCCCTATTTAATTCAATGGGAGGACCTGAGGCACTCTGATACAACCTGTATATCACAAAATGGAGGGCCTCATTCACATTGTGGTACAATAGTTCAGGTAGTGGTCCAACACTCATAAAGCCTATGCACTAAGTGAAAGGGCTGCCAAAAATTAGACTGAAATGTCACTCCAATACACCCTTTATTACACATAAAGGAGGGCATCATACACACCCTTGAAAAATTAGGATTAATGGCCTGCTGGTGACCCTCTAAAACATTAGGGGCGAGGGCATGCCGCTAAGCTGACCATCTAAAACATTAGGAATGAGGGTCTGCTGCTGAGCCGACCATCTAAAACATTATGGGTGAGGGTCTGCTGCGGAGCTGACCATCCTAAACATTATATGCGAAGGCCCGCTAGTGAGCTGACGCTATAAAACATTATATGAGAGGGCCCGCTAGAGAGCTGACCCAATAAAACATTATATGAGAAGGCCCGCTGGTGAGCTGACCTATACAAAAATTGTCAAACAGGGCCCGCTGGTGAGCTGGCCCTATATAAAAATTATATCACAGGGCCCGCTGGTGAGCTGGCCCTATATAAAAATTATATCACAGGGCCCACTGGTGAGCTGGCCCTATATAAAAATTATATCACTGGGCCCGCTGGTGAGCTGGCCCTATATAAAAATTATATCACAGGGCCCGCTGGTGAGCTGGCCCTATATAAAAATTATATCACTGGGCCCGCTGGTGAGCAGGCCCTATATAAAAATTATATCACTGGGCATATGGAAGAGGAGGAGGAGGATGAGAAGATTAAGAGTCAACCATATACCCGTTTTTTGGGTGGAAGGGGTGAATGGGAATACAGAGTATTCCCATCATTGTAAATAACATATCTAAAGTGACTTTATGTTCACCCGGGGCTTTCCTCCAGTGGAGTGGAGAAGTCAGGGGAAATCCAGGCCTTGTTCATTTTTATAAGTGTCAACCTATCAGCATTTTCGGTGGAAAGGCGGATACGCTTATCTGTTATGATGCCACCAGCAGCACTAAATACCCGCTCAGACAGAACGCTGGCAGCAGGGCAGGCCAGCACCTCCAAGGCGTAGAGTGCCAGTTCATACCACGTGTCCAGCTTGGACACCCAGTAGTTGTAAGGCACAGAGGGATCATTGAGGACGCTGACACGGTCTGCTACGTACTCCTTCACCATCTTCCAAAACTTTTCCCTCCTTGTGACACTAGGCTGCGCATCAGGGTGAGGGTGCTGGCGAGGTGTCATGAAGGTGTCCCACGCCTTGGAGAGTGTTGCCCTGCCTTTGTCGGAACTGCTGTGTGCTCCCCTTTTCTCCCCTTCTCGGTTGGCCAAGGTAGCACGTACTCTGCCGCCAGCGTTGTCAGATGGAAAATTTTGGAGCAATTTTTCGACAAGAACCTTCTGGTATTGCACCATTTTGCTTGTGCTCTCCACCGGAGGAATGAGAGATGAGAAATTCTCTTTGTAGCGGGGGTCCAGAAGGGTGAACACCCAGTAATCCGTGTTGTCTAAAATGCGTATAACACGTGGGTCACAGGAAAGGCAGCCTAACATAAAGTCAGCCATGTGTGCCAGAGTACCAACAGGCAAGATTTCGCTGTCCTCACCAGGAGGATGACTCTCAATCTCCTCATCCTCTTCCTCCTCTTCTGCCCACCCACGCTGAAGAGATGGAACTAAAGTTCCATGGCTACCCTCTGTAGCGGAGGCAACCGTGTCTTCCTCCTCCTCCTCCTCCTCCTCCGCCTCCTCCAATTGTCGCTGAGAAGACGAAGTGAGGGTGCTCTGGCTATCACCTTGTGTAAGCTCTTCCTCCCGCATTTCCACCTCTTCCACATGCAAAGCGTCAGTTTTAATTGTGAGCAGCGAGCGTTTCAGTAGACACAGAAGTGGGATGGTTACACTGATAATAGCGTTATCGCCGCTCACCATCTGTGTCGATTCCTCAAAATTGCGTAAAACCTCACAGAGGTCTGACATCCATTCCCACTCCTCACTTCTGATTAGAGGAAGTTGAACGGAGAGGCGACGACCGTGTAACAGCTGGTACTCCACTACTGCCCTCTGCTGCTCACAAAGCCGGGCCAACATGTGGAAGGTGGAGTTCCAGCGCGTGCTCACGTCACACAGCAGCCGGTGAGCTGGCAATTGTAAGCGCTGCTGCAGCTTCAACAGGCCGGCTGAAGCTGTTGATGACTTACGGAAATGTGCACACACGCGGCGCACCTTCGTCAAGAGATCATGCAAATTGGGGTAGGTTTTTAGAAATCGCTGAACCACTAAATTAAATACATGCGCTAGGCATGGTACGGGTGTGAGCTTGCCGAGCTCCAAAGCCGCCACCAAGTTACGCCCATTATCACACACAACCATGCCTGGTTGCAGGTTGAGTGGCGAGAGCCACTGCTCGGTCTGGTGACTAATCCCCTGCAACAGCTCTGAGGCCGTGTGCTGTTTGTCCCCAAGGCAGATCAGCTTCAGCACGGCCTGTTGACGCTTCCCCACTGCAGTGCTACACTGCTTCCAGCTACCGGCTGATGGGTGAGTGGCGCTGCGCGCAGAGAATTCGGAGGTGGAAACGGAGGAGGAGGAGCCAATAACGTAGGTGCTGGCGGAAACCCTGATGGAGGTAGGGCCCGCAATCCTCGGCGTGGGTAGCACCTGTGCCATCCCAGGGTCCGAGTCGCTCCCAGCCTCCACGACATTCACCCAGTGTGCCGTCAGGGAAATGTAGCGTCCCTGGCCACAAGCACTTGTCAATGTGTCAGTCGTTAAGTGGACCTTCCCAGTAACTGCGTTGGTCAGGGCACGGGTGATGTTAAGGGACACATGGTGGTGTAAGGCGGGGACGGCACACCGGGAAAAGTAGTGGCGGCTGGGGACTGCGTACCGAGGGACAGCTGCTGCCATCAGGCTGCGGAAGGACTCAGTCTCCACAAGCCTAAATGGCAGCATTTCGATGGCCAGTAATTTGGAAAGGTGTGAGGTTAGTGCTATGGCCTGTGGGTGGGTGGCTGGGTATTTTCGCTTGCGCTCAAATGCCTGGGGTAACGACATTTGGACGCTGCGCTGGGACAGGGAAGTGGATGTGGTCGCTGATGGTGCTTCAGATGGTACAGGTGCAGGGCGGGAGGTATGCGGGCCTGCGCCTTCGACAGGCGATTGGCCGGCACCGAAAACAGGGGAAGAGGAGGCAGTGGTGTGGCCTGCAGACACAGATTGGCGATCCGGGCGTTCCTCCCACTTATTACGGTGCTTGGATGCCATGTGTCGGATCATGCTGGTGGTGGTGGTGAGGTTGCTAGTGTTCATGCCTCGGCTCATTCTGGTGTGGCACAGGTTGCAAACTACAATTCTTTTGTCGTCCGCACTTTCCTTAAAAAAACGCCATACCGCGGAACACCTAGCCCTTGGCAAGGGAGATTTACGCAAGGGGGTTCTCCGTGGAACATTTGCGGGCCGGTTTGGTGCGGTCCGCCTTCTTTCTTTAGCCACACCACTGCCTCTTCCAGCCTGTTGCGGTGCTGCAGATGGCTCACCCTCAGGACTGCTGTCATCGCTCGGCTCTCCACCTTCCCAGGTGGGGTCAGTCACCTCATCGTCCACCAAGTCCTCCTCCACTTCCTCACTCTGATCATCCTCCTCATTTCTTGATCCCACCACATACTCAGTCATTGACAACTGTGTATCATCCTCCTCATCAAGGTCTTGAGACAGTAATAGTGGTTGATTTGATGGCAACTGTGTCTCATCATCATCATCATCATCCACTTCCTTTGACCTTAAATGCCGTTCCCCTCTGTCATCTTCTTGTGATTGGGTACACTCTAGAGGTTGTGAATCAGGGCACAAGATCTCATGTTCCTCTGCAAGCGTGCTTGGAGAGAGGTTCAAATGAAGGATTGGTGATGAGACGAGCTCCTCACTATATCCCAGTGTGGGATCACTTCTTTGGCCAGACCCTCTATGGTGGGAGGAAGGATGATCAGGGTGAGGATTATGTTGACCAGACTCTTGGCTACTGAGAGTGGACTTGGTGGAAGACAGGGTGGTGCTTAACCGACTGGAAGCAGTATCAGCTGAAATCCAACCGACCACCTGTTCGCAGTGGTCTGACCTCGAGAGTGATGTCCTGCGACGCCCTGTAAACTGAGACATGAAGCTAGGTATGGTGGATGTCTTTCTGTCTTGTGCTCTGGCACCAGGCACAGTTTCTACGCGTCCTGACCCGCGCCCTGAACTATCAGGATCACGTCCACTTCCCCGTCCCTTTTTACCCGCCTTCTTCATATTAAACGGAATATATGCCGGTAATCTGCGGCTAGGCACACGAAACAGAATGTGACGCTAATCTGCGGCTATTTTCAGTGAACGGAATATGTGACGTTAATTTTAATATTTGCACACTAAACAGAATGTGAAAATAATCTGCGGCTAGGCACACTAAACAGAATGTGACGCTAATCTGCGGCTAGGCACAGTGAACGGAATATGTGACGTTAATTTTAAAATTTGCACACTAAACAGAATGTGAAAATAATCTGCGGCTAGGCACACTAAACAGAATGTGACGCTAATCTGCGGCTAGGCACAGTGAACGGAATATGTGACGTTAATTTTAATATTTGCACACTAAACAGAATGTGAAAATAATCTGCGGCTAGGCACACTGAACAGAATGTGACGCTAATCTGCGGCTAGGCACAGTGAACGGAATATGTGACGTTAATTTTAAAATTTGCACACTAAACAGAATGTGAAAATAATCTGCGGCTAGGCACACTAAACAGAATGTGACGCTAATCTGCGGCTAGGCACAGTGAACGGAATATGTGACGTTAATTTTAATATTTGCACACTAAACAGAATGTGAAAATAATCTGCGGCTAGGCACACTAAACAGAATGTGACGCTAATCTGTGGCTAGGCACAGTGAACGGAATATGTGACGTTAATTTTAAAATTTGCACACTAAACAGAATGTGAAAATAATCTGCGGCTAGGCACACTAAACAGAATGTGACGCTAATCTGCGGCTATTTTCAGTGAACGGAATATGTGACGTTAATTTTAAAATTTGCACACTAAACAGAATGTGAAAATAATCTGCGGCTAGGCACACTATTAAAATGGCCCTTTTTGTCGCTGCGTTGTACACTATTTGTCCCTGTGCACCTAGTACAATGTCACCTAAATACCCCCCCCACAAAAAAAAAATGAAATTGTGCCCCCCCAAACAAAATATAAATGCTGCCCCCACACACAACAGTCCTAAAAAGGACTTTTGGGTCTTGATATAGTGTTCCAACACTTTTATTCTCCCTACACTGACTTTCCCTTCCTATCCTCATCTCTCCCTGGCTAAGACTGAGCCGAACTCGCTGGTCGGGTGCTATACAGCACCCGATCACGGGTTCTGGTCAGCCAATCAGTGTAATGCCAGCAGCCAACATGGCTGCTGGCATTACACTGATGTCAGAGCCTCCCCGCACTTTTATGGGCTGCGCAGCAGCCGCGAAACGTGCGGGGAGGAGACCCGAACATGGCGGGCGAGCACATGCGGTACTCGTATGAGTACCGCCATGTGCCGAGCAGAGCGATGCTCGGGCCGAACCGAGCTTCGGCCGAGCATGCTCGCTCATCACTAGTGGAAATGTAAAAATAAATGCCAATTTTTTTCCTTTAGCGCCCCTTCTGGAAACGTTTGTGCACAGCAGGCTAGGAGTAGGAAGGGAAATGACCCCTCATTTCATGCAGTGGGTTATCTTTTTCTACCTTTTCTTTACTTCTGTATCTGTTATAAATGTTTGGGTACAGGCAAGACATGTTTGAGAAAATGTAAGAAAAATCAGAGGTTGTAATTGGTGTAGTTTTGCACTTCTAGCACCCCCTTCAGTATGACATCTGATAGCAGTGGTGTGTCATTTGTCTCCTAAGAATAATAGCTAATGAATAAAGTAAGAACTATAGTTTGCAAAGATTTTAGTACTTTGAAAATGTAACAAATTCCAATGTTTTTCCTTTAGCATCGCCTTCTGGAAACATTTGTGCTCACCGGGCTAGGAGTAGAAAAACAAGTGATGCTTCATTTGATTCAGTAGGATATATACTTTCTGGAAATATATAGCTTTATAGAGTTACTAGTATGAAAGTCCATACACATGGGCTAAAGTGCCACCCAGCGAGCTCAGCTGCTGCCCCGGAGTAGGGAGCAGAGACAGGCGGTGAGCTGTCTGGAGCTCCCCGCTCCAGATCAGCTCGTTCATCCAGTCTCTACTGCGCATGACTTCATTGTTCCAGCAGTCTCTACTGTGCATGTGCGGTTACACACACAGGGATCGTCGTAGGCTAGCGCTTTATATATATATATATATATATATATATATATATATATATATTTATTTATAGATTCAGCGGTTGTGGGGTAGTTTTACCATGTAACCCAGTGGTTCTCAATCTTTTTTTGCTTGAGGCACTGCTGACACACATTCTGGAACTTTTAGAGCACACATAACATATTTAATGTAATTGACCAAGAGATAAGGAAGGTTACAATACATAAATATATAGTTTATAGCAGGGCTTAAAATGTGAAGTCCTTTGCTACTAGCCAGACCTGAAAAGTTACTCGCCACTGCAAGCCATAACATACCAACCAGGGCTGAATTTCTACTCGCCAGGGCTAAATTTTCACTTGCCATTGGCTAGTGGAGAGTGGAAATTTTGAGCCCTGGTTTATACAATCATAGTAACAAAAATAAACATATTATGCATAAACATTTCCATAAATCTACATTTAAAAATCAATAGTCACATCTTTGTCAAAGTGTTCACAGAAAACATGTGGCCACGGAACTCTGGTTGAGAATCACTGATATAACCACTAGAATGTGAATATTAGTTAAAAAAGTCGAAAATACCATTTTGTTCTCCTGGTAAATAGGGCTGTGCACAAGCCTTGAACGTAGGTAAAACTATACATATTTGGTATTTTTGTACTTGAGGGCCTCATGGGGTTTTCAAATAATTGAACCTTTAACAAACAAGATATATGTTTTTGATATAAAACTATGTGATTTTAACAAAACAAGTAATTTTTTAAACTTTTTTAAATGACATCATAGCTTTTTTTTTTTTTTAAAAACTTTTTTAAAATTATGATGTCATAGCTTTTTGCACGATGCAAAGTTTGATTCATACATGGCACCGTGCAAAAGCTCAATCCATTCTGAAAAAATAAATAAGTAAATACATAGTTACCGACAGAAAGTTACCAGTGGAAATAAAGTCCAAACAGATGGATAGCAAAAATGCTGAATATATGTTTGGCCTACAGGGTACAGAAAGTGGCCCAGCTCCATGGCACTGAAAGTGTTAAGGCCGCAACTTTCCCAGTAGGAAATATATAAATTCTTCTCTGTCAGCCAGAAGGCTAGTCCAGAAAAAGTGGGGAAAAAATTATTGGAAGTCCACAGTGTCCGTGTCTGTGCTTCTCAAATGTGCTTGTGTCCCTGTAACATGCTCTGTGAAACATCAACATTTGGGCTTTCTCTGCTCCCTGAGCCTCCAGTGTAGTATAGAACTGATCCCCAGCCAGGCAGCTGCACCTACCTGACTGAAGAATAGATACTACACCTGGTCTTAGCCAAAAGGCTGAGAAGTGTCAACCCTGCACAACCCAAGTTGAACAACTCATCTCCCACACAGCCAAAGTCCCAGTATTTACCCCACACTCCTAGGGCCATCTTACCTGGGAAATCCAAGTCAGTCACTCAGGTGACTGCCAACAAGCTCCAAGCTTGAATTAATTAAAATTAAACCCTGTTGAGAATCTCCAGAGCAAACAACAAGTTGATGCAATCTCCCTAGGTAATGTAATCCCCTCAGGTTCAAGGAGTTCTTGTGGTGTCTACCACTGTTCTCTAAAACAATGAAGCAAGCTTGTGACTCATGGTTTCAGTCATGGTGCTGAATCAATGGAATCACATGCAGTAAACATGATTCTGCTCAATACACATACATATTGTGCCTCATTTTATTTAATTAGGTATAATGAAATACAACCAAATATTACACAAAACATAAATACAACTTAAAATTACAAAACAAATTTTGCTCACCTGGGATGTGGTAGAAAAGCTGGGGAGTCACCTCCCATGAGAGCAGGGAGTGGAGTGCTAGGTTTAATCTTTATTTAGACAGACACACTGACTCCTTGCCACCACATACCCCAGGAGTACAACAGTAACATTTTTCGCTTTTTTTGGTGCACTATAAGTTCCAGGTATTTATAGTACTGCCCAGGAACCAGCCATAGAAAGCACAGGTGGAAAATGCAAAGATCTCATGGGAATTTAATTGGTGGTAACAAAAAGAAAAATATTTGAATGGATTTTCTAGTCATGAGAATTTCTGCAAATGAAAAAAATTTTGTTTTTTTCCATGAAAATTCCTGTGAAAAAAATACTTGCATTTTCACCCATTTCTAATCTGGTGGACCTTTGGAAATATATAATGCACCAGAACCACAGGATGTTCTTCATAGAAACCATTTCAGTTCTTCACTGATGTACCCATAATTCTGTTATGGTTATGTCTATTTATTTGACATTGGGATGCATTGGATTTTTACCTGCAGCTGATAATTATTTTTTATATTACATCTTTCACTCTACTTACCATCATTCACTGCTCACAAAAGATAACAGACTTATAAAATAATTTGCTAGAAACATTCAAGGAAAGACTGAAATAAAGGGGGTTATTCATTTAAATATCCCAGTATTGCCTTATATATCTCTCACCTCCTTCTGGCAGTGACTGGTTGAATATGCCCTCAATGGTCTCACAAGTATCACCATCTCCTCCACACACACGGCATTTATCTTCCTTGGTGTCTGATCCCAGGATCCGATCACAACCCACATGCTAAAGTTCAAGGGATCAAAATAACACATTATGGTAATGTCAATATGGTACAAATCTGCACATAGTGGCTCATTGAAGAAATTTCTTGATCACTTCTCAGTCTGGGTTTATTACTACCTTTCCACTGATATTGCAGTATGCATCATGGGTGATTTAAAAACCCCTACTTATGTCCCAAACACTTATCCTGGTCTGTAAACACCTCTTTGTAACACCTCCCAACCTTTGGGTCAAACAGTGGGCAAGTGCTCAAAATCACCTAGATGGTCTTTTGACTATGTGTTCTCTTACTTGCAGGCCTTTCCATCCCACTCAGAAACTGTAACCATGTAACAGGACATGCAAGGTAGATTAACAATATTTATTGGATACAGTTAAAAATCAATAACTATACCCAAACAATTTTATTTTTAAAATAAATGGTGTTCTTTGCTACATTCCTTGTGAAGTACCTAAATGGTAAATGAGATGGCTACACTTGCTACACTTCTTGTATATGTCCTAAGTACTATATAAAATGGTGTGCCCTGTTATACTCCCTGCACAGGTCATAAGTGGTATATTAGATGTTTACCCTGTTATACTCCTTGTGCACCTGAGTGGTATATAAGATGGTGTGTCCTGTTATACACCTTGTGCAAGTCTTAAGTGGTATATAAGATGGTGCAACCTTCTACACTCCTTGTTCTGGATCCAATTAGTATATCAAATTGTGTGCCCTTCTACACTCATTGTGTATGTTTTAAGTGGCAAATGAGATGGTGTTCTCCACTACAATCCTTGTGCAGGGCCCAAGGGGTATGCATGATGGTGTGAGCTGCTACACTCCTTGTGCAAGCTCTAAGTTGTATACACTGCATATAAGAATGGCTATCGTGATTTGTGCTACACTCTTTGATCAGGTCCTAAACAATACATATGATGTGTGCCCTGCTACATCTCTTGTATTGTTCCTAAGTGGTATATGAGATAGTGTGTTCTGCTACACTTCTAGTGCTGGTCCTAAGTGGTATCTGAGAAGGTGTATTGTGCTACACTCCTTGTGCTGGTCCTAAACAGTACAGTCTTTGAGCAGGCCCTAAACTTTATCTGTACTAAGGGCTGTGATTCCAAATGGAGCTGGGCAAGATTTAAGAAGATAAGCTTGTTTAATAGTCCACATAATGAACGTAGCAAATGCAGGTTTAGAAGCAGGTCTGCCTTTCCTGGTGCCTTCAGGGATAGCAAATAGAGTATATGTTTGCTAAAAGATTTGCAAATAGTATCCGAGACACCTAAATAGATCCAAGGTGTGAAGGAAAGCCTCTTTTTATGGTTCTGAGGATTAGGACACAAGGAAAGGAGTACCAACTCTTGAATTATATGGAAGGATGAGATGTGTCATGGATATCAAGGAATGAGCAAGAGACAATACTGTATTTTAAACACCACCTTTATTAAATAACGTAGATACTTAATGTGTAATACCACCGATACTTATAGAGAGTAGAGAGCTAAACAGGAAGCTAGCGGTTTCTACCAGAAATAGGAGACTGCTTCTGAGTAGTCTCAATTACAGGAAACTGTGCAATAGCACCAACTGGGGCTGGAACCCAGGAAAGTTTCCAAAGGAATAGGTCGCAACAAGGACTATCAGACTGACTCAGGCCTACAGTCAGTATCAGGTGGTAGTTCAGACAAGCCAGGGGTCAGTACCAGAGCGGGTAGTCAGCCAGAGCCGAAGGTCCAATATCAAGCAAGTAGTCAGACAAGCCACAACACTGAACACCGGGAGAGACGGATAAAGAGGCCAAGGATCATACACAGAAACCAAACTCAACAAGACTGCACTGGAACACCACAAAAGGGCAACTGGTGTTGTGTACAGGCAGTTTAAGTAGCATCCCCAAAACCTCAGGAGGTGGAGCACTAAATAGGCCTGTCCCTTTAAGAATTGGGACGCAATGTCACTAGAGGGATTCCCAGTGAAGCATGCCCGCACACTGCCGCTGGATGTGGAAGGTAGGAGCTACACGCAGCAGGAGCTGCGAGGGGCTGAATGTAGAGGGAGCCGGCTGCCCAAAACTAGCACTAGGGTGCCTGATTCTCCTCCGAGATACATAGATGCAGCATGAGCCGTGAGGGGCAGAAGGAACTGGCCGCTCAGATGAGCACTGGGACGCCTGTTCCTCTGAAGGAAGCGCAACGCTGACAAGATGAGAAACATTACATGGGGTTTGCAAGACAAAACTAGTGCTTAAACCCACCTAGCTGAGGAAATGGCTGTATGATGTTTAACAGAAAACTAAGAAGGAGGTTCAAAAGGTACTGAAAGCAGAGCTTCTAATATCAGGATCAAATCCCATGGAGGAGTAACTTCTCTGTGAGGAGTGATAATGTGAATGACACCTTGTAGAAAGGTTGGAACATCTTGCTTGCAATACATTACGAAAACCAGCCTGTAAAAAGTCCAGAATGAAGGAAAGCTTAAATTTCAGAGTTTCAATTTTGTTTAGATTGCCAAACACAAAACAGATTTTCCATATGTTGTGGTAAAATTTAGCAAAGACTTTTTTCATGCATTCAACATGGGGTGGATAACTGGTTGATTAAAATCTTTGCATGTTAGGATTTGTGTTTCAAGTTCCAAGCTGTCAAAGCAAGTTTGGAAAGATTAAGATGTGGAATGGTACCTTGACTGAGCAGGTGGTAGTAGAGGCAAACGACAGGGGACTGCTATGGTCTGGATATGATGGAACCAGGTTCTTCTTGGCCAACATGGAGTTATGTGTGAATCTGTTATTTCCTGATTTTGGAAAGAAACCTAAGAATAATGGAAATTGGATGAAGTGCATACACTACTAAGTAGTGACATGGAATCTCCATGGTCAACTGCCGTCACTCTTAGAACTCGAGTTTTAGCATAAAAGTTTGGAAGTTTTGTGTAGAGACGAGAGGCCATCAGATCAGTTTGTGGCATTAATCAAAGATCTGCATTAAGAAGAAATATGTCTCATTTTAGTTCTCTTTGCTTCTAGTGCTTCCTTGATGTTTGCGGTATCCTACTGTGGTGACATTATAGGACTGGATCCAAACTGGATGTGCCTTTAAGAGGATTATTCATGTTGAGAGAGCATTGATAATTGATAACTTCTTTTCAGCTGAAGACAAAAGGCCTCGACCAGGTGGAGACTGAATCTTGTTCCCTGGCCTAGATGACTGTTATTGGACAGTAGTACCTTCCAGTCCGAATATGATAGAAGATCTGCCGTTGAGTGCTGGCGAAGTGAGTCACCACTGGTTACTGTTAGGTGACAGGATCACTTTGTAATATAGGTGATGAAGATTCCTCTTTCAGTATTAGAGCATATTTAGCAGCAATGGTCTTTGATGAAACTGGGAAAAGGATGCTGCTTTTATGGTGGCAACCATCATACCTATCAACTGCATACAATTTTTGAAAAATGGATAAGGATGGTCCAGTATACTGCACACTTATGCTTTCAAAGAGACTACTTTGTGGAATGGCAGAAAGTCTACGCCTGAATGTGCCAAAAATCAGACCCAGAAATTACAGTTGTTGAGATAGTGTCAAATGAGACTTTTATGTATTTATGATCCACCTGTGTTGTTCCAGATGTTGCATTGTCAAATGTAGGTCATCTCATAACCTCTGGGCCAATGTAGCCTTGATTAATAAGTCATCCAGGTAAGGGGTTATGTTCATACCCAGGGACCTGATGAAAGCTATCAAAGATACCAGAATTTTTATAAAGACTCTAGCAGCTGTAGCTAAGCTGAAAGGAAGGGCAACAAACTGAAAATAAAAATTCTGGAATGCAAATCTCAGGAATTGGTATGGAGTAATCATGACGGAAATGTGGAAATAAACATAAACAAAGAGGAAATTCTTCCTCTTCCATGGCAAGAATGACAGATCTAAATGACTCCATCTTTAATGTGTGTAAATTGAGGTACTTGTTGAGGTCAAGTCTATGACTGGTCAAAAACCTCCATTATGTTTTTTTCATTGTGAACCAAAATACTGGAATCTCCCCAACGGAGGACTCAGAAAAAGATTTCTGAATACTTCAAACAAAAGGGAATGTAGAAGTTACTGATTTGGAGGAGGGCTCCTTTGATGTCAGTTAGCCTTGGGTCTGCTGGCATAACAAAAGGACGAGGATCATGAACTTGACTGCTTAGAAGAAGCCCCCTTGCAATATCTAGAAACAAAAGGCATAATGACTGTGCAAAATAAATAAATACATCTAGATTGACTATGCCTTCTTTGGAAGTAATAAGATGGTTTTCCCTCCTGTAATGTGACTTACAATTCTGTCCCATTCTGGACCAAATAGAAAATGGTAAAGACACCAACATTTTTTTTTTTTTTTAGAAGTGTCCACATTCCAAATTTTCAACCATAAGACATAAATAACTTGCTGCCATGGAAGCAACATTTATCCTCCATTGTAGCAATTCCCAGTCCTGCTTCAGTCTTGTTAAAGTGGATATGTCACCTTATATGAACTAAATCTCGATCTGATTATTTACCCCATAAGTAATGATAATACAGCCATGAATTCCTCAGCATCATGTTAGTATGAAATAGTTACTTACAAGTTCACCTTTAGTAGGAGCACAGAGCACCCATGTTCATTACATAGCTCCCAAGCGCAATTGGTTTGCCCCACAATTACTCCACTTCTATTTAGTATATCAAACTGTCTAACTTCTTCTCTCTCATCTTACTAGAACAAACACTTTCCTCTTTACAAGATGACTCAACACCAACAACAACCCGTGACAAAGCAGCTCTTGCCTCCTGTGCCATTCTTGATCCATGCTATTATAATAATGTTACACAAAATAGATATACTTCCAAATGTATTCTTCAGTTGTCTGTAGCAGACTTTGATTTTACAACTCATACTCAGTAGATTGTCTCTTGGTAATGTTTCGTTCTTCTGAGTTTCAGTGCCATCTACTGTATAGCCTGATGATATCCAACTCTACTATTCCTCTTCTGATGCCACTACCTTTCTTATACATTGTGTCACTAATAATATCTCCTCATTCTCTGTATGACGTCTTTCCATTGAAAATGAAGGAATGCTCTTTCCCTGTGTGAAGTTACTTTATTGTAAACAATCCTACAATCACTGCTACTTCCTAGGACTGCTGTCATATACCTAGCCACTTTCATTCCTCATATCCAAGTCCTCACTAATTAATGGCAGCTACACAGTAATATATTTCTCACCATCACTTTTCTCACACAAGACACAACAAACAAAATGTTAGGTGTAAAGAGGTGTAAGTCTGGAGCAAACCGAATGCAGCATAGGGTGAAGTGAAATGTCCAAATTATTTCAATGCATAGCAGACCTCTGTAGCACTAAAGAGGTTAAAAGGTCTACTTAACTGAAAGTGAATTTGAAACATTTTAATGCCCCTCTCACAGTGCAGTTGAGTTGCTCCATAACTGCACCCCTTTAGCTAGATGAGTAATGCCATATCTGTTGATTACTGAAGTACCCTCATAACTGGCAGATGTCCCTACTCCAGCAGTTTTTGGATTCTGCTCTAATTTTCCACACACATTGTTGTGCTAGCACTACACTCCTTTGTCAGACCCATCACATGCTGCCTTTATCATGCAGAACTCAATTATAAATCAAATATTGTTTTCTCTCAATATTTCTCCACCTCTTATTTCTCTAATCTTGTCCCCAAATAACTTCCCAATGATTTTCACCGATCTTCCCATAAATCCAGAGCAGGATTTACATCTCAGGAGCCTGTAGGCACAGAAATCTGAAGCGCCCCACCCCCACCCCGGCCATCTCCACAATGCTCCAAATCTCCACATTACCCCCATCTCCATATTGCCCTCACATTGCCCCCATCATCTCAACATTGCTCCCATCAGTTCCTTATTGCCCTCACATTGTCCCATCAGCTCCACATTGCCCCCATCAGCTCCACATTGCCCTCACATTGCTCCCCATCATCTCAACATTGCCCCACATCAGCTCCAACTTGCCCCCATCATCCTCATATTGCCCTCACATTTCCCTCATCATCTCATTAAGCCCCAAATCCCTCCCATCCGTTTCCTACCTCCCTTGTAGTCCAGCAGCAGGAGAGATCTGTGCTTCAGACCTGAAGCTGCTGGAGCTCCTGCGCGGTCTTCTCTTTAGTAATGCAGAGCACTAGGAGATGATGTCATGATGATGTCATCTCCCAGCACTCTGCATTACTAAAGGGCCGAGGGAGCTCAGCAGCTACAGGTCTGTACCAAAGAAGGCACAGGCCTTACCATGAGGTAAAAAAAGATTACAATGGAAGGCGCATCTCTGTAGGGTATGCCTGTAGGCCTCTGCCTTATGGAAAATCCGGGCCTGCATAAATCACATCTCATCATCATCTCTAATTACTGCCATTTACTGCACATCCATTAACTACTATTCCATGACTGCCCCTACCATTTGAAACTTGTTCACTCCATCAGACTCATTCATAGGGCAATAGTTTGAAAAGAATAGTGGAGAACTAAACCGATTCCATTGATTTAAATAGAGAATTTTAACCCCTTGAATTCCAGAGCGGTCTTTGACTCACTATTACCCAGTGAGTTAGAAACCTCTCTAGCATTCAAGGGATTAAAGTCCCAGGAAGTTTTGGAAATTTTATTTTCCCCCTCTGGTGCAGTTTCATAGATATCTACCCGATTACCAAATATACTGATCCATAAATATCTTTGTCAAAGTTTCTTTGACTCCCCTGCCTCCCTCCACCCTCACAGCTAACAAGCTTTAATTTCAGTCTTCTCTATCACAACACACTCCTGTTCAATTTGCTACTCAGCTAGGCATTATTTCATCCTTTTACTACACTTTCTAACTGGGACATTCTTTGTAATACAGCCTCACAGCACCCCAAATAATTTAATCCATGATTTTAAGCTTTGTAATCACATTCTGCTGCACCCTTATTCCTCAGACAACAGCCACGCGTGAGCTGAATGCCTGGCACATAAAGAACCATTATAGAAATTGTCTCTTTCCATTACTTATTGCATTGGTGGAGAACCTGAGACCCTACTGATGTTTAGGACTACATCCCTAGCTAGACAACAGTTGGCTGGGGATGATGGCAATTGTACTCCTGAACAGCTGGAGAGTCTCTATGAGCTCAGCAGCCCTATTGAGTCACACAATGTTGTTGAACCAAACAGCATCAACAAGCATTTACGCAAATCCCCCTCCTATAGATCAGCAATTCCCAAACTCTGGGGTGTGGGGCTTTCAGCTACAAACTTTCTCAACGCAAAGAAACATATTAGTATTAGTGTTGAGCGAGCGTGCTTGGCCGATGCTCGGATCGGCTCGAGCATCGCTCTGCTCGGCACATGGCGGTACTCGTCGAGTACCGCCATGTGCTCGCCCGCCATGTTCGGGTGGCGGGGATCTGTGCCGGAAGAGGCACAGATCTGAAGACGCTCCGCTGGACCACCAGGGACTGGAGGTACGGGGGCATTGCGGAGATGAAGGGGGCATTGCGGAGATGAAGGGGGACATTGTGGAAGAGGGGCATAGACTCTATGCCCCTCTTCCACAATGTCCCCCTTCATCTCCGCTATGCCCCTCTTCCACAATGTCCCCCTTCATCTCCGCTATGCCCCTCTTCCACAATGTCCCCCTTCATCTCCGCTATGCCCCTCTTCCACAATGTCCCCCTTCATCTCCTCTATGGCATAGAGGAGATGAAGGGGGACATTGTGGAAGAGGGGCATAGCGGAGATGAAGGGGCACATTGTGGAAGAGGGGCATAGCGGAGATGAAGGGGGACATTGTGGAAGAGGGGCATAGCGGAGATGAAGGGGGACATTGCGGAGATGAAGGGGGCATTCAGAGATGAAGGGGGCATAGCGGAGATGAAGGGGGGCATTGACCAGGCACCCTCCCCTCATCAGAGCAGGGGGTGCCTGGTGTAATGCTCGTGTCGCCCCATTCATTTGAATGGGGCTCGGATGCTCGGCCGAGCACTCGAGCCTCAGGGGGTGCTCGGTCAGAGCACCCGAGCACCCGAGCATCGGGGTGCTCGCTCAACACTAATTAGTATTCATATTGTCAGAAAATTACTGAAATTCTATGTTTGGAAAAGGCTGGTTAAAATAAAAGTTATGAAAAAAGATGAAGTGCCATGTGTGTACTCATATTAAAGGGATAGTAATGTTTCATAATGAAAGCAGGTCTAATTAATCATAGTATTTGGACTTTGGAGAGTGTTATTTAAATTATGTCAGAGTTTTAGTTCAAGAGTAATTCAATGACAGTGTCCCCCTCCCGCCCCTTTTATTGATGTAACACTGCTCAGCCAGAGCAGAAGGGAGGTGCCCAGGTAGACTGCAGAGAGGGACAATCTTCAATTAAGATAAGGGAAAAACTTGAAAAGCTTGTCAAGGGGGGCAGGGATTTCATTGTTTTCATTGTAAGAAGACTGTCCCCTGCTGTTATCTGTCTGGTCTTATAACCAAATTCCCCATCTGAGAAGAGATGGCTTACACTAGGTAAAAAGGGGCGGGAGGGGAAACTTTGCTTGTGAATATCTCTTAAACCATAAAGGTTTGAGAGATAAGACTTATATCATTCTTCATAATTTTTTAATGCCTACAAAATAAAATAAAGTTAAAACTAAGTATTACTATCTCTTTAAATGTACAATTGGTAATAAGCTTATAGGATATAGGTTTCAACAAAAGTTCGAAGCAAATAAAATGATGCATAATTAATTTATTTCAAATATATAAAGTACTTTCAAAATGCAAATTAATATGAACCATATGCAATGCGTTGCTTAACCCTCTGCACTCAAAGGGTTAATATAATATGCTTGAAAAAGGGTTACATTTATTTAAGTAAAATAAGGAGGGATCCTTGAGAAGAACTGCTTTTGACTGAAAGCTCTAGTGAGCAGAGCTATTTTACTGTTCTTTGTAAGCTTGTTTAATATTAGTTACTGGCAATACTTGTATGTCTTGTTCCTATAGTGATCAGAATTTTGGCCTTTTGTTGTACAGTGCTATCAATAAAACGTGCTATCTTCCTAACACATGGTGTCATTGTTTAGGATTGAAATAGAACATTATTTTCCAGACGGCTGAAACAAGGCAGAAAGTGCTGTGTAATATGTTTGGGATTTTAACATAATTAGTATTGATAATATATTTTAGTACTGCGTGTCCTCTAGAGAATGTAACAATGATAATCTAATCATGTCTGGAAATTTCTTGCATATCACTGTATTGCATGGCTATTAAAAGAAAAATAACACCACAAAACACCACAGACTAGCTTACATTTACTTGTACATTAGATTATCATACCTCCCAAGTGTCCCTCTTTAGGAGGGGCAGTCCCTCTTTTAGACCCAAATCCCTCTGTCCCTCTTTCCCACCCTGGTGTCCCTCTTTTTAGGAGATCAGACTGTGTGGTGTGCATATAGGTGTATCACATTGCTCTACAGCAATAAAACTCACATTAATATGTGTTTATAAATTAGTCTGTGTAAATAAAATGCTTTGGTCTTGTTCTAAATCATTTATTAGGCTTCACAAGTAGGTGTCAGTAGGTCATGAAATAGCCTAAAAATTTCTGGTAATGCCACGCCCACCAGGCACGCCCCCCAGCAACACCCCCTAAAACGCAAGTGTCCCTCTTTGGCAATCTGAAATGTTGGGCGGTATGGACTATGTTACCTTTCACACATTTTCCCAGTGAACCAAGTAACATGGAGATATCCAAATCACTATCACTCACCTCAGCTGTAATAGTCAACTGTGCAGGTAGCCCTGTATGTGCACTGTCTGTATGGGATAAAAGTGATCAAGCTGCAAACTGCCAAGGGAAATATCCACAAAAGTATATGCTTGTGCATTAGACTTATGGTTGCAGCATTATCATAGAGGGAGTGGTATAAGGTCAGTAAATCTGACATTTAAAAGAAAATAACTTAAAAAAATCTGACTTTTATAGTCTGATTTTATTTACACTGTGCAGGTAAAATAAACAATAGGAATTTATTTACAGGAGAAACGAGTTATACTGGTGTTACTTCTCCTTTAACAAAAAAATGCAGACTGACTAATCTTTCTTGTTTGTATGCCCCTTTGCAGCAAGGGTTCTTTGCCCTTTAGTAATACCTGATGATAGAGAGAATGTCTGATATTATGAACATCTGCCTGACATGAGAGATGTTAACTCTCAAACCATAAAGCTTCCTGGACCTGGGAAGACAGGTTTCCATACTGATGTCTGACCATAAGGAAATATTTTTCACTGTCAAGTGCTGCCTTTATCATGGAAACATTATTTAAAGGGTTAGTAATGTTTCATAATAAAAGCAGCTCTAATTAATCATCATAATATTTGGACTTTGGAGAGTGTTATTTCAGTTCTGTCAGCTGTAGTTCAAGAGTAATTCAATGACAAAGTATCCCCCTCCCGTCCCTTTTACTGATGTAACACTGCTCAGCCAGAGCAGAAGGGAAGTGCCCAGGTAGATTACACAGAGGGACAATCTTCAATTAAGATAAGGAAAAACCTGAAAAGCTTGTAAAGGGGGGCAGGGTTTTCATTGTTCTCATAGGAAGAAGATTGTCCCCTTCTGTTATCTGTCTGGTCTTACAACCAGATTCCACATCTGAGAAGAGATGGCTTACACTAGGTAAAAGGGGCGGGAGGGGAAACTTTGCTTGTGAACATCTCTCAAACCATAAAGGTTTGAGAGATAAGACATATGTCGTTCTTAATGTTTTTTTTAATGCCTACAAAATAAAATAAAGATAAAACGAATTATTACTATCCCTTTAATTCCTCTAATAGTGCTTAGCATCAGTCTTTTTTTCATTCTTCACTGCTACTTTCCACTGATCGATATGTTTTCCCATACAGTACTGTCTATGAATAACCTTTTCTATGGTATAATACTCCCTTCCCCACCATTACCTTGCACTCCCCATTGACACAGATATCATAAGAATCTTGCCGGCAGAGGGTTCCATCAATCACGGCTGCTGCTCTCTCAGTGTAGAAGTTGAATCCCTCAGCTAGGCAGTTCAAAGAGCAAGCTTTCACTCCACCTGTAGAACATTTAGTTGTTATAAAAGGGTAATTTGTGTTATGGTTGAATCACAATACTCAATATATATAGTTCAAATTGATTTTGGAAGAAATATGTCATCCAGATAGAAGTGGAGTGGTATTACAAAGGATAGCCCACCAGAATGGGAGTCAGAATTAGATGAGGAAAATAGACAGATGAGGCAATTGTGGGAGGGTGGATGCATGGAAATGGGTTATTTTGTTGAGAGTGGTACAATAAGAATACTTAAATGGGACTGGATGGGGAGAAAGGGATTGGTGGTAACATAATGAGCTTAGCAGTCATGAATAAAATTAATTTTGGTTAAAATAAGATAACTGGTAAAGAATTGGGGGGATATATATAATTTGGAATATGGTCTAAGTAAGTGTGGTCACTGAACAGGACATGCACCTTAGAGAACTATCTTCTAATAGTCAAAAACACCAAACATAGGCAAATAATGACTAAATACATGTTAGTGACCACAGACTGGAGACATAAACAGGCTGACATAGACACGCCTGGAAGCCTGAAGAAGACAGATCTTTAAACAATGAAACATGGAACAAATTGCCCCAAATAAGAACATACCAGGTGACATTACTTTGCAGACTTGCAATGAACATCACAGACTTCCCAAAATTAAGGGATGAAAAAATATGCAAATCCTACTGGGTGAAAACTGAAACAGCAGAAAAAGCTGCAGAATACCTGCCAGCTGACACCAAAAAGACCACATACATACAGGAGGATTTAACACAAGCTGCACTTAAAAACTCTTAGACAGAAAGCATATTGGCAATACTTTTATCTATTAGTCATGCCAGTAAAGCATTATTGTATTGTACTGTAAAAATGCTCATTTAGTAGGAATTGTGGAAAATGTAGATGGCAGTGAACAGGATACTTATGTGTTGGATGGGCATAACAGGTCATCTATAGAACATATATCATTTTCTGTCAATTCAGTTTCCTTCAGTTCTAGTTTAATAGCCAGCATACAAAGAGAGAGCTCAGCCTCCCAGGTACAGATATGAAGCATTAAAAAGATCTACAGCCCTGCTACTCCTCAGAGTTTGAACGGAAACTGGACAGACACCATAAATTATGCAAAAAAAATTGTACTAAGGAAGATGCTGGGGCACAGAGCCTTTAAAAAGCCATGAAAAAAGTCATTTAGAAGGCATGCAACAGAAGGTGACATGGGGTCTACACCTTTTTCACTACGCCGGCATCAGAACTACTTCTAGGTGCAAGTGAAAATGTTTGTAGTCTAAAGTAGATCAGTGACAGAAGGAGAAGGACCTTGGTTTCTCAGGATAGATTCAGTTTGCAATACAGGTCCCTGGTGCACAATGTCCTTCCCCAGAGGAGGTGGAGCAGTTCCAATAATTACAGAGACTGCAGAGTGGAGAACCATGCTCTTCTTAGTCAGTATTGGTCTATGAGTATTGCTTTAGCGTTGTCCTGCATCATGTTCTTGAGAAACTATAGAAAGATGCCTTAGTGGTCCAAAGATATATCCCAATTGGAAAGCCCATGTCTGCATGAGTGCTTTACCACATTTGGGTTGTCCTAAGGGTATAAGGAAAAGAGCCTGGAGATTTTGCCATTCTCCATGATTGTGGATTACCTATGTCAGAATGGGGTGTTGAATATCTTTTGTGTGAGGGCCAACTATTCTTGATATTGACCTGTAGATTATATTCTGTCCATAGAAGGATCCTCCTGGATAGTTCACATGTTTGGACAGGTAGGCCACCAGTGTCTTTTTTGTCCTGTCTTATTTTCACCAGACAATCTTTGTCAAAGGCTGCTCTCAGGGCTCTACAAACTGCCAGGAGGTTTAAGTAGATGGAATGTAAGGTAGTCCAGGTGCCCTGGAAGAACTGTAATCATAGTAACATAGTAATTTTGGTTGAAAAAAGACTTGCGGCCATCTAGATCAACCCTTTTCCTATTCCTGTTTACCATCGCTGATCCAAAAGAAGTAAAAAAAAAAACCCTCAATACAGCAATTTCAAACTCTGCATTGAATGGGGGGAAAAATTCCTTCTTGCTTCCAAATAGCCATCAGATTTCTCCTTGGATCAAAAAGCACTAACTAAATATTAATCCCAATACTAACGTACATAGCCCTCTATGTTCTGCACTTTTAAATAAGTATCCAGGCCCTTTTTAAAGGCATCTAATGTATTCAATAGCACTACCTCTTCAGGCAGGGAATTCCATACCTTTATAGTCCTCACTGTAAAGAAACCCTTCGCCTGCTGTAGATGAAATCTCCTTTCTTCAAGTCTAAGCGGGTGGCCCCTTGTCCTTTGTACAGTTCTGTTAATGAACAGGTCTTTGGAGAGCCCTTTGTATGGACCCTGAACATATTTATATAGTGTTATCATATCCCCTCTAAGACGCAGTTTTTCTAGTGTGTACAAGTTTAACTTTTCTAGCCTTTCTTCATAACTTAAACTTTCCATTCCCCTTACTAATTTTGTAGCCCTCCTCTGCACTCTCTCTAGCTCCATAATGTCCTTTTTCAGAAAGGGCGCCCAGGATTGAACAGCATATTCTAGGTGGGGTCTTACCATGGACCTGTAAAGAGGCATAATAATATCTTCCTCCCTTGAGTCAATGCCCCTTTTAATACATGCCAATATCTTATTGGCCTTTGCAGCTGCCAGCTGGCACTGCATGCTACTTCTAAGTCTATTGTCTATCATTACTCCCAAATCCTTTTCATTAGTAGATTTCGCCAGAGAAACACCATTTAAACTATATGTTGCATTTTTAGTATTATACCCAAAATGCATAACTTTAAACTTGTCTATATTGAATCTCATTTGCCATTTGCCTGCCCAGTTACTCAATTTGTCCAAATCATCATGTAATGAAGACACATCCAGTTCAGAACTTATTACCTTACTTAATTTTGTGTCATCGGCAAACACTGATACATGGATCCCTATGCCCTCTGGGAGGTCATTAATAAACAAATTAAAAACAAGAGGACCCAGGACAGATCCCTGAGGTACTCCACTTATCACGTTTATCATTCTGCCCCAGACTAATTTGCTTGCATCTGTGGTCATTACTGACCAATGCTGGATCACCTATGGAACATGGTCCTGTTCCGTCATGTCAGTCAGCATTTGATTTGACGGGGGATAGAGAAATGCTGATTTAAGGAGCAAGGGTCACTGTTCCAGTTTCTCAGAATACACTGCTACAGGGATTTCATATGAAGACGGACCCATGGGACTGATTCCAGAGATGCCGTCATCAAGCCTAGCATGGACGTCAGGTGGCAAAGAGATAGGCATTAAGCAGACATGAAGATGTGTGCTTGATAGATAATTTTGTATATTTTCCCTGGTGGCAAAAAGTTTTTCCACTGAAGGCATCCAGAATCAAACCCAGAAATTATATGAGTGTTTTTAGCATTAGATGGTAGAGGAACCACCTGCTGGGTGTGCAGCTTTATCAGTTGAAGGGAGGGAACTTTTACTAAAAGGTTGTTGAGGTACAGGATGGAAGCCAAACCTTGAATCCAAAGATGAGTTCCCACCACAACCATGTTCTTCATAGAAACCCTTGATGCTTTTGAAAGGCCAACTAAATGTGGCACATATAGGACTCCTCTGTGATGGCTACTTGCAGGTATTGTTTGAAGTATTTGTGAATACTAGTGATGAGCGAGCATGCTCGGCCGAAGCTCGGTTCGGCTCGAGCATCGCTCTACTCGGCACATGGCGGTACTCGTATGAGTACCGCATGTGCTCGCCCGCCATGTTCGGGTCTCCTCCACGCACGTTTCGCAGCTGCTGCGCAGCCAATAAACGTGCGGGGAGGCTCTGACATCAGTGTAATGCCAGCAGCCATGTTGGCTGCTGGCATTACACTGATTGGCTGGCCAGAACCCGTGATCGGGTGCTGTATAGCACCCGACGCGCGAGTTCGGCTCATTCTTAGCCAGGGAGAGATGCGCTTAGGCAGGGAAAGTCAGTGTAGGGAGAATAAAATTGTTGAAACTCTATCAAGACCCAAAAGTCCTTTTTAGGACTGTTGTGTGTGGGGGCAGCATTTATATTTTGTTTGGGGGGGCACAATTTCCTTTTTTTTGTGGGGGGGATATTTGAAAGGTGACATATAATACTAGATGCACAGGAAGTCAGTGTAGGGAGAATAAAATTGTTGAAACTCTTTCAAGACCCAAAAGTCCTTTTTAGGACTGTTGTGTGTGGGGGCAGCATTTAATTTTTTTTGGGGGTGGCAGAATTTCATTTTTTTGTGGGGGGGGGACATGTTCTAAGGTGACATTGTACTAGGTGCACAGGGACAAATATTTCACAGTGCAGTGACAAGCTGACATATTCTGTTAGGTGCACAGGGCCAATGATTTTACAACGCAGCGACAAAAAGGGCCATTTTAAACGTGTGCCTAGCCATAGATTATTGTCACATTCTGTTTAGTGTGCAAATTCACAAATTAAAGTCACATATTCCGTTCACTGTGCCTAGCCGCAGATTAGCGTCACATTCTGTTTCGTGTGCCTAGCCGCAGATTAGCGTCACATTCTGTTTCGTGTGCCTAGCCGCAGATTAGCGTCACATATTGTTTAGTGTGCCTAGCCGCAGATTAACGTCACATATTGTTTAGTGTGCCTAGCCGCAGATTAGCGTCACATATTGTTTAGTGTGCCTAGCCGCAGATTAGCGTCACATTCTGTTTCGTGTGCCTAGCCGCAGATTACCGGCATATATTCCGTTTAATATGAAGAAGGCGGGTAAAAAGGGACGGGGAAGTGGGCGTGATCCTGATAGTTCAGGGCGCGGGTCAGGACGCGTAGAAACTGTGCCTGGTGCCAGAGCACAAGAAAGAAAGACATCCACCATACCAAGCTTCATGTCTCAGTTTACAGGGCGTCGCAGGACATCACTCTCGAGGTCAGACCACTGCGAACAGGTGGTCGGTTGGATTTCAGCTGATACTGCTTCCAGTCGGTTAAGCACCACCCTGTCTTCCACCAAGTCCACTCTCACTAGCCAAGAGTCTGGTCAACATAATCCTCACCCTGATCATCCTTCCTCCCACCATAGAGGGTCTGGCCAAAGAAGTGATCCCACACTGGGATATAGTGAGGAGCTCTTCTCATCACCAATCCTTGATTTGAACCTCTCTCCAAGCACGCTTGCAGAGGAACATGAGATCTTGTGCCCTGATTCACAACCTCTAGAGGGTACCCAATCACAAGAAGATGACAGAGGGGAACGGCATTTAAGGTCAAAGGAAGTGGATGATGATGATGAGACACAGTTGCCATCAAATCAACCACAATTACTGTCTCAAGACCTTGATGAGGAGGATGATACACAGTTGTCAATGACTGAGGATGTGGTGGGATCAAGAAATGAGGAGGATGATCAGAGTGAGGAAGTGGAGGAGGACTTGGTGGACGATGAGGTCACTGACCCCACCTGGGAAGGTGGAGAGCCGAGCGATGACAGCAGTCCTGAGGGTGAGCCATCTGCAGCACCGCAACAGGCTGGAAGAGGCAGTGGTGTGGCTAAAGAAAGAAGGCGGACCGCACCAAACCGGCCCGCAAATGTTCCACGGAGCACCCCCTTGCGTAAATCTCCCTTGCCAAGGGCTAGGTGTTCCGCGGTATGGCGTTTTTTTAAGGAAAGTGCAGACGACAAAAGAATTGTAGTTTGCAACCTGTGCCACACCAGAATGAGCCGAGGCATGAACACTAGCAACCTCACCACCACCAGCATGATCCGACACATGGCATCCAAGCACCGTAATAAGTGGGAGGAACGCCCGGATCGCCAATCTGTGTCTGCAGGCCACACCACTGCCTCCTCTTCCCCTGTATTCGGTGCCGGCCAATCGCCTGTCGAAGGCGCAGGCCCGCATACCTCCCGCCCTGCACCTGTACCATCTGAAGCATCATCAGCGACCACATCCACTTCCCTGTCCCAGCGCAGCGTCCAAATGTCGTTACCCCAGGCATTTGAGCGCAAGCGAAAATACCCAGCCATCCACCCACAGGCCATAGCACTAACCTCACACCTTTCCAAATTACTGGCCATCAAAATGCTGCCATTTAGGCTTGTGGACACTGAGTCCTTCCGCAGCCTGATGGCAGCAGCTGTCCCTCGGTACGCAGTCCCCAGCCGCCACTACTTTTCCCGGTGTGCCGTCCCCGCCTTACACCACCATGTGTCCCTTAACATCACCCGTGCCCTGACCAACGCAGTTACTGGGAAGGTCCACTTAACGACTGACACATGGACAAGTGCTTGTGGCCAGGGACGCTACATTTCCCTGACGGCACACTGGGTGAATGTCGTGGAGGCTGGGAGCGACTCGGACCCTGGGATGGCACAGGTGCTACCCACGCCGAGGATTGCGGGCCCTACCTCCATCAGGGTTTCCACCAGCACCTACGTTATTGGCTCCTCCTCCTCCTCCTCCGTTTCCACCTCCGAATTCTCTGCGCGCAGCGCCACTCACCCATCAGCCGGTAGCTGGAAGCAGTGTAGCACTGCAGTGGGGAAGCGTCAACAGGCCGTGCTGAAGCTGATCTGCCTTGGGGACAAACAGCACACGGCCTCAGAGCTGTTGCAGGGGATTAGTCGCCAGACCGAGCAGTGGCTCTCGCCACTCAACCTGCAACCAGGCATGGCTGTGTGTGATAATGGGCGTAACTTGGTGGCGGCTTTGGAGCTCGGCAAGCTCACACACGTACCATGCCTAGCGCATGTATTTAATTTAGTGGTTCAGCGATTTCTAAAAACCTACCCCAATTTGCATGATCTCTTGACGAAGGTGCGCCGCGTGTGTGCACATTTCCGTAAGTCATCTACAGCTTCAGCCGGCCTGTTGACGCTGCAGCAGCGCTTACAATTGCCAGCTCACCGGCTGCTGTGTGACGTGAGCACGCGCTGGAACTCCACCTTCCACATGTTGGCCCGGCTTTGTGAGCAGCAGAGGGCAGTAGTGGAGTACCAGCTGTTACACGGTCGTCGCCTCTCCGTTCAACTTCCTCTAATCAGAAGTGAGGAGTGGGAATGGATGTCAGACCTCTGTGAGGTTTTACGCAATTTTGAGGAATCGACACAGATGGTGAGCGGCGATAACGCTATTATCAGTGTAACCATCCCATTTCTGTGTCTACTGAAACGCTCGCTGCTCACAATTAAAACCGACGCTTTGCATGTGGAAGAGGTGGAAATGGGGGAGGAAGAGCTTACACAAGGTGATAGCCAGAGCACCCTCACTTCGTCTTCTCAGCGACAATTGGAGGAGGCGGAGGAGGAGGAGGAAGACACGGTTGCCTCCGCTACAGAGGGTAGCCATGGAACTTTATTTCCATCTCTTCAGCGTGGGTGGGCAGAAGAGGAGGAAGAGGATGAGGAGATTGAGAGTCATCCTCCTGGTGAGGACAGCGAAATCTTGCCTGTTGGTACTCTTGCACACATGGCTGACTTTATGTTAGGCTGCCTTTCCCGTGACCCACGCGTTATACGCATTTTAGACAACACGGATTACTGGGTGTTCACCCTTCTGGACCCCCGCTACAAAGAGAATTTCTCATCTCTCATTCCTCCGGTGGAGAGGACAAGCAAAATGGTGCAATACCAGAAGGTTCTTGTCGAAAAATTGCTCCAAAATTTTCCATCTGACAACGCTGGCGGCAGAGTACGTGCTACCTTGGCCAACCGAGAAGGGGAGAAAAGGGGAGCACACAGCAGTTCCGACAAAGGCAGGGCAACACTCTCCAAGGCGTGGGACACCTTCATGACACCCCGCCAGCACCCTCACCCTGATGCGCGGCCTAGTGTCACAAGGAGGGAAAAGTTTTGGAAGATGGTGAAGGAGTATGTAGCAGACCGTGTCAGCGTCCTCACTGATCCCTCTGTGCCTTACATCTACTGGGTGTCCAAGCTGGACACGTGGTATGAACTGGCACTCTACGCCTTGGAGGTGCTGGCCTGCCCTGCCGCCAGCGTTCTGTCTGAGCGGGTATTTAGTGCTGCTGGTGGCATCATAACAGATAAGCGTATCCGCCTTTCCACCGAAAATGCTGATAGGTTGACACTTATAAAAATGAACAAGGCCTGGATTTCCCCTGACTTCTCCACTCCACTGGAGGAAAGCCCCGGGTGAACATAAAGTCACTTTAGATATGTTATTTACAATGATGGGAATACTCTGTATTCCCATTCACCCCTTCCACCCAAAAAATGGGTATATGGTTGACTCTTAATCTTCTCATCCTCCTCCTCCTCTTCCATATGCCCTGTGATATAATTTTTATATAGGGCCAGCTCACCAGCGGGCCCTGTGATATAATTTTTATATAGGGCCAGCTCACCAGCGGGCCCTGTTTGACAATTTTTTTATAGGTCAGCTCACCAGCGGGCCTTCTCATATAATGTTTTATTGGGTCAGCGCTCTAGCGGGCCCTCTCATATAATGTTTTATAGCGTCAGCTCACTAGCGGGCCTTCGCATATAATGTTTAGGATGGTCAGCTCCGCAGCAGACCCTCACCCATAATGTTTTAGATGGTCGGCTCAGAAGCAGACCCTCATTCCTAATGTTTTAGATGGTCAGCTTAGCGGCATGCCCTCGCCCCTAATGTTTTAGAGGGTCACCAGCAGGCCATTAATCCTAATTTTTCAAGGGTGTGTATGATGCCCTCCTTTATGTGTAATAAAGGGTGTATTGGAGTGACATTTCAGTCTAATTTTTGGCAGCCCTTTCACTTAGTGCATAGGCTTTATGAGTGTTGGACCACTACCTGAACTATTGTACCACAATGTGAATGAGGCCCTCCATTTTGTGATATACAGGTTGTATCGGAGTGCCTCAGGTCCTCCCATTGAATTAAATAGGGCTGGGGTGTTCGACAGAGCAGAAGGTAGTTCTTGGCTTCATCCACTAAGTCACTTCGTCACTTTTACTCAATGGATCAGACCCCACTGTTCCGACTATAAATTTTGGACTTAACAAGGGCAAACGGACATGTTGTAAAACCTGTGGTAGCTGCGGCCTCCGTTCCTGAATGCTGTACCTTACCCGGGCCATAACCACGTTGAACACCTGCTTTACGCTGCGCACGTTTCCCTCTTAATCATGGCCCCAGTTCCAAAAAATCGATGAAATATTTTGCAGAATTTGCAGATGATATACAAGTAAATATACAGCAAATACTGTTTGGTAACAATTTTTCGCCTAAAATCGTTTTTATCTTCCTTTTTGTGTGTTTTACGGTCAGTCTGTAAAAATGGCGTACTACGGGCGAAACATCGTTCCCAGCAGCGACGTTGGAGTCCAAGATGCATCCAGACATCCTCCCTATGCTGTCCCTGAACCATTTCTGTGGTGTTTCCATCATTTTCTGACCTTTTCCTATGAACCAGGCACCCTCCCCTCATCAGAGCAGGGGGTGCCTGGTGTAATGCTCGAGTCCTCCCATTGACTTCAATGGGGCTCGGGTGCTCGGCCGAGCACTCGAGCCTCCGGGGGCGCTCGGCCAGAGCACCCGAACACCCGAGCATCGGGGTGCTCGATCATCACTAGTGAATACGGTTGTGAAGATAAGCATTCTGAAGATCTATAGTTGTTATCCAATCATCTTTGTGGAGTATATTCATAGTAGGCCTGGCATCAAATATGGGGTTTTAATGGATTGTCCTCATAGCATGTATAAGGTGATTTGCATCCTTTCACCATGAATGGTTTGTTTGCTGGCTTCTTTCCTTATCAAAATTCCGGTTGGTACAAAAAATTGATATTGGGGAAGAAAAATCACTTATCTTGTGGCAGCTCGTTCTTGGTGCAAAATTTGCTTTTAGAAGAATAAACAGCAACCCACTGTCTCACCCAAAGAGCTCTTAGTCCGGTGGTCAAAAGTGCTGTAGTTCTTGCAGCCATGCAGAAGCATTCCACAGATGCATCTCAGATGCAGTCAGTCACAGTAAATTTCAACTGGGAAACATTTTAATCATGTCATCTTCCAATAGCACCAGCCACAGATGTATCACTCTGGAGACACAGGTTGTTGTTGCTCTAGGTCTAAATGAAGTAGAACCTGCCTCACAGTATTTCCTAAGAAACATTTCAATATTTTTATCCATGGGATCTTTAGATCCTGATATAATGAAAAGAAAAAAGGAGAACTGAAGCACCCATTAGATGGTCATTTAAAGCTGCTCATTCATGACCTTGTAGTTATTTTGTGCAGCCATGCTCCAATATCTAGAATTACTGAATGAACAAGAAGCGAAAACAAGTTTGCAAATAATATAGATATTTGTCTGTGCACTAAATGACTTATAGTGAATTCCAATTGTAAACGTGCATTGGTGAAAGTGATTAAAACATAACCTTTATGAACAAACAGTTACAAGAATTAAAAAAATAACACGAGGAAAAGTTTAATGATGGGGTCCTTGACGGACTATATGAAATCAGCTCAATTCTGGATAACAGAGCTCTGATATATGTAATTAAAAAGACAGAGCAAACTGTACATCTAAGAAAGATATAACCAAATGAAAAAGCCTGCTATATGTGTGCTGTAGACACGGATAAGCCAATTTGATTTACAAGCAAAATTAGTTACTTTTATAGTACTTTTTAAGTTGTTTCCTTACTGATTGACAACCCATCTACTTGTCCCCAGTTGTCTAACCACAATTTGTCTTCCCCGTTAATGAATATTTCCCATCTGAATTACAATTATGATTAGACACCAAGTGTTTCTGTAGTTGCTTTTTCTGTACTTTTTGCTACATTCTGCACACAAAACTGTTAATATAGCACTGTGTCAATTATATCATACTATCAAATTGTCACATCATTATTACTATTAAGTATCATTAACTTTAAAAGATCCCCGCAGTGCTGGTAACAAATTAAGGGACAGCTTAACTTAACTCCTTCCATTTTGGCCACACTTACTTGTCCATGCAACACAAATGAAAAATAGACCACACTCCATGGTAGGTCTTGGAAGAGACACACTTGCAGGCCTTAATCATATTGGAAATTACCTTGATAAATAACTCTTTTCTCTTCATGATGTGGGCTTCCTTAGCCATGCCGTCAAAGTTCTCTTTTCCACATCCTTGTGCCACAGGTAACCCTGAAGTAGGAGGAGGTGGGGCGGACCCTAAATGGAAAGACTGACCTGATCCACAAACCACTACCTCCTGGTCCAATAAGGAATTACGGTTGCACAATCCATCCTTATCTTCCTGTGTACCCTGGGTATGAGAGGAGTCGGAGGAAAGGCATAACTGAGGTGGAAGTTCCACAGAACCAGCATTGCTTCCATGGTGAAGCCCAGAGGATCATCCCTCCTGGAGCAGAAAGTCAGAACCTTCCTGTTTTCCCTCGTGGCCATGAGATCTGTCGTTGGCACACCCCACCTCTGCACAATCAGATAGAACACCTCCAGACTGAGTTTGCACTCTCTCCAGGATCCACGTCTTGTTGACTTATATGTCCGCCAGCATGTTTTCTACCCTTGGAATGTGCATGGTGGTGATGGTCGGAATGTGGGCAGATGGGGCTTCTGCCCAAACTAGAATGTACCTCACCACGAACTAGGTGGTGGCACTGTGTGTACCCTTGACTGTTGATGTAAGCCAAGGCAGTGGAGTTGTCCAGCTGGACCCTCACTGGTATCCTCTTCAAGAGTGAGGTCCAGTACACAAGGGCCAGATGTATCACCATGAGTTCCAGAACACTGATGGACTGAAGAGACTTCTCTGGAGTCCATCTGCCCTGGACCCCCAGGTAACCTAGAACTGCACCCCAGCAACTCAGGTTGGGGTCCTTTGTGACCAAGGTCCATTCTGGTATCATAAATGGTTTCCCTTGTTCCAAGTTACATCAGTGCAGCCACCCCTGAAGACACAGCTACTTAAGGGCCTGCAAAACCTCCTGCATTACCAGGAGATTTTTCTCTTTGAGCAGGAAAACTTTTCTCTGACAGGTGTCGAACCTCATCTTCAGGAACACAAGTTCCTGAGAAGGTACCAGAGAGGACTTAAGCATGTTCAGAATTTATCCATTGTGGACCAGAAGTTGAGCACAGTTTTGGATGTACTGGACCAAGAACTCCTCTGAGGGAGCCTGCAGCAAAAGGTCATCCAGATAGGGTGCCATGGAAATGCCCCTGGAGCGAATGAAGGCTGCTAAGGCCCCCATGACTCTGGTGAACAGTTGGGGAGCAGAAGCCAAGCCAATGGCAGAGCTGTGAACTGGTAATGATCTGAGCCATAGGCAAATTGAAGATAATGTTGGCTGTCTGGATGGATAGGGATGTGTAGGTACATAAGTCTTGAGATGCCAGATACTCCCCTGGGCACAATGCTGCAATGACAGAATGGAAGGATTCCATCTTGAAGCCTGTAGTCACCACATATTTGTTGAGAAATTTGAGGACCAAGATGGGATGACAGCCACTGTCCTTCTTCTGAACCATAAACAGGCTGAAATAAAAATCTGAACCGTGCTCTGGGGGAGGTATGGGACTCAGTACCTTCTTTGCCAGCTAGGATTTCACTGTCTCCTGAAACAGCAGTGCCTTTTCTGGATTTTTTGACATCATTGACAAAAAGAAATAATACGGTGGAAGGGATACGAAGTCTATGTGGTACCCTTCTGGGGCATCTCAGAACAGGTGACGACACCACCTACAGGCACCAGCAGACCAGGATTCTGCGAGTCATGTGGAACATTGCTTGACAGACTTAGCCCTTGGAGCTGTTCGCTTGGACTTCCATGCTGTCTGGGATTGGTAGAGGAGTGAGCATGTGAGGAGGCCTGCAATCCTTGCGGCCTTTGCTCCTCCATTTGGAGTAGTGGTGTGGTGGTCGCAGGGGAACGAAAAAGATGCAGTTTTCTCGCCATAGGTGGACATTTGGTGGGCATCTGAGGCAACAAAGTGCTCTAGCCCCCAGTAGCATTCCTAATAATTTGATTCAATTCAAATCCAAATATGGAGTTGCCTGAAAATGTAAGAAAACCAGTGATTTCTTGGGAGACTGATCCACAGACCAAATCTTAAGCCACAAAGTGCACTACATAGCAACAGAAAGGTTGAGGCTTCTGCGGACAACCTGACCTCCTCAAAAAGAGCCTCAGATACATAAGTATTAGTCCCCTAAATGTTGGCCAAAAGAAACAGCAGATCCTCCTTAGAAACCTTGGCATGGACAGCCTCCATCCACTGTACACCCGACACCGCAATAGCCCTGTTAACCCAGGAAGAGGCAAAAATAGATCTTAGTGCCACTCCAGTGGCCGCAAAATTGGCCCTGGGGATAGAATCCAGCTTCTTTTCCGCTGGATCCTTCAGACCTGCTGCATCTGCCAAAGGCAGGGCACTAGATTTAGCCAACCTGGAAACAGGGGTATCCACAGTTGGAGGAGAGGCTCACTGCCCCAAAGCTGCCGTTTGGTGATAGACAGCCTCTAGTCTGGGGTCTTCCACTCATCCAGAAGGATCTGATCAAGAGTGGAATTAGAGGGAAACATGGGTGAAGCTTTCTTATGTCTCTGAAAGATATCTGTAGAGGAAGACTCCTTATCTGAGGTGTCAAAGACCTGAAGCATCTGAATAACAGCTCTAATGAGTTCCTCAGTCGAGAGAAAGGGGGTCAGTCTCATAAAAGTCCCCACAGGAGTAGGAAGAGTCCATATCGTCAAATTCCCTCTCCCTATCCTACTCTTCTGATAATTCCTCCTCTGAGGAGGCCCCTAGAACCTTAGGAACACCCTGAGAGATAGGGACCACATATTTAAAGGTAGTACGGGGATTCTGAGATTGGATAATCCCTTGAAGGGAGAAAGGAATTTGGGCCACTGAGGACAGAAGAGTTTTGATCCAGATGGCTCTTGGTCAGTGCTGGAGGGCCCCGGTGAAGTAGTAGGGGCCTTAGTACAAGGGGCCAGAGAATTTGGGAATACTCTCTAGGGAGCCCCATTTGGCATGAGGAACAGTAAACTAGGGAGGTAAGGGACGTCCCTGAGTCCTTAGTCTTAGATTTACTCCCATGTCCCTTAGAATCTGACATTCTGACAGTAGAAAGTGTCTCACACTAGTATAAATAAACAGTAACAATTCTCCAGACTAATAATTCACCCTAAAAAGCCCATAAAAATCACTTATCTGGCAAGAGTAGGGTTAATCTGTAGAAGGAAAGCAAGGAGAGTATGCCTCTGTGTAAGATAAGCAAGAGAGAAGTAAATGGCAACTGCAAAACTGGCAGCCAATTGGAAAAAAGCATGCGAAACTGGCATTGTGGGAAACATAGTCTTCTTAGTTCCTATTGCCTAGCAATGCCTACACTCCAGCTGTGGGATTGCCACTGGCCCCCAAAACACTCAGGACATGAACCAGATAAAAGGGCATGAGGAGACAAGTAAGAAAGAGTCCACTCTGACTTCTGTATGTCAAACAGATGCAGATATATGTCCCAATGAAGTGCACCCATAGACATCAATGGAGCAAAGATGGCAGCGGGGCGGGCACACATTTTTAAGGGGCCACAGCACTAAATAGGGCAACATGACAGAAGTACAAAAGACCCAAAATACCACAAGGGCTATGTGAGGGGAACTCAAAAAGGCGCCCAAGACAGGAAAAAAAAAAGCCCCACAGAACCCCAAAACCAGTGAGAACAGCAGAGAAACGGTAAACTAGGAAAAGACCAGCCATCCATGCTCCACAGCTCAGGGAATAAACAGTACAAATTAATAAAGGTACCCAACATGAATACAGGAGCCCCAGGGCTCAGAGAACACCTCTGTATGGTGAGGTACAGGACAGGGAAAATGTGCACCAAGGCACTCAAAGGGTTACTCACTAGACTTCTTTCTTCAGGTTACCATTGTAGTTAGAGAGTAGCAGAGCTGCAAGAGACTCTGCTAGGAGGGAAAACTTGTCAGCAAGATTCCCACCACAGGGATGCAAGGGTCCGCACATCATCTGTACACTGGTCAATCCACTTTAGGGGAAGCCCAGTAATGGTAAATGGGAATTTTGACAGCCCCATATCTATCTCAAAAATAAATAAAAAGCTAAAAACTAAGAGTGTCTCTGCTCCATCCTTTCACTACAGAGAACACAATCAAATGGGATTGCATGGTGAGGGAAGGATTGAGTTGGAAGACTCTGTCTTTAAAGATGTGTCCTGCCCTCCAAAATTAGGGACTCAACCCCATGGTACCTGTGTTCCACTGTTATTGTGTAGTATAAGACTTGTGATACTCGAATGTATTACATAATAACTTTCTCATCTTTTTCACTTACAATTTCTTAGTTTGTTTTTGTTCACTAGAGAACTTTTGATAGAAACCAAGTAATTCTCTTTTGTCACTTTTTTGATGATTACAGTTTGCACTGTCTATGTTTAATTACATATATTAGTACTACATTACCCAGAAGGTAACTGATTTAATATAGACCAACAAGGCCCCTTTAATTACATTTTTCCTCATAAGAGAATATGTTTCTTTTAAAATTCTTTTAACTGTTTGTCAATAAAGGTTAGGTTTTAATCACGTTCACCAACAGTGACACACCATGCCATCTGGAATTCACTATAAGTCATTCAGTGCCCATATATAATTTGCAGACTTGGTTTTTGCTTATTTTCATCTTTAAATCCTGACCTTTGTGATTTTTTTTTTTTTAGACAGTCTTGTCACATGGACATGTCATTTGGACATTCAATCCCAGAAAGGGGTCTCTTTTTACTCATAAAAGTATAAGGATTTCAGCTGTTTTTAGGGAAGGAAAAGCTATTCCTCTTCTTTGCTCCATTCCGGGTTGGTAAATGAGAAGACTACCTCAAGTAGTCTCTTCTCTTCAAAGGTGGAAGACCTTCTGAGCCTTATTGTAACCCAAGTACATATTGTCTGGCACCAACCTAGGCTTGCCTTCTTCCTAAAAGTCAAGGGAATCATGGATGTGCATTATCAAGTGTCATTGCAATTACCCAGAAAGATATACAAATCTTCTCTATACCTTTCCTCAGAGGACTGTTCTAAATTGGAATCAGAGATTTCAATGTGCTTCTCATAGGGGTAGTCAAAAGAGGCTGAACTCTGTTCTTCCTCTTGGAGGACCGGAACAAAGACAGCATCACTGGCAAGTTAGAAGGAACACAGGGAACAAATGTAGTGACAGGCTGGGTAAAATGTTAAGGTCAGTAATGGACTCTGGTGCAGTCTTTCCGGAGCAGAACTTTACAGAGTACACACAAGGCAATCACTTATTTTGATGGGTCAGACATCAATGAAAGAATGACAGTAGAGTCACAGACAGTAAGAGCACACTCTTATACAACAAAATAGATTGCAAAAAATTTTTTTTTTAAAAATCCCGGTTTGTTTAGAGGCTGACAAAACGTAAATTGTAGTGAGCAGAGCAGACTGGGCTTGGGCCACTAAGAAGTGCAGAATAGGCTGTCTGGTCTTGATAAGGTAGGCTGCAGCCAGACCCCTTAATCTGTGGCATTATAAGAATGGAGTCACTCCTGAGGGAAGCACCCCCCTCTGCAGTGGTATATAATATTTGAAGTCAGGAACCATCTATGGAGTCCACATGCAATACTTCTGGCACATGGAATTCAAGCTTGCATTACGGCTTACTGCTGCTAGAGTGTCACTAAACACAAACACAGTATTTTGCTGGCAAAAAAAAAGATTTATGACATTTTTCCTACACAGTACTAATGGATTACCAAAAGATTAGGAATCTCTGTATTCTTATGCACATACCGCTAATATATTATACTATTACATTTTATTGAGCCAAATGTATGAAATAGAAGTGAAGAAATTCTGGATCATCACAACTGCACTGTATTTATCAAAGAAAAACTCCCTTTACTTTCAATGAGATTTTTTCATTTGATAAGTAAGGAGCAAATGTTATGCTCCAGAATCACTTATATTTTGACTTGATAAATGTGACCCTATGGCTTTATGGTTTGAATGAATATGGAATCTCCTTCATAAGAGTTTACAATATTAAATCTTCTGAAATTAAACAGCTGAGTTAATTAAAGATTAGATTATAACTTTTCGCAAAAGCTCATTCTGTTTGTTTACAATCCACGCACTCTTCAACTCGGCTTCATAAATTGAGGTGAGGCTCATATCCAAGTGCAGAAATCATTTGTATCAATAATGTTCACTGAATGTTTGCAGGACATTAGTATGTTCAGACCCCATAAGTCTCTGATAACTGCAGGAATTTTGGTGCATCTGGAGTGCATTAAGCTTTGTTCCTGGCCTCATTTCCCCTCTGTACCTTTGCCCTTTCCCTCCAAGAATGTGCTGAGCTGAGCTCTACAGTTTTTAAATCTTCCACTTAGGCTTTCTGTGCAGAAATCTTCCAGGGGAGAAATTCCCCAGCAAGACAATAAGGGAGAGAGGAGGAGTGCAAAACAATTGCTGTTAGTTGATGAGGTGGAGAGAGCAGGACTTGTGTGAAGAGGAGTCAGGGCAGTACACATGACTTTAGAAGTATATGGTGGGCAGTGTTAACACCACTTCTGAGGCCTTATTTACAAAAGGAACAACAAAGCAACAGAACCCCATTGATTTAACCCCTTAACGACCGGTGGTCCTGGGACGTTTCCGTCCCATAAGGACCGCATTGAACCACGTGGATGCGCTGGTACACGTGACCTGTTGCATGTATCGGCACGTCACTATGGGGCCTGATAGAGATCGTTCCGATCTTGGAGCGGTCAATTTCAGGCCCTATTTTTACTTACAGCACTCCCAGTAGAGCGCTGTAAGTAAAAAGTACGTGACGTACTATGACCGTCATCGGTCCTTGAGTATTTCAAGGACCGTGACGGTCATAGTACGGCACATGTCATTAAGGGGTTAAAGAACACCTATTAATAATAACTAAAATAATAAGGACCTCTATGAATTTTGCCCTTGTGCCTTTTCTCAAAAGAGAACATCCCGGATGTCATGTCCATGAAGGTGGACATGGCACTTGCTAGTAGGACAACAGAACCTCAAATTCCGCTTACTGCCTATGGCAAACATTACCCTTTAAGGAACAGATGGGTTTGAAATTCATTGTTGCACACCCATCTAGCCCTTAAGAGTCATGTAGACTCATGCATTCTGCATGCTTCAGTTTGAAAAACTGCCAGCAATTGTTTTGCAATGAGCTGGAGACTTCTCTAACATTCAATGGACTAAAACCCCATTTAAATCAATGGGAATTTTTATTTCAATTCTATGGTGCAGTTGGTTTACCCAATTTTTTTTCTTTAGTGCATAAGACATTGAGAATACAAGGTAAAACAGATCTGCAGTGGCAGAGAAAACAGGACCTTCAGATAAAATGTATGCCCCTTACACTAGGGGCACAGCACTGGATTTAGAAACACTAGTGGTTTGGAATGTATAATGTATATACATGAGTAGAGGGGAGATAATACGATTTTAGAGATATCTACCATTATTCCTTTTCTCTTAGGCCATATGGAACACAGAAACCAGGGGGTAAAACTCCACCCTCCAGAGGGCAGGGCACTTAAAAAAGGGCATGGCCTTTAAGGCAGAAACTTACTTCTCCCTTCTCTTCCTCCAGCTTTACCCCCTGCACCTCCAGGTGCACATATAGCAAAGTGGCACAAGAAACAAGTAGTGGGAAGAATAGAAGAACCCCCCCCCCCCCGAACAAGGATCCTAAGAGGATTAATTTTCCCAGGGAATTAAAAGAGGATTTTAGTTTTACCTGTTAAATCCTTTTCTCTTAGTCCATATGACATACAGGTACCATGTGGAGGCGACATCTCCTCTCAGTAGGCTGGAACAATTTTGAAAGAAGCGCAGGGGTAGAGCATCCCCCTCCTCCATATCAGGCTACCTTAGCCCCTCCCCGCCAGATAGACTTAAGACAATAACCTACCAACAAAGATAGCAAGAATGAAGAAGGGAAAACTCCTGTGAGCGATGAACCCAAAAGGACTCCCATGTCCAGCCACAGGAGATCAAGCATGGTTCATTTCACTGGGTGAGAGACCTGTATGGAAAAGGATTTAAAAGGTAAGACTATAATCCTCTTTTCTCTGTCCTCCAATATGACATACAGGTACCATGGGGATGTACCAACACTGAACTCCCAGGGGTGGGAATAGAAGGAAAGGACCAAGCGCCATTCCCCATGATACCAGACTTCCCATGGACTATCCAGGACAAAGAACAGCCCAAACCAAAAGAGTGTAGACACTGACAAACAATACACAGCACACTAGAACAAGAGCCAACAGGGCTCAAACAGTTAAAGAGCTATAAGGCACAAGAAATAAAAGTCCTAGACATGTAAAACTGCCTCCAGGACTTTTCTGCCAAAACTGGATTCACGGTAGTGTTTGGCAAAGTTTTACACAGAAGATCAAGTGGCCGTCTTGCACAGTTGTTCAGAAGAGGCCTGATTCTTGTAGGCCCAGGAGGCCTCAACAGACCTAGTGGAGTGTGCTGTAATGAGGAAGGGAATAGGTCTCTCTCTGAGCTCATAAGCCTTGTGGATTGTAGACTTAATCCAGGATGCAATAGTCACCTTGGACGCAGCTAAGCCAACCCTGGGACCCTCATGGATGACAAACAAAGCATCCGTATTACAAATGGACTCAGTATGGTGCACATAGAACTTGAGGCAAAGCACTACATCCAACAAGTGGAGATCCCTCTCCTTGTCAGATTTAGGGTCAGGCAAAAGGAAGGAACAACAATCTCCTGATTGATGTAGAACTCAGACCACCTCAGTAAGAAATTCCTGGAAGGTACAGAGAACAGCCTTAACCTTGTGAAACACCAGGAAAGGCGGTTTGCAGGACAGAGCCTGCAACTCAGCAACTCTGCGGACAGAGACCGCAGCCAAAAGAAAGACCATCTTCAACGTCAAAAGACGAAGAGGAATGGTAGCCAAGGACTCAAAAGTGGCCACTGCAGGACTCCCAGAACCAAGTTAAGTTCTCACTGGGAGTGGGAGCCTTGTAGGCAGGGAAGGCATGAGGGACACCCTGAAAGTAGACTTTGACGTCCGGTAACATGGCAGTTCGTCTCTGGTAAAAATACACAGAGAGCTGAGGTCTGGACCTTCAAGGAACTAAGGCCAAGGCCCTTGTTCACACCATCCGGCAAAAAAAGACAACAAGGATGGAAGCTCAAACTCCTGTGGGTACAGATCCCTGTCCACACATCAAGAATGGATGGTAGGCCAAACCCTGTGGTAGGTCTTGGAGGACACAGGTTTCCTGGCTCGGATCATGGTGGATACCACCTCAGTAGAAAAGCCCTTTCTCCTGAAGATGGAGGATTCAAAAGCCATGCCGTCAAAGCCAGACTGTTCACACCCTCTCTCCAGAGGTAACCCTGGAGGAGGAGATCCAGTCTGTGTGGCAGATGAAATAGATCCTGAGCAGATAGCACCAACAGCTCTGGAAATCAAGGTGGCCTGGTTCAATGAGGAGGAAAAAGTATGACTGATGCACTGTCCATCCGAATCTTTCTCAGCACCCTGGGGATGAGAGAAAGAGAAGGAAAAATGTAGGCTAGATGAAAAAGCCAAGGAATGGACAAGACTACCACTGCAATCACCAGAGGATCCCCCCAGAAAGAGCAAAACAGCAGAACCTTCCTGTTGTACCTGGTAGCCATCAGGTCTTTGCACGGACGACCCCATTTCTGGACTAACAGATCGAAGACCTCCGGATGGAGCTCACACTCCCCGGGGTCCACTGGCTGGTGACTGATGAAGTCCACCAAAATGTGCTCTACACGTGGAATGTGAACAGCGGTGATGGCAGGAACGTGTTCTTCTGCACAGGCTAAAATAGCCTTGACCTCTAACCAAGCGGAAGTGCTTCTTGCGCCTCCTTGCTTGTTGATGTAAGCCACGGCCGTGGCGTTGTCTGACTGGACGCGGACTGGATAGTCCCTCAGAGGAGAGGACCAGTAGACCAGAGCAGGATGACTCGCTCTCAGCTCCAGGATGTTGATGGGTAGGAGAGTCTCCTTCACATTCTAATTTCTCTGAACCCCCTGGTGACCCAGAACAGCACCCCAGCCTTAAAGGCTGGCGTCTGTTGTCACCAGAGTCCAATACTGGACAACAAAGGGATTGCCCTTCCTCAGGTTGGAGTCAAGGTGCCAAAGACGTGAGCAAACACCGGAGGAGCAGTGGGGAGCCCGAAGGGAAGAGCAGTGAACTGAAAGTGTCCCAGATTCCAAGCAAACCTGAGATACTTCTGACTGTCCGGATGAGTGGGGATTTGCAGGTAAGAATCCTGCAGAACCAGAGAGGCCAGAAATTCCCCTGGACACATCGCTGCTATGACAGAGTGCAAGGACTCTATCTTGTAATGAGCATGCACTACAAAAAATTGAGGTCCTTGAGGTCCAGGATGGGACGGCTGCCACCATCCTTCTTGGGAACTACAAATAGGTTTGAATAGAAACCTAAACCCCTCTCTTGTGGAGGAACTGGAGTCAGAACTCCCTTGTCCAAGAGTGCATGCACTGCTCTGTTGAAAAGACATAACTTTGTGACTCTGAGGAGTATCAGAAAGGAAGAATCTGAAGGGAGGCAGGGATGTGAAGGGAATCCTGTAGCCTCCTGAAACCACCTGTAATACTAACTGATCCGCAACAGAACCTGCCCAAATGCTTGAAAAATGTTGGAGGTGACCCCCTACAGGTGTACGTGGGCTGGGTTCAGTGAGCCATGCAGAAGCAGGTTTGGTGGATTTGGATTTGGTGGAGGAGTGCTTGGACCTCCACTGTTGCCTGGGCTTGGGGTTGGAACGCAGGTTGTTGGCCTGAGACCCACCTGGATTCGGCCTCTGCTCTTCCCTTTGGTGGGGATGAAAAAGATGCTGTTTCCTTGCCATATTAGGGCATTTAGGAACTGTAGGCAACAAGGTGCTCTTACCCCCCCAGTGGCCTCACTGATTATATTTTTCAGTTCAGGACCAAAAAGAGACGTGCCCTGAAAGGGAAGAGAGATTAGTGACTTTTTAGACGATAAGTCAGCAGAACAAATCTTAAGCCACAAAGTGTGTCTAGTGACCAAAGAAAAGGCAGAAGCCTTAGCTTCAAGTCTGATAGTGTCAAAGAGGGCATCAGTAACAGTTTTGAGCCTCAAACATTTTGGCAAGAATAGACAGAAGATCCTCGTTAGGGGCACTCTTGCGGGTAGCCTCAGTAAGCTGTTCAGTCCAAACAGAAATGGATCTGGTAACCCAAACAGAAGCCAATGTAAGCCTTAAAGAAGCACCAATGGCAGTGAAAGTATACTTTAGGATAGCTTCAAGCTTCCTGTCAGTTAAATCCTTAAACTCTGTGGCATCCACCAAGGGCAAAGCAGTGGATTTAGACAGTCTGGAAATAGGGGGGGGGTTCACCTGAGGAGGTGTAGCTCATTGAGCCAAAGCTCCTTCAGAAAAGAGGTACAGCTTAGAGAACCTCTTGCAAAGAGCAATACACTTGTCTGGAGTCTTCCACTAATCCAGGATAATCTGATCTGGAGTGGGATTATGCAGAAACTTGGTACTGAACTTCCTGCACCTTTGAAAGACATCAGAAGTAGACTGTGACTCAACAGGGTTAACAAGAATGTTAAGGGTAGTCACAACCACCTTAATGAGACCCTCAGCAGTGGGTTCAAGGTCAGCCTCAAAGGGGTAGCCATAGATATGGGATGAGGCCCTTTCTGTATACTCACCATCCTCAGAATCCTCAAAAGAATCCTCCTCAGAGGATTCAGAGAGATCAGGAATGCCAGAGGCCTTAGGGGCCACAAACCTGAAAGACGTGGGGGGCTTCCAAGACTGCAGAAACCCCTTAAGAGATAGAGGAAACTGTGCCACAGAGGACTTTAAGTCCTTGACCCAATGTGGCTCTTGTTCATGGCTGAAGGACCCTGGCGGAGATGCAGGGGCCACAACAATGAGCGACATAAGTGACCTGAGTACTCTCAGGGAAAGCCCTGCTTGGCACTAGGAACAGTAAGCAAGGGGATCAGAGACGCCCCTGAGTCCTTAGCCTTAGGCCTAGCCCCATGTCCCATTTGATCTGCCATCCTAACAGGAAAAAGTGTCTTACAGTAACAGGGAACCCAAATACTGTCACCTAGATTAAGAAAATCATCCCAGAAAGCCTAAAATGTACTTATCTGGCAAGAGTTAACCTGAGGAGGAGAGTATAGTAATCCACATCCTGTGTAGGATACTCGTTCAGGAGAGAAAGAAAATGGCGTCTGAAATCTGAGCCAATGAGAGAAAAGCCTACGAACTGGGCATTATGGGAAATGTAGTTTCTCACCAAAAAGTACCCTAAAAACAGAACTCGAGCACCACAGGGACCCCCAAGACACTGTATAAGCGAACAGGATAATAGGACAAGGGGAGACAAGAGGAATGAGCCCTCTCTCCTACATGGAGCGGTTGCAGAAATATGTCCCAAAGCAGTCTGTCCCATAGAAGTCAAAGGAGCATTGCAGCTATTTGGTGAAGTGTGCCCTTAAAAGCACGGAATTAAAATAAAACATCTAAAATAAAAAATTTGTAAAAAGTATAAAAACATATAGAACTCCAATTAAATGTGAGCAAACACAGGAATTCAAGGGAAAACACCAGATTAAGGTCCCATGGAGGAGTTGAATCCCTAAAACATGGAAAGGCATGAACCAACCCCTGAAAAAATGTCTTAACATCAGGTAGAAAGGCAATTCACTTCTGAAAGAGAACCAGGAGTGCTGAGATCTGGACCTTAATAGAGCTCAGACTGAGACTTTTGTTAACACCATCTTGGCTGAAGGATTGTGCACCAATGGTAAAGAGAGATCAGATCCTATGATAGGCCTTAGAAGATACAGGCTTCCTAGCCTGAATCATGATAGAGATTATGGTGTCCAAGAAACACTTCCTCTTCAAACAGCTTTCCTCTGACAGTGCGATAATGCAGCTATAAAGGAATTACAGTGGAATGGCACAGCTATTGCAGGTAGCTAATTTGTTCTGGTATTTTGTTACTTTTGTTTCTATTTACAAAATGGGATGCTGGGAAAGCCTCAAAATTATTTTCAATAACTACTTAAAAGTTGTGGTATACAAAAGTATCACCATGGTGAAATTTGTAGATAAAACCATCAATGAAGTTATCAGCTGGAATGTAATCTAGGTATTAATTAGATATGTAACCCCTTAAGGACCAGCCGCACACACACGCGGCCCTCACTTAAGGACCAGGGACCATTTTTTTTTTTTTTTTTTTTTTAGCGAACCCGATTCTGGACTTCCTGATTGGAGTGCAGCCGCGCGGGGAGCCCTGAATTCCATTATGGTACTTAAGAGTATAACAACCTATGATGGTCCAGGACTGTTATGGGTCCTTAAGGGGTTAAGGTGCAGTTCAACCAACTAAAGAGGTTCAAGTCAGGAGCAAACAAACCACACCATATCACCTAATTAACATTTTGTCAAATTCCTAAGTATTTAAATTGGGCTTTTAAACCCTTGAATGCTAAGAACGTCTCCTCCTCTCTTATAGTCTAGGAATTATAAGCAAAATTTAAACCTATTGGTTTTTCCATTTGTCCCCTATGGTGCAGCTGGTTTGCTCCAGAATTCCATGTATTTATTTTATTGAAGTGCACCTTCTACTCCCAGGTTAATCTTTCCATAACTTTTACTCCCAGGTTAATGTTTCCATAAAGAACTGCTGTGACCAACAAATTAAAATCTCTCTTTCCGAGTTCCCATCAGATCCTCAGCCATGCTTTAAAATGAATGCCGCAAACTGGCATTTTTTCCTTCTATCTCCTTCAGGCGATTAAATTGAGAACATATACATCTGACATGGTGCATTTGTTCAAGAGATAACACCTGCAATCAGTCCTGCATTTCATGTCCATTGAAGAAGACATGACAGGTACTGGCTGTTTTTTTTTTTTTTTCGTTTCAAACTGTAGCAAGTAAAGTGCATGAAACTTCTGAACCATTTAAGGACCAGAAGGGTGTATAACAAATGTACACTCCTGTGGTCCTTAAAAATGTTAATATCAGGCCCGAACTAGGACAAAAAATAGGCCCGGACATTTAAGGCTGATCAGCCCATTTTTATTTTTTGAGCAGCCCATGGGGGGCGGAGCTTATAATCATGTGCCGCCCACCAGGAAACTTGTAACGAGGTGGCCTTCTTTCAGAAAGTGAAAGACGGCCCAAACTCCTTCAATGATTTTTTTTTTTTTTTTTAAACGCCTGGACCGCCCACCGGGCAAATGCCCGGAATGCCTGATGGCCAGTCCAGGCCTGGTTAATATTACCATGTACAGTTAGCAAAGTTTGAGGTCATGTGGTTCTGCTAGCAACTAGCATGTCATACTCCATAGATATGATATCTAGGGACGACTAATGTTATATCTTGAACAGAGTTGCAAGAGAAAATTCCACCAGGATCATTTGGATTTTCTGGCCATAGTAAGGTAAGTGGGAAGGTATTAATTAGGAGGTGTTAGTTCTACTTCCCTCTGCCTCGGTATGACTTAACAAAAAGGACAGCATATACCAATCTTGAAAAATTGTGGACACTTACCTCCTCTGTAGGTCTTCCAGGAGTAATATTTCCCCCGGAATGGCACATTGTCAAATTCTGCACACTGCATCTCTCGGAAGTCTTGAGAACCCGCAGGACAGTCCTTGAAAATTAATAAATACAGTTAGACAGCAAGTCACTGCCATTTTGTGTTAAATGAAGCTTAATCTATTGAATAGGATCATAAAACATATTTAAAAACAATAGTAAAATATTATGTAATATGTTTGGATGGCTATCCATGCTGCTAGGAGAAGCACCATTAAAATGTTATTTCCGTGAATATTTGTATCTTTGTGAGAGAGAAATGACGTAAGTCAATCTACTGAGAAACCTTTTGACTTGTTATGTTTGAAGTTTACGCACCAAGCTCTCACAGTGATCTCTAAAGGAGGCTACATAGAATAACATTGAAATAGGAGAGATTTCTCTCACTAAATTTACTTCTCCTAACTTAGTGCATATTCCTTCTGGTGTTATCAATGCTGGTTTCTTTCCACATTGTACATAGTTTCCTTGGTGTATACACACTCATGATAGAATAGAGAAGCATGGCCATAGTCATTGAGAACAAACAAAAGCACTAGAGAGCTAAATAGTGATATTGCAGAACAACAATCAAAAGATGTACTTTTCTTCATTCTCTGTGAATATTCACTTCTGTGTTTCTCTTTTTTGAAACTCTAGGAAGTATCCCTAAGAGTATGCCAAAGGTTCTCAATCTTTTTTTGCTCGGGGCACCCCTAACATATAATCTAGAACACTTGGGGCACCCCTAACATATTTAATGTACTTTATTAAGGACATAAGAAGGGTACAATACATAAATATACTGTTATCATTAGCTCCTACAATTATAATAACAAAACTAAACATATTGTGCATAACAATTTCTGTAAATCTTTATTAAGAAGTTCATTTTTGTTAGTCTTCATAGAAAACATAGGGCACCCTAAGTTGATGTCCGTGGCACCCCAAAGTGCCACGGCACCCTGGTTGAGAATCACTGACTAAGAGAGACCAGCTACAATTCACACTCAAAGACTTAGAAAGCTAAAATGTATATCTGCAGTTTGCTGGTATTTTGGTCAACTGCCCCAGTGCTTTTCATGAGGTAGTCCTGACGAACTGGAAAATAAAGGTTCTTTAATCATCTCTGCATTCTCCATCTGTCAAGTATTAATATTTATGGGCGATGGTTCATTATTACATCTGGTGAGTGGATTTTAGTTGGACTCACATTTTGGGCTTATAAACCATGTGGTTTTAGCCTTAGAGGGCCTGCTTATGTTTATATTTGCAGATTACCTACGTAAGAAGATCCAGGCAAGACCATTTCATTCAGAGATCGTTTGTACTGAATGCCTCAGACAAGCTCTTTAGACAATAAGGGATGTCTTGCATAGTCTCGCAGAGAAGATTTACTTCAATTCCTCACAAACTAGTTTGGGTGTTTACACTGGAGTAACAATAGGGGTTAGACTGGCACCCGCAGCAAGTAGGTCTGTGCCTTCTTCGGCACATACCTCTAACCACTGATCTCCCTCTACGGCGCTCTAGTTATACAGAACACTGGGAGATGAGATCATCTCCCATTGCTCTGCATTACTGAGAACCACGCGGGAGCTTCAGCTCTCTAGAGGTCTGTGCCGAAGGAGGCACAGACCTCTCATGCCATGCTGTTAGACCGCCAGGGAGGTAGGAGATGGACATGTGGGGGGGTGTCAGTAGGTGCAAGGTGAAGACTGGGGGCAGTGTGGAGATTGGAGATTGGGGGACAATGTGGAGATTGGGAGGCAATGTGGTGACAATGTGAAGATAGAAACACAGAAACACAGAATTTGACAGTAGATAAGAACCATTCGGCCCATCTAGTCTGCCCATTTTCCTACTGTAAAATCCTCAAACCTTTCTTGGTCCCTGGTCTTTTCTTACGTTAAGGACAGCCTTATGCCTATTCCATGCATGCTTAAATTCTGTCACTGTATTAACTTCTGCCACTTCTACTTGTAGGCTATTCCACTTATCTACTACCCTCTCAGTGAAGTAAAGCTTACATCTAAACCTGTGTCCCTCTAGTTTTAGACTATGGCCTCTTGTCCTAACATTTTTACTCCTTTGAAATGTACTTCCACCCTGTACATTGTTGAATCCCTTCATGTATTTGAATGTTTCAATCATATCCCCGCTCACTCTTCTCTCCTCTAAGCTATATATGTTCAGATCCTTTAGTCTATCCTGATTTCTTTTCCTGTAAACCAGTCACCATTTTAGTAGCCCCTCTTTGAATGTTCTCTAAAGTATCTATATCCTTCTGGAGATGGGGTATCCAGTACTGTACATAATACTCTAGGTGAGGTCTAACTAGAGATTTGTAGAGTGGCATGACCACTTCCCTTTTTCTGCTGCTAATGCCCCTAGGTATACAACCCAGTACCCTGCTTGCAATACCCACTGCTTTATTACATTGCCTGCCTACCTTTAAGTCATTAGAAATAATTACTCCCAAATCCCTTTCCTCAGTTGTCTCTGACAGCACAGTACCCTTAATAGTATATTTTTCCTTTGGATTTTATGTCCCAAGTGCATTATTTTACATTTATCAACGTTAAACTACATCTGCCACACTCTTGTCCATTCTTCTAATTTACCTAAATCATTTGTCATTTGGCTTATTCCCCCTGGAATGTCTACCCTATTGCAGATCTTGATATCATCTGCAAAAAAGGCATACCTTACCTTGAAGACCTTTTGCAATATCATTAATAGAAATATTAAAAAGAATGGGCCCTGGATTTCTCCTACTCAAGCGGTGGCAGTTGAAGGCAATATACAACAATGTGAGGTGGAACTTGCCATCAAGCAGATGGCAGTGGGGAAGTGTCCTGGACTGGATGGCTTCCCTCTGATTTTTTTTATCGCCAGTTTTTGAGATTATTAGTGCCTCTTCTCACTTCCTCTTTTTATCTGCCTGCATCGGTTGGGCAACATCCGCGTATTGCTGAAGCTCATATTTCTCTTATTGTTAAACCTGGCAAAGACCCTTTCTCCAGTGCTAGTTTCCGACCCATATCCCTTCTTAATTTAGATCTGAAAATCTATGCTAAGGTGTTGGCTAATAGGCTACGACCGCTAATGTCTGAGGTGGTGCACATGGACCAGGCCGGTTTCATTCCTGGGAGGGGGACCAGGGATAATACGATTCAGTTGCTTCATCTTCTTCATCAGACCAAGTCTAATGGTGACTAAGCTGTGCTCCTACCAGTCGATGCTGAGAAAGCCTGCAATAGGGTTGAGTGGGGATCCTTGGAGGCCTCGCTGAGGGGGTTTGGTTTTGGTCAATGCTTTATATCGAGGGTCTTGGTGCTTTATGCTAACCCTGCATTTCATGTTTGTGTAAATGGCTCTCTGTCAGATTCTTTTGTGTTGCGTAATGGCACCAGACAGGATTGCCCCCTGTCTCCTTTGATCTTCGTTTCAATTATGGAATCCCTTGCTTCTAGAGCTAGGTCTAACGGTGAAATTTCTGGTCTTCATGTGGGGGAGGCGGAGCATAAAATCTCATTATTCGCGGATTATATCATTTTCTCTTTGTCCTCTCCTGAGGTTTCCCTCCCAGCTGTGTTACAGGAGTTATCCAGGTTTGGGGAAGTAAGCTATTTTAAAATGAACATGTCCAAGTCTGAGGTCTTAAAAGTGAAAATTTGAATCCGCTCTGGGTCCGACACCTTAAATCTCTAGCCCCCCCCCATAAGGGCGAGTGACTCTATTCTCTACCTGGGAGTTCGACTTTCCTTATCTCTTTCAGATATTTTTCGTATTATTTTCTGTCTGTAGCTCGTGATATTTCTGCTGACTTGAAATAATGTGCTTCGCTTAAGCTCTCTTGCTCGGGTGTTTCTAAGATCTTATATATGTTCCAAACTTTACCTATATTTCTACCTCAGTCGTATCTTAAATCTTTGAAACGCTTGTTTAATTTGTTTATCTGGGGGAATAAGCCGCCACGCTTACGGTTTGCATGATATCTCGGAATCTGCGTTTAGGTGGTTTGGGTGTGCTGGACTTGCTCCGCTACTATAGAGCTGTACTACTGAGCTCTATACCCCACTGGTTCCACTCTCGTCATATTAAGGCTCGAGTATCTCTTTTTGGCTTTGTCTGTGCTCCTATTCCTCTTACTTTTGTGCCGTGGTGCCCTACATCCCATATACCACAGAGTGTCTTTTCTCATCCATTGCTTTCTCCTATCTTGAAGTGTTGGTCCACGGTGGTCTCTCTTCTCTCTAGTGTTGTTTCTCCTCTTATTTCTTTTATATGCAATCTGAGTTTCCTCCAGGTTTACACCACTCAGCTTTTCTGGGCTGGGGTCCTGGTCAGGGCTTTGTCGTTGCTGATGTCTTGTTGTATGGCCATGTAGCTCCGTTTGACCATCTTTCTTATTCCTGGAGTCTCCAATCTGCTAACTATTGGAAATATATGCAGATCTGTCATTTCATCTCTCAACATGGCAATAGGGCACGCTTGCTTCGTTCTCTCACTCCCTTTAAACAGTTGTGCCACCCTTCCGCACCTCAAGGTGTGTCCAGGTCACCTCTGGCTCGACGTCTAATAGCAAAACTTTACGGATAACTTGCTTATACTTCTGATCTTAGTCAATCTCTTCGAATCTCCAAATTGCTATCCAGGAGGATTCCTGTAACAGGGCCTTCTGCGACTCTTTACACCCCTCTAGAAATGTTACTGCTGTAGAAACTAATTATAAAGTGTTTACTAGGTGGTATAGATCCCCCTATTTTTTACATCGATATTATCCTCAGGTCCCATCATTATGTTGGAGTTGTGGTGTTGAATCAGGCACCTTAGGTCATATTTGGCAGTCATGTCCGTTAATAACTCAATTCTAGAGTGCTGTGCTTACAGAGTTATCCAAAGTGCTTGCTATTGCTATTCCCATAGACCCTTCTCTTCTTCTTTTCTCTGTTGGTTTGACTGCTATTTGCAGTTTGAGGTCATCGCAACTTCTCCTTAACACTTTGCTTACTGCTGCTCGGATGTGCATTCCGCTATGCTGGAAATCTACATCTCTGCCATCTTGTAACGGTTTTCAAGACACTCAGACCAGCCAGTAAAATAAAACACAGTTTTATTAAATAAAAAGAAATAGAAAGGAATGCCCTCTACAGGCAATGATAGGAATAGCGAATACAATCAGAGTAGCTATACAGGTAAGCAGTAGAACTCAATGGACACTATAACATATCACTGTGAGGTACACAGTAGCCAGGCTACTCAAGGGTTAAATAGCAATAAGTCTGTCTCAATTGTGGTGTTTGGCACGCCCAAGTTGGTGATAAAGCTGTAGATGGTAATGCACAGAAGTCTAAATGCACAGTCAATACTGCCTTGGATAATAACGGTGCATAGCCCCCACGGGCGTAGCAATGAGGACCACAATATCTGCAAGTGCTTGAATCGGTAGCCCCCACAGGCGTAGCAATGTAGACCACAATATCTGCTAGTGCTTGAGTCGGTAGCCCCCACGGGCATCACTACTGAGACTGCTATAATGCAAGAGCTTGCTTTTAGCCCCCATGGGCGTTAAGAACGGAAACCAGCAATACGGTAAATTGAGCCTGTAGCCCCTACGGGCGTAAACCGGAGAAACCTGCAAGAACTTCAGCCAATAGCCCCCACGGGTGTAATAATGAGACTGCTGTAACCGTGGAGATGGTCAATAGCCTCACGGGAGTAAACCGGAGACTACTCAGTACTGCACGAGAGGTGAGCCACTAGCCCCCACGGGCGTATACCGGAGACAATTATAGAGCCAATAGCGCCACACTGGACGTGGTAAGCGATACCGACTACTCTGCCAGGTGGATGTTTGAGCTGCCATGCAAATCAATCATACAAACGGACAGCTCGGCAGAAGTAGCAGCTAGACAGGAGTAGGCTCAGCAGTAAACGTAAAGGCTCACAAGAGGATACCAGCACAGAACGGGTTAAGCAGCTCGTAGACTAAAGCAGCGAAAATAGAGGAATGCTCTGCAAGTATCAGGAAGGCTCAGTACGGTAGCACAGCTCTGCAATCTGTAACGGAGACTCAGCACAAGAGGAACTACACAGAAGGAGTACTGTGGCAGGAGGCAATCAGTCCGGTACTCGGCCTTGGCGGAAGTCAGAATGTCGCCACGGCGAAAGTAGAGCAGGAAACAGTCCACGCAGGTCACTGGAACAAGCCGGTTCAGGTCACGGAGAAGGAAGTCAGCCAGGCCGGATCGGTACACGGAGGTGGTTCTCAGACAAGCCAGATCAGTATCAAACAGGAACGTCAGCCAGGCCGGGTCGGTACACGAAGGTGGTTCTCAGACAAGCCAGATCAGTCACAAACAGGAACGTCAGCCAGGCCGGGTCGGATCACAGAGCAGGAACACAGGAGTGTAGTCAGGACAGGCCAATTCGGTACACAGGAATCAGGATCAACTGAAGACAGCAACAGCAACACTGGCTCAGGAACACCACGAAAGGGCAAGTGACAGGTGTCAATGGCTGGGTATAAAAAGGTCACTGGGGGCGGGCCAAACCTGCTCAGCCAATAGGAGAGCACCACAAGTGAGAGTGACAGGAAGGGATCACGGGCACCGTGATACGTCTGTGGACATGTGGCGGAACAAAGTAAGTGACTTTGCACTGTATGAGAAACTTACACACCTGCTTTCTGGTGGTGATCCACCATTTGAAGTGATCTGGTCCGCTTGGCTGGAGTACGCTGGCTCAGGTGGAGGGGGTGGTGGAGCGCCCTCTTCCTTAGTTTTGGAGGAGGTTGTTCCATCTGCCTCTGTTCCTTGATTGAGTCCTCAGGATTTGCTTCCCTGGTGGTTCTGTGGATGACCCCTCTGGTCCTCTTTTTAGACTCCCCTCCCTCTCCGACTGTTTTCCCTTTTGTGTATCTCTCCCCCCTTTCTCTTTCTTTTATTATATGTTTATCCTTTCCTCTCTTTGATACATGGACTATTTCTTCTGTTTTCTGTTACAGAGCTGTGGAGTGAATTCTCTTTCAGTCCTTTATTCAATACTTATCCCTATTACGTTGCATTTGCAGTAAGTAAATGGCCCTGCTACAAGCTTTTGTTTCTGTCCATGTGGACATACTCTATGAAAGTGCCGGGCTTGATATTTTGACTATCTGATTTGATATAAAATGATTGTGTCCTCTGTGTAGACTGATATTTTGTATCATATTTGTCATATTTCTACTTCCCCTTTTCTGTGTTTTCCTTCATTACATTCTTTGTAACCTTGACTTTCATATCTCAATAAACATTAAAAAAAAAAAAAAAAAAAAAAAGAATGGGCGCCAGTACAGATCCCTGAGGTACTCCACTAGTAACGCTCCTTTCGTCCGAATATTTTCCATTGACTAACACCCTTTGTCTCCTGTCACTCAGCCATTGTCTTATCCATTTAACAATTTTTACATCCAGACCCAAACACAGCAATTTATTGATGATTTATTCATGATCAACCACATGAGCGACACCAAGACTGACTTGAGCATAAAACAGGAGGTGAGACTCCATTTTTTTGTATTGAGAAAGGTCTTTTGTTGGACCGAAACATTGACACATTGACCTGTATTTTTGCTATTTGTGTTATCACATTAAATGTACTGAAAAGTCCCACGGGTGCTGCCCATTTTATATATATATATATATATATATATATATATATATATATATATATATATATAGATAGAGATGTACTCATATATAGATTCAGTAAGAGCTGAGCCTAGAGTATGGTGAGGTCGGTAAAATTCCTTGTATAGCACTGAATGACAGAATTTCCCAAACATTGGGGCACATGGATTTTTCTTTGGGAATATCCCCTTGGAGGGTCTCCAATAATGCTCACCCCAAACAGCCATAGCTCTAGTGATCTAGGCTATAGAAAAATGGGCTGTAATGCAGAATCCAGGCATTTATCCACTTGATCTTTATGAGCTGCAGAATCTGTCAGAGGTAGAGCTGTGTTCTTGGCAAGGCGAGAGATAGGGGGATGAGCTACAGTTGAGGTAGCACACTGCATCAAAGCCTCAGCTGAAAAGGGATATAAATTACAAATGTGTCTGTTAAGAAACAGTCTTCTATCAAGCATCTTCCATGAGAATCTGGTCCAAAGAATGATGAGGAGGAAAAATGCTTCGTTTTTCATCCCTGAAAGATATCTGAAGAAGCGGAACCAGAGACAGAAGCCTGTGAGACTGCACTGATGAGTCCCTCATCCGAAGGCAAGAGTCCTTCTTGTAGGCATCCCCAATAGACAGGGAGGAATCCAATTCATCCCAAGAGACTAGTAAGTATCACGCTTTACCCATAATAAATGGAATTCATCCCAGTCAGTCTCACCTTCCTCCACAGCAGAAGCCCTGATGCATTGTGAATGACACCCAAGATTTGAGCTTATATGCCTGACGGGTGGTATTGGGCATCCAGACCAAGAGTTTAGGACTCCTAAATAGATGAGGGGATAGCAGAGACTGAAGAAATAAGAGCCTTAACTCATACATGTTTCTTTTAAACAGTTGAGGGCCCCCAGAGGTGGAGTGGGGGCAACAGTGCCAGAGGTGCATAGGATTCCAAGATACTCCCTTGGAAGTCCAGTATGGCATGAGAAGCAATGGGTTAAAGGGGCTAGAGGGGCTCCAGAATCCTTGGTCCTATATTTGCTCATGTTTCACTTTGGTTATGACATGTCCAGCAGAAGCCCCCAGAAAGAGAACCAGAGTAATCCTAATAGCACAAATGCAAGAGAAAATTACTCAGAAATATGTGGAAGTACTTTTCTGACTGCAAGGGGTTAAGTGTCAATCAATTAACAAAGAAGCCAATTAATGGGATACCACCTAACGGGGGATTATACAGGCCCATATTACTAAAAAATAAGCATAACTAAATGAACAGTGCCCAAACAACCTTTCTTGAGGCAGGTCACTTGAAAATGGAAGTAGGGAGGGATAAAGTGGAGGGAAATCTCCTTTGAGGATTTTCTTTTTCTTTTTTTAAGTGACCTGTTCAACGGAGGAGGGAACTTTACTCTGTGGTTCCTGTGTTCACACTGGACCAAAGTGAAAAGAGAATTTTACTGCACTTACCATAAATCCTTTTCTCTTAGTCCATGTGAAACACAGTTCCTGTGTTTACCAATGGACGAAAGAGGAATATATTTTAATAATTTCAAAGTTTACAGTTTTCCTAATTATCGTCACCTTGTTGGAAACTTGAAAGAGTGACAAAACAGCAAATATATGTTTTTCTTTTTTCAAGGACATAAGGACTGACATGTGGGGGCCCACATTGAAACAAAGGTAGTTGTGTATAATAGGCTGAAGAGAGAGCTCCTTAAACTCACTTCAGTATTTTCTAGCAGGGATTGTGGTACATGTATCAATATCTCTGGTTTTATAGTCCTTTTAGACAGAGGACCTTGTGAATATCTGTAATAAATACATATTTAAAAATGCATTTTTACTTTTTTCGGTACTAAAAGAATAAAGTACACAATAAAGAAGTAATGAGCATGCATCACTGACATTCTGGTGTGTTTGTATTTCTGTGTTCGCTGCAGAGCAATTTGTCACACTCCCACCTACAGTTTGTTTGTGTGCCTTAAACTTAGTTTGCTTTGTGTTTATGTGTGTATCTGAGCATATTTATTATTCTGAACATGTGTGTTTATGTGGGTTGCTTGGTTGTGAGTATCTGAGTCAGTCAGTGTTCCCTATGGGCTGGATTTAATTAACTGTACAAAGTTCAGTCAGTTTCATTTTTTTTAAATCCCCACATATTCCCTTAAAGGCACAGTAACACTTAATGTAAAAAAATACATTGCATGGTTTATCCTGCTGAGTAAAACATGAGTACTCCCACTATTAAGAGGTTGTTTATTCAAAAATTATTGCAACTCAAACTTGCATTTTGAGTGCAATACTTCTATGGTCTTAAATTTTATGGTGGCCCTGTCTCAAATCTCCACAGGATGCTGTAGCAATAGCACCATTGTAACATTTCAGATGATATAGGTACTGCACCCAAAAAACAAAATGCAATAGTACCAAATTAAACATCTCCCAGCTGTAGGAATACCATAGTTTTACTTAGAAGGCTAACACCTGCAATATATATTTTTGTAAAATATTAAGCATTACAATGCCTTTAAGAACAAAAGAAAAGAAGGAGCGATTTTGGGGAAAATTATTTATTATATTGATTTTTATCTGGATTTTAGTCCCTTGAATGCTAGAGAGGTCTCTGAAGACCTTGTCTACAGTTCAGCTACATGCCGAACCAACACAGTCACTAGGAGGAATGCAGTGTTTAGAGCCGAAGCAGCACAGAAGCAACTGGGTCAAAGGGGTCACTCTGAAGTACACCAAAGATCAGGTTTTGATACAATGGAGACATGAGATACCTGAAAATTTGGTAAGCATGTTCTCTTTCTAGCAAAAGAGCAATACACTTCTGAAAAAGAACTGACAAGGGCAGCATCTGGACTTTGACAGAGCTAATACAAAGCCCTTTGTGGAAAACATCCTGGAGAAAGGTCAAAACCAGAAGGTGAATAGGATGAGTATGTGAGCCCTGTTCTTCACACCACTTGAAGAACAAAGACTAAATACTATGGTAAGGCATTCTGATGTCACCCTTTTGACTCAGGTGACATTCTGATGTCTTCCTTTTGAGGGTCGACATGTAGAAAGAGACATTTTAATAGGATACAGTGCAGATCTACCCTTGCCTGAGATGAGTAAGATATCACATATGTCACTGCTGTCTGGACCAATTTTTCAGAATGACCAGATGCTGGGTTTGCATTTGAAAATGGGTGTACAGTACTACCTTCAGAGCCAAGAAAAACAAACACAGCCCTCATGAAGTCCTGCAATTGGCTGACAGGTGGGCTAGAGACACGCAAGGATAACATCTGAACTTTGTTCTTAGGCAGAAATGCCGGTGCATGGAGGGTGTTAAATCTCATATCAAGAAGAAAAGCGACTGGGATGGAACTAATGAGGATTTCTTGATATTGAGTACCCTGACATACTGTTTCAGGATGGACATATATGTCTGAAGATGATGTAGAAAAATGTCCGTAGAATATTGTACAAATAAGGCTTAAGAGAAACCACAGAGCATAGGCCAAACCAACTGGAAGTACAATAAAATGGTTATCCTGAAAGGCAAAGCTGAGAAATCGCTGATGTTGCTTGCGAATTGTGATATGAACATATGCTTCCTTTATGTCCAGAGATGCCAAATTCTCCCCTGGACACATAGCGGAAGAGAGGATCTTAGTGAACTTACATTTAAATCCTTTTCTCTTAGTCCATGTGGAACACAGGAACCATGGGGTAAAATTCCCTTCTCCAGAGGAGAAGGCACTTCAAAACAGGAAGGGTTTTTGAAGAGGAGGCTTCCCTCTTTCCTTCCAGCTTTACTCTCCACCCCTCAGTTTCAACATATAGTAAAATAGCAAAAAGAAATGAATGCGAGGGGGAAGAAGGAAATCCTCTGAACAAAGCCCCCAAGAGGAACTCTCTGCCCTGGGACTTGCACCACATGTTTTTTTTTCTGGGTGTGAGTTCTGCATTCCACATGGACAACGAGAAAAGGATTTAACATTAAGCTAAATAAAATCCTCTTTTCTCTTATGTCCAATGTGAAAACACAGGAACCATGGGGATATAACAAAGCATCCTCCAAGATTCCCTACAAAAACCCTCCATTGTAGACCAGTATTCCACATGACTAACTTGTTCCATACAAATGTCAGCTGCTAATAGACACCAAACATTCATACCAAGCAACTGAACAAGAACAAGAGGGTTCAGAGCTCTACATAAATAGAGAAGCAAAGGGTCCTTAAACAGGCACAACCAGCTGAAGAATATTCCAACAAAAACTGGCCTTAGCAGAGAACATTGACACTGTAGTGTTTGGTGAAGGTGCACTGTCTGGCAGAGGCCTGAATCTTGTAGGCCTAAGAGGCACCGCAACATCTGGTGCACACTGACTTGGAAACGAACAGTTTTATTTCTGATCACTTATGCCTGTCTGTTAGTGGCCTTGATCCAAGAAACAATGGTTAATTTGGGAACAGTCTGGCCTGCTTGGAAGGATTCACTTTTGAAACTTTTTAACTAAGTCATCACATCGCCATGCTCAAAAAGGCGACATGACAATCTTGCACTGCATGACAGTGTGAGATTGTTATGTTGCCTACTTAATGGTCGCATGAGCACACTGAGGCGCTCCACCTATATGTCGTTACCTAGCAGCTGGAGCAACTCATAATGGACACACAGAAATTAATTTTGGTATATGAAAAAAATGGTTAACATGTTTCAGGGCACGGGTCAGATGACAACCGCCATCCTTCTTGGCAATTATGAAGAGATTGGAATAGATCCCCATGAACCATAAACGAGACCTTCATGTCTACAATGGCTTGAACCACATCCTGGAACTCATTGGGGTTGACATAAAGAAAAGAAGGGTGCCTAAAGTATGTGATAACCCTCCAAAGTCTATGTAATAACCCATAAAACGCCCAGATCTGCCACACAGAGGATGCACACATCATGGAACTGCTGCAGACGACGTACTATTGCCTGAGGTGGTCCGGCACACAGTGAGTCATGCCAAAGAAGACTTATCCATGGAGGGCTACTGGATAGGCTTCTTACCCACTGAGGCCAGTTTCGACTGTCAACAGGGTTTGCTCAATGACTGGGTAACAAACCTTGGTCACGAGTTTATTAATGGGGGGAATGATAGAAGAGGTTTTCGAGGGAAAGACCAATGCTTAGGGAACTCTTGCCCCCAGTGGCATGACTAATGACAATTTGCAATTCAGGACCAAAGAGTTGTTTTTCCTGCAAATCATAAGGTGGTCATATTTGTATCTTAGAATACTAATGAGCCACCAGATCTTCATTCACAGAGTACTGCATGCCTCTACCAAGAGTGTAAACATCTAACACAAAAACCTAAGGTCATAATTGTAGGTATTAGCTTCATGAATCTTGGAGAGAATATGAACCAGATCTCCCTGAACTGACTCCTCCTACACCCCTTTCATTAACCTTTCACTCTCAATGGCCATGGCTCTTCCTATCCAGGCTGTAGCCATTGCTGGGAGCAATTCAACCCCTGCAGCCATAAAGTTCTACTTGAGAAAAAAAAAGAGAGAGAGAGATCCTTAAACAGGCAAAAACCTTCTGCACCTGCCACACTCTTGTCGATTCTTCTAATTTACCTAAATCATATGTAATTTGGCTTATTCCCTCAGGAATGTGTACCCTGTTACAGATCTTTGTATCATCTGCAAAAAGGCATATGTTTCCTTGAATTTTGCAATATCACTAATAAAAATATTAAAAAGAATGGACCCCAGTATAGATCACTGAGGTGCCCCACTAGTAACACTCCCTTCATCTGAATATTCTCCATCGACTACCATCCTCCGTCTCCTGTCACTGAGCCACTGCCTTATCCATTTAACTGTTTTTACATCCAGACCCAAACACTGCAATTTATTAATGAGTCTTCTATGAGGGACAGTGTCAAATGATTTACTGAAGCTATATTTACTGCTCCCCCTTAGGCTATCATTTTAGATACCCAATCAAAAAAATCTATGAGGTTAGTTTAACAAGATCTGTTGACCCATGCTTGAGATCTTGCAAGCCATTTAAACTCAGATATTTAACAATTCTTTCCTTTAACATAGTTTCTATTAATTTTCCCACTACAGACGTAAGACCAGGTTTGCAAACCGCTCCCTCCGGGACCAGTAAGAAGCAAACAGAATGACCAATGCCCGATCCATTCTGATCTTCCAGATCACCCTGTAGATGAGCAGATTTGAGGGAAACAGATAGGACAGATGGAAGCTCCATGGGATGGGCATTGCATCCATTGTGAAGACAGGGGTCCCCTGTGCGAGAAGAGAATGTTGGAACCCTGCTGTTCTCTCTGGTTATGACCAACCCCCAAGTGTTGAACTATAAAAGTCCAGCAGTTTGTTTTCTACTCCTGGAATGTGAATGGCTGAGATGGTTGGAACATGTCTTTCCTCCTAGCTGAGGAGTTCTTTCACCTCCCTCTAGGCTACTTTGTCGCAAAGTCCCCCTTGGCTATTGATGTACTCCACTGCTGTGTCGTTTTCCTACTGCACTTTCACTGGGACTCCCTTGAGAACCAGGGACCAATGAAGATGAGCCAGAATGTTGATGGGCAACAGGTTCTTGTTCCTCGTTCTGGACACCCAGGTGTCCCAGTAGCCCTCAGGCTGGTATCCATGGAGACCAGATCCCTCCCTGGTACCACAAAGGGCCACCCCCTCTCCAGGTTTGGCCAATGGAGACACCAGTGGATGTCCTCCCTGGCCTCAGGAGACAATATCATCAACTGAAGGAGATACTCCAGAATTCTGGAGCAGCACCTGAGGATGTCCCTCTGAAATTCCATCATTTGTAACTGAGAATAAGGAACCACATCTAGAGGAGATACCAAACGTCCCATGGCTCACACGAAGTCCTTGATAGTGGCCAATAAACACCCCAGTGCCTGAGACATGTCCTGGAACAGAATCTGAATCTTCTCCTCCGGGAGGAAGACCTTCCCTTGTTGGAAGTCAAATCCCATGCCCAAGAACACCAGAACCAGGGACGATTTGGAGAAGACTTCCAAATCATCCAGATATGGAATCAAAGAAATACTCTGGACATGACTGAAGGCAGCCAAGACTGCTGTGACCTTTGTGAAGATCTGTGGAGCTGAAGTCAAGCCACACAGCAGAACAGTTAATTTGTAATGATTGAAGCCGAAAGTAAAACGCAGGTATGGTTGACTGTCTGGGTGCATCGAGATGTGCTGATATGCATCCTGAAAATCCAGGGAGACCAGATACTCTCCTGGGTACATTACAGCAATTTAAGAAAGCAAACATTCCATCCTGAAATGCATAGCAACCACATACTGGAGATATCCGAGGTCCAGAATAAGGTGGCATCTACCGTATTTCTAGGGAGCCAAAACAGGTTGGACGAGAAACCTGAAGAGCGCTTGGGGACCGGGTATCACGGTGCCCGTGATTTGCTGCAGTTACTTGTCTGTCACCAGTAGGGGGCTTCTATTGGCTGTCTGCAGATAGCCCGCCTCTTATTGACTATTTAAACCTGGATTGGGCACCCTTTGAGTGCCCTTTCGTGTTGTTTCTGACCTTCTTGCTATCACTATGCTAGTGATAGTTGGGCCTCTGTTCCAGTGTTCCTGAGTTCCTGATCTCATGTGTTCCTGAGTTCCTGATCTCTACTGTTCCAGTGTTTCCTGCATGCTGAAGTACTTCCAGTCCTGGTTCCGGCCTAGTCTCTGGTGTTGCAGTTCCTGCTGAACTTCTCTGCTGTTTTCTGACCTGACTGATCGTTGCTGGTTCCTGTCATCTCATCACCTGTCTTCAGTATCCTGGCGACCTTCTGCCTGGTCGCGTTGGTGACATTGCTACAATTCCGTGTTGGTCCCAGCGTGCGGACGCTGGTTTGCTCCCAAGCCTTGCGGCTATACAAACTCGCTTGTTACACCAGTGTGCGGTCACTGGTTTGCTCCAAAGCCTATCAGCTATACAAATCTGTGTTGGTCCCAGCGTGCGGACGCTGGTTTGCTCCTAAGCCTTGCGGCTATACAAACTCGCTTGTTACACCAGTGTGCGGTCACTAGTTTGCTCCAAAGCCTATCAGCTATACAATTCTGTGTTGGTCCCAGCGTGCGGACGCTGGTTTGCTCCTAAGCCTTGCGGCTATACAACTCACTTGTTACACCAGTGTGCGGTCACTGGTTTGCTCCAAAGCCTTTCAGCTATACAAATCTGTGTTGGTCCCAGCGTGCGGACGCTGGTTTGCTCCTAAGCCTTGCGGCTATACAAACTCGCTTGTTACACCAGTGTGCGGTCACTGGTTTGCTCCAAAGCCTATCAGCTATACAAATCTGTGTTGGTCCCAGCGTGCGGACGCTGGTTTGCTCCTAGCCTTGCGGCTATACACACTCACTTGTTACACCAGTGTGCGGTCACTGGTTTGCTCCAAAGCCTTTCAGCTATACAAATCTGTGTTGGTCCCAGCGTGCGGACGCTGGTTTGCTCCTAAACCTTGCGGCTATACAAACTCGCTTGTTACACCAGTGTGCGGTCACTGGTTTGCTCCAAAGCCTATCAGCTATACAAATCTGTGTTGGTCCCAGCGTGCGGACGCTGGTTTGCTCCTAAGCCTTGCGGCTATACTACTCGCTTGTTACTCCAGTGTGCGGTCACTGGTTTGCTCGCTAAGCCTAACGGCTATACTATTCAGTGTTGTTTCCAGCGTGTGGACGCTGGTTTGCTCCAAAGCCTTGCTGCTTAACGATTCTGCTAATTTGCCAGTTCCATCTGACTGCTGCTATTATCTCTGGGCTGCCCTGCCCGGTATTGGTAAGGCCGGTAGAACCTTTTGCCACATTCCATCTGAGGTTGCCTTACCCGGTATTGGCAGGGCCGGTAGAGCCTACATTGTGTATCTATTGAGGCTGCCTTGCCCGGTAATTTGGTAAGGCCGGTAAAACCGTTATGCTATTCCATCTGCAGGTTGCCTTACCCGGTATTGGCAAGGCCGGTAGAGCCTAAAGACTGTCCTGTCCGGTATATTGACAGGACCGGTAGAGTCTGCCTTCTGTCTGTGCTATATTCTGTATATATATATATATGTATGTTATTGCCATCCTAAGTTATCATTTATTATTTCAATAAAATTGATTTTTTTTTACCTAAAACTTGTGTCTGAGAGTCATAATAAACCGTGACACCGGGACCAGCACCTGTTTTTCCAGCAGAGAGTTTGTGGTCTTGTGGAACAGTCTTGCTTTGTCCAGATCGTTTTGAAATTTTGATAAGAAAAAAAGATACGGACGAAGGGATTTTTTAATCTATGCCATACCCCTATGATACCACCCGCAAAACACATTGACCTATCACCGAAGATGCTCAGGTGTCTCACAAAAGGTAGAAGTGGTCCCCTGCAGGCAACAATGGACCAGGATTCTGCGAGTGATGTGGAGGTGGTTTTGTCAGAATTAGCCTTAGCAGCTGATCACTTGGGCTGCCAGGACTGTCTAGGCTTTGCAGCAGGGAGCGTTTGAGAGGTCTAAGGGATTTGCTCCCTAGGTTGGTGGGGAGAATGAAAATTATTCTCCTTCCTCGACAGAAAGGAACACTTGGTGGAAAGTTGAGGCAACAAGGTACTATTACCACCTGTAGCATCACTGAGGATCTGTTTTAGGTCAGGTCTAAAAAATGACTTGCCCTGGAAAGGCAAGGAGTACTTTTTAGAAATTTAGCAGACCAAATCTTAAGTCACAGGATGCGGAGTGCAGCAACTGAAAAAGCATCAAACAGCACCTCCGTGGCAAAGCTGTTGGCCTCCATAATGTTGGCCATCAGAACCGACTAGTTCTCTTTGGCAACATCAGCATGCATAGCATCTGACAGTTGTTCATCCCAAACAGTTACAGCCCTGTGGACCCAACCAGAGGCAAAGACAGGCCTTAATGCTTTCTCAGTAGCCACAAAGGAGGGATGAGGGTCAGCAGCAGGGGGAGAAGCCCACAGCACCAAAGCCTCAGCCAAAAAAGGGTATAGCTTAGTAATGTGCTTGCTGAGGTAAAGACTCTGATCAGGTGTTTTCCAGTCATTCAAAAGAATTTAATCCAGAGTGTTATTGGGTGGAAATACAGGAGTCTTTCTACTACGCTGGAAGATACAGTGCTGCCTTGATGAGTTCCTCAGGCGAGGGGAGTGGATCAGCCTCATAGGAATCCATAAGAGTAGGAAGAATCTATGCCCTCACACTCTTTGTCATCATCCTCTGAGGGCAACTCTTCCTCCGAAGAGACCCCAATAACACAGATATGACTCTTGAATCTGGGGTTAACTTGTTTAAAGGGAAACACAGGTTTCAGGAATGTAGTTCCCCATGTACTGAAGATTTGGACCACTGAAGAGAGCAATGTCTTAACCAATGCAGGCTTCTTATTGGTGCTAGAGAGGACCAAGGGAGTAGTAGGGGCCACCTCACAAGAAGGGCACAGAGACCCTGAATATACCCTAGGTAGCCCTGTATGGCAATTAGAACAGTGCATGAGGGGTTACAGGAAGCACCTGAGCATTTTCCCCTCATGCCCCTTAGTGTCTGACATGTGTTTGAGAAAAAAGACCAGGACCAGTAAAGACTAGAAAAATATCACCAGAATAAAGAAAATACACCTAAATACCCAGAAGGACACTTATCTAGTAGACAAAGGGTTAATCTGGAGAATGAAAAGCAAGGAGATGACCACTAGAAAAATGAGTCAGTCAAAAGAAAGCCCATGAGTACTTTAGTCTACTCTGTTGCCTGCTACATAGCAACACCTACAACTCTGGCTTTGGGCCACAGTGTGCTCCCTGGACACTCAGAAAGATTCCAATAGTAGGAGAGCAAAAATAAACCCCCCAAAAGCACTCAAATCAAACACCCAAACCTGTATAGGAAGAGTGAACCATATAAAAGAACTGAAAAGCAGCCATCCTCACTCCAAAACCTTCTCAGAATACAACATACAAAATAAAGAGACTCATTAGAGTACCAGAGCACAGCTATGCTCACAACAGCCTCAGTAAGAAGAGGAACACAAACTAGCACAAACATGAATCATGTAGGAAAACTTGTAAGAAAGATTCCCTCCACAAGGCAGAAGAGGTCCACAGAGCACCTGTGAACTGGGCAATACAATTCCAGGGAAGCCCAGTGATGGTAACCCACCTAATGGTGGATTATACATCCCCATATCTATTAGGAAATTAATAGAAACCTAGTAAAAACTAAGAGGATGGCCTTGCCCATCCAGCTTGCCTGCAAGACACATGAAATCTGCGAGTAGGCAGGGGGTTGATCCTATCTTTTGTGATGTGCCGTGTCCTCCAGGAGGAGGGACTCAGACCCATGGTACCTGTTCCCATATTGGACGTAAGAGAAAGTTTATTACATTGCTGCAAAACAATAAAACTCACATAAATGTCTGGGTAAATTTCAGTATGTGTTTATAAATTAGTCTGTGTAAATAAAATGATTTGGTATTGCTCTAAATCATGTTTTTCAGCTACACAAAGATGTATCACTAGGTCAGGAAGTAACTAAAAATGCTCTACTCACCATTCCTGCCCCCAAGAACACCACATTAAATAAAAGTACAGCTCTTTGGCCATTTTATTTGTTGTGATGTGGGTTCTCTGCTTCTCTCTTCCTCATGACCACAGCGAGGAAGAGAGAGGCAGAGAACACTTACAAAGGCAATATTTACATACTTTGTCTTTTTCATGCAGCTCTACAGGTACATGTGATTGATGTAGCAGCGATCACATATGCGGAGCCACAGGAAAAAGGCTGAAACTGAATGCTCCAGTCCTGAAGTAGTCAGTTACAGCTTTCCCGCAATGATTGCAGGACGTACTGAGGGGCGCTGTGTTTATTAATCCATGAAGTTCCAGGACCAAACTGTCATAGTCCTAGCATATCATTGGTCCTTAAGGGGTTAATTACAGATGGATTAATTACATCAACTCTGTCTTTGATGAGCTACCTGTGTACAAGCACAGATATCCTAAAAACATGCAGTTTGTTCCTCACAGACCTTGAACCTAACTCAAGCAGTGTGTGTCGGCTATTTTGGAGTATATATACATTTATTTGAACTAACCTAATACTTTGCTGTATGGTGATTGGCTGGGATTTTGAACTTGGTTTGACATCGTTTAGCATCATCTGCTGACGTTGAGCATTGAGGAAAAAGAGGTAACACGCTTTATCAGTTTTACTGTACCTTACTCAATTAAGCCACAGGTTACCAGCCAAAGTGGACAATGCTGGAATGGTGACTTCTTACTAAATATCTAACTGACTAGCAAGAGCAGTCAAGAAATAGTTCAGTCTATGGCTGTTTTTTCTTCTCTAGATGAATTGGTTTTAATATTAGTTTAAGGTCAGTTTAACATTTTGAACAGAATAGCTTATTGACCCATAAAGCCCCTTTACACACCTAATGAAACCTGTATTCTTAGGGCACCTAAATGAATTGAGCCTTACAGCTCATGTCAGTATTCTCTCCGTATATTCATAAAGGTGCTTATGTAATTGATTGAGTCTGTAATTGGTGTAGCTGACACTATAGAGCCACTGTACTTACATCAATATTGCATGATCGATACCTCTTCCTCTCCCCCAAACAGTATTTCCCTCCGATGGTAGGTCTATACCCAATATAAAAGAGAAGTTAATATTGCATTAGAAGAACCAGGAATCTGTGATGTAGGATATGAAGACATTTTAGTTAGTGTTAAAAGTAAGAATATGTAGAGGTTTTTAAAGGACCAGTGCAAAAATACAAAATTCTCATTACAATGAATATATTCTTATTGTAAATTGTTACTGTAAATGTAAAAAGCTTCTATTTAACATTTTAAAGGGATAGTAATACTTTGTTTTAACTTTATTTTATTTTGTAGGCATTAAAAAAACATGAAGAATGATAGAAGTTTTATCTCTCAAACCCTTATGGTTTGAGAGATATTCACAAACAAAGTTTCCCGTCCTGCCCTTTTTACCTAGTGTAAGCCATCTCTTCTCAGATGTGGAATGCAGTCCATAGATCAGAAAGATAACAGCAGGGGACAATCTTCTTCCTATGAGAACAATGAAAGCCCTGGCCCCTTGACAAGTTTTTCAGGTTTTTCCCTTATCTTAATTGAAGATTGTCCCTCTCTGCAGTCTACCTGGGCACCTCCATTCTGATCTGGCTGAACAGTGTCACATCAGTAAAAGGGGTGGGAGGGGGACACTTTGTCATTGAATTACTCTGGAACTACAACTCTGACAGAATTGAAATAACACTCTCCAAAGTCCAAATAATTTGATGATTAATTAGAGATGCTTTTATTATGAATCATTACTATCCCTTTAACACTGTCACTAAAAACTTTTCAAACTCTACATGCTAACTGGTCTCATTGGTGAATATATGGAGGCAATATCATGTTAAATCAGATGCTGGAATACATTTTTAATCCTTACACCTGCCTAATGCCAATGTACTAAGCTACATTAATGTGACTTACTCCATGGGAAAGGCAAAGGAGCAGTTTAAGTGCTCCTCTCCTATACATCTTGTTTAACATTATGCATTACACAAGGTGCATAGTTAATAATATAATTTTATGCTATCTCCCTTTTTATGAATGGGGACGCGTACAGGGCCTGCTAGCAATAAAAAAAAAAAACCTTTTGCTGAGATTGTCTGCCAATGTGCACTACAGCTACAATACACCAGAGTGCATACTCTGGAATGAAATAGTTGTGTCAGAACCTAAAACAGTAGAGATTCACTAGCAAATTTGCATATTCACCACATTATGTTCTTATTGCTCACTTTTCACATTGTTATTCTACAGTTTGTGGCTTTACACCAGACCTAAAAGAACTTTATTTGAGATGATATATAATCAAAAAGAAGCTTTAACTCACCGAGGGCTGTCACAGTGACGGACTGACGAGGATACCCCTCCTCCACAGGTTCTGCTACACTCTCCCCATGTAGTCCAAGGACCCCATGCGCCATCCACCCCCTCAGGGCGTGTTCCGAAGGGAACACATTCCCTCTTATAACACCACTACAATTAAAATGCACATATTCAGTCACCTGACATCTCACAGATGTCAGTCTGATTCCATAAAATTCATTAAGATACATAAAAAACTATACTAACAATTATTTATTTTAAATGATTATACCAGAAATAAGGGTAATCTGAGATAACACTTTTTTATATGTTTAGAAAGCTGTTTTAACTGCCTTACAGTAGCTGACCTAAGAAATTAGGCTCATAAATCAGAAAATAAGATTCTATTGAATTTACTGTTAAATCCTTTTATCTTAGTCCATATGGAGCACAGGAACCATGGGGTTGAGCTCCCCTCCTCCGGAAGGTAGGGAATGTCAGAAAAAAATATGTATTTGAGGGGGAGACTCCCTCCTATCCCTTCAGTTTAACCCCCATGTCTATCTAGATTCACGTATAGCAAAGTGGTACAGAGAAAGTACCAAAAGTGGGAATTAATGAAGGAAACCCCTTGAACAAAGCCCTAAGAGGAATTATCTGCCTGGGGAAGGAAACACAGTGTTTTTTCCCGGGTGAGAGTCCTTTATTCCATATGGCCTAAAAGAAAAGGGTTTAATGAAAAGGTCACTAAAATCCTATTTTCTCTTACCTTCAATATAGAATACAGGAAGCATGGATATATAGGAAACCTCCCATAAGTTTCCAAGGTAGGTAAAATAGTAAAAACATAGAATACCAGTATTCCACAGGACGAAACTGGGATAATGTAACCTAAGGTGTCAACAGACACAGAACTGACACAATAAATAACCAGACAAGAGCCAAATGGGTTCAAACTGCTGAGCAGGGTGTAGCTAGAAGGAAAAGAGTCCTTAAACAGGCACAACCACCTGAAGGACCTTCTGGACAAAGCTGGCCTCAGCTGAGGACAGAGCACTAACACGGTAGTATTTGGTGAATGTGTGCAAGGAGGACCATGTTGCTTTCCTCCACAGCTGTTCAGCAAAGGACTGATTCTGATAGTCACATGAAGCCCAACAGACCTGGTTGAGTGCACCGTGACCCCAAGGGTACTTATCTGACATGCAAAAGGTTAAGCTAGAGAAGAAAGAAGGAGAGTCAGCCTCTGCCTTTTGCAAAGGACATGTAACATACTGGCCATGTGATAGAGCACTGTCAAAGGTGAACAAAGCCCCTTCTGCCTGAACAGGTGCAGACATATGACCCACACAACCTTCCCCATTCATGTCTATGAAGCAAAGATGGCAGAGAAGTTCAGCAATGAGGAACATACTTGTCATAAATTCATCCTCTACAGGGAAATGGTCCAGAAATACACCTGTGAACTGTGCATCCAACTCCAGGGAAGCCAGTAATGGGAGCCCACCTAATTGGGAGATTTGCAGCCCCATATCTAAAATAAACAAATAGACCTACAAACTAAGCATAATGCCGGCTTGCTCCTCTTTGCTTGAGAGGTCACTAGAATTTGGATAGGAAGGGGGTTTGAGATGGAGGAAGATGAGGGCATCTCCATCTCAAAAACCCTGTCTTTTCTGAAGTGCCCTGCCCTCAGGAGGAGGGGATCTCAACCCCATGGTTCATGTACTCCATACTGGAAATAAGAGAAAAGGATTTGTTGAAGACTTAGCTTATGCCATAAACCTTATACATTGTCCATTATGTCTAGATATGACTATACACTGCCTTTTAGCTCAAAGGAGAAATCAGTGACATAATGAAATATAGATTAAATAGTGTAAAAGCCCGTGTTCAAGGGCCAAGGTCCAGGTGATGTTAACCCTTTGAGGACCAGAGGGGTGCATATCGCATTGCTTTGCAATGCATTGCGCACCCCTCTGGCCCTCAAAGGGTTAAGAGGCTGGTCCTGCTCTGCGTACTGCTGCCACCTCACTGGCGGCGGATGCAATGCAGTCTTGCTCTGTAGCGACTGCCCAAATGCACAGAATGCTCCTAGCATTCCTACATCTTCCAGCATTCTGTGTGTATGGCCAGTCTCTACTGCACATGACTGCATCGGACAAACATTCTAGCGTTTTATTATACAGGATGGTAAGCCAAGTCACTTTGTGCAATCCAGGTGTCAGTTTTAAGGAAAGTGGAGGAGTATCAGTATGTGGAGGGAGAATGGAAGGATGTCAGTATGTGGAGGGAGAGTGGAAGGGTGTCAGTATGAGGAGGGAGAGTGGAAGGGTGTCAGAATGAGGAGGAGAGTGGAGGTCTGGCAGTATGAGAAGGGGAAATGGAAGGGTGTCAGTATGAGGAGGGAGAGTGGAAGGGTGTCAGTATGGAGGGGGGAAGGGTGCCAGTATAAGGCAGGAGGGTTGCAGTGTATAAGTAAGAGCAAAGAGATATAGTGGCAGGGTACTGGTAGCAGGAAAGAGTGAAGTGGTCGTCAATATGAGGAGAGATACTGGAAGGGAGTCAGTATAAGGAGAAAGACAAAGGGTATTACAGTATGAGGATGGAAAGTGGAAAGGCATCAATATGATGAGGGAGAGTGGAAGGGTGTGACTATGAGGAAAAGAGTGGAAAAGTAGGAGAGGGAGAGGAAAGTATAAATATGTGAAGGAGAGTGGAAGTGTATGTGAAAGAGAGTGGAAGGGTGTCAGTATGAAGAGGAAGAATGGAAGCATGTCATGGGAAGGAGAGTAGAAGGGAATCAGTATGAAGAGGGAGAGTGGTAGTGTAACAGTATGAGAAGAGAGGATGAAAAGGTTTAATATAAGGAGACAGAGTGAGTGAAAGGGTATCAGTATTAGGAGGGAGAGTAGAAATGTGCCAGTATGAAGAAGGAAAGTGGAGTTGTGTCAGTATGAGGAGCAGAGTGGAAGGCAGTCAACATAAGGAGAGACAGTGAAAGGCTATTAGTAGGAGGATGGAGAGTGGAAGGATGTCAATATAAGGAGTGAAAGTGGAACAGTATCAGTATGAGGAGGGAGAGTGGTAGTGTATTACTATGAGGGTGTCAATATAAGGAGAATGGTAGTGTATTAGTATGATAAAGATATAGCTCCTTATACAGACAAACAACATATGATTTTGAAAACAAACAAAAAACAAGTTTAATACAAAAGGAGAACCCTGTTGGCTCCAAGAGCACTGAAAAGCTATGCTGGCCATGACAGATACACTTATCCTGGAATTGGAGTTGCCAACCCCCGAAAATATTACTATTGTAATAGAGTCCCTTTCCGGAATCACAAAGAGTTTCCCTTATTCCAGGTGGCTCAGTTGAAACCACCACTGCAGGTCCTGTTTGAGATCTGCTGATCCAGAAGAGCCAAATTCCCACGCCACTTCTGGATGATATGCTTCTGAAGCTCAGATCAACAATAAAATCTATAGACAGATGGGACCAAGGACATTCTCCATTGGCCACAGGTTGAAGGAGACCGACAGGCAAATGTTGAGGCGATTTATTTTGAGCACAAGTGGTGCATGCTGCGGTAAAAGCAGCTCAATCGGATAGAAGGCTCGGCCACCAGAACAGTCTAGACAAGGACCAAATCAATTGGTCTCGCCCAATGTGGCCAGCAATTTTGGAGGCATGGTAAGTCTCAAGCAGTTTAATGCGCAACTGAGCGGGGACAAAGCATTTCCCGCTAGGTCTCTCTGGGGAGACATAATACATATGTATTGTGGCCAGAATTCGATCAGCCGGAATAATCGGTGTGGGAGGAACCTCCTCCTTGGATAACTTGCAAAATTGGCATTATAGGACATCCACCTTCACATTCTTAGAGCCCGGAAGATAGGAAACCACGTAATTAAACCTGGATAGGAACAGTGCCCATCTAGCTTGACGGGACAACAAGCATTTAGCCTCGGACAAGTAAGTGAGATTCTTATGATCAGTAAGAATCAAGATTCGGGAACTGGTACCTTCCAAGAGGTGTCACCATTCTTTCAGTGCCAATATGATGGCCAATAATTCTCTATCTCCAATCTGATATACCATCTCCGCCTTAGACCGTTTTTTTTAAGAAATAGCCACAAGGGCGTAAGGCCTCCCCTGGGGCCAAGCATCGAGAAAGAAGGGCGCTTACTCCAGTCTCAGATGCATCAACTTCCAGGATAAAGGGCAAGGTGGGATTCGGATGCACCAAAATCGGAGCTGCTGCGAATGCTGCCTTGAGGTCTTCAAAGGCTAGCAAAGCACTGGGAGATCATTCTGTGACCTTAGCACCTTTACGGGTCATATCGGTGATAGGTTTGATGATAGTCAAAACATTTCTAATAAACTTCCGATAATAATTAGCGAATCCCAGGAATCTTTTGATAGACTTAAGTCCCTCAGGACGAGACCATTGTAATACTGTGGACAATTTCGAGGGGTCCAACCCAGATGAGGAAATAATGTATCCCAGGTCACCTGAGGCTTGTGGAATTCGCATTTCTCCAACAAAACAAGTTGTTTTCGCTCAATAATCTTAGGACTTTGGATACATCTGAACGATGAGTCTCCAGTGTAGGAGAATGAATGAGGATGTCATCCAGGCAGACCTCAACCTAACTTTGTAATAGGTTTCTCAGCACATCATTGATAAATTCCTGGAAGACAGCAGGAGCATTGCAAAGACCAAAGGGCATTACAAGATATTCATAATGCCCGCTCCGGGTGTTAAAGGCTGTCTTCCATTCGTGGCCCTCCTTCATTCTGACCAAACTGTAAGCCACCCTAAAATCAAGTTTCATAAATATTTTGGAACCTTTGAGACAGTCAAATAGTTCCGTAATCAGAGGTAACGGATAAGCATTCTTAACCATCAATTTATTCAAACCACGGAAATTAATACATGGACGCAACACTCCATTTTTCTTTTTTGACAAAAAAAATATCCAGCACCAGCAGGGGATGTGGATTTGCGAATGATATCCCTCTCCAGAGCATCTTCAACATAGTCCTCCATAGCCTTGTTTTCTTCCACAGACAGAGGGTATATATGGCACCTTGAAGGGGTAGTACCAGGTAGTAAGTCTATCGGACAATCATAAGGCCTATGAGGAGGTAATGCTCCGGCCTGGACATTATTAAACACATCAAAGAACTGAGAATAGGCCTCTGGTAGGCACACGCCAGTCTAATGGGGAGTGATAGACAGGACTCATCACAGTGTGGACCCAAAGACAATATTACACAAGTACTCCAATCAATCCTAGGGTTATGTGCCTGCAACCAAGGAAACCCTAAGATGATGGCATAGTAAGAAGAGTTGATAACCTGAAACTTCAGAGTTTCTTTATGAAGGGCTCCCACTTTCAGGGTTAACGGAGACGTCTCATGAGTAATGTGTGATGGCAGCAATGGTCTGCCATCAATGGCCTCAACTGCCAAGGGAGAGGCGCGTGACTGTAAAGGGATACCATTTAAGTCAGCAAAAGCGGCTTCCATAAAATAATCAGCTGCACCAAAGGCTATTAGTGCAGAAACTGAGATAGACTCATTGGCCCATGTAAGAACCACCTCAAGCATGGGTTTATCCTGCGTGACTTCAGGGGACTGAGAAATGCCACCTAAGATCTGCCCCCGACAGGATCTTAGGTGCAAGCATTTCCCGGATGTACCGGGCATAAGTATCCAGGTCCTCCACAGTAGAGACACAGTCCCCCCTCTCCTCCAAAAGGCCCTCGCCTCCACACAGAGCAGGGTGGCCCCAACCTGCATCGGTTCACCACCCACTGAGTCAGAACCAGGAGGCATGGGAGGTGAGGAAGGACTGGGTGGGCAAGTTAAGTGAGAGGACATTCTGGCAGGATGCCTCCACAGGACCTGAGTGTCAATCTGGATGATAAAAGATATCACATCATCCAAAACTTTAAGTAAATCACAGGCAGCAATCTCATCCTTCACATAGTCACAAAGCCCTTGGGAAAAGGCGGCTATGAGATACTCATTGTCCCACCCCACCTCGGTTGCCAGGGTGTAGAACTCAATAGCGTACTTCGCCACAGTACGATTGTCCTGGCGGACGGTCATTAGGTGTTTAGAAGCAGAGGTCGCGCGATCTGGCACATCAAAGACACGTTTGAAGGAGGCCACAAATTCATTAATGTTGTATATTATGGGTTTGTCCATCTCTCATAAAGGATTCGCCCAAGCCAATGACTTGCCAGAAAGGAGCGAAATCATTAGGCCAACCCTACTGCGCTAGGGAAGGCATGCAGAATCATTTCGAGGTAAATGCCCTGTTGATTAAGACAAAGCTCAGGCTCCCCACTGTAACGCTGTGGGAGTGGAGCAGATCCAGACAACCCTCTGACCAATCCTGCATCAGAGATGATAGGAACTACCGGTGCCAAGGAAGGAGCTGGGGTGGCCACTGGTTGTGGGTTAGAGCATTGTAAGTGAGCAGTACAGATAAGCAGGGTCTGCAAAGCTAATGACAAATGTTCAATACGTTGATCTTGGATCTGCATCCTGTCCAATATTTTCTGAAAAGGTGGATCACTATCACATCTGTAGTCATGACCCTTACGTACTGTTACAGTTAGTAAGCAAGACAAGGAGTCAGACAGTATAGTTAAACTCCCCTTTATTAGTAAGATAGGTAAAATGCAATAAGAAACAAGCAGAGGATGACTGAAGAGGCTAGAAACTCTATCAGGAATAGGAGCCTGCCAATTGGTCAACCACAGCTGCAGGAGACTAGGCCGAAGCCCACTGGTAGTCTCGGTAGTAATGAGTGGAATACAGAATAGGCCCTAAGGTCTCCCAGCGGTAGCAACAAGAGAGACTACTGACTCACACCTGCAGTCAGTAAGGCCAGAGTCTGCCAGAGCCCCATGTCTGCACCAGGATGGATGTCTGTGGCCAACGGGCAGCACAGTAGAGCAAACAGACAGAGCCACAGGTCAACACCATCTAGGATAGTCAGACAAGCCAGGGTCATACACGGAGAGGGTAGTCGGCCAGAGTCACAGGTCTGCACCAGATAGGATGTCCAGAGGAATAAGGCAACACTGAGAGGATAGTTGGACAGAGCCCCAGGTCAGCACCAGATTGGATTAGTCAGACAATCCAGGTCATACAAGGAACGGGTAGTCAGCCAGAGCCACAGGTCTGCACCAGATAAGATGTCCAGAGGAATAAGGCAACACTGGGAGGATAGTTGGACAGAGCCCCAAGTCAGCACCAAAATGGATTAGTCAGACAAGCCAGGTCATACACAGGATACAGGAGCAACAGAAATAATGACTGCACTGAACACCATTTTAAGGGTAATGATACACAGGCCCAGAGATGAGAAGGCAGGACAAATTAGGTCCCCCAGGCTGGGCCTATAACAAGCATCCAGGCGAGTGCCTCATTCATGATGCCAGTAATAAGGGACCAGATGCGACCAGGCCGCAGGCAGAGAGGGACATGGCCAGTGATGCCAGAGAGTCAAGAATCCTGCTCACGGCCGAATGGCGCAGGCTGAGGTAAGGCACTGTGACACAGGTCTCATGTTCTAATTTGATCGCTAACGTTGCTCCACTGCTGCCAGGCTGGGTGGTATAAAGGAAGTTGGCACGCTTTCTAGGTGCCAGAGTCACCTTTACATAGTGTCAAGAGCTCATTGTCACCCAGTGCCCTCTTCACCATCCATCTGGTATACACCAATTGATTTTAATGGGGTATTTACCCCCCTTGAATGTTAGGGAGGTCTCCAAGAAAATACCATTTTAGCATTCGAAGAGATAAAAGTTACATTTAAATAAATCCAAATTTGTATTTTTGCCTTACAGTTTGCTCTGGAGCTGCATTTTCTTTTGCAAAACCTGTGGATTTACAGGTCCTTTTTAAATTAATTTGTAGTAGCCATATTAGTCCAGAAATACTTTAGTATTTACTGATATCTTTTTTTATTTGGACTAGCAGTTTATATTTTAAGACAAGCTTTCTCTCTTCCTCAGGTCAAACAGAGTTGATCTTTTAAAAGATTTTCTTAAAATATAAACTGTTAGTCTAAACTAAAAAAGGTATCACCAAATACCATTGTTCTTGCAGGTCCTTTTTCATCATTATGTCCATCTGTATGATCTTACTTACCCCTTTCTCGATGGTGTTTGTTTGACAGATGGTCCCTTCAGCTGCAGGGATGCTGTTAGTGATACAACGGCCGGTTTTGCTAAGACACCACAACTCACTACACACCTCCTGCAGACACAAAGTATAGAGATCCCATCACTCAGCTTGTACTATCAGTGACAACAATTACTAACATATATTATTTGCCTGATAACTGGATAGGGTGTCCACACATCCCGGAATGCCCGGGACTGTCCCTTATTGGGGGTCTGTGTCCCGCGTCCCGGGTCACCCCCCACAGGAACAACAAAGAGTCCCGGAATGGAGCAACACACACCAGTCCAGCCAGCCAGCCAGCCAATGAAATGTATTTGCTATATGGCCCTCATTGGATGGCTGTGTGCGTGCGAGACAGTTGGGATGGAGCAGGTATGCTGGCGCTGCAAGTGAGACCCATGGCTGAGGCTCCCGCCGGCGCTGAACATCTTTCTGAGGCTGACACAGAGTAAGAATTCTGACCAGAAAGATGGTCAGCTCCGGCGGGAGCCTCAGCCGTGGGACTAGGGTGACCCCATGTCCCGGAATGGCAGAACAGAAATGTGGTCACCCTATAGCTGGATCCCCATATTTAATGTGAGCAGAAGGGTTTCCAGACCATGCTCATTCTGTGTCTGATAATTGGGATTGAGCACTACATAAGTGGACCAGGGGATTTCAAAAATAATTTCTGGTGGATTACTTTATTTCTGTTAGGGCAAATGTTTGATTGACTGATGTGCCTTTCTGGTGTCATTCCTCTTATCTTATCCCAGACCTTGGAAAGGCTTTTTTTTCAGGTTTAGAAGCTCACATCAAAATATAGGAACAATTATTTGAACAATGTGGCAGATTTAGCAATCTGCAAGTGGATCTATTCTGCAGTAAAACAATTGCTCCATATTTATCATTACTTCCAATTGGATTTTTTTTCCTTTAATAAATATGGAACAGTTGGTTTCCTCCAGAATTTCTCAGGTATTACTGTGTTAAATGTGACTACATACACATTGCAGTTGTGAGAAATAAATGATGCAACAAAAACTGCATGCAAAATCTGCAAACTGAAAAAATACATAAAAGAGAAAAAATAAGTGCAAATCAATAGTGTGATAAAATATGATGCAACAATATCTTGCAATGACATCAGAAGAAATGTTTTAGCCAATCAGGCAGCCTGGTAGACACATTGAAACTGATGTATTAAGAGCACAATGGCACAAACCAACTGCACCATAGGGACAAATATAAACACCTGATTCATTTAAAGGGATAGTAATACTTTGTTTTATTTTATTTAATTTTGTAGGCATTAAAAAAACATGAAGAACGTTATAATTCTTATCTCTCAAACCTTTATGGTTTGAGAGATATTCACAAGCAAAGTTTCCCATCCCGCCCCTTTTACCTAGTGTAAGCCATCTCTTCTCAGATATGGAATGCAATCCATAGACCAGACAGATAACAGCAGGGGACAATCTTCTTCCTATGAGAACAATGAAAGCCCTGTCCCCCTTGACAAGTTTTTCAGTTTTTTCCCTTATCTTTATTGAAAATTGTCCCTCTCTGCAATCTACCTGGGCACCTCCCTTCTGCTCTGGCTGAGCAGTGTTACATCAGTAAAAGGGGCGGGAGGGGGATACTTTGTTATCGAATTACTCTTGAACTACAACTCTGACAGAATTGAAATAACACTCTCCAAAGTCCAAATACTTTGATGATTAATTGGAGCTGCTTTTATTATGAAACATTACTATCCCTTTAAGCTCTAAAATGCTAGAGAGGCTTACAACATATACACAAACAATGAATGAGACCTGTTTAGAATTCAAGGGCTTAACAATCTGATTTAAATCTTTTAAAATGTGTGTCTCCTTTGGGGCAGTTAGTTTGCACCAAAATTGATCCCGTTCTTCTTAGTACATCAGCTTCATTATATCAAGGTCTGTCTTGACCCATTCCAGATCACTAAAGATTTTTTTTTAAACAAAACAAAGTAAAAATATGGTTAGAGAGTTATCTGGACAAATAACTATTATATTTAGTATGGCACCTTAATATGGAGTAGTTTTTGATTATTCATATATTTTATTTGTACCTTCTTTGACACCTCCCATTATCTGAAATCCAGTTCGGACTGTCCCTGTTTAGGAGAGACAGGATTAATAGGAAAGGGGAAAGTGTGTGCTTATATTTGAAATCAAAAGTAAATCCAATTTTAAGGGGTGATATTAATGAAGAAACTGGCCATAATGTGGAGTCCTGGTGAGTAGAAATTGAGAATAAATGTGGCGTTAAATGGTAAGAAAAAGGTGTTGGTGGGTATATGCTACAAACCACCAAATATTGATGAGAATGTTGAGGCCCAACTGCTATTGCAAATTAGGAAAGCTGCATATACTATAATTATGGGAGATTTTAACTATCTGGGTATCAACTAGAACATTGAGACCTGTCAGAGTGCTAATGTAGACCATTCCAATTAAGTAGTTCTTTTTAAATATCGCTATTTCGGCTCTGCTGAAGAGCCGTCTTGAGTCGCACGACTCAGATCTCCTTCTGTCAGCTTTACAGCTGACAGGAGGGAGGGGGAAAATTTAGCGGCGAATATCTCTCAAACGGTAAAGGTTTGAGAGATGGGACTTTCTCCATATACTTTAATTTTTTAACATCTACAATATTGAATCCACTTAAATATGGGCATTACTAACCCTTTAAAAAAGCTAAATTCAAAATGTTTAGAGAATCAATGCAGCACATAGACTGGGATACATTATTTAAAAGGAAAATACTGAGGAAAAATGGTCAGAATTCAAATTTAGGTTACAGAAATGTACCCAAAAGTATATACCAGTGAGGAACAAAAGAAAAATAAGTAGATCAGTCAATGTGGTTAACTGCAAATGTAAAGAATGAAATGGCAAGGAAAAAAAAAGAATCTAAACTATTTAAGTCTGAAGGAACAGAACATTCTCTCTTAAATACAGGGAGTTCAACAAATATTGAAAAAGGCAATTACGTTAGCAAAAATAGATATGAAGCTAGAATTGCAAGGGAGAGCAAGACTAATCCAAAAAAGTTATTCAAATAGATAAATGGCAATACACTTAAAGGGATAGTAATACTTAAGTATTACTAATCCCTATAGTAAAGTCCTATTAAATATAAATGTATTGCCCCCAGTGTCATCTCTCAAACCTTTATGGTTTGAGACATGATCGCTCCTAAAATTGCCCTCTCCCTCCCCCTTCCCTGACGTCAGTGTTGTAGCTGACTGAAGGGAAATCCGGTCATAGATAATCAGGCAGCTCTGCAGCAGAGCCGCGATCGAGTTAATAAAAAAAAAATCTTTCACTAAAACGGTCTTCTACGTGTGCTTGCAAACCAATGTGGGCATAAAGTGTTGGAAGAACGGTGGGAGAGCTGCTCAGTAAGGTTGGATGGTCTAGTAGCTGTTTTACACACATGTGAGGACTGGCATTTTTCTTATAGGGATTACCTGTGCTGGAATACACTACTGGAGTGCTATGGAAGCACTGAAGTCACGTTGAACGTCAAAAGAAATGCGCCTTGTGAGTGGCGACGGTGAATAGAGGTAACAGACTGTATGTTTAGAGGATGAAGATGGTTATAATATACTGTAAGTCCCAATATCTCTACCTGTCCTCACTGTGAGGTTTACTAGACAGAGTTGCGAATTTGATATCAACATTAAGATTAACCGTTGTATTGTATGTACGGAGAAATTGTCTTCCATCTAAAATGTATTTGTTTATAATAAAATCATTATTTATCAATCACTAACCACCAATTGAAGAATGCCTGGAGTATGTGTATCGTGTGCTTTCATCCATTCATTTACCACGTAAAAATCATTAACCGTTTATATGGGATTAATTTCTTGACATTGGAGATTTGGATACTGTTTTTTGGTACTTTTTGCGCATTTTTACATTGGTACAAGTACTACCTTCAACTGTGACTGTAGCTTTGTGGCTCTCCTTTTGTTCTTCTATTAGGTAACCTTTAGGTTTAGGGATTTATATGGGAGACTGTGTTATGAATTTATGGGGGGAGGGGATCACAAGAACATCAAGCCATATCAAATGACTTATTATGAGCATATATGTATTGTCAATTTTTGATTATATTAATTTTAATAAGTTTATATAGATTTTGTATCTAATTTGTGTTTTGAGTACTTATTTAAATCCTACACTTGTTCAGTTCATTAATTTCTTGCCTGCCCACGCCTATTTGGGCATTGGAGTAGGGCAGGCTTGTAAAGACTGAGGAGGATGAACCCTAGGCAGTGGCGTAACTAGAAGCCACCGGGCCCTGGTGCAGAAATTGCCGCCGCCGGGCCCCCCCCACCATCTTCACGTTGCCCCATGTACATCTCCTACCTCCATCTCTCTCGCGGTTCTCAGGTATGCAGAGCGCTGGGAGATGATGTCATCTCCCAGCGCTCTGCATTACTAGAGCGCCGGGAGATCAGCTGAGCTGCTGCGGGCAGGGCTGTGAGCGAGTGGTGATGGGTTCGCAGGGGGCGGCCGGGCCCCTTGGAGTGACGGGCCCAGTTGCAGGTGTGACCCCTGCGACCCCTATTGTTACGCCACTGACCCTAGGTGCTGCATATTGGTGAGTGCATCTTCTTATGTAAAAAGGCATGTTTGGAGGAATATGAAGCAACAAGGTACTCTTGACTGTTTTTCCACAAGGGGAAAAGATGGAAAGGATATTTTTGAAAACTGGCTAGCCGACCAAATCTTGAGCCATAGAGTGCGACATGCAGCCACTGGAAAATGAGTAAGTTATGTATTCGTTTCAACAATCTTGGAACCAACAGTTCCCAGGCTGTAGCAAAAATGGGTAGCAGGGCAGGACCTTTATTAATTAAAGAGCATATAACCTATGTGAAAAAATAACCTATGTGAAACGTTAATGAATGAATGAATGAATATGTTTATTTATATAGCGCCACAAGTATACGCATCGCTTTACAATTTAAGGGTTTAAACAATACAGGGCTACAGGTGCTTTGTGGAGCATAGGTTATATGCTCTTTAATTAATAAAGGGAGCAATTGTCGCCACCATGCTAGGGGGGTGTCATGAGGGGTCATGATACCCCTCTTGAGGTCTGAAGTACTTTTTTTTAATACAAATTGCATATATAATTTAAAAAAAGAAAATCATTGTTACACATCAATTAAATATTTAATTGCATTTTCACACAAATTATATATATAATAAAAACAAACACTTTTTTTATACATGTACAGGTTGTCTATTAACCCTATGAGTACCAGAGGGGTAGCAAACACATTACAATACCTCTCTGGTACTCATAGGGTTAATCTCACAATACAACATACGAGGGCATGTTGAATATAATAGGAGAAGAAAAATGTTGGATAAAAATGGTGAAAGAAAGTCATCGGAGCACTGTAGTCGACTTTTCAAGGGGGAGGGGGGGTTAAAATGTCGGATGTACAATATTCGTCGAATTAATATGGTGAAAGAAAGCACTGTAAGTCGGATTTGGAAGGGGAAGGGTTAATTGTTGACTATGAACAATATTTGTCAGATTAATGTGGTGTAAGAAAGCACTGTAAGTCGGATTTGGAAGGGGAAGGGTTAATTGTCGACTATGAACATTATTTGCCGTATTAATGCGGTGAAAGAAAGCACTGCAAGTCGACTTTTAAAAGGGGGGGTTAATATGTTGAGGGGGGCACTTTATGTCCGATTTCTATGCTGTATATTATGCACTGCTTTTGTTCGAACAACAGTGGTTTTGAAACTGTTGTTATGGCTTCTATGCCTCAACCTCTGAGGCGCAGAATTTCTGACTTAAATGTAACCACAAAACAGGCGGCAATACTGAGCGTGGCTAATAGGATATTAATTGCATGTTGTTTTTAGTTGTTTCCTATGGGCTTTTTTTAGACTGGCGGTAAGTATAATTACCGCTGGTTTTGTTTTCACAAGTCAGGTAATTGGATAGCAAAAACGGACTTAAAAAAAGCCTGTTTTATTTTTAGCGCTGGAAATAGAATCGAGCCCTAGGTCTTTTGCACAGTACTGTAAATGGGGATTTTAACTTTCCGAATGCTAGTGAGGTCTCCAACACAATCAAATTCACTTTCAGAATTTCACTTGACAGAAAGGTGCTAGCATCTTAGCGTGCATGCGTATGAGTTTTTCCACCTTCTGAAGGTAGGAGGAATATAGTCACTTTCTGCAGAAACAATTGCCGAATTTTTGCAGAAAATTAGAACTTCTGCACATTCCTTAATGTGTTGTAGCCTCATAGGGCATCATAGTGACCCCAGGGCATCATATTGCCCATCAATAGCTTATCCCTAGGTTGCTAGAGAGAACTCCAGCTTATTGCTTCGAAATATGCTGGAGAACTCTCTAGCAGTAAAGAGGTTAACAATTCATGTTTGCATAGCTCTACAAATATAAACTATGCTAAGCAACTTTTGTTTCTGTACATTCTGTTATCTACATTTGGCTCTGGAATTTCCGCTGTGTCAAAAAATGTTTAGGAAAAAAATACATACCACTTCTGTTAGTACACTGTGTTCCTAGTAGAGATTAATGTATCTTTGAGAATGTAACCACTAGAAACTATAGCTTTATATTAATATAACCAAAATGCAAGGACTCTGCATTTATTTATATAGCGCCAACTTATTCCACCGCTCATTACAATAGGGGATAGACATATAGAGATATTAAATAGTACAAATCATATGTGGAGAACAGAAGGATCAGAGGGCCCTGCTCATGAAAGCTTACAGTGTAGAGGAAGGTTAGTAGGATACAGAAGGTGTAAGTGCTATTGGGTGTAAGTTTCTCCTGCCACATAAGCTGACGGTCAGTGGGTGTGAGAGAGGAGTGCTAGTGAGTGCATTGGTCAAGGTAATGGTTGGTTGTTGATGATAGTATTTATGGAGGTAGTTGATATGCTTCCCTGAAGAGGTGAGTTTTCAGGGAGCGTCTGAAGATCTGAAAGCTAGGGGAGAGTCTGATGGGGCGGGGGAGGGAATTCCAGAGCTCGGGTGCAGCACGGGAGAAGTCCTGTAGGCGGGAGTGGGAGGATGTAATAAAAGCTGTGGAGAGGAGAAGGTCATGTGCAGAACAAAGATGGCGAGTGAGAGTGCATTTGGAAATGAGAGATGAAATACAGGGGGGTAAGGTGTTAGTAAGGGCTCTATAGGTGAGCACCAGGATTTAATTCTATGTGCTAATGGAAGCCAGTGTAGGGATTGGCAGAGTGGACTGGTGTTGGAGAAGTGGTTGGTGAGGTAGATTAGACATTCTGCTGAATTCATTATGGACTGTAGTGGGGTTAGTCGGGCGAGAGGAAGGCCAGTTAATAGTGAGTTACAATAGTTAAGACGGGACATGATGAGTTTTTGGATTAGAATTTTAGTAGTGTCTTGGGTGAGGAAGGGTCGAATTCTAGAGATGTTGTGGAGGTGGAGGCGGCATGATTTGGAGATTGACTGGATGAGAGGAATAAAGGATAGGACGGAGCCCGCCCCTTTAACCTAGTGTAAGCCACCTCCCCTCAGATGTGGAATCTGGTCCACAGACCAGACAGCTCACAGCAAGGGCCAATTTTCTTACTGTTAGACCAATGAAAGCCCTGCCCCCCATTGACAGGTTTTTCCCTTATGTCAATTGAAGATTGTCCCTCTCTGCACTCCACCTGGACACCACCATGCTGCTCTGAGCTGAGTAGTGTTACACCAGTAAAAGGGACAGGAGGGGGTATTTTATCATTCAATTACTCTTGAACTACAACTCTGATAGTACTGAAATAACACTCTCCATGGCCCAAATACTATGAAGATTAATTGGAGCTGCTTTTATTATGAAACATTACTATCCCTTTAATGATATGACATCCAAGTGGAGAGGAAAATCATAAGCACAAATACATGTAAAATTAGAAACATCATCCTGCCCAAAGGGAGTAAAATCCAAATGTAGGTACGTAAAGATTTACAGAAATACTAACTAGTAGGCTAGTGTTGCTCGCTGTAATCTAAACACTAATTAAAATAAGCAATGCTTACATTTTGAAATTGTGTAAAAAACCCAGCAGTGGTGAAAAACCTAGCAGTGAAAGTATTAAAACAGTAATTAAAACTTGGCAGGGCTGAATGGAGCATCTGTTATTTCAATACAGCACTGCATACACAGTACTCTTTAATTGCTTCAGTGCTAGGTTGCTTACCTTAGAGGCAACACTGATTAGTACATTTCGGTCCGCGGAAGACTAGCCATTAGGTCACTGCTAGTTATATTTAGGTTTACAACAGACTTAAGGAGTCATAGCATGTGTTTATCAATATGTTAATTAGCCACAAGGAGCCTGTCCCCAACGTTATTTATTGACAGCTTACCTGACTTCTGATGTTCACATCAGAGTAAAGGATTGCCCCGCTCCTACTCCAGATTGGATGGCCCACAAACTCCTCAGTCTCAACATGTCAAAAACTAAGATAATCCTCACTCCCACAGCATGGAACCCACTCTCATTGCTTCACTGTGTAAAGCTCTTGTTTACCCTGTATTGTCTGAACCCTACAAAGCACTACTTACCATACAAGTCTGGTGCTATTTAAATTAACATAATCATGAATTCATTCATTCAGTATGATGACACTGTCAGCTTCTAATATGCAGCTGCACAAAGCAAGTGTGTTAATTGTGTTTTTAGCCAAATGTACTCCTAAGAGGCAGTTTAGTGCCAAAATGAGTTGTGAAATTCTTGTATTTCTATGGGGATCTAACAGACATACGTTAACAAGCAAGTTAATTAGAATGTGTCACTAGAAAATACATATTTTTAAGAACACTTTCATATCTTAAGGTCCAGTTTGCCAAAGTACTTGGCTTTTCCAGACAGAAAGAGTGCCAATCGGGACACAACACAAAGAAGAATTTGTCCATTTTATGTCTATTCTTTGCATCATAAAATACATGAACATTCACTGAGCATTATTAATGGTATATTATCAAGGAATAAGGAACAAAATATATTTCAAGGTTCATCATGTTGAGCAAAACAAGGGTAGTCATTACTGGGAGATGTTTTACTCAAAAGTTACTGCAGCTCAAACTGTACTTTTTGGGCACAGTACCTCCAAAGCCTGAAACTGTACAGTGGTGCAGTCGCTACAGTAGCCTATATAGGGTTATTGTTCCTGACATCAACTGTCCATACACTGTTATAGTAATCGTGGCATGAACAATTTCAGGCCACAAAAGCAGTGAACCCCCCCAAAAAAAAGCTTTAGCTACAATAACATTTGAAGAAGATATCTCAAAGCAGTGGGAGAAACCTTGTTTTTCTCAGAAGCATACACCCTGCAATGTGTATAGATATTTTTTTAAGTGGTACTTTCCCTTTAAAATTTCCCTTTTAAATTTTGTCATCAGCCCCCTCAAAGCTGATTGGCTAGGAGGTGCATAAGCACAAGTCCTAGACAATTGTAGGCTGAAATCCAGTTTGAACAGAGACTGGCCATAAAAAAAAGCCAGTCTGTGTTAAGAATTCTCTTACTCGGACTCAGGCAATGGCCAGATAGGTATGGAGAGGGGGCCTGTGTTATCGTGCATTCCTGCAGCTTCCAGCAGAGGCATCGGCAGATGGGACATTTTAACCCTTCAAAGGGCTTTTATGTAATGACAAAAATAATGTCTTACACTTTTCTGGAACCAGAATGGCAGCACATTCTTTTTTAGAAATATGCCAGACTTCATTTATCCCCTTGAGTGTGGGAGGGGTAGCCCTCCGGCACGCAAAGGGTTAACATCTGAGCATCAAATCCTGAGTTTTACAAATAAGCAACCAATGACTTGCTAAAAATAAAAACAGTGGGATTTAGTGTCATGTTTTTGTTCAACATAATGGAAAACTTGCCTGCCCTGTCAAGAAACCCCAGATTCAGGCAAGTCGCTATTTGCCTACATGTAGGGTTGTCACCTTTTCTTAAAAAGAATACCGGCCATGGCATTCCCTCCATAGACTTAAAGGGATAGTAATAGTTCATTTTAACTGTATTTTATTGTGTAGGTATTAAAAAAACATGAAGAATGATATGTCTTATCTCTCAAACCATTATGGTTTAAGAGATATTCACAAGCAAAGTTCCCCCCTCCCGCCCCTTTTTCCTAGTGTAAGTCATCTCTTCTCAGATGTGAATCTGGTTGTAAGACCAGACAGATAACAGAAGGGGACAATTTTCTTTGTATGAAAAGAATGAAAGCCCTTCCCCCCTTGACAAGTTTTTTAGCTTTTTCCCTTATCTTAATTGAAGATTGTCCCTCTCTGCAGTCTACCTGGGCACCTCCCTTCTGATTTGGCTGAACAGGGGTGGGGATACTTTGCTTGTGAATATCTCTTAAACCATAAAGGTTTGAGAGATAAGACTTATATCGTTCTTCATGTTTTTTGAATGCCTACAAAATAAAATAAAGATAAAACGAAGTATTACTATCCCTTTAACACTGGACAGAAGCCAACTTTTTACCGGTCTGCCAGTAAAATACCGGCTGGGTGGCAACCCTACCTACATGTTAACATGTATTTAGAATAATGTAGTTAAAAACAGTGATTCCTCCTTACCTCTACTGTGAGCAAAACCTTTGGGACTTGCACATAGGGACTTGCTTGAATCTGGCGTGCCTTGACAAGGAAGGCAAGCTTTCCATGCCTTTGGCCAAAACATAACACTAAACTCCACTGTTTCATTTTTAGCAAGTCCTAGGTTGCTTATTTGAAAAACTCTGGATTTGACGCGCAGACAACCCTTTTTCTGTTTACTTACTATAGTTAGCCAAAATATTGTTCTTGCAGCTCTCCTGAATATACACATATGTAACTAATTGAACACTACAAATAAAAGCTGTCTTGAGCTCACTAGGAACCTGCGTGTCTGGTGTGTGAGGCATTAGCGAGACTTGTTAGGCTATTCCATGCCCTATTGACCCCTCTTTGTGTAACTGAATACATGATTTAGAGCAAGACCAAAGTATGTTATTTACACAGACTGATTTTAAACACATATACTGAAGTTTAAATCAACGTGAATGTGAATTTTATTGATGTGGAGCAATGTGATAAACCTCTGTACACACCACATGGTCTGATCTCCTAAAAAGAGGGGCATCAGTGTAGAAAAGAGGGTCAAAGGAATTTGGTTCTCAAAGAGGGACACTTGAGAGGTATGGACTGGAGTTGTAGAATCTCACACACGCAGGTAGTGAACTGATTTCTTTTTTTTACCTATTAAGGAACAGAGGAGTGGGCAATACATTGAAGCTGGTTCTCAAAGGAGTTAAATGTATGAGCAGCAGGAGCAAGATGGTGCTTAGTCATGTTGTATGACAGTGACATTTCTGTATATTAAAATACTTACATATGTTATATTAGATCAAAATGAAGGTCACATTCTAAAGCTTCTGCACCTGCTACATGCCTAGGCTGACAATGGAAGTAGTAATGCATGAATGGACAAAAGTAGACTGGGATTTGTAGTCCTAATGTTTTAAAAGTTTTCACTATTTCATGGCAGTTCTTAAGTTTCAAAAACTATAACCCAATAAAAGTGAAAGATCATGTTTAAAATGGGATTTTATTGTTCTTACTGGTTAAATCCTGTTCTCTTTAATCCCTATGGAGCACAGGTACCATGGGGACTGAGTCCCTCTTGGAAAGCAGGACACATATCAAAAGATTGAGTTTTATGGGTAGAGAGTCTCTTCTCCTCCTCCATCTCAACTCTTCCCCTGCCCTGCAAGTGCCCAGATTTCATATGACCAAAGCAGGAAAAAGAAGAAGGAAATCTCCTATGAGAAAAGGACTCCGCAGGCCAGGATGGCCAGACCACAACACAAAGGTCCCTTTCTCTGAGTGGGAGACTTGTATACTGTATGGACTAAAGAGAAAAGGATACAAAGGGATAGTAATACTTTGTTTTATCTTTATTTTATTTTGTAGGCATTAAAAAAACATGAAGAATGATATAAGTCTTATCACTCAAACCCTTACTGACCAAAACGGTCAAGTCTGCCATCTAGCTGTCAGATTTGGAATCCGGTCCACAGATCGACCGGTGTGTCTCTTCAGCAGAGCCAGGATCGCAAGATATAAAAATAACTAATTAATTGGAAGGGTCTAAAAAGTGTGCTTGCAAACCAGACACACTTTGTAGACTATTCAAATGAAGTAGTTCTTCTTATATCTCACAATCTCGGCTCTGCTGTAGAGCCACGGCCAGTCCATGGACTGAATTCCAAATCTGACAGCTAGATGGTAGACTTGACCGTTTTGGTCAGTGAGGGGAAACTTTGCTTGTGAATATTTCTCAAACCATAAAGGTTTGAGAGATAAGACATATTGTTCTTCATGTTTTTTAATGCCTATAAAATAAAATAAAGATAAAACGAAGTATTACTATCCCTTTAACAGGTAGGAACACTAAATTCTGATTTTCTCTTACATTCAATATTGAACAAAGGTAGCATGGAGATATGCAAGCACTAAGCTCCCAGAGGTCGGAAACGAAAAAGACGCAGTTTCCTCACCATGGCTGGACGTTTTGTGGGCATTTGAGGCAACAAAATGCCTCAGTAGCATCACTGATAATCTGTTTCAGTTCTGGGGCAAACAAGGACTTATCCAAAAAATTGCAAGGAAGCCAGTAGACGATTGGCCCGCAGACCAAGTCTTAAGCCAAGTCTTAAGCGTTGTTGTGCAACACAAAAATTAGAGGCTTTAACGGGCAATCTGACAGCGTCAAAAGACCCTCAGAAACATAGTTGTTGGCCTTGTTAATGTTGGCCATAAGAACCAACAAATCCTCTTTGGAGACATCACCACAGACAACCTCTACCAGCTGTTCACCCCACATAGCAACAACCCTTTTTGCAGAGGCAAAATTAGGTCTATATACTGCTCCAGTAGCTGCAAACGTAGCTCTGAGGATGGAGTACAGCTTTTTGTCAGCTGGTTCCTTCAATCCTGCTGCATGTGCCAGAGGCAGAACAATAGTTTTAGCCAACTTGGCGGTGAGACCCACTGTGCCAAAGTTTCCTCAGAAAAAGGGTTTAGAGAACCTTTTGTTGAGCAGCCTTTCTGGTCATGAATAGCAGTGAGAGGAAAGAAGGTTTAAGATTTCCTATGCCTTAGAGGAAGGCCCCTCATCAGAGCTGCCAGAGGCTGAAGGGTCTCCAGGACTGCTCTAATGAGCCCCTCAGAGGAGGGTAGGGGGTCAGCCTCACAGGAGTCCCCATAGGATTAGGAAAAGTCCATATCTTCATATTTCCTTTCCTCATCTTCCCATTCAGAAAATTCCTCCTCTGAGGAGGCCACTGAAATTCTTAACAGCACTCTTTGATATGGAGGCCACATACTTAAATGTAGCGGGGGCTTCCATGACTGAAGAACCCCCCGAAGAGAGAAGGAGATATGGGCCACTGATGACAGCATTGTTTTGACCCATGCTGGCTCTTGATCTGTGCTGGAGGCCCCTAGATGAATAGTGGGGGAAGCAGTGCAAGAGGGGAAGAGATATCCTGAATACTCTCTAGGGGGCCCAGTTTGGCATGAGAAGCAGTAAGTGAGGGGGTAAGGGACATGCCTGAACTTTAGATTTACCCCCATGGTCCTTAAAGTTCAACATCTGGACAATAAAGTGTCCCAAAAACTATTATAAGATACTAGAAAAAATCCCAGATTGAAATATCACATTTAAAAGCCCAGAAAAACAGGAACATGGCAAGCAAAGGGTTAATATAGAGAAGGAGAGCAAGGAATGTGTGACTCTCTGTAGGACAAGCAAGAAAGGAGTAAGATAGTGACTGCAAAACTGACAGCCAATTTGAAGAAAGCCCGCAAAACAGGAATTCTGGAAACATAGCATTCTCTGTTGCCTGGCAATGCCTACAACTCCCTTTGTGGAAATTCCACGAATCCCCTGGACACTCAGAAAGGGAACTGGATATAAGGAATGAGGAGACAAGAAGATGGAGCCTACTCTGATTTTACTATTCCAGAGATATGTCTCAAAGAAGTTTTCCCATAGAAGTCAATGGAGCAAAGATGGCGGAAGATGGGCTACCATTCTTAAAGTGGCCTCTGCAACGAATAGGTCAAAATGACTAAAGTACCTCAGAGACCAAAATACACCAGGGAACTACCAAGGACGATACAAAGCAAGGTACAAGTAAAAGTGAAAACAGACTTCCCAATACCCCCGAAATACTAAAACAGTCAAAACAGCAAAGAAACGGTTAATCCTATGCAAAATGCAGCAATCCTTACTCCAAAGCCCTATGGTATTAATATACAGTAAATGAAAATACCCAACATGAGTGCAAAAGTGTTCTAAGGCTCAGAACACCTCTGTATGGATAGGCACAGGATTGGAACAATGTGGACCAAGGCAATCAAAGGGTTGCTCACCAGTGTTCTGTCTTCAAGTTACCATCATTGTAGCTAGAAGCAAACAGAGATCTGCTGTGAGGGAAAACCTGGCAGCAAGATTCCCTCCACGGGGCTGCAAGGATCCACACAGAATATGCACACTGGTCAATCAACTCTTGGGAAGCCCAGTAATGGAAACCTGCCTAATGGGAGATTATACAGCCCCATATGTAATGTGAAAAATAATAAATAACCTAACAAACTTCCTTCTTCAATGCAGGACATATGAATTCTGGGTACTTGCAGGGTAGGGGAAGGATTGAGCTGGAGGATGGATTTTCCACCCATAAGACTCTGTCTTTCGAGATGTGTCCTTCCCTCCAAGAGGAGGGACTCAACTCCCATGGTACCTGTGTTCCATATTGGAAGTAAGAGAAAAATATTTGTTTCTATTATTTACACCTGATCATTCAACTTGGTCGAGTTTCCAGTCTGTCAGTGTAGCACCTGCTGCTATAATAAGCACAAATTAAAGTTGTTAAAGTTGACTGCATCTGTCACAGAGTAGACTGCAACTGTCACAGAGTAACAGACTGATACAGACAGAGAGAAATGCAGAGAGACAGCCTAAAAAGACAAATTGAACAACACAGGTTAGAAGAAAGAGAGACAAGACTGAAAGAAAGATACAAACTGAAAGAGAGAGATAGAGGCAGACATAAAAGGAGACTGGAAGACAAAGACATAGAGGGTTCGGTATCAAAATGTCACAGATTTGTAAGCACGCACCAATATAGTACTTCTGAAATGTTTCTGGAATCACAACAGTGCTTTTAAAGTGTTGATTGCATCAAAAAGTCAATGATTTGTGAGCACAAGTCACAATAGTGTTTTTAAATTGTTTCTTGCATAGAAATGTAGAAGATTTGTGAGCACAGGCCAAAGTAGTGCTTTTAAATTTGTGATTTGTGAGAGTACATCACAATATTGCTTTTAAAATGTTTCTTCAATCAAAATGGATCATTTAAAATGTTTCGATATTAAACATAGCATCTAACATTATGGCACTTTGAAAATAGTTGCCTTATTAAAACAACTATAATCCCAAACTACCAAAAATAAGTAATAATTTAAAATATTAGCCGAAACCAAAACCGCCCCCACAAACCCTGAGAACTGTACGCCTAAACTAGCCTAATTACTCTAACCCCACACTGAATACCCTAACTTAACTATGCCAAGGCACAGTGGCATAACATTAGACACTGCTTTAAAGAGGAACTACCACCTATTTAAACTTTATGTCAAATAATTCCCCATCTGGAAAGTGCTAGTCACCAGAACAATTGGTGGACAGGCTAAAAGATACAGACTGAAAGAGATAGACAGACCGAAAACTGTCTATGATAAAGAGTGTGTATATTACTCAACCCAGGCAATGCCAGGATATTTCTGCTAGCTTATAGTTATTTACAAACATAGCTGATGAAGATTAATAGAGACACAAGCCCATTGAGTTCAGCCAAGCCAGATCTCCATTTGCTTCAAATGGATAAAAAAAAATCCATTCTGACACCAAAATTGCAATCAAATTCCCCCCTGGATCAGCATTTCATTTGGTTTGAAATTATTATAGCTCTCTATATTACTCTTTTCTAAAACGGGATCCTGTACTTTTTCAAGATATTTATAGCCTCCTGAGGCAAGGAATTGCTCATAATTACTGACCTTAGTTTCCCTTCCTTTGATGTAGAAAAAATATTTCCTCTACTTTTAATGATCAAGGTTTTTTGTTCAGCCCTTTGAAATAAACATTTGCACAGACAGTTCTCTGTACTGGCACTGGATATATTTGTAATCAATGATAAAAAAAAAAAACTTTTATTAAAGCAACTGTTAAGTTTGCATTAAAATGCACGAAAGTCAGGAAATACAGGTTATATTCTTCCAACTGAAATCCATGCCCTCTTGTGCTTTGCTGTTGACATTACAAATGACATCATAAATGACACTAATGAAATCAAAATTACATCATCAAATCTACAAAACCAGAAAAACGTGACACATTTCAGCCAGCATATACCAAACCACCCTTCTACTGCAACACTGCACATCTTTACTCAGTACCAAAACAGTGCCCCTATAAACACTCTTAGGGCTAGATGTTCAAAAAGTCATCATAATGAAAAACTTGTCGGATCATGAGTTTGTGGTAAAAGAAGGACCATATTTTCAGAAGTAAATCTGTCACGTTTGAAAATTCATCTAAAGAATTAAAAATGACAGTAAGAAGATCTCATTGAACATTGTTGTTAAAAATTCAGAGCTTAAAAATTGTCTTTGATTTTGTCTTTGAAACGAAAATTTTCAAGGAAACAAAGACTTTTTTTTTGTCTTTAAAACAAAACTTTTCAAAGAAACAAAGACTTTTTTTGTCTTTGAAACAAAAGTTTTCAAAGCAACAAAGACTTTTTTTGTCTTTGAAACAAAAATTTTCAAAGAACCAAAGACATTTTTTTCTCTTTGAAATGAAACTTTTCAAAGAAACAAAGACTTTTTTTGTCTTTGAAATGAAAAATTGCTTCTCAGTACTTTCATTTTTCTTCTCCAAGTTTAGACCTTTTTTATGATGTCGGGAAAAAATTACGTTAATCAGACAAAAAACGACGTTCAAACAAATATATTTTTCTGAAAATACCTTACATTATGATGGAAGATTAAACCACACCCACTTTTAAGATGGCTTTTTCCCTTTGACGGAGATGGCGGAATTGGAAATGCAAAATATGACGGCAACATGTCTGAGAATCGATGGATCATGGTGTAAGAACTTTTCTATTCTGATTACAGACAATTTCAGTTACCACCACTTTATGAACATCTCGCCCTTAATGCTCAAAGAGTAGTACATAAGAAAACTAACAAACCGGAGGTCAGGTTTCCCCATTTAAAACCCACACTGTCATGAATGACACAAACTTTAACAAAATGCTTATCTAGCAGCACAGCAGCTTATCATCCAATAGCAAAATGACTCTAAAATAAACAGCATATGATGTCTACAAATTGTAATTAACGAAGAGCACTAGAAAAAATTACACTGTGGCTATTAAACCATGTAATGCTGGAGAAATCTCACAGTGCAACAATGTATTTTGGTATCACGTACTACCAGTGAGCAGTGAAAGGAGGCTAGGATGGCAGCATTGTATGCTGGAGTCTGTGAAAGCATTAAAATATATATACATATATACAAATCACAAAAAATAATCTGCACTCATTGTGATACACTAACCCACTCTATGATATGACCATCTCATCCCAAACTGGATCAATGGGCTGCAAAAAATACATGCAGCAACACACAGTGGATAGTCTAACCTGTCATAATAAAACCAACATGATCTCCATATGATGCTACAATGTTACTTAACTGAAGTGCAGCAAACTATCAGCCAGGATAAGATCTTAAAGAGATAGTAATGTCTCATTATAAATTACAAAAGAGGGGAAGGAAGAGACATAAAAGGGGCACCTCATAGGGTAATATTGTTGTGTTAATTTAACCCCCAACCAGTCCCTATCATAGGGTACTCACACAAGTTAGTAGTCTTCTACACACACACATATCTGTGGAATAGACAAAACAGGCAGGTGAAAGGTATTTTCAGACCCACTTTCACTTGGATCCATTCCTCCAGAATCACTCATCTGCTCCAATTGACCACCAGGTACCACACATAATGATAGCCTTGACAGACCCAAAAAATGAGAAAGAAAGGCAGTGCAAGCAAATGAACTTGTTGTTTCAGAGCGCTATAATCATTGATTCATAGAAAGTTAAATATCAACACTCACACTTACACCAGTGTCTCCAATACACCAGAATCGCATGCAAGTGAAATAAGCTTGTCCCTGCTCAAGCCACAACCTCATAGGTTACAAAACGGTATTCCAAACCTCCATACAATAAATAGCAGGACTATATCTCCGCATTTGTATATTCTTTGATTTGCATATCAAGCTCACAGCAGCTTGAGAAAGTAGAGGTTAAACGCTACGAAACACGTTACAAAAATTATGAGCAAAAGATATATTTATAATTTTGAGTATTTTTAATATGCATTTGTTTTAAAGTGTGAAATATACAAATGCAAGGATATTTTTAAATAAAACTTTTTTTGATACATTGAGCACGCTTTAAGATTTCATCCTCTGATCACCTCTGGAGATACAGTCCTGCTGTTTATTGTATGGACGTTTGGAATACTGTTTTGTAACCTGTGAGGTTGTGGTGTTGAGCAGGAACAAGCTTACTTCCCCTGCATGCGATTCCGGTGTATTGGAGACACCAGTGTAACCAGCTCCATGAGTATTGATATTAACCTTGTAAGAATCAATGACTATAGCGCTCTGAAACAATAAGTTAATTGCACTGCCTTTCTTTCTCATTACAAATTAAGATTCAATCATTCCATATTCTTTGTAATAACGCTCTGTAGCATTGACAGTGTTGTAACTTTGTAGTTTTTGTGTAATTATATAATAAAGTTTCCCTATTCCACCCCTTTTACAGACATCACTCTTCTTTCCTTAGAGTAGAAAGCCAGTCAGGACGGATCGTGACGAGGGAAATCTTGTATCAGCATAAAGAAAAGGGACAATATTGTCCCTTGTTGCGATCTGCGCGGTCAAGCGACCAGATTTCAGAACTAAGGGAAGAAGAGCTACATCTGTAAAAGGAGTGGGAGGGGGAACTTTATAATATAATTATACAAAAACTTCACCAATTAGAACATTTGCTATGGTACAGAGCATTATTACAAAGTATAAAAAATTATTGAATCTTAATTTATAATGAGGGTTACTATCTCTTTAAAAACCTCAGCGGCCAATTCCATCAATAGTCAGTAGATGGCAGCCTACCATAACCTAATTAACCCTACCTGTAGTAAGTAGTATGTCCTCTAATGCACGTGTGCCAGTTTCAGTATAGCCATAAAGTATTTTGTGTTGTTTTGAGTTTTTTTTATATACTTTAAACACTAATAGCTCAAGTTCCATTGATCCAGTTTACTAGTTTACTAGTCAGTCCCCTTCTCCCTGTCAATTTTGGCTAGTTTGGGCTGACTACATTTTCTCATAGTGTCAAATGGGAAAATTAAGCAGTTTGATAAATGGAAAATATACAACCATGTTTAATAAAAGTTGCAGGGTTTTAAAATATGGACAATTAGACTTTATCCTTCGTTCAGACTTAAAATGGAACTAACTATATGGATACAGAATGATTTTGAAACAACTTTCAGAAACATCTGCAATTCTTTATTTTAAAATATGGTTTAAGAAATATTTAGCTTTATTTATTTATTTGTCAGTTTATAAAAACTAGTCCATAATCTTTAGTACAGCCTGATTTGTCAGATACTCCATTCCACTCTCCCTCCCAACTGCTACCAGGCACGTGCACACATAGACACCAAGGGGAGCTTGAGCACCTGCCCTTTTTGTCCAAAGTGCCCTTGTGCCCTTTTTTTAAATATAGATTTTGAATAAATAATTATGAGAAGTGCCCTTTTTTTCATTTGAGCCCCTGCCCCCCAAAATGTCTGTGCATGTCCCTGACTGCCACCACTAGCTACCTTGCATAAAATGACAAGTAAAGCTATATATCTCAAACTATGGCTCTAAATAAAGAAAGGCTAATATAAATATAGGTGAAAACTTAAGTCATTATAATGTGTCAGTTCCACTTAATTTTCGCACAAATCACTTTTTTTTTTTTTTTAATAATAATGTTCTAAACTTATTCGCTAAGTAATCTACCTAATGAGAATAACTTGTAAAGTAGTGATAGATCCACTTTAACTACAGAGGCCCTACCATAGCCTGTTGTGACTAAGAAATACTCTGTTTTTCACAGACACCACACAGTGTCAGCCTTCAGTCTCAGTCTTTCAGTCTCTTTCATTCCCTCTCTCATTCAGAGTATCTCACCTTTAAAGATCTCTGTCTTTCAATTTGTCTTTCAGTGTGTGTATGTGTCTCTTCCAGTCTCTCATTCTCTCTTTCATTTTCATTTTCATTTCTCAGTCTGTGTCTCTCTTACTCTGTCTTTCTCTTTCAGTCTTTCTCTCCCCCACTTTTGGTATGTATCTTTCTTTGTCAGGCTGTCTCTATTTCACTCTTTCTCCCTCTCCCTTTCAGTTAAACCCTCTCAGTCTCTCTTACAGTCTGGCCCTTGTGAGTCTTCTGTTTACATGAATCAGCTGATTGGCTGACTGTCTGCTGTGGACTGCAAACAGCTGATCAGCCAGTTTATGTAAAAACAGAAATGGCAGATAAGCTGTAACAGATGTTTTGCAGTTTATCTGTGTCTGTATATACTTTGTGACATGAGGCAGGGTATTCTTTAGGTTATAACATCTTCAGTGCCACAAAGAGTGCAAAGTATTACAGAAGAATCCATTGCATATCCTTACAGCACTCAAATGGTTAAGGGAGGGCAGCTACTGTCTCAGATCTCTAGTAGATGTAGCAAACTGTCTTTAGGCTTCACAGAAAGCTATGGGAAGACCCCAAATTTTCCATCTTAATTTGAGAAAGCCGGGACTCTGCACTACAACAGCATAGCCAGCTATTGGAGCTTAGTGAATGTGGCAAACAGCCACATTAACATAAAAATACACCCACAGGAATATGACAATGTCTCATTAAATTGAATTTCAATATGCAAATGAGTACACTGCAAAACCTGGAGAAGGCATAACAGAAGAATAGCAATGTCGGTCTGCGGAATATTCACAGGGATATGATGTAAAGACACTTTAGTGTATATGTTGAGATGAAATCGGTGGAAATACCCCACAATATTGCCAACCTGGAACCTTACTGAACTTTGGGGACCTCCTTCAAGGTAATATCTCCTGGGTGTTTACATAGGTAGAATTATACTCTCTCCCTGTGCATCTATACACCTTTTTATGCATGACTGTATCCTACTCCCTGACTGATAATTCACACCATGGAAAAAATGTAAATGGCTACAATATGATTTTGTTTGATTTCTTCTACATCATCAAAGAAGATCTGGAAAAGGCTGAACTTGATATGCTGAGATCTTTTTTCCACCACATAAACTAGGTATGTATACTACATGGTCAAAAGTATATGAACACACCTTCTAGTTAGTGGATTAGACTATTTTAGCCTCATCGACAAGTGTATAAATTGAAGCACACAGACAAGCAATCTCCATACACAAACATTGACAGTGCAGTGGTCCATGCTGCAGAGCTCAGTGACTTTCAACACTACACTGTCATAGGATGCCATGTTTAAAACAAGTACGTTTGCCAAACATCTGCCTGTTAGAGCTGCCCCAGTTAATTCTAAGTGCTGTTATTGTGAAGTGGAAACATTTAGAAGCAACAATAATCTGCGAAGTGGTAGGCCACACAATCTCACAGAATGGGACAGCCAAGTGCAGCATGTAGCACATACAAATTATTTCTTAGGCTAAAACACTCACTTCCAAGTTCCAATCTGCCTCTGGTGGCAATGTCAGCACAAGAACTGTTCGACGTAACCTTCATCAAATGGGTTTCTATTGCTGAGCAGCAGCAGACAAGCCTAAGATCATCATGCACAGGGCTGGCGCTACCTATAGGCGAGGTAGGCACCGGCCTAGGGAGCACATGTACTGGGGGCACGGGCATGCAGCGGAGAAGAGCTGCGTCCGCTGCCTGCACACACCACACCAGGAATGCAACACAGTCAGATCTGTGTCGCTACTGCGCTCCCTCATCGCCGTCAACTCTTTAGTAATGCAGAGCACGCTGAGAGTCATGATCTCCCGGCGTTCTCTGCATTACTGAAAAGAAGACTGCGCGGGAGCTACAGGTATGTGATGGGGGGCAAGTTGGAGCTGATGGGTGGCAAAGTGGAGCTGATGGGGGGCAAAGTGAAGCTGATAGGGGGCAAGTTGTAGCTGATAAGGGCAAAGTGGAGCTGATGGGGCAAGTTGGAGCTGATTGGGGGCAAAGAGGAGCTGGTGGGGGCAAGTTGGAGCTGATAAGGGCAAAGTGGAGCTGATAGGGGCAAGTTGGAGCTGGTGGGGGGCATCTCCAGACCAGGGGCAGAGAGAGGACAATCATAAAAAGAGGTGGGGTGTAAGTAGGCGGGGTATAAAGGGGTGGGACACAAGGGGCGGAGCCAAATGGGCAGCAAAATTAGGTTTTGCCTAGGGTGGCAAAAATCCTTGCACCAGCCCTGACCATGCACAATGTCAAGTTTGCTGCCACTGGGCTCTGGAGCAGGAGAAATGCATTTTCTGGAGTGATGAATCATGCTTCATCATCTGGCAGGCCGACGAATGACTGGGTTTGACTTAACTTGTCTGAACAGAGCCCTGACCTCAACCCCATTGAACACCTTAGGGATGAATTGGAGTACTGTCCGTGAACCAGGGATAATCACCCAATATCTGTGACAGACCTCACTAATGCTCTTGTGACTGATTGGAAGCAAATCCCTTCAACACTGTTCCAACAGTTAGTGGAAAGCCTTCCAAAAAGAAGTAAATCATCAAAGGGGGCAACCAATTCCATATTAATGCCCATGATTTTGTAATGAGACAAACTGGTGTCCATATTATTTTGGCCATGTAGAGTTTGTATGCATGTATGTATGTACGTATGTAAGTAACTATGGAGATTGTAAATCTGTTTTTACAGTTAGATCATTATTACCATGTTTATTTGATGCTTACATCTTAAAAATGTTAAAGCCAGAGGTTGAAATATAAATATTTATCAGGTATCTAGTACTTATATTATTATGGACACAATTCAACATGCTCAGATATGCCTTGTACCACTATATAATCTTACTCAGAATCTTACCAGTTATTTGCAATCTAATAATGCATACTCCTAGTCAACTGTACATGTTGTAGGCTGACCAGACCTCACCTTTTACCGGGGACGCATTGGAAAAATGCATACTGCAGGACTGCTTTGATTTCAGTGAAGTACTGAAAAATGGCTATTTCTTAGGTGAGATCTGGTCAGCCTATAAATTTTAAAGGGATAGTAATGTTTCATAATAAAAGCAGCTCTAATTAATCATCATAGTATTTGGACTTTGGAGAGTGTTATTTCAATTCTGTCAGAGTTGTAGTTCAAGAGTAATTCAATGACAAAGTATCCCCCTCCCGCCCCTTTTACTGATGTAACACTGTTCAGCCAGAGCAGAAGGGAGGTGCTCAGGTAGACTGCAGAGAGGGACAATCTTCAATTAAGATAAGGGAACAACCTGAAAAGCTTGTCAAGGGGGGCAGGGCTTTCATTGTTTTAATTGTAAGCAGATTGTCCCCTGCTGTTATCTGTCTGGTCTTACAACCAGATTCCTCATCTGAGAAGAGATGGCTTACACTAGGTAAAAGGGGCAGGAGGGGAAACTTTGCTTGTGAATATCTCTTAAACCATAAAGGTTTGAGAGATAAGACTTATATCATTCTTCATATTTTTTAATGCCTACAAAATAAAATAACGTTAAAATGAAGTATTACTATCCCTTTAACGTCCAACAACAAATTAAAATAAAATAAAATTTAAAAAACTACTACCATACACTTTCATATTGTAACATCTGACAGTCATTTTCTGGCTACATGTGCATATTTAGTCACAAATCTACAGATCATCCTCACAGTAAACCAAGCAAGAATGCTAATGTAACAATTTGTTTAACAAGTACTTTTATCTCCACCATCATTAGAATGTAAATAAAAAAATATCATACGTCTGCCAGTGTTTAACCCTAAGGACCAAAGGGTGTAAAACACATTGATATGCAATGCGTTGCACACCCGTCTGGTCCTTAAAGTGTTAATTAGGGTGGCCTCTTAGCTGCCTGAGTGACCCCCTCTATCATTGTTAAAGATGTAAAAGAACAGTTCCATTGCTTACTATTCCATGCTCATCTATGAAAAATGATGCCTTTTTTAAGCTATTGTCAAGATAAAATAGGAAGGGACTCTACCCCATATTTACACTGCCGAGATTTAACTCCATGCTGGAATCGGCACTGGTCATCTGCATCGTACGCCTGTCCCGGAGCATGAGTGGGATACACAAAATCCTGCCGTGGTGGAGCATTGTTCAGGCAAAGGCCCATGCCAGAACTGTGACGAGAGAGAGAAAGATAAATGAATACCTTTGCAACTTTGAACTGGATGTGAGGAAAGCATTAAATAAATCAAAGATTCTGTAACAGGGAGTGGGAGGACCCACAAAAAGTGCATTGCTCTCCTGTTTTAGTGTCATTTTCCTGACAGGCCAACTAAAAGACTTTCCCGAGAACCGGACCCAATATCAGTTGGTGCCCTGCAATCTAATTTACACTGTCTAATTTATACAAGACTAGCAGTGTGGTACAGTGTTGCCCATCTGTTTTATTTTTTAAGCAAGGCCTAACCCTTTGAGTGGCAGACGGGTATGCAACGCATTGAATACTCCTCTGACACTCAAAGGGTTAATGTGAGGGTCAGTGACACAGGAGAGTGTATAGTATATATAAACATGCACTGCTAGTATATAATAAGAATAATATATGTTGCATTTATTTTACAATTTTTGTTAATGCATTGGATAGTGAAGAGGCATAACTAGAAGCCACAGGGCCCTGGTGCAAGAATTGCCATGGCCCCCCCGACCACATTGGCCATCTCCACATTGCCCCCCATCTCCACATTGCTCCCCATCTCCACATTGCCCCTCAATCTCCACATTGTCCTTTCCACAATGCCCCTCAATCTCCACATTGCCCCTTCCACAATGCCCCCATCTTCACATTGCCCCTTTCACATTGCCCCCATCTCCACATTGCCCCTTCCACAATGCCCCTCAATCTCCACAATGCCCCTAAATCTCCTACCTCCCTGGTGGTCCAGTGGCAGAGGACAGGTCTGTGCCTCTTTCTGCACAGACCTCTTCTCCCGTGAGGTCCCTCTTCAATAATGCAGAGAGCTGGGACATGATGTAATCTCCCAGTGCTCTGAATTACGAGAGTGCCGGTCTGCCGGAGGGAATACTGATCTCCCCCTGGCAGACCGGCACTCTCGTAATGCAGAGCCCCAGCACTCTGCATTATTTAATTGCAGGTGTCAGGCGACTGGGTCGCGGGGGGAGGCCAGGCCCCTGGAGTGACAGGCCCAGTCGCAGGTGCGACCCCTATAGTTATGCCAATGCTATGTGGAGATCACTCCTGCATGCAAGAGGTTAATATTAAGTGTGTAAAGGCACATCTGTGTGGCACTGAAAGGGTATACAACAGACGTAAAAGGCATTGAATTGAAAGCTCCCAATAGTGACCAAAACTTTGGCTTTGAAATTCAGAGTTATTTTATGGGATCACACACACACACCCTCTCATCCCATACATGCATACATACACCACCCAGACGCCCTGTCACTGCATGCATGCATACATACATACATAGTAACAGTCTCATCCCATACATACACACAACATTTCATCACACACATACAAACATGACAATATCAGAATATAGTATTTACGTATCAAAGAAAGTAAACTTACTTTGTGTTGAACCAGTTGGATGACGCAGGAGTCAAGGCATGATGAAAGGGAGGGTGAGTAAAGTTGAGTGCAAGAGCACATTAAGGGGAGTGCTGGAGAATACATTAATCGATTGGGGGAGGGTAAGATATGTAGAAAGGCAATTTAGGGGTGCACTTGGGATGTAAGGGGATAGGCGATAGACATCTGGAAGGGCAATGGAGGTGTGAACGTTACAGCAGTGGCAAAATGGAAGCAATATGCATGATATTTTTTCACTGGGATAGAGGGCATGGGAGGCTGCAGCACAGCCTGCCCATGGAGCAGGAAAGTGTGTGTGTGGGGGGGTGCTGGTTACATCCACACTGAAGAGCTTCTTCCTTGGGGAGGGTAGTGTCCGGGGAAAGTTATAGGGTATATTTTGTGGAGCTGAGTGCAAGCAGTTATCCAGTCAAATGAGTGGGGTGGGTGCAAGCGGGACACAAAAGAGGGAAGCAGAGAAAGCAGTATGTGGAGCACAGTTGAGACCCCTACTCTGCCGCAGGTTCCCATTGGTGGTCTTAGTACAGGTATGGCTGAAGTAAGTGTGAGTGAAAGAGAGAAAGTATGTGTGTCTGTGCGTAAGTTGGCCATGTTTTTTTTTATTCAGGAGGATGTTGAGGGCGGGCTAACTCCTTGCAGAGTTTCTGACATGAGTGACCAGGGGGCCTTCAGCCCCCAGCCACTCCTGTCAAAATCACGACCCCCTGTAACTCCAGGACTGGCAGTATGGAGGAGATTTGCATATATCCTCCTTAGTGACTCCTCCAGGTGTGGTGGAATTGCAGGTTTCTTCTTCTGTATATATAAAAGACCACTGCAAATTACAGTTTGTTCTTTATTTCAGAGTTCTTACCAATTAATACACTCACCCACAGCACACCCTGGCCAGGGACGTTATATCAGTGGTGATCAACATAATTAATTCTGTCTTGAATTGCAGCTTGCAGGCCATACTTTAACCCTTTGGCTGCCAACCTTCTAAATTCCAAGGGGTTGGCAAAAGTAGGCCTGATAACTTCATTGTTTTACAATAAATTTGGTATTAGATTGGCAATCTGTCCACCGTTACTTCATATACAGAGTTCCTAAAAAGGGCCACTATTTTATTCCCCTGATGCTTCTAGCCATTTTGTTTCTAGCAAAAACAGGCTAACATATATTGTGAGCACAACTTTTAATCAATGTAGATATTGTGAGCTGTATCAGTTAAGATTTAGAGCGCTTCTGCAAGAAAGTGGTTATTTCCTGTGTTTGACTCTCCTATTTTTATGAGGTGGAGATTACTGAAGAATGTGGGGAGCAGCTGTGTGACGGAGTTATCTGTGTGGTAGAATATCATCCATGTTTACTTGCCACAGTGAAATTCTACCAGTGACTATTGAAAACTGTAAATTGGATTATGATATCCTATATAATAATTCAGTAAAACATGTGTAATGCTGCAGTCATGCGCAGTAGAGACTGCTGCGAGTGCTGCAGCCATGCGCAATAGAGACTGCCTGTGCTGGGGCTGATAACGTGCCCCTCTTTCTTTCCTCTAAATCTATTCCAGACATTATTAGTCCTTACCACCTCTGCTTGGAGGCTGTTCCATGAGTCTATCACCTTTTTCCACAAAGTAGTACTTACATACATTACTTCAGAATGTTCCACCCTCTAACTTTAGATCTAATATTCCTCTTTTTCTGAAAAAAATATTCTCCACAAAACTATATTAAATCCATTAGTATATTTAATGGTTTATACAATATTACTTTGGTCTCTCCTTTCTTCTAAGTTGTACATACTGAGTTATTTGAGTCTATCCTGGTACCCACTTTCATGAACACCCTCCATCATTTTAGTGCCTCTTCTTTGAACTGCATCCAAATTCTTAATGATTGTCTGCTCCATCTTTGTCTATCACTTGAGAAATAATCAAAAAATTCTGATTGTTTTGGCAATATCTTCCTTTGTAAAGCAATGCTGCCATGGATTTTACATGTCATTACTTCAGATATACAAAATCATTCCTTTAAATGATTCTTATTCTTTATTTATATAGCACCAATGTATTCTGTAGCGCTGTACAATAGGGAATAGACATACAGACATATTAAATAGTACAAATCATATATGGATAACAAAAGGATCTGAGGGCCCTGCTCATAAGATCTTGTAGTTTAGAAGAAGGTAGGTTGGACACAGAAGGAGTAAGTGATATTTGGTGTAAGTGCCTCCTGCCACATGAACTGATGGTCAGTGGGTGAGAGAGAGAGAAAGAAGTATTGTTGAATGCAGTGGTCTAGGGAAGCGGTGGTTCTTGGTGATAACAATTATGGAGGTAGTTGATAGGTTTCCCTGAAAAATTGAGTTTTCAGGGAGTGTCTGAATATCTGAAGGCTGGGGGAGAGTCTGATGGGGCAGGGGAGGGAGTTCCAGAGTTGAGGTGCAGCACGGGAGAAGTCCTGTAGGTGAGAATGGGAGGATGTGATAAGAGCTGTGGAGAGCAGAAGGTTGTGTGCAGAGAGAGAAGATGGCAGGTGGGAGTGTATTTGGAACTGACAGATGAAATATAAAGGGGTGCAGTGTTAGTAAGGGCTCTGTAAGTTAGCAACAGCATTTTGAATTTAATTCTATATGCTAATGGGAGCCACTGTAGGGACTGGCAGAGGGAAGTGGTGTTAGAGAAGTGATGAGTGAGGTAGATTAGTCGTGCAGCAGAGTTCATTATGGACAGTAGTGGGGTTAGTCGGGTGAGAGGAAGGCCAGTTAGTAATGAGATACAGTAGTCAAGATAGGACATGCGTGTTTGGATAAGAATTTTAGTAGTGTCTTGTGTGAGAAAAGGTCGGATTCTAGAGATGTTAAGGAGGAGGAGGCGGCATGAGTTGGAGATTGCCTGAATGTGGGTAATGAAGGATAGGGTGGAGTAAAATGCGATCCCCAGGCAGCGTGTTGTAGGGGTTGGTGTGATGGTTGTGCTGCTAACAGCGAGGGCAATGTCTGGGGTAAGGCTGGTTGGAGAGGGATGGAAAATGATGAGTTCCTTATTGCTAAGGTTAAGTTTGTGTTGATGGGAGGACATCCATGAAGACAGAGCAGACAGATAATTAGACACCTGGGACAGGAGGGAATGGGATATGTCTGGGGAGGAAAGATAGATTTGAGTGTCATCAGCATAGAGATGATGGTGAAACCCAAAGGAGTTTATTAGTTTGCTAAAGGGACGAGGTGTAGATTGAAAAGAGCAAGGGGCCCAGGACTGAACCTTTTAGTACTCCAACAGATAGTGGGAAGGGTGAAGAAGTGGAGGTAGAGTAGGAGACACTGAAGGCGCAATTGCAGAGATATGATGAAAACCAATAGAGGGCAGTGTCACAGAGACCTAGGGAATGGATAGCTTGGAGGAGGAGTGGGTGATCCACTGTGTCAAAGGCAGCTGACAGGTCCAGGAGAATGAGTAGGGAGTAGTGGCCTTTTGACTTTGTGGAGAGCAAGTAATTGGCCACTTTAGTGAGGGCCGTCTCAGCAAAGTGATGAGGGCGGAATCCAGATTGTTAGCAGGGAATAGGAGCAGAGGAATTCAGTGAGGTGGTTACTTGGGAGATATTCGAGGAACTTGGAGGAGAATGGGAGTAGAGAAATGGGCCTGTAGTTTGAGAGAGAGTTTGGGTCCAGGAATGGTTTCTTTAAGATTGGTGTGATTAGTACATGTTTCAAAGAGGATGGGAAGGTGCCGGTTGACACAGAGAGGTTGAATAAGTGAGTAAGTATTTGAGTTAATAGAGAAGAATGCTCTGCGTGAGCTGAGATGGGGTTTGGTCAAGAGGGCTTGTGGTTAGGTTTCATCGTGTGAGAAGAAGGGAAACTTCATCCTCGGTCACGGGTGGGAAGGAGCTAAGTGTGTATGTGGGAGAGGTGACAGGTCTAAGCTGGCTGGGTGAGGGTGGGGGTGGAAGTGATAAGATTTCAAGTCTGATGAAGTTGATCTTGTCCTTGAAGTGGGTGGCGATATTTTGGGAAGAGAAGTTAGTAGAAGGTGTTTGCATTGGTGGGTGTAGAAGAGATTTAAAGGTTGAGAAAAGGTTTTTCAGGTTAGAGGAAAGATACAAAATTACAGAAAATTATGACTGTTTGGCCAGGGAGCGGGCAGAGATATAAGAATAGAGAATGTATTCGTAGTGTATGAAGTCAGCTGTGAAGCACAATTTCCTCCAGTGCCTTTCAGTAGTGTGCAAGCTCCTGTCCTGTCTTGTGTGCCAAGGTTGTAGTGGGGTTGTTGGGGGTGGCATAGAGTTGCAGGTGCAGCTGTGTCAAGGGCTGTTGTGAGAGTGCTATTGTAGAGAGCAGTAGTTTGTTCTTGGCAAGTAATTGTAAGGATGGGGTTGAGAAGACCCCCTCTGTCCGCTGCCAGGCCTAGGGGTATGGGTGAATTGTAGGCCGCCATGTTAAAGTGCGGCAGTGGAGGCAGTGTCTGATGATGTGATTCACATTTCAGTGATGGCTAGGAGGTTTAGAGAGTGTGAAATGAACAGAACTTAGTTTGTTGCACACACAGCGGGCGTTCCAGAGACCAAAACAAAAGTGGGGAGAGGAGGTTAGGTGATGTGGTATGGTTATTAGGTTACAGATGTTGCGGGTGTTGTGGTACAAGAGAGAATGGAAGGGGGACCTGGTTTAGGTGAGATGCAACTGCAGAGAGCAGAAGGAGAAAGGACAGGCACATAAGGTGGGGGTGAGACTTGAAGCAGTGGGGATTTTTTGCAGGGGTAGAAAGGAATGGTGGTGATAGGGAATGGAGGAATGAGAAAAGTTCATGGGAGCAGAGAAGTGGTGAGGGAAGAAGTGAGGGTGCAGTGTGAATAGAGTAACAATTAATGTGCACACAGGAAGAGGAGAGTCTTATGCAGGTGAGAAAGGTGATGAAAAAGCAAGGAGCTAAATTGAACATAGTGGGGTTAAAGCATGGGACAGCAGCGTTTGTGCAACAGTCTGTGTTCCAGTAGAGTACAGGTAACTTGGCAAATTATTACAGAAAAAGAGTTTCTGGAGGAAACAGATGTCCATCGTACTAATTAAATAAGGGACCACATTTTCTGCTTGATTCTATTAGGGCCATTAATGAAACTAAACTAACATAGGTAGTTTTAAGTTGCCTTTTGATATTCTACTACCTATTCTGAGACAAACTATCTCCAGTCAGAACCTTATGAAAGCAATGGGACACTAGATCCATATCCCATTCTGTTACATGTGGTAGCTATTAACACAAGTTTAGGGACTGCCCTTTGTGCCGAACACCAAACAAACATAGGCATTGTGTCCCTAATGAGTGGAAAAAACTTCCGATGTTCAATAGAAAAGTCATAAAATCACACACACGCATGAGCGACTAGGCAGCTGTACCCTAGTAACCCGTGTATGTACTGATATGGGGCCTTAAGCACCCATATTCACAAATCCAATTTAAAAAACATAAATTAAAAAAAAAACTTTGAGTGCCAAAGGGGTATGCAATAAATTCAAAGTGTTACATACCCCTCTGGCACTCAAAGAATTAATCCCACCCTAATCCTAATTTATGGCCCATTCCCACTCCCCACACCTGTAAAAATAATACATATGCCTTGAAGTTGGAGGTCTAGTGGTGAATTCTTCACCCTGGTCCTCCTGAAATAAAAATAATAACCCCCCACAAAAAAAATTAAAAAAACAAACCTAATATCCCTGTCTCCACCTCCATCTTTGCCACTGGCGCCTAAAATAAAGCCAAAAAAGATAATTCCCATTTACGGGCCCTGCTCGGGCTTTTGACCAAGCCATTGTAAGGGAAATATGAACATAAATTGGCTTTTATATGGCCAACCTCTATTCAAATTGACTCCCACGCTCCCATTTTACACATGTGAGATGTACTGCAGGTCTTCCAGGTTGCCAAGATCTCCTCCAGAAAGAAGGGAAGATAGATTCAGTGTAGCAGATCCCAGGTAATGGGTAAAGAATGGAAGAGGAAAAGCACAGTGGTGTCCTCTGATCCTTCCTCAAGTATGGTATTAATTTAAAAATGATAGTTTCCATAGGAATACACTTAAAAAATGGAAGAGAAGTTGAACCTGGAGGGGGTTAACCCCCTAACGACCGGCACGCACGCGCACGGCCGGCACTTGGTGACCACGGGGCTTTTTTTTTTAAATGATTACTTCTGGTTCAGGGCTTCCGGAGTGGCGTGCAGCCGCGCCGGGAGCCCTGAACTCCATGACATAGTAATATAGTAAATTAGATTGAAAAAAGACACAAGTCCATCAGGTTCAACCTGCGCCTCATACCCCAGTAACTGAGAATTTTATAGCTTTCCTGCTACCAATTAAATTAGTCTTTATCAGACATTCCCATCAGCCTACTGATAAACAGTATAACTCTGTATGTTCCCTTTTGAAAGAAATGTATCTAATCTTCTCTTAAATGTATCCATTGTATCTTCCATAACTACCTCCCTGGGCAATGAATTCCACAATTTAACAGACCTTACCGTAAAAAACCCTTCCTCTGCTGAAGTTTAAACCTCCTTTCCTCTAATCTCAAGGGGTGTCCCCTGGTCACCTGATCAGACCTTGGAATAAATAGCTCACCGCAGAGATCTTTGTATTGACCTCTCATATACTTGTACAATGTGATAAGGTCTCCTCTTAGTCGTCTTTTCTCTAGAGTAAATAAACCAAGTTTGTTTAGTCGTTCCTCATATGTCAAGTCCTCTATTTCCTTAACTAATTTTGTTGCTCTCCGCTGTACCATCTCTAGTTCTAGTTTATCCTTTTTCAGAACCGGTGCCCAAAATTGCACTGCATACTCAAGATGAGGTCTTACCAATGATTTGTATAATGGCAAAATAATGTTATCCACTCTTGCTTCGATACCTCTTTTTATGCAAGACAGGATTTTGTTTGCCTTTGCTACTGCTGTTTCACACTGGTCACTGTTTCCAAGTTTGTAGCTGACAAGGATACCCAGGTCTTTCTCAAGCAATGAGTCACCTAAAATTATTCCATTAAGTTTATAAGTAGTCTTGGGATTGTTTCCTCCCAAATGCATGACCTTACACTTTCCCACATTAAACTTCATATTCCACATGTTTGCCCAATCTGACATTGTATGTAAGTACATCTGTAGAGAGAAAATATCCTGTTCTGAATTAATGACCTTGCATAATTTAGTATCATCTGCAAATATTGCTATTTTGCTTTCTATATCTATTTCCAGGTCATTCATAAACATGATAAAAAGCAGCGGATCTAATACTGAACCCTGAGGTACTCCACTCTCCACTTTAACTGTACTTGAGAATTTTCCATTTACAACCACACACTGTTCCCTATCCTTCAGCCAGTTTTGTATCCAATTGCAAAGGTTATCTCCTAGCCCCAATTTCCTTATTTTATACACCAGCCTTCTGTGTGGTACTGTATCAGATACCTTTGCAAAGTCTAGATATACTACATCTACTGCCTTGCCATTGTCAAGGTTGCTGCTTACCTCCTAATAGAAGCTGAAAAGATTAGTTTGGTGTGATCTATTCTTCATAAAACCATGTTGATTTGTGCTAATGATTTTATTTTTTGTGTTGTAATCCTGAATATAGTCCCTTATTATCCCTTCTAACAGTTTACCCACTACAGAGGTCAAACTCACTGGTCTATAATTCCCAGGTTCTGTTTTAGTTCCCTTCTTAAATAGAGGCACTATGTTAGTCTTCGCCAATCCTGTGGCACGGAGCCTGTGGTAAAAGAATCTTTAAAGAGTAAATAAGTGCCGGACCAGCGTGATCGTCCGGGTACGTCATCGGATGTGAAGGGGTTAAAAGAGCAATATAGGGCCCAAACAGGTTCATTTTATGTGAAATGACAGCTCATGCTGGCAGCAGCAAGGACTTGGTCATTACTGTGTCTTTGCTACTTTAGTTAATTTACCCTTCCAAATTCACTGTTCTTCCTCAAGCAGGGTAATGCCACATTGTTTTGTTGTTCATGGGATATGCCCTAAGAGCCCATTATTATCCGGTGTATGCTACACTTAGCTTTTCATAGGCTGTAATAGCAACAGTACCACCTATCTGCAAAACATCTTGAACTGAAGTATCAGTAAAATGCCAGGGTATCTTTGAAAGAAACATCTCCAAGCACTGAGGGTGCCTATGGTTTATAGGAAAAGTTCTACCAAATTTTTACATAAGTAGGGAATAATGCCCCTACAAGCAGGGCAAACATAAAGTTTTCTTAATTTGTCCTGCCTCCTAGTGGAGGAACTTTAACCCAGTGATCCCTGTGTCCCCAGAGAACACAAGATATATATATATACATTTGCCCTGAGGAAGATCCAGAGAAGGACCGAAAATGTTTAACTCTGTATGATGTGAATAAAGAGAAATGTTATTGAAGAATTCCAGATGTGTGCTGTCCCTGTCCAGAACCCGGGATCCCCAGGCTGAGTACGTCTGATATATATATATATATATATATATATATATATACACCAAATATCCACTAATATCGGACCCACAAGGGTTGGCGCCCTATATAACCCCCACTGTTGACCACTATATAAAACTAATAACTAAGGCAAACCAAGGTATATCGCTATATCTTAATAACCCCTTAGTGCATGGGGTTAACAATAACTAACTACCACAAACAACAAAAGAAAGCGCTACACCTTCCTTACCAAAGTATTTTCAAGTTTATTATAGTTATATGAACCACTCATCAAATATGATATATCCTCCACATACAATAATAAAATAAAATATAGGTATACAAAAGGTTAATGAGTTTCAATGTCGACAATAGAAACTAAACCTATAATGTAAAAAATAAAATAAACTAAAATGACACCTATATAAAAAAACACAATACTTAGTGTGGAAAAAGATATATATAACAGTCCAACTCTTTTAGTCCAACTCTTGAGAATTGATTGAAACACCAATATTGTTTGAGGACTACACTTTCGCTGTAGCGGGCGGGTACCTTTAATGTTCTGTTTCTTGTCCAGTCGATGTAATATCTTTACTGCAATGTGTGAATTCCCTTCAGCTTAGTATTGTAGTGAATCCTATCAGCGGGCAGGGTAATAAAAATTCTCACCACGCTTCCACTTTTTAAACAAATGGTAGTGATACCTCTCCCGTCCTTGTAATTCACTATGCAGTAATAGCTGCTCAATCCACAATGTATCCGGTCGGTACCCCCCGTCCGTCACAGAGCTGTGCAAGTCCGTGTTCCAATTGTTGCTCAAGAATAACGGAGTTCTTCCAACGCGTTTCGTACCCCACACGGTACTTCTTCAGGGATATATTTTTAGACATAAATGGAGAACTTGCTTGTAAAACTTCTTTATATATCCACACGCCAACTAATTAGTTCACCTGTTGTAACCAATTAACCAAGGAAATGTCAGGTTAGGTAATATCTAACACTGTTCTACCTAAACACAGAGGTGATTGGAGCTCACAATAGACACATTTAAAGAAACATTGCCTACCTAAATCTTGTTACCTAACACTATATATATCTTATCAAAATATCCTAATTCCTCATATATATAACCCTCTTGTCCACACCCAAATGCATAACCAAGGATGATATAAAATCATCCCTATACAATACTAGAAATTCTAGAAATATAGATAATGATTCTCTTAGGATTATGGGGATCTTTAATCTATCAGATCATGTACTTAGTAGAGAAGAGGTTTCTGTTATCGATAAGGGGTTAAAATTCTCTCCATCAGCTGGCCCCAGGGAATTTGACATTTTTTTGCACCTTAATCGATTTATTAGATCTCTTACACTCACCAGACATTTTGCTAAAAATTCAAAAAATGGCATTGATGAGTTAATCCTAATAGAAGATTTGGAGGATTTAATTCAAGAGGGCCAGGGAGGAAGTAGTGACATTGGGGTTGATAGATCTATGGAGGGGGTAGTCTCTGCCTTACATACTAATTTTAGACCTAAGTCCGTATTTTATCCATACAAAGATAGGGGGCCGTATATTGAGAGTTTTTATAATCTAGTGTTAAGAGATCTTAAACAGGTATGTAATAATTATCAATCAAACAAATATAAAAAGTACAATACTAACAGACAACAACATCAAGCTTTGAAACAACTTATGAATAATAAAGATTTACATATTACAGAGGCTGACAAGGGAGGGGCGACGGTCGTTCTGAACACTCGGGACTATAAAGAAGAGGTTAGAAGATTGTTGTCAGATGAGAGAACATATAAAATCTTGGATCAGGATCCCACTAATGAAATCTTGAAACAACTAAAGATTAATGCTGATAGAGCACTATCTAAGGGGATCCTCAATAAAAAGGAATGGGCATATATAGTTAATAAGAACCCTAAGATTCCCTATTTCTACATAGTCCCTAAGGTTCACAAGGGCCTCAGTAAGCCCCCAGGTCGCCCAATTATTGCTGGTGTGGATGGAGTCACATCTCACCTATCCAGGTATGTAGACCATTTTCTCCAACGATATGTGAGTGTACTACCCTCATATATAAAAGATACTCAACACGTATTGCAGATATTTGAGAATTTTAGTTGGAATGAGGATTATATTTGGGCCACGGTGGACGTGACTTCCCTCTACACTTGCATAGAGCACAACAAAGGTATAGCAGCAGTGACATATTTCTTGGGACTGGATCCAACCCTTCCAGATGAGCAAAAAAGTTTTATTTTGGAAAGTATTTGGTTTATCTTAAATAACAATTACTTTCAATGTGAGACATCGTATTATTTACAGATCTGTGGTGCTGCCATGGGTACCAGCTTCGCCCCCGGTTACGCAAACCTATACATGGGGAGGTGGGAGTTGGACCATGTGTGGGGTGCTGGGCTGGGGGCGAGGCTGGTATACTATGGCAGGTACATCGACGACTTGTTATTCGTCTGGAGTGGTGACGTTCAGTCTCTGGAAAATTACATCATAAACCTTAATGATAACGATAGAGATCTCAAGTTTACATATCAGATTAGTAAGAAGGAAGTTAATTTTTTGGATCTTACACTAGGATACAATGAGGGGAAGGTTGTTACAAAAACATACATTAAACCTACTAGTACTAATAATTATCTTCACTATACCAGTTGTCATCATCATTCCTGGAAGAGTAACATTCCGAAGGGGCAGTTTCAGAGACTGCGGCGCAATTGTTCCCAGGAGGGGGACTTTGTGTCGCAGTCTGGGGAACTGCAACAGAAATTTATTACTAGAGGATACCCTAAGAAATTAGTTATGGATACATACAATGATATTAAGGACAAGGATAGGGGGACGTTACTCCAACCTAAAGTAAAAAATGTCAAAGAAAGGGGAGAAAATAAGGTACATTTTATAACTACATATAACGAAGCACATAAGGATATACAAAGGGTTATCAATAAACATTGGACTATTCTTAGGCAGGATGATTTGTTGAGGGAACATCTAACTGAATACCCTAAAATCATCTATACAAAAAACAAAAATCTAAAAAATATATTGTCGAAGAGAAAACCTAAGAGAGGAAATTATAGCGATAGGTATAATAATTATTTGGAGAGACAGGGAATATTTAGATGTGGGATGTCTAGATGCATTACTTGTCAGTTTATACTACATGAACGAGACAGCTTCAGAGATAGCAAGGGTAAATTATATCACATTAGGGAACATCTAGATTGTAACACGGTATACGTTGTATATTGTGTTACATGTCCTTGTCATAAAGTTTATATAGGACGTACTAAACGTAGGTTAAAAGAGAGATTCTTAGAACACAGACGTGCAATTTTGTCTAGGGACAAGAAATGTCCTATGGTACAACACTATATGGATTATCATGGAAGCAAAATGGAGGGTACCACGGTCATGGTTTTACAACATATCTCGGAAGCTATTGGGGGCGACAGATTCCGTGTGTTATGCCAAAGGGAATCCCTTTGGATATATAACATGGACTCAGTGGCCCCAAATGGACTTAATGAAAAAATAGATGTACATACTTTTATATAAGAACATTTGGGAAATAAATGTATTTAAGGGGGAGGGGTATTACTATAGTATTGTATAGGGATGATTTTATATCATCCTTGGTTATGCATTTGGGTGTGGACAAGAGGGTTATATATATGAGGAATTAGGATATTTTGATAAGATATATATAGTGTTAGGTAACAAGATTTAGGTAGGCAATGTTTCTTTAAATGTGTCTATTGTGAGCTCCAATCACCTCTGTGTTTAGGTAGAACAGTGTTAGATATTACCTAACCTGACATTTCCTTGGTTAATTGGTTACAACAGGTGAACTAATTAGTTGGCGTGTGGATATATAAAGAAGTTTTACAAGCAAGTTCTCCATTTATGTCTAAAAATATATCCCTGAAGAAGTACCGTGTGGGGTACGAAACGCGTTGGAAGAACTCCGTTATTCTTGAGCAACAATTGGAACACGGACTTGCACAGCTCTGTGACGGACGGGGGGTACCGACCGGATACATTGTGGATTGAGCAGCTATTACTGCATAGTGAATTACAAGGACGGGAGAGGTATCACTACCATTTGTTTAAAAAGTGGAAGCGTGGTGAGAATTTTTATTACCCTGCCCGCTGATAGGATTCACTACAATACTAAGCTGAAGGGAATTCACACATTGCAGTAAAGATATTACATCGACTGGACAAGAAACAGAACATTAAAGGTACCCGCCCGCTACAGCGAAAGTGTAGTCCTCAAACAATATTGGTGTTTCAATCAATTCTCAAGAGTTGGACTAAAAGAGTTGGACTGTTATATATATCTTTTTCCACACTAAGTATTGTGTTTTTTTATATAGGTGTCATTTTAGTTTATTTTATTTTTTACATTATAGGTTTAGTTTCTATTGTCGACGTTGAAACTCATTAACCTTTTGTATACCTATATTTTATTTTATTATTGTATGTGGAGGATATATCATATTTGATGAGTGGTTCATATAACTATAATAAACTTGAAAATACTTTGGTAAGGAAGGTGTAGCGCTTTCTTTTGTTGTTTGTGATATATATATATATATATATATATATATCCTATATAATAATTCGCTAAGTTGTGTGTAACGCCCGACATGCGCAGCAGACACTGCTGCGCGTGCGGCAGTCATGCGCAGTAGAGACTGCCCGCGCCGCGGCTGATACAGAGCTGGGCGCTCCGAAGGAGCGTCCAGCTCTGTATCAGCCGAGGCGCGGGCAGTCTCCACTGCGTGTGACTGCCCCGCGACCGGCTGCCAGAGGCACTGTGGCCCGTGTAACGGGCTGTTCAACTAGTATATATATATATATGTACAAGTCTATAGGAGTTTGAGATGCACTCTCATAGCTATGTACACATAGCCTGGGTGCTCGTATCAAAAGAAGAAGAGACATACAGTTCAAGATGTGTAGAAACAGCACTCACAGGACTTTTGAAGTCGTGGAAAGAGGTTACATTTAATTAATCCATAAAAATGTCCTAATAAGTGTGAGCAAAATTATCATACAGTATGCATAAAGTGATAAAAAACAAAACAGATATTTCTATGTTTTGTATCACTTTATGCATACTGTATGATCATTTTTTATCTGCTGACGGTTATTAGGACATTTTTATGGATTAAATAAATGTAACCTATTTCCACAACTTCAAAAGTCTTGTGAGTGCCGTTTCTTTACTTCTTGAACTGTGCATATATGTATATATTTATAGCTATCTATATATATATATCTTCTGTATTAATAAAAGGAGAAAACTGGCAAGATGCCAGATTCTCTGTCTCCAGCCACATACCCACACCCTGAGCAGATAAACAAACCCAGTGGCGGAAGTAACGAGGAGATATTCATGTCTCCTCCACACTGACTTACCAAGAGATACAATGGGGCATGATTTTTACAGGAGTAGGCAGGGGTCGAAGGCCTCTGACTACTCCTGTGAAATCTCTGCAAGGAGTTGTCCATCCCTCAACATCCAGCTGAAAAGAAAAGATACATGGCTGACACACACATGCTAACTTACATACACACATGCCCCACTCACACACAATATAACAAATCATATACATCCTCCTCCAACTTGCCCAGGTCTGGGATAAGCTCCTCTTCATAACCTAATGCTGGGGACTGCAGCCTACAACTTGCTGTAGGCCCTAGAGCTTGGGCTGAGGTACTTTGGGGGGTGGGACCATCTGATGGGACGACTTGTTCATCTGCTCTGGCCACGAGTTACTGAAGACTGCTGCTCCTCAAGCAGCCGCAGAAGTGCCCCGTAATCAGACAGCAAGCACTGTCTACGCAAAGCCGTCCAAGCCTCATCGGTTAACTCATTGAGTGCCAGAGGGGTAGGTAATGCATTGCAATGCGTTGCCTACCCCTCTGGCACTTGAAGGGTTAATAGAATGTCCCAACCTAATACTTCTCCTCATCTACAATAGCTCCCCACTTGATCCACTTCTGCTCATCCTCTTGAGATTCATGAAAGCCGCCTCTACAGTTCCACTATTCCTTCACATAGCGTTTCTAGCGTTTTGCTGCTACAAGGTCCATACGTTGCGCCGAAAATGACACATGGAGGAATAGTGGAACTATGGATGCACCATTCCATCAATCTCAAGAGGAGGAGTAGAAGTGGATCAAGCGGGGAGCCATCATACATATGCTACATGGCAGGCTTCACTTGACTCAGTTCCTAGTATTCCTCAGATGCCGTTCCTCTTATTCGCTGTTAGGCCTCTTCTGTCTTAACTCTTTCAGTGCCAAATGTGTATCCAATGCATTGGATACATTTTTGGCACTCAAAGGATTAATTTTGACTGTGCTCCGATGTTGCACACTTCACTCCGCTCCCTCTTATGTTCCCTGGTAACATGGGAACCTAAGAGAGAGAGGTCACCAGCGTACGGCACTGGAGCACAGTGACAATTAGCCCATCGACTGCCACAAATTTATACAATGTATTAGATACACATCTGCCACTCAAAAGGTTAACACACAAGAGGACCTAACACAGAAGAAGAGGAGCGGCATCTCAGGATTGCTAGGAATTTTTGTCATTCAAGCAAAGCCTGACATGTAGCATATGAGGTGAGCCACTTGGCTCTTTTTACCACACATTGCCTTTTAACCCCTAGCCACTGACTTTGTTCTGATATTGCTAGTTGAAGATCAACCTAGAAGAAGAGGATACCTTAACCTGAGAGGAATCAGCAGAAGATTGGGTGAGTGACGCAGTAACTATTAACACCTGGGCTACCGCACAAGATAATGTCAATCAGGGAGTCATGGACTTAGTTTTCATGTAATTGAATTTGTACATATCATTCCCATCGACATTCCAGTGCAAAAAAGGTGTATAACTTACACACTTCAGTCTTTCTTGCAGGCGCCCCCTGCAGCTCCCCAGGTCACAGCCTGTGAAAGAGTCCACTGACACTGTCCCTCTGCAGGAGGCATTACCCGGCATGGAAGAAGAGCTGGAGTTCCCCTTGGGGTCTGTGCAAGTCTCGGGGGAAGAAAAAACACTTGGCCCTCTGTCAGTTTAACCAGAGAAGTAAGAATTCCATTGGCCGTTCTTACTTAACCTAGAGAGGGCAACCAATTTTGACTTCTCTGCTGCCACATAGAGGTTTAACCAACAGAGGGAAGTACAATTCTGACTTCTCTTCTGGCATGTAAAGAGTTCAACTAAAAGGATTTAACCCCCACGGGCAATGCAGTGCCTCTTCTTCTAGTATCATTTCCCATTTAGCAACTATTGAGTTTGGTTTGCCTATGTACTTCTACTTTAATCCCACTACTACCACCAATAAGTATTTCACAGTTTTTTAGCCAACATCCCACACATTATTCAATAAGTTATATATATGAACAAGGAGTAAATCCCATTTAAATTATGGGGGTTAGGGGGATGTTTATTTGTCCCCAGTGGTGAAGTTGGTTTGATCCAGAACTGCACCTCTTCAGCTAATTGAATATGGCATTACATTTCTGTTATGATGGCATTCTCGTGATGGGCTGAATCAATGTATGTGACCCTGTGAAATATACAGTATATTGTCTTAATGGGGTACAAAAAATAATTTGCTGCGCATCTTACTCGAGGAAGCTGGTAATGTAGTCCCGGCTACAGGCTGACCAGACAAAGGGGTTGGTTTTCATTGTAATATGTGCTGCCATAAGCTTGGCTGTCTCCTGGCCCCGGGATCCACAGCCATTACCAATGCCATCATGATTCATGCCAAACCTAAGAAACAAATTGAAAAAGAAAGAAAAAATGTTGGGTAACAATCTTGCTTTACTAGCTCAGTCTTGTCTTGAATGTTGTACAGACACTTTATAAAATGATATGCAGGAAATGGGAATTGTACACCTTCTCCTCATTTATACAGCAGTTATCACGCTTTCCTAAGTTTGTGCCTATGGGAGCAGAAAGCCTGGTGCTGCAGCCCTAAAATGGATGCTATCTATCATTCAGCGAGATCCAAAATCAGACACCCTCAAAAAGTAAGCAAGATAGATGTATGTGGCTCTCAGGTGCTGTTCCATAGACTCCCTGTGTCAGGCTTTAAAGGTTGAAGCAGCAGGTCTATGGGGATAGCATCACCCAGTTCACCATTTTCTCTCTGGACCAACGAGAGAGCCCCAGTGGTGTGTTTTCAAACTCCAATTCTGTTCCCACAGTGGTTGATCACAGCTCACCCCTGGCTTTATTGGCAGGTCTGCTCCCAGGGAAGCAAATCTGTGGATGGGGCAATATGCTTTTTAGAGTTCTTTTTAAGTTGTCAGAAGGATTAAAAATGCTTAGATGCAATAGACAGGCTTATTTCTGTATCACAGATAATCTGTTGTACACAAGGCAATAAAGTAATGGTGCACACAGTAAAGCAGTGGTCCATACAAGAAATATATGACAGATGTGAGGCTTCATGGGAAGAAAAGAAAGCAGTGTTCTCATTTAGCCGAATACTTTAATACTGCAGTATAATATTATTAAGAATGCATATTTTGTACGAAAAAAAAACAAATGCAAAAAACAAAACTGCTTTGCTCCATACAAATAAACCAGAGTTGAACCCTATGGCAGACATATTAAAAGACTGTGTTTATTTTCTTATTTGAAAATAAAGAAGTTTTTGTTGCATAATTTGAAATAAGTATGTTTACTCTCACTCCCCTCGCCAAGGTTGACCCCATTGTAAGCAAGTTCTAACCTATATAGGTTGCCATTTTCATGACCTCCAGGAACATTCTAGACTAATACTTACAGTTAAAATAATCACTTGATAAACATCTTTAACCCCTTAACGTCCACGGTCTTGGGAACTAACATTCCCTTAAGGACCACTTTGATGTTTCCGACGTGCCGGTACATGTGATCTGTGATGCCACACTGGGGACTGAGAGAGACCGCTCCTCTCTTGGAGTGGTCAATTTCACTCCCCATTTTTACTTAAAATGACCATCACTGGTCCGTAACGCAAAAAACATGTGACGGTTATAGCATGGCATGTGGACATTAAGGGGTTAAGGAAATGTGTAGCTGGCCTAGTTAAACACACATAAAACATAAAGAAATAAAATGACTAATAAATCATTAGGTTAGATTCACCTTCTTTCAAGTGATCATCGGCAGTGGGTGACCCAAGAGGACCAGACCACCACCAGTCTCTTTTATAGGTCCAACCAACCCCCACTGTGAACTACATGTAATCTTTTAAACAAACCATATTTAATGTTACAGCTTATAATGGAATAGAGACATATTATTGTTAAAAGTTTTCTTTCATTAGATGTCTTCAACTATACATGGTTATATGTACTGTTCTGCATTTGTACTATTCAATAGGCAGCATATGGTAGAACTATCTACTTCACCCATTTGGAGATTTAAAAGGGTAAATTATTTTGGCAGTATTTAATAGAAGTCTTCATCAGAGAACAACAATATATTTGTGGTTATTTGCAAATGTTACTGTATTTGTAAATATTACTATACTTGACAATTTTGTTATTATGATGTGATTATATGATTATTGTTTATGCCAATGATAATGTTTGAAGTTTTGAATCTGCCAATAACATGACAATTTGGCTAGAGAGACCTATGGATACCATATGTCTCTCAGGAGACTCCATTATGTTAATATCTTGTGAATGTAGACTGGCTGTAGCTGGTGCCTTTGCAGTCCAGTGTAATTGTGTCATTACTGCCTGTGTTGATTGACCTTTGAGCTTTTAAACCAGATGGAGTCAATGGTGCTGACTCTATATTCATGAATAAGCATGGTGAACATGAAATGCATTGAAGTGGAGTGGAAAACAACTATGAGTGGTCTTGGGCTCTGCAAGTTATTATATACTATGTCTCGAGTGATGTTTCTTCAGTGTTTTAAGATAATTGAATAAATGGTTATGTTTTTAATTATACCAAATAATTGTGTCATGTGAACAATAATGCAACCTATATTTCTTGCTCATACTACTCAGAACCACAATTACTGAGTGTGACCCCCCCCCAAACCCCATCAGAAATGCTCAGGCATAGATAGAAACTGCATTTCTTGGTGCCAGAGAAGAAAGTGGAAATTTTAAATCAATTTAATCAGAAAAAGGATCAAGTAAGTTCCTGTGGTAAAGATACAGGATGTGACAGATACCCTGGTACCCTAGGTTGGCACCGCCATCACACCAGCTCTATTGACCTCCCAACATTCAGAAGTGCTAGATAAGGTTACTTGTTTTCCCCCAGTAACTAGATAGGACCAGCTGGGAGGTAGAAGTATGAACACTTTTTTGTGGTATCAAGGCATACTTTATACTCAACTAGGTGACAGTAACACAATGTGTAGGTACACAACTGGGACAAAGGGACAATGGGTAGGTGGTAACATGACACAATGCGTACAATGGGGTAGGCTAACCTCATCATATTATACAATGCAAGTCAAAACATGGAGACAAAGGAATCACGGTACTGTGAGTGATTTTACATAAATTAATCTTACCGCGCCGAACACTAACCAATAGGAATCGGAGCGATAAGCATACTGTGAACCCAGAGACCAATCCGGTTATCCCAGAATCCTCAACCAATGGTAGCCGTAATTATGTAGTGTCAGACAGCCAATCCCTAAAGCGCCTACTTTTATCCATACTATCTCTAGGTCACCTGGTTGATAGTAACCAATCTGTGGGGCGCCTACTTTTTCAAGTTGTGGAGCTGGTCTCCTGGTACCCCTGGTCAGGGACAAATCCACGCCGTCTTGGTGACATCCAGCTCTTTTAATCCATGGTCCTTGTAAGCCTGAAAAGGCCTCCCAATAACTGCCTATGGCCCACTGCAAAACCTAATGCATAGAGTTCCAGAGAAATTGTTGGGGAATGTATCCTTTTGGTAATCTCATCAATCATAACCACACGTAATTCCCTTTCGTGACCCAGTCCCTGGCCGAACATTTCTTGCAACAGTGCTCCCCTCCTGACCCATAGTTCAGCAGACCCAGCCACATCCTTTCCGGGTCGACTTGGGGCTGACCGGGAGTAATTCGTTAAGAGTCCATGTCTGTCTGTCGGGGAAGGCCATCGGCATTCCCGTTTTGTTTGCCTGGTCGGTACTGTACTGTGAAATCCTAGGGTTGCAGTGCTAAAATCCGTCGTAGTAGCCAGCCATTGTCTCCAGACACTCAACTGAGCCAGATGAGGGGATTATGGTCTGTGAGTACCGTAAAAGATTGTCCATTCATGTACGGTTGTAGTTTCTTCAAGGCCCACACTAGCATTAGGCATTCTTTTTCGACCTCTCGTGGTAGTAACTTCTTGCTGATGTAGGCCATCGGGTGTTTGCATCCGTCTGCTCCCACCTGACTTAGTACGGCTCCCAGTACAAAAGTAGAGGCATCTGTATGGACAGAGAAACGTTTGGATGGGTCAGGAGCAGCGAGCACAGGAGCAGATAGTGCAGATTTTAACTGTTGCAAGGCTGTTTCGCATTCGGGAGACCACAGGACCTGTCTGGGTAAGTTCTTTTTAGTCAGGTCCATTAGGGTCTTAGCAATCGCGCTATAGTCGGGAACAAATCGTCTGTAATACCCGGCAGTGCCTATGAAAGTGAGTACCTGAGTTTTAGTATGTGTGGTAGGCCAGCGGGCGACCGCCTTCACTTTCGTGGGAACTGGCCGCTGTTGCCCGCAACCCACCCGGTGTCCCAGGTAGGGGACTTCTGACACCCCAATGACACATTTCTCTGGTTTTAGCATCAGACCAGCAGTCCGGTTGCGATCTAGCACGATGCCTCCCAGGTATCGCTGTAGATCTCGATGTCATCCAGGTATGTACAGGCATAGTCCTGGAGACCATGGAAGAGCCTTTCTATCATCCGCTGGAAGGTCTCAGGAGCATTCTTCATCCCAAATGGCATGACTCTAAATTGGTACACGCTGAATGGGGTGATGAACTCTGACTTTGGGATGGTCTCTGTTTCCAGCAGAATTTGCCATTATCCCTTGCAGAGGTCAGTGGTAGTGAGGATGTTTCCCTTGGCGATGTGGTTTAGCAGTTCATCGACCTGGGGCATGGGATAAGCTTCGGTCATGGTCCGATCATTAAGTCTACAGTAATCGACACAGAAAAGGGTTGTGCCATCCCGTTTCAGTACCAGCACTACCGGGGAAGCCCAGGGACTTGTGGACGGCTCGATGACCCCCAGATCGAGCATTTCCCTCAGTTCATTCCTCATGCTGGCCCTAACTGACTCAGGCACCCGGTAGGCAGCCTGTCTAAGAGGCGACTGTCCCGGGGTCTCCACCTGGTGTACCACCATAGTAGTATACCAAGGGATCGTGGAGAACATGGTCTGGTGTTCTAACAGTACCCTCCTGATCTGTTCTTGTTGAGTCGTCCCTAGCTGCTTGGCCAACTTATCCGTCTCTATCACTGCCTGGGCTTGGCCCGGACGGGGTAACTCTGGCAGTGGGAGGCTCTCTGAGTCTTCCACTGCGGGAGCACAGATGGCAGATTCTTCCTCAGGCCTCTCCTGGTATGCCTTCAGCATGTTCACATGAAAGGACTGCTGGATCCGTTCATCCGAACATTTGGCTACCAGGTAGATAGTATAGCAGAGCTGCTTCACTACCTGGTAAGGCCCCTGGCACGCAGCTTGTAACTTATTCTGTTTAGTAGATTTTAGGACTAGTATCTTCTGTCCCACTTCCAGGATACGATTCCGAGCGGTACGGTCGTACCATCTCTTCTGTCGTCTCTGGGCCACCTGAAGGTTCTCCCGCACCAGGTCAGTGAGTTCCACCAGTCAATCTCTAAAGGTAAGTACATATTCAAGGATTGGGGTCTCTTCCCCCCCTACCAGTCCTTCCCAGTGGGCTCTGACTAGATCCAAGGGCCCTCTCACCCGTCACCCATACAGGAGTTCAAAAGGGGAGAACCTGGTAGATTACTGCGGCACTTCCCGGTAGGCAAACAAGAGGTGCGGCAGGTATCTCTCCCAGTCCTTGTGAGAGGTTGTGAGCATGAGAAGCAGTTGCTTCAGTCTCCTACTGAATCTCACACAGTCCATTCGTCTGGGGGTGATAGAGAGAGCTGTGTAGGGCTTTAATCCCTCACAGCTTCCATAAGTGCTGCGTGATCTCAGCGGTGAACTGAGTCCCCTGGTCCGGATAATTTCCTGGGGGAAACCCACTCTGGCAAATATCCTGAGCAGGGCATCGGCCACTGTCTCTGCTTGAATATTTGTCAGAGGGATGGCTTCTGGATATCGAGTGGCGTAATCCACCATGGTCAGAATATATCTCTTTCCAGAGGGACTTGGCCGGAGCAGGGGTCCTACCAAATCCATAGCTATTCGGCTAAAGGGTTCGTCAATAATAGAGAGGGGGTGCAAGGATGCCCTCCTACTGTCCCCTTTATTGCCCACCCACTGGCAGGTATCACAGATGCGGCAATACTGTCAGATGTCCCCTGTGATCCCTGGCCAAAAGAACGTCTGGGTTAGGTGGTGGTGAGTGTGAGTCAACCCAAGGTGCCCTGCTAACAGAATATCATGCCCTATGCTTAACAGGCCATGTCAATATTTTTTCGGCACCACCAGTTGAAGCTTGGGCACCGGAGTAGTTCCTTGACCGTCAGTGACCCTATACAGCAGTCCCTGGCTCCATTCCACTCGCTCCCCCTCTAAACCCCCCTGGATCCCTTCCTGTTCGCTCCCAGTACCCCGCTAGTGGTGGGTCAGCTAGAGTCTTTTGGGCCAAGTCAGAGGGAGATGGCCTGGCACTCGGTGTAAGCGTTCCTCTTACCTTCTGGAAAGCCAGCCGCTGAGGTGCTCAGTGAGCAGCCAGTCTCCTGTGTGCTGCCTCTCGGCTCGAGCTGCATCTTGTGTCTTGTTTGGCCGGACGCCCTGGTGCTCATTTGGGCGCCTGGCTCTCTGTGTCTGCTTCCATGCATTTCCTGCGTACTTCCCCTCTAGCCGGCAGAGTGCAGGAACGTGTCATATCCCGGGTCTTAAAGGGACAGTACCTAAATTGCTCCACCTTCCAGGGTGGAGCAATCAGTATTTAAACTTCCTGGACACCACTACAGTTGCCCTTTTATGGTGTTCCAGTGCAGTTGTAGTTTGTTTGAACCCCATGTATGATCCTTGGCTTGTCTTCTTAGATTTCCCGGTGTCTAGTGACTTGGCCTGTCTGACTACTTACTTGGTATTGGACCTTCAGCTCTGGCTGACTACCCGCTCTCGTACTGACCCCTGGCTTGTCTGACTATCCGCTTGGTTTTGACCATCGGCTCTGGCTGACTTCCTCTGGTTCCCTACCTTGGTTGCTTATACCTCCTGATATTGACTGTAGGCCTAAGTCAGTCCATTTATCCTTGGTTGCCTCTTACCGCTTATTTCTGTAGGAAGGCATAGCGCTCTATCTCTGGTCCTAGCCCCAGTACCGGTGCTATTGCACGTTCTCCCGTCTATAGACCTTCAGGTGCAGTCTACTATTTCTGGTAGTAGTAGTTATTGAATCCTGCTTAGCTCTATATCTCCGCCTGAGTGTCTATTGAGTTACTTACTATATTTCTTGTTCAATAAAGGTGGTGTTTCTAATTACTGTACTATCTCCTGTCTCTTCCTTGGGTTCTGTGACACTCGGAAGAAAGTCTGGGTAACAGTCTGGCTTACCGTCTGGGTTACTGTCTGGGGCATTTGTTCTTATCTGGGTCTCCTCCTCGCGGTGGCCTCCAACCCTTCGCGCCTGCTGATGGGTCACTGCAGCACAGGTGACGGGATTTGTGACTTCACTATATGCTGAGGTTAAATGGCCTAAATCATTTCCGAGCAGCACCTCAGCTGGCAAGTTTCGCATAACACCGTTCTCCACCCCCTGGGCTCCAGTACCCCAATCCAGGCGGATACGAGCGGTAGGGATCAGGTGGATATTTCCTCCTGCTGCTCGGACTGCCACAGAGCGCCCGGTCTGCTCAGTGGGGGGGGGCTACCAGCAGTGGCTGAATTAATGTAATGGTAGCTCCTGTACCCCTTAGTCCTTGAGCCAGCCGGCCATTGACCCAGATATCCTGCCGGTGATGATCCCGGTTATCTGTGGTAGCTGCTTGGACAGGGTCGGCCTCGTACAGTATTCCACAGTCCTCCTCTATCCACGAGCGGACCCCCTCTGTGTCCAGGCAGTGTAGGTTGCCCCGGGTGGCTGGGGAGGTCGGTCGATTCCAGGGTCCCCGATTGGCTCGATTGGGACAGTTACTCCTCATATGTCACACTTGGTCGCAGGCATAGCAGAGAGTCTGTTGCAGGGGAGGTGCAGCCGCAGTGGGTCAGGGTGGGAGAGGTACACGGGCTGGTGGGGGCGCATAACGGGGAGGAGGAGGGTGGTTCTCTTGGGCTACCGTTCTCCGGGCATCCAGGTACTAATCCGCTAACACTGCTGCCTGATCTGTGGTAAGAGGTTTCCAGTCTCTCACCCAGTCTTGTGCTACCGCCGGTGCATGATCATAAAATTGTTCTAGGACTAAGATCTATAGCACCTCATTCACTGTGGTGGCTTGGCAGCCCCTGCCTCCCGAACCATCCGATGAACCCACTTTGTACAGGACTGTCCTTCCCTTCGCCTCAATCTTCAGAACTTTACCTGGTGAGCTTCAGGGGTGATCCCGTAGCGAGCCAACAGTGGCTGTTTCACCAGATCATATTCCCGACAATCTTCCTCCGGAATGGCTTCATACGACTCCATTGCTCTGCCCATAAGCTGACTCACCAACTAGGTGACCCAGTCCGACTCATCTGCATCCTGTAATCCACACTGGCGCTCGAAGACCTCTAGATATCGATCTAGGTCATCTTTGAAGTTGTCAAAAGTCTGAAAGGCCTGGTAGGGAATCTTCCTCCGGTTCCAGGGTTCCCCTTTGTGGAAGGGAGTGGATTCTCGAGTCTCTCACTGTAATTCCAGTGCCCTCAGCTGGGTAGCATCGGCGAGGACATGATCGATCACCTCATGAGGCGGGTTGTTACCATACAGGGCCAGGTGCCACTGGACTTCCCGCTGCGTCTCCGAGGTGTCTGTATTCTCTGACTGGGCAATGCCGTTGAGATCTCCCTCCATTCGTTCCACAAAAAGGGCTGCCTTTTGTTGCTAGCAGCTTGCCCCCGGGTTTCCAGTAAGTCTTTTAGTGTGTTACGTTTCAGCTGTCATGCCAGCTCTATTGCCCTCCCGACATCCAGAAGTGGTAGATATGGTTCCTAGTTTCCCCCCCAGTAACTAGACAGGACCAGTTGGGAGGTAGAAGCACGAACACTTTATTGGTGTATCAAGGCATACTTTATACTCAACTGGGTGAGAGTAACACAGTGTGTAGGTACACAGCTGAGACAATGGGTTGGTGGGAGCATGACATAATGCGTACAATGAGGTAGGCTACCCTCATCAAATCATACAGTGCAATTCAAAACATGGAGACAAAGGAATCATGGTACTGTGAACGATTTTACATAATTTAATCTTGCCGCTTAAAACCCTAACCAATAGGAATCGGAGCAACAAGCATACCGTGAACCCAGCGACCAATCTGATTATCCCAGAATACTCGACCAATGGGAGTGTCGGACAGCCAATACCTTAAGCGCCTACTTTTATCCATACTATCTCTATGGCAGCCCTTTAAATAGGTTACCTGGTTGATAGTAACTAATCTGCGGGGTGCCTACTTTTTCAAGTTGTGGCACAAGTCTCCTGGTACCCCTGGTCAGGGACAACTCCAGACCGTCTCGGTGACATCCAGCTCTTTTAATCCGTGGTCCTTGTAAGCCTGAAAAGGCCTCCCAATAACGGCCTATGACCCACTACCATGAAATATAGTAAAAAAATGAATCAATAAATAACCATGAACTGTTCATCACTATCAGTGTCCAGCTCTCTGTTTCACTTTTTCACTGACAAGTAAAACTGGAGAAATTCTGGGGCAAACGAACTGAACCATTGGGGGCAAATATAAGCTCCCCAAATCTGATTTAGGTGGACTTATAACCCCTTGAATGCTAAAGATGTCTCCAAAACCATTGAAATTTAGTAAAAAAATAAATCGATAAATAACAATGAACTGTTCATCACTGTCAGTGTCCAGCTCTCTGTTTCACTTGTTCTCTGACCCTCCAGAAAGGGGTAAGATGGGTAAGTTTGTGCACTGGATGGGTTCATCTGCATTGTACACTTCTGGAGCATTATAGGGGCACTGGACTAATAATGTGCTTTTCAGGGCATCAGCATTGTTCATTGGCAAGTTGAGTGAGGTGGGCACAAGGGGCATATAAAAGAAGAGAGAAATATTAAAATATAAATGTGTTCACCCTACCAGTATAAAGTCTTGACACAGAATGGCTGCTAGGCTTAATACAATGCAGGGTGTTGTCTGTGGTCCTCCTTATAATGCAGCTGCTGTTACCATTTGCCAATCAGAATGCGCCTCCAGCACACGGTCTATAATTGGCTGTCTTCATTGGGAGTTCCTACCGACATACTTACTTGTTGGATGCACCGGCCATGGATATGAAAGTGTTTGCGGTGCTCCATCCAAAATAAATATAATTCCGTAGCTCCCTGTAAGCATTGGCATTTAGACTTTGTTACTAACTCCATATATCTCGTGGCACACCAAGAGGGTGTCTGCTGCACACCAAACTGCCCCGGCACCCTGGTTGAGAAACACTGGATTAAGATATATGTGGGATATATGTGTTTGCTATTTTTATTTTAATTAGCCATTTCTTAATTTTTTTTAACAGACTAAAAGTTTTGTTTTATTAATTCTCCCCATATTTCTGTGGACTCACCTAGGGGAAGGTGAAGTTGAAGGTTACTTTGAGTACTTAATATGCAAGGTGTCTTTCTTCTTTATATTGTGTATATATTTAGTTGTGTGTAACGCCCGACATGCGCAGTAGACACTGCTCCACGTACGGCAGTCATGCGCAGTAGAGACTGCCCGCGCCGCGGCTGATACAGAGCTGGCCGCTCCAAAGGAGCGTCCAGCTCTGTATCAGCCGAGGCGCGGGCAGTCTCCACTGCGTGTGACTGCCCCGCGACTGGCTGCCAGAGGCACTGTGGCCCGTGTAACGGGCTGTTCAACTAGTTCTGTTATAATTTACCTTCTAATATACTGGTCCCCCTTAGAGAGTATTATATCTGGTATGCACCAGTTTTTCTTGTTTAGGCAGAACTACCCGCAGGATGGTAGTGTTTGGTGAAGGTATGCAAGGAGGACCAAGTCACAGCCTTGCACAGCTGTTCAGCCAAAGCCCAGTTCTTGTAGGCTCAGAAGGCACTCACAGATCTGGTGGAATGAGCAGTGATCTTAAAGGGATAGAAATGTATCACAATAAAAGCAGCTTCAGTTAATCTTCATAGTATTTAGGCCATGGAGACAGTTATTTTACTACTATCAGAATTGTAGTTCAAGAGTAATTGAATGATAAAGTATCCCTCTCCCATACCTTTTAACTGATGTAACACTGCTCACCTCAGAGCAGCAAGGTCGTGTTCAGGTGGATCCCAGAGAGGAACAATCTTCAATTAGCATAAGGGAAAAACCTGTCAAGGGGGCAGGGTTTTCATTGTTTACACAGTAAGAAGATTGTCCCTTGCTGTGAGCTGTCTGGTCTTAAGACCAGATTCCACATCTGAGGGAAGGTGGCATACACTAGGTAAAAGAGGGGGAAACTTTATTATTCAATTACTTTTGAATGACAACTCTGACAGTATTGAAATAACACTCTCTATGGCTCAAATACTATGAAGATTAATTGGAGCTGCTGTATTTGTGAAACATTACTGTCTCTTTAATTGGAACAGATTTCTTCCTGATCTTATATATGGTAGTCTTGATCCAAGAGGCAATGGTTACCTTGGTATTGGCCTGACCAGTTCTTGGACCCTTAGACAACATAACAAAATGGCTTTGCATAGTGCATATAGATCTTAAGGCAGCTTACCACTTCCAATAGATGGAGATAACAACAGATCCTATCTGGGAGGAAGATGGATTGGATCCTGAACATATAGGATGACCAGGTCCTCAAACCATGCTCTCCTGGACCAGTAAGGAGCAATCAGAATGACCAACACACCATACATTCTGATCTTCCAAATGACCCTCGGTATGACAGGAATCAGAGGAAACACATAGGAGAGATAAGAGCTCCATGGGATGTAAACGGGCAAGCCACAGGATTCCCTGTTCAAGAGCAGAACGTTGGAACCTTCCTGTTTTCTCTGGTTGTCATAAAATCTATCACTGGCACTCCCCAGTACTGGACTATCAGGTAAAACACCTCCGGATGGAGTTCCTAATTTCCTGGATCTACATGCTGGCAACTTAAAAAGTCCAACAGCTTTTTTTCTACTCCTGGAATGTGAACAGCTGTGATGCCAGAACATGGGTCTCCCCCCAGCTGAGGAGCTACTTCAATTCCCTCCATGCTACCTCGTTGCAAGCCCCTCCAACTGATGTATGCCACAGCTGTGGCATTGTCTGACTGTACCCTTACCAGAACCCTGTGCTGAGGACCAATGAAGGAGAAACAGCTAGATCACTGCCCAGAATGTTGATGGATAACAGAATCCTGTCCGTGACCATCTGTCTTGGACTCTCAGATATCCCAGGACTGCATATCAAAAAACACAAAAAAGAAGAAGGCGCCAATATCCTCTATTCAATTGTACACCTTACCACCTCCGTGAACAGGTACTCACTTGGAATATTGGCTGGAATTATACATACGTACATACCAGCAATGTACACGCGGGGACTGTAAGCTGCCCCCCTATACAGCATCTAGTATCTCACAGACTGAATGTAGGCTGCTCTCCCCAACAAAACCCCACTCTCGAGGCCCAGGAACATGTAAAACAAAAAATGCACAAAGGGGGCGCCAATAGTGCCTGATCACTGACAGTAATAATATTAGAATTATATAGATGTAAATGTACTCATATTTCACATATGCTGTGTAATGAACTTATGTTACACACAGCTAATGGGCATACAGAGAAACTATTACCGTTTCTGTTCGGTACCGTTTGAAGCTCCTCCTCCTCTACTCCGAGCACGGTTAACTGGTAATCCAACTGCAGGCAAGCTGTATCATTTCTTCAAATTATTTTATTAAAAATTCAAAGATGTGGTTACAGTACAAAACAATATCAGATTCATGTTGTGTTATACTGTAATCACTTATTTGATAAAGCAGCATTGTCGCTGCGAAACGCATAAGAGAACTACTCAGTGGTTTTTAATGATACATGATTTTAATAAAATAATTTGAAGAAATGATACAGCTTGCCTGCAGTTGGATTTACGGTTAACAGTGCTTGGAGAAGAGGAGGTTCAAATGGTACCGAACAGAGACGGTAATAGTTTCTCTGTATGCTCATTAGCTGTGTGTAACACATGTTCATTACACAGCATATGTGAAATGTGAGTACATTTACATCTAAATAACTAAATAATTCTAATATTATTACTCTCAGTGATCAGGCACTATTGGCGCCCCCCTTTGTGTGTTTTTTGTTTTACAGGACTGAATCACAACCAACAGGCCAGAACCCACTCCTGGATCACAAAATGCCTTCCCTGCCTGAGGTTCGGGCATCATAAGAGAGAGTAATCTGCTGAAGGAGATGCTCTGGATTCAAGAGCTCCCATGAAGTAGCCTTGTTGAGGAAGTCATCCAGATATGGGGTCACAGAGATGCCAAGAGCGTGAATGAATGCTTGGACTAGAAAAGAAAATGCAAGTAGTGCTGACTTTCTGGGTGCATTGGGAAGTTTAAACATGCATCTCGAAGATCCAGGGAGGCCAGGTACTCCTCTGGGTACATTGCTGCAATAACAGAATGCAAAGATTCCATCTTGAAGTATGTATGGACCACATACTTGTTGAGACATTTGAGGTCAAGAATGGGGTGGCAGCTGCTGTCCTTCTTGGGAACCATGAGCAAGTTGGAATTGAAACTTGAAGAGTTCATAGGGGCTGGAACTGGCACCTGTTTTTCCAGCAGAGAGTCTGTGATCTCTTGGAATAGTCTTGCCTTGTTGGGATCCTTTGGAACTTTTGACAAAAAGAACCAATAAGGAGAAAGGGATCTGAAACCTATGCAGTACCCTCCAAATACCACCTGCAAAACCCACTGGTCCATCATTGCCCAAGCACCTCGAAAAAAGGTGGAGACTGCCCCTTACACCCCTTACAGGCAACAATGGACCAGGATTCTGTGGGTGATGTGGAGGTGCATTTGTCAGACTTAGCCATTGAAGCTGAAAGTTTGGGTTGCCAGGATTGCTGCAGCTTTTCTGGACACTCAGAAAGTGGACCAGATGATAGGGCTGTCACATTCTGTCCCTCTCCATCATACTTCCCTTCCTTGGTCCAGCCTCTTTTGTCCGCTTACCCTTTATTAGGGCCTTGAGTTCCTCTCTAAGCACCCAATTATTCAAGCTGTGTCTTTGCAGTATTCTGAGTCTTGGCTATTGCTAGTTCCTGATTTCAGCCTTCTGACTTCACTCGTGGATTTTCCTGTGTACTATGCTCTATTTATTACTATCGCCTGTTGACTATGTTTCTGCTTACTTCCTGGTCATGACACCTGGTTCCGATTACCTTCCAGTATATGACTCTGGTTGGTTAGCTCCGCTCCTCCCTACATTCTGTAGCTTTTATTTCTTCTCCTTAAATCAACCCAGATATATGCGCGTTCCTGTCAGTTCCTCACTTTGGGTATCCTTGCCTGATTATTTCAGAAGAGATCCCCTTCACAGATCGCTTCCCATGCTGCTGGCTACATTTGCAGCAGAGGTGGTTCAATTTACCTCTCTATAACTGTTAACACTGGCTAAATTTGTAGCAGAGGCTCATTTCACTGCTCTCTGATTTCCCATACTGGCTACAGTTGTAGCAGATGCGGTTCATGCAGCCGCTCGCCTACGGGGTACCATGCACTTGAGTTTGTTCATTCCACTGCTTGCTTCTACAGTTCCTAGCTACATTTGTAGCAGAGGAGGTTCATTTCACCATTCTTCTCCATTGACCACTGCCATTGTGGCGGTTTGTTACACTGCTCAATCCTATTGTTATTTCTAGCAACATTGTAGCAGAGGCGGTTCACTTCACTACTCTGGCTACATTTGCGAGGCTGTTTGTTCCATCTCTTTCCTAGTGGTTTAGGTTTGTTTACCTTCCACAGTTCTATAGTAGTTCATACATTGCTTTTGCTTCTCTTTTATTGCTATTTTTCTTCCTCTCCTGTTCCTGTTAGAGCTGTTGTAGACATGCTGTCTACATATGGGTCCTGTATCATTACAGAGTAGTTCCTTTCTCCAGTCTACAATATTTCTGTCCTGGTCAGGGCCCTGGCTCAAATGGGGTGGGGCATCTGGCTTTGCAGCTAGAACCTTTAGTCAGGCTTCAGCCATGACAAGGTGGTACTGTGACTGACTCTGATCTCAAGCACCGCAATTCAGCTACCTGCCTTCAGCTCTCTATTTTTTCCCTGAAAAGGGCATGAGGAGACAAGAAAATAAAGCCGTTAGAAGTGTAAGGAAAAAAGATGGCCAAGGGCGGGCTCTTGTTCTTAAAGGGGCCCTCACACCAAAATCAATCTACAAACAGAAAATTTACAAATGACTCAAAAGCCCCAGGGAATATCAGGAGGAGACGTAAAACTAAGATCCAAGTAGTAGGAGAGAAAAATTAATCCCACAAAGTACTCAAACACTTAAAAGCTCCCAGCAGAACATAAAGGATTAATCCAATAAAATAACATAGAAAAAACAGTGATCCAGCTTGCTTGGAGGACCCATGAATTGTGTGCGTTAGAACAAAGAGTGTCCACCCCAAAGACCCTGTCTTTTGCGATGTGTCCTGCCATCCAGGAGAAGGGACTCAACCCCATGGTACCTGTGTTCCATATTGGAAGTAAGAGAAAATCATTTTGATTTACTCCAGAACAACTCCACTTTGCCTTCATACATAGGACTCACAAATTGCTATTTGTTCTGTAGACTATGTTGTACCTCAAGGAGACTTTATTAGTCCTCATTGTTTGGGCAGTATAATAAAGTATAGAGCACATCAAATCCACTCACGTGTGTCCCACCTCATGTGCAATAGTGAAAGCTGTAGCCAAGCCTATGTCCTCATTTATGCTGCAACTTCTCTCTCTCTCACACATCCCACCCACAGGTGCTAAACCTGAGTAGTAAGAGAAAAAAAAGAAGTCATAGTCATTTTTGCAATTATTGCTAGTTTTTAATAGTACCAAACAATGCCTTTACTGTTTTATAACAAAATCAGCAGAAAGGAAGATAATGCTGAAAACTTCAAGACCACAAAGGAAAATGCAGCATTTCTGAAAATTATGAAACAACCAAGAAAGTTAACAATGATATCAATTTCCTGAATAATGTCAAAGACTCTCACCTAGTGTTCCACATGGCTTGTTTTTGTAAATGCAGATGTCATATCTGAAAGAAAGACAAATACTCACATAAAGACCAATAGTTAAAGTTATTCCTATAAATGAAAGTTGGGATGTTTAGCCTCTTCATTGCTAGAGAGGTCCTCACACATTACTTCAAAATGTACTGGAAATGTCTTTCGTTCCCAAGTGGTTCATTTTAGAAATGTTGGAACATATGTATGTATGTGTATGTATGTATCTTTATTTATATAGCGCCATACATGTACACAGCGCTTAACAGAATTTGAAATAATACAATACAAAAATAAAAAACAGGGTTAAGAGCATTAAGCTAAAGTGTGAATGTTGCATTATTTTGGGGGAAAGTGCAGCAAGGGAAACATGCACTGGGAAAGGGACCCTGCCCCAAGGAGCTTACAATCTAATTAGAGTTCATGATGACATACAGAGACAGTAGGAGGATAATTATAAGTGCAAGTGCAAGGTGTGGGGAAGTGCAGAAAGATTCTGATGCCACTGTCGTTGTGCAAGGATGAGGATATTGCTATTCAGATGCCTTCTTGAGCAGGTGGGTTTTGAGGAGATGTTTGAAAGTGATGATTATGGATGGTTGGCGAATGGTGATAGGGAGGGCATTCCAAAGTCGAGGGGCAGTCAGTGAAAAAGTTTGTAGCCGAGAGATGGCTCAAGCTGTGTAACATACCTAGTAACATAGTAATTTAGGTTGAAAAAAGACTTGCGTCCATCTAGTTCAACCCTTTTCCTATTCCTGTTTACCATCGTTGATCCAAAAGAAGGCAAAACCCCCCCCTCAATATAGCAATTTAAAATTCTGCCTTCAATGGGGAGGGGGGAAAATTCCTTCTTGATTCCAAATGGCAATCAGATTTCTCCCTGGATCAACAAGCCCTAACTAAATATTAATCCCAATACTAGCATACATAGCCCTCTATGTTATGCTCTTTTAAATAAGTGTCCAGCCCCCTTTTAAAGGCATCTAATGTATTTGATAGCACCACCTCCTCAGGAAGTGAATTACATACTTTTATTGTCCTTACTGTAAAGAAACCCTTCCGCTGTTGTAGATTAAATCTCCTTTCCTCAAGTCTAAGCGGGTGGCCCCTTGTCCTGTGTACTGTTCTGTTAATGAACAGGTCTTTGGAGAGCCCTTTGTATGGGCCTTGAACATATTTATATAGTGTTATCATATCCCCTCTAAGATGCCGTTTCTCTAGTGTGTAGGGAGAGGACAGGAAGAACCCTTGGGAAGACTGTAGGGTACAGGAAGGGGTGTAGCGGGAGATAAGAGCAGAAATGTAAGAGGGTGCTGAAGAACACAGAGTCTTAGAGGAGAGGAGGAGAATTCTGTAAGAAGTAGAATACTTTATAGGTAGCCAATTGAGAGATTTCAGGAGGAGATGAGAGGGCAGGTATCTGGGAGGAAATGTGGTGATTCTTGCAGCTGAATTGATAACAGATTGAAGTGGAGAAAGATGAGAAGCAGGAAGACCAGAGAGAAGAATGTTACAGTAGTCAAGTCTGGATAGAATGAGTGCCTAAGACAGGGTTTTTGCAGTTGACATGCAGAGGAAAGGACGTATTTTGGCAATATTTTTTAGGAAGAAGTGACATGTTCTAGTGACAGCTTGGATATGGGGGGAGAAAGTTATTTTTATATCAAATATGACCCCAAGACAGCGTGCTTTGGGTACTGAGTGTAATGCATAGTGGTCTATTGTGATGGAGAAGGGGGTTGGTGGATGGGATTTCAGAGGGAACACCACCAGCTCTGCCTTAGCCATATTGAGTTTAAGATAACAGTGGACCATCCATGATGAAATAGCTGGCAGACATTGAGTGACTTGAGACTGAACTGCTGGAGTGAGGTCAGTGAAAGAGAGATGTCATCTGCATACAGATGGTAATTAAACCCAAGAGATGAAATGAAGTCACCAAGTGAGAGGGTGTAGAGGGAAAAGAGAAGTGGTCCCAGAACTGATCCCTGAGGAACACTGTGAGGTCGTGGGGAGATGAGAAAGCGTTAGCAAAAGATACACTGAAAGTACATTTAGAAAGATAGGAGGAAAGCCATTTTAGAGGTGTGTCATGGATGCAGGGCCGGATTTGCCATAAGGCAGAGTAGGCACCTGCCTACAGGCGCACACCACTGAGGGGCGCCTGTCATTGGGATTCTTTTTTATTTATTTAATTAGCCACCTCGCTAACTGCACAATGGCAGAACAATAATCCCCCCACCTGGCGCCCACTCCATGTTGCCCTCACATTGCCCCCCCCCCCCGTTGTCTGTTTCCTACCTCCCTGGCAGGACAGGTCTATGCCTCCTTTGGCACAGTCCTGTAGCTGCTGAGCTCACTCGTCGGCTCTTTAGGAATGCAGAGCGCTGGGAGATGAAATCATCTCCCAGCGCTCTGCATTCCTGAATAGGAGACCTCGCGGGAGTTCCAGCAGCTACAGGACTGTGCCAAAGGAGACACAGATGACAGATCTCCTGCCAGGGAAGTAGGAAACAGACATTGGGGGTAGGTAGGAAACGGACAATGGGGGGAGGCAATGTGAGGGCAACATGGAGATGGTGGGGGAAAGTTGAAGTTGAAGGGGGCAATGTGAGGGCAACATGGAGATGGTGGGGGCAATGCGGAGCTGATGGGGGGCAATTTGGAGATGGTGGGGGCAATGTGCAGCTGATGGGGGGCAATTTGGAGATGGTGGGAGCAATGTGGAGCTGATTGGGGCAATGTGAGGGCAATATGGTGATGATGGGGACAATGTGGAGATTAGGAGCATTGTGGAGGTGCCCAGTGGAGATGGCCAATGGGGGGGTGCTTCAGATTTTTGTGCCTACAGGCTCCTGAAATGTAAATCCGGCCCTGCACGGATGCCAAGGGTGTGCATTGTGTTCAGCAGGAGTACATGGTTAACAGTGTTAAAAGCAGCAGATAGATCTAGTAGGATAAGTATACTGAATTGTCCTTTGTCCCTTCCTGAGTATAGGTCATTAGTAATTTTTGTTAGGGCTGTCTCAGTGGAATAGTTAGAATGGAAACCTGACTGTAATGGGTCAAGAAGAGGGTTTGAGCTGAGAAAAGAGATTAAGCGAGAGAATACAAGGCGTTCCAAGATCTTAGATGCAAAGGGGAGAAGTGAAACTAGACGGTAATTTGAAAGACAGGTGGGGTCGAGTGAGGGTTTTTTGAGTATCGGACTGACTATTGCATGTTTGAATGAGGATGTAAAAGTTCCGGTAGAAAGAGAGGAGTTAAATATATTTGTACGGCTGGAAGCAAGAGTAGTTGCCAGAGCCTTACTAAGTTGAGAGGGCATGGGATCCAAGGGGCAGGTAGTACGTGGAGAGGAGGATAGTAAAAGCGATACCTCCTCCATTATTATAGGGGAGAAGGAGCTGAGGGTTGCTCGAGGTAGACCAGGAATCAGGGGGATAGGAGGAGAGGATGTATAGGGTATGGTTTGTTGGATAGACTGTATCTTATTTTTGAAAAAGTCAGCAAAAGTCCTGTTGAGTGTTGGAGAAGGAGGAGCAGTTTAAGGGTGGAGGTTTGAGAAGAGAATCAAAGATTTTAAAGAGGTCACGTGGGTTAGATTTGTGGGTAGTGATGAGGTTAGAGAAGTAGTGCTGTTTAGTCTGACCGAGAGCTGTGTTAAAACAGGATAGCATGAATTTAGAATGGTGAAAGTCTGCAACAGAATGATACTTCCGCCAGAGACGTTCTGCAGCTCAACAACAGGTGCATAGCATGTGGGTTGTTGAATTTAGCCAGGGTCTGGGATTCCTGGGGCGGGAGTGTCACCTTGGAGGGGAGCGTTAAGGTCCATGGAAGATGTTAACAAGGTGTTATATTCATGGACCAGAGTGTCGATGTTAGTAGTAGTAGAAGAGCAGAGAGAAGAGAGGTGAAGTCTTCACAGTTGATGCCAGGTCTGGTAGTTTGACTGAGTGTAGGTTCCCGGTTAGGAAGGGTGATTTAGAGAGGGCAGGGGAAGGTGTGTGAGAGAGTGTGAAGGAAACAAGATGATGATCAGAGAGTGGAAATGGGGAAACTGTGAATTCAGAGACTGAACAGTTTCTAGATCTAGCCATTGACCTTTCCTGTGAGTGCTGGCAGCAGTCCACTGTTGAAGGCCATAGCACAAGGTCAGGGAGAGAATTCAGGAAGCACTAGATGAGAAGGCATCATCAACGTGTAGGTTGAAGTCGAGCCAAGACAGAGAGCCAAGATTCAAATTCAGAGAGAAAGGAGGAAGGGTTGCTTGGGGGCCTGTAAGTCACGACTACCTGGGGAGGGACAGGGGAGAAGAGCTGGACTGCATGCATTTCAAAAGAGGTAAAGGAGACTGATGGAGGAAGGGATAGAGGCCTGGAGAGGCACAGCTGAGACAGAAGAAGTCCCACACCCCCACCCTTGCCATCAGGGTGAGGAGTGTGAGAGAAAGATAGGCCACCATAGGAAAGAGCAGCTTCAGCAGATGAGTCAGAGCGTGAGAGCCAGGTTTCAGTGATAGCGAATAGGTTTAAAGAGTTAGAGAGAAAAAGGTAGTGGGTAGTGTGTATAAAGTTAAAGTATAACTGTGAACTTTCAAAATTAGCCAACCATGAGAAATATTTACCCTTAAATTTCCCCATAACATACATTCTAGGTGATATGCATATCTGGGAATATTCCAGATTTTCTTTGTAGACTCACATTTTTAGAGTTAATTACCATGTCACCAGGGACAGAGGCTTATTCTCTGGCTTTGGTGAGTTTCCTGGGTAACTCCACCCACTCACAGCCCGTGAGTAGTGTTGAGCGAGCACCCCGATGCTCGGGGGTTCGGGTGCTCTGACCGAGCACCCCCGGAGGCTCGAGTGCTCGGCCGAGCACCCGAGCCCCATTGAATTGAATGGGAGGACTCGAGCATTACACCAGGCACCCCCTGCTCTGATGAGGGGAGGGTGCCTGGTCAATGCCCCCCTTCATCTCCACAATGCCCCTCTTCCACAATGTCCCCCTTCCACAATGTCCCCCTTCATCTCCGCAATGCCCCCTTCATCTCCGCAATGCCCCCTTCCACAATGTCCCCTTTCCACAATGTCCCCCTTCATCTCCGCAATGCCCCCCTTCCACAATGTCCCCCTTCCACAATGTCCCCCTTCATCTCCGCAATGCCCCCCTTCCACAATGTCCCCCTTCCACAATGTCCCCCTTCATCTCCGCAATGCCCCCCTTCCACAATGTCCCCCTTCCACAATGTCCCCCTTCATCTCCGCAATGCCCCCTTCATCTCCGCAATGCCCCCCTTCCACAATGTCCCCCTTCCACAATGTCCCCCTTCCACAATGTCCCCCTTCATCTCCGCAATGCCCCCTTCATCTCCGCAATGCCCCCTTCCATCTCCACATGTCCCCTACCTCCAGTCCCTGGTGGTCCAGCGGAGCGTCTGTAAGATCTGTGCCTCCTTCGGCACAGATCCCTGCCACCCGAACATGGCGGGCGAGCACATGGCAGTACTCGTATGAGTACCGCCATGTGCCGAGCAGAGCGATGCTCGAGCCGATCCGAGCATCGGCCGAGCATGCTCGCTCAACACTACCCGTGAGCCATCTCTGGGAGCATCAAGAAGACTAAGTTCCCAGTTATGATGATATGTTCCTGTTTGCTCTAACCCAGAGGTGCTCTAATTAATTCAAAAGGACCCTTCAGCATGCTACCGCTTAGAGATCTCACTGCTGCAGCACACAAGGAAGACTTCTTCATATGCCTATCGGATAGTAATGGCACCAATTTAGAGACTAAAGAAACAGTTAATCGGTGCAACAATTGGCAAAAGTATTATTAATATAAACTGTGAGTTTTTATCCCCTCACTTATGCCTTGTTATTCTATGGAACTGAAATGGTGCAATGTTAGCTACTTTGGTAGCAAGTCTCTACAGGATAGCACAAGTTATAGAGATTTAGGGCTCGATCCAAATGATCGAGTTAAAACCAACGTGAAGAAAAAAAAAGGCCTTCGTGAGTTAACCAAGACCGGGTAAAATGAGATTCAAATCTCCATTACCCAGAAAGGTTAATGTGTGACGGCCTAAAAACACACGAAAACTACAAAACTTGAGTCGCAAAAATCTGACCTTATCGTCGTTGCATAACACAGATAAATAACGTGAGAAATTTATCCCAATAAAAGAAACAAGCGAACGCCCGACGTTACCTAGTGCCCCAGCCAATCAAAGCACCCCAAAGTATCAAGTTCAGTTGAATAAACTATATATAGACCCAAAATAACCAATGCACCTTTGTCTGTGTTTCGAGTTCCAAGAGCTAGATCACATGACCCTGGAGCAGAGGCTAGAGAAAGAGACAGGTAGTAGTGAGGCACATACACACAGTTAGAAGGAGTTGAAAAGTACTGATACACCAAGAAACACATAACAAACTTTAGCACATATCCACAACACACATCCAAACACACATACACACACACACACACACAGCCCATTTATTTTCATAGTAAAACATACACTTTACCCTTTTTTTTTGACAGTGTGAGTCTTTGAGTGCAAGTGAGTGACAGAATGTGAGTGAGTGTGTGAGGGCCGGAGTGAGTGCCTGTGTGTGAGTGGGTGAGAGCAATGGAGAGGAGAGGAGGACAGGAGAGAGGGATGGGGAGAGTAGGAGGAGAGGAGGAAGAGGAGCAGATGAGCATCCCTGGTCAGGGTAGGGGAGGGAGAGGGAGATCCCTGGGGAGAAGGGGGAGCCACACAAGAAGAGGCACACAAAGTGGAGGGCCTGAGATGGCAGTGGGACGAGGGGTATTCCATGGGGAGCACCCAACACAGCCAGAACCACCGCAGGCAGGGCTGGAGAGCCATAGTCAGGGCTTTCAAAGAACCTCTGGGGGTGAGGAGGAGGAGGACAGTGCGAGATACCCCAAATTCACAGAGGAGGAGAACCTTGTCCAGGTGGAGGCCATCATCACAAGGGAAAGGATCCGGTTCCACTGGGGGAAGGTTGTTGGCATGGGGGCCAAGAAGAAAGCAGCATGGAGGGAGGTCCTGGCTGCTGTGAGTGCAGTGTCCAGCTGCAGCCAGTCACTGGATGCTGTAAAGAAGAGGTGGGCAGACTGCAACACCAAAGTAAAAAAGAAAATGGGCCAGGAGGATTTGCATGCTGCCAGCACAGGAGGTGGTCTGCCCCTTCACATGGACTACAGCGAGTGGGAGGAGTCCGTGCGCAGGACCCTATCCACAACAGGGGTGCAGGGGATCCTGGGATGGAGTGACACCGGGGATGAAAGGAGCCTCCAGACAACTGGTAAGTGCATCAAGGCCTAAATACATATCATACCAAACTGGACACCTACCATACATAGGCCAACACAGTGACACCTGAACACATGGACAGCATTCCATACCACAATTCAGCAACACCATTTGGAGGGATGTCAAACAAGAACAGAATACTTGACAAACCTTACCTGAATGGTAATGGTCAAGTCCATGTTGAGCCCCTTTCATGCTGTCTACAACAACATCATGCACAGCACAAAAACAATGCACATCGTCATGTGTCAGTCAAAGATCTAACTGCATAACATAGGAAAAAAGTAGTCTCCAATCATATTGCATAACCCCGCCCATGTTTGCTGTGTGTTTGGTTTCTAGGTGTCCTGGGGTCTGTTTGGTGTTTCCTCCAGCTGATTGGGTTGTTGGGTTCCACAGTGCATGTTTGCTGGTGTGCTTGCTGTGCCTGTTAGTGTTGCTGATATCATTGGTTGGACTCAGTGGTCATTGGTCATCACTGGTGCATAGATGTTTCCTGAGGCCCTAGTGTGTTTGCTGTTGAGGACTAGGGGATGTACATGCAATGGGCTTGTATCACTCAAGGTGTGTTGGTCCAGTTTTGTTCACCACATGTATCCAAATGTATGGGGATGCCTTGCCATACTTACACCTCAGGATACACATGATGACTACAGCTACACCACTGTAGGTTATATGATTCAATGTATTAGATCCTGTCAGGTTCAGCAATCAATGTGTGTCAGGATGGTAACCAATGCATTGCAAAGCAATGCAATGGATACCATCCTGCCACTCAACGGTTCACATGTTAATGTCATAGTTTTGCAGCACTCCTGTCATAGGTCACATCACTAATCATATCATGTAATTTCTCCACACAGCATACATGCCTGCATATGCAGGGGACCCTTGCACAAGCTCTTCTGATGAGCCAACACATCCCGGGCTCTACCACCACCACCTCGTCAGCAGCTGGCCTACCAGGCCCCACTACCACCTCAGCAGCAGCTGGCCTACCAGGCCCCACCACTACCTCAGAAGCAGCAGCAGCAGCTGGCCTACCAGGTCCCACCACTACCTCAGCAGCAGCTGGCCCACCAGGCCCCACCACCACTTCAGCAGCAGCCAGCCTACCAGGCACCACCACCACCTCAGAAGCAGCTGGCCCACCAGGCCCCACCACTACCTCAGAAGCAGCTGGCCCACCAGGCCCCACCACCACTTCAGCAGCAGCCAGCCTACCAGGCACCACAACTGCCTCAGCAGCAGCAAGCCTACCAGGCACCACCACCACCACAGATGGGTAGGCATTGGATGCCGGGGACAGTGGCCATGCCCCAGCATGCCGGATATGGGCCAACACTCAAGTCATGGGGACATGTGGCAGGAGGACACCCAGGGGTCCACATTTCAATGGCCCCTGGAGTATGAACATGTGGGGCTCATCCGGGAGCCACAACGCCCACAGGCAAGGGATGTTTTGACCCCACCACCACCACCCACACTACCAATGCACTCAGGGGGATCTGAGGAAAGTGGAGGAGAAATCCCAGATCTGGAGATCTCCCCACAGTCTCTCCAGGGTGGCCCCCCTCACCATGAGGGTCACCAGGCTTCTCCACCCCCATCACCCCTATCTCCACTGCCTGAGGGGGAGCAAATTGCCCCACACATTGCATCCCCACCACCGGCCTCTACTCCCTCATCAACACACATTCCTGCAAACACAATCATCCTGGACCAGAGGAGGTAACTCTGGGTGGGCAGGAGGTGTGCTCAGTCCTTGAACAGGCTGGACGCCCATATAGGCCACATCTTGGCCTGCATGAGGACAACGGAGGCCCCGCAGTTGACAAACACAAACTTGGAAGCGACTCCAGTGACAAAGGGGTTAATATTGCAGTTTAAATGTTCGTTAACAATACTTTTCATGCTTAATCCTCGTATGTTTAGATATAAGTGCCTTTACATATGTGTGCCAACCCTGGAGCTCTCTTGCTGTCCTTATAAACACATTTAAATAGACAGAAATGTGGCTGCACCAACATAGAGTATTCAGACACTTTGTACCCCAATAAAGTCAACAATATCTTTATTATTTACCAAGTAGCTGGAGACCCTGCACCAGGCCCAGGCCTCAAATGAGGGTTCCAGTGCCACAACCCCTGCCAGCACACCGCTACCCACAGACTCCAGACCCACTAGGGCCTTGTGGCGTACAGTGCAGAAGGCCACCACTGCAGCCCCACCCAAAGCACCCCCAAAAGAAAAAAATAGGAGTCCATCTACTAAATAAATGGGTACTTGTTGCTTCTACACATGTCCATGTCTGTTTGTTTTTTATCATAACCGGCTAGTGGCAGAGTTGTCTCCAATGCATTGCAAAGATATGCAATGAACACAACACATGCACAACTAACCTGGGTATGGGATACTGAACAATGGGAGGGGGCACACACAACATGCACTGTGGTAGAGTTGTCTCCAATGCATTGCAAAGCTATGCAGTGAATACAACTCATGCATGATGGATGGCGTTACAAGCTTTTACAGCAGGGGTGAGCACACACATCACATACAGAAACGTTTGTACAAGTTCAACTCACAGACCACATATCAAAGCCAAACAACATCAGGGTGTTGTTCCATGATGTGACTTGAACTGGAACAACATGAACACATTAGATAGATCAACAGATCAACAACATGATCACTAGTGTTGAGCGAGCATGCTCGGCCGATGCTCGGATCGGCTCGAGCATCGCTCTGCTCGGCACATGTCGGTACTCGTACGAGTACCGCATGTGCTCGCCCGCCATGTTCGGGTCTCCTCCCCGCACGTTTTGCGGCTGCTGCGCAGCCAATAAACGTGCAGGGAGGCTCTGACATCGGTGTAATGCCAGCAGCCATGTTGGCTGCTGGCATTACACTGATTGGCTGGCCAGAACCCGTGGTCAGGTGCTGTATAGCACCTGACCAGCGAGTTCGGCTCAGTCTGAGCCAGGGAGAGCTGAGGATAGGAAGGGAAAGGCAGTGTAGGGAGGAAAAAAACAAAAATTGTGAAAAAAAAAGAACCAAAAGTCCTTTTTAGGACTACTGTGTGTGGGGGCAGCAGGTTATTTGGTGTGGGGGGAAAAAAACAAAAAAAAAAAAAAAAAAATATATATATTCTGTTTAGTGTGCAAAGTTGCAGATTAGAGCACATTCTGTTTAGTGTGCACAGTTGCAGATTAGAGCACATTCTGTTTAGTGTGCAAAGTTGCAGATTAGAGCACATTCTGTTTAGTGTGCAAAGTTGCAGATTAGAGCACATTCTGTTTAGTGTGCAAAGTTGCAGATTAGAGCACATTCTGTTTAGTCTTCAAACTAAAATATCAAAGTCACGTATTCCATTCAGTGTGCGTCGCCGCAGTTTAGCAGCACATTCTGAGTACTGTGCAGAGTTGCAGAATAGGAAGAAATACTGTTAAGTCTTCAAACTAAAATTTCAAAGTCACATATTCCATTCAGTGTGCTTCGCCGCAGTTTAGCAGCACATTCTGTGTACTGTGCAGAGTTGCAGAATAGGAAGAAATACTGTTAAGTCTTCAAACTAAAATATCAAAGTCACATATTCCATTCAGTGTGCTTCGCCGCAGTGTAGCAGCACATTCTGTGTACTGTGCAGAGTTGCAGAATAGGAAGAAATACTGTTAAGTCTTCAAACTAAAATATCAAAGTCACATATTCCATTCAGTGTGCTTCGCCGCAGTGTAGCAGCACATTCTGTGTACTGTGCAGAGTTGCAGAATAGGAAGAAATACTGTTAAGTCTTCAAACTAAAATATCAAAGTCACATATTCCATTCAGTGTGCTTCGCCGCAGTGTAGCAGCACATTCTGTGTACTGTACAGAGTTGCAGAATAGGAAGAAATACTGTTAAGTCTTCAAACTAAAATATCAAAGTCACATATTCCATTCAGTGTGCTTCGCCGCAGTGTAGCAGCACATTCTGTGTACTGTGCAGAGTTGCAGAATAGGAAGAAATACTGTTAAGTCTTCAAACTAAAATATCAAAGTCACATATTCCATTCAGTGTGCTTCGCCGCAGTGTAGCAGCACATTCTGTGTACTGTGCAGAGTTGCAGAATAGGAAGAAATACTGTTAAGTCTTCAAACTAAAATATCAAAGTCACATATTCCATTCAGTGTGCTTCGCCGCAGTGTAGCAGCACATTCTGTGTACTGTGCAGAGTTGCAGAATAGGAAGAAATACTGTTAAGTCTTCAAACTAAAATATCAAAGTCACATATTCCATTCAGTGTCTTTCACCGCCGTTTAACAGCCTATTCTGTGTACTCTGCAGAGTTGCAAAATTATAAGAAATACTGTTAAGTTTTCAAACTCAAATATTAAAGTCACATATTCCATTCAGTGTCTTTCACCGCCGTTTAACAGCCTATTCTGTGTACTCTGTACAGTTGCAGAATTATAAGAAATACTGTTAAGTTTTCAAACTAAAATATCAAAGTCACATATTCCATTCAGTGTCTTTCACCGCCGTTTAACAGCCTATTCTGTGTACTCTGCAGAGTTGCAAAATTATAAGAAATACTGTTAAGTTTTCAAACTCAAATATTAAAGTCACATATTCCATTCAGTGTCTTTCACCGCCGTTTAACAGCCTATTCTGTGTACTCTGTACAGTTGCAGAATTATAAGAAATACTGTTAAGTTTTCAAACTCAAATATTAAAGTCACATATTCCATTCAGTGTCTTTCACCGCCGTTTAACAGCCTATTCTGTGTACTCTGCAGAGTTGCAGAATTATAAGAAATAAAGAAATACTGTTAAGTTTTCAAACTCAAATATTAAAGTCACATATTCCATTCAGTGTCTTTCACCGCCGTTTAACAGCCTATTCTGTGTACTCTGCAGAGTTGCAGAATTATAAGAAATACTGTTAAGTTTTCAAACTCAAATATTAAAGTCACATATTCCATTCAGTGTGTTTCAACGCCGTTTAACAGCCTATTCTGTGTACTCTGTACAGTTGCAGAATTATAAGAAATACTGTTAAGTTTTCAAACTCAAATATTAAAGTCACATATTCCATTCAGTGTGTTTCAACGCCGTTTAACAGCCTATTCTGTGTACTCTGTACAGTTGCAGAATTATAAGAAATACTGTTAAGTTTTCAAACTCAAATATTAAAGTCACATATTCCATTCAGTGTGTTTCAACGCCGTTTAACAGCCTATTCTGTGTACTGTGCAGAGTTGCAGAATAGGAAGAAATACTGTTAAGTCTTCAAACTAAAATATCAAAGTCACATATTCCATTCAGTGTGTTTCAACGCCGTTTAACAGCCTATTCTGTGTACTGTGCAGAGTTGCAGAATAGGAAGAAATACTGTTAAGTCTTCAAACTAAAATATCAAAGTCACATATTCCATTCAGTGTGTTTCAACGCCGTTTAACAGCCTATTCTGTGTACTCTGTACAGTTGCAGAATTATAAGAAATACTGTTAAGTTTTCAAACTCAAATATTAAAGTCACATATTCTGTGTAAGATGAAGAAGGCGGGTAAAAAGGGACGGGGAAGTGGACGTGATCCTGAAAGTTCAGGGCGCGGGTCAGGACGCGGAGAAACTGTGCCTGGTGCCAGAGCACAAGAAAGAAAGACATCCACCATACCTAGCTTCATGTCTGATTTCACAGGGCGTCGCAGGACATCACTCTCGAGGTCCGACCAGTGCGAACAGGTGGTCGGTTGGATGACAGCTGATACTGCTTCCAGTCGGTTAAGCACCACCCTGTCTTCCACCAAGTCCACTCTCAGTAGCCAAGAGTCTGGTCAACATAATCCTCACTCTGATCATCCTTCCTCCCACCATACACGGTCTGGTCAAAGAAGTGATCCCACACTGGGATATAGTGATGAGCTCGTCTCATCACCAATCCTTCATTTGACCCTCTCTCCAAGCACGCTTGCAGAGGAACATGACATCTTGTGCCCTGATTCACAACCTCTAGAGGCTACCCAATCACAAGAAGATGACAGATGTGAACGGCATTTAAGGTCAAAGGAAGTAGTGGATGATGATGATGATGATGATGAGACACAGTTGCCATTAAATCAACCACTATTTCCGTCTCAAGACCTTGTTGAGGAGAATGTTATACAGTTGTCAATGACTGAGTATGTGGTGGGATCAAGACTTGAGGAGGATGATCAGAGTGAGGAAGTGGAGGAGGACTTGGTGGACGATGAGGTGACTGACCCCACCTGGGAAGGTGTAGAGCCGAGCGATGACAGCAGTCCTGAGGGTGAGCCATCTGCAGCACCGCAACAGGCTGGAAGAGGCAGTGGTGTGGCTACAGAAAGAAGGCGGACCGCACCAAACCGGCCCGCAAATGTTCCACGGAGCACCCCCTTGCGTAAATCTACCTTGCCAAAGGGTAGGTGTTCCGCGGTATGGCGTTTTTTTAAGGAAAGTGCGGACGACAAAAGAATTGTAGTTTGCAACCTGTGCCACACCAGAATGAGCCGAGGCATGAACACTAGAAACCTCACCACCACCAGCATGATCCGACACATGGCATCCAAGCACCGTAGTAAGTGGGAGGAACGCCTGGATCGCCCACCTGTGTCTGCAGGCCACACCACTGCCTCCTCTTCCCCTGTTTTCGGTGCCGGCCAATCGCCTGTCGAAGGCGCAGGCCCGCATACCTCCCGCCCTGCACCTGTACCATCTGAAGCACCATCAGCGACCACATCCACTTCCCTGTCCCAGCACAGCGTCCAAATGTCGTTACCCCAGGCATTTGAGCGCAAGAGAAAGTACCCAGCCACCCACCCACAGGCCATAGCACTAACCTCACACCTTTCCAAATTACTGTCCATCGAAATGCTGCCATTTAGGCTTGTGGACACTGAGTCCTTCCGCAGCCTGATGGCAGCAGCTGTCCCTCGGTACGCGGTCCCCAGCCGCCACTACTTTTCCCGGTGTGCCATCCCCGCATTACACCACCATGTGTCCCGTAACATCACCCGTGCCCTGACCAACGCAGTTACTGGGAAGGTCCACTTAACGACTGACACATGGACAAGTGCTTGTGGCCAGGGACGCTACATTTCCCTGACGGCACACTGGGTGAATGTCGTGGAGGCTGGGAGCGACTCGGACCCTGGGATGGCACGGGTGCTACCCACGCCGAGGATTGCGGGCCCTACCTTCATCAGGGTTTCCACCAGCACCTACGTTATTGGCTCCTCCTCCTCCGTTTCCACCTCCGAATTCTCTACACACACCGCCACTCCCCCATCAGCCAGTAGCTGGAAGCAGTGTAGCACTGCAGTGGGGAAGCGTCAACAGGCCGTGCTGAAGCTGATCTGCCTTGGGGACAAACAGCACACGGCCTCAGAGCTGTTGCAGGGGATTAGTCACCAGACCGAGCAGTGGCTCTCGCCACTCAACCTGCAAGCAGGCATGGTTGTGTGTGATAATGGGCGTAACTTGGTGGCGGCTTTGGAGCTCGGCAAGCTCACACACGTACCATGCCTAGCGCATGTATTTAATTTAGTGGTGCAGCGATTTCTAAAAACCTACCCCAATGTGCATGATCTCTTGACCAAGGTGCGCCGCGTGTGTGCACATTTCCGTAAGTCATCAACAGCTTCGGCCGGCCTGTTGAAGCTGCAGCAGCGCTTACAATTGCCAGCTCACCGGCTGCTGTGTGACGTGAGCACGCGCTGGAACTCCACCTTCCACATGTTGGCCCGGCTTTGTGAGCAGCAGAGGGCAGTAGTGGAGTACCAGCTGTTACACGGTCGTCGCCTCTCCGTTCAACTTCCTGTAATCAGAAGTGAGGAGTGGGAATGGATGTCAGACCTCTGCGAGGTTTTACGCAATTTTGAGGAATCGACACAGATGGTGAGCGGCGATAACGCTATTATCAGTGTAACCATCCCACTTCTGTGTCTACTGAAACGCTCGCTGCTCACAATTAAAACCGACGCTTTGCATGTGGAAGAGGTGGAAATGGGGGAGGAAGAGCTTACACAAGGTGATAGCCAGAGCACCCTCACTTCGTCTTCTCAGCGACAATTGGAGGAGGCGGAGGAGGAGGAGGAGGAGGAGGAGGAAGACACGGTTGCCTCCGCTACAGAGGGTAGCCATGGAACTTTAGTTCCATCTCTTCAGCGTGGGTGGGCAGAAGAGGAGGAAGAGGATGAGGATATTGAGAGTCAGCCTCCTGGTGAGGACAGCGAAATCTTGACTGTTGGTACTCTGGCACACATGGCTGACTTTATGTTAGGCTGCCTTTCCCGTGACCCACGCGTTGTACGCATTTTAGACAACACGGATTACTGGGTGTTCACCCTTCTGGACCCCCGCTACAAAGAGAATTTCTCATCTCTCATTCCTCCGGTGGAGAGGACAAGCAAAATGGTGCAATACCAGAAGGTTCTTGTTGAAAAATTGCTCCAAAATTTTCCATCTGACAACGCTGGCGGCAGAGTACGTGCTACCTTGGCCAACCGAGAAGGGGAGAAAAGGGGAGCACACAGCAGTTCCGAGAAAGGCAGGGCAACACTCTCCAAGGCGTGGGACACCTTCATGACACCCCGGCAGCACCCTCACCCTGATGCGCAGCCTAGTGTCACAAGGAGGGAAAAGTTTTGGAAGATGGTGAAGGAGTACGTAGCAGACCGTGTCAGCGTCCTCAATGATCCCTCTGTGCCTTACAACTACTGGGTGTCCAAGCTGGACACGTGGTATGAACTGGCACTCTACGCCTTGGAGGTGCTGGCCTGCCCTGCCGCCAGCGTTCTGTCTGAGCGGGTATTTAGTGCTGCTGGTGGCATCATAACAGATAAGCGTATCCGCCTTTCCACCGACAATGCTGATAGGTTGACACTTATAAAAATGAACAAGGCCTGGATTTCCCCTGACTTCTCCACTCCACTGGAGGAAAGCCCCGGGGGAACATAAACTCACTTTATATATGTTATTTACAATGATGTGAATACTCTGTATTCCCATTCACCCCTTCCACCCAAAAAACGGGTATATGGTTGACTCTTAATCTTCTCATCCTCCTCCTCCTCTTCCATATGCCCTGGGATATAATTTTTATATAGGGCCAGCTCACCAGCGTGCCCTGGGATATAATTTTTATATAGGGCCAGCTCACCAGCGGGCCCTGTGATATAATTTTTATATAGGGCCAGCTCACCAGCGGGCCCTGTTTGCCAATTTTTATATAGGTCAGCTCACCAGCGGGCCTTCTCATATAATGTTTTATTGGGTCAGCTCTCTAGCGGGCCCTCTCATATAATGTTTTATAGCGTCAGCTCACTAGCGGGCCTTCGCATATAATGTTTAGGATGGTCAGCTCTGCAGCAGACCCTCACCCATAATGTTTTAGATGGTCAGCTCAGCGCACGTTTCCCTCTTAATCATGGCCTCAGTTCTGAAAATCAAGGAAATTTTTGGGAGAATTTGCCTCTGCGCACGTTTCCCTCTTAATCATGGCCTCAGTTCTGAAAATCAAGGAAATTTTTGGGAGAATTTGCAGATGATATACAAGTAAATATACAGCAAATATTGTTTGGTAACAATTTTTCGCCTAAAGTCGTTTTTATTTTCCTTTTTGTGTGTTTTATGGTCAGTCTGTAAAAATGGCGTACTACGGGCGAAAGATCGTTCCCAGCAGCGATGTTGGAGTCCAAGGTGCATCCAGACATCCTCCCTATGCTGTCCCTGAACCATTTCTGTAGTGTTTCCATCTTTTTCTGCCCTTTTCCTATGGACCAGGCACCCTCCCCTCATCAGAGCAGGGGGTGCCTGGTGTAATGCTCGAGTCCTCCCATTGACTTCAATGGGGCTCGGATGCTCGGCCGAGCACTCGAGCCTCAGGGGGTGCTCGGTCAGAGCACCCGAACATCCGAGCATTGGGGTGCTCGCTCATCACTAATGATCACAATTAAGAGGATAGTAATGCTTGGAATGCTTAAACAAATAGGTCTTAGGGTTCATCCCCTGAGTAAAACAAGGGAACTCCCACTGCTGAAAGTTGTTTCATTCACAAGTTATTGTATCTCAAAGTTGAATTTTAAAGATGAAAATCACAGTGACCTGAAAGTGTTAAGTGGCGCTGTTGCTACATCATCCTATGGAGATTCATGGTGCTGGGACCAGAGTTGTCCATAGGATGGTGTAGCAACAGCACCACTTGACAATTTCAGGCCACTGTGATATTTGATCAATGAAATTCAACTTTGAGCTAAAATAACTTTGGAATAATACACCTTTCAGCAGTGGGAGTTCCCTTGTTTTACTCAGGGGGATAAACACTACTATATAGATTTTTAAAACATTTTAAGTATTACTATCCCTTTAAAACCCTGATGAGGGAGAGGTAATCAATGACACAAGATAGTCATATATGTTCATATGTGTAATTGACATCGACACTAACAGATGATCCTCATGGACGTGGAGTCAAGATGTCACCAGAACAAACCTCTGGATCATGATGAGCCATGCCATGGATGCCTGCAGAGAGTGAAAACAGGATTGGAAGGTGCACTATGAACACAACAGTCATGCTATTGCTGAACCATCATCATACCCTTGAGTGCCAGAGGTGTACACAACACATTGCTCAGCAATGCTTTGGAGACCTTCCTGGCACTCCACGGGTATGGTTTTGTTATTTCACATTGAGTGAACAATCCATTCCTTGTCAAAGTATTGTCTAGCCATCATGACCTTATGGGTTCTGTATCAAGGGTATGGTAAGTAGACATATGTATATGTGAGTGGGCACACGCTATTTCATGGATCGCAGTCTACATACTGATGAGGTGTGTGCTCAGGGTTCGCGTCACACACATACATATGTCTGCTTTCCATCCCCTTGATGAACACCTCATATGGTCATGACACCTAGACAACACATTGACAAGCAGTGGAGTGGCATATTCACTGTGCTACACACACACACAAACACGTCAGCATGGCAGGCCTTCAGATGGAGCATCAACAGTTGCAGCAGGTGACAGCTGTTGGACAGCTTTGCTTCCTCTGTCATCTTAGGTACAGGTATGTGTACATACAGGTGTTGGTCTGTCTCTCTGTCAGTCTCTCTCTCTCTCTCTCACACTACATCTGAGGAGGGTGGGCTGTCACTTTTAAACAGCAGTAAGGTGTTGTACATGAACAGTCATGTGGTCATAATGGACTAATGGTAAGGTGTGTGTTATACAGGTAATTGATTGCTGGTGTGTCTGTGGTTAGTGGTGTGATTATTTGTAATTGGTATGCACCTGTCAGGTGTGTGTTTTGTCTCCATTGATTGCTGAGGTTACATAGGTGAGCTTGATTAGTTCTTGGAGTGACAGGTGTGCGTGTTGTGTTGTGTTAACCCCTGTTGTTCCAAGGTGTGTTTGGATGGCTTATGTTGTGCTGCTTTGTGTTCTCCTTGTCCCTGCGGAGTTGCTGGGTTCTTGTTGTTTGTGACTTATTTGTATGGTTTAGGCCAGTGTTTCACAGCCATTATGCAGTGGCTCTTTAGAGTGCTATGAGCGCGAGCTCGGGGTGCCTGACTAATCTTATACAGATTACAGCTGCTTTGATGACATGTATTCTCAGATGTATGTTTCTAGTGGTTATTCTTCGCAATTATCTCCTTCTTGTCATTCCCACTGTGAGACCTACTAATAACTATGTATACATTCATTGTTCCTTTCGCTGAGCCCTTTCTAACTCCAAGGGGTGCCCTGGAACATCTAGATTGCATGTTAGGGGTGCCTTGGATGGAAGGATTGTGAACCACTGGTCTAGGCCTTGTTGGTGTATTTGCTTGGCATTGCAGGAGTTAAGATTTGTCCTCTTATGCTTGCGTTATGTACGTGAATGAACTGCTTCTCTGTTTTGTTTTCCTCAAAGGTGGTTTTCACTCTGAGTTTTGTGGTTTACGTCTAAAAAAATGGGTGTTAAATTTCTGGCGGAAAATTTAACTCACGCCCCTAATGCAAACAATTGAATGGCTCTGGGGTTAGCTTTTACATTGTCTTCAATGGGCGATATTTTGATATTTTGGCAACGAGCGTCGTGTTTTCAAAACTGCCGTTAGTTCTTAATTGTGGGAACATTTTCATTGCATACTTGACTTACAAAACCACCGTTTTCTGCCGACGCCAACATTTGTATCAAGCCCTTAATTCCTGTACAGAGTTTACTCATTTCTTGTTAAATCTGCATCTAAATTATCCCATTACTGATTTCTATAACTTTACTTCTAACTAGTGTTGAGCGAGCGTGCTCGGCCGATGCTCGGATCGGCTCGAGCATCGCTCTGCTCTGCACATGGCGGTACTCGTACGAGTACCGCCATGTGCTCGCCCGACATGCTCGGGTGAAGAGGATCTGTGCCGGAAGAGGCACAGATCCGAAGACGCTCCGCTGGACCACCAGGGAATGGAGGTACGGGGGCATTGCGGAGATGAAGGGGGCATTGCGGAGATGAAGGGGGACATTATGGAAGAGGGGCATAGACTCTATGCCCCTCTTCCACAATGTCCCCCTTCATCTCCGCTATGCCCGTCTTCCACAATGTGCCCCTTCATCTCCGCTATGCCCCTCTTCCACAATGTCCCCCTTCATCTCCTATGCCATAGAGGAGATGAAGGGGGACATTGTGGAAGAGGGGCATAGCGGAGATGAAGGGGGACATTGTGGAAGAGGGGCATAGAGTCTATGCCCCTCTTCCACAATGTCCCCCTTCATCTCCGCTATGCCCCTCTTCCACAATGTCCCCCTTCATCTCCGCTATGGCATAGGAGATGAAGGGGGACATTGTGGAAGAGGGGCATAGCGGAGATGAAGGGGGACATTGACCAGGCACCCTCCGCTCATCAGAGCAGGGGGTGCCTGGTTTAATGCTCGAGTGCTCCCATTCATTTGAATGGGGCTCGGGTGCTCGGCCGAGCACTCGAGCATCAGGGGGTGCTCGGTCAGAGCACCCGAGCACCCGAGCATCGGGGTGCTCGCTCATCTTTACTTCTAACTGATCCTGCAACCAATATCTCTCCTGTAAGAGCTCCTTACAGGAGAAAGACAACCAAGACAGACCAAATGAAGAGAAAGTCACAAGAAACAGAGGAGCAGGAAGTTAACTAAGTAAGCCATTAATCAGTAATATACAAGTTACATTAGACCAACAGGTTAATACACAATTACACGAGACTAGCAAAGCTATAAAACATTACATTAAGTGAAACCAGTATAGCAATTCTTTGAACCAGCATTGCAATATATCATCCATTATTTGATTGGTGTATTGGCTTCTGGTCTCATATAACCCTATATAATAATTTGCTAGGATGTTTGTCAGAAGCCATCATGCGCAGTAGAGACTGCGAGTGTCTGGCAGTCTCTACTGTGCATGATTGCATCGCCTGAGTGAGGCATGTGAGTGAGACAATGTAAGACTGTATTGCGTGGAGCAGTGAGGTAGCAGCCGCTTAACCCTTTGAGTGCCAGAGTGGTACGGAATGCATTGCAAAGCAATGCATTCTGTACCACTCTGGCGCTCAAATGTTTAGCCCTTTGAGTACCAGAGGGGTACGCAATGCATTGCAAAGCAATGCGTTGCGTACCCCTCTGGAACTCAAAGGGTTCCGGACCTTGGCCCATGTACACGGGCTTTTACACTAATACCAAATAAAACAGTAATGGATCATAGAACTGGTATGACCTGGCTAAAATGAAGCCATGCTGTTTTTTCCTGTACCTGGTTATCAGTACGGCTGTATCATGATCAGCAATTCCTCTCTCTGTGATTGCATTCCCATTACGACTCACAATGGACTTTTGCCACCGGCAGAAGCTATCGAGGGACTTCCCTGCATGATGATTGATCTCCAGAGTGGGCTGTGGAATTATAGCATTGGTTTGGATTATGACAACATTCATTTCTTTAGTTTTGCAGTGAGAAAGAAGAAGTATCACATAATGGGCCTTACTCATCAGATGCAATTCTGGCACAAACCTACTGCACCACAGAACTGATATCAAATTTGCTCAAGTCCCCACTGATTTAAATTGCACTTTTTTTTACTTATGTTGATTGTTTTAATCAACACCTGAGTAAATCAAATACAGTGAAAAGGGGGTGGAGCAGGCTTTTTTCTTATGACAATGTACAGGAATCCACATGACCAAGAGCCCATGATTGAAGAAGACATCAAAAGGTCCCATGGACCTAGGAGGCAAATATATTAATTTCATAAGAATCTTATATTTTTTCCCAAAACTTTATCTAGGGATGTGAGAGACTGTCTATTCCAGCTTCCAGTGATTGCCTGTCTGGCAGACAAAGTGCAAGCCACTACATATTTGTTCTTAGATGGAGAAGGAGTAGGGATGGTTTGAACAGGAGAAAACAGTCAGGGCCAGCATCAGTCAGTGTATCCATGCAGTTTAATATTAGCTCCTGCACAGATTTCCAAAGTAGGAAGATTTTTGGCTAAGACCACCAACAGTGTATGTATGTACCAATTTTCTTACATTCTTTTCATAAGAAACTGTTGGCTAGTCAACCCATTTGATACATTTTGGATGGTGGGATGTACCAGGGATAGAATTGTATACCCTTGATCTTCATATTTCAAGCAAAAGGACAGTTTGGATGTTGCCTCCAATGCTTCTGTGCACATATCGGGTGGTATGGTGTATACTAAGTCCCTTTCCCAGACTTTGATGAATGGGGAACTTTAGACCATCCTCTGGGGGGTGAGGCTTCAGGTACATATTTGAAATAAGTCCCTTGTAATCAAGCCTGAGTACAACCTGTTCATGATATGTCAGTGGAGAAGTGGTGCCATGTTTGTCATGTGGTATTAAAATATAACTCTTAAGTTGTAGAGAATGAAATAAAAAATGTTTAGGATTGTGATGGTAGGGGGTAACTATGTCGTTGAATGGGAGCACAGAGTCTTATCTGTATAGGTCTTTAATCAAAGTCCTCAAGAAAATAGAATTTTAGTGAACCTACCTTTAAGTCATATCCTTGTCTCATCAGTCCATATAGAAAACAAGAACCATGGGTTTGAGCTCCCTCCTCCCGGAGTACAGGGCTCTTAAAAAGACAGGGTCTTTTGGGGAGGAGACTCCCTCCTCTTACTTCAGCTCAACCGCCAGCTTTCCAAATGCATGAGTGACAACTGCCACAGAAAAATGATTCTAAGTGAGCAAGAAGAAAAGGCTCATAAAACTAATACCCTAAGAGGATTCCTCTGCCCAGGGAAGAAAACACAAATTGGTTTGTAAAAAATTGCAGGTGGGAGTAATGTGTTCCATATGGATTAAACAGAAATGTTTTAATGGTAAGTTCACTAAAATCCTATTTCTCTTATGTCCAACATGGAAAACAAGAACTATGGGGATAAACTAAAGCATCCCTAAGATTCCAGGGATGAAAAACAGAAAACCCCACTCTACCCCAGTGATACAATACTCCACAGGACTAAACTGTATCCATATAACCGTAGTTGTCAGTGGACACCGAACTAGCACAACAAACCAATCAAGAGCCAATAGGGCTCAAACTACTGCACAATACTGAACAACAACTGGGCAGTAGATTGAAAAAACAAACAAACAAAAAAACAACATCCTCATATAGGCAAAACTGCCTGAAGAGCAGTCCTACCAAAGCTGTCCTCTGTAGTGTTTGGTAAATGTGTGCAAGGGTAACCATGTTGCAGTCTTACACGACTGTTAAGCCGAGGCCTGGTTTCTGTAGGCCCAGGAAGCAACCACAGATCTGGTGGAGCGCACTGTCAACTTTAAAGGAACAGTTTTTTCCCCGATCACATATGCCCGACTTATGGTAGCCTTGATTAAAGAGGCAATGGAAACCTTGAATGCTGCTTGACCTGCCCTCGTTCCTTCTGGGATGAGTGGAGTCAGCCTTGTGAAAGGCACATGTTTTACGTTGCCTTAAGCACTAGCCAACAAATGGAGATGCCTTTTTGGATGAAGGGTCAGGGCAAAAAGAAGGCACAATGATCTCCTGTGAGGTATGAAGTATTGATTTGCCCTGGTGAAAAACCAGGAAGGGAGTATTGGAAGACAGAGCTTGCAGCTCAGCCACCCTCATAAAAGAGACAATGGCCAAAAGGAAAGCCATTTTGAGCATAAGAGGACACAATGGAATTGAGGCCTGACGGAACACCATTTTGGTGGAACATCGGTATTGTGGGAAGATCAAAGATCTGAGCAGACATATTTTTTGCCAGCACATCACCGGTGGAAAATGGACCAAATTTTATGGTTTGCCTTAATGGAGAGGCCTTCATCAGTGAATCCCTTTCTTCTAAGAATGGTGGCCTCAAGAGCCATGCTGCCTCCTCCTCCTCATACCATAAGGTCCTCTGAAGAAGGAGACCTGTCTCAGTGGTAGATGGAGCAGGTCCTGAATGTATATGAAAAGGTCCACAAATCAGGTCCTACGGGGCAAGAAGGAAGCAATTAGGATGAGTAGTGCTTTCTCCATCCTGATCTTCCAGATCAGCTTGGAGATGAGAGGAAAATGAGGAAACACATAAGACAAGTGGAAGTTCCATGGGATAGACATCTCGTCCATCACAAAGGCCAGGAAACCCCTTCCTGCTTTCCCAGGGTGCCATTAGATCTATTTCTGGGACACCCCTTCTTTGAACTATCTGGTAGTACACTTTTGGCTGTAGCTCCCTGTTTCCTGGATCCATGTCTTGGAGTTCCAGAATGTTGATGAACAGGAAACGCTTCTCCCCGACCACCGGCCCTGGGCCCCCAGGTGATCCAGGTTCCCACCCCATCCTTTCAGACTGGACTGGCATATATTGCACTCTGGGATCACAAAGGGTCTCCTCTGAGTCTGGTGCGGGAGGTGAAGCCAGCATAGCAGGTCCTTTACTTGCAAGAAAAACAGCCGGCAGAGAAGAAGTATTGCATCACATGAGCAAATAAAATATTATCACTGATTTAAATGGTGCAATGAGTCGGGGGCCTCTTTAATATTCCATGAATTAAAAACTCAACTGAATTAATTGGGGATTTAAGACTATTATTATTTATCCTTTATCATACAATTGATTTGCTCCAGAATTGCACCTCTTTTCCTTCCTTAATATGCCTTCTATGTGAATGTGAAAGTATATTTGGATTTGGGATAACTAAGTGATTGCGTCTAGACTGGAATTCAGATATTGGCAAAAATCAGAAATCTGCACACACATGGAGTTTAGATTAGATGGGATTCGTATTTGTTAGCATGTACAATTGGAATTGCATATGGAGTTCAGTCACAGTTTGCCACCTATATGCTTTTTCTCACCTGGTCCTCAGTTAAAAGGATCAGCCGTGTCACCATGATGTTGACAATGTTGCCCAGACTTGAGTCTTGGAAAAGTTTGGCAACCTGACCTCCAGGAAACAAGAAAAGACCAGTCTTAAAACACTGCAAAGAAACTGAATAAGATGAAAACAGAGAACTGGACAACTGTCTTCAAATCTTAGGAGTTCTGACAATGAAAATTACCATTTTTTCTATCACTATTCTGCTTACTTTAACACATGCATAAACAAGCAGTGGGTGAGGTGTGACACTTACAATGTTCATAATAGCCAGGATATATTGCTCAATGTCCTTTCGTCCATGATAGCCAACCATCATTTTATCTGCAACAACCAATGTCTCCACATATCTCTCTTCGCTCACTGATCTCTTAAGAGGAAGGGGCCCATGCTGTGATTGGTTGGTTGATGGACGAATGGGTGGTGGCCTTGGGTTCCACATCCACCAATGGCGATCCTTCCAAGGCTTGTCATCTAGATGGTGGGGTGGACACACAAAAGAAAACTTTATACCCTTGATAGAAGGAAAACAAATTGAATATATGGCCATCTAAAAAAGACTGGACAGTAAGACAGGATGTTGAAATTTGGAATCTAGCCCCTCAAGCAGAAACGCGACAACAAATCCTGTTAACATTAAAGAAAGAAGAATGGTTTATACATACAGGAAGCTGTATATGCAAACATGATATGGCATGGGCAATGGGTGCATGGCTTTTTTTCAGCCTCATTAACTAAGTTACTATACAAAACATGTACCAATACTAGATGGTCAAAAGGTGCTCTATGCAGATGAAGAAGGGTAGTGTCAGACACTATCATCAGTTATTTTATGTGCACAAAGAAAAAGTGCATTAATTCTTGGACACCCCAACTACACCATAAGGGACAAATACAAATCCCACAAGTTCCAATTAATTTAAATTTGCAATATAATGCTAGAGGTGTCCCCAACACTCAATAGGTTAAGAGTAACATTTAAGTCAGTGGGAATTTTTATTTGTCCCCTATAGTACATTTTATTTGCTGCCAAATAATCTGACTTTCTTTAATTCTTAAAGGGATAGTAATGTTTCACAAAAACAGCAGCTCCAATTCATTTTCATAGTATTTGAGCCATAGAGAGTGTTATTTCAATACTGTCAGAGTTGTAGTTCAAGAGTAATTGAATGATAAAGTATCCCCCTCCCGCCCCTTTTATCTAGTGTAAGCCCCATCTCCTCAGATGTGGAATCTGGTCCATAGACCAGACAGCTCACAGCAAGGAACAATCTTCTTACTGTGAGAACAATGAAAGCCCTGCCCCCATTGACAGGTTTTTCAGCTTTTTCCCTTATCTTAATTGAAGATTGTCCCTCTCTGCAATCTATGTGGACACACCCTGCTGCTCTGAGCTGAGCAGTGTTATATCAGTAAAAGGGGCAGGAGGGGGATAATTTATCATTCAATTACTCTTGAACTACAACTCTGACAGAACTGAAATAACACCCTCCAAGGCCCAAATACTATGATGATTAATTAGAGCTGCTTTTATTATGAAACGTTGCTATCCATTTAAGGCTGTGCAGCAATTAAGAGGTGGAATTCTGGGGCAAACCAACTGCACAATAGGAGGAAATGAAAAATCCTGTTGATTCAAAGTTTTGCTTTGCAATATGTTGGAAACCTCCCCAGCATTCAAGAGTTTAAAATGCCTATTAAAGTCAGTGGGAAATTATAGAATTTTCAGTTCAACCCTATGGTCCAATTGATTGGCTCCAGAACTTCACATATTTAGCTTGTTGGATATGGTCTTATTCCATATAGCTTTGGTTTCCAACCCATTCCTCAGGCACCCCTGAGGAGCAGGTTGGAAGTTGCTGCCTCTTATTGCAGACATAAACTACTCTTTACCTTACAAGCAGCATAACAACTTCTAGACTGGCACACATTTTTAAAGGTAAAGGAACATAAAGAATGGCATCTTCTGGACTTAAATTCACGTTTTAAAAAAAATATTCACATAGTACTTTGTAATAATATACTGATGAATACTCTTTTTTGTAATGTTAATTGTTTGATTTAGTCCTTCATAGAAATATACAAACATATACTCTTTGTAAGAAGATCTTGCATTAAGTTTGCTGCCACTTATGTTAGATTAGGACTGTATAATGTTTGTGCCCCCAAGGAGTCTGAGGTTCATAGCAGAATATGTGTGTGTATGTGTGCACAAAGTTCACAGCAGTGTAAGAGTGTGTGTGTGTCTTGCTCTCAATGATCTCAGTGTGTGTGTGTCCTGATTCCCTGGATCTCAAGGTTCACAGCAGTGTGTGTGTGCATGTGTGTCCTGCTTCCAAGGATCACTGCCGTGTGTGCTGCCACAATGATCTCAAGGTTCACAGCAGTGTGTGTGTGTGTGTGTTTGTGTATCCTACTCTCAAGGTTCTCTGCCATGTGTGTGCTGCACCTAATGATATCAAGGTTCACAGCAGTGTGTTTGTGTGTGTCCTGCTTTCAAGAATCTCGAGGTTCACAGCAGTGTGTGTGTGTGTCCTGCTCCAAAGGTTCATTTCCATGTGTGTGCTGCCCCTAATGATCTCAAGGTTCACAGCAGTTTATTTGTGTATGTCCTTCTCCCAAGAATCTCGAGGTTGACAGCAGTATGTGTGTGTGTCCTGCTCCTTAGGATCTTACGGTTTGCACCAGTATGTGTGCGTCTATGTTATGTTACCTATCACCCCACAGGCTGCATCCAGGTGCTGACGTTGTAAGGATGAACGTTTGTACACCACGTGTGGGATCCCTTCACCGGTGTGGGTTAAGTTGACACCCAAGGGTAATGGTTCAATAAGATATTCCTCTTCCCCTGACATTATTAGCCCAAGCTGGAGAAGCAAAGAAAGAACAGAACTGCTCATTTACTAAAAAAATTGGAATAAATCCAGTGCAAACTAACTTCATTATAAAGAAAAAATACAAATTACCATTGCTTTAAATGGGACTGTTAAAGAGACACTAATGTCACATAAAAAATTATTCTCGTTTTGTAGTTGAAAAAAAAATATTTGAAGCAACTCTCGTCTTTCAAACAGCTATAATTTGAGAGTTGGGAGTTGCTTCAAATAATTTTTTTTTTTCAAGTACAAAATGAGAATTATTTTTTATGGGACATTACTGTTCCTTTAACCCACTGAATACAAGAGGCTTCCAACACATTGCTTCACAATGTACTGGAGACCCATCTAACAGTTAAAGTGTTAAAATACCAATGTAAATCAAGGCAATTTTTATTTGTACCCCTTATTACTCCAGTTCTTCACAGTACATCAACCTTTTGGTTAATATGACACATAGGCAGTTTTGAATAAAGTTATCATATATGAAAAAAAAAAAAAAAAAAAAAGAATTCAACGTGATAATTAAGTCTGTTGTCAAAAGATTCCTGCTGGTGTCTCATTACATGGCACCAAAGACCTTTAGTGACACTTTGTAGTGTGATCCTGCAAATGTTTTTGAAATGTTGTTAGCAAGTAGGAAAAGTTTTACCGGTTATGTACTTCCACACTTGTTAATTTTGCTTATGTATAGAATTTTATGAAGCTTTTGATGTAAAAATGTGATCTGAAAGTGGAACTAGCATCTTCTGATGACTTAAGTTAATTTAACATTGTGTTAGCCTTTTTTTAATCTAAAATAATTATGTGGTTTTTAGCTTTTTTATGTGTCAGCTTAAATTGGAACTAGCAATGTATAACAACTTGGGTGATTTTGAAAGATCTTTGAAAAACACACACACACACACACACACACACACACACACACACACAAGGATTTTAGTGAACTTACCATTAACCATTTGAGAGCTAGACGGGAGCACCCCCCAATACTCAAAGGGTTAAATCCTTTTTTACTGAGTCAATGGGGAGCACAGGAACCATGGGTAAAGTTCCTTCCTCCAGAGGGCAGGGAACTTCAAAAAAGGTAGGGCCTTTGAGACACAGACACCCTTCTTTCCATCCAGATTTTGCCTAAGTCAATCACCATGAGAAATACAGTCTTTAAGGTCAAATTCTTGATAGAATCAAAAGAGAAGAAATGTGTATTATCTGGAATTTTAGCCCCAAATCTTCCACATATACCTCTTAAAGAGACCAGTTTGGTGATATTGATTATTATACTGAACTGTGATGATGAGACCATAAAACTTAACTTTTATTAGTGAAGTGATTTCAAAGTTAAAAAGATACATATTTGTAACACTAAGTATCTTACTGTTCCCTAGTTCCAATAGCACAGGGATAGTTGGAATACAATTTGCAGGAATGAATCATTCTACTGCAAACATAAAAGCAGAACCCTAATTGAAACTGCTAAAGCTAGGTTCATCAACTTTGCCTTTGTGTGATCCCTTGGTGTTACTGAAGGTCTTTTCCATGAAATCATTAGGACAGTATAAAATTCTATTCGGCACCCCAACTCCACTATTTGATTCACCATTTGCCAGGTAGAGTTGTTTTCCAGACCTTGGTAAATTGTCCCAGTCTGCCCCCCCCATCACTGGAGTTGGAGCCGGGTCCATGTTGCTTCATCGTGTGTTCTTTCTAAACTGGGTTTTTCTGGGGAACTCTTTCTTGATTCCTCCATCTAAACCCTGTCGTAGGTTTTTCCTTTTTTGATCATATGATCTACCAAGTAAGTATTGCCTGGATTCGCAGAAAGCCTTTCACCTTCTGAATCCCCCTTTGGGGGTGACACAATTCTCCGAGTCTTCTCTCTAGAGGGAGAAAAGTGCTTTTTCCTCCTGAAGATTTCTTTATAATTTCTTCAGCTTGTTCACCGAAGAGTGTTTTATCTTCAAAAGGCAAAAGATACTAGACGATTCTTTGAGGAGGCATCCGTTTCCCAAGACTTTATCCATAAAGCTCTACTTGCGGTTGCTTCTTTGAGCAACCTTGTCCTGGATACAAATAATGCAACCTTCTCTTCAGATTCTGATATCCAGATTCTTAACGTACGAAAAGTACACGACATAGTCGTAGTGGACTTCAGATTCTGACCTATAATTGAAAATAGTTTTTTCAAGGCGATGTCCGCCCTCTTATCCAGTGCATCACAAAGAGATGTCCCATCTTCTAGCAGTATGGTAGTTCTTCTAGATATCTGTGCAATGGCCCCATCCACCTTAGACATGTTGTAATTTCTTCATATGGGAAGGTATACATTTTCTGATATCTTCTAGAGGTTGAAACTCTTTTCTCCCCTTGGCTCCATTCCTTCTAAATAAATATCATTAATTATGAATGGGAAAAAATAGTGCAGACTTTTTCTGCTCTACAAAATTTGCATCCATAGTATCTAATTCCCTATATATCTCTGTTAATCTTAAGGTGTTTCTCATTGTTTTTATCAGTCTATCCAGTTTATCCAGGTTGAAGGCTCCAGATTCTTCAACTAATTCACCCTCCTCAGCCAAGTAGTTTGACGGAACATCTATAATACTACCTTCTTCCTCATCATATGGAGTTGCGAAGGTCCTTCTTCTGGGTCATTGAGTTTAGGACTTTTTTTGCGTGGCACTAAATGTTTCTTGCATGGATGTCTTCATCCACCTAAGAAACTCTTTAAATTGGGATGGTACATCAGTACCAGCCACTTTTTTCATACATTTCTGGCACAATTTTGAAGATTCCACAAACTCAATTTGGCTTTACATCCTTGATTTAGCGTGGTAGGACCAAAGTAAACTGGCTAGGATGGGAAGACCAGGGTTCTTATACTTTTTGATTGGCCCTACCAGCTGGGAGGCGGAGCAAAGCCCCCTTTTTTATATGCCATGTAAGGAGAAATGAACATTGCCAACTGTGGAGAGACACACTATAAGGAAGGATCATGACCCATTACTATTGCTTTTTCTTACCCATATTAATGAAGGCAGCCACCTTTACAAGTATAGTGAGCATGAGAAATATGAAGGATTGAGTGACAGACAGGCAGTAACACACTTTTATAGTGAGTACCCGGTAAAACAGGAAAATTGCTGTAAGAACCACAGCACTCAAATGGTTAACTTATCAGTCTTCTGTCTTCAGACTCCCATTTTATCTATACAGAACATCAGAGTTCAGTAATGAGATATAGACTTGTAACAAAGTTAAGCTTCACATGGAAATGGTCCAGAAATACACATGGGCAAGCCAACTCCAGGGAAGCCAGTTAATGGAAACCTGCGTAATCGGGGACTGCATAGCCCCATATCTAATTCAGAAATTAAAAGAGACTAAAAACATTGAAAGCAATGTTAGCTTGCCCTTTCTTGAGGCTAGGTCACTTGAAACTGAGGGGTGGGGGTAGAGCTGGATGGAAAGAAGGGAGTTTCCACTTCAAAAGGTCCTGCCTTTTTTAAGTGCCCTGCCCTCTGGAGGAGGGAACTTTACCCATGGATATCTAGCCTTATTTATGTTTCAGGTTATGCAATTTTGTACAAATTAGGATACTCCTGGAACAGCTTAGTGTCTCACATACTAAAATTACACTTTCACTCCCAATTCTCACTTCCTACCAAGAAGTATTAGCTAAATTGCATAAACTGACAAACAATTAAAGCCAGATATTTCAAGCTACAGTTTTATATACAGAATAGCTAACACAAATACAGATGGTATTGAAAGCTCATTCAAAATACCACAAGTCATTTTGAAGTGTTAGTTAAATTTTAAGCAAGTTATGCTGTATTGAATGGATAAGACATGTGCCAGATGCAAACACTTTATACACTGCTCTCCCTCTGAACAGCCACTCCATTCATTCCTACCTTCCTCCTGCTTATTTTAGTAAATTGAGAAAATGGGATCATAATACACATTTGCACATTAAAAAAACAATATGATTATGTTCATTTTTAGCACCATAGGATGAAGCAGTAGCAACAGTTGTAAAGCAGAACAATGCAGAATAGGCATCTGAAGTTCAAAAACAGATGAGGGCCACATACACAGGAGGTGCAACCAGACGGCAATGTGCAGGTTGTAGCATTTTGCGGCAAAGAGGCACACAAGAACTGCAATACCTAAAACAACCTCTCAAATCTAATTGCAGCAGCGACCAACTGTCCAAGGTAGAGGTTATATAGTCTACAGCAGCCCAGTGGGGTTTCAATATGTATCTCTGTCCAAGCATCATTCATATTGTCAGCCATCAGTGGGAATGTAAGAGTTCCTGTTGGTAATGTATGTTGGACCTTTTATTTGCAAGTTATCTATGCTATAGCACGAAACTTGCTCCAAGTGCAACAAAGCCGTGCTCAGAACAGGTTTCATGCAGGAGCACAGATAGCTGACAAAACACAGAGACAACATGCATTATTAATGGCAATACTTACTACTTACATTCCAGTTTGGGGGCATGCAACTGTGCAAGCCTTACTGAAAGCATGAGAAGGTTGCATGCACCCGCATATCTGACATTCATGGTGTAGCATGTTCGCACCTGGCACACAGCTGTGCTAGAAATTTCTAGCTTGTTAAGTGAATAAATAAATAAATAAATGAAGCTAAATATCTCAAACTAATATATATAAAAATATTAACAAAACAAATAGATTATTTTGAAAACTCTTTCGCCTAAACCTAATTGATCATGTTACTTCAACTATGAAGGGGACCTAATTTATCATGACAAGTTCAGTGTCTTCATTCATGGCACAGGGTGTGGTAATATTGCCCCAAAATCAAAGCCAATTAGCATAAAATGTCACACTGTGGAACCAAGAAAAATATATATATTTTTTTAATTATCTTTCAACCACGCTTATCTTATGACTAATCTACATTATGTCTATTGAATAAGGCTTTCTGTTGGTGCAATATTGTACTTATGGACCAGTAGTGACACTGTAATGTGACTGCCCAGGGAAAGGTGCCCCAGGAAATTATTTTGAAATGCTGGAAAACATGCACTTTACTCCTCTACCTACAATACTTGTTAACCTATTAAATATGACACTGTCATTAGGTCACTTAGAGCCATATGTTCAAAGAAGTAGCGAAATTGAAAAGTCGTTACAAACGACAAAATCTAAGTACAGTGTCATTGGGATCATTAATATTTTCAGAGAGTGTCGGTTGTGATCAGAAATATGTTGTTGGTTCTGACTGAAATTGTCGTATGTAACGACAAAAAAAAGTCTTGCCTAATGACAAAAATGTGTTAACTAATGACAAAAATGTCTTAACTAAAGACAAAGATTCTTACATTCAGAACTTGACATTCCCTCCACTTTTTTCTTAACGTACAAATTTTGTCTTTTGCAAGACTTTTTTTTGTAGTTACTACAAATTTTCTTTTCCTCTATACGACACTGTAGAATACTTTAGCCAAGCCCTTGCCCCGCCCCTTTGCCCGTCAATTCTGCGGTTGTGTCACACACAATGGACATTACTAGTTTTTGTCGTATACTCTATAGAAAACTAGTTGAACAGCCCGTTACACGGGCCACAGTGCCACTGCCACCCGGTTGCAGGGCAGTCACGCGCAGTAGAGACTGCCTGCGCCACGGCTGATACAGAGCTGTCTGTATCAGCAGCGGCGCGGGCAGTCTCTACTGTGCATGACTGCAGCACGTGCAGCAGTGTCTACTGCGCATGTCACGGTGTTACACATGTTTTAGCTAATTATTATATAGGATATGTTGTTCATGCATACAATGACTTATTTTTGTCTTTCAGATGAAATTTTTTTGTTGTTATCCCTTTAAACATATGGTCCATAGTCCATAAATAGGACTGAGTGAGGCTGATGTACTAAATAGAATATCTGGGACAATTCTTGGTTGAACCAACTGCACCACATGGGAAAAATAAAAACATACCCATTGGTTTCAATGAGGCTTTTAACCATTTTGAGAAAAGCCCTATGTAAATCAGTGGGAGATTTGTAATTTCCATTTGTTTCCTATGGTGCAATTGATTTGCCTCAAACAATCATTTTTTTTATCATGTAGCATGCATCTGTAGTGAACAATGACATGAACCCAAGATGGGGTAAGTGTTGCACACCTACGACAACAGCCTCCCCTCCCACCCAATGAAAGAGCAGCTTTATTAGCAACAATTTCCAAATCTAATTAACCATTTCCTCACCAGACCATTGCAATTGCTGATAGCAACTCTGGAACTCAGCTGTTGGTCCTGAATGTGGCCCACATAGTGACAGTCTTCGTACAGTTCATGCTTCCAGTCCAGACCCCCACTCTTCCAGTACTCCACAGTGAAGTGTTGACCCAGGAGCTCAGTCTGCAAGGTTAGGTTGAGAAGGAAACTGGAACTCTGTGCCTGTAACCGGTAGAACAGATGGCGCTCTGACTCTTCAGATAGGCTCCGTCGCGGCCGTCGAAGCCTGGGTGGGGCTTGCCGAAGGTCGTAGGTCAGGAAGTTCCCACTTTGGTCCACCTGGGCTGGGAAGGCGATCTCATAATGGCTCAGAGTGGATAGGAAATCTGCTGGGTCAGAGGAGAGGACTTCACTGGCTGCTGTCATCCCAACGATTCAGTGACTTTGGGTAAATTACAAGACACCACGACAAGCACAGTATTAGGTTGAACTTAGAAATGATCACAGACCAAAGCATACTAAAAGAATAGTATGCTTAAAGGGATAGTAATGTTTCAAAATAAAAGCAGCTCCAATTAATCTTCATAGTATTTGGGCCATGGAGAGTGTTATTTCAGTACTGAGAGAGTTGTAGTTTAAGAGTAATTGAATGATAAAGTATCCCCCTCCCTGCCCCTTTTACTGATGTAACACTGCTCATCTTAGAGGAGAAAGGTGGTGACCAAATGGCTTGCAGAGAGGGACAATCTTCAAATAGCATAAGGGAAGAAACCTGTCAAGAGGGCAAGGTTTTCATTGTTCTCAAAGTAAGAAGTTTGTCCCTTGCTGTGAGCTGTCTGGTCTTAAGATGAGATCCACATCTGATGGAAGATTGTACCTCTCTGGAAGCCATCTGGACACCACCTTTCTGTTCTGAGTTGAGCAGTGTTACATCAGTAAAAGGGGCAGGGAGGGGGATACTTTATCATCCAATTACTCTTCAACTACAACTCTGACAGTATTGAAATAACACTCTCCATGGTCCAAATACAATGCAGATTAAGTGGAGCTGCTTTTATTTTGAAACATTGCTATCACTTTAAAGCAGTGGTTCTCTACCAGGGTGCCATGGTGAAGACTGAAAAACCTTTAAATATGTATAATAATAATAATAAGAAGAAGAAGAAGAAGAAGAAGAAGAATTTTTCAACCTAAGAAAAACAATATAATTATTTTTTTTTAACTTTTTTTGTGTCCTTGACAAATGCCCTATAAAATGTTAGGCATGCCCTGAAAATACAATACTTAATGTTAGATGTAAAAGTCAAAGGAAACCTTGCTACAGAAACAGCTATTCCCCTAAATTTCTTGTCACCCGAAGTATCATTTCACTTAGAGTAAGGATACCATGGTGCAGTGATTCTCCACCAGTGTTCTGTGGCACCTTACTATGCCTTGGCTTGAACACGTTTAGGATGAGACTAGTAGAGTAAAAGTGATACCTTTATTAGCTAAGTGGCTCTAGGATGCAAGCTTTCAAGGCACTTTAGGTCTCTTCTTCAGGCATATTTAGAAGGAAGGCTGAATACAAAATAGTGGCAGATTATATACTCATGCAAATTGTTTTTTACATTTAAATTTTGGTACTACCTTTTCCCTAGGTTAGGATGTGCCACATTTTCTATTAAGATTGACAAATATGTTACAATTGAGTTGCTGATGTGTCTTTATGATAATGGTCATGCTCAAGATGATCATTGTTGTCATTCTGTGAGGCCAAAGAATAACTAACTATACATTTGTATGATACACTTTAAAAATAGGTGTTATGTTAAAATCAGGTCAACTATAGGGTGACCACATGTCCCTGATTGGCCAGGACAGTCCCTGATTTTAAATGTGTGTCCCATGTCCCTTGCAGCCCCCTTCAGGGACAATACAAAGTCCCTGAATGAAGAATTCAGAGCACAGAACTCTAAACACTAGAATGAGAACTGCTTATTGCCTACTGTGACAGAAACAGATGCATCTGCTGGGCTACAAGAACATGGTTTTCAGGCAGAGCTCTAAACACTAGAGTCAGACCTGAGCCTTGATCCTGTCATCAAACAAGATCTGCTGTGCAGTTTTATTGCAGTGTAATGCCAGTCTAAGACTTTCGGAGTCATGTACATTTTCCTGTAGTCCACAACAGGCATCACTTTCTGTCACAGCAGTGTTTAGAACTCTGTGGTGCATCAGACAAAGAGCAGGTTGCACCCTGATGTCCAGTGAAATATAGTGATCCATCCTGTATAGCTGCCCTAGAGTGAACGACAAGTTCTCTGCTTCGTCTCCACAGTGTCCCTGAATGGCAGAATGAAAATGTGGTCACCCTAGTCAACTACAAAATATTGTATATAAAATTATGTTGTTGCTAAACAAGAAATTGGTAGTGGCAGAATATTACTATCTGTCTGTTTGCCTGCTTAACTCTCACAAGATCGATATTAATTAATTACCTCTGTCAATATCACTAAATAGTGTAGTAGAAATTCAACACCTCAAGATATAACACCAACTGCCAGTTGTATAACACCCAAGCATATAGTATATATAAATGCTCACAGACTTCCCTGCTAATGGAACAGTAACCCTTTAGTACATAACATGTATAGTCAGATTGCATCTATTTATTTATTTATTTCATTTTCACTCTTTTTATGTACCTGAGTGAGCAACTTGAATCTTAGTGTCCAGAATTTGATGCAACATCTTGCCTGACAGAAAACTCTCGGCAAATAGATCCAGGTATCTTGCTGTCAAAGCATAAAAATATTAAAAAAAAAAGGTGAAGTCCAAAAAAAAAAAAAAACAAACAAATAAAAAAAGTATAGGGAATTTGACTATACATTTTATGTACTTAAGAAATCTATAAAGACATGTCATGCTACAGGTCATATCTTTTGGTTCTGTTGTGAGTTGACATTGGGAGATATGTGGTTCCTGTGTTCCACTTTGACTAAGAGAAAAATATTTAGTGTTACATTCACTAAAATCCTCTGTTGTTTTACATGTCTATTACACAGCACAAACAAGACAGATTGGAAACAAAATATCCCCTTTTCCTCTAGTCTCAAAAAGACTAAAAACATTACTGTATAGTACCCATCATTATTATGAGAATGCACTTTTAATTTGTATATAATACAAATTTAGATAAGTATAATAGACCATTTCTAAGATAAGACCTAGAAAGTTTAACCCCTTAAGGACCAAGGACGTACATAAATATGTCATGGGGGAAACACGTGTGTTAACCCTTTGAGTGCCAGAGGGGTACACACTGCATTTCCTTGCAATGCATTGCATACCCATCTGGCACTCAAGGGGTAAAGGACCCATGATGTATATGTACGTCATGGAATTCAGGGGTCCCTGCACAGGTGCATGCCGTTCGGGGACCTCTGATAAACAAACAAAAAAAATGCTCAGTGGTCCTTAAGTGCAGGCCACGTGACTGGTCCTTAAGGGGTCAAGAGAAGTATTTTTATAATACACTGGGTTTTCTCTTTATGGCAAGTAGATTAAAGCATTTCTCTAATCAAGCATCCAACTTTTTAATGTAAGTATGTATATAACAATGAACTCTATGTATGTATTCTGCAACTGTTTTGAAGAAGAATGCTTGATGTGTTTTCATACATATACTGCAGAGTTATTATTCATTCATACCTTTGGGGAAGATTATGTGTAACCTAAATATCTACTGCCATCCACACTTTTAACCCCTTGAGTGCCAGAGGGCTACGCAATGCATTGCAGAGCAATGTGCTGCATACCTCTCTGGCACACAGAGGGTTAAAGTTCTTTCACCATATCAATCCCTTGAATACCCAGGGAGATTTGACAAATGCCTCATCAGAGTCATGATGTGTACTATACACTAAAATTTTTCTTACTCATTTAGACTAGAGGAAAAGATGATATTTTGGACTTGATACTATTACCACCGCTACAAAAAAAAACAGGCATGTTTTAGAATCCTATTAACCGAGTTGTGACAACAGAATCAACGGTAATTATATGAACACCACAAGTCAAAAAATAGACTATAGGAAACAACTAAAAACAACGTGCAAGTAGCATTCTATTACCTACAGTCAGTATTACCGCGTGTTTTGTGGTTACATTTTCTGTCAGGAATCCTGCATCTCAGAGTTGAGATGTAGAAGCCAGAACGATGGTTTCAAAATCATCGTTGTTCGAACAAAAGCAGTGCAGAATACAGTATACATCATAGAAATCCGAAATAGAGTACCCCCTTCGACATATTAAACCCCCCTTTTAAATTTGACTTATAGTGCTTTCTTTCTCCATTATAACTCAATAAATATTGTCCCCCTTCGACATATTAACCCCCCATTTGAAATTCAACTTATAGTGCACCCATGACCTTCTTTCTCCATTTTAATTCGACAAATATTGCTCCCATTCAACATTGTTTATTCACCAATTTAATTCCACATTCCCTTGTTGTATATGCATTGCATAATTAACCCTATCAGTACCAGAGAGGTAGCAATGCATTGCAATGTGTTTGCTACCCCTCTGGTACTCAAAGTGTTAATAGGCAAGGTATGTGGCTGCATACCGTGCCTGTATATGTGTAATAAATGTAATTGTAATTTGTATTTTTAATTTAATTAAAACAAAAAAAAAATTCAGACCTTAAGGGACATCGGGACCCCTTCTGATACCTCCCCCCCAGCAGCACTGATCACCTATCCAGTAGAATAGGTGATCAATGCAGGCAACAATTGCTGGAATTTTCACTATAGCCCACATAGCGTATGTGTAACATATGTTATATGGGCTTTCTTATTATATTTATTGTTATATTTATTTAAAATCTATCATTCTAACCTCGAGGGGGAATCAGGACCCCTCCTGACACCCCCTAGCATGGATCACCTCTGCTTCTGGATAGGTGATCCATGGGGCAACAATTGCCAGCTTTTTTGATAAAGCGCATATAACCTTTGTTTAAAGTGGAACACCCCTGCAAGATGTAGCCTCAATTAGTGGGCTACAATACGTGATAACTCGCTGTGTAATTTTTTTTTTTTTTTAAACATGTTATTAAAGAGTAATCGTTAATTCTTGGACCAGCAGGAGAATCTAAAGCTGATGATGTAGGTGTAGGTGGATTCCACGCGTGTTATTTCCTCTTTATGCCCACTGGGGTTGATGAAAAGGTTATTTGATCTGTGGTTCAGGGGCACCTGCCCGAGGACTGTCAGTGCATCGCGTCTGAGGAAACGACCCAGATACTAAAGTAACAACAGAAGCCGAGAGAAAAACTTGTATAAGAGAAGCGGTGCAACTGACTGCGTACTTGTTGAAGGTTGCTGGATACAAATATTGGAGCCACACAGAAGATGATCGTCTGGAGTCGGAACGGATGGCTGTGATGAACGGGTGCTGGATAGCTGAGAGACGGTAATCTAACAGCATCAAGGGTATCTGAAGCGGGGAAAGGAGTTAAATGCAGATCTTTTGTGAATGTCCTGTAAGTGAATTTTTATTCTTGCGTGTCAAACAATTATATAGAATAAACACTGCTTTTAGATTTGTTCCTTTTGCGCTCCCTTTTTCCTTATAGATTTCTGCACTGTATGGACGAGGCCATATTGGGATGCGGCATTAAGACTATCTAAGTGCAATACTCTGATAGAGTTGCTACTAAGTTACAGTTCATCTCCATTACTTCATATCATCCTTCATTTTCATTCCATTTAAGACTGTTTGGACTATGCATAGAGGCTAAGCAATAGCCCTGCAAGATAAGTGGACTGTGTTTTTAGATACTTGTGACTGGATATATTGGATTTATTTGTTTATATATTTTATTTATTTTGCAGATATATTTGGGCAGTTATATATTTTTTGATCTTGCCTTACATATCCTTTTGGTTTATAGCGCGATCTGTGTTTATATTTGTATATCATTTAATCTCTTGGCTTTAATTACTATCGCTAAATGGATTACACACAAATGTGCCTCTTTTCCTCCTACCACATTCCGCCTTTACATCTCAAGTCACTCAGTTGACCACTGTTATCTTAAACTCAACAAGGCTAAGAACTTGCTGTATTTCCTCTTAAACTCCTCTCTTCCAGCCCCTTTCTTCATCACAGTTTCCAATTCTACAATGCACTCCATAACCAAAGCACTCTCTCTTGGTGTTATACTCTGTTCTATTTTGACATTCTCCTTCCATATCCAAGCTGACAGCAAGACCTGCCATTTCTTCCTTAAAAATGTTGCCAAAATATGGCCATTCTCATTCAGGCCCTCATTCTCTCTAGACTAGATTATTGCAACGTTCTACTCACCGGTCTTCCTGCCTCTCGTCTTTCTCCACTAGAGTCTGTTTTCAGTTCAGCTGCGAGAATAATCACCCTTGCTCCCAGATACCTTCCATCTCATCTGCTCCTGAAATCCCTCTTGGCTACCCATAGTCTCATAATTTTTACAGAATTCTTCTCCTCTTCATTGACTACCTCTTACATTTCCGCTCATATCTTGCTAACCACCTTCCTGCCACCTACATTCTTCTCGAGAATTCCTTCTTTCCAATTCTAATGGAGGGTGACCAAGCTGCCAGCCCCTCCTCCGCGGTAACCGACATGTCAGAGGTCCAGCCAGAGGTCCAGTGGTGTCTGGCCCCCTATGGCTCTACTTCCCCCCAGGAAGAGATCACCCAGATCCTCAGCGAGGCCACCAACCTGCGGTTGGCTGAATTCCAGTGGACTAGTGGGGAGCCAACAGCCACCAGACCCAGAAGGGTGGCCAAAAAGAAATTGCCTTACTCCGCATTTAAAGCCTTTAACGATGTGGAGGATGAAATTGACGGTTACCTGCAGGTCTTTGAGTGCCCTGCAGGGAACTGAAGAATCAAACTGGGTCACCCTCCTCATGAGTAAATTGTCGGGCAGCAGAGGCATACCAGGCTGTGCCCAAAGAGGACTGTGCGGAGTATGAGCGAGTCAAGGAATGACTCTTCAGCCTGTATGCCATCACCCCGGAGGCTCATCGCCTAAAATTCCACAGCCTATGGTAGAGAGAAGGACAGCCTTTTCCAGATTGAATGACGAGGGCCTCAGAGAGCTGGATGACCGGTTGTCAGGCTGTCACCTTGGTGGATGCCTTGCAGCTCATCCTCCTGGGGCAGTTTTACACCCATTCTCCAATAGTGGTCCGATATTGGGTTTGGGGCCGATGACCCCACACGGTGGATCAGGCCATGGTACTGGCGGACCAGTATCGGGACAACCTGAGCCCCAACCAACCATCCAAGCCTTCCCGGAATCTGCCAGAGATATGGGGCTGGAGTGGCTGCATCATCCCCCTCCTTTTCTCTTCCGACCTCCGTCCAGTGGGATTTCCCGGAGGTCGGGGGCACATTAGAAGTGATTGCCCCAAGAATGTCCCCTGAGACACGTGGTCCCGACAGCCGACTGGAAGCCCCCTGCCTGGAAACAGAGACTTCCACTACAGCTAGTGGATGGGGTGAAGAAGATTTTGGGGTGCTACAGGAAGTGGACCCTGTTCAAGCCGCCACAGCCAACAACCGCCTTCACCATCATCAGGTGGCATGAGTCAAGGGCCGCCCAGCACAGGGTCTCTGGGACAGCGGGGCCACCATCACCCTAGTTCAACCCCAACTAGTTGCTCCAGCAGAACGGACGGCGCAATCCTTAGCAATGCGGGTGGCCAGAGGCACTGTGCTGCAGATCCCTATGGCCCGGGTCCATCTGGACTGAGGGGTGGGGGCCCGAGATGTGGAGGTAGGGGTGATGCAAAACCTACCGGCAGAAGTTTTACTGGGAAATGATCTGGGTTGCTTCACTTCCTCCTTCCTTGCGGATTCACCCTTGGAGGCTTGTCCTGTGCCCACCTGGCATCAAGCGCAGAAAGCAACTCTGTTGCCCCTGCCCTGGGGAGCAGGACGAACATCCTCCCCAGTGGCTCTGTCATCCCTGCCCTGGAGAGTGGGACCACTGTCCTCTCCAGCGGCTCTTTTGCCTCTGCCCTGGGGAGTGGGACCGATGTCCTCCCCAGTGGCTCTGTCACCTCTGCTCTGGAGAGTGGGACCACTGTCCTCTCAAACAGCTCTGTTGCCCCTGCCCTTGGGAGTGGAACCAGCATCCTCCCCAGCTGCTCTGTAACCCCTGCCCTGGTGAAGGGGACAAAGGTCCTCACCAGCGGCTCTGTTGTCCCTGCCCTGTAGAGTGGGACCACTGTCCTCTCCAATGGCTCTACTGCTCCTGCCCTGTCATGGGAATAGGTTTGCACAGACACTTGCACGGACAAAGTGCTTTGGGTACTGATTTGGAGCTGGCATTGGGAGGCTGGATATACTGACTAACTTCGGAGTCAACCCATCTGGGGTTGTCTCCTGTGTTAGTCTTCCGAAAGGGGAGAAATGTCACAGAAGCCTCCATTCCCTGAGCTCCTAATGCTTCTAATATGTGTGGATAACTCGTTATGTGTGTATATAAACCCTGTGTGTTCTACAGTGAAGAGAGTTCTTAGGTTACCTCTACACTGGTGTTGCCTGTAAGCAGACAACACCAAGGGTAAGCTTGCTGTATCCAGAGTGCGTTCACCCTACACTGAGTCTTGCCTAAGTGACTGGGTGACTGGAGCTATGATCCTGATTCCTGGCTGGTGGAATTCCTAAGTGTCGCCCTGGGCTAAGGAAGCACAGTTTTGGCAGAGCTAATCAGTCTGAGTAAGGGTATCCGTCACACCAAGCCTGTTTGGTTTTGGGGGAGGATGCACACGCAGGGCCTGAGGAACTGGTTTCTTAGGCAGTGCGCAACCACTGAAAAAGCAGAGACTTTCCCTAAGAACCTGGCAGCATCAAAGGCCGCTTCAGTGAGATAAGCATTCATCTCAAGAATCTTGGAGAGCTATAAATTGGATGTAATGCTGTATACGTGGCTGCAAATTTTGCCTTCAGCAAGTAGTTAAGATGTTTATCTTCCTGATACTTAAGGGCCGTAGCATCGACATGGGGCAGTGAGTATTCTTGACAAGGTGAGGAATCAGAGGCATAGCCAACTGTGTTAAAGCCTCTGGCATAAAAGGATACAGATTAGAAATGTGCCTATTAAGGAAAAGTCTCCTGTCAGCCCTCTTCCATTCTTCCAAGAGAACCTGACATAAGGAATGGTGAGGAGGGAAAATGGTTACCTTATTTTTAAGTCTCTATTTAAAAGTCATGGTATGAGAAACCAGAGTCAGAAGCACATGAGAAATGAAGTGTCTCCAGAACTGCCCCATAAGTCCATTAGCAGAGGCACTAGGGTCGTTCTCATAGTAATCCCCCAATGACTGAGACAAGCCCAGGTTATTTCCATCCATTTCTCCTTCCTCAGCTGAGGAATCCCTATTAATGTGTGTGTGGCCCATGTGCCTGGAGGGGGAGGTTAAGGACCCCCTGATTACATGAGGGCATAGAAGAAACTATATAGATAAGAGCCTTAACCTGGACTGGTACCTGTTCAGCAGATGAGCACCACAGAACAAGAAGGAAACAAGGTACCAGAATACTCCCTAGTAAGCCTAGTTTCTCATGAGGAGCAAAGGATTAAAGGGGTAAGGGGGACCCCATGGACTTGCTCATGTGTCCCTTTGATTCTAACAAGACCCCCACAAAGTAGAGCAAAAGGCAGTCAAAATGGAAAAGGATAAGTACTTAAAAGTATGCATAAATACTTATCAGACTGCAAGTGGTACATTTTCAAGCAGGAGGGAGAAATCAGCCTCTGTGCAGCATACAAAATCCTAAAAGGAAGAGGATTACTCAAAGTCCACCTCTTTCCATGCCAGTCATTTCTAGGATCACAGTGTACCAATGACAGTGACATGTTTAATGCAGCATATATTTTTTTCTTCTTGATAAATCTCAACTGGTATCTCTTGCCAAGCTATGCTTTATTTCATACTTCACTACATTGTATTTCTGATAAATTAAAACAATTCAGCAAAAATTTAACAATATCACATTTTTCACATTATCTGTGTACTAATGAGCTACTAAATAGTGGTAGGCATCTCAAGTCCTCAAGTGTTAGGGAATTTTTTCAGGGTATATCTTCTTGAGCACAGGTGTATCATTCAGTGGCTCTACTCCAACTGTAATCAAGTAGAGATATCCTGAAAGCACACATTGTTGACAGCACTTGAGGAATGATGTTGCCTGTTCCTGTTCTAAGTTATAACAGCAGTAAAAAAGATGTTGTCCTTCCATCTATACAGCAGTCTCTTTAGAACAGTGGATATGGTCCCTGTGTGTATATCAATAAAACAAATGATAAAATCAATGAGAATTGCAATGATCAGTAATTCATATTCACTGAAAATTGCATTAACACATTTTTTTGATGTCATCCAGAAATATTGTGTTTATGTATTAATGTCTCTCACAAGTAATAAGTACAATAATGGAATGTAAAAAAGATTTGCAAAGGACAGGTAGTTCAAGAACCCCAGCTGTAAACTAAGGGACCACTGAATCCTTAGTGTATAGATACTAAAAGAGAGCTTTCAAGTATTAAGGAAAATGTTTGGCTGTTAGCAGCTCACATAGAGTAGTAACAAGCCCTGTATTTTGCCCATGGTAAAACAGATATGTCTGTCTGTATGGTTTCAGTACCTTGGTGGCACTTGAATGGTTAAATGTGCGATAACCCTTTCATTGAAGCACTCTCATCCCCCTCCAAACACACAAGATACATTACTGTTAAAGGTGCAGTAAAATGTAAATATAAGACAATTGTAACTACAGGCAGTCCACTCACTGCTATTGGAATGGGAATTCCCAAAGCTTTAAATGCATCCTTTCACTATGCGATTGCCCTACAGCTCTCCATGATCCACATGGCTAGGTGATATTAGAGACTCAGATGACGCTGATGGCAGAGTTCTGTCCTCTCCATAGCCCATTGATGGTGTATTTTTAGACACAGGGTTACTATGGAAAGTGTAGCTTTCTGTCCCATACTTGCTGCCAAACTACAGACTATCTTGTATTAGGCATTATCTTGAAGAATATTATTCAATGGATTCCATAGTGCAACTCTGAACCAATCACAGGCTAATGAATCTCAGTCAGTTACAGACAGCTGTGCTGTAATTGGCCGAACAATTGAAGCCTTATGCAAGAAAGTAAATAGGAACAATTCTGGAGCAGATCATGTACACCAGTGCAATGTGTTAGACACCTATATAGCACTTACAAGGTTAAAAGCCCCTTTTAAATCAAAGCAGTTTTATTTGTCGCCATAAGGCAATTGCCTATATACATAATTCTTTATGTTTCATATTAAAACATTTCTAAAAGAATGAATTACTGTGGTGTGTGTAATAGATATGTGAAGGCCACAGAAATAGATGCATTTTGGTTCCTAAAAGAGTTATGGGCTTGCTTCCACCTAATGGATTATCAGGGTGGCTTCAGCCCAACTACCCCATTGTCATTAGGAAGATGTTGGGAGTATTACATGCCCAGGGCAGGAAGCAATAATTAGGGCCTTAATCATAAGATGTAAGACTTCATTTAGCCCTATTTAGCAATGGCCTTGCTTAGAAATATATATTTTCTGTATAAGGGTTATATCAGGAACACTTTTAAAGATTCGATATTTCTCAATCTTCACATTTTTAACATGGCAGGGATATCATTTACAGCTGCTAACTTCTCACCTTGTGAACTCTGCTTGGGTCCTCTGGCTCTCTTGAAGTTCAAGGTCCTGGCTGCAGTGAGTGTGACAGCCCAAGCCAGTAGGCTCCAAATTGCTGCCATGGTGTTCGGTCCTCTTAGGCTCAACAATATATCCCAGTGTAACCATGACGCTGTTCCTGAGGCCGCCTACTGGGGATTGCTAACCTGAAGCCTGTGAAGGCATCTCCTATAATACACCTTGTGATTTCCTCGATAGAGTCTTTTATGTGTATATTTTTGTTCTGTTTTGCAAGCTCTCTTCTTCTGGGAGTAAGACACTGTGGGGGATCCTTCTGGTTCCTCAATAATGCTGTTATGGATGCTTGTGCTCTAAAACAAAATTACCTGTGAAAATATAGCAAAAGTTATTGCATCTGCCTCGGACAGTGTTGCTTTGATTGTACGTTATATATTTTCTTCTGGTACTATAGCTCATTATATTTTTTCAATATTATTTGTTTCTAGAGGCCATATGCAAAAAGCAAATATGAAAATTCTGGAGCATACCAACAATGTACAATAGTACCCTCATTTAAAAAAGGGGATAACCCTCTTTTGAATGAGGGTACTCTTGTGGGTGCTAATATGGAATGATAATTAAAGGGATAGTAATACTTAAAATGTAAAAAAAATATGTTGTAGGGTTTATACCCCTGAGTAAAACAAAAGTACTCCCACTTCTGAAAGGTGTTTCATTCAAAAGTTATTTTATATTTTCAAAGTTGAATTTTTTAGGTGTGATATCACAGTGGCCTGAAATTGTACAGTGGTGCAGTTGCTACCCGATCCTATGGACAGCTCTGGTCCCAGGATCAGTAATCTCCATAGAATGGTGTAGCAACAGCGCCACTGTACAATTTCAGGCCACTGTGATATTGCACCTAAAAAATTCAACTTTGAAAATTAATAACTTTTGAATGAAACACCTTTCAGCAGTGGGAGTACACTTGTTTTACTCAGGGGGATAAACCCTACAACATATTTTTTTTACATTTTAAGTATTACTATCCCTTTAAATACTAAACTTTAGTACTTAAGGTATATTTACAAGCTCAAGATTATTGAGGAGGGGGTATCTAAAAGAGCCACTGTACCCTTATCAAAAACTGAGGTGACCCCTCTTTCAAAGTATGCTTACTTCTGGGTGTACTAATACCGGGAGATCATCAAATCTCCCAACAACCTTTACTGTGGAGTGTGACGAGAACAATAATTATTTCCATTCACACGCACCCTTTCCCCCATATACCAGATGGACAAAAGTACCTTCATTTGAAAAAGGAGTTTCCTCTCTTTCAAACTAGGCTACACGTGCCTGTTTTCTATTTTTAAGCAATTTTAATTCTGGAAGGAAATGTAAAAAAATATTTTTCCTTGCGCTATATTAGTATGGTTTGCTGGCACAGACAATGGTGTACACAAAATCCTGTTGAGCTCAAGCTAGCTTATCGATAGCTTACATATGTGTAGTCAGGACAGCAGCAACAACTATAGCTTGGCTAAGTATACAAAAGTAAACAAAAAAAGGAATGTGGATCAAATCTTGACCTTTACCAATAAATAACATGTGACTTGACGGTAAAGGTGCTCAGACTTTTTTTTTGTTGACTTTTTTGTATATGTTTCAATTATTCTTGCTTCTCTCCTGACTACAGATATTTGTAAATATTTGACTACTATTAATAAGTAGTGTTGAGCGAGCATGCTCGGCCGATGCTCGGATCGGCTCGAGCATCGCTCTGCTCGGCACATGGCGGTACTCGTACGAGTACCACCATGTGCTCGCCCGCCATGTTCGGGTGGCAGGGATCTGTGCCGGAGGAGGCACAGATCTTGCAGACACTCCGCTGGACCACCAGGGACTGGAGGTAGGGGGCATTGCGGAGATGAAGGGGGCATTGCCGGAGATGAAGGGGGACATTGTGGAGATGAAGGGGGACATTGTGGAAGGGGGACATTGTGGAAGGGGGGCATTGCGGAGATGAAGGGGGCATTGCGGAGATGAAGGGGGACATTGCGGAGATGAAGGGGGACATTGTGGAAGGGGGACATTGTGGAAGGGGGGCATTGCGGAGATGAAGGGGGCATTGCGGAGATGAAGGGGGACATTGCGGAGATGAAGGGGGACATTGTGGAAGGGGGACATTGTGGAAGAGGGGCATTGTGGAGATGAAGGGGGGCATTGACCAGGCACCCTCCCCTCATCAGAGCAGGGGGTGCCTGGTGTAATGCTCGAGTCCTCCCATTTAATGCAATGGGGTTCGGGTGCTCGGCCGAGCACTCGAGCCTCAGGGGGTGCTCGGTCAGAGCACCCGAACACCCGAGCATCGGGGTGCTCGCTCAACACTATTAATAAGCTAACTTGAGCTCACCAAGAATTTCTGTTTTATTTTTATATGTATTTGTATGATTTTGGCTTCTCCCGCTTTCTTGGTGGTAGCTCCTTGTACACAGATCCAAGATGCAGCTACCTTCCTTACTCCCTTTACAAGTGTTACTCTCACAGCAAATGTAAGATGGTATCACTGCTTTTTGATTGCATTTCACTTCAGATTTCAGGCCTAATTTGAAGTGCCTTGCTGAGACGAGCATAACATGGTTTGGGACAAAAACATGTTACTTAGCCTCACTGTTTTATTATCTGTAGTAAGTAAGTTTATTTATTGGTAAAGGTCAGGATTTGATGCACTTTTTATTGTTTACCCCCTATGGTGTTTCAGCCCTTAACAGTGGGGTGCTGGTTTTCATGGGAGTGGAGTAGTTCCTTAATACATTAGGAAGCTCTATGGCTTTCAAAGGTTTTAGTATATTTGAAGTGGTTGAAATTCAAAAAATATATTTTATATAGAGCCTCCTTCTGGAAATATTTGTGCACACTAGCCTACAGTTAAAAATGCAAGTGACCCCTCATTTGAAGCATCCGGTTGTGTAGTTTTCAAAATGGTGCACCTTGTCTACCTTTTCTTTGAATTTGCATTGATTAAAAAAAAAATAGATTTTGGTAGGTAAAGTTTAGTGCTCTTGGAACCCGCTACGGTATATCAGCACACATCATGGGGTACATTTTTCCTGGATGGACAACACCTGCTGAATACAACACGAAATGCCTTAGTTTTTAAAGATTTTATTATGTTTGAAGTGGTGAAAATGTGAAAAAGAAAATAAATATTAAATACATATCTATATATAATAGTTATAATTTTTACTGATGTATTTGATCATACTAGTCTAATAGTAGAAAGGAAATTTTGCTGCTTTAACAAACATTTTCATGCAGTCCTGTGCTCCTGGCATCCCATACCAATGGGATACCATTTTTCACAAAATGACAGAGTCTACTGAATGGACTAGGAAATGCTTATGCTATGCTTCTCAAAGAGTCTAATATCCTTGAAAAGATGAAAATGTAAAAAAGATACGTAATTTCCGCAATGAGGTGACATTTTATTAGTTTCTGTATTTATTATGACGATTTTAGGTCAGGCGTGTCATTTGAGAAAGCTAAACTTGAGGTACTATTGTTCATGGAAAGATAGTATCTACTGAATATAGTAAGGCATTCCATGCTCTTCAAAAATGTTAATATTTGTTGTTTTTACAATTATGTTACTGCATGCATGCATGTCTTATTTTAAATAATGTAAAAATATATTTTGTTATAGATGCAGTTTGTTCTCCTGGCACCCCTACAGTATGTCAGCTCATGTGGGTGGGGTACTATTTTTCTCAGAAGGACAATTTTAGCTACTGAATACAGCAGGAAATTCCTTAGTTTTCAAAGATTTTAGTATCTTTGACATGGCGGAAATATAAAAAAATAATTATGGACAGTGTCACATTTTAGAAGCATTTTGTCACGTCAGAGCCTAGGCAAGTCAGAAGGCCAGAGGTTCGGAAAAGGATACTCATCCAACAAGGATGATTGGGGTGAAAGGCTAGGGAGCATCGCTAGAGGGCGAAGCTAGATTGCGTCGGCCAACCGTAGGGAGGCGTGCTGCAGCCGAGGCCGTATACAGGTGCTAGACAGCCCAGTTCAGTTGAGCCTCCGGGGACTCTGGATACCCCACCATGTTTGGACTATACCCCAATGACCCCAGGGAGGAACAGAACTCCAGAAAGCAGGAACACCCCCCAATATGGAAGGGCAAATACAGGGCTGGCCACAGGAACAGCTGAGCAGGAGGAGACAGCTAGCCAGAAGCAGGAACCCTGGAAAAGCAGAGAAGAAATCTGACCAGCAGAACAGCAGCAAGATACAGGACTGGACCAAGAGACAAGGCAGGAGAATAGTCAGACTAGCTGGTAGCAAAGAAGTCAGACGAAAGCAATGGGAAGCAGGGCTGGAGAGGAACATCTAGCAGCAACTAGGAATCTCCGTACAGGAATTGGACGCTTTGATAATGTGTCAGATGCAGACTGAAGGCGTCTTATATAGAGAGACCCAGAGTGGCTTCAAAAGGGAGGACTAAGCATGCGCAAGACCTCCTAGAAGAGGATAGATAAGACGAGTGTCGGAAGGCAGAGGACGCCAGTCAAAAGAATCTACACGGAGGACAGCCACACGGCACGGAGGTGACACATTTCTGTGCCCAAGGGTTATAAGGACAAGTGACTCAGTCATTAGATGCATCCAGTTGTCTTTTTGTTTTCAAAATGGTATGGTTTATCTCTCCTTTCATCATTTTTTTGTCTTTACAATCATTTTAGTGTCAGTATATCCTATTTCAAATTATGGAAGAAACAGAATGATTGTTGTAGGTGGAGTTTTGTGCTCCTGCCACTCTCTATCAACCAATACCAGTTGGGTAAGATTTTGCTCGGGAGATGTCAGACTATCCTGATATGAAATTCCATGGTTTTAAAACAATGTTGTTTTTTTCTAGTGTCTTTGTAAAATCAAACACACTTTGTTATAGCACCAATTTTCTGTAGATTTCATAGTAGTAAATTTTTCAGAGAGAAACACGTATCACCCATCACTGAAATATGGAATTGTATATATAGAACCATAGAAACATAGAATCTGACGACAGATAACCATTTGGCCCATCTAATCTGCCCATTTTGCTACTGTAAAAACCTCAAACCTTATTTGGTCCTTGGTCTTTACTTATGTTCAGGACAGCCTTGTGCCTATCTCATGCATGCTTAAATTCTGTTACTGTATTAACTTCTACCACTTCTGCTGGTAGACTATTCCATTTATCTACTACCCTCTCAGTGAAGTAAAACTTTCTTAAATTACGTCTAAACCTGTGTCCCTCTAGTTTTAGACTATGGCCTCTTGTCCTAACATTTTTACTCCTTTGAAATGTACTTCCATCCTGCACTTTGTTGAATCCCTTCATGTGTTTGAATGTTTCTATCATATACCCTCTCTCTCTTCTCTCCTCCAAGCTATACATGTTCAGATCCTTTAGTCTATCCTGATATATCTTTTCCTGTAAACCAGTCACCATTTTAGTAGCCTTCTCTGAATTTTCTCTAGAGTATCTATATCCTTCTGGAGATGGGGTCTCCAGTACTGTACACAATACTCTAGGTGAGGTCTAACTAGAGATCTGTAGAGTGGCATGACCACTTCCCTTTCTCTGCTGCTAATGCCCCTAGCTATACAACCCAGCACCCTGCTTGCATTCCCTGCTGCATTATTACATTGTCTGCCTACCTTTAAGTCATTAGAAATAATTACTCCCAAATCCCTTTGCTCTGTTGTCTCTGACAGCACAGTACCCTTAACAGTATATTTTTCCTTTGGATTTATATGTCCCAAGTGAATTATTTTACATTTATCAACATTAAACTGCAGCTGCCACACTCTTGTCCATTCTTCTAATTCATCTAAATCATTTGGCTTATTCCCCCTGGAATGTCTACCTTATTGCAGATCTTTGTATCATCTGCAAAAAGGCATACCTTACCTTAAAGACCATTTGCAATATCTCTAATAAAAATATTAAAAAGAATGGGCCCCAGTACAGTTCCCTGAGGTACCCCACTAGTAACAATCCTTTTGTCCGAATATTCTCCATTGACTACCACTCTCTGTCTCCTGTCACTCAGCCATTGCCTTATCCATTTAACTATTTTTGCATTCAGACCCAAACACTGCAATTTATTGATGAGTCTTCTATGATGGACAGTGTCAAATGCTTTACTGAAATCTAGATAAGCTATATCTACTGCTCCCCCTTAGTCTATTATTTTAGTTACCCAGTCAAAAAAATCTATGAGGTTAGTTTGACAAGATCTCCCTGCTGTAAACCCCTTTGCTGTTGGTATCTTGCAAGCCATTTAAATTCAGATATTTAACAATTCTTTCCTTTAGCATAGTCTCCATTAATTTTCCCACTACTGATGTATATAGCATTTACATGGTTCCTTCCCTCTTAATTTGTGCTTGAAATGCAGAATGATGCAAGATGCAAAATGAAAAAAAAAGGAAAAATGTTGCTTCTATATTTCAGTTACAATTTTTTTTTATAGGAAGACCCACATGTAAAACCGTGTTTTTTTTTTTTTGGTTTTTTTTTGGAAACAGGAGGAGCAGCCAGATGCAGAGCCAGATGCATTTGCTAACAGAATAGCAGAATATAGAAAGAGTCTGCTTCCTCACAGCTGTTTGCCATTCACATATTTTAATTTGTTTTTAATTCAGGGTAGATATGTTTCTGCAATGGTAGTTGGCACTAACAAACTATTGTCCTCTCCTAAAAGTGCATGTTGTCCTGAAAAGAAATATGTATGGTATGTTGGGTTTTAACCTCTTACGTACCCATGACATGCCAGGACCCATGATGGTCCCGGCACGCCACTCAGGGATCCCTGAGTCCATTGCACAAATAAAAATACAGGGCTGGGTCCTTAAAGGGATAGTAATGTTTCATTATAAAAGCAGCTCTAATTAATCATCATAGTATTTGGACTTTGGAGATTGTTATTTCAATTCTGTCAGAGTTGTAGTTCCAGAGTAATTCAATGACAAAATGTCCCCCTCCCGCCCCTTTTACTGATGTCACACTGTTCAGCCACAGCAGAAGGGAGGTGCCCAGGTAGACTGCAGAGAGGGACAATCTTCAATTAAGATAAGGGAAAAACCTACAAAGCTTGTCAAGGGGGGCAGGGCTTTCATTGTTTTCATTGTAAGAAGATTGTCCCCTGCTGTTATCTGTCTGGTCTTACAACCAGATTCCCCATCTGAGAAGAGATGGCTTACACTAGGTAAAAGGTGCAGGAGGGGAAACTTTGCTTGTGAATATCTCATAAACCATAAAGGATTGAGAGATAAGACTTATATCATTCTTCATGTTTTTTTAACGCCTACGAAATAAAATAAAGTTAAAACGAAGTATTACTATCCCTTTAACTGCTGGTCACACGGCCGGTCATTAAGGGGTTAAGCAATAATGATACTGAAAGTGCTATTTGACCATTAACATCAACAACAGAGTGAAACAATACGAGCACTGGGTGGTTTATATCAGTGGGAAATATATCTGGTGCAGAATTGCACCTCTGTAAATTGCTGAATATTATTCATAGGAGCATATGTATCAAAGTGTTGCTAAAAGTTCAGAAAATTATTGGAATAACAACTTTCATTCTTAAAAGCAAAGTTAATAACTAGAAGCAATTTACAAATCAAGCCTATTTGAGATTGTGGAATATTGAGCACAAAAAAAGTAAAAAAGAATTTGTTCTCATCTGCTTTTCTGTATTGTTGCATATTTTTGGCACTGAATTTTATGAGATCTTCAACCAAAACTTAATCAATACTATATACTATACTCTACTATACATCCTTTATAGTTATTCTTATACTATAAAAGAGGACATGGTCACCTGACCACAAATTTTACAGCCGTGTCTGACATATCCCAGGGCCTGTATAAAACAAACGGGGTGTGATTTTGACTGGAGTGGCCAGGGAGCCAAAGGCAAAATCTCTGCAAGGGGTTTCAATTCCCTGTTGGGAAAAAAAAAGTCTGAATTTTGCTGCTCAAACACACACACTGGCTCAGAACATTTCCTGTGCTAATTCTTAGTCCAAGTAGGTGCCTGTCTACTACTCTGCAACTCAAAGGCTTAAACTCCACTTGCCCAGATTTCATGTCGGCAAAACTAAATCTCACTTCTATTTGCAGATGCCACACAAATCACATCCATCTCACCATGCTCCCCAGTATAACCAGCCAGGTGAGTAGGCCCCCAATCCTTTTTATAAAAGTGTGTACCTTTCTTGCATTGCTATCTTGCCACCTGACTGGCCCTCAACTTCTCTGAGTAGGTTGACAAGAGGATATTAACTCTTTCAGTGCCAAAGTAGGACGTCTCCCTCTGACACTGAAAGGTTTAATATCCTCTTGTCAACCTACTCGTACAAGGTGAGGGCCAGTCAGATGGCAGGATCACTATGTAGGGAGGAAGGTGCTCACTTTTATGAAAAGGATCCCCCTCTCAGGGGGTTAGGTACAAGGGCAGTTTCAGCATGCCTATGTTCTATTTGGGCCACAGTTACACACAGGCTTGACCCCTCTATGCGGCATGGTCGTTTAATGCTGTGATTGGTTTACACAGCAAAGTGTCATGTGATACGGGGCGCCTTGCCTGCATTGCTTGAGTAATTTAAATATTTGTGATGTTAATTGCAATACTCCAGTCACTGGCTATCTCAAACGGGCATCTGACAATAATGTAGGACCAACATACAGTTTTCTTTGCAGCCCAGCCTTGAGCACACTGACTGGAAGGGAACACGGGTGATTCAATGATGGCTTGTTTGAAAATAGCCTAAAGGGGTTAAGGCACATAACAGGACTTGGAGTTGATCTTAAGTTGAGTATACTGCACTCTCACTATCTCAGTCTTGGCTGCCATCATGAATCTGTTAGAAATTCTGTACCAAGAACACATAAGAGGTAGGATCCCCACTGGGTTATCCAACTTAACCTTGTCTTGTTTTCTATGGATCTAGCATATAGTAATAATAAACACAATCACATACTACTCTCAACCATAACAAATTACACTTTGGTAATTAATAGCAAGTTGTGGATTTGGTTATATATTTTGGCTAAAGCATGATCTTGTTAACTGTCACATGAGAGCATCTGAAGAGATATGGTCCTGCTCTCACCTCATATAGTTTGTGCATATGAAAAAAGTTGCAATGCTTATGTTCACATTTGCAACCAAAGGCTACAGAACAGTTGAAGACCCCTGCTCAGTTTAACCTCTCTTTCCACCTGTCTTCCACCAGCAACTCAAATGTAAGAAGGAGCACAGCTGATGGCTCCAACAGGAGCACCAGCTGAATATTATTGGGTTGGTCAGCCATTCAGTGGAGGTTTGCAAGGAGCATTACAACCTCCGAAAAGTCTGCTGTCATCTCCTTTAGGCCTTGGTGCAGATCTGCTCTGCTGCATCATTACTATATTACACTGCGAATGCCGTAAAGATGCAACTTGCGGGACTTTGGTGCCTCCTATGATGCGATACCAACCAGTTTGAAAAACACCATAGCCCAGTTTTATACCCTACACGGCAGGTAACTTCACAAGAACACCAGCACTGAGTTGGGGTCCAGAATCAAACATATGCTTCGGTACTGCCTTATTGGCTGCAAAGTTGGCCTTGAGCAGAGGTTGATCCTTCAGCCCAGTGGCATCTGCCAGGGAAAGGGCAGACTGAAGTCTTTCTTGTGCTTCTGAAAAAAGCGACCCCTTACCTCCATCAGAGTCCTCAGAGACTTGAAAGATCTCCCACACCACTCTGATGAGTCTCTCAACAGCAGAGACAGGGTCAGCCTCACAGGAATCTTTCAAGAAGGAAGAGTCTGTATACTCATCTTCTGAATCTAATTCCTCCTCAGAGGATAACCCAATAACTTGTATGACCCTTAAAACAGTTTCTATCTTTTGGAAAGTGGGTAAGGGTTTCCAAAAATGGAGAATCCCCTGAACGGAAGATGGAATAGTTGGAACTGATAACAGGGTTTTAACTCAAGCAGGCTCTTGGTCGCTGCTGGATGGCCCCAGGGGAGTGGTAGGGGCTACATTGTATGTGGGGCATAGAGACCCAGAATATTCCCTTTGAAGCCCAGTATGGCATAAGGAACAGTAAGTGAGAGGGCTAAAGGAATTGTTAACCTTGGATTCCCCCACATGCCCAGCAGAAAGTTTCTAAAACAAGATTAAAGTATAACCAGTTTATAAGCAATGCTCCCATAAAGACCTAGAAAACCTATCTGGTATGAAGAGGGTTAAACTGGAGTAGATAGCAGGAGAGTCCACCTCTGCATAGGATAAGGGAGAAGTAAGATGGCCAGCCAATTGGAGATAAGCTCAGAAACCGGGGGATAATGGAAAATGTAGCCTTGTCCTTGTTGCCTAGCAATGTATGGCCCTCCAGCAGTGCGATAGAGCATGAAGAAACAAGTAGAAGGAGCCCTCTGACCATTCTAGCATAAACAGTTTGCAGAGATATTTCCCATAGAAGATTCTCCAGTCAAAGACTATGGAGAAAAGATGGCAGTGGATGAGCTTCAGTACTTAAAGGAGCCATGCACTAAAAAATGGACTGTAAAATAAAAATGCAGAAAAGGCTCAAAAAGCCCTGTGGGTACAAGGGGGAGGTAAAAAAAAATATTAGTGCTGTGAGGGTGCTAGAAGACCCCAAAAATAGGGGTATTTGTAAGTACACTCACAGAGTGTTTAAAGGCTCAGAATGGGGAATACAGTGGACTATGTCACTCAGTCTTCTGTCTTCAGGATCCCATCTCAAAAGGGCAGGATCTCTAGGAAACTCGGCCACATGCAACAGACTTATCATAGTCAAACTCCACAAGGAAAAAAGTCCACAAAACACCTGCAAACTGGGCAGCAAGGGGTGCCCACTTAATGGGGGACTATACAGCCTCATATCTAAGTAAAAAGAATAAAATTAAAGGAACAAAAGCTAAGAAGTTGCAACGCTCAGTCCTTTTGTGGACACAGGACACATGAATCTGGACAAGGAGGGGGATTGAGCTGGAGGAAGAGAAGGGAGTCTCTTCCCCAAAGATCCTGTCTTTTTGAAGTGCCCTGCCCCCCAGGAGGAGAAAGCTCAACTCCTTCCCCATGGTTCCTGTGTTCCATATGAACTAAAGAAAGAAGTTAAGTTTGGACATGTTTGAGTCACTAACTTTAAATGTCTGTCACTATTTTGTTTAATAAGTAGGCACAAATCAGTCACAGTTGGGCTTATAACCTATTTTGGAATTAGGAACATATTGATACATATGCCATTTAGGGCCTTACTCATCAAAGATGTACAATTCTGGAGCAAGCCAACTGCATCTTAGGGGGTAAATAAAAATATCATAAAGCCCCACTGATATAAATGAGACATAACCCCTGGAATTGGGGAAAAGTCCCATTTTGTTTTAACTTGGAATTTCCTATATTTTCCATGGAAATTCCTGTTCATGAAACCCCATAAAATGTCTCTCTTCTCTAACCAAAATAAAATTTTCCACAAGAACTTCACCAGTTTACTGCTATACTTGGTGATTCTTGTCAGACTCATTATATATGGGGTTCCTTGGCTACTAGTGCAAGGTTGGGGTCAGAATGTATGTGGTTCTATGACTACTGTAGATAAGGCTAGGGGAACAGTATGTGTAGTTCTGTGTCTACCAGTGCAGTGGGACAAGGCTGGGTGCCAGCATGTGTGGTTCTGTGCCTACTAGTACAGTGGATCAAGGCTGGAGATCAGTATATATGGTTATGTGGTTACCAGTATAGTGGAAAAAGGTTGGGGGTCAGTGTGTGTTTCTGTTGCTACTAGTGCAGTGTGACAAGGCTGGGGGGCTTAGTATATGTGTAACATAGTAACATAGTAGATAAGGCTGAAAAAAGACATGCGTCCATCAAGTCCAGCCCATGCCAATAACACTCCTGTTGATCCAGAGGAAGGCAACAAAAAAGCACTCTGGAGCAATTTCCAGTGTAGGTGTGTGTGTGTGTCAAATAGTTCCCCGGCTCAATATCCTATTTGCTTTGAAGCCATCTGTCATAACTGTCAATATTGTTCTGTGCTAGATAGGCATCCATTGCTTTTTTGAATGCAGTTACATTATCTGCAAGCACAACATCCCGAGGCAAAGAATTCCATAGCCTTACCGCCCTTACTGTAAAGAATCCCTGCCTGTGTTTTAGTCGAAAGCGCCTTTCCTCAAGTCTTAATGGATGACCTCTTGTTCTTAGCTCAGCTCTTTGTATAAATAATTCATTGGATAGATAGATGTGTGGTTCTATGGCTACCGCAAGACAAGGCTGAGGGTCAGTATGTGTGGTTCTGTGTCTACCAGTGCAGTGGGACAAGACTGTGGGGCTCAGTATATATGTGGTTCTCTGGCTTCTGTAAGACACGTACAATGGAACAACGCTGGGGGTCAGTATGTGTTATTCTTTGGCTGCCAGTGCAGTGGGACAAGGCCGGGAGGGTGATCTTCTGTGATTGTTTGCTACCAGTGCAGTAGGACAAGGCTGGGGGTCATTGTTATTTTTCTTCTTCTTCATTTATATAGAACCAACTTATCCCATAATGCTGTATGTGTGGTTATTTGGCTACCAGTGAAGTTAGCCAAGGCTGGGGGGTCAGTATGTGTGATTATTTCAATATCAATGCAGTGGGACAAAGCTGGGGCATCAGTATGTTTGGTTGTATGTCTACCAATGTAGTGGGACAAGGCTGAGGTCAGTACTTGTGATTTTATGGCTACTGTGGGACAAGGCTGGGGGTCAGTATGTGTGGGTCTATGGTACAAATGCATTGGGCCAAAGCTGGGGCATCAGTATGCTTGGTTCTATGGCTACCACCGCAGTGGGACAAGGCTGGGGAGGTCAGTGGGTGTGACTCTCTGGCTATGGTGGTACAAAGCTTGGAGTCAGTATGTGTGCTATATGTCTTCCAGTGCAGAGGAACAAGGCTGGGGGTCATTATGTTTTGCTTGGGGTCATTAGGTGCATGACAGAAAAATGCCACTTTTCGCTGAGCAAAATGAAAATTTACAGTTTTCACACTTTTCTTTTTTCATGCAAAAGTTTTCATCCATCACAACTAGAGATATCTACAATTCATTATCGTGCAATGTGTTATACACTCCAGCATTCAAGAGGTTAAAAGCTCAATTTAAATCAAAGGGAGTTTTCATTCCACCACTATTGTGCAGTTGGCTAGCTCCAGGATTGCACTTCTTTACCTCAATTAATCTAAATAGTTTCTCTGTAGGAAACCCCATACATATCCCCCAATCACTGCTCACAGTCACATACTGTTATCTGCCTCAGTGTTGATTTGTCTGGATATAATTTGGCAGGTCTTTTCACCAGATGTCCAAATAATTATTGTGTGCTGGAGGTGGCTCAGCCAGAAACATGATCCTGATTTAACCCCTTTAGGTATTAGGATGGTTTCTCACCTATTGATCTGAAGTGCTTTTGTGAAACATCTGGCAGCCAAAGGGTTAACCATTCTTCTAGTCAGAGCAGGGTAAAATGTATTGTGATGTGAATGTGTCATACCGCATGATTCAGTGTGATGGAGTTCAGTGATATCAGGGGGTTCTGGTATTGAAGTTAATGTATTAGTGGATCACCCGAGTTCCTCCAACTGTGGAGGCCTACAACTTTCATCAACTCCAGACAACGCTGGGGATGATGGGAGTTCATGTTCTAGAACTGGAGGTCGTCAGGTTGACCAACCTTGAGTTAGAAAATGTTATTCATTACAACAATGATACTGTGTTGGTCTGATACGCGCTTATCCTTTCTCAGTCAATAGGGTACGTGGATGCACCATAGGGAACATATAAGAATTCCCTATTTAATCAGGGCTTTTATCTGCTTGGATGTTAGAGAGGTCTCCAGTACACTGCAGAATGCTGAAGACCTCTCTTAGAGTTAAACAGCCCCATTTAAGGATTAAAAGACACATTTAAATCAGTGTGATTTTTTATTTGTTCCCTGTGGTGCAACTAGCTTGCCCCAGAATTGCTCCATTATGTCACTGTAAATGTATCGCAGTCTCTATATTAAATATATTAGTGACATGCAAACAAATATCCTAATTCATCAAGGTAAAAAAAGTGTCATTTTCAAGGAAACCAACTACCACATAAAAAAGAAAATTCAGCAAATTCCCTTTAAGGGATAGTAATGTTTCAAAATAAAAGCAGCTCCAATTAATCTTCATATTATTTGGGCCATGGAAGGGTGTTATTTCAGTACTGTCAGAGTTGTAGTTCAAGAGTAATTGAATGCTAAAGTATCCCCCTCCCACCCCTTTTACCTAGTGTAAGCCACTTCCCCTCAGATGTGGAATCTGGTCTTAAGACCAGACAGATCACAGCTAGGGACAATCTTCTTATTGAGAGAACAATGAAAACCATGCCCCCTTTGACAGGCTTTTCAGGTTTTTCTCTTACATTAACTGAATATTGTCCCTCTCTGCAAGGCATCTGGACACCACCCTTCTGCTCTGAGGTAAGCAGTGTTACATTAGTAAAAGGGGAGGGAGGGGGATAATTTATCATTTAATTACTCCTGAACTACAACTCTGACAGTATTGAAATAAAACTCTCCATGGTCCAAATACTATGAAGATTAATTGGACCTACTTTTATTTTGAATCATTAATATCTCTTTAATTGAAATGGGCCCTTTAAAACTCCATTTAAATCAATGTGAGTTTTCATTCCCCTGCCTATGGTGCAGTTGGTGTACCCCAGAATTGCACCTATATGTTGTAGGGTTTATCCCCCTGAGTAAAACAAGAGTACTCCCACTGCTGAAAGGTGTTTCATTCAAAAGTTATTTATTTTCAAAGTTGAATTTTTTAGGTGCAATATCACAGTGGCCTGAAATTGCACAGTGGCGCTGTTGCTACACCATCCTATGGAGATTTATGGTCCCGGGACCAGAGCTGTCCATAGGATCGTGTAGCAACAGCACCACTGTACAATTTCAGGCCACTGTGATATTGCACCTAAAAAATTCAACTTTGAAAATTAATAACTTTTGATTAAAACACCTCTCAGCAGTGGGAGTACTCTTGTTTTACTCAGGGGAATAAATCCTACAACATATTTTTTGTACATTTTAAGTATTACTATCCCTTTCAATGGAAATCTTTTAGTGATAATGCTTATAAACTAAAATGTAATCTACACCTAAAATAATGGGTTTACACCTTTGGGACCAGAGGAGTATGCAGAGTAATGAGAAGGAATGCACAAACATCTAATCTTGAAAGGGTTAAGGAGGCAATATCACTACACAGATGAAACACTAAACTAATGGATATAGAAGGGTTTTCTCTATTTGACCAACCAGGGGTTATTTGGTGGGAGACTGTACTAGGACAATCTCCTGATTCCTGATTTAGGGAGCTGGCTACAAATGCACAACAAAGAGAAAAGAGCAAAGGGAGGAGAAATCAAGATGTGAGGGAGAAAAGAGAACATGGGAGCAGAGATTAGGAACAGATGTGACTGGTAGGGAGAAATAGCAGAGCGTGGGAAAGAATAAGAGAACACAAAGCGGAGAAGGAAGAAAGATGAATAAGAAGTGAAGAGAGAGGGGCTGATAGAAACAGAGCCATTACAAAACAGAAAGCCCATACCCCACATCATCCCACATAGAAGCATATTTAGGACTGGATTCCATTGCAGGAGCTTCGTGTTATCACTGATTTTATCTCACAGATTCCTCTTGAAGTCTATGGGGGAATTTGAGGTGAAAACAAGTGATAAAGTTATCCACTGCAAAGGAATCCAGCCTTAATTATAGAAAGAAAAACAAAGTGTAATTTTCATGTGTCCTTTTTAACCTCTTGAGTGCTAATGATGTCCAGTGTCTCCAGTGTCTCCACAGCCATAAAGGACAATAAGCTTTGAGCGGCTGTGCTTGATTGGCTGGGAGGTGCGTAAGCATACCCAGCCAATGGCTGTGAGAGAATTAGAAGTATGACTGGCCATATATAAGGGCAGTCTTAATTCTAATTCCCTCAGACCCGAGTGGGCATCGGCCCATGGACATGAAGGGGGGGGGTGGCGCATTATTCTGTCTCCACCGCTGACTCAGCGGCCTCACACAGAGGCGGAGACAGCTACAACGTATATGAATGTAAGTATCATTTTGGCAATTTTACTTACGGGAATACGATTTTCTTGGCCTAACTTAGAAACATTTAATATGCATGGGGGCATTTATATTTTAACAACCGGCACACTACTGTGTAATTTAACCCTTTGAGCCTCAGAGAGGTACGCAATGCATTGCATTGCAATGTGTTACGTAACCCTCTGGCAATCAAGGGGTTAAACTATGTATTAGTGTGCCACATATGTATGCTTTTAACTTATACTTTTTTTTTTTTACAGCAAGAAGACAGAAGATATAAGAGAAGAAAGAAGACAAGACAGAATGGAGATAAGAAATAGACAGTGGATGACAGGTAAGTGTAACACAGATTAGGTAACGATCGGTGCTTGGCAGTATGTCAGGCACCGATCTTTAGTTTTTTTCCTTTGAAGTTCCCAAAAACTGCCGTTATTTAGCGGTGTTTTGTGAACTTAACGCACAAAACGGACGTTTGGACACAATGCCAGTTTTGTGTCCTAACGTCCGTTGTGCTTAATGCCGGTAGGACATTTGAATACCAACTTAGACAATTTCTTTTGTTGGTCGGTATCCATTTTGTCCTAACAGCATTTTTTACTCCAACATTTGGATCGAGCACTTAATTCCCCAGAACTTTCTGCATTGGGCTACCAGAGTTGGGAGAACTGAAAAAGTTGAGGAGTGGAGGCTATAATGGAGCCTTGTCCCCTCCTGGGAAACTCAGTTACTAACACCTGGAAGAGGAAAGACTCCTCTTTCAGGCAATATTAAAGATTTTTAATTAGTTTTCCTGGTTGGTCTTGCAATCACTCAGCATAACAACAAAAACAAAGCCCGTCTTACTTCCAAAAATAAAATAGTTCCAGAAATAGCCAGAAATGTAAATGTATACTTGCCAGGTGATAGTGTTATCACTTGGCAAGTCAAGTACAAAATAATATAGATGTTAGGAAACTAGGAAGGGGGGATCTCTAAAAGAAAGCCTATCAACACCCACCACCACCACCTCCTCGCTCCTAGAGGTTAACATATCCTTGCTAGAAAAAATTAGACTTTCCTCTTTCATGCAAGTGTACTTATGATACTTTTCTTGCTGGGTGACCTTGTTATCACCAGCGATACTATTGTAACGTATGGCCACTTAAATGGAGTCCACCCTCCCTTTCTTCTACCAGTCACAAAGCAACCTCACCTGAAATAGGACTATCCCCTTTTTCAAGTGGGGTTACTTTTTTCAAATGTCTTTTTTATTAATATATTTTGCACTGGTTTGACAAGTTAAACACATAGAAAGGACAACAGGCAGTCACAATGATGTCTAATTACACAATACATCATGAATTAATAACATACAGTGGTTGGTTTGTCACCTCAGCCAGGTATGAATTTGAACATTTAGTTTGATAATCACTCAAACATACAAATACCCATACCAAACAACAAAAATTGGGAAGGGGAGAGGTAAAAAGAAAGAAAAGCGAGTAAAGAGGAAAGAAGAGTCCTCGCTTCACATAATTCCTTAATCATTAGAGGAAGGTAAACTAAAACTGACTGCAACTATTTTATCTAGAACCAGTTCCCAAATTCCCCAGATCTCAACATGTTTAGGCAGAGAACCACAAATAATGGCTGTCAGCCTCTACATAAATTTCAAATGAGAAATCTGAGATAAGAAAAGGTCTAGAGGATGAATCTATTGGGTTTGGCTATTAGTCACCTCACTGCAGTGAGAATATGGCAGTTGAGATTTGCTATCTCAAAGTATTGTTAATTGCTGCTCCCAATAGCAAAATTGTGGGTCAAGCGGCAGGTCAATAATTGTTATTTGCTTAATAAGAGAGACGACCCTTACCCAGAACTGCTGAATATAAGGGCATGACCACCAGACACGCAGCATATTGCCAACCTGTCCGCATCCCTTCCAACTTATATTTGAGGTCTCTGGACAGAAAGAGTGTAGCTAGGCAGGAGTATAGTACTATCTTAAAATCATTTTATAAATATTTTCCTTAGTAGTAGTACAAATAAATATTTTTGCTGTTCTAAACCAAATTAACATTCAAGTGTTCACAGGGATCTCCAGACCCAGATCTCTCTTCTAAGCAGTCATAGTCGATTTTCATGTGTTACTCTTATAACCTGAAAAAGACGGAAGTACTGGGAAACTACAAATAGATTGGGAACTAGAGAGAGTGAAAATTACATCACCACAAGAGTGTGCTTTACAGCATAGCCGAAATTGCTCCATTGACTTCTATGGGAGACACTGCTTTGGGATGTATCTCTGCAACCGCTCCATGTACCGATTTCAGAGAGGGATCATTTTTCTTGTCTCCCCTTGTCCTACACTCTGGTTCACATTCTCAGCATCTTGGGGGTCCCTGTGGGGTTTGGGTTCTGTTCTTGGGGTACTTCAATGAGAGAAACTACATTTCCCATATCGCCCAATTCGCTGGCTTTTCTCTGATAGACTCTGAGTTCGGACCCCATTTTCTTTCTCTTTTGGGCTGAGTATGCTACGCAGGGCTTGGATTCCTTTGCTCTCCTTCTCAGGTTAACTATTCTCCTGCCAGATAAGTAATTGTTTAGGCTTTCTGGGGTGATTTTATTAATCTGGGTGACAGTATTTGGGTTCCTTATTACTGTAAGACACATCTTTTGTTAGGATGGAGGATCAAAAGGGACATGGGGATAGTCCTAAGACTAAGGACTCAGGGGTGTCTTTGACACGTCTTGCTTATTGTTCCTCATGCCAAGCGGGGCTTCCCAGAGAGTACTCAGGTCACTTATGGCCCTCATGCGCTGTGGCCCCTGCTTCTCTGCCAGGGTCCTCCACCCATGAATAAGAACCACATTGGGTTGAAGACTTAAAGTCTTCTATGGTACAGTTTCCTCTTTCTCTTCAGGGGCTCCTGTCTTGAAAGGCCTGCTTCATTCAGATTTATGGCCCCTAAGGCCCCTGGTAACCCTGACCTATCTGATTTCTCTGAGGAGGATTCATTTGAAGAGTCTGAGGATGACGAGTGTGCAGATGGGGCTTCTCTCCATACTTTTGGTGACCCCTTTGAGGCTGACCCTGAGCCCGCTGCTGAGGGTCTCATCAAGGTGGTTTTGACTACCCTACACATTCCTGTTAACTCTGTAGAGACACATTCTACTTCTGACATCTTTCCAGGAGCAATATGTCCTCTACTCTGTTTCTGATCCCACTCTGGATCAGGCTATCCTGGATGAGTGGAAGACTCCAGACAAGAGTCTTGCTCTCTCTAAGAGATTCTCTAAGCTGTACCCCTTCTCTGATGCAGCTTTGGCTCAATGAGCTACACCTCCTCAGGTTGATCCCCCTATTTCCAGACTGTCTAAATCCACTGCCTTGCCCTTAGCGGATGCTGACTTATCATCTAAGAAGTCACTCATTTCTCTCCCTTTTCAGGGTACATCTCATTTTGGGCCTGAATTGAAGAATATCATCAGTGAGGCCATTGAGGAAGCAGTGTCTTTTTCGCCCCCCCAAATGAAACTCAAAGGTCCAGCTGGGTCTCAGGCCAGCACCCCACGCTCCACCCCCAAGCCCAGGTAGCAGTGGAAGTCTAAACACTCCTCCACCAAACCCAAATCCACCAAACCTTCTTCGGGTGGTCTTGCCGAACTCTGGTCCTCATCTCCCTGTGGGTGGTCACCTGCAGCATTTTTCAAGCATTTGGGCAGATTCAGTTATGGATCAGTGGGTATTACAGGTGGTTTCAAGAGGCTACAGGATTCCCTTTGTAACCCTGCCTTCCTTCAGATTCTTCCTTTCTCGTTCTCCTCTGGGTCAAGAAAAGTTAAATCTTTTCACCTTGGTGGTGCATGCTTTCTTGGACAAGGAAGTCTTGACTCCGGTTCCTCTGCAAAAGAGAGGTTTAGGTTTCTATTCAAACCTCTTTGTAGTTCCCAAGAGGGATGGCAGCAGTCGCCCTTTTTTGGACCTCAAGGACCTCAACTCTTTTGTGGTCCATACTCACTACAAGATGGAGTCTTTGCGCTCTGTCATCGCAGCGATGTGTCCAGGGGAATTTCTGAGCTCTCTGGATCTGCAGGATGCTTACCTGCATGTTCCAATTTCATCCGGACATTCAGAAGTATCTCAGGTTTGCTTTCAGTCTGGGACACTTACAATTTACCGCTCTTCCCTTCGGGCTCACCACTGCTCTTCAGGTGTTTGCACATGTATTGGAAGCCTTGATTGTCTTTCTGCACACCAAGAGGATTCAGGTGACTCCATACATGGAAGACCTGATGAACGCTCCTTCCAGGGATCTTCTGGACCATCATGTCCAGCAATGTGGTTAGATCCTTCTCCAGCATGGGTGTATTCTGAATATGGACAAATCTGCCCTAGTTCCTTCTCAGGACCTGGTTTTCCTGGGTTTCCGGTTCGACACCTGTCAGGTCATGGTATATCTGACAGAGGATTCTGTTCAACAGATCACGAACAAGGTGTCCCATGCTCTGGATTGGACCTCAGCCCCAGCACGCAAGTTCTCATCCCTTGTGGGCAAGATGATATCTAACATGGAGGCGGTTCTGTACTCCATGTCGCACACCATGGTGCTTCAGAGGTTCACTATCTGTGCTTAACCGGGGAATCTGGAACTCTTGGATAGTCTAGTCTCTCTCCCCCAGGAAGTGAGACAGGACCTCCTCTGGGGGTTGGACAGCTCCAACCTGAGGAAGGGGAAACCCTTTTTTGTCTAGTATTGGACGTTGGTGAAGACGGACGCCAGCCTTTACAACTGCGGAGCTGTCCTGGGTCACATGGGGGTTCAGGGTCAATGGAATATGGAGGAGACCCTCCTACCAATCAACATTCTGGAGCTCAAAGCGATTCTCCACACTCTGGTGTACTGGTCCTCTCCACTGAGGGGCTGTCCAGTCCGTGTCCAGTCAGACAATACCACGGCAGTGGCTTACATCAACAAGTAAGGAGGCATAAGAAGCACTTCCGCTTGGTTAGAGGTCAAGGCTATTTTGGCCTGGGCCGAAGAACACATTCCTGCCATCTCTGCCGTGCACATTCCAGGCGTAGAGAAAGTACTGGCGGACTACCTCAGTCACCAGACCGTTGACCCCGGGGAGTGGGAGCTCCATCCTGAGGTCTTTGACCTGCTGGTCCAGAAATGAGGGCGTCCTTGGATAGACCTGATAGCTACCAGGGAACAGGAAGGTTCCGATGTTTTGCTCTCACTGGGGGGGGTGATACTCTGGCGTTTGCAGCAGACGTTTTGTCCATTCCTTGGCACTTTCATCTAGCCTACATTTTTCCTCCTCCTCCTCCTCTCATCCCCAGGGTGTTGCGGAAGACTCGGATGGAAGGTGCATCGGTCATACTGATTGCTCCTTACTGGACCAGACAACCTTGGTTTCCAGAACTGTTGGCATTGTCTGCTCAGGATTCATTTCCTCTGCCACCCAGACCAGATATCCTTCTCCAGTGTTACCTCTGGAGAGAGGACGTGGACAGTCAGGCTTTGACGGCATGGCTGTTGAAGCCTCCATCCTAAGGAGGATGGACTTTTCTCCTGAGATGGTCTCCACTATGATCCAAGCAGGAAACCAGTTTCTTCTAAGGCCTACCACAGGGTTTGGTGTACCTTTCATTCTTGGTGTGTGGACAGGGATCTGTCCTCACAGGAGTTTGATCTTCCATCCATTCTGTCCTTTTTGCAGAATGGTGTGAACAAGGGCCTTAGCCTTAGTTCCTTGAAGGTCCAGACTTCAGCTCTCTCAGTCTTTTAACAGGGACATATTGCCTTGTTGCCAGATGTCAAAATCTTCTTTCAGGGCGTCACTCATACTTTCCCTGCTTATAAGTCTCCCACTCTGCAGCGGGACCTTAATCTGGTCTTGAGTGTCATGCAGCAGCCTCCCTTCGAGTCTTTGGATACCATTCCTATACTTCTTCTGATCCATTCCTATACGTCTTTTAAGGGGTTAAATGGATAGTAACCCTTTATTTTCACTTGACAGCAAGCTGTTGACCATCAAAGCAGAACAGTGCTACATTTCACACAGTCCCTGTAACACTGGGTGCTCTGTGTGATACATTGTATCTGTTCTACATTGTATCTCTTTTCCTTCTTTCACAGTCCTTGACAAAAATGTCTATGATAGAGAGCTCAATGTCTGGTACGTAAAAGTGTAAAAATTGAGATTAAAAAAGGTATAGACAATTTGATTTTACATATTACGCACGTGTAGACCATATAGAGTCAAAATAAAAACATACTATGCCTTTAAAATGAAAATTTTTTTTTTTTTTCCTCTGCTTGTACCCAAGGAACAACAATGGGTGGATATGGGCATTTCAGGGTTCTTCTGCACCTTAATGTTGTGTAATAATAAGGCTCAGGAGAAGTTGGGGTATAATGAGTCAATTTCCTGTGCATACTATGCAGCTACAGCCATTGTAACAACTCCTCTTTAACCCTTTGAGTGCCAATGGGGTAAGCAACATATTGTAGTGCAATGGACTGCTCACCCCTCTGGAAGTCAAAAGGGAAATGATGAGTGCCTCAATGATTTTAACAAATCTCTCAATAAAATTATGCAAGTCTAGTGAATTACAAACATGCATTTTCTGATGAAAGTAAAAACAAAACCCATTGGATTTTGCTGAATAAGCATGAAGCTTTAGAATGCAATGTAGATTGTTCTCACTGACTGATCCCTATGGGTCAAAATATCCTATATAATAATTTGCTTGAATGTTTGTCAGAAGCCATCATGTGTAGTAGAGACTGCCCCAACGTATGGAATGTTGGGAGCACAGAATGCTGGGAGCACAGAATTCTGGGAGTTCTGTGCTGGGAGCATTCTGTGCTTTGGGCAGTCTCTACAGTGCATGACTGCGTCGGTGGCAGGACACAGAGCAGGACCGGCCCTTTTAACCCTTAGAGTGCCAGAGGGGTACACGATGCATTGCAAAGCAATGCGTTGCGTACCCCTCTGGCACTCAGAGGGTTAAAATCACCCAGACCTTGGCCCGTGTACACGGGCTTTCACACTAGTTAACAATATGCACCTTGTAACTGATCAGTGTTTTACCTGTTAAATCCTTTTCTCTTAGTCCATATAACTTACAGGTACCATGGGGAAGTGACAGCTCCTCCCAGTGGGCTGGAACAATTCTCAAAGAAGTGCAGGGGTGGAGCCTACCCCTCCTCCATATCAGGCTACCTCACTATGCCCCACATAGATTTGAGAAAATAAACCTATCAAGTAAGATAGCAAGAAGGAAGAAAGGAAAACTCCTGTGAGTGATGAACCCAAAAGGACTCCCACATCCAGCCACAGGAGACCCAGCATGGTCCCTTTCACTGTGTGGGAGACCTGAGTTATATGGACAGTAAGACTAAAATCCTTTTTTCCTCTGTCGTCCAGTATAACTCACAGGTACCATGGGGATGTACCAACATTGAGCTCCCCAGGGTGGAAAGAGAAGAAAAGGACCAAGTGCAGGTCCCCCATGATACCAGAGTTCCCATGGACTATCCAGGACACAGAACAACCCAATTTAAGTGTCAATGGATACTGAATAACATAACACAGCACACATGAACAAGAGCCAACAGGGCTCAACAGATAAAGAGCTATAAGGCACAAGAAAGATAAAGTCCTAGACAGGCAAAACTGCCTCCAGGACTTTCCTGCCAAAGCTGGTTTCAGCTGAAGCCAGAACATCCACACGGTAGTGTTTGGCAGAGGTGTGCACAGAAGACCAAGTGGCAGCTTTGCACAGCTGATCAGCAGAGTCCTGATTCTTATAGGCCCAGGAGGCCCCAACAGACCTGGTGGTGTGTGCTGTAATGCGAATGGAAACAGGTTTCCCTCTGAGCCTGTAAACCTTGCAGACGGTAGACTGAATCCAGGATGCAATAGTCACCTTGGACACAGACAAACCATCCCTGGGACCCTCAGTGATGACAATTAAAGAATCTGTCTTATGGACAGACTCAGTACGGTCCACATGGAACTTCAGGCAGTGCACCACATCCAACAAGTGGAGATCCCTCTCCTTGTCAGATTTAGGGCAAGGATAAAATGAAGGCACAACAATCTCCTGACTGATGTGGAACTCAGAGACCACCTTAGGAATAAATTCCCAGGAGGTACAGAGAACAGCCTTATCCATGTAAAACACTAGGAAAGACGATTTGTAGGACAAAGTCTGCAACACAACAGCTCTGCAGACAGAGACCAGAGACAAAAGAAAACCCATCTTCAAAGTTGGTATTTTTTAAATTCACTTAAAATCGGGCACTTCCAGAATGTGGAAGTGCACAATTTTGAGTCTTCATATCTTCAACAGCAGTTAAGTGAATTAAAAAAAAATACCAACACTAATATAGCTGCATTAACTAAAGCCCATGGACAAAAGATTTTGTAATGTGAATGTTCCCCTTCAAGGACTAGCTGTCCAGGGAAGTTACCTTCCCTTAAGGACTGCTTTCATCCTTTCTGATGCGTCGGTACACGCGACCTGCTACACTTTCTGGCATACTGTGTTTGTGTTTGAGAGTGATCAGTTTCAGACCCCGTTTTTACTTACGGCGTTTTTACTTACGGCGATCCTCTCTTGGATTGATCAATTTCAGACCCCGATTTTACTTACAGAGCTCCTCTCTTGGAGCGATCATTTTCAGACCCTGTTTTTACTTACAGATCTCCTCTCTTGGAGTGATCATTTTCAGACCCCGTTTTTACTTACAGAGCTCCTCTCTTGGAACGATCAATTTAAGACCCTGTTTTTACTTACAGAACTTCTCTCTTGGAGCGATCAATTTCAGATCCCATTTTTACTTACAGAGCTCCTCTCTTGGAGCGATCAATTTCAGACCCCATTTTTACTTACAGATCTCCTCTCTTGGAGTGATCATTTTCAGACCCCGTTTTTACTTACAGAGCTCCTCTCTTGGAACGATCAATTTAAGACCCTGTTTTTACTTACAGAACTTCTCTCTTGGAGCGATCAATTCCAGACCCCGTTTTTACTTACAGAGCTCCTCTCTTGGAGCGATCAATTTCAGATCCCGTTTTTACTTACAGAGCTCCTCTCTTGGAGCGATCAATTTCAGATCCCGTTTTTACTTACAGAGCTCCTCTCTTGGAGCGATCAATTTCAGACCCCGTTTTTACTTACAGAGCTCCTCTCTTGGAGCGATCAATTTCAGATCCCATTTTTACTTACAGAGCTCCCGGAGGAGCACTGCAAGTAAAATGTACATGACATGCTATGACCATCACCATTCAAAAACTGTGTGACGGTCATAGCACTTCACGTGCTCCTTAAGGAGTTAAATAGATTCATTAATGGGCATTAGTCAGGCACAACACACAAAGATAGGTTCTTTCTCCTATTTTAGATTGAAATTGTATCTCTATATTTGTCTTCTCTACATCCTTTCTTTATCCCTTCACCAACTTCTTTACTTCTGTCACATCTAATTTCTGCCATCATCTGCTTGTAATCCTTCCAGATCTCACCATATTGTCTGTGTGTTTTATAAATGCCTCTTTAAGTCACTGTCACTTTTGACATTTTTCCTCTGAATCGTTAGCTCTCACACTCTTCTTAACTATTTTCAAAGTCCTTTCTCATTTCTTCCTGTCTGTCCTTAAAGGTTTACTTCAGTGGGTAGAGCTGCATGTGCATTGAATGTGTCATTGTGTTAGGAAGTGGGTCTCTGTGTTATTTCTTTGGAGGGGGTTGTGCATGGAAGGGTCTGTTAATTTAATACAACACTCTCGCTGTTCTCTGGCCACGTTCTTGTCAAAAGCTGTCTGTCTATTTGGGCAGTGACTTCCTGCAAACGTCATCAAAGAGTCTTAATAGAGGTTCCTGTCTAGAGGATGTGTGAGTGGGTATATCAGTGTGTGTTTGTGTGTCAAAGTGTATGCATTTTAGGATTTCTGTCTGGTTGTAACAGTGTTCCTTTACACTTAAAGGGTCCCTGTGTGGATTTCAATGTGTATTTATGTATATGTGTGTCTGGACATAATTCCTTTGTGTATCTGTGAATAATTGTATGTATGAGTTGCAGAGTAAGCAAGACGTACTAACCCTTTGAGTGCCAGAGGGGTACGCAACGCATTGTGAAGCAATGCGTTGCGTACCCCTCTGGCACTCGAAGGGTTAAAACTGGTGGAATTCTGGGGTGAAACAACTGCACTATTAATGATAAATAAAATTCCTATTGATTTAAATGTTGGCTTTTAACCCCTTGAATCCTAGAGAGGTATCCAGTGTATTGCTTCACAATGTGTTGGCGACCTCTCTAGCATTTAAGGGGTTAACCCTCATGCAACACGCACCACTGGAATTCCAAGGGTTAAAAGCTGCAAAAAAAAAAAAAAGAAAAAGATCATTTTAGAGAGTTATATGTTACTCCTGTGTTGCTGTTGGGTTACCCCTTAGAGGGGTAATATCACATAATATGGAAAAATATATATATTTCAGGGTACTCCCACTGCTGAGGTGCATTACTCAACTCATGCAGTACCTCCATTGCCTGAAATTAGCAGTGGTGCCCATGCTACACTGACAACAGATATCTATAGACTGCTGTAAGAACAATAGTACCAAAGAACATTTCAAACCATGAAGTACGCTTCCAAAACATGTACGTTTGATATGTAATATATTTTGAATAAAACATCTCACAGCAGTTGGAGTATTGTTGGTTTACTCAGCAGAAAACCCACTGCAATATATACTTTTTTCCCCAATATTGAATGATGCTATCCCTTTAACGTAACATAAAAATTTGCATCTAGGCTATATATTCTAGCACACTCTAACCCAGAGGTGCCCCAATCAGTGCATATGGAACCTTCACTATGCTACAATTTACTGATGCCACTGCTTGATCACACACACACGCACAATACAAACATAATTTCTCCCTCTGCCTTTCTAGTAGAAGCGGCACCTGTTTAGAGACTTGAGCAATTATGGAGCATACTATCAGCATTGTTGTGGTGATTGGGAGGGGGTGTTGCAAAATTACTTTGAATCCCTTGAATGCTGGAGAGCTCCCCAAAACACTACTTTTTAATTTGTTGGAGAACTTGTTGATTGAAAAGTTAAAAACATGTTTAAGTTAGTGTGAAGTTGTCTTTGTTCCCTGTGGTTCAAAGGGATTACCTCACAATAGCTTGTCTTTTGTTTTCTGCCTAATGCACAAAATAGCTATAATTTTGTGCAGATCATATAGTGGGTAACACTGGACTCTAATCCTGTAGTGTGGTATACTTAGTGAGGTGTTACCAGTGGAGCAGAGGGTATAGTTAGTATGGAGAGCTGGAGTAAGCATACGACTCAGGTAGTCTGGTAGCTTCCCAGAGAAGTGGTTGTATACTGGGTAAGTAAGGGGAAGGGCACGTCTAGATAGGAATGTTAGACACTATAGTTCTTTAAACATACCACAGCGATGTTTAGTGTAATTACACTGGAGGATAAAGCTGCATAATGAGTTAAATGTATTCTGCCATCTCTACAGTCCTTGGTAAAGAATTGTAGTTGATGAGACATGATCTGAATGAAGGGAAATAGCTAGGCACAGAGAGTAGATTTTGGTGACGACCACATAAAAATCATAATGAAAGCCAAATAAACATTAGTATTAGGAGGTAATTTAGCAGTTGTGTGAGGTTTCTTAGCTCAGACCATCCTGGAGTGGGAAAGAGATAATGGTTATCACCAACAGTGACAATTTGTGTTGTTTTCTGATGCTGTTGGTCCATCTGCAGATGAACTGTCAGTGTCTCAGTCCCAGCAACAGAAAGTCACAGAAGGATCATGCTGGCATGTCCACCATGCTGCGTAGCAGTAGTCGCATTGGGAGTGGGATTATCTTCTTTTCCACAGACTGGTGGTGGGAGAAGTATGAAGCCCAGAAATGATATGAAAAGTTTGTGGTAGATCCTAGTATTAATGTTGACACACCAGGAGTGCCACAGTTCATTTCAGGTGCATCTGGTGTGAAGATATGAAGTCAAGAGTATAATTTTCTATTCCCCCCAAAAAAATGATGGGTGTTGTAATACTTTTCATTGCGAGCAGGGAGTATACAAATTTTATGTTGTTGTGATGCTGCTGCTGCCTCACCATGTGGACAAGAAGGGAATAGTAGGAGCAGCCATTTCACTTCTGGTGCTAGTTTCACCACCATAATTTCTGCGGTGATCATCTCAATTCCAGCACCATCACTACTACTCATGAGCTTATTGGATACAGCTGCCTGGTCCTCTGACATTTGATGTTCCACAGCAGGAACCAGGAACTAAATTAGTAAGCACCATAATGTCACTGGTAGGAATAATGTTCCAGAAAGTGGTTACTTGCCTTTGACATGTTAACATTTTTTTTTCAAGACCTACCTTGCTGTAACTCTTCTATCAAGGCTAGAACTGCTGTAGGCCTGCTAACAGTTTTTCAAGGTTTGCATTGCTGTAAGCATGCTAGCAATTATTTTTAAGGCTTTGTTTTCTATAGGCCTGCTACCATTTTTCAAGGATTACCTTGCTGTAGTAGACTATGCTAACAACTTCACTAAAGGTTTTACATTTTAGTTATAATTATTTTTGCAAAGGTTAACTAATGCTTAAGTTACTGTTACAATATTTTGAACTAGTATAAAAGCCCATGTACACGGGCCCAGCATTCTGTGCGTTCGGGCAGTCTCAATTGTGCATGATGTCATCTGCAGGCTCTACTGCGCATGACTGCAAAAGCCCATGTACACGGGCCAGCATTCTGTGCCTTCAGGCAGTCTCTACTGTGCATGACTGCATCAGACAAACATACATCTGGCCTTTTATATTATAGAATGGGTTACTTAGCCAATAAAGCAGCTGTAAAAAATGTGGCAAACCCTTTTGAAAACACCTTTCATGAAGTTACCATTTTTATAAAGGTCACAAGCTTAGTTTAAAAATATATTTACATAAAGGTGTACCTCCTAAGTTACTACTCTCCAGTACATCTCCAGTACACCTGTCCTCTCTTTACCACCATGCTGCTATAGTAGAGCAGACCTGTTAATAATTCATGGAAAGGCATTTTTGCTGACTGTCTAAATCACAGGAGTGTGACTAGGCTATATTGCTATCTGTATCAAAAATATAGCACTATAACACTCTTGGTATTGCAATTATATAATGGAAGTAAAGTATACAAACAAATATGATTAATTTAAATAAAGTGCAAGTGGTAGGCTCTCTGTCACTCTTCCAAAATAAAGTTTTATATATTATTGAAGATTGAATATGTGTGCATGAATATGTTGTCTGTTCTCTGAATTGAAATATACTATTAGTCTTGATAGTGTAATTTTAAAAGTATACACATATACAACATAAGTACAGGTGACATAAAATTATAATCAATATATAATGGTTTCTAGACAAATTATAGGCAGTATCATGTTTGATTCCAGTGGCGTAACTATAGAGGTCGCACCTGCGACGTGGTCCGTGCACTCCAGGGGCCCGGCCTACCTCTGCGACCCCTCCGCCTGGTGCCCGCAATCTCTCGCCGGCACTTTAGTAATGCAGATCGCTGGTAGATGACATCATCTCCCAGAGCTTTGCTTTACTAAGAGGACCACGTGGGAGTTCCAGGTAGGAGATGGGGGCATTGTGGAGGTAGTCAATGTGGTCGGGGGGGGCAATATGGTGGGGAGGGCCCGTGGCACTTCTTGTACCAGGCCCTGGAGGCTTCTAGTTATGCCTCTGTTTGATTCCAAAATAACCTTGCATTATTATTTGTCAACCATTCATCAGTGTTCATAGTAGCGCTGGTCCCAACTTTCAGACATAGTGGTAAATGTACAAATCACTGCCTCCTCCTATTCAATGCTACTGTTAATATATGTGTTGGATAAATATGTCCTGTGGTCATTATTTGTATAACCAGCTGCACTGAAAATCCACTCTGACTGCACACTTACTGGTGGGTAACTAAGGGTTTCCACAGCAGTAGGCACAAGTGCTGGTCATGAGTGCTCGCCACACACACACACACACACAAACACACACTGTTGTTTGACAGTACTCAAATGGGTCATCATTTTCAATCTCTCACGTGTAGTGGGGCCACTCCTTGGAAATAAGTGTTGTGAATCAGTTACTAACCAATATTCTGGAAGCAAGTCTCTTATAGCTGTGGCAGTGGCAAAACAACCACAAATGTTAAACTGTTGAATCTGAGACACAGTTGCTTTCTGTGATGATGTGTTCTGCAAAATGTTGTTGTTGATGCTGCTGAGTAGGGATGGGCGAAAATTGTTGCAGTGTTCCTGCGAGAAATGTTGCGAAAACCTCGTTGTTATCCACTTTTTCGTGGGAAATCCAATTTAAAACTAGTGGTAAAAATTTTCGCATTTTTCAACCATTGGCCAAAATTTTTCGCCATTTTTTCAATGGCTAGAAAGTTTCCGCCCATTGATTTACGTTGTTTTTACTCTTCTGCTATAAAAACATGACGTTTTCTCTGAAGGCAGACACAGTAGAAGCAGCTTCAGAGCGAGATAGACCTGCTGTGCTGTTCTCTTGTGATATTTTGCAAAAAGTGAGGCAGGAAAGGCTCATAGTGACACCTATCACTATGAGCAGGATAAAAAAATAATCAGTGGAGGAGCTGGAAGAACCCTTATGTGTCCACTGAGTCTGAGGAGGAGGAGGAAATGACTAGCAGTACTGAACCAATGCTGTCCAGTCCCCCTAAATCACCCCAAGGGTTTAATGGGTAGGGAGGGAGAAAAGGGTAGTACTTGTGAGAGCAGGACAGGTCAGCTGCCTGCTGCAAGACATGCTGCCCCTGGTGCCAGTGCCACCATTGCTGTACTTGCAGCCACTGGTGTTGTACCTGTTGCCAGACAGCTGCCCTTGCTGCCACTAGTGCTGTACCTGCTGGCAGTGCTGAAACTGCTGCTAGAACTAAACCTGCTGCCAGTGCTGAACCTGCTGCCACCAATACTTTGCCTGCTGCTAGTGTTTCTTGTAGTACTCAGGGGGGCAAGGAGAAAATTATGCCATGTGTGACAACAGGGGACCCTCTGTCACATTGCTCATCACCTCCTATAAGCAGCAGTGAGATGTCTGGAATACAGCAGCAGCATGTAGGGACTAGTGGTGGTGGTGGTGTTTGAGAAGCTGGGGTGGAAGAGACATTGAGGGCCTTTATGTCAGAAACTGAGAAGGAATGGGAGACAGGGATGAGGATGGGCAAACCCACCACCACTAGCAGTCAGCTTTTGGAATTTGTGGAAATTGCAGCTGCTGTAATCTCTGTTGCTGCTGCTGAGATAAAAGGGCGGCATGGTGCTGAGGAGCAGGAAAGTGTTCCACAAACCACCGTGGACACAATGGGAATGGGGTCAACAAGTGATGCGGGACTAGGGCAGGTTCCACTTGCCAGCAGTAGCAATACTCCTCCTGATCCTAGTTGCAGTGCTAAATCTGAGGCAGTAGCAGCAACAATATCTGCTACCACAGAAAGTGAAGGGGAATGTGGACAGGAAGAAAGAGGCCATTCTTCCCTATCCCTCCCCCTAGAAGTCATGGGGGTGGGACTATTATTCTCTTCCAGCAGGCACAGCGCAGTCATCAACAACGGTACAGTGCAAAATTTGTGACAAGTTAGTAAAAAGGGGAAAGGAGGGAACACACATTGGCACAACTTCCCTGATAACACACATGAAACACAGACACCATGACATTTATGTAAAACATGTTAAAGCCAAACACCCATTGCAGAAATCTAGCACCACTCTTACTGTACCCCGACTCTCCAGAAAGGTACCAAGAGGCGTGGTGGAGATCAAAGAGGAGGAAGAATAAAGAAACTCAGACAGTGGAAGTTCCATGACGAGTGAAACAACTAGCTCGCCATCAACATCACCTTCTTCCTCTAGGGTAAGAAGTACATCTCCTGCCAATCCACCTCATTCATTGTTACCTCCCCTGGGAAATGATAGACACTCTGTTAATGTTAGGATATGGCAGTTCATCTCTACCCAATGCACACTGTGTGGTGCAATGACCACACATACCAGTGTGGTGGAAGAGAATCGATACCAGGTCATCAGGTGGCAACTGAGGAGATACCATCCCGCAGAATATGCTAGGATTCTGGCAGGGAGAGTTCATTATTACTATTAAACTGTCAGCAAGTTGTCATGTGTCCTTAGCGGGTCTGAAAAAAGGGTACAGTGACAGCGGCAGTACTAGGTTTCAGGTGTTATGGTGTTTGGATACAGTTGTGCCCCCAGATGTTATTTGCCACACACACACTGTGCACATTGCAGTTGCTGATGGAAGCCACGGTTCCTGTTCTCAATGGAAAAATATATATATTCTAATAGTGCTGATGACACTAAGCTATGTAAGGAAATACATACAGAGCTCGATGTTTTTTCCCTACAGAAGGATTTAGATAAACTAAGTGAATGGGCAGAAAAGTGGCAGATGTCATTTAATGTAGATAAATGTAAGGTTATGCATTTGGGTTGTAGAAACAAACTTGCTACATATACTCTAAATGGGAAACAACTTGGGAAATCCTCATTAGAGAAAGATTTAGGTGTACTGATAGACAATAGTCTTCACAGCAGTGTGCAGAGTCACTCAGCTGCTGCAAGAGCAAATAGAGTACTATCCTGCATAAAAAGAGGTGTAGAAGCAAGGGATGCTAATATTATCCTACCTCTGTATAAATCCTTGGTTAGGCCTCATCTAGGCCTAATATGGAGTACAATTTTGGGCGCCTGTTCTAAAAAAAGACATTACTGAACTGGAAAAGGTGCAGAGATGTGCAACAAAACTGATAAAGGGATTGGAGGATCTGAGTTATAAAGAGAGACTAGCCAAACTGGGTTTGTTTACATTAGAAAAGAGACGTCTAAGGGGTGATATGATTACCATTTACAAATACATTCAAGGTCAATACAAAGAACTATCCAATGAATTATTTATGCAAAGAGCTGAGCTAAGAACAAGAGGTCATCCATTAAGACTTGAGGAAAGGCGCTTTCGACTAAAACACAGGCAGGGATTCTTTACAGTAAGGGCGGTAAGGCTATGGAATCCTTTGCCTCGGGATGTTGTGCTTGCAGATAATGTAACTGCATTCAAAAAAGCAATGGATGCCTATCTAGCACAGAACAATATTGACAGTTATGACAGATGGCTTCAAAGCAAATAGGATATTGAGCCGGGGAACTATTTGACACACACACACACACCTACACTGGAAATTGCTCCAGAGGGCTTTTTTGTTGCCTTCCTCTGGATCAACAGGGGTGTTATTGGCATGGGCTGGACTTGATGGACGCATGTCTTTTTTCAGCCTTATCTACTATGTTACTATGTTACTATGTTACAATGCACCCATTATTTTGGAGGCAGGTGGAGAAGATTTAATGGACAACTTCTTTTCGCCACATATACTGGGGGCTACTTATTCTGCTGATACTGCCTCAGGCGCATCACTGGAGCCAGTTCTGGCAAGTGGAACCTTCATCATGCATCTTCCATGTTACTGCTATTGCTGATTGCATTCCCTTTTAGCTGCCTAATCATCTGCTGCTTAACCCCTTAATGACAGGGTTGTTTTTTTTTTCCATTATAGCGAATGACTTCCTGGACTTACCAGGTAAGTCATCAAACAACTCAGCAGCAGCAGTACGAACAGCAGTTGCAACTCAGGAGGACATTTGACAGTGGCCACTGGCCAACATGACCTGATGGCATTAGGCCAGTAGGGCATTTTTATTTTTTTCTCAGGGCTTGTGTTTTGAAAAACATAGTCCTACAATAAAATAAACAATTTTTGGGGGGTTTGTTTCTAACAAGCCTAAGTCCTACAAATCAATGTTTCCTTATGGCTTATGCCATACAAGCTTAAGTCCTGCAAATCAATGTTTCCTCAGGGCATGGGCCTCTAACAACAAATCTAACAAATCATCCTCTACAAAATACTCTATCAAATCAAGTATCAGTTTCATTCATTCATCAACACAGGCACCCTCCTCAGACCCCTTTATACCATGTCTTATGGTTTTTATTTTATTTTATTTTGGATTTCTCTTTTTATTAACTGCCCCCCAATCCCAGTAAACAGCACCCCCAAAAATCATCTCCTGTTCAACTGATTCTTTTACTACACCCCACAAACACAGGCACTTTCATGCCCCTTTTATACTATGCCTTTGGGAAATAAAATAATATTTGCTATGTGTTGTGTGTAACTTCTATGTTCCCATTGATTTCAATGGAATGCGCTAGGCAAAAAAGCAGAAAATCTGCACTTTTCGCAGGAAATTTTTTGCCAAGGGGAAAGTTCCATTTTTTGCCGATTTCTGTTTGAGGCGAAAATTCTGTCCCATCCCTACTGCCGAGGGTATAATCTTTTGCTTCCTTTCCACTATGATTTCTCTTAGTTTTTACCCTACTTGGTCTATAAGGTTTTTTCAGACTCTGATTATGCATATTAGTGGAAGTATCTCATTGATTCTTGCATGGCCAAACTAACCAATAAGGTGGCTTCCTCAAAAAGCTTCAACAGCTCACATTAATCACACATTAGCTGCCACTGACCAGGTGACAATGGAGCTCCTTTCAAAGCCTTCCATTTAAGCATTGTATATGCACCAATGGCCTTGTTATGCTCATACAAATTCTTCAACGTGTTCAATGAGAAATTCTACCTGGTAGAAGCCTCCTTTTTAAGCTGGAGATAGAGTATGTGGTTATGTATGCTCAAAACATGTGGTGCATTGCAAGCCCACTAAAATGTGCACTAACCTTGTCTGTGGAAAAATTGATTATGAAACTAGTTTTGAAGCCCATGTACATGGGTCAACATTGGCGGCGCTGCAGTCATGCACAGTACTGATTGCCCACGCCGCGGCTGATACGGAGTGGGGCGCTCTGAATTCAGACCGTAGTCCTCTCTGTGCACCTTCCTGGGACCACACCGTATATCAGCCACGGTGCGGGCAGTCTGTACTGCGCATGACTACATCGCACTCAGCCATCTCTACTGCGCATGACGGCTTCTGACAAACATCCTTAACAAATTAAAATATAGGATAGTTCCTTTGTGTTCTCCATGGCTGTTGGTGGTGGAGCATTAATAGAAGACAGACTTCCCCCCAAGTACCTCACGGCTGATGCCTGTTCCAATGTGAGGGAATTTTGAACAGAGACTGCCTATTTATATGGTCAGTCTCTGTTCAAAATGACTCACAGCCATTGGCTGGGATGTGTGCTTATGCATCTCCCAGCCAATCAGCTTCAAGCAGGTTCCTTCAATCCCCTGCTCGAAGCTGATTGGCTGGGAGGTGTGTAAGCAATGTCTGTGAGTCATTTTGAACAGAGACTGCCCAGATAAAAAGTCAATCACAGTTCAAAATTTCTTCACACTGCCGTCACCGACAGTGATGCAGAACACAAAGGGAGCTTTTTTTATAATAATCAATTTTCCGCATACAAGTTTGGTTTCTCTTGGAAAATGTGGATAACATATTTGTATACTTTCAGGTGTGTTACATTTGTGTGTAAATATATAGGGAATTAATGCACACACACGGATGCAAGACAAACACACACAGAGGCACACATGTAAATGCACACGCATGCACTGAGATGCATAAAGAGCGACACAGTCATACACACATACATGCAATGCACAACATGCAGGCACATAGAGTGATAAAGACATGTAACACACACAGTGAGGAACACACAGGCACACACAGAGACACACACACACACACACACACACACATACATAAGTGAGTCATAAGGGGGTGACTTATTATGTTTTGAGGCATTCTGTTCAATGTGTGTATGTTTTCTGAGGAGACATAAATTATGTTCTGTGTGTGAGGTACCATAAATTATGCAATGAGGCTTATTCTTTTATATATATATATATATATATATATATATATATTTATTTATTTTTTTTTTTTTGTAGACAAGACACATAGAAATGGAAAACAGTAATACAAATGCCTAGCAAGGCAAATGGTGATACCAAGTAAATCGTATCCCCTCTGCCTATAATAGGCACGTAGTATACAATACGATACAAAATAAAACAATATTACAATGTAGGCACCTAAAATGACCTGGTAACACAGCACAGATATCCTGTGTAGCTAAGGTCAGCAAAAAATATAGTTGCAACGTATAAGTAAAAATAAGGGCAATTTCCCTGAAGAAGTATCGTAGATACAAAACGCGTTGACTGTTGAGATCATTGGCACCATTTACAGGCTTTTTATTGCCCAATATTGCCCATTAGTACTCCAGAGGACTCAGTAAGGCTAGCTGCCCAGTGGGAAAAAGAACGCTGACAAGAGGAAGCTACACTGACTGATGTGTAATAGGTTATGATTGTTAATTTACTCCATCTGACGTTCACCTCAACTGACTTTCTTCTGCATTACCGAATACACTGATCGAGAAGGACTGTGAGTAGTCCGAGTAACAGAGCTCACTTCAGGAACGGCGCCAGTACAGCACGGTCTGATCCAATATTGAGCTCTGGTTTCCATCATCTGCTGGATAGAGCGGAGAGCAGCCTAACATCAGTTTGGTTTGAGATAACCGGATCATCAGTGTTACAGATGGTGGGGCTTTATTACCCTGTATACCATATTGTTTGATTCCGATCCTGGATACACAGTTGCAGGTGACTCTATCATTGTCTGTTATCCAGTGAAGATTTCCCTTGTAGATGGGAGACTAAGCCTAACATGATTCAATATCAAGATTTCTGGAGATCTTTATATAGAACTTTTTAGTAACTTTGAGTTGGGAAACGGGCCTGTATTGTCAGGCCATTAGCATGTTTTATTTATATGATGCAACAATATCTTTTGCTGACCTTAGCTACACATGATATCTGTGCTGTGTTACCAGTTCATTTTAGGTGCCTACATTGTAATATTGTCTTATATTGTATTGAATTGTATACTACGTGTCTATTATAGGCAGAGGGGATACAATTTACTTTGTATCACCATTTGCCTTGCTAGGCGTTTGTATTACTGTTTTCCATTTCTATGTGTCTCGTCTAATAAATATATATTTTTTATTTTATATTATACTAGAGTGCTGTTTCCTTTCTTTGTCTTTTATATATATATATATATAAATATATATATATATATATATATATATATATATACACACACACACACACACACACACACACACACACACACACACACACACACACACAGAGCAAGGGTTGGCAGTGGCACTCTATCAGAAATTTAACACAAAATAATGGTGCACATCCCATAAAATGAAATACAAGGTATACTTAGTTGAGATAAAGTAGAAGAGACAGCACTCGATGTAGTTCAGTAGAGTGAAAGATTTCATCAGGGTGATGAAGGTCCTTTACAGGACCAAAAACGTTTGGTTGTTGGAAACAATGCATGAATAAATCTTTCACTCCATTGAACTACATCGAGTACTATATATAAATATAATGTATATATACCGGTGGGGTGTTCCTGCATATAAAAGCAATATGTTGGACACATCTCTGGCATTCAGACGGTTAAAATGACCAAAAAAAAATCACATTGATCTAAACAGGGCTTTAAATCCCTTGAACCTGGGCTGCAGGGCAGTTATATCATTTTTCTATGGAGGACCTCACAATGCCAGACCACGAGCCGCCTGTTTCCACCCCTCAAGCTGCTAACAGACTGTGGACCTCAGGTTTGACATGCCTGGTCTAAGGTCATTATAAGAAGCGTAGGGGCACATTCGGCTTCAGGGCCCCCTGTTGTCTACTAATGTTTGGAAACCTGGGATCTAGAACTGTGATATTTGTATATCTACTTCAGCATGTTTTGTATAGTAGGAGCTGGAAAAGCACAATATTTTTTATATCTGGACTTCATCAGGTGTGCGATTTGAAACCCCTCCCAACTGTACAGGAGTACAACTCGCATCATCCTGAACAGCTAGAGGGCCTCTAGTTGAGCACAAGGAAGATGTAGGCAAGTCTTAAGACCACTTGGGTTTCAGCAGTAACCCTTTGCTCCTCATGTCAGACTGGTCTTCCTAGGAACGTTACTGGTACATTATGTTCCTCTTGTTCTTTGGCCCCTACTCATCAACTTACAAGCCCTGGTTCTGCTGAACAGGACTCTGCATAGGTTAAAGTTCTTATTTCTAATGTGAATGATATAGCTTCCTGTATTAAAGGAACTCTTGAGGCCAGGAACCAGGACTTCCCCTTTCCACCAAAAGACCATCTAGTCATCTTGTATGTGTGTGTGGGGGGGTTGCTTTCAGAAAGGGGGGATTCTTCTATTGAGGAAGGTGAGTTTGTTTAGGGTAAATTTGATTCCTCATTTACTCCTGGGGATTAATTTGCAGAAGATACTGGGTCAACTGATGAGGGTCTTATTTGGACAGGTCTGGAAACCTTAAAGACTCTGAGGCCACAGATTCCAGTTCTTCATTCCCAGATATTTGTAGCAGGTGTAGGAGGGATGCTGTGCTTTTCCCTCCCCATCATTCCTTGGATCAGGTGATTCTGGAGGAATGAAAGTCCCATTGCTCACCTTTCTAAGCTTTCCAGCGTTGCCACTGGCAGACACAGTGGCAATTAAGGGCAAGGTGGATAAACACCTAGATTCCCTTCTTAAAGTTTACTTTGTGGTGTCTGTAACTGCTTTTTGTTCAACCTTTACTACTCCTTGGGTCGCAAAGGTCATTGTACTTGTTCTTAAGATCCTTGAGGCTAAGGTTTATCTTACTGAGACTGTGTTCTATTCTGCTTGGCTCATTGGGAAGTTCTTAGTGCTCTCTGTTGCTGTGCAACATGCCCTTTGGCTAAGAATTTGGTGGGCAGACCAGACTTCCAATAATTCTTTAATCTCCCATTTGAGGGCAAGCAGTTGTATGGCCCAGAATCGGAGAAGGTTATTAGCCATGCTGCAGCAAGAGTGGTTTTCTGCCTCAGTTCACCCCCCAAGCGTTCCTTCTTTCCATGGAAGAGGTATGGCTATCTTTACCCCCACCAGTATGGATATGTGCCCAGGGCGTTTACTTTTTCAACAACACAGGCACACCCTTACCTGAAACCAAGAAATACCTGGGCAGGCAAGGAGCCTACCCAAAAATCTACTGCTGACAAGTCTACATGACTTGTAGGGGTTGGGTCCTCCCCAGGCAATTGGTGGTTGTCCACGTGTCTTTCACAATACATGTAATTCCTCTGTATCAGACCAGAGGATGTTCATTGTGGTCTGGAAAGTATATCACATGAATTACTTATACTTCAAATGCCTTCTTCCTCCTCACTTTTATCTGTCCAGAGTCTCTTGTAGTTCAGTGCGGGCCATTTATTCTTAGAAGCTGTTTCTCCCTTGGTGGGTATGCAGGTCCTTGTGTCTGTTCCTCCTCAGGAAACATTCATGGCATTGTATTCCAGCCTTTTTATAGTTCTCATAAAAAGGATGGCTACTGCTGTCCTATCATGTGTTTTCACAAAAGTCATGGCAACCTCGACTGCAACATTCATTCTCTGGCGATTTCTGTTACTCATCTGGACAACCTTTTACTGAAAGAGGAGGCTCTGCTCTGTCAGCTTCAGATGTATGTGTCTATACTGGAGCAGTATGGATGGGTGATCATTTAAGAAAAATCCTTTCTAATTCCATCGTAAGTTCTAGTCTTCCTTAGCATAAGAAATTATTCTCTTCTGGAAAAGGTCTTTCATCCAGAAGACAAGATTCATTTATTATATTGGCAGGCATCTCAGGCCTTAGTCTACCTCTCAGTGATGGTACAAAAGTACATGAAGGTGCTGGGACATCTTGTTTCTGTCTTAGAAATAGTTCTCTTTTGCCCAGTTACACACTCAGGAGCTGAAGCTGGAAATTTTTACGATTTGCTTGAGACCCCACCTTCATCTCTTCAGTGTCATGTCTCTTTCCAGCCAGATGAAGTCAAGTTTCACATCTGATTCTGAATTGCCTACTGGTCATTCTGAATTGGGCTGTAGTAGTGATAGATGCTAGACTGACAGTCTGGGGAGCCTCCTTTGGCTCTTAGATGGGTCAGGGCCTTTGGTTCAAGAGAGTATTCTTTCCATCAACATGCTCGAGCTGCAGACAATTTGTCTGGTTTTACCGCATTGGTCCTAGCTTCTCCAGGGTCTGCAAGTGCATATTTAGTACGACAGAGCAACAGCAACCGGTTGCATCAACTTCCAGTGAGTAGCCGCATAGTCAGAAGTATGGTTGATACTAGCTTGGGCAGAAGTTCCCATGCTGCCACTCTGTGCCTTTCACAGTCCAGGGGTACACAGTGTTGTGGTGGATTTTCTCAACCAGAAGGCGTTTAACCCCAAAGTTCAAAAGTAGGGTCTCCCACCTGTGGACCTGATGGCATCTCAGTTGAACAAGGTAGCTCTGTTTTATTCCAGGTCTCTGGACCCACTCACTCTCTCAGTGGATGCAATGGGCATTCTGTGGCAGTTTCTCTGGTGTATCTGTTTCCTGCTTTTCTCTGATCCCCAGAGTGTCAAGGATGGTCAAAATGAAGCATGTGCATGAAATCCTGATTGCTCCTTACTGGCCTCACTGGGCATGGTTGTCAGATCATCTCAGTCTATCCATTGCTAAATCACTTCCAATCCTTATGGACCTCCTGGCTCTGCGTTCTCAGTTTCACCCAGATGTTGGGAAGTTTGTCTTGATAAAATGGCTCTTATTCTGTCAGCATTACTATGATGAAGCCTTCTGGTCATTGGTTCTCTTTGTCCAGCAATAAGGAATGTAACTATTTGGACTATTTGGAGAAGGAGTTTCACTATTTGGAAATAGTTAGGTGCCTGACATATTTAGGTACTTGAAGTACTGTGTTCATTGCACATAGACTTTCCAAAAAATGGACTCCCTTTTTGCCATCAACTGTTTCTAAGGTGACAGTGGCGACTTGGTTGAAGGGGATCATTTGCCAGGCCTATATCCACAGGAACAAGCTGTGCCTTTAGGGTCACTGCTCAATCCACCAGAGCTGTGGGTGCTTCTTGGACCTACAAGAACCAGGCCTCTACGGAACATGTTTGCTAAACATTACCGAGTCAGTGTTCTGGCTTTGTTTGGAGACAGTTTTGGACCAAAGGTCCAACAGGCTGGTGTGTCTGTGCAGGTGTCCCTGTTGCCTTTACTTCTCGTAACATTTTTGCTATTGCTTGCTTTGTTGTGTAGGTGTCCAATGACACCTGAGGTTCATGATTGCTCCAGTTTGTCTCTGTTGAAACTGGTTTGTGCTTTGGCGGGTTTTTCTCCCCCCTCCAACATGGAGTCTTGGTAGATAGCACTGCACATCCCCATGGTTCTTTGGTTTCACTGTAGACAAAAGAGAATACAGGACTTTTGTGCACTTATGGATAAAGCCTTTTCTCTTAGTCCATGTGGAACTCAGGACTTTCCTCCCAGAAAATCATCTTTTATATGGCCACCAGTGGAACACATCTTAGAATGAAGATAATTTGTATGGCTATCGGTGGAACAATGCTGTAATGTCAGGTTCTGTGTGTGGCTCTGTGAGTATCAGTAGACATTGGAAGAAAGCTGAGGTGTAATTGTGTGATTCAGTGGCTAACAGTGAGACAGTGAAACAAGACTCATGTGTCAAAGTGTGTGTGTGTGTGTGTGGTATTGTGGCTGCCAGTGAAACAAGGCTGAGGAAGCATTGTATTATATGTGTTCCTGTGGCTACCAGTGGGACTGTTTGAACAAGGCTGGAAATGCAGAAAGTGATTGTGTAGTCCTGTGTCTACCAGCGGGCAGTGCAACAAGTCTGTGATGTCAGTTTATGTGATCTGTGACTAGCAGTAAACATGAGAATCAGACAATCTATGTGTGCCAGGAGAAGAACTAATTGAGCACACCTCTAGCACACTTGTGTTTTTTTATACACTCCCACCTCATTGGGTTACATCAGGACCCCCATGGTATTGTGTAAGCAATCAGTGCTGGTGACCTGGAATGCAATTGCTGCCTTTCTTCCTGCACTCCTCAACATGGCAATCTTGAAACTTCCATGATGAGTTGGAGGACCTAAAAAGCCTTCAAGGTCCTCCCACTCAACATGGAAGTTTTGTGAATGCCAGGTTGAGGAATGCCAGTACCACTGCTAGTTACAGGCCATGCAAACTGACAATGCCTATAACTAAATAATAGGTGATCAATAATGAGGGTGGCATAAGGAAAGATCTTATCCCCCCCAAAGATTTTTTTTTTATTTTTTTTTATTGGAAACAGACTGGGACTTGGCAGGTAATTCACTGTACATGCTTGACAATGGGACTGAAGTCATGTGGGGAAATATATGGGGATGCATATTGTCAAGGTATAGAGCCCTCAATCCAGAGACTGTCCCTGGAAGATAGGGACATCTGGTTACCCTAGGTTACTAACTACGGTACTTTATACTGGGTCAAGAGGAAGCATTGGTTTAATCCTTCGAGTGCCAGAAATAGAAGAAGACATTGCTTCAAGATGCATTTTTCACTACTATGGCACTCATCTGATTTCATATAGTATGAGCCATATTCAGGAAGTTAAAGAAAAGCAATTCCAGGGGAACCAACAGCAAATCAAAGTCAAATAGTGTACTACAAATTCCCATCACCTCAAATGAGGCTTTTAAACTCTTCAGTGCTAAAAAGGTCTCCATCATAAAAGCGTGATGTACACCTGGAGGTGGGACTTAGTTTAATATGGTATTTCCAAAGGTGTGTCTGGGTTGGGGCAGATGCTGCGTTACCACAGTATGCAATCTCTATATTAGTGATGCGTGGAGCAGTAACTGGGTTAGTACAATATATATTAAAATAGACTACATACTAGAGAGCTAGTATAATATGGTGTCTTGAAGTGCAGCCAGGTTAATCCTATACTGTACTATACCAGCCAATGTTAAAGGGATAGTAATGTTTCATAATAAAAGAAACTCTAATTAATCATCATAGTATTTGGACTTTGGAGAGTGTTATTTCAATTCTGTCAGAGTTGCAGTTCAAGAGTAATTCAATGACAAAGTATCCCCCTCCCACCCCTTTTACTGATGTAACACTGCTCAGCCAGATCAGAAGGGAAGTGCCCAGGTAGACTGCAGAGAGGGACAATCTTCAATTAAGATAAGGGAAAAACCTGAAAAGCTTGTCAAGGGGGGCAGGGTTTTCATTGTATTCATTGTAAGAAGATTATCCCCTTCTGTTATCTGTCTGGTCTATGGACTGCATTCCACATCTGAGAAGAGTTGGCTTACACTAGGTAAAAGGGTCAGGAGGGGAAACTTTGCTTGTGAATATCTCTTAAACCATAAAGGTTTGAGAGATAAGACATATCATTCTTCATATTTTTTTAATGCCTACAAAATAAAATAAAGTTAAAATGAAGTATTACTATCCCTTTACGTTGTGTATCCATAGATGGAGCTGGGCTAATGCATTCACTTGTGTAGCCACATTAGAAATGTTTGTGATACATTATTTGCATTATCTAGAAGAGAGCTTGGATTGGCATGGAATACTATTTATTTGGAAGGGGAGATATATTTTTTTCTCTGCAAAAGAGGAGACTGGTAAAGTGTTCTGTATGTAAATGAAGAATTCTGATACAGTATATTGTGTAATTAGAGGCGAAGATGGGTTAATACAGTACTGGGGGAAATATACAAATCTCAAATTGCCTGCACTATGAGGAACATGTATGATCTCTTCAGCACAAATCAGCACGTGCTCTGCTATTGTAAGATTTTTACTTGAGCAAGCCCTAAATGTCACCCTTATATCGTGTTATGGATAATTGACTAATTACTAGTGTTGAGCGAGCGTGCTCGGCCGATGCTCGGATCGGCTCGAGCATCGCTCTGCTCGGCACATGGCGGTACTCGTCGAGTACCGCCATGTGCTCGCCCGCCATGTTCGGGTGGCGGGGATCTGTGCCGGAAGAGGCACAGATCTGAAGACGCTCCGCTGGACCACCAGGGACTGGAGGTACGGGGGCATTGCGGAGATGAAGGGGGCATTGCGGAGATGAAGGGGGACATTGTGGAAGAGGGGCATAGCGGAGATGAAGGGGGACATTGTGGAAGAGGGGCATAGAGTCTATGCCCCTCTTCCACAATGTCCCCCTTCATCTCCGCTATGCCCCTCTTCCACAATGTCCCCCTTCATCTCCTCTATGCCCCTCTTCCACAATGTCCCCCTTCATCTCCGCTATGCCCCTCTTCCACAATGTCCCCCTTCATCTCCTCTATGCCATAGAGGAGATGAAGGGGGACATTGTGGAAGAGGGGCATAGCGGAGATGAAGGGGGACATTGTGGAAGAGGGGCATAGCGGAGATGAAGGGGGACATTGTGGAAGAGGGGCATAGCGGAGATGAAGGGGGCATAGCGGAGATGAAGGGGGACATTGCGGAGCTGAAGGGGGCATTCGGAGATGAAGGGGGCATAGCGGAGATGAAGGGGGGCATTGACCAGGCACCCTCCCCTCATCAGAGCAGGGGGTGCCTGGTATAATGCTTGTGTCGCCCCATTGGATTCAATGGGGCTCGGGTGCTCGGCCGAGCACTCGAGCCTCAGGGGGTGCTCGGTCAGAGCACCCGAGCACCCGAGCATCGGGGTGCTCGCTCAACACTACTAATTACCCTGCATCCATATGCCCCCCACATTGTCCTGGCCTTTGAGAAAGAGGCACAAAAGGGATGATTTCTGGCATTAATAGCTTAGTAGGCATTGGGCAGGAAAACACAAAAACTGTTCCAGTGCCTATTTTAGCACAGAATCACACTAGTACCCTCTGCTAGAATGTATAGGGAGGGCATTGTTCTGGTATGTTTTCTATTTAGACAGGGATATGTGTTAGTACATTATAGTAATTCTCTAGAAATAAGCTAGGTTAGTAGTACAATGTTTTGTATGCAGATCCGGAGATATGTATGTTGTAGGCACTTGTGATAATTGCCTGCAGTCCTAAAATCCCTTTTGCCCAGGATTATTACTCTTAACAAAGGTCGAACTAAAAATAATGTGATTATTTTGAGTGCCTATAAAGTGGTTCCTTGTTTCTTGTTTTTGTCTGGTGTATATGACTTAACCACTAGGCACCGACACTTATGTTGGTGTTAATGTCCACAATTGATAAATGTTACTAGTGCCGATTTCTCAAATCTATTACTGTAACCTTTAGCTGTCCTCTGGAGAGCCAAATATCCCCTACCCTGGTTGTGTACATTGTCTGAAATGCAAAATATTATGGATGTATTTAAATTATGGTCACCGTAATTCACATTTTTTTCATTTGTATTTGTATACAGCATTTCTCCTGTTTACTGTTAAACTACAAAACAAGCTGATAATGTACTATTTGCTTTGAATAAATAGTACCATTCTAGGTATATTAATAGGATGGTTTGCCAGTGCAAAATGCAAACAAGACATGAAAAAATAGCAATAAAAGGTAAGGATTTCATTTATAATCATAAGAATGCAATTTATACTTAAATATTCAAAAGTGAATAGGGAGAAAATGTGGTAAAATGCAAATTAGTAAATAAACCCCTGATTTCAATTTACAGGTCTATCCTTAGGATTGATGCCCCATAGCAATCAGTTATGTTCATTTAATTATCCATAATTTGCACCAAGAACCTTTTAAAATATATCTAATTTAGATACAAGTATGAATATGAACTCAGTCACTGTCTTCAGATAAATAAAATACATGCCTCTTAGACTGATGTCTTAAGAAGAACTGGAGGAATTCCTGGGCAAATCATCTGCACCATAGTGAACATTTCCAAAATTCTCATTGATTTAAAAATCAGTTTTTATGTTTTACTCAAAAGTGAAACACAATCTGGAAGTATATGGCTCTCAGCTACAAAGTTAGTGCGTTGAACATGAGGCCTTCAGAAACCTTCTATATTGTACTTTGAAGCAGGATGTAGATGGTCTATGAGGGGACTGTGCTCACAGTCCAATAAGTCTAAACTGTGAGACTTTCAGTATTTCAGTTTAGTTTTTCATTGCAGAACCAATGAGGGATTGCTGGAATTCCCCCCTTTAACCACTCATTCTTTTCCCCCGTCATTCATCCTACACTCACAATGTAGACCTGGCTATATCAGCAAGTCTGTTTTCATAACAGATCTGCTGATAGTGCACTATACTGGTGATTGTTGCACTTATACAAGTATATGTATTTTGTTGCACCTTGACGTGGCAGGACCGTCACGCTGGTCCGGCACTTAAGTACCAGTGACGGTTCTGGTATGTCACGTACTTTTACTCACTGTACTCCTACAGGGACTGAAGTTGATCGCTCCAAGACTGGAGCGATCTCTTTCAGTACCCCGTTCGGCGTGCCGCCCCACGTGATCAGTCACGTGGGACGGCACGTCAAAGTTTCCTATCTGGTCCTTAAAGGACCACACACCCCAGGACCGCTGGTCCTTAAGGGGTTAAATGTTAGAGAGGTTTCCAGCGCATTGCTGAGCAATGTATTGTGATCTCTAGCACTCCAGGGGCTTAAATGCCCCATTTAACCCTTTGAGTGCCAGGGGGCATGCAGTTCATTGTTTTGCAATGCATTGCCTACCCCTCTGGCACTCCAAGGCTTAAATCCATAAGATATGTTCAGTGCCCTCCAAAGTGTACTAAGCTTGCCAGAGAATTGCTCCAGTCCTTCTTCACACTGTTTCAATGACAAGCCTTATAGACAGCCCAGTTTGGGAGAATCACCCTCTACTATCCTGTGGTACCCATCTGTATGGAGTCAGAGGCTGGCGTAGCAAGAAGAATTGAAACAATTTTGGGACAAATAAAATGTCTTTTTGACTAAAGTGGGGCTTTAAATCCGTTAAATAATACAGAGGTCTCTGTGCTGTAGACATCTCTAGAATTCAGCGGAGGGTTATCCACTAAGGTGTGATGAAGTGTAGAAGTCCTCTCCAATGATATCACTTCTCCAATTCTGATGTTATTCTATTGTGTCTGTGCATTAAGATATCCAACATTTTTTTTGCAGTTTGTATGATAGAGAACTGTATCTCTTTACACTAACATGTAGGGACTGAGCTGCACTGGCTGTTACCACAGAGCTTATTTATTATCCCACATCACCACACATATCTTCAGTTCCTCCCATCCCCCTCTGTCTCCCTCCAGGTCCTTTCAGGTCTAATTAAGAACAGAGGGTCAGACTTCAAAGTAAGGCAGGAGACATGTGCAGAGTGCAAACTGCAGGATGCCATACTATGGTGATGAGAGGTTATGTGGAGCAAAAACAGGAGTTATATGGAGTTGTTAACCCCTTATATTTCAGAATCCTATCTAGTTTAATGCATGGAGATGTCTGTAGCATTGACGGGTTTAAACTGGGTAATAGGAAGGGTACTATTGTGGATTCATAGAGAATATTTGATATGAAACAAGGAGTTAGGGGTACTGTGACCAGACCTCCCATTTAATTCAGGACACTTAGGAAAAAACTACACTTCAGGGTTGCAGCTGTTCTTGTGAAGTGAAATTTTCATCAGGGTCCTGAATTAAAGCGGAGATTTGGTCACCTTAGTTATAGGGAGTATATATAGAGCAGTGAGTTGTTAAAGGGAACAGTTACATGGATCAACATGAGAGGTAATATATGAAGTGTATAAAAGAAGCAGTAGGGGGAGTTATGCATAGTAGTTACATGAAGAACTAGAAAGTTACAAGTCCTATGATCAAAAGAAACGTGGATTAATTCTGGAGCAAACCAAGTGCACCATAGGGGAGAAATACAAACGTGTATTGGAATTAAATCTGGTTTGTAACCCCTTCAGTTCTGGAGCAGTATGTATAACATTTTAAAGCAATGCACTGGAGACATCGTAAGCATTCAAGGGGTTAAAACCCCAATGAAATCAGTGGCAATTTCTGGAATGTATATTTGTCTCCTATGTTTTTCTCTAGATTAATATCCCTATACCTCAATTTTAATGCAGGACAATTATGGCCATTTCATTCAGCAAGATTGTACCAGACAAAGTGCAACCCTACAGTGTGTGTTAAGCGTCCTACGGTAAAATGGAGAACTGGTCACCTTACTTATAAAGAATAAAATACACAGCACAATTTCAGAAATTAAAAAAATAAATTCCCCAAAGATATTTCACGGTTAGGTTCAGCCCCACCATATGCTCCATTACACCCATAATAGATTTTAAGTGATGACATACCTGTTACTTTGAAAAACCTGGGTGGGGGTTGGCAATACACCTGACTCCGGAGGTGGGTTTCTGCTGGTGAATTAAAAATGGCTGCCACCTTGTAGCTGCTGATCCCAACGTCTAACAGGGTCTGTTCTCTGCAAGGATTTTTTTTAAAAGGATTCTGTAACAAGATGATTTTTTTTTTGGCAGCTTCTTGCTAAAAGAAAAAAAAAATTCTCGTTGACCTCACATAATTAAAAGGGGTTGTTTCTAGAAAGACCCTCCCCTACAGTAGTCAGGCTTTTATTTTTTTTTTTTAAGTTGTGTCATAAAAAGTTAGAGGCGTGGAACATAATTGTAACCTCTACATTTCCAGATGGACCTACTACACATTCCTTTGCAATCCATTGAAGTTGCTTCTGGCAGCAAAGAGGTTAAGTTGCCACAGGGGCAGTGGGCATGACTTTGATGCAAACAAGGGAGGTGGGGATAATTTAGCTACACTCCCACTGGTACTGCTCTTAAAGCAATAGCTGTCCAAGGATGTTTCTAAACATTTTAGCAGGGCAATGTGTTACTCACTACACTGACACTAAACGGTTAAGTGGGATGTCAGGAACTGTGCTAAATATCTGAGATGTATTGTATGTATTGTATGTGTGCCAACATATTTTGTAACATGTTATAATACGGAAAACTGAATAGATGAAACTTGTGACAAAGCAAAAGGATTCAGACTGATGCAAAAAAAATCTGACAAATCTCAAAATGTGTAGTGCAGAGAGTGCAAGACTAAGGAGTAATTCTGGAGCAAATCATATGCACCATCATGGACAAATAAAAATTACCCAAATACCTCTCCCCCAGTTTAGCTTGTATGCTAGAGAGGTCACTAAAGCTTTGCTTTGCAATGCGTTAAAGACTTCTAGCATTCTAAGGTGTAAAATCCTTAATTTAAATCAATGGGAATTTTTATTGTTGTAGTTGGTTTGCCCCAGAATTACTTCAGTGTCACTTGCTGTTAGTACATCCGCCTCAGCATTTCTACCAGGAGGATGCTGTAACTGATTTTATACTTCTGCCTACCTTCAATTTACTAATTTATATATGCCAGAAATTCACACCTTAACAACACTAAGTGGAAGGGGGGGGGGGCTGCTGGCAAGTACATGAGTGTTACTTTCCTCTGCTTGTTATTTAACTTGATATACTAACAAGGCACAGAGGAAATTGGCGTAACGTTACTCCATTTGTATGAGCGTGCATTTGGGGAGGCTTTGGTGATTCCAGATATTAACCCTTTGAGTGCCAGAGAGGTGGATAACTCTCGGGCACTCAAAGGGTTAAGTCAATGCTTCCCAAACTGGGGGGGTATGCCCTGCTGGGTGGAGCGAGGCTCTTCCCTGGGGAGGGGTGGAAGCTAGCAGACTTTGTTCCAGCACCAATGATCCACATTGCTGTGCACATAGTAACATCTATATTGTTCGCTTAGAAGTTTGGGCTGGTTCAAGGAACTGTTGTGTACAGCACAGTCCGTCCTGTTTGTAATCATAATGCTCACACGTTTGGCAAGGTGCCTATATGTTTTGGTTTCTAGAAAAGTTTGCAACAAAGAAAATGATGTATAATTGATAAGTAAAATGCAAACGCATAATAATATACATATATGTATGTAAGGGTTATATTTATTGCATATTGCATCAGAGTTTGGTGAAAAACAAAATGGGTAGCATCATGCCAAAACGTATGGGAACCACTGTAATGAAGTCTTATCTACCGGGTGCTTGTATCAGTATGCGTTACAGCAGTCAGACACTGTAGTGCATAACCCAAGCTGCACCCACTAGGGACGGAGGCTAAAACCAATGGTGGTGTGCTGGCAGACCCCCACAGCCCAATGTTTTGTACAGACAAATGTAACAAGGCAAAACTGAACCGTTCTGGAGCAGAACAACTGCACTATAGGGGACAAATAAAAAATGTCATTGATTTAAATGGGCTCTTTAGCATCTTAACCCTTTGAGTGCCAGAGTGGTACGGAATGCATTGCTTTGCAATGTATTCCATACTACTCTGGCACTCAAAGAGTTAAATGATTTACAATGTGTTAGAGACTTCTGTTAGCTGCATTTAACCCTTTGAGGGCCAGAGTGGTATGCCTTGCAATGCATTGCGTCCCCCTCTGGCACTCAAAGGGTTAAAGCAAAGGACATTTACTCATATTTATTTTTTCCCCTGTTGTGCAGTTTGTTTGCCCCAAAATTGTTCCCTCAAATTTGCTTTGATACATAAGGCCCATGGAGATGTATGCTATGAGATGGATATCTCTCTGGCACTCAAAGTGTTAAGGGGTTGTTTTATGTATTTATTTTTGTAAATCTACTTAAGAATTGTATGTTTGTTTTAATTTAGCAAACATTTGATAATATATCCTTCACTATGAGTGAGTAGTTATTTTCTGTGCAAATATATTGTGTTGTGTTGTACTGTATTTTATACTGTGTGTGACAGGTCCAGTGAGACTTACTTACACATGTAAAAGCAGTTTTACAATGGTAGTGAGGGCTTTTTTTATTTAATGGCTGACTTCACTTTACAACAGGAATATGGTTGCCAAATGACGTTGCATACTTGATCTTCTCGGCGGAGCTGCAGTGACCTCATGTGGTAAAATCGGGTAATGACTGAAATATAATTTTCAGTTCTTTATTCATCTTCACTTTCTAATTTGTTCATCCACATTTTCTGTTCTTATCTACATAGAATGAGTCTGTAATGTAAAATATAAGCATCAACAGCCTAAAGCAGTGGAAAGCAACGTGGTTATGGCGCTGCATGCGGCCCTCAGATTCTACTTCTGTGGTCTCCAGTCTGTTCACTGGGAAAGTGGAAGAGAAGATACATTTTCTTTCTACATACACTAGGGGTGGGCAGCCTCGGGCCTCCCAGCAGTGGAGGGCTACAACTCCCATCATCCTTGGCCAGACATGGGAGTGACTGAAAAGTAACGTGTCTCCGCACTATGTAATCGTGCAATTCCTTTATGGTCTTGTCTCGCGCAATGGTATATTGCCTGATAGTCTCATATAATACTATATAGGAAGAATTATAACTTAACTGGGAATTTGTTTTCCTTGTGTAACCTAATAAAGAGTACACATATAGAGATATTCTTCCTAGGACAGGAAAAAGAGAGAAAACCAAAAAACCACATAAAAGATCCCTCCAAGCCACCAGAGGCCAGTGCTTAATAATATATTTTACAAACACAGGGATAACCAAATCAAGTGTATTAGGGTCTGTGTGCTGCCTTGGGAAATACAAGGAAAAGGAAATCCCAAATAAACTGGAATTCTCCCTTTCACTGTTGTCCATTGAAGGATAAAGAGACCAAAGAGGTATTAAGACCTCCTCCAGGAGCCAAGGCACTCAATAACGAAACTTCTCCTACATTCTGCCCTATATAACCCCTTCAGAAGCTAGCTACTGTCGTTTTTTGAGTCTCCTCATGGAGTATCGGGACATATTTTCTTTCTTACTAGTTATTTTACTTTTTAGAGCTTTTATGGAAACTCGAAAATATAATGATTCTCTGAAGAATTACCTATGACGGTGCCTGTGATTGCCTCCTGTGGGTAATTGCTGTAACATTGACATTGTTACTTCCTCAGCATGTCCTATTACCTGTGCCCTTTCGTGGTGTACCTGTGCTGTGTTGGTCCATTGCTGTTCCTGTGTGTTACTCTGGCTCCGTCTGACTACCCGATCCGTCTATGACTCCTGGCTACATCTAACTACCCGATCCAGCTTTGACTCCTGGCTACGTCTGACTACCTGATCCTGCTCTGACTCCTGGCTACGTCTGACTACCCGATCCGGCTCTGACTCCTGGCTACGTCTGATTACCCAATCCGGCTCTGAATCCTGGCTATGTCTGACCACTCTCCGTCTGTTGCATTCCGCTACTATTGCTAGCCTCGGCTACCCACCCGGCTACTGTATCCTTGTTGTTTAGGCCTACCTTACAGCGCTCGCTACTCCGTTAGCAGTGCTTGTCAGTTAGTCCGTGTCACTGACCTTCCATGATCTGTCTAGTCTGGGTGCTTGCTTCGGTCAGTCCGTGTCACTGATCTCCTGTGTTCTGTCCGGTCCCAGTGTTGCCTCACCTAGCCTACTAGGTGCCATTTTGCTTTGCAAAGGTATACCCTAGCGGTAGGGTATAGTTGCGCTACGAGTCACCTGCTTGGTGTGACTAGGGAAGTGCCATGCACTGTCCCTCTATCCTGCTGCGAAGGTTACCTAGGGCCGTTCGGTTACTGCTACATCTACCTAGTGAAGGGCTGAGGAAGTGTCTGGCACTGTCCTCACACCTGGCCTAGAGAAGGTGGTGGAGATAATCGCTACTGTGTTGCTCCAGAGTTCTGGAGATACTTCCTCAAGTTGCCTGGGTACTCTAGCGTTAGGGTACAGACGATAGTTACCACACTTGCCTAGTGAAGGGTGAAGAAAGTGTGTACTGTTCTTCTGTGGACTCGTGGGAGTGTACTATTCTTTACTGCCACTGTTGTATTTAAAATAAAGTGTATTTTAAATTTTATCTGTACTTGTCAAGTGTTGTTATTTCCTAGTCACTCCTTGACAGTACGAAAGGGCCCTCTGTTGCGTTCCGCTACTATTGCTAGCCTCGGCTACCCATCTGTCTACTGTATCCTTGTTGTTTAGGCCTACCTTACCGCGCTTGCTACTCCGTTAGCAGTGCTTGTTGGTCAGTCCGTGTCACTGACCTTCCGTGATCTGTCTATTCTGGGCGCTTGCTTCAGTCAGTCCGTGTCACTGATCTCCTGTGTTCTGTCTGGTCCCAGTGTTGCCTCACCTAGCCTACTAGGTGCCGTTTTGCCTTGCATAGGTATACCCTAGCTGTAGGGTATAGTTGCGCTACGAGTCACCTGCTTGGTGTGACTAGGGAAGTACCCTGCACTGTCCCTCTATCCTGCTGCGAAGGTTACCTAGGGCCATTTGGTTACTGCTACACCTGCCTAGTGAAGGGTTGAGGAAGTGTCTTGCACTGTCCTCACACCTGGCCTCGAGAAGGTGGTGGAGATAATCGCTACTGTGTTGCTCCAGAGTTCTGGAGATACTTGCTCAAGTTGCCTGGGTACTCTAGCGTTAGGGTACAGACGAGAGTTACCACACTTGCCTAGTGAAGGGTGAAGAAAGTGTGTACTGTTCTTCCCTGGACTCGTGGGAGTGTACTATTCTTTACTGCCACTGTTGTATTTAAAATAAAGTTTATTTTAAATTTTATCTGTACTTGTCAAGTGTCGTTATCTCCTAGTCACTCTGTGACACTGCCCTGTCCTCTGGGCTATTCCAGTTAATTAAAACTGGAATGCAGAAACCTAGTCATGCAAGAAACAACAAGTTGAGTGAGTTTGACTTGGCCTTCTGAAAGGCAGGAAGTTCAAAAGTCATACAAATGCACGTGGGGTTAACTTTCATCAAGAAGAAGACACTGGTAATTTCCCCACATTTTTTGTGTGTTCTCACGGTGGCAAGTCATAATTGTCAACAGTGCAGTCTACAATATAAGTCTACTCATTTCCTAAGGTCACAGTGAGTCTAAGAGATATTCAGAAAGTAATAAGCACACGTTGGGATAGATTTAAAGGTTTACGTTAAAACAGCCGCTAAGTAAAAAATGAACATCAGCCGCATATAATGCATGATTTAAGGCCGATTCGACAGGTAGTCTACAAGAATCGCTAACAAGCGTAGGTACAACAAAAACACGTAACAAAAAAACCTGTGTTGCATCTTTTTTCACATCACCGTGCTTCCCAATCATCCATTAAAATGCAACTTAAGTCAAAATGTAACATAACAGCTGGCATTGTCTAGCAACCCTGATTGATGCACCAACAAATTCAAACCCACAGCCAATCTCAAGGCCCCAAAGTACCCAAAAAGTTCAAATACACCTATATATACCCCAAAATAATGGTCACACCCTATCTGTGTTTCAAGTTTTAGCGAGCTAGAGCACAGGACCCAGGAGCGGAGGATAGTGTCAAGAGCGAGGGAGAGAGGAGCTGTCATTGGAGGCAGAAGGAGTTTTTGGAGCGGAGAGAGATTTGGATTTGCACCTAAATATACACATAGCACACTTTTGAACATATCACACACACACATACAAACACTAACACATACACACACAGTCTTTTTTTTTAATAACACCTAGCACAACAAAAACACGTAACATAAAAACCTGCGTTGAACCTTTTTTCACATCACCGTGCGTACCAATCACCCATTAAAAAGCAACTTAAGTCAAAATATAACATAACGGCTGGAGTTGTCTAGCAACCCTGATTGATGCACCAACAAATTCAAACCCACAGCCAATCCCAAGGCCCCAAAGTATCCAAAAAGTTCAAATACACCTATATATACCCCAAAATAACGGTCACAACCTGTCTGTGTTTTGAGTTTTAGCGAACTAGAGCACAGGACCCAGGAGCGGAGGATAGTGTCAAGAGCGAGGGAGAGAGGAGCTGTCATTGGAGGCAGAAGGAGTTTTTGGAGCGGAGAGAGATTTGGAGTTGCACCTAAATATACACATAGCACACTTTTGAACCTATCACACACACACCCATACAAACACTAACACATACACACACATAGGGCCATATGTTCAAAGAAGTAGCGAAATAGCTTTTGTCGTTTGTAACGAATTTTCAAAGTACAGTGTTGTTGGGATCATTAATATTTTCAGAGAATGTCAGTTGTGATTGGAAATATGTCGTTCCTCCTGACTGAAACTGTCGTATGGAACGACAAAAAAATGTCTTAACTAAAAACAAAAATGTCTTAAAAATGTCTTAACAACAAACATGTCTTTAAAAATGTCTTAACTAACGACAAAAATGTCTTAACTAAAGACAAAATTCTCACATTCAGAATACATTTCCTCCACTTTTTTCTTAACGTACAAAGTTTGTCTTTTGAAAGACATTTTTTTGTCGTTGGTTACGACAAATTTTCTTTTCCTCTATACAACACTGGAGAATAGTTTAGCCACGCCCATGCCCCGCCCCTTTACCCGCCAATTCTGGAGTTGTGTCGTACACAACGGACATTACTAGTTTTTTGTTGTATACTCTATAGAAAATATGGCGTTCATGCATTCAATTACTTATTTTTGTCTTTCATACGAAATTTTTTTGCCGTTATCCCCTTGAAAATATAGCCCATAGTCTTTTTTTTATAACACCTAACACATTTTTTAAACTTTATTTTCTCAGTGTGAATCTGTGAGTGACAGAGTGTGACAGAGAGTGAGTGAGATTGAGTATGTCTGTGAGGACCTGTGTGAGTGCCTGGGTGTGAGTGGGTGAGTGATGTCGAGGAGAGGAGGACAGGAGAAAGGGATGGGGAGAGTAGTGGAGGAGGAGGAGGAAGAAGGTCAGTAGGGCATCCCTGAGCAGAGTAGGGGTGGGAGATGGAGATCCGCAGGGAGGAGGGGGAAGCAGCCCAGAAGAGCAGGCACACAGAGGGCAGGGACAGATGTGTCAGTGAGAAGAGGGGTACCTGTCACAGAGCACTACTCACAGGCAGGGGCAGAGCAGGCAAGACTTTCCAGGCACAGCTCTGACACCTCGCAGGGCGGAGCTGAGGAGGAGAGGATCAGGGATTTCCTCTACATGGAAGAGAACAGTGCTCTCGTGGAGGTTGTTCTAGAAAGGGAGAGCGTCCTCTTTCCGAGGGAGAGGGTCCCTGGCCTGTCTGCGAGAAGGAAGGCTGTCTGGAATCAGATATGCAGCAAGGTGAACACAGTGGCCAGCTGCAGATGGGACGTGGAGTCCATAAAGAAAAGATGGGGTGACTGCAAGAGGGTGTTCAAAAAGAAGTTGGGTGATGTTGCCATGTATGCCCGAGGCACCGGAGATGGTCCACCTCTCCCAATCACGTTCAGCAGATGGGAGGAGAGGCTGTGGCAGGCCTTGTTGTCCACGTTGATTGAGGGGGTCCCTGGATGATTGGACACTGGGGATGAGAGGAGCCTCCACACTAGCAGTAAGTGCATCATCACATAACCACACACCACACCAACGAACACAAGCTTCACACGCAAACACAGTCACACCTCAACACATGCCCATCATTCATCCACACAACTGCACCAACACAGCACCCTGAGGGTTAAAAACAGGACACAATACAAGGACAAATGGCAAAGTTCAACCAGGCCCAAACATGTCCAAGTCCCAGTTCAACCCTCTTGTTGCTGTGTTGATCATACACAATCCACACAAACCATGCTTTCAAACTTTTGTATGTGAAACATCATTACTGTTCCTACACAATGTCGCCATGTACCCACAGGGAAGTAAGCACATAACCCCTTGAGTGCTAGAGGGATTATCAATGCATCACTCAACAATGCATTGGCAACCCCTCAGGTACTCAAAGGGTTAACCGACGACAAACACAAGTCGACGGGGTTAGGATCACATGCTACACAGGGGACATTCACTAAGCGGTGTAAAAGACATGATGGAGTGAAGTTAACCCTTCCATACCATCACATCACCAATTCCCATGTTTGTCTATGGAGACTTTTCAATAAAATGGATCAAGTTATTGAGGACTCATTGGATGGACTCCATAGAAAAACACTGGAAATGGAGAAATCACATCACTGGAGAAGTCATCATTTTCACTCCATGAGGTCGTCATCACCGTTCACTGAATCTCAAGAGAGATGGATGAGGACGAACATCACAGTGCCAGTGAGACTAACTGGGTGCATGTTCAAAACACAGGCCTTGAAACAACCAACACTGTTGAATTAAAGGATAACCAGGTTGGCCTTTGTATTGTGTATGCAATCATTTACTCTCACTTGAACTGTCATATCATACATTTGGTTTTCACATGGATCCTCAGAAGTGGTGATGCCATGGATGGATGTTACACCAACCATTATTTGCAGGATACACATGGGAACCAATTATTAAAAACTGTAGTTTGTTCGCCAGCAGGCCATGATTGATGGATATCCCTGATTATTAGGAAAGGCTGGGTCACTTACAAAGATGGGGCGAATGATCCAAACAGCGACAGCCCTTAATCAGAGAAATCCCTCAATATTGACCTGATTGGTGGACTGGGGAATTAACTTGGACAGACGTCATATATCTGTGATTGCCAGGGTGGTGTTTCATGCAATGCAACGCAATGCATAGGATACCATCATGACAACCAGAAATCCACATGTCAATTAAATCATCTTGCATTAATTCTGTCATTGTCCACATTACTAATCATACCATTTCATTTCCCCGCACAGCATATGGCCCTGCTGCACAGCAGGAGGCAGTGGAGGAGGCACACACATCCCCAGAAGAGATTCCTCTTGGGGAGCAACAGGCACATGGTCACCTTATACAGCTGAACCACCACATCCAGCATCCTCTGCTGCACCACCACCACCTGCACCTGCTTTCCCACAAGATGCTCCCTCACACTACCAGGACTGGTTGTATTTTGAGAGGTCCATGCAGCTATCCTCCTCGTGGCGTTACCACCCTGCTGCAGCACCACCACCACCAGGAAGGTCCTGGCTGCCCGGGACTGTGGCCACCCTACATATGGGCCATATGTCCATGTCCCCAACCTACCCTCCTGGATGGCTCCAAGCATAGACCCAGGTACGACCCCAGGTGGGGGCCAAGCAGCTACCAGTGGCCAATGTATGACCCCTGACCACTGGAATACAAGCACCTGGGCCTGATCGGGGAGTCTCAGCGCCCTCAACCAAGGGAACACGTCACCCCACCACCACCACAGGGATCAATGGGCAGCGCTGAGTCACTAGATGTGGTGGGCACAAGGCCGACATCTGCAGCAGCAACCCCACAAGCAGACATGGCACCAGCAGATACAGCAACCCCACCAGCAGACACAGCACCAGTGGACTCTCCACCAGAAGAAACCCACCCAGCACACTCACCAGGCACATGGATGGAGGGGGAGTGCCTGGAGCTACAAAGGAGGCAACTCAGGGAATCTCAGAGGACCAACACGTACATCAGAAGGCTCCAAAGGGAAAACCTGAGGAACACTCAAAGGATACTATCCAGGATCCATGCCCTGGAGGTACAACAAACTGTGCTGACAACAGAACTCAGGCAGTACCATTCAGAGATGATAGACATGATGGGGCAGCTGCTGGTGGAGGTCAGAGACCACAACCGCAGGGAGAACCTGCTTGTGGAGAGGGAGAAGCTTTCCACAGAGGGTTCTACTGCACCCTCTTCTCCCTCCAGTGTGACCCCTGAAGCAACCCCAAGAGCACAAAGGGTGACCAGGCAGTCAGCCAGGCCATCCATGTTTGGCACCAAGCCCAAGTTCCCCCCAAAAAGAAAAAATAAAGAGGCCAACCTGTTATTTCCCCCCCAAATAAAACAAGTACTTCTGCATTTTATGTCTGAGAAGGTTTGTGGTTACTGATAGATTAAGTGACAAAGATGTCTCCAATGCATTTCAAAGCCATGCAGTGAACACAACTTCTGCCAAGTTTACATGATTGTAGAATGTTTGAACATGGGTTAGCACACACGTCACACACAACTCTGTCCAAATTCAACTTGCAATCCACCACTGGAGCAAATAATCTGACAGCGTTATGTGGTCATGATGTGGGTTGAATTTGAACAACAGATACTTACTCTTAGCACAACAACTGGTGCAACACTGTGAACATGCATCTGCATCAGTTGTTGTGGATTAAGGGGTTAATCAAACAGCTATTTGACTTAGATGAGAACTAAAAGGCAGGATAGATGATAGAACATGCAGCTAAATAGGCTGTGATTTACATCCTGATTGTGAAACTGACTTACTGGAGAACCCAGTTTCACAATCAGAGTGTAAATCACAGCCTAACTTACTGGATAACCCAATGATCAGGCTAAGATTTCAATGTGTAGCACACACATTGAACCCTTAGGGTGAGCATTGGGTAATCCATTAAATTGTGTTGATGTTTTATTAACTCTAACAAGCTTCACCAGTGATATCACTTCTCCACTTAGTCTGTTTGTTTGGTAATGTAGCCCATGTACTGAAATATGTCAAACCAAAGCAATCTCAGAATATTGGTTACATTGATCACCATGTAAACCGTGGACATCACTGTGGAAGTAATGTCGACTGTATCACCTCTTTATCACTCATAACACACATTAGTGTATCACTACCATCATCGTCTTGCATGAATACATCACAAAGTCCACTTATGGTCAAACTCCTGTGACGTAGGTCATGCCTTCCTATGTATGAGGGATACTCTAGCCTTCAGTATGGTTCCAAATTGAGAGATGTCTAATCCAACATTTATTCATACAGTCACAGATTGAATAGTGATGGTTCCCCTTTATTGTGTCTCACACTACATTAAAATATACATGTGTTTTTTTAGTGTATATTGCCTATATGCATTGAACACTTGTATGTGCACCCAAAAGGTACATTTAAACTAAATATGAATACTTTGGAAACACTACTGAACTGCTCTTGTGTTGTCCACAAGGTTTGGTAACTCTGTAGATGAGCATTCTTACTGTACAGGTTTGATACCTGGATGTTAGTACACACATGAATTTGTGTCTTCTATGTACATGTGAATGTTCCAGTAGAGGTTGCTGTGAACATGAGGTCAAACATTGCGTCACCAACACAATCACATGAAACATCAAGGGGTGAGCTTCATGGAAGTGTTTTCAAGGCTTCAGTCCAGTCACATGGAAACTACTTTGTTCAAGGGTGAATCATGCTCTGGATGCCTGCGGGATAGAGGAGAGGATTTGGAACAGCACTCTCAAATGATTGTCTTGCAACAGCTTCAACATCATTACCCTCTTAATCTTTTCTGTTACAGGTGAGTACACAGACCATTGCTTTATAATGTGTTGCCTACTCGTCTGTAACTCATTATGGGGAGAACTAAGGGGATGTCAAACAACCCTAGGGATATGTGCCCCTGACATACACACATCAACAAATATGTTCTGATAGCTCCATGAAACAAATGAATTTGGGCTGCCACTGTCAGAGTGACAGTGGCATCCCAGATTTATTTGTTTCATGGAGCTATCAGAACATATTTGTTGATGTGTGTATGTCAGGGGCACATATCCCTAGGGCTGTTTGACATCCCTTTAGTTCTCCCCATAATGACTTACAACACGTTAATGCACCCGTTAGTGTTTTTTTTACCTAACGCCTGCTTTTAAATCTACCCCTTTGTGTCCTATGGATGATTGCACTGTTTTACCATGTTCATGTATATATATTAATATCAGCACTTGAAATTAATAGAATCGTATTATGTTATGTTTACTTAAGTATTAATTTAATTGCTCAGATTCCTATGGCAGGAACATGTTTATCAAAAGCAATAGGGATAGAAACTGACAAAATAGCTGAAATATAATATTTTTAAGCCAAGACTTGAACAGCAAATTTCATTATGTGTTTTGCATGTCTGATTATTATTTCATAGGTAAAGAAGATAGCTTTCATTGTTTCAGACTTCGGATCAGCAGGAGTCTGCTTATCCTGCCATCCTCCTTTCAAATAGTGTGGGGTGATGCTGCCACTTTGACGTCAGTGCCAAGTTCCTTGTCAAGAGATCTTAACTTTGTGGTAATGCCTCTTTCACTGATTTTCTCGTAGGATCTCAGAAATATCACAAAAGGAAGGAAGAGGGGCCTTGTTGGTTCATGTGGGGCAATCAGGCTGGCTTTTGATATACTTGAAGGAAGAATAAGTGAGCGCTAAACACTATAGTAACATTATGGGGATGATATAAGGAGAGGCCTCTGAGGGAGGGTATGCAGTACAAAAAAATATATATATGTGTGTATATATATATACACATATATATAGGGCTTATAATTTGAAGTCCTTTGCTACTAGCCAGACCTGAAAAGTTACTCGCCACTGCAAGCCAAAACATACCCAACAGGGCTGAATTTCTACTCGCCAGGGCTAAATTTTCACTCTCCATTGGCTAGTGGCGAGTGGAAATTTTGAGCCCTGTAATATATATATATATATATATATATATATATATATATATATATATATATATATATATATATATACACACACATGAATATATCATGTCTGGCCCTACTACAGATAGCCCTTAGTCCTCTCAGACTGAACGAGCCTGTCCAAAAAGCTCCATCAATGGATCCAATGGTCATGCAAAAAAAAAAAAGGAGATGGTGGCGGACAGTGCACAAATTTCTCTAAGTGCAGTAGAATGTGAAATGTTTATTCAGAGATATATTAAAACAAGATAAAAAATGTTTAAGAAACAACAATAAAAATGTTTAATGAAAAATACATAGTTAAAGGGGAACTATCACCCCTATACAAGTCTGGCTAATAATTAAGAAAATATAGCGAATAGCTTGAATATTTGTTTAATTTTTTTTTTATTGGTGGTATGGCTAAAATTAAAGGTTTAAAAGTGATCCATGGTCTTACTTCTGGATAGACAGTGGGTACAGCTCTGCACCACAGTCTGTCAATCTTCTACTGCTCCCCTCCCACATAGCATCTCCATCTAGCCTTCTCCAATGAAGGAGGATTTCTGCTTGTAAGCTGGAGTGCTCTCTGGCCTAGTAAGTAAATATAACTATTCGCTATATTTACATAATTATTAGTCAAACTTGAATGGGGGTGATAGTTCCCCTTTAAAAATACCATATAGATGAGTGTTATAGAATTATAGTAATATATCCATAAATGTAAGCAACAGTAGGGGTGCCCGAGCTGCTTGCGTCCTTTTACTCAAAGTTCTTATTGTGTATAATTGCCACACAATTCTGTCTATACATGAACACTCCCAGTAGGATAGAATGCATAATAAGGACAACCAATAGTGCTGATGTAGGAGCAGGAGAGCAGGTAGCAGCAGGAGATAAAACAAAACAGATGACTGAAACAGTGTTACTATATACAAATTCAGGTGCGGGCTGACCAGTCGGGCATTCGGTCACGGACCGAAGGCCCGGGGCCAAGGGGGGCCCACCCGCCGTTTAGAAGTCCAAATTATTTGCTACGGTTCCTACCCCACTACAATGATGCCCGGTTGCCTGCCTCCATTTAGGGGACCGCCGCTTTCAAGAGAGAGACGCTCAGCTGTCATTTTCAAGAACGTGAGTGAGGTGGCTAGACTTTCTAGCAGTAAGCAAAGCTTCTCTTTATTGAGTCTATCGAGACTCAATGAAGAGATGTGAGTACTCTTCTCCAGTGGCGTCTCCAGCATTCATATTTAGGGGGGGGCACATGGGGGGCCAGGGACAAAAGTAGGGGGGCAATTATAAAACATTATTTATATATACATATATATATATATATATATATATATATATATATATATATATATATATATATAGGGCTTATAAGTTTAAGTCCTTTGCTACTAGCCAGACCTGAAAAGTTACTCGCCACTGCAATCCATAACGTACCCACCAGGACTGAATTTCTACTCGCCAGGGCTAAATTTTCACTCACCATTGGCTAGTGGCAAGTGTAAATTTTGAGCCCTGTGTGTATATATATATATATATATATATATATATATATATATATATATATATATATATATATATATACACACACACACACTCACACATACACACACACTTGGAAAACATAAATTTACAGAATTCAGATTTCTCTATTTCCAGCAACTTCTGTGAAATATGCAACCAAGTCTATCCCAGCTGCTAAAGTGGTATCTTATGTTTTTTAACCCTCTAAAAAAGAAACACATTAGCTGGAAAATAATATTGAGTAGCTCTGCATAGAATGCTTTGTGTGATGTGAATAAAGCAAAGCAACATTCTGCTTCTGGTCTATAATGCGCAGTGATCTGACTGCAGCATGACAATCTGCCCACAGGAACATTTACAGAGTAGAGAGTACTGTATAATCTACCTGTATTCCACTCACCTCAACCGCAGGTAGATTATACAGTACTCTCTACCCTGTAAATGTTCCTGTGGGCAGATTGTCATGCTGCAGTCAGATCACTGCGCATTATAGACCAGAAGCAGAATGTTGCTTTGCTTTATTCACATCACACAAAGCATTCTATGCAGAGCTACTCAATATTATTTTCCAGCCGGTGTGTTTCTTTTTTAGAGGGTTAAAAAAACATAAGATACCACTTTAGCAGTTTGCTAAAGGATCTCCTGCACACATCAGCACAAATTCACACAGCTGTGCCAATTCTGCTAGTGTAAAAATAAAAGGTTTGATGAAATTCTTAATACTCATGTCCTCAGTGTTTAAAAGTGATTTGAACCATGTCATATTGCAACACAAAGTAACTTTTTTAATAGACAAATGAGATATCAGATTGTGGTGGTCTCACCCATCACCACGACTGCTCACTGCTTGCTTGCTCAAGCTCAAAACTTGCTGCTGCTGCTGTCCCAGTGCCCCGCCGCTGGCCTGCACTCCATCCACGACGTCCTCCTGCGGGTGCGGCTGTGGCTCCTCTAGTGGCTGGGGTGTAGACTCAGTGTTCTGAAGTTACTCTGTGTCTGACGTCACCAGCTAAGGCCAATGAAGCCAGCCCAGCCACTGGCAGGCCATGCCACACAAATCGGGCACTGAGCAGTGCAGGGGCATTCCTAGGTTCCAAAAAGAACTGAGGCTAGAGCCCATGGCAAAATTCAACAGTGCGCCCACCGCCCACAGCACTGATGACAACCACATGAGCATACATACACACTTACATTTATATTGTACGTATATGTACATACATTATAAATATGTTTAACTGGGGATATGATGTCACATATAGTAACAAAGTAACACAGTAAATTAGGTTGAAAAAGTTTAACCTTCGCCTCATACCTAAGTAACTGAGAATTTTATAGCTTTCCTACTACCAATTAAATTAGTCTTTATCAGACCTTCCTGATCTGCCTACTGATAAATAGTATAACTCTGTATGTTCCCTTTTGAAAGAAATGTATCTAATCTTCTCTTAAATGTATCCATTGTATCTGCCATAACTACCTCCCTGGGCAACGAATTCCACAATTTGACAGACCTTACCATATGGCATGGTACCATCTTCACACAGAGCAGCAAACTGCAACACTAAGTGAGTGGTAGTGGTATAACACATGCTGGGGCCCACTGCAGACTCTGAGAGGGCCCCATGCTGCTGGAACATAAAGGGCCCACTAGTAGTTACAGTACTGCACACGCAGTCTGCCACTCCAGCCTTGTTCCACTGGTAGACACAAAACCACACATACACAATCTGCCACTCCATCCTTGTTCCACTGGTAGTCACAGACCCACACATACACTGTCTGACACCCCAGCCTTGTTCCACTGGTAGTCACAGACCCACACATACACTGTCTGACACCCCAGCCTTGTTCCACTGGTAGTCACAGACCCACACATACACTGTCTGACACCCCAGCCTTATTCGACTGGTAGTCACAGACTCACACATACACTGTCTGACACCCCAGCCTTGTTCCACTGGTAGTCACAAAACCACACATACACAATCTGCCACTCCATCCTTGTTCTACTGGTAGTCACAGTACTGCACACACACAGTCTGCCACTCCATCCTTGTTCTACTGGTAGTCACAGTACTGCACACACACAGTCTGCCACTCCATCCTTGTTCTACTGGTAGTCACAGTACTGCACACACACAGTCTGCCACTCCATCCTTGTTCTACTGGTAGTCACAGTACTGCACACACACAGTCTGCCACTCCATCCTTGTTCTACTGGTAGTCACAGTACTGCACACACACAGTCTGCCACTCCATCCTTGTTCTACTGGTAGTCACAGTACTGCACACACAGTCTGCCACTCCATCCTTGTTCTACTGGTAGTCACAGTACTGCACACACACAGTCTGCCACTCCATCCTTGTTCTACTGGTAGTCACAGTACTGCACACACAGTCTGCCACTCCATCCTTGTTCTACTGGTAGTCACAGTACTGCACACACAGTCTGCCACTCCATCCTTGTTCTACTGGTAGTCACAGTACTGCACACACAGTCTGCCACTCCATCCTTGTTCTACTGGTAGTCACAGTACTGCACACACACAGTCTGCCACTCCATCCTTGTTCTACTGGTAGTCACAAAACCACACATACACTGTCTGACATCCCAGCCTTGTTCCACTGGTAGTCACAAAACCACACACACACACAATCTGCCACTCCAGTTTTGTTCTACTGGTAGTCACAAAACCACAAATACACTGTCTGACACCCCAGCCTTTTTCTACTGGTATTCACAAAACCACACATATGCTGTCTGCCACCCCATCCTTGTTGGCCTATCTACTGGTATTTATAGAACTATACATACACTGTCTGACACCCCAGTCTTGTTCCCCATCCACTGGTAGGTACATAAGTACACATACTCTATCTGACACCTCAGACTTGTTCACTGTTTCCTGGTAGTTACAGAACCACACATACATGGTCTGGCACCCCAGCCTTTTCCACTGTTCACTGGCAGTTACAGAAGTACACCCAGTCTTATTCCACTTTTAGTCAGAAGCATAGGGGCCCTAGATAATTCTGGTGTTTATTGAATTTTTAAAGAGTTTTGTGTTATACAGCAGTCAGGTATATCAATGTAATTACTGAGTTTAACAGGAGGACTTATCTAGGTAGGAGTACATCATACATCAGTCATCTGTAGCTATATAATTACTGTGTGTAACAGAAGCACTTACCTAGGTAGGAGTCCATCGTACAGCAGTCAGGTGTATCTATATAATTACTGTGTGTAACAGAAGTACTTACCTAGGTAGGAGTCCATCATATAGCAGTCAGGTGTATCTATAATTACTGTGTGTAACAGAAGCACTTACCTAGGTAGGGGTCCATCATACAGCAGTCAGGTGTATATATATAATTACTGTGTGTAACAGAAGCACTTACCTAGGTAGGAATCCATCATACAGCGGTCAGGTGTATATATATAATTACTGTGTGTAACAGAAGCACTTACCTAGGTAGGAGTCCATCACACAGCGGTCAGGCGTATCTATATAATTACTGTGTGTAACAGAAGCACTTACCTAGGTAGGAGTCCATCATACAGCAGTCAGGTGTATCTATATAATTACTGTGTGTAACAGAAGCACTTACCTAGGTAGGAGTCCATCACACAGCGGTCAGGCGTATATATATAATTACTGTGTGTAACAGAAGCACTTACCTAGGTAGGAGTCCATCACACAGCGGTCAGGTGTATCTATATAATTACTGTGTGTAACAGAAGCACTTACCTAGGTAGGAGTCCATCACACAGTGGTCAGGTGTATCTATATAATTACTGTGTGTAACAGAAGCACTTACCTAGGTAGGGGTCCATCACACAGCAGTCAGGTGTATCTATATAATTAATGTGTGTAAGAAAAGCACTTACCTAGGTAGGAGTCCATCATACAGCAGTTAGGTGTATCTATATAATTACTGTGTGTAACAGAAGCACTTACCTAGGTAGGAGTCCATCACACAGCAGTCAGGTGTATCTATATAATTATATAATTACTGTGTGTAACAGAAGCACTTACCTATGGAAGGAGGGAGGAATGAAGAAGATGGTGAGTGGAGGATAAAGAGTTGTTATGGAATCTGTTGGTTTATTATAAATAATTTATAATAATAATGGAGGGGTGGAAGAAGCTGGAGATGGTGGGTAGAAAAAGCTGAAGGGAGGGAAGGAAGAAGATGTAGAGATGATAAAAGGGAGACATGGCAATGAATTGATGAGTGAGGCATAGAGGAAACAGCAGAACAATATGTTGGAACAGTAAGTTGTGAAGGGAGGGATGTGGGAAAAGGGGATCTGGACTGCAGCAGTAGGGCATGCTGTTAATGAATACGCAGAACAGAAAAAAAGGGCTGTGTGGCACAACGTATCACACTGTACTAGGGCCACGCGGGTGAGGAAGGTAGGAAAGGAGGGCATAAATTATGATTCCTACTGCACTCTGTACTTAAAGGGATAGTAATACTTGTATTAAACTTGAGGTCTGAGTCTTCTTTATGTTTTTTTGTAACACATAGCGCTATATTTGAATACTTACAGTTTTGTAGTTCAAGCGCTATTCAATCAGAAAGGATCCTCCTCCAGCCCCTTCTGGCCGCCTCCCATCAGATGTTTAATCTGGTCGTGGGATCGGGCGGATGCAGTGAGAGACAATCTTCACTCAGTAAGTACAAGGAAAACCCTGACCCCTTGACAAAGGAAAGCATGATTTTCCTTTTGCTTACTGAAGATTGTCCCTCACCGCCCTCCATCCAGACCAGACTGAGAGACAATGTGACGCAGAGAAAGGGGCGGGAGGGGTATCCTTTTGGATTGAATAGCTCTTGAACTACAAAACTGTAAGAATTCTAATATAGCGCTATATGTGTTAAAAAAACATAAAGATGACTTGTACCTCAAGTTTAATACAAGTATTACTATCCCTTTAAATGTGCATGTATTCCTGTGCACTTGTGGGTTTATATCTACATTCCCAGGGCACCAAATGTAGAACTGTTTTATGTCATACACTCATAATACACTTTTATATACACAAGACTAACACATCCACTCATACTCCCTCTTACACAAATGAACTTATACTCTAACACACACACACTGACCCTCTCTCTCTACTCTGGCACGCAAAGGGTGCAGATAAGCTTATCAAGATTTCCAGATACTGAGCAATTCACTGACAGCAGCACAATATTTATTAGATTTGCTTTCTGACTGAAATGGTTTAATGGTTAAGCATTTATTGTACCAAAGCCACAGTAAGTTAACAGTCTGAGTGCCACAGTGGTGTGCAAGGAATTGTAGACCAATTCCTTACACTCTTCTCTGAGCACTCAACCCTGCAGCTTATGACAGTTATACTTATGCCACTACTCCTGCCACTGCCCTCCTGTCTCCTTACCTTTTTATTCAGCATTTCAGACTGTAGCTAGTGGTGACGTCTGTGCTCTAAGCTGTCCCCTGCTTAGTAACACAGCATGGAGGTGACTCACCGGCACCACACTGCCCCCAGTGGTAGCTCCAGGTTGCATTGACATTGACTTAGTGCAACCCGGAAGTATAGGGGGTCACAGCCCTTGGAGTCATAAACGGGCAGAATCAGCAGTTTCGGGGCTGCCTGCAGAAACACTCGAGGCTTCAGCCTCCCCTCTAGTGATGCCCCTGGAGTAGTGTGAACACTAAGGCTCTCTCTTCTCCTGCAGCAGGGCACATTGAATGCAGATTTAATTAAGGAGCCACTGCTAGGTGAATAAAATTGGGGGGGCACAGTAGAATGTAGGGGGGGCCATGGCCCCATCTGGCCCCCCCCCTGGTGACGCCACTGCTCTTCTCTGCGCATGCATATGCGACCTCTTGCTCAGCACAGCATGTCCTTTGATTTCATCACGTCCCGCAGGGGCACGTGATGACTGGAGGAGAGAGAGGCTCAGCGATCATGTACCCAGAAGTATCTGATATAGCGGAAGTGGAGGACAGCATGGCAATGGTGTGCTTACAGTACTCTGCACTGCTGCTGGAGACAGGACATAGTCACTGAGGTGAGTGAAAACTGTTTCAGTGCTAGAAAAGAGGAAGGTGCAAGACAGCATGGGTGGAGCATAATAAAGAGGCTTAGCCGTCCCAAAACGAAACATTTTTATTTGTATCATTTCTACCTGCATCTCCATAACAAAGCACAATGTCCCAGGAAAATGCACAGACCTAAGGAGTCAGCCTATGGGGGTGTCAGAGTGTTATCCAATGCATTGCAAAAGCAATGTATTGGATACTTTTCTGGCATCCAGAGGGTTAAAGCAAATGTATTGTTGTGGCCGATGGGCTTTAACTAGGATTTGTCCAAGTTGTGTGGGAGTCTGGGGGTAAGAATTAACTCAGTGGCGTTTGTCTCCTGGCCACGGTTTTTATACTAGATTTTTGTTTGTGGATGTGGAGCAAATCCATATTCAAAATGGCTGCAAACACAATTACCGTCATGCACACTTAACACTGAGTACTTCAGGGACACTGTTTTTACTACAGTGGTCCAGTCAGGCTTGTTGTTAGGAATTATAGTAAAGTAAAGAAATTCTCCCCCTTCCCTCAATGTGGGAAAACCATACATGAGAGTACCACGTCTGTGATTGGTTGGCTGGCTTGATGCGGTCGGCTCCCCAAAATGACATGCTGATGATCACAACCAGCAACCAGGTGAGGACAGATAGCAAACATAACATTTATTTCCCGTTGCCCCATGTCATGTACTTCATCACTGTGTGGTTACCTGCACTGTCTTCTCTGTTGAACAAAGTAAAAAAAACAGGAACTGTATGGCTTCACTGACTCTTTATGACAGTGAGGAAGTCAGACAATCATGTCTTGGTTTTCTGGGGACTAGCAGGGTTAAATTGCTAGTTGGGGGTTGATTAGAGTGTGCTTTAATATTACCTGAAGTGATGGTGTTGATAGATTTTGTTGAGTGTATGTGAGGGGGGGGGGCGAGTGTGATTTTATATATCAGAGGGATAGCTATGATTTGGAGTATCAAAGGGATTACAACTACTGTAATACTCAAGATAATTGGAGTTGTAGTCCAACAGCAGCTGGAAAGTCACATGTTGAGCACCCCATCTATAGAGGCTTACTGGTTACTGCATGCTAGGGTTTAAAATTACAGCACAGAATACAGAGTTACATAAGTCCGTGTGCCTCCGACTACAAATGTGCTCTAGGAGCTGAGAGAAATTCTGGCTCCTAAATTTTTGGTTTGGCTCCTAAGGTGAAACCAAACCAAATAAAAGCTGCCTGCTGCCTGTGATCTGTATGCTAATTCTGCTTGCAGTGTGACAGAACAGAACTTCACTGAAGAAGCTGGAACCTGAAATGGAGCTACACTAGAATTGTAGATCCATTTAAATTGTAAGCTCTGTGATATCACTTGCTTTACTTCACAACATTAATGTCAGTTATAAGAGTAGCAAAAGAGGTGGTCTGGAGTGGGAGGGATAAAAATATGGGTGGGGCATAATAAGGGCGGAGCAAAGGGGGCTTGTGACCTCAATTTTCCTGGGGGCCCTGGGTGCTGTCAGTCAGCCTCTGTATACAGTATAGCCAGTGAGATCCCAACTAGTAAGCGAATGGCCCCTTACACAAAAATATGGAGTATAGCACATATAAATTAATCCTCCACTGGTAAAGATGTACCCTTACTTGAAAAATGCCTTGATTAAGGCAAGGAAAGAGATCCCACAGTTAGTGATGCTTCTGTCCAGTGTGACAGTGCACCGTCTCTGTCCTCCTGCCGCTTGCTCCGATCTTCTTCCATCCCAGTTGGGTCCTCTTGATATAATATATAGAAAGGGATTATAGATGTGAAATTAACCCCTATCTATAACAAACCAAATTATGTGGAATGCAATCTCAATGTGGACACAAAATTGTACTAAATAATTCCTTGTGAATAGTGGGTCTATGGTTACCTAAGACACTAGAAGTCTATTTCTTTGTTCAGACCTTTTGGATTTAATGTTTGTGGTTGGAAAATTCAGAAAATTTTGTGAACTTTGAATTAAAGGACACTAGCAGCTTGGGCACCCCTACTGTTGCTTACATTTATGGATATAATTCATAAAACACTCCTCTATATGGTATTTTTACTTATGTATTTTTAATTAAACATTTTTATTGTTGTTTCTTACACATTTTTTTATCTTGTTTGAATATATCTCTGAATAAATATTTCACATTGTACTACACTTAGAGGAATTTGTGAGCTGTCCTCCCCCCTTCAATGGTTTTTGATATACCGTGAAATTTTCTCTGTCTGAACAGTGAATACAGTAGCAAAAGGCCTACATCCAACAATGTGTCTAATATCTGCTGGGTTTCCACTCCAATTTTCAGTAGTATCATGCTATTACTAGTTACCAGGTTGTTTCTTTTTCTCCTGCTCTGTGTTTTTAACTTCTGTGGTTCAAGGAGGCAGACCATAGGGGTATCAGCTGAATCTACTTGTAACTCATGTGGGGTTCAACTTTCAAGGGCCCAGTCTGGTTTCTGTTAAACTGTGCTACAGGATCAGCTGTGCTTCAGCAGTTTCGTCTGGATGTATCGTTCCTATTCTACCAGAACCAGATAAGTTAAAGTGATAGTAGTGTTTAATTTTTCAAGTAAAATAGAGTATTTGCTATTCTTTTTTATAACGATGTGTAGCAAGAAAATGCTATTAAACGCTGCCATTTTTCATTTACAGTCTAATAAAGTTTCCCCCTCCTGCCCCTTACACTTACCTCAGCAGCCTCAGCAAGCCAGCCTGGACAGAATGTGAAGAGGGACAATCTTCTTCCAGCATAAAGAAAAACCTGCCCTCCTTCGTCAAGGGGGCAGGCTTTCCCTTACACTGAAAGTAGAAAGATTGTCCCTCGATGCAGCACGTCTGGTCCACAGACTGGAATCTAAATCTGAGGGGAGGCTGCGGAAGTAAGTGGAAGGGGCGGGAGGGGGAAACTTTATTAGACTGTAAATGAAAAACGGCAGCATTTTATAACGTTTTCTTGCTACACATCGTTATAAAAAAGAATAGAGAATACTCGATTTTACTTGAAAAGGGATAGTAATACTTATTTTTAAGTGTACTCCATATTGTAGACCTAAAAAAAATTGTGAAAAACAATGTAAGGTTTATCTCTTTATGGTTTGAGAGATATGCCTCGCTAAAGTTTCCTTTCCTTGCCTGTTTGAAAGAAGTCAGCACTTAGCTGACAGTTACAGAATCCGGTCATTTGACCGGATGGAGGCTCTTCAACAGAGCCGAAAACGCTCAATCTGAAAATTAATACTTCATTGGAATGGTGTACAAAGTGTGCCTGCAAACCAGACACTTGATGTACTGACAGTAGCTGACCAGGGTGCTGAAGACCCCTCTACACAAACACATAAGTTTTTACGTTCATGTGATGGTGTTAATTTTAGTCAGATTAACCCTATGAGTGACAGTGGGGTATGCAACACTGTGCAATGTGTTGCATACCCTGTTGGCACTCATAGGGTTAATTTTTCTACCATTTCACATTTTCAGTACATTGGATGTACTGATATGGAGCTTAGGGCCTTTTTTATTAGGCTATTACCCTTCAGTTCCTGCATCTACAGGTTAAAACATGCGTTAGGTGACTCTGCACCAGAAAAAAGTAGCTCTGTTTTTCTGGCGTTAAAGTCGGTCCCTTAATGCATGTTACTGCCTAACCCATGGAACTGAATGGGAAAATCCAACTCTTTTTCATGGGTTCCAATGGGCGCTAAATTTAACACCCAGCGTACATTTTTTTAAACTGTATTTTTTCATAGCACAGTTAGTTGAATAGCTTTCCGTGCTTGAAAAATACAGTTGGCTGTTTTTTTGGCCAACATGGACAATTGAATCGAGGCCTTAGCCTTAGCTCTATTAACGTACCAGTTTCAGCTTTATCTGTTCTTTTCAGAGGTATATTACCTTTATTGCCAGATGTTCAAACCTTTGTGTAAGAGGTGGCTCATGCCTACTCAGTCTTTTAGGATCCCATTGTCCAGTGAGATTTGAACTTGGTCCTGGGAGTCTTCAATAGGCTCCTTTTAATCCTATGTCTATTGTTTCCCTTTTTTCATGATTCTTAACACAGCTTTCCTGTTTGCTGTGTCTGTTTGTTGTGTATGATCAAAATATATACTTCGTTTTGTAAATTCCCTTTCTGTTTTTTTCATTCTTATTGGGTGGTTTTGAGAACTCAGATTGGGTTTCTCTCCATGGTAGGTTTTAAATTTCACATTAACCAGGAGATTGTTCTTCTGTCTCTTTGTCCAGTTTCTTCTAACAGATTGAAGCAGGAGCTTCATTGTTTGGATGTAGTTAGGTGCCTAAAGTAATATGTTCATCTCGCAGATTCATTCAAAAATTGGACTCTCTTTTTGTCATTCCTGAGGGCCCTCGTTTAGTCCAAGCTGCATCTAAGGTGACGGTGGCTTTTTGGATCAAGGTGACCATTCGCCAGGCCTATGTCCTTAGGGAAAAGACAGTGCCCTTTAGGGCCACTGCTTATTCCACCAGAGCAATGGATGCATGTTGAGCCTACAATTGCGCAAGGCAACAACTCTGTTATCCCTTCACATGTTTACTAACTACTACAGAGTTAATGCTCTGCCTTTGGCTGAAGCCAGTTTGAGATGGAAGGTCCTTGAGGCTGTATTGTCTGTGTAGGTGTCCTTCTTGTCTTTACTTTTTACTGTTAATTGGTTAGGTGTGTAGGTGTCTGTTGACACTTTGGATTTGTGATTGGTTCTGGTTCCTCTCTTTTTATACTAGTTTGTGTTTTGAGGGTTTCTTTTTCTCCTTCCCTGGAATCTTGGTGGGATAGCCTGGGTATATTCCCATGGTTCCTGTGTCCCACATTGGATGAAAGAGAAAAGGGGATTTCTATTCTCTTAAACCTTGTGGAACACAGAACTTTCCTCCTGGAGAAAAACACATTTCTGGTAGGAAGGGGGGGGGGGTCCTTTGAGTTTTCTGATTCAGGTAACCACCTTCCTTCCCTACTTCCTACTTTTTTTACCTTTACTATATGTTAAAACTGAACATGTCAGACAGGGGTTAATGTGGAGTAGGGAGGAAGTCTTTGCCCCCAGAGGGCTCTTTTTATACAAGTACGCTGCCTTCTTGTGGGAGGGTATTATACCCATGGTTCCTGTGTTCCACATGGACTAACAGAAAAAGTATTTATCAGTAAGTACACAAAATTCCCTATTGCAAATAGTACTTTTACAGTTCCATTACCTATCAAAAGGCTGTTTTTTGATTGTCAGTTACAGTATCTGCCATGGGTTTTAGGGGTTTTTTTTAGCACCTTAATGGAAACTTGACATATTCTTCTGTTGTATAGTTATCAGTGATGTGGTTTATCACTGTTTGCAGTACAATACATCTAAGCATATTTTTACAATGATTATGGTTATGAGTTACAGGAAACTATAAAGGTACTATTTCACCTACGTTTCCATTTTTTCTTTATTTTCACTTTTTTCTTTAGATTTCTAAGTACGTAGATAATGTCCATGATACAAAACTTTGTTCACTTACAGCTCAAAATATTTGTACTTAAAAAAAAAAAAGACTACTAATTTGATTTGCCACATAAAGGCCATTAATTACATATTAGTTGCTAACTTGTAAAGGGGAACTCTCACCCCTATACTAGTTTACCTTATTGTAATCCTTTTAACAAAAATAACCAACAAATAAAGCTTATCGCTAGATGATGATTACAGTAAGGTAAACTTGTATAGGGGTGATAGCTCCCCTTTAATGAATGATCATTTAGGCAAGTAGAAGTTAGTTCCCCTTAACAAAAGCCACACCCCTACTAAACACAGTTTTATATCATATGAGGCAGTTGACACTAGTAAATAATATCAGAGCATGTTGTGGCTTTGGTACATCAGTAAGTTAAGGCACATACTAATTTGTAATATGGGATTCAGTGGGACAATGTAGTAGCATGAATATCACAGGTAGTTGTATTTTCAGTGACATTTTGTTTTGGTGTTGAGCACAAGGGATGCAGGAAGAAAAACAAAATCCTTGCTAAATAATTATATGTAAAATGCAGCACTATTGAAACATTTTTTTGATGAGATTCCAACATATTAAACCTGACACCATTGTGAATATAGCATCATTATTATGGAAATGGCTCAAAAAGATGTTAATGGCAGTGTGGATGTGAGTTCGCTTATGCTGTTGCAAGTTAAGAGACAAGTGGGGATTGGTGAGATGAGAGAAAGGGGGCAAAATTCATATAGGTGCCTGTTGAATTTGATTGTGGGATATATAAAGTCCTCCACTGCGTCAAGTATTCCAAGTTCGTCTTTCAAATACTTGCAAAGGCCCAACCAGAATTGATATTTAAGAATGTGATAATTCCAGTGAGAGACCATAGACCACAGGCAGACTGCAGCCACAAAAATCTCTGTAGGGCATCTTCGACTCAGCTGGACTGGGTGAATTGTGCATCTGACAGCGGTACAGAACACAGGAGGGGAAGGGCTGTAGTATGAATAGTGGTAGCATAATGATTAACATGACTGAGGAACTGAAAAAACATTACAAGGATATGGATGGTAGACTGTGGAGCACGACTCTCGAATGAGGTACACTTGATAGAAACTCTGACCAGAAGTTAGGTTCACTCATGATGGAGTGAGCCCAGTGGGAGTGACTGCTGTCTGAATTGAAAGGCTTGCAGTCCCTCCCATAAATACAGGCATATCCCTGTGTTAGTCTATGGCGCCAATGCACTAAGATTTCAACAACCTGGGAAGTTACAGTGCATAGGCTCCATAGCATAACATAGGAAAAAGGAGGAGTAACCTCCAATACTACTGAATAACCCATACCCCCCATGTTTGATGTGTGTTTGGTTTTTAGCTGTCCTGGGGTGTGTTCGATGTGTCCTCCAGCTGATTGGGTTGCTGGCTTCCACAGTTCATGTTTGTTGGTGTGCTTGCTGTGTCTGTTAGTGTTGCTGACATCATTGGTTGGACTCCGTAGCCATTGGTCATCACTGATGCATTGATGTGTTCAGAGGCCCTAGTGTGTTTGCTGTTGAGGGCTAGGTGTTGTGCATGCAATGAGTTTGTATCACTCAAGGTGTGATGGTTCAGTTTTGTTCACCATATGTATCCTGATGAATGGGGATAGCAAGGAGGTACGTCTTGCCATCCTCACTGCACAGGATACACATGATGACCAAAGCTACACCACTGTAGGTTATTGGAATCAATGTATGGGATCATGTCAAGCTCAGTAATCAGTGTGTGTCAGGATGGTAACCAATGCATTGCAAAGCAATGCAATGGATACCATCCTGCTACTCAACGGTTCACATGTCAGTGTAATAGTCTTGCAGAACTCCTGTCATAGCTCACATCACCAATTACATCTTGTCATTTCCCCACACAGCATACATGCCAGCACATGCGGAGGACTCCAGGGAAACCTCCTCTGAGGAGTGCACCACCTCCAGAGAGCTGCCACAACCACTGCGTAGGGATGACTACAGCCACCAGGCCCCACCACAGCAACAGTAGCAGCAGCCGCAGCTATACTATGGCCAACAGGCCCCACAACAGCACTAGCAGCCACAGCCATACTATGGCCAACAGGCCCCACAGCATCAGAAGCAGCACCAGCAGCTGCATCCATACTATGGCCAACAGGCCCCACCACATCACCAGCAGCCACAGCCATACTATGGCCAACAGGCCCCACCGCAGCACCAGCAGCATCAGTTCACTGCCCTCCAGGCATCACCATCACCCATGTGAAGGCACGTGATGCAGAAAACTGTGCCAATGCCACCTCCTGGCCAATACAGGCCAACACCCAGACCCCAGCCTCACATGTGGCAGGAATTCAGGCAGGAGGAATATTTTGAATGCTCGCTGGACTACAAACACGTGGAGCTCATCAGTGAGCCACAGCATCCCCAGGTCCGGGATGTGGTCATCCCATTGCCACCATCCACGCCACTACCAACATCCACACCACCCATACTGCCATGGGGTGGTACACCATCCCCTCCACCCCACACACGGGGCATCCACACCTCAAGCATCAGCAACCTCGACGCTGGTCACACCTGCTCAGACAGCAGTTCTGGATGCCGAGTGTGTGTAGATCCAGAGGGGGCAACTACGGGAGGCCAGGAGATGTATTCTATCCCTCAAGCAGTTGGAGAGGAACTCTGACAGCATGATGGAGAGCCTGTGAGCTATCAAGGCACAACAGGTTGTGCTCATTACACACCTGAGGACCTTCAGCACTGGCATGCTGAACATTATGGGCCAAATGCTGGTGGAAATGATGGAGTCCAACCGGTGTGAGAACCACCACCAGGTCCAGCCCTCAAATGAGGGATCCAGCAACATTTCCCCTGCCAGCACTCCACCACCACCACCGCCACCTGAAGCCATGAGACCCACTAGGGTCACACACTGGAGTGTGTGGGAGTCCACCCCTGCAGCTCCTCCCAAAGCCCCCCTCCCCAAAAAAAAAGAATCCCCAATAAATGGGCACTTGTTCATTCCATTTATGTCCATGTCTGTTTTTAATCCAAACAGGTTGAGTGGCAGAGATGTCTCCAATGCATTGCAAAGCAATGCAGTGAACACAACCCATGCACTTATAACTTTTTTTTTAAGGTATTGCACAATGGGAGGGCCCACACACCACAAACACTGTGGCAGAAATGTCTCCAGTGCATTGCAAAGCAATGCAGTGAACACAATTCATGCACATTTAATGGTGTATTTAGGTGTTACAGCATGGGTGAGCACACACATCTTATATAGACACTTTTGTCCAAGTTTAACTCACAGACCACATAGCAAAGCCAAACGACATGAAGGTGTTGTTTTCCATTATGTGAATTGAACTTGGTTGGGATTGACACTGAAGAGCAACAGGTGATCGATATGGGCGTGGAATCAAAGTGCCACCAAGACATACCTCTGGACCATGAGGGGTCATGCCATGGATGCCTATAGGAAGTGAAGACAGGAATTGAAACTGTAAACACAACGTCATGCTATTGCTGAACCATCATCATAGGTTTGAGTGCCAGAGAGGTACACAACATATTGCTCATCAATGCATTGATGATCGCTGTGGCACTCAACGGGATAACATCCATTGCTTGTCGATGTGTTGTCTAGCTGTCAAGTAGAAATGACGTTATTAACAAGGGGATGACAAGCAGACATATGTATGTGTGACTTGAACATTGGGCACACACCTCCTCATTATGTGAATCAAGACCCATGACATAGATCCTCTATTTCGTGGATCTTGGTTCACATACTGAAGCAGTGTGTGCTCAGGGTTCACGTCACACATACATATTTCTGCATGCCACCCCCTTGCTATTAACCTCATGTCTTCATAATGGCTAGATAACACATTGTCAAACAATGAAGTAGCATTGACACTGTGCTACACGCACACAAACAGGTCAGCATGTTGGGCCTTGCAACCTGACTCACAGATTATTACTCCCATACTGTAGCCAAAACCAACACGCTATAAGCATCCCTATTCTGATCCATTAGTCATTGCCCAACCATTGCACACATGCTAATTCCATAATCCATTTAACCCTTCCAGAACGGTACACAACGCATTGCTTTGCAATGTATTGCTTACCCCTCTGGCACTCAAGGGGTTAATCCATGGAATTCAAGAGTGGTATACAATGCATTGCATGTCACTGCATTGGATATCCCTCTCTGACTCCAAGGGTTGCAGGGGTGTTATGGCTATAATCAACTTTGTCGATGTAGTATTCTGTCAGTTCACGTTCTGATATGTTGAACATGGCCAATTTGGGGTCCCCTTGATCCCAGGTTGCAGGCTGATATCCGTGATATGTCATTGTCAGAGAAGAGGGCTGTGCTGATGGGTCATCCTGTGGAGTAGGGCAGATGGTTATGTGTTGTTTGAGTGTGTTTGCACGCATTCCACAAGCATGACCATGGTCACATATGCTTTTTACTCCCAGGTGAGGTGGTTCCTGATGAGCCTGGTTCACATCTACATCACACTTAAAATATCCTCATCTTCATCAATGGAAACAGGGACCTCCATGGGTTGTTGTAGCTTCACATCATCAACTAGACATGTGTGTTCAGCAATATTGTGTCATAGGGCACATGCTAGGATGATGTCACATGCTTTGCCAGGTGCATATTTTAGAGCAGCCCCTGAGTGATCGAGACAATGGAACATAGCTTCGAGCAGGCCAAAGGTGCACTCTATGGTATTCCTGGTCCTGATGTGTGCCTCATTACAGCACTCATGCACAGATGTGGGGGGTTTGGCTAGTGGTATGAGCAGCCACAACTTGCACTCATAGCCAGCACCACCTGTGGACAGTGAGTGACATGGTGATACTAGAATCCCATATTATGTGGATGATGTACTCCAGGTTAGTGTTTGTTGGTGTGTCTATGGTTGGTGGTGTGATTGATTGTAATTGGTATGTACCTATCAGGTGTGTGTGTGTGTGTGTGTGTGTGTGTGTGTGAGAGACGTTGTGGGGTGCATGTTGTGTCTTCATTGGCTGTTGCATAGGTGAGCTTGATTTGTTTTATGAGTGACAGGTGTGCGTGTTGTGTTGTTTGTTCTCCCCTTTTGTTCCAGGGTGTGTTGGGATGGCTTATGTTGTGCTGTTTTCTGTTATCCTTGTCCCTGTGGAGTTGCTGGGTTCTTGTTGTTTGTCTGTGACTTGTTTGTATGGTCTAGGGCAGTGGTTCACAACCAGGGTGTCATGGCACTTAAATGTGCCATGAGCACCAGCTCAGGGTGCCTCACTTTTCACATGAAGAATTTTTTCAACATTACCAAAATTTTTATACTATTTCTTTTCTAATGTATGGGAATTATTATGCACAATTTTCTACTTATTGTCTTTCCCATTGTGAGACCTAATAATAACTATATCTTCATGTATTGTTCCCTTCATTGAGTCCTTGAGTAAATGATTATAACTTCAAGGGATGCCCTGAAACATCCAGGTGGCATGTTAGGGTGCCTTCAGTTACAGAGATTGAGAACCACTTGTCTAGTCATTGTTGGTGTGTTTGCTTGACATTGCATGGGTTAATATTTGACCTTTGTATGCTTGGGTTATGTGTTGTGTGTTGTATAAGCTGCTGTATCTCTTTTTTCTTTTCTCCAATGGTGGTTTTTACTCTGCGTTGTGTGGTGTTCGCCTAGAAAAAAATTTCTGCTGGTAAATGTTGCAATTTATCTCTCGTTGTCCCTAGAGCAAATATTTGCATGGCTCTGGGGATAGCTTTTGCGTTGGCAACAATGGTCAATATTTTCACGTCCGCTATGTTTTTAGAACTGCCGTTAGTTCTTCATAGAGAACATTTGAAAGGCTTACCTTGCTTTTAAAATTACCGTTGGCAGTTTTTTCTGCCGGCGATAACATTTGGATCGAGCCCTTAATACTTTGAGTTCCGGAGGTTTGGGGAATTTTGTACAGTGAGGAGGCCAAGCACTTTTTCAACATTAAGCTATACATTTGCTTAGGCATGATTCCTGGAGGTAACTTTCTACAGAACAAATTCATCTTTTTCATGGTGCCTCAAATGAAATAAATGATACATTGTATGACAATGTAAAAATGACTTATTTTGCTATCATGCACTGTATATCAAAAACATTTAAGTTGGTTGTGAAAATTTAAATTATTTTTAAAAGCCTTGAACCGCTTGAGTACAAAAATACCAAATATTTCTTGAAACTAGAGATGCAACTGCATCAAATGATGAGTTACTTGCCTTTCTACCCCTAACCTGATGTGCACAAATGTTTCCAGAAGGTGTTGCTAAAGGAAAAAATAGGCATCATTTTATATTTATAACACAAATAAAAACAAGTGGCATTTAAACATTATAAAGCTGAGGGATCAGCAGAGGCATTTGCAAAATACAAAGATGCCAACAAAACCTGTAAAAAGGCAATTAAATTAGCTAAATTGGAGAATGAAAAAATAATTGCTAAGGAGAGCAAGAGCAACCCCAAAAAATTCTTTAAATACATTAATGGCAAAAAAATGAAAGTCTGATAATGATGGGTCTTTGTTATCTGAAACAGGTCAGTGGGGACAGAGAGAAAGTTGATATTTTAAATAATTTCTTTTCTTCTGTTTTTATCAAGGAAGACCTGATGGACAAGAACCTGCAAACTACTTTTATAGAACAGTCACAGCAAGCATGCGATTGGCTGACACGAGAAAAAGTGTTAAAACTATTAAATGGTGTTAAGGTAGACAAAGCCCCGGGGCTGGATGGTATAAACCCATGGGTACTTAAAGAGCTAAGACGGGCCTTGGCCAGACCGTTATTTTTGATTGTCAGGGATTCTTTTATTTCAGGTATGGTGCCTACGGATTGGCGTAAAGCAGATGTTGTGCACATATTTAAAAAGGGATTAAAATCCCAGCCAGGAAATTACAGACCTGTAAGCTTGACATCTGTGGTGGGGAAACTGTTTGAAGGATGGCTAAGGGAATATATTCATGAATTCATCTCGAACATGAATATATCACGGTGCCTGTGATTGCCTCCATTGACACTGTGTTTGCAGGCGACATTGCAGTACTTCCTGGTTGTCGCGCTGAGACACATTCGCTATTCTTATTGGCCACTGTTAATTGCCAGAGTGAGACTCCGCCTACATGCTAGGCCTTATAGGCCTCAGCCTGCCTTTACTCCTTTGCCCTTTCGTGGTGTACCTGTGTGCTATAGCTCTTATGATTCTGATGCTCCATTTCTGTGTATGACTCCTGGCTATGTTTTGACTTCGGCTCCGTTTGATCCCTGACTACTGCCTTCCATTCCGGTCTGACCTTTGGCTCAGTCTGACTACCCACTCTGGTCTGACTCCTGACTTTGGCTGACTACCCGCTCCGGTCTGACTCCTGTCTTTGGTTGACTACCCGCTCTGGTCTGACTCCTGCTCCGGCTGACTTTGATCATTCTATACCCGTGGCCTACTGCCTCCGCTTGCACTTTCTGTGCTCTGTCGTTTCCTATGGTCAAGTGGTGTTCTATCTGCGTCAGACCGTGCCACTGGCATTCCTTCTGTCTGTCTTTCCATTCTGTGCCATTGGGTACCCTAGCGTACTAGGGATTCTCAGTCACCATTGCTTGTTGGGTTACCCTAGCGTTCTAGGGAGTCTCAGTCACCACTGCCTGTTCCATTACCCTAGAGTTGTCTCCATACCTGACTAGTGAGTGTTAGGGAAGTGCTCAGGCTCTGTCCTTACATCTGGTCCTGTGAGGGTTGGGGAAGTGATATTTATTTTATTTTATTCTATTTCTCAATAAAGATATTATTTTACTGTATCTTTACTTGTCGGTGTCACATCCCGTGTCAGTCCCGTGACAGAATATCATTAGCAGGAGCCAACATAGCTTTGTAAAAGACAGGTCTTTTCGAACTAACTTGATTGCATTTTATGAAAAAGTGAGTAAAAATATAGATTTGAGTACGCCAGTTGATGTGATCTATTTAGACTTTGCCAAGGCATTTGATACGGTTCCAGACAAAAGGTTACTGTACAAAATGAATGAAATAAGCTTAGGGGCAAAAGTTTGTGCGTGGATTGGAAATTGGCTGAAAGACAGAATGCAAAGAGTGGTGGTAAATCCAAGATTCAAAACATTCTTTTGGGTTGTAGTTTTTTGAGTCTTGGCCTCTGGAGCTTTTAGAAAGTGGTGGAAAACCGTGAAATGCTTAGTGTTCAAACCCCTGTATTTTAACTTTTTAAAGGGATAGGAATACTTTAATATTACTGTTCCCCATATTGTAGCTATTTGAAAAATAATTTAATAGCCCCCAGGTTCATTTCTCAAACCTTTATGGTTTGAGAGATAACCGAATGCAAAGTTAACTCTCCCTCCCCCTTCCCTGAAGTCATCGTTGTACTGAATGTAGGGATATCCGGTCTTATCTTCAGCAGGCAGCTCTGCAGCAGAGCCGAGATCGCATTAGTAAAAAATAATAATTTTACTGAAATTGTCTTATATGTGTGCTTGCAAACCAAGCACATGTAGAAGGCTGTTTCAGTGAAATAATTATTTTTCACTAATGCGATCTCGGTTCAGCTGCAGAGCCACCTGTTGTATGACAGACTTCCCCTGCAGTCAGTTAGTGTGGACAACTATTTTCAGAATGCGGTGCTACAGCAAAATAAAAAAATTGTTGTTTTTTTACAAATCAGTGACTTCAAACACACGAAAATGGTTCAACACCATGGGGTTTCCTAGGAGGACCTCCTGCCAGCCTACGAAAAATGGTACTCCACTGCTGTGGGTTGACATACCATATTGGGTGCCAGGAGCGTGGCTGCCAGTGGAACAAAGAAGGGGAAGCAAACAGTGTATGTGTGATTCTGTCTCTACCAGTGGTCAGTCAGTGTACGTGAGGACCTGTTACTGCAAGCGAAACCAGGTGGGGAGACGGACAAGGGTTCAGGCAGTGTATGTTGGTATATCTACCAGTGGGCAGTGAGCAAGCATGGCAGTGGTGGTGGGGTAAGATAGTGCATATGGGGGATCTGTGTGCCCTGAAAGTCCCCCCACATACCCTGCTTGATTCCCAGTCTGAATCCAGTGGGTACTGGCACTTGGGTCTACCAGTAGGCAGTGGAACCAGGCTGGGGTTCAGACTGGGTAAAAGGGACTGCCAGTGGGCTGTGGAACTAGGTTGGTGGGTAGGGTATGTGGGTGGGGATTGGAGGCATTTTGTTTGCATGCCACAGGGGTGTCCATTGTATTGCAAAGCAATGCAATGGATTCCCTGTTTCACAAAAAATAGTTTGTTTTTTTTAGCTATTATTTTTTTATTCATACTTCATCTGGAGGGGGGCATCAGTACCACTTTTGATGCTCCCCAACAATGTCTGAATAAAAAATAATGGGAAAAAATGTATGTGTGTGCAACAGGATGTCCAACTCATTACAAAGCAGGTGTGTTGGACCCAGCTGTGGCACATACAGATTTTTTGGTGTTTTTTTCCCCAAAATATTTTTGGGGGGTGTCAGAACTCCTCCTGATGCTCCACAATGAGGTCTGAATAATAAATATTGGGGTGAAAAAATAAATCCTTTGTTTGTCACAGGGGTGTCCAGTGCATTGCAAAGCAGTACAGTGGACCCACTGTGGCACACAGAGGGTTATTTTTTTTTCTTTATTATTTTTTATTCATACCACTCCTGATGACCCCCCCCCCCCCAACAAGGGCAGAGTAAAAAATAAATAAATATGTGTGCAAAGCACTGCGTTGGACCCCCTGTGGTGAACGCATGGTTTTCCTTTTTTTTTATTTTTTTTTTACACCTTGTTGGGGGACATCAAGACCCCTGATACCATCCCAATGAGGTCTAAATAAAATAAAAATAATAATAAAAAAAACTTAGTCTGCATAGCAAAACAATGCATTGGATCCCCTGTGGCACACAGAGGGTTATTTTTGAAAAAAAATCTTTATTCATAGCTTGTTGGGGGGCATCAGAACCCCCCCAACAAGCTCTGAATACAAAGTAATACAAAAAAAAAAAAGTCCTGTGCCGGGGAAGGGAGGGGCTGAATTGGACCCCCCCCCCACACACACACACACACGTGGCACACACACAATGTTAATTGTTGCATTTTTATTACAGGCCTCATTGAGAGCATCAGGACGCCTACTGATGCCCCTTCAATGAGGTCTGAGACTAACAATATTGCCCCCAATGTGCCAGACATCCCTGTGGCACTCACGGGGTTTTTTTTTTTTTGTTTTTTTTTAATTATTTTATTTTTTATGATCAGACCTCGTGGGGGAATATCAGGACCCCTCATGGTGTCCTCCCAGTTATTGATCTCCGAGCCTATTGTGCTGGGAGATCAATATGGCAACGCAGGAGAGCAAGGACCTCTCCTGCCTTCCCTCCTACCACCAGTAGGAGTGAATTGGGTTGAGGAAAGTTTCCTAAGGTCATCAATGACGTTATGAGGCTTCCTCCGATCCCTCCCACTCTTACCCGGAAGTTCGGGTAGGAGAATTGGGAAAGGAGTTTTGTACATATTGATCTCCCAGGTCAATCTGCTGGGAGATCAATAACTGGGGGGGCATGAGGAGTGATCTTCATGTCCCCCAAGAGTGCCAGGCACTGCTTACGCAGTGACTGCATTTAAGCTGTAAAACTTATAAGCTTTGCATAGAAGGTACAGCTGTCCAAACTTGTGTGTTGTACCCACTTGGCACTCTAGAGGTTAAAGGAAAAAATAGGCATTATTTTACATTTCAAAAAAGCATTGAATTTAACACTTTGAGTGCCAGAGGGTTACGGAACGCATTGCTTTGCCCTCTGGCACTCAAATGGTTAATGGAATAGTAATATATAATTTCAGCTTTAGCTCCGAGTATTACGTTAAAGTTTTTTAACATATTGCGCTATGTATATTTACTTACATATTTGTAGTTCAAAAGCACTTTAAGTGGAAACTATCCCCCTACCGCCCTTCTGGCCGCGTCACTGATCATCTCATGCAGGTCAGGATGGAGAGCGGCGAGGGACAAATTTCAGTAAGCAAAGGATAATCCTGTCTTCCTTCATCAATGGAGACATGGTTTTCCTTTTACTTAGTGACTTGTTTGTCCCTCGCTGCGTCCGGTCCCAGGAGTGGATTTCAGCTCTAAGGGAAGGCGGCCAGAAGGGGCGGGTAAGGGGGTCTTTTCCTCTTCAATTGCTTTTGAACTACAAATAGGTAATTAAATATACTTAGAGCAATATGTTAAAAAATGTAATACTCGGACCTAAAGTTGAAATAATATGTTAGTATCCCTTTAATACTGGAATTTACTTCTGTATGCATTAGCTACTGCTCTTCTGAGATCAGACTGTTCTAAAATGGTTGTAAAAAGTATAGAAGTGACGACAAGGTGGACAAACCATACCATTTTGGAAAGAAGACAACCAACTGCATCAATTGTGGGGTCATTTGCTTTTCTACCCCTACCTTATGTGCATAAATGTTTCCAAAAAGTGGCATGAAAGGATAAAGATTGAATTTATTTTTACAATTCCACTCTTCAGATGTACTGAAAACCTTTAGAAACTACGGAATTTCTTACTACATGTATTATTTAGTATTCTTCCAAGAAAAATGGTACCCCATCAGTATGGTTTGACATACCCTGGGGTTCCAGAAATACAAAATGACCCCTTTGTGGTTTTTGTTTTTGTTTTTTTAAAGGGTGAGTAATGCCCGTTTATAACTTTATTTAATATTGTAGAAGTTACGAAAATAAAGTATTTGGAGAAAGTACCATGTCTAAAACCCTTACGGTTTGAGAGATATTCTCCACTAAAGTTCCTCCCTCCCCTTCTCCTGACGTCAGCGCTGTGCTGAGAGCAGGAGATCCCGGTCATCTGACTAGCCAGCAGCTGTGCAACAGAGCCGAAATCGCATTATTTAAAAATAATTACTTCATTGGAATGGTCCACAAAGTGTTTGCTAGTGTTTGCAAGCACACTTTATAGACTGTTCCATTGAAGTAGTTCTTTTTAAATAACAAGATTTCACCTCTGCAGAAGAGCCTTCTCGAGTCAGCCGACTCGAATCTCCTGCTGTCATCTTTATAGCAGACAGCAGGAAAAGGGAAACTTTAGGGGTGAATATCTCTCAAATCATAAGGGTTTGAGAGATGCATTTTTGCCAAATACTGTAACCTCTACAATATTAAATAGTTATAAATGGGCATTATTGACCCTTTAAATAAACTACCTGTACTAAAATGGTCCCAGCCATTAGAGATATGAAGGAAAGGTATGCAAGTCATACCTTTTCAGAAAGTAGACATTCACCTACATTGAATGAGCGGTTGTTTGCCTTTCTACCCCTAGGCTGATGTGCACAAATATTTCCACAATTTGGAAAACCATGGAATTTCCTACTCAGACAGTGTATATGGGGATCTCTGTGTCTAGCAGCCAAACCATGTTTGGGGGTTAGACATTGTATGTGAAGCTCTGTGACTGCTCTTGAAACAAGACTGAAATTCCAAACAGTGAATGTGGGTTATCTTTGGCTATCAGGCGGTCAGTGAAACCAGTCTGGGGAAGTGAGGCTCTATATCTGACAATGGAACCCAGCTGGGGGGGGGGGTCATAATGTATGTGGGTCACTATGACAACCAGTGAAACCAGGCTGGGTGTTAGATAGTGGATGTGGGGAATCTATTGCTACCACTGGGCAGTGGAACAAGGCTGTGGGGTCAAACAGTGTATTTGGGGAATTTGTAGCTAACAGTGGGCAGGGGAACAAGGCAGGGGGGCAGACAGTGAATGTAGGGAATTGGCAGCTACCAGTGGGCAGTTGAACAAGGTGGGAGGGGGCAGATACATACATTGGATGTGTGCAGGGGAACAAGACTGGGGGGTCAGACAGTGGTTGTGGGGAATCAGTGGCTACTAGTGGGCTGGGGATCAAGGCTGGAATCAGACAGTAGATGTAAGGAATCAGTGGCTACACATGGGCAGGGAAACAAGGCAGGGGGCAGACAGTGGATATGGGAAATCTGTGGCTACTGGTGGGCAGGTGAAAAAGCTTGGGGGAGCAGACAGTGAATGTGGTGAATCAGTGGGTGCCAGTGGGCAAGGGAACAAGGCTGGGGTGTCAGACATGACCACACAGCCTTGTTCCTTTGCCTAGTGCTGCCACTGATTCCCCACATTCACTGTCTGCTCCCCCACCCAATTTTATTCCCCTGCCCACTAGTAGCTACAGATTCCCCATATCCACTGTCAACCTAGGGTCTCAACATCTGGGTTTGGGTAGTTGCTCCTTATAGACACTGTGGCTGACATGAATGGCCTTACGTTGCGTAGTCTGCTGATCTGGTACTGCTTCAAGGACTATTCTGTAACCTGCCTGCAACTGCTTAAAACTTGAGGCTCAGCCCTAGGCTTCCAGTTATCATGCTCCTGCTGTCACACAGTACCAGTTTTCCCTGATTCCTGTCTGTCTGATACTGTTATTTGAACATCTCGATCCCCTGCTTCCCAGGTACCAATGACTCTTGCTCCTAGGACTCCTGCTTCTGCTGTCACCCAGGTATCAGAGTCTTTGGTTTCCAGTCTCTATTCTGCCACACCTACCAGTCAAGATCCAGCATCCTTTGCTTCCAGTCCTCCTGCTGCCCCAGCATTTATCCATTCAGGCCCAGTATTTCTTCTGTTCCAATGATTCCAGCAACCAATTCTCCAGCAGTTGTTTCCACCCAGGTTCTACCTCCCCAGCACTCAGTACTCCTGCAGCTGTGGCCACCAAAGTACCAATGAATGAATGAATATGTTTATTTATATAGCGCCACAAGTGTACGCAGCGCTTTACAATCTCAGAATTTAAACAATACAGGGTTACAGGTGCTTTTTGTAGAGTGAAACATTGGGTGCGAGGTCCCTGCCCGAAAGCTTACAATCTAAAGTGGTAATGGGAGACATACAGAGTACATTAGGGTCAAGTGCTGAATACAGTGCTAGTTTTCATGATAATAGAGGACATCAGTAATGTAAATAATTTATAAGAACATTCATTGTACAACATCAGTGCCTTCTAGCATGTTGAGATTTTATCCAAGAGGTGCATTTTCAAGTGAGATTTGAAGGTTGTCAGAGAGGTGCAGTGGCGTAGGTTGGATGGTAGAGCCAATGACCTCAGCTTCCAGTTCTCCTGCTGCTGTGGCTGCCCAGGGACCAGCGACCCCAACATACAGCTGTCACAGCTCCCTCTGGGCCATCTCACCCAGCAGCATTGGAGGAGATGACCACATTGTTCTCCCCTTCTGGGTTCCAGCCTCCGTGGTCCCGCTAGAGCGTGTGTGCATCATTGGGAGATTTATGACATGCACACGCTCTTCTCATTGGTGCTCCTGGTGGTGTGGCTTCTTGCAACAATGTGTGGTTGTCTACCTGGATGATATTCTCATCCATTCTCCCACCTTGGAAACCCATGTTATTAGGGTTTTACAATTTCTAGGTTACGTCATTTCAGCTACTGGTTTCGCTATGAACCCTCAAAAGCTCTCCTTGATTGCTACGTCCCATTGGCCTTCGATCCATCCAGCAATTTTTGGGGTTTGCCAATTATTAGCGAAAATTTATAAGGAAGTTCTCTACGTTGGTCAAACCTCTTACAGATATGACACAGAAGGAGGGCAATCCCTCTCATTGGTCTCCGGTGGCTCTGGAGGCATTTGAAACATTGAAGGCTGCCTTTGCTAAGCCTCCCATTTTGGTACATCCTAATACCGCTTTACCCTTTACTCTGGAGGTTGATGTGTCAGGAATTGGCACCCTCCTGTCTCAGAGTTTGACTCCAGGGGAAGGCTTTGCTTCCGTGTGGTTTCTTTTCTAAGAAGCTCTCTCCGGTGAAGATATGAGATTGGGGATCGAGAGTTGCTGGCTATTATTTTTTATCTTTGTGAATGGCGACATTTGCTTGAGGGTACTAGTGTACTCATCCTCATTCTCACTGATCACAAAACTTGACTTATCTTTCTGAAGCCAAATGTCTGTCTCCTCTGCAGGTTAGATGGGCCTTGTTCCTTTACCGATTTAACGTTATGGTTTTGTATCTTCTTGGCTCAAAAAATATTTAGGGCAGATGCCTAATCTCGCCAATTCAATTCTACTTCCAAAGAAGATGTACTTCCTATACCCATTGTTCCTCCAGACAATATACTAGCTACTATCCGCAATAGTATTACCTCTCCTTTGGGGAGGAGATTCTGGCAGCTCAGGTCATGGCCCTGGCCAAGATGCCTAATGGTAAATGTTTTGTACCTGAGGCTCTAGGAGTCAAACTGCTCCATGCGTATCATACCAATAAGACAGCTGAGAGATCAGTTAATATGGTCCATCTCTCATCTCTTCTGGTGGCCTAAACTCAGAACGAATGTCTCCACTTGTGTAGCTGCCTGTGCTACTTGTGTTCAAAGTAAACCCCCCCGGCACCATCCAGTTGGTCTGTTGCAACCTATTCTGAACGGTGAACACCCTTGGACACACCTGTCGATTGATTTTATGGTTGATCTTCCTGCTTCACAAGGTCATACTGTCATCCTGATGATCTTTGATCGTTTTTTGAAGATGGCCCATTTTGTTCCCCTCAAAAAACTACCTTTGGCTGGAGAACTGACCGTGATATTTGCTCGGGAGGATTTAGGGTCCACTGTTTACCCAAGGTCCTAGTCTCGGATCGAGGCAGTCAGTGTGTTCTCGCTTTTGGTGTACTTTTTGTGATCAAATGGGCATTCAACTCTCTTTTTCCTTGGCATACCACCCACAGGCTAATGGTGCCACAGAATGGTCTAACTAGACCTTGGAACAGTTTCTTCGTTGCTGCACTTTAGATCATCATTACAATTGGGCTAACCTGTTACCTTGGCGGAGTTTGCCCACAACTGTGCCGTAAACTCTTCCTCTCAGATGTCCCCGTTTATAGTGAACTACGGGTTTCAACCAGCTCTATTGCCCGTGTCCTTCAGGGCACATGATATTGCGGCTCTTGAGGAACTCCGTTCCACATGGGTACAGATTCAGAAATCCCTACAAATATTATGCAACAGCAAAAACTACAGGCAGCCTGCAGAAATTTACCCACACCGTCTTATCAAGTGGGGAAGAGAGTGTGGTTATCATCACGTAACCTTAACTTTCGAGCACCCTCTAAGAAACTGTCTCCTCGCTATGTCAGACCATAATGGATCCTCCGTAGAGACAATCTGGTAGCCTTAGACCTCCTGGCAAATATGCGGATATCCAATGTATTTCATTTCTCTCTTCTTAAACCTCTGATTTGCAACCAATTCACTTCTGTGCCTGTTAGACCTTGTCCTATCAAGGTTGGCAATTCATGTGGAGTATAAGTTACAAAGTATCCTGGACTCCGCAGGGTGAGGGGTCTATAACAATATCTCGTTCATTAGAAGGGTTATGGTCCGGAGGAGCGTTCCTTGGTTTTTTCACATGATGCCCATGCTCCCGCTTCTATTCTGATCTTTCATGCACGTTTTCCATCTAAACCTGGCCCTCTTCTGCGGGCTAGAGATCATTAAGGGGGGGTACTGTCACAGCTCCCTCCGGGCCATCGTACCCGGCAGCATTGGAGGAGACGGCCACATCGGTCTCTCCTTCCGGGTTCCGGCCTCCATGGGCCATTGAGAGCATGTGCACTTCACTGGGAGATTTTTTACTTGTGCACGCTCTTCTCATTGGTGATCCCGGCGATGTGACGTCTTGCTCCGCCCACATGCCGGGGCTTTATCTGCCATTCTGATTCCTTATCCAGTCGACCTTACGTGGTGCTCCTGAGCAGACCTAGTCCTTGTGCTCTAGCCTGCATTCCATTGCTTGCTTATATACCTCCTGGGTTTGACCATTGGCTTGGCTGACTACCTCCTTGGGCTACTGACCATTGACATGGCTGAATACCTCTTTGGGATATGGGCCATTGGCTTGGCTGTCTACCTCTTTGGACTATTGACCATTGGCTTGGCTGACTACCTCCTTGGGCTATTGACCATTGGCTTGGCTGAATGCCCCCTATGGGACATCTACCCACCCTACACATGAGGGGCCTGTGCTGTATCACTCCTGTGCTCCAGCCTAAGGTTACTAATTAAGATCTGGCATATTTTGCAGACAGATCCAAAAGCATTGGAAAGCAATGCACTGAAGACCTATTTAGCATTCGAGGGGTTGGGTTTGGTCCTTATGGTGCAGTTTGCACCTCTTTAGTTTGGTGAGGCCCAAATAGTCAAGAAAATGTTAGTTTCGTTTTGCAGGTGGTAGCACTATCTTTAAAAATGATCAAGCATTAATGTTACGAGTGCTCTGAGGTTCACGTTACCCCTCCCTCTCCCCCCGTCTTTCCTGCTACTTAACTTGAAAATGAGGGCATATTCATCTGAAAACATCACAGTGGTATCTTAAAAGGAGTTTGTGCCTCTTGGGTTTGACAAAAGCATACTGGATCAAGTATATATTATAGGATTTCGGTAAGTTTTTATACATTGCAATATCTTCTTTCTGGTGTTTTTAACCCTTTGCATACCAAATGGATATGCAGCACATTGCAGAACAATGCATTGCATACCCCTCTGGCATTCAAAGGTTTATTGTAGTTTGTAAGCTAGTTCCACGTGTCTCCTTAAAAGGAGATGGTAGGATTCCTATGGTTACACATTATAGACATAATGAAGATGGATGGACTGGGTATCTGTTTTAAAAGTGAACCGAGGGACTGACCCGTTGTTGAGAAAATGGTTAAAAGTTTAAAAACAGAGCAGAAGGCCAATGACAAGGTCATATTGGAGGAATCTTGAGACTGATAACAATATGAAGAAAAGTGACCAGTAACAGTAAACCACAAGAAAAGAAACTATTGCTGCTTGAGGACATTAAGTGGACAAGTAGTATAGGGTCAGATAACCTCCAAAACCTCAAGGACATTAAATGTACATGTAGTGTAAGTTCAGATAACATCTAAAACCTCAATCACATCCCCTGCCCTTTGATCCTAAACACAATAATATATTTGGACCATTACGATCCCCTTATTTTGATGTAACGTATTCTACAAATTCATATTATGTAAAGTCAAATTGCTTATATGTTTTAATATCCACCTAATTTTTTAAACTTGTATGTCCCTTACAATACATTCACTGAATATCTGTTTCCAGTCCACCATCAAAAAAAGGATTGTTATAAAATGTAACACTATCCCCGTAGCAATGTATGGTGTATATCTTGTGTTACCTTGGATAACAAACCCTGCAGTGCTGCCTGCTGCAGGGATTGTTGTACATTGTATAACAATCCCCCAGAAATACGTTATCTGCATGCTTTGAGTGCTCTTTTTTCACATTTTAATAGTATACCTTCTTTTACAGTCCTTGGCAAGCAGCTTTCTGACACTGACATGAACATTAAGGTGAAGGTGAAAAAAGTAACAAAGCATAGGCAATTTGACTTCATATATTGTGAACTTGCAGAATATTTAAAATAAAGGGTTACTAGCTATTTTAATTGGACATTTAACACAGTAAATGCACTGGAGAAATTTCTAACGTTAAAGGGGCTAACAGCGCCATTTAAATGCAATTGAGACTTTTCATTTTTTTTCTCCTGAAATTTTTATCATTAATTGGCATCAAAGGAGGGTTGGCCTGGGGGGCAGGGAGGCAATTGCACCCTGGGCCGGTCTTATGTCTGGACCAGTGGGCAACTGCCTCACTCAGTCTCTGCTTGCTGCTGTAAATGGAGATACACGAGTGATACCACAGAGCTTATAATTGAACTGGAGCTACACAAATGATACCACAGAGCTACAATCCAAATGGAGCTACTCCAGTAGCATAACCCATTTCCCTTGCAAGCCTGTGGTGTTATATTGTAGCTTTGTAGTAGCACTAGTGTAGCCCCATTTCAATTTTAAGTTACATGGTATCACTTGACTTACTTTATAACATTAATGCCAGTTTTATAATTAACAAAAAACGGGGTGGGGGCTGAGAGAGTAGGCTGGAGCCATAGTAGAAATGGGCCTGTAAATTGTATTTGCCCCCAGGCCACATGTTGCCAGCCCTCTCCTGATTAGCGTTGGTGAACATATGTTTTATAAACATACAGTAAGGGCCGTATGTTAAAAAAACAAAGGTGGAGCAGTTCTGGGGCATATCAGTTGCACTATAGGGGGAAACTAGAAACTTCCATTGATTTAAATGGGGATTTTAACCTCTTGAATGCTAGAGAGAGATCTGGGAGAAGATTCATTAAGAGGTGATAGAGTGTAGATGACTTCTCCAGTTTATCACTTCTCCAATTCCTATGATATTCTATGGAGCCTATGTACCAAGATTTCATCATCTTTGGATATCTTAGTGCATAGGCTCCATAGAATAACATAGGAATTGGATATGTGATAAACTGGAGAAGTCATCTCTACTTTATCACCGTTTAGTGAACCTCCCCCCTAATGAGCTGGAGACCTCGCTAGCATATAGTGGGTTAAAATCACAATTTAAATCAATAGTAATTGTGCAGTTTTTCGTTTTGCTCTATAGTGTTATTGGTTTGCCCCAGAACTCCTCCATTTTACTTTTATACATATTGCCCTCAGTCTGTAAATGCAGTGCCTTTCTTCCCAACTTGTTCTACACCCCCTCCAGTGTTGTTAGTTGTTAGGACCATACATTTTTTACATATGACCTTGAAGGGGAACTTTAGGAATAAAATGATCTTAATTTGTTTAAGGAATGGATGGGCTGCATGAGGCCCACCAGCTTCTGCCAGACTACAGCTCTTTGGTTTTGGCATAATGATGGGAGTTGCAGTCTGGTAAGCAGCTGGGGGGCCTCATGTTCCCCACCTTTGGCTTAACAGAAGGACTTGGGTAGGAGTCCTTTACAAAGCAGTGTAATATATGTATTTTTATACATTTTGCATTTAATATATACAGTTTACTATATATAGCTATCTGTATGAAAATCACTCCTCATAATAAACCTGAGGGTCAATTGTAAGTATCAACTTGTAAACTGAAACAACTGGCGATAGATTACAACAGAGATCTAACACAGATAAAAAGCATATAGATAAAACTGACAAAGTATGCTTATTAGTTTGAGGTCAAACTTACCACTTGCTATGCTATTAGAAATGCCCTGGGGGGAGGCCTCTAACTAGATTAATTCATAGCACAGTGTTTGGTAATAATGGCCCACCACCAGAGCATAAGGTGACACATTGTGTCACCTGCAAGTAAATGTTAATTTCTCAAAAACAATTTATATTGCAAACAAATGGTTAATGCAATATATAGACAGTATTTTTAAAATGACCAAAATCTGTCTTAAGGTGACAAGTCCTCTTAAAACAAAATAAGAAACACTTATTTCTACAGTATCTTTCCACTTTTAAGATTGCATTTCAGAAGAAGGGTGGACATCAATAGCACGTTTCTTTTACGGTTCTGCTAGTGGGATGTAGTAATACAATTCTGCTTTATGATATTTACTGGAACAGTTTTCTTAGTCCTATAAAGCTATGCCTGTACAATCCTCTGTACACTTCTTCCACCAAGGGGAGAACAGTGGGGATGTGTATGGATATTTCAGATGTACCTATCTGCTCCTTGTTTAAAGCTATTTACTAACAAAGTGGACACTCTGAAGTAGTACACAGCTTTCCACTGAACAGATATAAGTATCTGAGGACAGCTAATGAGACTGGGATGTCAGACAGTGTGTGGGGTTGTGTTATGACCAGTGTACAGTTGATCTAGGCTGGGGTGTCAGACAGTTTATTTGTGGTTCTGTAACTGCCAGTGGACAGTGGAACAAAATCAGGAGTGGCACTGGGTAGACAGTGTATGTATGATTCTGTGGCTACCACTGGACAGTGGAACAAGGCTTGGATGGCTGACAGTGTATTTGTGTGTCTGTGACTACCAGTGGAACATGTCTTGGGTGGCAGACAGTGTATTTTTGTTTGTTTGACTACTAGTGGACAGTGAAAGAAGGCTGGTGTGGAAGACAGTTTATGTATGGTTCTCTTACTTCAAGTGGACAGTGGGCCAAGGCTGGGGTAACCGTTACTGTGCATCTTGGGCCATATACACAAACTGGAGTAAAATAAAGTATTAGAGACCTATTTTGCATGTAAGTGGTTAAAAGTCAATTTTAAATCAATTGATATGTTTATTTGTCCTCTGTAGTAAAGTCAGTCAGAATAATTCCACATTTTCTATGTGCACATGATGACCCTTTATGTTAATAATTTAGTCTTAAGATTTAATCGAGCATTCTAATATATTTAATATTGATTCTGTGTTGACACTTTGGATGCAGTACATTTGATTTAAACCCTAGAATGCTAGTCCTGAAAAATATGAAGGAATCTCCATCATCCAAGGCAAATAATTATATGTAGTCTTAGCAACTAGGGATGGGCAACATTTTTGCCTAAAAATGACTGGAGAAAAATGGCACTTCTGCCAACTGAGAAAAAATTACAGATTTTCTGCTTTCCTCCTTTCTCATTGCACTGAAATCAACGGTAAGAATGAATTTTCCTCCACATGTAAAATTCCCCTTCATTTCCCACCCTGATAGTATTAAAGGGGTGTCATGTTTCCATAGCATGTCGTTTTTGTTTCCTGGAGAGAGGAAGAGCAGCACAATGCATGTTTTTCCACTTCCCCATGGGAATTTCATGCAAGAATAAATCTATTTCCCGTCTCCATCTCCATGGTAGAAAAGCCCAGAATTTCTCACTATCTAGCATGGTATAGTTTGGGGATAATAGACCAGAAGCAGGCAGAGAGAGCTAGAGAAAAAAATAAAAGTTAAAATAGCATTTGTTTTAAGTGCTGGCTAGCACTATGATATGCAGAAGAGGATCTGTGGACCCTGATGCTGCTGCTGAGACCAAAGGAGAGAAGGAAGTCAGCAGCACCAACTATAAAGGGAGCCTGCATACCCCTGACCCAATGATTCCCATTCTCCTGGCATTGTCCCTCTGGGGAAGAATATTGAAGAAGTCAGAACTAGCTAGCAGTATGAGCAGCAGCACATGTCAGCTTCTTGTGCCTGCTGCTACAGGTGACAATTCACCTACTTTAGAGGAGATGACAAGTGTGACAGCAGGGGACCTTCAGTCACATAGTCGTTCCCAACCAATCCATAGAGCAGAAAGAGACAGGTGGTGGTGGTGATTATGAGCTTGAGGGTAATGGTGGAGCAGGTGATGTGGAGGAGAGTATGAGAGTTGTTTAGGGGGAAAGTAATGGGAGAAATAGATGCAAATTGGGATGGTCATCACTGCCACCAACAGCAGTGACATTCAGGAATTTGCTGCTGATGTAATTCCTCCTGATAACTCACCAGACGATGCAGCAGAGTGTCTAGGTGATGATGAATGGGCTAGTAGCATCACTTGCCCCAGCCAGGTATGCTGATTCTGGAGAAGAAGAAGGACATTATCTTCTCCTCTCACTGGAGACTGCACTGTACCCTTTGTGTTTGACAAGGTACTGAAAAGAGGAAAGGAGGGGACACACCTTGCCACATATTCCCTTATAAGGCACAAGCAACATAGGCACCACACCAATTATGTTAAGCATGTGTAAGCCAAACAACCAAAATAGAAATTGAGAGCCACTGTAACTGTGCCTCTCATCCCTCCCCAAGGGCACAAAGAAGGGGAAAATGCAAGATGAAGAATGGACGATCCCAGGCTTTATATTCAATGATGAGCATAACACCTGGTCATCATAATCTTCTTGTGCTAGTGTCTGAGTGCGGGGAAATGTACCCACTGGTCCATCAGCTTTCTCTACTTCTTCTTATGGCATACCACTTTTGCCTCTGTTACCTCCCCCACCAGCTGATACCAAGTCTGTATCTGTGAGGATATGACAGTTTGTGTCCACCTAATTTCACATTGTGGAGTATGTTGATCACACATGGCAATGTGATGAAGAGCAATCAAATGCAGGGAATCAGGGAACATCTGCAGACATGCCATCCCACTGAATACTCTAAGATGGTGGCAGGGAGGATTCATTATTTTTACTGTGTTCTTCTATCTTGGCATCAAGTGTCCTTAGCAGAGTGGATAAAGGCCATAGTGAAAGCCATAGTGAAAGCAGTACTTAGTTTCTTGTGGATGATTTTACATTGCTGACGTAAGTGTCAAGGTGTTTGGTTGCAGTTGTGCCTGTTGTTTAATATCACTTCAGATGTGTTAATTGTTGTCATACTTCCACCCATTTCTTACTGTATTTCACAATGTTTCCTTGGACACACTGTGAACATAGACATTGCTGATGAAAGGCACATATTCCCTGGGGTTATTGAGTTTTCTAGAGTCCATCATAATTAGTCTGTTTTTTGAGTGGGCGACTCCTTTAAATACGCTTACCATGCCGCCGCCATTGACTTCTATTGGGCGAACTTCTTTGGGATATATCTCTGCAACTTGTTGCAATACAGAGGTCAGAGTGGGCTCTTTCTTCTTGTCCCCTCATGCTCTTTGTTCTGGTTCATGTCCTGAGTGTTTGTGGGGTCCATGGGCTCCACAGACAGAGTTGTAGGAGTTGCTAGGCAGCGGCAACAGAAGATACTACATTACACAGAATGCCAGATTCATGGACCTTCTTCTTCTGATTGACTGCCTGTTTTCCAGTCGCTTTTTACTTCTTTCTTGCGTATCCTATGCAGAGGTAGGCTCTTCTTGCTCTCCTTCGCCAGATTAACCTTTGCCTGCCAGATAAGTATTTTCTGGGCTTTTCTTGGGTGAACTATTAGTCTGGGTAATGGTTGCCAGTGATTTTTACTAGTTTAGATACTACTCTTGTCAGGATGGCAGATTCTAAGAGAAATGGGGCGAGACCTAAGACTAAGGACTCAGGGGTGTCTGTGATACCCCTTGCTTACTGTTCCTCATGTCAAATGGGGCTCCCTAGAGATTATTCTGAATCTTCCTACCCTTTCTGTGTTGTGGCCCCCACTACTTCAGCGGGCCCCTCCAGCATTGAACAAGAGCCAAATTGGATCAAATCGTTGTTGTCCACAATAGCCCAATTTAAATCTTGGAAACCTCCCACTACTTTCAGGTCTGTGGTTTCTAGATCTCAGAGTATTCCTGTGCTCATAGGGGCCTCCCCTGAGGAGGAATTTTCAAAGGGGGAATGCAAGGAAGGGGAATATGAAGATATGCACAGAAGAGACTGCACAAAGAAAGAGCAGGTAGCCAGATGGATTACAGTTAGACATAGCAAGGGGGGGTGGACAGAGGAATAGGGAGGACATGCCTGTGTTTACTAATCCTAACAGATTTGCTACATTGAGTAATGATGTTGGGGATGTTGACACAGGGATGTCTTTGCTGGAGAAGACTGTTCTCTCTAACAGCTGGGGTGAACAGCCCCTCTAGCATGGATGGGATCCAGGTCTCAAGCAGACCTAGACAGATGGTGGTGGTAGGGGATTCTATTATTAGGAAGACAGACAGGGTAATCTGTTGCCAAGATCGCCACAATCATACAGTTTGCTGTCTCCCGGGAGCTCGGGTTCGACATGTGGTTGATCGGGTTGATAGATTGTTGGGAGGGGCTGGGCATGACCCGGCTGTCATGGTACATGTTGGTACTAATGACAAAGTCAGTGGAAAATGGAGGTCCGTTAAGAAGGATTTCAGGGACCTAGGATATAAGCGTAAGCAGAGTACCTCTAAGGTAGTATTTTCTGAAATACTACCTGTGCCACGTGCTACATTAGGAAGGCAACGGAAGATTAGGGAGTTAAATGCGTGGTTAAAGACTTGGTGTAAGCAGGAGGGGTTTGGGTTCCTAGAGCACTGGGCAGTCTTTTCCATTGGAGGCAATCTTTAAAGTAGTGATGGATTGCACCTTAGTGGAAGGGGGGCCATAGTGCTGGGCGATAGGATGGTTAGAGGGCTGGAGGATACTTTGAACTAGAAAGTGGGGGGAGGGAGCTGCAACACAGGCTGGGGAAGGTAGTATAATTGAGGAAATGGGATTAGAGAAGGGGCATGGGGGTGGACAGGGAGAATGGGCTAGTTCATCTAATAGGGAGTTGCCATTGTTACAGCCTGATAAAAGACAAATACATCTGAAAAAGAACAAAATCTTTAGAAATGGCAAAAAGATCAAATGTATGCATGCAAATGCTTGCAGTCTGGCTGGTAAGATGGGGGAACTAGAAATGATTGCAGTACATGAGCAGTATGATCTGATTGGAGTGTCTGAAACCTGGTTAGATGATACGTATGACTTGACAGTCAATCTAGAGGGTTATTCACTTTTTAGGAGGGACAGGGTTAATAAAAGGGGAGGAGGGGTATGCCTATATGTAAAGCAGTCCTTAAAACCTAGTTTAAGGGAAGATATAAATGAAGGGTCCAATGAAAAGGTAGAGGCCTTGTGGTTTAAAATACACACTGGAGGCACACATAATAAAAAGATATTGGTGGGGATTTGCTACAAGCCACCTAATGTTGGGGACTTGGAGGAAGCCCAACCTTTACTGCAAATGGAAAAGGCTGCTAGGTCAGCAAAGGCAATTATAATGGGAGATTTCAACTACCCTGAAATTGACTGGAGCAATATGACTTCAGGCACAACAAAGGGAAACATTTTTCTAAGTATGATAAATGATAATTTTATGTCCCAACTAGTAGAGGAGCCAACTAGAAAAGAGGCCTTGCTTGACCCAGTGCTCTCAAATGATTCTGACATGATAAACAATGTGCAGGTAAGGGAACATTTGGGCAGCAGTGACCACAATATTGTATCCTTTGAAGTGTGTTATGAGAAACCTAATAGCAAGGGTTTAACCAAAACATTCAATTTCAAAATTTTACAAAGTTAAAAGAAGCTTTAAAGGATATCCAGTGGGATGTAATTTTCAAAGATAAAAATGCACAAGAATCATGGAATGTATTTAAAATGCTCTTGGGCAAATATACACGTCAATATATACCATTGGGGAATAAGCACAAGAGAAGTAACGCAAAACCAATATGGATTAATAATGTGGTTAGCAGGGAAATGAGAAATAAAAAGCAGGCTTTTAAGGTGTTTAAGTCAAACGGGTCAGATGCATCATTTAAAAAATATAAAGAATGTAATAAAATCTGCAAACAAGCAATTAAGCTAGATAAAATAGAAAATGAGAGAGACATTGCAAATGAGAGCAAGAAAAACCCTAAACAATTCTACAAGTATATTAATAACAAAAAAGTTAAAGTTGATATTGGTCCTCTTAGGACTGAGACAGGTGAATTGATTAGTGAGGATAAAGCTATGGCTGACACCCTAAATACGTTCTTTGCTTCAGTATATACAAAGGAAGCAGCAATTACAAGCTTTGGGCAAACAAACAAAACCAGGGAATTTCCTCCAACATCTACATGGCTTACTGAGGACAAGGTCGAAAAGAGACTGGAAAGGGTTATAGTGAATAAAGCGCCTGGACCGGACGGTATACACCCAAGGGTACTTAAGTAGCTTAGTTCAGTAATAGCAAAACCATTATACTTAATATTTATTGATTCACTTTCATCAGGCATAGTTCCCTGTGATTGGAGGAAACAGTATTCAGAACTATGTGAAGACAAACAATATCATTAGTAGGAATCAGCATGGTTTCATGAAGAACAGATCATGTCAGACTAATTTACTTGCATTTGATGAAAGAGTGAGTAGTAATTTGGACAGGGGAATTGCTGTTGATGTAGTATACTTGGATTTTGCAAAAACCTTTGATACAGTGCCTAACAACAGGTTACTGCATAAATTAAAAGGCTTCGGTTTGGGCGGTGTTATCTGTACATGGATTGAGAACTGGTTAAATGATAGATGGCAGAGAGTTGTTGTAAATGGAACTTTTTCAAATTGTTCTAAGGTTATAAGTGGGGTGCCGCAGGGTTCAGTCCTGGGACCAATGCTTTTTAATTTGTTTATTAATGATCTAGAAGTGGGAATTGAAAGTAGCATCTCAGTCTTTGCTGATGAGACTAAGCTATGTAAGGAAATACATACTGAGCTGGATGTTTTTTCCCTACAGAAGGATTTAGATAAACTAAGTGAATGGGCAGAAAAGTGGCAGATGTCATTTCATGTAGATAAATGTAAGGTTATGCATTTGGGCTGTAGAAACAAACTTGCTACATATACTCTAAATGGGAAACAACTTGGGAAATCCTCATTAGAGAAAGATTTAGGAGTACTGATAGACTTCACAGCAGTGTGCAGAGTCACTCAGCTGCTGCAAGAGCAAATAGAGTACTAGCCTGCATAAAAAGAGGTGTAGAAGCAAGGGATGCTAATATTATCCTACCTCTGTATACATCCTTGGTTAGGCCTCATCTAGAATATGGAGTACAATTTTTGGTGCTTGTTCTAAAAAAAGACAAGACATTACTGAACTGGAAAAGGTGCAGAGACGTGCAACAAAACTGATAAAGGGATTGGAGGATCTGAGTTACAAAGACAGACTAGTCAAACTGGGTTTGTTTACATTAGAGAAGAGACGTCTAAGGGGTGATATGATTACCATTTACAAATACATTCAAAGTCAATACAAATAACTATCCAATGAATTATTTATGCAAAGAGCTGAGCTAAGAACAAGAGGTTATCCATTAAGACTTGAGGAAAGGCACTTTCGACTAAAGCATAGGCAGGGATGCTTTACAGTAAGGGCAGTAAGGCTATGGAATTCTTTGCCTCGGGATGTTGTGCTTGCACATAATGCAACTGCATTCAAAAAAGCAATGGATGCCTATCTAGCACAGAACAATATTGACAATTATGACAGATGGCTTCAAAGCAAATAGGATATTGATCCGGGGAACTATTTGACTACCAGTTGGAGTCAGGAAGGAATAATTCCACCCCACGCTTGGGACTACATGGGAAATTGCTCCATAGGGCTTTTTTTGCCTTCCTCTGGATCAACAGGGGTGTTTTGGCATGGGCTGGACTTGATGGACGCATGTCTTTTTTCAGCCTTATCTACTATGTTACTATGTTAGACCCTTGTGGCCGTTAGTAGAATGTTTCAACTGCAGGATGTAATCTCTCCATTTCCAAGTGCTGGCACTATCAATGCAAAGAGGATCAAAGTACTTCTGAACATTATAATACAGTGATGTCTGTGTGGTGATAGAGACCTGGGGGATTGATCATGTAGACAGGGAGTGGGGGAATGGAAAGAGAAAGAAATGAATTCAAGGTTGGACCAATTCTATCATATAGGCAGGGGTATACAAACTGAGAGGAACTGGCAGGGGGTGCAGATACTTTGACATTTTCACTACATTAATAAAAAGAAATATATAGTTCCTACGTGTAAAACTATTTTTTGTTTTGGCTTGTGACATCAATACTGGACAGAATTATACCAACCAGTGAGACTGATAGTTTCATCAGTCTGCACTGCTAGTAGTAATCACATGGTGTTATGTGTGTCTTATTGCTTGCTTGTTGCACCAGATTCCTGTTTGTGATATGCTGCTGCCCTCAAATGATGTGGTGGTTCCCCTGTCTTAACCCTTTGAGTGCCAGAGAGGTATCCATTGCATAAGAGCATTGCCTACCTCTCTGGCACTCAAAGAGTTAAAATATCAGATGCCTAAAAATTAGCTCATTCTTATAGATATTTGTAGTACCTCCTTTCCAGTTTTCTTCTCACATAACTTCACGAGCCCAATGTGGCACCAAGTAAATCCCTGGCGGGCCCCTGCTTGTTCTATGAGCATGTCACTGCTGGTCGTCAGGCTGTATAGAGGAAGACATGCCTTCCACACGAACAATGTTGAAGTCTGTAGGTTTCACACAACTGTGTATCTTTTTTTTTATCAGCACAGCTTATGCTAAATGGTCTGTGTGTGTATGTATTTGCACATGTACACAGGCTACTAGTATCATACTGATGTACTGGAATGAGGTAGAGAGGTACTAAATAATTTATTTGCCCTGCTCGACCAAAATAATAATGGTATCACTTGTGATAACTGTATCCCTTGTTTAGCATACTATCAGTTTTAAACTCTGTGGTATCACTTGTGAATTAATTGTAAGCTCTGTTGAATCACTCTTGTAGCATCAAATGAATTGTAAGCTGTGTGGTACCACTTGTGTAGCACCCTATCGTTTGTAAGCTCTGCACCATCATCTGTGTAGCACCCTATCATTTGTAAGCTCTGCCTCATCACCTGTGTAGCACCCTATCATTTCTAAACTTTGTGGTATCACTTGTGTAGCTCCCAGTGAATTACAAGGTCTGTGGTATCTCTTGTGTAGTATTCTAAGAACTATAAGCTCTTTAGCATCACATGGGTCTCACACAATGAGTTGTAAAATCTTTAGTATCACTTGTGTAGCACCCAATGAATTTTAATCTCTCTGACACGACTTGTGAACTATAAGGTCTGTAAGGATCATTGCTTCTTAAAGAGTTAAAACAATGATATACTGTAGGTGTCTGCTGAACAACCTATCACAAGGTTAAATCATGGGTGAGGTTAAAGGAGAGGATATGGGTGGGGCTATGTGTGAAAACTGGTGGCGAGTAACTTTTCAGGCATGGCTAGTAGCTCAGGACTTGAAATTTTGAGACACAACCTGGATATACCGGCGCTAGGATGACTATCCCAGACAAATGACAGAGTGAATGGAGGAGAATACTACAAAAATATAAATATACAATAAAGATGATGCATATAATAATGGGCCTGGACACCCCACTCCTATCTTGTCAAGTTCTGTTGATGCAGCTCTATCCTCAAAATGCCAACGATCCAAATGGCGAACAATATGCAAAACAAGAAGGGGAGAGGAAAAGCGCAAGAAAAAAACTTTCTAAGTGTAGTAGTGAAAATGATCATATATAAAAATATAAATGTAAAAATTGAACAGATACTCACAGCAAAATATCATAAATATAAATGAATCAGTGTTCGAAGCTTATAAAGGAATATTAGAGATAAAAGAATCGATCCTTTATTATAAAATACAAAAAAAAAAAATAGAAAAATAAATAAAATACACTCTCAAAGGAAGCGCATACTTCCAATCACTGGATAAAAAGTAATCTTGTGGTAATGATATTTTTCGTATCCCCAATTGGGGTGCGATGTCACAATGTAACAGTAAGTGTATATATAATAACAATGTAAAAGAAATATGGACAAAATGTATCCACCAAAGTCAATGGATGTCCCCTTACTTGATTACCAGAGTATATGCTCCTTGAAAAGAGGGAACTTGCGACCCTGCACACCGTCCAATACTGTTGCCTCACTGGGATGTGTCCCGCAGGAGTAATCGGCAGTCGTTTCGTCCTCCGGAAATTTGAAACGCTCTGTGCAATAGTCCGGTTGCAAAGACAGGGGATCCAAAGCAATTGTTCAGTGGCGTATTGATCGTCCAAAAAGGCTCAACGCGTTTTGTTGCCAAAACTGCACCTTCGTCTGTTCAATTTTTACATTTATATTTTTATATATGATCACTTTCCCTATTACACTTAGAAAGTTTTTTTCTTGCGCTTTTCCTCTCCCCTTCTTGTCTTGAAATTTTGAGCCCTGTTGTTATAATGCAATGGAAATAGTTAAAAAGTAAGCCATTTTATGTTTCTCTTGACATTTTTTTTTTTTTTTTTCCAAATCTTGACAGGTCGTGAGCATATATATTTATTTATATAATTTTATGTGATTTATTGGCACCATATTTACCAGGCATATCTGTTTTTTTGAGAGCGTTATAGAAGGCCTTCTTATTTATTTCAGCAAACAATCAGATTTTTATGGCGTATTATATTTGTATTGTTATTGTTACACTTTTAGCATATCCTATATAATAATTCGCTAAAACGTGTGTAATGACGCAGTCATGCGCAGTAGAGACTGCCCCGCGACCATCTGGCAGTGGCACCGTGGCCCGTGTAACGGGCTCTTCAACTAGTTGTTTGATATTAAATGACTATTTTTATTACAATATCTAGAGGCGCTCCTCTATGGTATATTTATATGCATTTTTTTCTCTTGCCATTTTTTATTCTAACGTAAGACCCATTAATATATAGTGCAAAATATAATTACTGAGTAGCTAACACATTGGGGGTTATGCACTAATGTGTGATAAAGAGAAGATAACTTCTCCAGTGATATCAGTTCTCCATTTTCTATGTTATTGTATGAAGCCAATGTACTAAGATCTCTGCAACCTGAAAAATTTTAGTGCATTGACTTTGTGAACTACAATTGCTCATGGGAATTAGTACATTGTATTGCACAATACACCTTTCTTTTTTTTCACTTTCCTACTATTTTTTTTTATCCAAAGCCCATTTTTTTTCTTACTTGTTGCATAAGCATGGCACCCCTTCATAATGCTTCAGTATACTCAAGTAGTTTGCATTTGCAATTGTAATAAAGGAACCTTCCTTAAAGGGATAGTAATGTTTCACAAAAACAGCAGGTCCAATTAATATTCATAGTATTTGAGCCATGGAGAGTGTTATTTCAATGCTGTCAGTGTTGTAGTTCAAGAGTAATTGAATGATAAAGTATCCCCCTCCCGCCCCTTTTACCTAGTGTAAGCCACCTTCCCTCAGATGTGAAATCTGGTCTTAAAGGGATAGTAACACTTCATTTTAACTTTATTTTATTTTGTAGACATTAAAAAAACATGAAGAATGATATAAGTCTTATCTCTCAAACCTTTATGGTTTATGAGATATTCACAAGCAAAGTTTCCCCTCCCGCCCCTTTTACCTAGTGTAAGCCATCTCTTCTCAGATGTGAATCTGGTTGTGTGACCAGACAGATAACAAAAGGGGACAATTTTCTTTGTATGAAAACAATGAAGGCCCTTCCCCCTTGACAAGTTTTTCAGCTTTTTCCCTTATCTTAATTGAAGATTGTCCCTCTCTGCAGTCTACCTGGGCACCTCCCTTCTGATCTGGTTGAACGGGGGGGGGGATACTTTGTTTGTGAATATCTCTTAAACCATAAAGGTTTGAGAGATAAGACTTATATCATTCTTCATGTTTTTTTAATGCCTACAAAATAAAGTTAAAACAAAGTATTACTATCCCTTTAAGACCAGACAGATCACAGCAAGGGACAATCTTCTTACTATGAGAACAATGAAAGCCCTGACCCCACTGACAGGTTTTTCTCTTATATTAATTGAAGATTGTCCCTCTGTGCAATCCATCTGGATACCACCTTTCTGTTCTGAGGTGAGCAGTGTTACATTAGTAAAAGGGGCGGGAAGGGGGATACTTTATCATTCAATTACTCCTGAACTACAACTCTGACAGTATTGAAATAACACTCTCCATGGCCCAAATACCATTAAGATTAATTGGAGCTGCTTTTATTATGAAACATTACTATCCCTTTAACACCAGTCTCTCTTCTGAACTTTACAGCTGTGGGATAGATAAGTTGGGTGGGTTTTGGTTGCAATGTGCAGTTAAAGGCAGGGGATCCCGTCAAGAGTAAAAAAAAGTATTAGGTGTTTAGAAACCATGTGACACTAGCTTCAAACAGGGAAAGTTACTTTGGAAAATTTAAATTAAAATGCTTGCTATTCCTTTTAACACTTTGAGTACCAGAAAGGTATCAGATGCATTGCATACCTCTCTGGCACTCAAAGGGTTAAAGACCAGAGGGGTGAGTAACACATTGCTTTGCAATGAGTTGTCCACTGCACTGCACCTTTAAAGTATTAAAGGGGCAGTAAACTTTTTTTATGAAAACATATTTTATAGATCATTTCCTGCTGAATAAAACAAGGTCACTCCCACTGCTGTCAGATGTTCTATTCAAAATGTATAGCAGTTCAAATAACCAGGAAGTGAATTTACTGTGCTTTACTTCCTGATAGTTCTGACAGGAAGTGACAGGCAGTTTCTATCACATTCAATGGAGAACTGTATGTCTCTGACTTTTCTGACTTTCCTCTGCATTAGAATCTAACAGGAAATCTAATTAGAATTTGGCCACTAGAGGGCACTGCTAATGTAAAAAAACATGGATTTAAACTGTAATATCTCTGGAAATATAAATCTCTGGGCAGTGGGAGTACCCTTATTTTACTCAATAGGAAAATCCCTACAAAATATATTTTTTCATAAAAAAAAGTTTACTGCTCCTTTAAATATCATATACTTTACAGCTAGCATCTATAAACAAATTATATGTTGGCTCACTAAAATATCCTAAACTGCTGTTTTAAATGAGAGGTAAGAGGTAACCTTTTAAGTGCCAGAGGAGTAAGCAATAGATTGCAAAGCAAGGAATTGCATACCCCTCTGGCACTCAAAGGGTAAAGGCAGTTCATGCATTGTGATTTTATCTGCCACTCTTGTATTCAGAAAGGCTGGTACTTTATCTCAGGTTTTTAACAGATAATGAACACAACACTATCACTTCTTAGGCACCTAACCTGACTGTCGTGGTAACCCTTTAAGGACCAGAGGGGTATGCAATGCATACAAAGAACAATTTCAGCTGTGAAGTCACACACAGGTTTCTAGGCAAGTGTCAGAAATGCAGGTGCGATGGGCACTTGCCAGAAAGCACCCCCTCACCCTACCAAAAAGAAATAATATGATTACAAAATTCCCTTTAAAGGGATGATGATTAGTGATGAGCGAGCGTGCTCGGCCGATGCTCGGATCGGCTCGAGCATCGCTCTGCTCGGCACATGGCGGTACTCGTCGAGTACCGCCATGTGCTCGCCCGACATGTTCGGGTGGCGGGGATCTGTGCCGGAAGAGGCACAGATCCCAAGAAGCTCCGCTGGACCACCAGGGACTGGAGGTACGGGGGCATTGCGGAGATGAAGGGGGCATTGCGGAGATGAAGGGGGACATTGTGGAAGAGGGGCATAGACTCTATGCCCCTCTTCCACAATGTCCCCCTTCATCTCCGCTATGCCCGTCTTCCACAATGTGCCCCTTCATCTCCGCTATGCCCCTCTTCCACAATGTGCCCCTTCATCTCCGCTATGCCCCTCTTCCACAATGTCCCCCTTCATCTCCTCTATGCCATAGAGGAGATGAAGGGGGACATTGTGGAAGAGGGGCATAGCGGAGATGAAGGGGCACATTGTGGAAGAGGGGCATAGCGGAGATGAAGGGGCACATTGTGGAAGACGGGCATAGCGGAGCTGAAGGGGGACATTGCGGAGCTGAAGGGGGCATTCGGAGATGAAGGGGGCATAGCGGAGATGAAGGGGGCATTGACCAGGCACCCTCCCCTCATCAGAGCAGGGGGTGCCTGGTGTTGCCCCATTCATTTCAATGGGGCTCGGGTGCTCGGCCGAGCACTCGAGCCTCAGGGGGTGCTCGGTCAGAGCACCCGAGCACCCGAGCATCGTGGTGCTCGCTCAACACTAATGATGATACTTCATTTTATCTTTATTTTATTTTGTAGGCATTAAAAAAACATGAAGAATGATATGTCTTATTCACAAGCAAAGTTTCCCCTCACTGACCAAAACGGTCAAGTCTGCCATCTAGCTGTCAGATTTGGAATCCGGTCAGCGGACCGGCCGTGGCTCTACAGCAGAGCCGAGATCGCTAGATATCAGAAGAACTACTTCATTAGAATAGTCTACAAAGTGTGCCTGGTTTGCAAGCACACTTTTTAGACCCTTCCAATGAAATAGTTATTTTTATATCTTGCGATCTCGGCTCTGCTGAAGAGCCACCAGTTGATCTGCAGACCGGATTCCAAATCTGACAGCTAGATGGCAGACTTGACCATTTTGGTCAATGAGGGGAAACTTTGCTTGTGAATATGTCTCAAACCATAAAGGTTTGAGAGATAAGACTTATATTGTTCTTCATGTTTTTTTAATGCCTACAAAATAAAATAAAGATAAAATTAAGTATTACTATCCCTTTAAGTGCCAGAATGGCATCCAATGCATTGAACATCTGTCACTCCAAAGATTAATATCATTCTGTTATTACAGCTATTAATGAAATAATATTATTTTCCATAATCAAATGATCTTCGAATGAATGAATGAATGAATGAATGATGTTAAAACAAGATAGCAGGGGGCAATTAATTAATTCATTGGCTATATGCAGCAAATACATTTCATTGGCTTGCTGGACTGGTGTGTGTTGCTCCATTCTGGGACTCTTTGTTGTTCCGGTGGAGGGTAACCCGGGACACATACCCCCAATAAGGGATAGTCCCGGGCATTCCGGGATCTGTGGTCACCCTAGTCCCAGTGGGCGGCATGTTTGCATCTGCAGCCCACTTCCAGGGGGCTACGGAGGGGGAGAGGAAGCCATGGGTAAGCAGGGAGAGAGGGAAGCAGTGAGTCAGTGGCATTTTTCTTTTTTGTATGATGGGAAAACAAGGGTGCACATTATATATTAGCACTCTTGTTTTCCCCTAAAATCTTAGGAATAATGTACACCTGCGTATTATAAACTGGTATGTATTATACCTGAGATTTTACGGTACATAAAGAACCAGACACTATCTGAGTCCCAACATCTGGTTCCAGCATGCAAAGGGTTGGCTGCAGTGTCCCTTGAGTGGTCACCAGTGGGGTGTATCAGCATTTCTAGATAGTCTCGCTGTGGAATATTGTGAGAAACGGGACCTGCATGCATGTGAAGTTCCGCGTGGTGTGGTACATGCCGAGGTTTATTTCACCTTTCAGTGCACCACTTTCAAACATGTTCTAAAGACACAGCTTCTCAGTACACGCTTGAAAATGGCTCCCTGACTGATGAAAAATGCCCCAGCATGCACTGCTTTGATGCGTGTCACTTGAATCTTTAAGAACATGTCCCCTGTTCCTGCCAATATTTTAGCTATGCCACAGTGACTTCATTTAAGGCTGCTCACAGTAACGCTCAGGGCTTTAGCCCCCCCCCCTAGTGATGACCCTGGGTGGGAAAAAGCAGAAAATCTGCATTTTTGGTGAAAAATTTCCTGTTCTGCAGGAAGTGACATTTTTCACCGGTTTCTCTGTTGAGGAAAAAAGTTTTGCCCATCCCTACAAAATACTCCCAAGTCTTGTTTGACCGAGTTGAGGCAGGCAGGTGATACAAGTTCCTTCCTGATCTGGCTGATCCTCTGTGATTGGCGGATACACTTTACAGGCTGACACCCAAGAGATAGACAAGAAAAAATTACACAGAAGCTACAACTGTCAGAAGAAGAGGGACCAATATTTTATTGACTAAGTCTATCCTCTGTACTATAAAACTTTAAGGCTGCAGTGACATTGAGATAGAGAGAAAGCAGCTTGTGAAATCCTCTTAACACTAGCTACAGGCAAAGAAGCAGTTGCTCCTGCAAAGAGTGTGTTATAATTTTTGTAGACAGCAACAGATAGTGATAGTTAACCCCTTAACAACCGGCCGCACGGGCACGTGGAGGTCACTAAAGGACCACGGAGCATTTTTTTTTTTTTGACGACCGGACTCAGGACTCCCCAAACAGCGTGCAGCCATGCGGGGAGCCCTGAAATCCATGACGGTCATATTACGTCGTGGGTCATTCAGGCACTTTTTACCCATGACGTACCATGACCATCAAGGGCCGTTAAGGGGTTAATAAAAAAATATATATTTATATTGACTGGTAGGTGACAGAAACAGGGACCCTGCTGTGGGCTGTGACTGAGGCTGACTGTGACAGATACTAGAGACAGAGACTTATAAGATAGAGTATTTTCTAAAGGGTAAGAATTCATCACACACAAACAGTTCTGTTGTGTACTTTCTAACAAAATCCACACTACTTTGATAATGTTCAGCAAACAGACTAGAGATAGGAGTAGGAGCAGAGCAGGGACGTGTTAGAAACATAGTAAGTTAGGTTGAAAAATCCATCAAATTCAACATTTGCCTTATAACCCAGAATTCCCAGAACTGGAATAATAAAAGCTTTCCTGCTGCCAGATTACTTAGTCTTTATCTGAACTTCCTGTTTAACCTGTATGATCCCTCTTGAAAGAAATGTATCTAATTTTCGCTAAAATGTATCCATTGTATCTGCCAGTAAAGTGGTAGTCCAAAAAACAGCCATGCTTGTTGCAGTATGTGCAATGATGATCCTTCTCCTCCTGAAGATCCTGTGAAATTATGTAAAAAGTTCCTCTACCTCTAATAGTATTGATGAACCAGGTAGATACATTGAAGATAATGATTCACATTCTAGTATTGATGGGATATTGAGAAAAGTGTAACAGTTCAACCAACCACTGCGCCTGATAGTAAGAGTAACAAGTACAGCACTTTACCTGAAAGGGGAAAAGTAAAAAGAAATTGTTTGACACTTACTTCAAAAAGCCTAGAGGAATACAAAAGTAGTTGGGAAGAGGCAGTAGGTGATGCTGACAGTAACCTGATTATTGATGAGGATAGTGATCTAGATTATATCCCTCCAGTATCCTTCTCTTCTGATATTGATTAAATTGAGTGTGAGAGAGATGATGGCATGGTCAGAAAAATAGCTGAAAGCAAAAGGCTCAATTTTCCACGACTGAAAAGGAGCACTATATTTATTTATAAATTATTTGAGAAATCAATTGCAAAGGCTGACTCTGGACAAGTAAAAATGCCTAAAAATACACAATCTTCCTGTCAGTCATTATCAACATCCACAACCCTAGCTAAGATTAGTGCTTCTGCTACTCTTGGAAGTGACACCTAGAAGTAGTACAATTGCAACATCTATCTCCAGTAGTAGTAGTAGTAGTAGCCCATCAGGAACCCCTCAATCTATGAAGTCTACGGTATGGAGATACATTTCTCTTTTACTTTCAGCTGTTGACCTCTCCACTTCAGCACTCAGCAGAAGTAGTACTGAGGCAGGAAGTATTGCAGCCATAGAAAGCATAAGGAAAAAAAATGGGAAAATTCTTGTGCAAAATATATTGGCATTGGCAAAAAGGTGTAGGCTGCATAAAGGAGGAGAATTTTTAGCATAAGTAACTTAGTAATTAGGCAGGTATCGCAAACATAAAATTGATTTGTTCCAATTAATATGAAACAAAAATTTAAATTCTCTGTTTTCCCAATAAACTAAGCAGGTCTTTTAACCCTTTGTATCCTAGCTGGACCTTGCATCGCTAGCTGGACCTTGCATTTGGGACCTTCCTAGCAGCCTATTATGGTCAATAGCTTGTGCTGTTTCTAGCACTTACTTTAGAGAGCCACAATCAATGAGTGGAGTTCTTCTGTAGAGTAAGGTGACCAGACCTCACCTTTAACCAGGGACACATATGAAAAATGCATACTGCAGGGCTGCTTTGATTTCATTGCAGTCCTGAAATATGCCTGTTTCCTATTGTCCCCGGTTAAAGGTGAGGTCTGGTCAGCCTACTGTAGAGTGAATTAGAAAGAAAAAATGCCTTTTGAACATTATTTGGCGCTGTTTCTAACAGGTCAAATTAAAAAAAAAAAAATCCAGCAGCGGCAGTGACATAGTCCCATAACATCTATATTTTAATTAGCAAAATCTTTAGTAGTTTTTCCTAATATTTTCTCAGACTGCGCATTTAAATGTTAACCCCTTGTGTGCTAACGACATCTAAAACTCATTGCTCCACAATGCTTTTCAGATGAATCTAGCACTCAAAGAGTTAACCCTTTGAGTGTTGATGGGGTGCTCAACACATTGCTTTGCAATGAGTTGCATACCACTCTGGCATTCAAAGGGTTAAATACCACTCTGCTATTTATTATCTGGTTTTTTTTTTTAAAGACAGTTTTTTTTAGTTTGTTTTGTTTAAATGACCTGCTTTAAAAACTCCTTTCTGATATTAGTACAGACTAAAATTTCAGTAATGTTAAACTAGTTAGCTTTAGTTTTCCTACGCAAAATGTCACTAATTATTGTGATACACGGAAGCAATTGTTGTTCAGTTCCACCAAGTTTATTTCCTGCATACAACCACAATTTGCAGTTTAAGCCCACATTCGGTTTCCACTTACGCACTTTTTTCTGTACAACTTACATACAGAATCACATTTCAACTCTTTTATCTTACCATCTAGTGCGTTAATTATGGCCTGTCTGGAAAGAGTGTCAAATGCTTCTGAAGTAAATAGGTTATTCTGAAACATTCAGCTGATATTTGGTCGATATCAACATGTAGTGTTTTATATTTTAAAATTTCAACCCCTTTTTTATTTATTTGGTTTTGTTTAGTTTTGATTACTTTCCATTATTCTGCAAAGTGAATATGAATTTATTTCAGTATTTAAAAGGCAAACATCATGAGTAGTGATGAGCGAGCACCCCAATGCTCGGATGTTCGGGTGCTCTGACCGAGCACCCCCTGAGGCTCGAGTGCTCGGCCGAGCACCCGAGCCCCATTGAAGTCAATGGGAGGACTCGAGCATTACACCAGGCACCCCCTGCTCTGATGAGGGGAGGGTGCCTGGTCCATAGGAAAAGGGCAGAAAAAGATGGAAACACTACAGAAATGGTTCAGGGACAGCATAGGGAGGATGTCTGGATGCACCTTGGACTCCAACATCGCTGCTGGGAACGATCTTTCGCCCGTAGTACGCCATTTTTACAGACTGACCGTAAAACACACAAAAAGGAAAATAAAAACGACTTTAGGCGAAAAATTGTTACCAAACAGTATTTGCTGTATATTTACTTGTATATCATCTGCAAATTCTGCAAAAAATTTCATCGATTTTTCGGAACTGGGGCCATGATTAAGAGGGAAACGAGCGCAGAGGCAAATTATCCCAAAAATTTCCTTGATTTTCAGAACTGAGGCCATGATTAAGAGGGAAACGTGCGCAGAGGCAAATTCTCCCAAAAATTTCCTTGATTTTCAGAACTGAGGCCATGATTAAGAGGGAAACGTGCGCAGAGGCAAATTCTCCCAAAAATTTCCTTGATTTTCAGAACTGAGGCCATGATTAAGAGGGAAACGTGCGCAGAGGCAAATTCTCCCAAAAATTTCCTTGATTTTCAGAACTGAGGCCATGATTAAGAGGGAAACGTGCGCAGAGGCAAATTATCCCAAAAATTTCCTTGATTTTCAGAACTGAGGCCATGATTAAGAGGGAAACGTGCGCAGAGGCAAATTCTCCCAAAAATTTCCTTGATTTTCAGAACTGAGGCCATGATTAAGAGGGAAACGTGCGCTGAGCTGACCATCTAAAACATTATGGGTGAGGGTCTGCTGCAGAGCTGACCATCCTAAACATTATATGCGAAGGCCCGCTAGTGAGCTGACGCTATAAAACATTATATGAGATGGCCCGCTAGAGAGCTGACCCAATAAAACATTATATGAGAAGGCCCGCTGGTGAGCTGACCTATATAAAAATTGGCAAACAGGGCCCGCTGGTGAGCTGGCCCTATATAAAAATTATATCACAGGGCCCGCTGGTGAGCTGGCCCTATATAAAAATTATATCCCAGGGCACGCTGGTGAGCTGGCCCTATATAAAAATTATATCCCAGGGCATATGGAAGAGGAGGAGGAGGATGAGAACATTAAGAGTCAACCATATACCCGTTTTTGGGGTGGAAGGGGTGAATGGGAATACAGAGTATTCCCATCATTGTAAATAACATATATAAAGTGAGTTTATGTTCCCCCGGGGCTTTCCTCCAGTGGAGTGGAGAAGTCAGGGGAAATCCAGGCCTTGTTCATTTTTATAAGTGTCAACCTATCAGCATTGTCGGTGGAAAGGCGGATACGCTTATCTGTTATGATGCCACCAGCAGCACTAAATACCCGCTCAGACAGAACGCTGGCGGCAGGGCAGGCCAGCACCTCCAAGGCGTAGAGTGCCAGTTCATACCACGTGTCCAGCTTGGACACCCAGTAGTTGTAAGGCACAGAGGGATCATTGAGGACGCTGACACGGTCTGCTACGTACTCCTTCACCATCTTCCAAAACTTTTCCCTCCTTGTGACACTAGGCTGCGCATCAGGGTGAGGGTGCTGGCGGGGTGTCATGAAGGTGTCCCACGCCTTGGAGAGTGTTGCCCTGCCTTTGTCGGAACTGCTGTGTGCTCCCCTTTTCTCCCCTTCTCGGTTGGCCAAGGTAGCACGTACTCTGCCGCCAGCGTTGTCAGATGGAAAATTTTGGAGCAATTTTTCAACAAGAACCTTCTGGTATTGCACCATTTTGCTTGTCCTCTCCACCGGAGGAATGAGAGATGAGAAATTCTCTTTGTAGCGGGGGTCCAGAAGGGTGAACACCCAGTAATCCGTGTTGTCTAAAATGCGTACAACGCGTGGGTCACGGGAAAGGCAGCCTAACATAAAGTCAGCCATGTGTGCCAGAGTACCAACAGTCAAGATTTCGCTGTCCTCACCAGGAGGCTGACTCTCAATATCCTCATCCTCTTCCTCCTCTTCTGCCCACCCACGCTGAAGAGATGGAACTAAAGTTCCATGGCTACCCTCTGTAGCGGAGGCAACCGTGTCTTCCTCCTCCTCCTCCTCCTCCTCCTCCGCCTCCTCCAATTGTCGCTGAGAAGACGAAGTGAGGGTGCTCTGGCTATCACCTTGTGTAAGCTCTTCCTCCCCCATTTCCACCTCTTCCACATGCAAAGCGTCGGTTTTAATTGTGAGCAGCGAGCGTTTCAGTAGACACAGAAGTGGGATGGTTACACTGATAATAGCGTTATCGCCGCTCACCATCTGTGTCGATTCCTCAAAATTGCGTAAAACCTCGCAGAGGTCTGACATCCATTCCCACTCCTCACTTCTGATTACAGGAAGTTGAACGGAGAGGCGACGACCGTGTAACAGCTGGTACTCCACTACTGCCCTCTGCTGCTCACAAAGCCGGGCCAACATGTGGAAGGTGGAGTTCCAGCGCGTGCTCACGTCACACAGCAGCCGGTGAGCTGGCAATTGTAAGCGCTGCTGCAGCTTCAACAGGCCGGCCGAAGCTGTAGATGACTTACGGAAATGTGCACACACGCGGCGCACCTTGGTCAAGAGATCATGCACATTGGGGTAGGTTTTTAGAAATCGCTGCACCACTAAATTAAATACATGCGCTAGGCATGGTACGTGTGTGAGCTTGCCGAGCTCCAAAGCCGCCACCAAGTTACGCCCATTATCACACACAACCATGCCTGGTTGCAGGTTGAGTGGCGAGAGCCACTGCTCGGTCTGGTGACTAATCCCCTGCAACAGCTCTGAGGCCGTGTGCTGTTTGTCCCCAAGGCAGATCAGCTTCAGCACGGCCTGTTGACGCTTCCCCACTGCAGTGCTACACTGCTTCCAGCTACTGGCTGATGGGGGAGTGGCGGTGTGTGTAGAGAATTCGGAGGTGGAAACGGAGGAGGAGGAGCCAATAACGTAGGTGCTGGTGGAAACCCTGATGGAGGTAGGGCCCGCAATCCTCGGCGTGGGTAGCACCCGTGCCATCCCAGGGTCCGAGTCGCTCCCAGCCTCCACGACATTCACCCAGTGTGCCGTCAGGGAAATGTAGCGTCCCTGGCCACAAGCACTTGTCCATGTGTCAGTCGTTAAGTGGACCTTCCCAGTAACTGCGTTGGTCAGGGCACGGGTGATGTTACGGGACACATGGTGGTGTAATGCGGGGATGGCACACCGGGAAAAGTAGTGGCGGCTGGGGACCGCGTACCGAGGGACAGCTGCTGCCATCAGGCTGCGGAAGGACTCAGTGTCCACAAGCCTAAATGGCAGCATTTCGATGGCCAGTAATTTTGAAAGGTGTGAGGTTAGTGCTATGGCCTGTGGGTGGGTGGCTGGGTACTTTCTCTTGCGCTCAAATGCCTGGGGTAACGACATTTGGACGCTGTGCTGGGACAGGGAAGTGGATGTGGTCGCTGATGGTGCTTCAGATGGTACAGGTGCAGGGCGGGAGGTATGCGGGCCTGCGCCTTCGACAGGCGATTGGCCGGCACCGAAAACAGGGGAAGAGGAGGCAGTGGTGTGGCCTGCAGACACAGATGGGCGATCCAGGCGTTCCTCCCACTTACTACGGTGCTTGGATGCCATGTGTCGGATCATGCTGGTGGTGGTGAGGTTTCTAGTGTTCATGCCTCGGCTCATTCTGGTGTGGCACAGGTTGCAAACTACAATTCTTTTGTCGTCCGCACTTTCCTTAAAAAAACGCCATACCGCGGAACACCTACCCCTTGGCAAGGTAGATTTACGCAAGGGGGTGCTCCGTGGAACATTTGCGGGCCGGTTTGGTGCGGTCCGCCTTCTTTCTGTAGCCACACCACTGCCTCTTCCAGCCTGTTGCGGTGCTGCAGATGGCTCACCCTCAGGACTGCTGTCATCGCTCGGCTCTACACCTTCCCAGGTGGGGTCAGTCACCTCATCGTCCACCAAGTCCTCCTCCACTTCCTCACTCTGATCATCCTCCTCAAGTCTTGATCCCACCACATACTCAGTCATTGACAACTGTATAACATTCTCCTCAACAAGGTCTTGAGACGGAAATAGTGGTTGATTTAATGGCAACTGTGTCTCATCATCATCATCATCATCATCCACTACTTCCTTTGACCTTAAATGCCGTTCACATCTGTCATCTTCTTGTGATTGGGTAGCCTCTAGAGGTTGTGAATCAGGGCACAAGATGTCATGTTCCTCTGCAAGCGTGCTTGGAGAGAGGGTCAAATGAAGGATTGGTGATGAGACGAGCTCATCACTATATCCCAGTGTGGGATCACTTCTTTGACCAGACCGTGTATGGTGGGAGGAAGGATGATCAGAGTGAGGATTATGTTGACCAGACTCTTGGCTACTGAGAGTGGACTTGGTGGAAGACAGGGTGGTGCTTAACCGACTGGAAGCAGTATCAGCTGTCATCCAACCGACCACCTGTTCGCACTGGTCGGACCTCGAGAGTGATGTCCTGCGACGCCCTGTGAATTCAGACATGAAGCTAGGTATGGTGGATGTCTTTCTTTCTTGTGCTCTGGCACCAGGCACAGTTTCTCCGCGTCCTGACCCGCGCCCTGAACTTTCAGGATCACGTCCACTTCCCCGTCCCTTTTTACCCGCCTTCTTCATCTTACACGATATATATGACTTTAATATATATGAGTTTGAAAACTTAACAGTATTTCTTACTATTCTGCAACTCTGCAGAGTACACAGAATAGGCTGCTAAACTGCGGTGACACACACTGAATGGAATAAGTGACTTTAATATTTGAGTTTGAAAAATTAACAGTATTTCTTACTATTCTGCAACTCTGCAGAGTACACAGAATAGGCTGCTAAACTGCGGTGACACACACTGAATGGAATATGTGACTTTAATATTTGAGTTTGAAAACTTAACAGTATTTCTTACTATTCTGCAACTCTGCAGAGTACACAGAATAGGCTGTTAAACGGCGTTGAAACACACTGAATGGAATATGTGACTTTAATATTTGAGTTTGAAAACTTAACAGTATTTCTTATAATTCTGGAACTGTACAGAGTACACAGAATAGGCTGTTAAACGGCGGTGAAAGACACTGAATGGAATATGTGACTTTAATATTTGAGTTTGAAAACTTAACAGTATTTCTTATAATTCTGCAACTCTGCAGAGTACACAGAATAGGCTGTTAAACGGCGTTGAAACACACTGAATGGAATATGTGACTTTAATATTTGAGTTTGAAAACTTAACAGTATTTCTTATAATTCTGCAACTCTGCAGAGTACACAGAATAGGCTGTTAAACGGCGGTGAAAGACACTGAATGGAATATGTGACTTTAATATTTGAGTTTGAAAACTTAACAGTATTTCTTATAATTCTGCAACTCTGCAGAGTACACAGAATAGGCTGTTAAACGGCGGTGAAAGACACTGAATGGAATATGTGACTTTAATATTTGAGTTTGAAAACTTAACAGTATTTCTTACTATTCTGCAACTCTGCAGAGTACACAGAATAGGCTGTTAAACGGCGTTGAAACACACTGAATGGAATATGTGACTTTAATATTTGAGTTTGAAAACTTAACAGTATTTCTTATAATTCTGGAACTGTACAGAGTACACAGAATAGGCTGTTAAACGGCGGTGAAAGACACTGAATGGAATATGTGACTTTAATATTTGAGTTTGAAAACTTAACAGTATTTCTTATAATTCTGCAACTCTGCAGAGTACACAGAATAGGCTGTTAAACGGTGTTGAAACACACTGAATGGAATATGTGACTTTAATATTTGAGTTTGAAAACTTAACAGTATTTCTTATAATTCTGGAACTGTACAGAGTACACAGAATAGGCTGTTAAACGGCGGTGAAAGACACTGAATGGAATATGTGACTTTAATATTTGAGTTTGAAAAATTAACAGTATTTCTTACTATTCTGCAACTCTGCAGAGTACACAGAATAGGCTGCTAAACTGCGGTGACACACACTGAATGGAATATGTGACTTTAATATTTGAGTTTGAAAACTTAACAGTATTTCTTACTATTCTGCAACTCTGCAGAGTACACAGAATAGGCTGTTAAACGGCGTTGAAACACACTGAATGGAATATGTGACTTTAATATTTGAGTTTGAAAACTTAACAGTATTTCTTATAATTCTGGAACTGTACAGAGTACACAGAATAGGCTGTTAAACGGCGGTGAAAGACACTGAATGGAATATGTGACTTTAATATTTGAGTTTGAAAACTTAACAGTATTTCTTATAATTCTGCAACTGTACAGAGTACACAGAATAGGCTGTTAAACGGCGGTGAAAGACACTGAATGGAATATGTGACTTTAATATTTGAGTTTGAAAACTTAACAGTATTTCTTATAATTCTGCAACTCTGCAGAGTACACAGAATAGGCTGTTAAACGGCGGTGAAAGACACTGAATGGAATATGTGACTTTGATATTTTAGTTTGAAGACTTAACAGTATTTCTTCCTATTCTGCAACTCTGCACAGTACACAGAATGTGCTGCTACACTGCGGCGAAGCACACTGAATGGAATATGTGACTTTGATATTTTAGTTTGAAGACTTAACAGTATTTCTTCCTATTCTGCAACTCTGCACAGTACACAGAATGTGCTGCTAAACTGCGGCGAAGCACACTGAATGGAATATGTGACTTTGATATTTTAGTTTGAAGACTTAACAGTATTTCTTCCTATTCTGCAACTCTGCACAGTACACAGAATGTGCTGCTACACTGCGGCGAAGCACACTGAATGGAATATGTGACTTTGATATTTTAGTTTGAAGACTTAACAGTATTTCTTCCTATTCTACAACTCTGCACAGTACACAGAATGTGCTGCTAAACTGCGGCGAAGCACACTGAATGGAAGATGTGACTTTGATATTTGAGTTTGAAGACTTAACAGTATTTCTTCCTATTCTGCAACTCTGCACAGTACACAGAATGTGCTGCTAAACTGCGGCGAAGCACACTGAATGGAATATGTGACTTTGATATTTTAGTTTGAAGACTTAACAGTATTTCTTCCTATTCTGCAACTCTGCACAGTACTCAGAATGTGCTGCTAAACTGCGGCGACGCACACTGAATGGAATACGTGACTTTGATATTTTAGTTTGAAGACTTAACAGAATGTGCTCTAATCTGCAACTTTGCACACTAAACAGAATGTGCTCTAATCTGCAACTTTGCACACTAAACAGAATGTGCTCTAATCTGCAACTTTGCACACTAAACAGAATGTGCTCTAATCTGCAACTGTGCACACTAAACAGAATGTGCTCTAATCTGCAACTTTGCACACTAAACAGAATATATATATATTTATTTTTTTTTTTTTGTTTTTTTCCCCCCACACCAAATAACCTGCTGCCCCCACACACAGTAGTCCTAAAAAGGACTTTTGGTTCTTTTTTTTTCACAATTTTTGTTTTTTTCCTCCCTACACTGCCTTTCCCTTCCTATCCTCAGCTCTCCCTGGCTCAGACTGAGCCGAACTCGATGGTCAGGTGCTATACAGCACCTGACCACGGGTTCTGGCCAGCCAATCAGTGTAATGCCAGCAGCCAACATGGCTGCTGGCATTACACCGATGTCAGAGCCTCCCTGCACGTTTATTGGCTGCGCAGCAGCCGCAAAACGTGCGGGGAGGAGACCCGAACATGGCGGGCGAGCACATGCGGTACTCGTACAAGTACCGCCATGTGCCGAGCAGAGCGATGCTCGAGCCGATCCGAGCATCGGCCGAGCATGCTCGCTCAACACTAATCATGAGATATTTCCCTGGCAACCTTTCACTCTCCATCCTTCGGAAACTACAACTCCAATCATCCCCATTTAGGCAGGTGTTAGTTGGGGATGATAGGAGCCATATACCCAACAGCTGAGGCATTATGTACAATATAATATTTTCAGTGTAGTAAAAGCTCCAGTTTTTTTTCTTATTCTACAGATCTTTCCAATTTGAGAGACCTTTGTTCATAGACTCATTAGAATGACATAGGAAATGGAGTGTTTATTGTACTGGAGAAGTTATTTCCTCTTTACCACACCTTTATTAACCCTTTTTGCATCTCCTCATGAGGGTCAAAAGTACCTGTCCCTTCCTTAAGGCAGATATACTGCTATTAGAGTAAACAACAATTTAGCGGGTGTTTCTTGGGTCATAAAACTATCATCTGCATCTGGTTTGACTGCTTGCACTTGAGCCCTAGACTTGTATGCCTCCACACACTCTGTTCTCTTCAATTATAACCTAACTAGTTTTAAAGCAGTGTACACAGGCCAACATTGGTGGCTCTGCAATCATGCACAGTACAGACTGCCCACGCCCTTCAGGTTTACAGAGAGGACTCCGCTCTGAATTTGGAGCGCCCTGCTCCGTATCAGCTGCGGCACGGGCAGTCTGTACTGCACATGACTGCAGCGCGTGCATCCGGCACTACTGCATATTATGACTTCTGACAAACATCCTTAGAGAATTATAATATAGGATGACACAACTCTGAATGAAACTGAAGATTGCTGTCCTGGAATTTCCTTGTTTAAGCAGGAATTCCAGAAAACCACAGTGGTAGCAGAGTTCAAATAACATGATAATATCTATTTAACTCTTTATTGCCCAGATGGTTGCAAATAGGCATGGGTGAAAATGTCCATTTTTTTCACAGTTATTTTCACAGAAAGATGTATTTATTTTTTATAGTAAAAAAAAAACAACTTGTAGAAAATCCATGAAAATGTATGGCCTTTCTCTGCCACAAATGGAATTCCAGAGAGAACTTGGCAGTTTCCACCTATGCTTTTTACATTCAAAAGATTTCCCACAACAATGCATTTGCTGTGGAGAAATCCACAGTTAAAAATAAAAATTGTTTGTAGTTTGAGTCCAAGGCAACATAAGCCTTGGAAAAAATGTTTTTAGGCTAAGGCCTACTGCAAGTACGTTTTAAAAAAGCTATCAGACTGAGGCCTACAGAAAGGTAGACCTTGAAAATGTTTTTTACTGGTGGAGGTGGGATGACCAAGTGACTAATTGTGGAAGATGACTGACTTCCCATGGAGTACTGACCCTCACCAAAATGAGCAGTGCATATTCTACAGGGTGGACAGCCTGTGGATGTGCCCTTATACCATACATCCTATTTTTCTCCATCATGAAAAGCCATTACAGTTTAGGATTTTGATGCACCATGCTGTTTTTCTTGGACAAAGACAGGGCACAGTGATGGCAAACTGCATGATTTCTTGGGGAATGGTTTAACATTGTCAATATAAACCCTCAGGTTGGTTATGTTTTATGGGCTTTAATAGAGAAACAGATCAATGTGTAATCCTTCCTTCCACTCTTCACTACCTTTTGACCCACTGTGCACATAGCAGGTGTTGATAATGGAACAGTTCCTCCCACAAAGAAAAAATATTTCCACACTAATATTTCAGGAAAGGTGGAGAAGGAAAAAGATGATGGTGATTCTGTAACATTGCTTTCTAGTAGTTGCTCCCTAATATTTCTCTCTCATATCCTCCACAAAGCAATTTTCCAATTAATCTATAAGTATTTATTTATATGCTTTCACAGTTTTTCCTCAAAGTGCTACTGCTTGCACCTTGGGACAAATACAGAAATGTTATTTTTAAAGCAAGATTTTGTCTCATTGTGTTTAATGGAGACTATGTGAGCATCCTTCTTTATGTATGTAAATGTGAATTGCAAGCTGGTTCATGTCTATATTTCCTCCTCATAAGAATCATCGGCCATGCTGTGGCACAACTGTCTAGCAAGGCTGCCTCCTAAAAAAACTTCAGGAACTCACTTAAGTCTCACGTTAGCCGTCACTGACCAAGTGACAAAGAAGCCTTCCATTTAGGCACCACTAATGGCCTGTTCGGCTCATAAAAAGTCTCCAGTAAGTGTGGAATACCACCTGGTAGGGACTTTCATCAGTAGTGACAGTGCTCCCTGTTTGATTGCTGGAAAATGTCGTGGACTGTCACAGACAGTCCCAGTCTACTGACACTCCAGGAAGCCAATCCGATTGGCTCCCCCTAGTCTGTTTTCTGCATCTGTCTGTGTGGTGACCTTCCAGCTGCCTCCATTCCAGTTTAAGTTATTCGTTCAGCAGCACCTTGGGCCATCCTCCATTCTCTATCACATTATTCCTGTCTGTTTGGGTGGTGCCATCCACTCTCCATGCCCTAGCTGTGGTGATGACACCTTCCCTTCTGCTCCTGTCTTCAGTGAGGGCTTGTCAGCCATTCTTTGCCCTCCAGTATACCTGTTTGGTCTTTTCCATCATTTTAATGTCTTAATCCTGTTCTACTATTTACAGTAGCATGTCTACACTCTCAAGCACCTCAAGGTACCACACTCTCACAACCCCACTGATATTTGTGTTCAGTACACTACGGGACTAACCCTGGGGCAATATTTTCTGCAGTGCTTCAACTAAAAATGTTAAAGTGCTCATGTCTCAACCAGTAGCACTGATACATTTTCCTACTTAAAGGGATAGTAATGTTTCAAAATAAAAGCCGCTCCAATTAATCTTCATAGTATTTGGGCCACGGAGAGCGTTATTTCAATACTGTCACAATTGTAATTCAAGAGTAATTGAATTATAAATTATCTTCCTCCTGCTCCTAGTGTAAGCCACTTCCCCTCAGATGACAAATCTGGTCTTAAGACCAGAAAGTTCACAACAAGTGACAATCTTCTTATTGTGAGTATAATGAAAACCCTGCCCCCTTATCAGGTTTTCCCATTATGCTAATTGAAGATTGTCCCTCTCTGCAAGCCACCTGGACACCACCTTGCTGCTGTGAGGTGAGCAGTGTTACATCAGTAAAAGTGGAGGGAGAGGGATACTTTATCATTCAAATACTCTGGAACTACAACTCTGACAGTATTGAAATAACATTCTCCATGGCTAAATACTATGAAGATTAATTGAAGTTCCTTTTATTTTGAAACATTACTATGCCTTTAAGCTTCCTTAAAAGTATTGCCAAATTACAGCACTTCCTCTGTATCTCAACTGCCAATATTCTCACTCAGGTTCTCATTTTCTCAGGTCCTCATTGTATTGCAGCACTCTACTCTCTGGTCTTCCTACTTCTTTCTCCACTTCAGTCTGTTCTTAATGCAGCTGCATGAATAAATACCCTTGCTCACAGATACCTTCCCACTTTCATCCTGAAATCCCTCTCTTGGCTACCCATAAAGTCTTGTATTTCAGACAAAATTTTGTTATTGGCTTTCAGTGTTTAGAATTCAGGAATCAAGTTTACAGCCATTCACTTATTGGTTAAATATAGGTGTTTGGTAGAGCTGAAAAATCAGGTGAAACATCTACAGAGATTTACTATTGCAGATAGGACAGATCTGCCATTTATGGGAAGTTCAACTGCAGATGGGGCTGCAATATAAGAGGATTTTAGTCTTACCTGTTAAATCCTTTTCTCTTAGTCCATACAGGTTACTGGTAACTCTGGGTAGGCGATCCACCCCTTTATGTAGGCAGGAACAATTCTAGAATTGATTTAGAGGGTGGAGCCTACCTTCCCTCCTTGGCTGCAGCTAGCCAACCATCTCCAGAAAGATTTGAGACACTAACTATGACTAGATAGTGGAAGGGAAAGAACACTCCTCTGAGTATGACCCCGAAGGACCCCCACAATCTGCCACAGGAGAGCCAAGCATGGTCCCTTGACATGGTGGGAGACCAGTAACCTGTATGGACTAAGAGAAAAGGATTTAACAGGTAAGACTAAAGTCCTCTTTTCTCTGTCATCCAATACAGGATACTGGTAACTTTGGGATGTCCAGCCATTGAGTTTTCCAGAGGCGGGAAGTAAGACAAGGACCAGGTGCAATACCCCAAAGTCACCAGAACAGATATGAACCATCAGATCAGAGATAGCCCAACAAAACAACTGAAGTGTCAACGGACACTGAACAGGGATAACAACACCCCAAGAACTGTTACACAGCACAGGGAACTAGAGCCAACAGGACTCAAACGTGAAGGAAGCACCAAGAACCAGAGAAGATTGCCTCCAGGATCTTCCTCCCAAAGCTGGCGTCAGCCGATGCCAGCACATCAACATGGTAGTTCTTTGAAAAGGTGTGCACAGACGACCAAGTGGCAGCCTTACACAACTGATCATCGGAAGCCTGATACTTGTAAGCCCAAGAAGCCCCAATAGATCTAATGGAATGAGCCATATCCTGAAAGAGAACGGGCCTCTTCCTCAGCTCATAAGCCTTATGAACAGTGGACTTGATCAAAGACACAATAGTCACTTTGGATGCAGGTCTTCCTGCCCTGGGGCCCTCAGGAATGACGAACAGCGCGTCAAATTGTCTAATGGACTCAGGGCAGAAAGAAGGCACCACAATCTCCTGATTAAGGTGGAGCTCAGAGACAACTTTGAGAGAAACTCCTGAGAAGTACGAAGCACCACCTTGTGTTTGTGAAACACCAAAAAGGGTGGTTTACAAGACAGAGCATGTAATTTCGCGATACGGCGAACAGACACGATCGCCAGGATAAAGGCCATTTTCCATGTCAGCAGGCATAGAGGAATAGTAGCCAAGGACTCAAAAGAAGGACACTGAAGGATGCCCAAGACCAAATTAAGATTCCACTGAGGAGCGGGAGTCTTAAAGACAGGACAAGTATGAGCAACGCCCTGGAAGAAAACCTTGACATCAGGAAGAATAGCAATGCGCCTTTGAAAGAAAACAGAGAGAACAGAAGTCTGAATCTTAAGGGAACTCAAGCTGATGCCCTTATCCACACCGTCCTTCAAGAAGGCCAGGCTCGTAGGCAGATCAAAATCCTGAGAGAGATCCCTATCAGCACACCAAGATAGGAAGGTCGACCAAACATGATGGTAGGCCTTAGAAGAAACTGGCTTGCGGGCACTAAGCATAGTAGCCACCACACTAGAAGAGAAACCCTTCTTCTTCAGTATTGAGGATTCAATTTCCAAGCCATCATAGCTAGCCGATGAACATCCTCCTTCCACAGGTAACCCTGTAGAAGAAGATCTGGTCGGCAAGGGAGCCGGAATGGCTCTTCCACTGACAGATCCAGAAGCTCTGGAAACCAATCCTGCCGAGGTCAGTATGGAGCAATCAGAATGACTGGACAGCACTCCAGTCTCAATTTCCGTAACACCTTGTGCAACATGGGAAGGGGAGGAAAGATGTAAGCCAGAGGAAATAACAAAGGAATGGACATGGCATCCACTGCTAGAGCTAGAGGATCCCTCCAGTGAGAGCAGAACCTCAGCACCTTCCAGTTGTGTCTTGTCACCATCAGGTTGATGCAAGGAAGACCCCACTTCTGAACAATAAGGGAGAACACCTCTGGGTGCAGTTCCCACTCTCCACTGTCCACCGTGTGTCGACTGAGGAAGTCTGCCATGACATTGTCTACGCCAGGAATGTGTACTGCAGATATGGCAGGAACGTGTTCTTCTGCCCAGGACAAAATAGCCTTGACCTCTAACCAAGCGGCAAGACTTCTTGTTCCACCCTGCTTGTTGATGTAGGTCACAGCCGTGGCATTGTCGGACTGTACCTGGGCTGGGCTTTTTTTCAGCTGGGGAGTCCAATGACAAAGGGCATGGAATATCGCCCGAAGCTCCAACACGTTGATGCGAAGGAGAGATTCCTCAGGAGACCACTGACCTTGTGCACTCAGGCGACCCAGGACCGCTCCCCATCCGGAGAGGCTGGCATCCATCATCACAGTGGTCCAGAAGAATAATAGGAAGGACCTGGCCTTCAGCAGAATGAAGAGGTCGAGCCACCACAACAAACTCAGTTCCACATGAAGAAGGAAGGATACTGACATCTTCAGAAGGTCCGACAGACCCCTGCACCCCTGGATCACGAACCTCTAGAGTTCCCTGGTGTGAGCCATGGCAAATGGGACCTGTTCTATGGTGGAGATGAATTTCCCCACTATAGAGGACAGCTTCTTGGCTGGAACTGGATCGAGAGCCAGAACAGCAGATACTCTTTGGGTGATCTGGTGAGCCACTTCCTCCATGAGAAACACCATGATCTGCTGAGTGTCGAAGAGAACGCCCAGGAAGACCAGATGCTGGGATTGAACAAGGTCTGACATGTCCATGTTGATGATCCACCTATGATGGGTGAGAGCATGAATGCAGTCCTGAACCTGCTGATGAAGAAGTTCAGCAGAGGGGGCTTTCAGAAGCAGGTCGTCCATGTATGGAGTAACTCTGATGCCGTCCCGGTGGAGGACGGATACTAAAGCTCCCAGGACATGGTTGAAGACTTGAGGAGCTGTAGTCAGACCAAAGGGAAGAGCTGAAAACTGAAAGTGCCCTCGGTTGCAGGCAAATCTGAGATACTGCCGGCTCTCTGGATGAATGGCGATCTGTAGATACGATTCCTGAAGATCCAGAGAAGCAAGGGATTCCCCCGGGGACATAGCAGCAATCACCATCCTTAGGGACTCTTGGTGATAATGAGTCCTGATCACAAAGGAATTGAGATCTTTCAAATCCAGAATGGGATGACAACTGCCATCATTTTTGGAGACCACATAGAGGTTTGAGTAAAAACCCATACCCCTGTCCTGAACTGAAACAGGCTCCAGTGCGTCCTTGTCCAGAAGGGACGGATAGCGCCATTGAACAGACAGCGTTTCTCTGCGCCCTGGGGCGTATGAGAGGGAAAAAAGCAGAAGGGAGGAAGAGAGACGAAAGGGATCCTGTACCCTTCCGTCACCACCTGTAAAACCCACGGGTCAGCCACTGAACCCTCCCAGACGCTGTGGTAGTGACACAGACAGCCACCCACAGACGAGTGGAGACCCCTGTTTGGCGAGTCATGCCGAAGAAGTCTTGGATGCCTTAGGCTTGGAGGAGACCTTGGGCTTCCATTGCTGTTTGGGCTTGGAGGAGGAACAGCCTGGTTCACCAGACGTGTCTCAGTCTGGAAGGGACGAAAAAACCTGTTGAGCTTGAGAGGAGTTTTCTTCCTGGGGAGCAAGGGCAGAAGAGTACTCTTACCCCCTGTGGCCACACTATTCAGATCCTTAAGATCTGGCCCAAATAAGGATGTACCCTGAAAGGGTAAGGAAAGCAAGGCTTTCTTGGAAGCAGTGTCAGCAGACCAGATCTTGAGCCAAAAGAGCTTGTCTGGCAACCACGGACATGGTAGAAACCCACGCCATCAAACGGATGGCATCAAATAAGGCAGCATAAATATAGTGCTGGGCCTCAGAGATGTTGCTAAGAAGCCACAACATATCCAAAGAAGAAACACCCTGATGTACAGCCAGGGTGAGCTGTTCAGTCCAGAACGCAATAGCCCGGTTAGCCCATGCCACAGCAAACGCTGTACACATGGCAGTGCCAGCAGTGGCAAAAATGGACTTGAGGGAAACCTCAAGCTTCTTGTCAGTCCAGACACAAGAGTAGGGTTAGGTGGAAAACAAGTAAGGGGCTTTTTAGACTCATGGAAAACATCAGAGGGATCTGAAGGAACCTCCTGTACTAGGGGAATGTTTAGGGTGGTCAAGACAGCCCTGATCAGGCCCTCAGCCGAAGGGTCAGGATCAGCCTCAAAGGGGTCCCCAAAAAACTGAGAGAAGCCCACAGCAGAACATTCCTCATCATCTGAATCCACCAACAGTTCCTTCTCAGAGGAATCTGACAAGTCAGGTTTTGGCAAGGAAGATTTGACTGAAGAAGGGGTCTGCCTTGAGTGAAAGACCCCCTGTAACTGGGATGGAAAGAGTTGTATTGTAGACAGAAGGTCTCTGGTAGCAGCCTTGAACTTTTGCATCCAAACTGGCTCTATTGCATGGCTGGAGGTCCCTGGGAGAGACTCAGGGACATCAGAACATGCTGGGCATAAATGACCTGAGAATTCTCTAGGTAAACCTGAATGACATGAGGAACAGTGCACAATAGGGGACACAGAGACCCCAGCATCCTTAGTCTTGGGCCTGGACCCAAGCTCCAACGGATTAGACATTCTCACAGTGTCAAAAATCATTTACTATATTGAATCACCCTATTACAGTGTGAACGATTAAAATTCACCCCAGAAATCGCTAAAATACACTTATCTGGCAGGGGAAGGGTTAATCTGCAGAGGAGAGAAGGAGAGTCCAAGCCCTATATAGGATACTTGTTACAGAAAAGGCACAAAGTGTCTGCCAATCAGAAACGAGCGAGAGAAGCAAGTGCTCATGGGAAATGTAGTTTTCCCAGAATAAGCACCCCAACAGTGTCCGAAGCCCCCTGAGCCCCCCAACACACTTGCAATTGTAACCAGATGATAGAGCAAGGTAAGACAAGTAAAATAAGCCCTCTCTGAAGTTGCTACGTTGAGAGGTTGCAGAGATACGTCCCAAACTGTACAGTCCCATAGGAGTGGATGGAGTAATGGAGTCTATGCGGTAAAGCAGAACTCAAATTTTGTCAAACTTAAAACTGTGAAATAAAATTACATGAAACATCACTAGAACAAGTTATGAGATCCCAAAAACACTGAACCCAGTAGGGAAAGTGAGAATAACCCCCCCAAAAGATGCAAACCAGCAGCTAAAGGGTTAAGTTACAACATAAAACTGCTCCTAAACATCCAACAGACATACCAATAGACCCAGTGAGTGCAGGAGTGTGCAATAAGAACTCCCAAGGAAAAAACCCTGTACGGAGGGGCACTGTGGGACATGTGGATCTGCAGCACTCAAAAGGTTGCTCACATTTCCTGCAGATCTGTCTTCAGATTACCATGTATCAAGAAGAAGCCTCGGTGTGCAACTCCTGAGGAAATAACTTGTACCAAGATTTTCCCCCCAGGGATTAAGGTCCCCAAAAAGCATCTGAATACTGAGCTAGCCACATCTAAGGGCATTGTCAGTTATGGTAATCTGCCTAATGGTGGTATTCCATTTCTAACAAAAAAATTTAAAAAAAATTCTAAAACTGTAGCAGAACTGTTCTCTTGCCTGTGTCTTCACCAAGGAACAAATCTTTCTGGAGCTGGTTGGCTAGCTGCAGCCAAGGAGGGAAGTTAGGCTCCACCTCCTGAAGTCAATTCTAGAACTGTTCCTGCCTACTTAAAGGGGTGGATCGCCTACTCAAAGTTACCAGTAACCTGTATTGGACGACAGAGAAAATAGGTTAAATGTTGTTATGGAATTTAGTACATAGAGTGTGATAACAGCTGAGTCAATGTCTAGAGTTCTCAATATACTAGAAGTAACAAAGGCCCTTCACTGTTTGATAGTGAATGCTTATATATGGTAACAAAAGGAAGCTTATTCAATCTCAGAGAAAACAAAATATATTATAGTTTGTACTGGTGTAACTAGTCATTGGAGAGCCCTGGTGCAAACATTTTATTGGCCCCCTAATACAAAAATATTCTCCTGGGTGTATAACTAGAACCTATTGGGCTCTGGGAATAATAGACCCTCTTTGATGCCAGGCCTTGTCACAACTGCATGTCTATGCACCCCATATACTTACACCTCTAGTAGTTTTCTTGGGTAAACTAAATAGGCACTTACACCCAATAGCACTTACTCCTTCTGTGTCAGACCTACCTTCCTCTAGACTGTAAGCTCTCACGAGCAGGGTCCTCTGATCTTTCTGTTCTCCACATTTGATTGTACTATTTAATACTTTTGTATGTCTATTCCCTACTGTAAAGCGGTGTGGAATTTGTTGGCGCTATATAAATAAAGATTAATAAAGATTAATAATAATAGTAAAATGTTTAATCCATGTTTAACAAATACACCGCAAGAAATGTGAAAAGAATAAAAAAAATGCTGCGAGATATCCACTATCCTTAAAGTGATAGTAATGTTTCAAAAAAAGCAGCTCCAATTAATTTTCATAGTATTTGGGACATGGAGAGTGTAATTTCAATACTGTCAGAGTTGTAAAAAAGTAATTGAATGATAAAGTATCCCCCTCCCAACTCTGTTACCTAGTGTAAGATGCCTCCCGTCAGATGTGGAATCTGGTCTCTTGACCAGACAGGTCTCAGCAAGGGACAATCTTCTTACTGTGAGCATAAGGAAAACCCTGCCCCTCTTGACAAGCTTTTTTTTCTTACTGAAAAATGTCCCTTTCTTTGATACATCCGGACAATCTTGCTGCTCTGAGGTAAGCAGTGTTACATAAGTAAAAGGAGCGGGAAGTTCATTATTCAATTACTCTTGAACTACAACTCTGGCAGTATTAAAATAAAGTTCTCCACGGCCCAAATACTATGAAGATTAATCAATGCTGTTTTTTTTTTTTTTTTTTTGAAACATTACTATCCCTTTAATTGGTTATAATGGCTGCATACTGTATCAGTTTCTTACAGCACAATTTTAGCAATAACATACCAAATAATTTCCAACCTTAACAGCAGAGTGAACATTTCCTGCCTTGTTTCCTGTACAAGTCAAAACGCTCTTACTTGTTTATTACATCATGTAGTTCAGGATCAGTTCAGAAAGTATGTGAAATGAGTCATGGATGCTTAATGCCATGGAGTATTGGTATAAAACCAAACAGCTCTCTTTATTGAGAAATTAAGATATAAAGACTGATTTCCTATAGGTAAGACAGTAAACGTTACATTTTCCATAGACCCATCAATGCAGCTGATGTTCAAAGAAGAAATGGAGCAATTTTGCAGTAAACAAACCACCATAGGGGACAAATGCAAAATCACAGATTTAAATGGTTGTTTTAACTATTTGAATTCTAGTGAAACCTCCAACGTATTAACCCCTTAAAGGCCAGTGGTCCCGGGGTGTCTGGTCCTTTAAGGACCAGATAGGCAAGTGCAACGTGCCACCCCACGCGACTGATCACATGTGCCGGCATGTCGAACGAGGGACTGAAAGAGATCGATCCGGTCTTGGAGCGATCAACTTCAGTCCCCGGGCGCGGTGAGTAAAAGTACATGACGTACTAGGACCGTCACTGGTCCTTAAGTGCCGGACCAGCATGACAGTCTGGGTACGTCACCGGACGCGAAGGGGTTAAATAAATAGTTAGTAATGGTTCATTGGTTTTGCTTTATTTCAAAGCACCATAAATTGTCAGTCATACTCTCTAAAGCCTTTATTTTGATTTTACATATTCTGCAAATGTAGTATATGTAAAGACAAATTGCCTGTATTCTTTATTATCTGTTTTTTCATGTTCACCTGTTCTTTTTACACTTTTATATCCGTCACAGTAAGTTATCTGGATTTCTGTTGCCACAGAGCTTTCCAGTCAGTAACTGTGAAAGCAGGGATATAATTAATATGTAACACTATCCCTGCAGCACTGGATGCTCTGGTTGCTCTATTTAAAGGGATAGTAATACCTAAAATGTAAAAAAAATATGTTGTAGGGTTTATTCCCCTGAGTAAAACAAGAGTACTCCCACTGCTGAAAGTGTTTCATTCAAAAGTTATTAATTTTCAAAGTTGAATTTCTTAGGTGAAATATCACAGTGGCTGTCACGAGAACTACACCATGCGGGATGATACCCGCAGGAGAGGGAGTGCTAGAGAGCGCGGAGTAGGGTGCGAAGCTCGGCGTGCGGTGGCTGCCTGTACGGGTACCGTGCTGCGGCCTAGGCCGGGTATAGGTGCCAGCCGCAAGGCTGGATGACAAACCCCAGAGGAGCTGGGAGAGTGCCCTGGATGATACCCTACGGACAGCACCTTTTCTCCTGCGGGGGAGAGTGAATGCTGGAGAGCACTGCGTGGGGTACGAAGCTAGCGAGCGGGGGCCTGGAGGCTAAGACTCTCCAAAGGAAGAAGATATATAGAGCACAGATTACTCTCCTAGGCTGGAGAGAACTGACCTGTCCTGAGAGTACCAAGTACTGGAATCGGCAGGAAACAGAGTAATCAGAGGCAGGCTGGGTCATACACAGGCAGGAACACTGGATACTAGAATCGGCAGGCAAAAGAGTAATCAGAGGCAGGCTGGGTCATACACAAGCAGGAAGACTAGATACTGGAATCGGCAGGCAAAAAGGGTAATCAGAGGCAGGCTGGGTCATACACAGGCAGGAACACTGGATACTAAAATCGGCAGGCAAAAGAGTAATCAGAGGCAGGCTGGGTCATACACAAGCAGGAAGACTGGATACTGGAGTCGGCAGGCAAAAAGAGTAATCAGAGGCAGGCTGGGTCATACACAAGCAGGAAGACTGGATACTGGAGTCGGCGGGCAAAAAGAGTAATCAGAGGCAGGCTGGGTCATACACAGGCAGGAACACTGAATAGCAAGGACTGCAAGCAAAAACTAGACGTAGGTACACTGTAAGAGTGCACCAGTGGCAGTCCGGAGCTCCCTGAAGTAGGCGCCGTGGGATGACGTCACGACGCACGTGACGCGACATCGGGGTAAACCCGGAAGAGGACCGGAAGAGAGGAAACCCCATACTGCCGACGCAGCCGGAACGGGAGCGCGGCTGACAGTGGCCTGAAATTGTACAGTGGCGCTGTTGCTACACGATCCTATGGACAGCCCTGGTCTCAGGACCATAAATCTCCATAGGATGGTGTAGCAACAGCGCCACTGTAAAATTTCAGGCCACTGTGATATTGCACCTAAAAAATTCAACTTTGAAAGTTAATAACTTTTGAATGAAACATCTTTCAGCAGTGGGAGTACTCTTGTTTTACTCAGGGGGATAAACCCTACAACATATTTTTTTTTACATTTTAGGTATTACTATCCCTTTAATAGACTGGAGGGACAGTCATTTCTACATTGTATCATTATCTTTTTTTTTTCATTGTATCACTATTCCTACTTTCATCATGTACCTCCAGAATACGTGACGTCAAACTTAAAAGATACTTCATTTTGATGATAGCTAATTTCATAATTATTTAGCTTTTAAGATCCTTTCTCCCCCTTCCATGATTTTAGCTGTTTCTGCTGAGAGAATCCCATCTCCCTCACTATTAATTAACATGGAGACATTTTAACTCATCCTTAGTGAGGCGTTTTTTTGGCAACAGGTCTCTCTAGATAACAGGGCTCCCAGAGCAAAATTCTAACATTTCCTCCACTGCCCCAATTTTGTGTGTGTGCTTGTGTGTGTAAGTGACTATGCATCATGTGGATCACAAAAAAAATCACTTCCGAGATATGTCCACGTTAGACAGGACACAGAGTGAGTGCATATGTATCATTAACATTTGGGTGACTTTAGATCTTTGTAACATTATATGATAACAGATGATAATTACACAAAGACAGAACAGCATAGCATTACATCCGACCAACCAACAGAGCTTAATATCAGTACAGGCAACAGAGCATTTCACCAATTACCATTCTAAGATACATACAGGGTATTGTAGCACCACCAGTGGACACAATGGCTGAGATGTCAAACAGTGTATCTGTGGTTCTGTGGCTATCACTGAAGAGTGTTTGGGGTGTCAAACAGTGTATGTTTTCTTCTGTGATTACCAGTAGAATAAGGCTGAGATGTGAAACAGAGAGGCTATGTGCCATCAGTGGGACAGTGTATATGTAGTTCTGTGGAACAAGGCTGTGGTGTCAGACTGTGTGTGGTTCTGTGACTTCCATTGGACAGTGGAACAAATCTTGGATGCCAGACAGCTTAGGTGTGGTTCTGTGATTAGCAGTTGAAAAAGGCTGAAATGTCAGGCAGTTTATGTTTAGTTCTGTAGCTACCAGTTGAACAAGCCTGGCGTGTCATGTCAAATAGTGTATACATGAACAAGGGTTTTCTATCAGACAGTGAGTCTGATGTACAAAGTAAAATGTGAGCATCTGGAACAAATCAACTGCCCTGTAATGGACAAATAAATATTCCCCACTTTCTCATTGATTAAAATTAGGATTTTAACCAAAGCATTGCTATGCAGTGTGTTGGTGACCACTCTTGCGTTTAAAAGGTTAAAAGTCCCATTTATATAAGTGGTGTTTTTTATCCTCTATGGTGCTGTTGTTGCCCCAGAATTACTACAATTCCATAAGAGATTGCCTTGAAAATTTTATGATTTCTAAAAATGTTGCTGCACAAAGGAGTAGTCCCTTCCACTAAGACCAAAACACCGCTTACAGTCTGCAGTGCATATGCCACATGACCTAAAGATCTTACAGTCTGCAGTGCATATCCCACATGACCTACAGATCTTACATTCTGCAGTGCATATGCCACATGACCTAAAGATCTTACAGTCTGCAGTGCATATCCCACATGACCTACAGATCTTACAGTCTGCAGTGCATATGCCACATGACCTAAAGATCTTACAGTCTGAAATGCATATCCCACATGACCTACAGATCTTACAGTCTGCAATGCATATCCCACATGACCTACAGATCTTACAGTCTGCAATATCTGACACACTTGACACCAGAGATCTTACAATTTAAGAGTAATCAGCCAGTGTGGGTTAGTTCCTGCAAATTAAAAACTCTCTGGTGCCATGACTGTCAACCATCGTGGAACCACAGAGCTTACAATCTACAATTTATGACCCACATGATGCAGCAGATCTTACAATCTACAGTTTATGACCCATTATTTAAGTAGAATTAACCACTGTGGATCATGTCTGTAAAGTGTAAGTTCTCTGGTACCATAAGGGTCATCAGCATGGCATTACAGAGCTTACAATCTATGACCCATATGGCACCAGTGCTAACAATCTAAAAGGAATTGCTCACTGTAGGTCACATCCTGTCAAAGGTAAGTTCTATAGTGTCACGTAGAATTGTAAACTCTGTGGTGTCATGTGGGTGACCCTTATGGCACAACAGAGCTTTCACTTTACAGTAAGTGACCCACTGCAGGTAATTCCTTTTAGACTGTAATCTCTTATGTTTGGGATGGGGAATATTTGCACCTCAAAGAGGAACATGTGAAAAGTGCAGTTTTTCTGCTTTTCTCCATTTTTTCACTGCATACAAATAAATGAAAATAATGTACCGCAATGTGACGTGTTTCCCCATGTATTCCCACCATGCAAAATATAAAAGGGAGTGTCAGTTAATTGGGTGTTTTCAGTCTGTGCTTAGAAGTGAGAGAGAAAGCAGCTGATTTTTTTTAATGCTAGCTAGCCTAAGTAGAGAGGCAAAGAAAGGGAGCTGAAGTTGTTTGATAAGTATATTGGTAGTAGCTAGTGATGAGCGAGCACCCCAATGCTCGGGTGTTCGGGTGCTCTGACCGAGCACCCCCTGAGGCTCGAGTGCTCGGCCGAGCACCCGAGCCCCATTGAAGTCAATGGGAGGACTCGAGCATTACACCAGGCACCCCCTGCTCTGATGAGGGGAGGGTGCCTGGTCCATAGGAAAAGGGCAGAAAAAGATGGAAACACTACAGAAATGGTTCAGGGACAGCATAGGGAGGATGTCTGGATGCACCTTGGACTCCAATATCGCTGCTGGGAACGATCTTTCGCCCGTAGTACGCCATTTTTACAGACTGACCATAAAACACACAAAAAGGAAAATAAAAACGACTTTAGGCGAAAAATTGTTACCAAACAATATTTGCTGTATATTTACTTGTATATCATCTGCAAATTCTCCCAAAAATTTCCTTGATTTTCAGAACTGAGGCCATGATTAAGAGGGAAACGTGCGCATAGGCAAATTCTCCCAAAAATTTCCTTGATTTTCAGAACTGAGGCCATGATTAAGAGGGAAACGTGCGCAGAGGCAAATTCTCCCAAAAATTTCCTTGATTTTCAGAACTGAGGCCATGATTAAGAGGGAAACGTGCGCAGAGGCAAATTCTCCCAAAAATTTCCTTGATTTTCAGAACTGAGGCCATGATTAAGAGGGAAACGTGCACAGAGGCAAATTCTCCCAAAAATTTCCTTGATTTTATTGAACTGAGGCCATGATTAAGAGGGAAACGTGCGCTGAGCTGACCATCTAAAACATTATGGGTGAGGGTCTGCTGCAGAGCTGACCATCCTAAACATTATATGCGAAGGCCCGCTAGTGAGCTGACGCTATAAAACATTATATGAGAGGGCCCGCTAGAGAGCTGACCCAATAAAACATTATATGAGAAGGCCCGCTGGTGAGCTGACCTATATAAAAATTGGCAAACAGGGCCCGCTGGTGAGCTGACCCTATATAAAAATTATATCACAGGGCCCGCTGGTGAGCTGGCCCTATATAAAAATTATATCACAGGGCCCGCTGGTGAGCTGGCCCTATATAAAAATTATAGCACAGGGCATATGGAAGAGGAGGAGGAGGATGAGAAGATTAAGAGTCAACCATATACCCGTTTTTTGGGTGGAAAGGGTGAATGGGAATACAGAGTATTCCCATCATTGTAAATAACATATATAAAGTGAGTTTATGTTCCCCCGGGGCTTTCCTCCAGTGGAGTGGAGAAGTCAGGGGAAATCCAGGCCTTGTTCATTTTTATAAGTGTCAACCTATCAGCATTGTCGGTGGAAAGGCGGATACGCTTATCTGTTATGATGCCACCAGCAGCACTAAATACCCGCTCAGACAGAACGCTGGCGGCAGGGCAGGCCAGCACCTCCAAGGCGTAGAGTGCCAGTTCATACCACGTGTCCAGCTTGGACACCCAGTAGTTGTAAGGCACAGAGGGATCATTGAGGACGCTGACACGGTCTGCTACGTACTCCTTCACCATCTTCCAAAACTTTTCCCTCCTTGTGACACTAGGCTGCGCATCAGGGTGAGGGTGCTGGCGGGGTGTCATGAAGGTGTCCCACGCCTTGGAGAGTGTTGCCCTGCCTTTGTCGGAACTGCTGTGTGCTCCCCTTTTCTGCCCTTCTCGGTTGGCCAAGGTAGCACGTACTCTGCCGCCAGCGTTGTCAGATGGAAAATTTTGGAGCAATTTTTCGACAAGAACCTTCTGGTATTGCACCATTTTGCTTGTCCTCTCCACCGGAGGAATGAGAGATGAGAAATTCTCTTTGTAGCGGGGGTCCAGAAGGGTGAACACCCAGTAATCCGTGTTGTTTAAAATGCGTATAACGCGTGGGTCACGGGAAAGGCAGCCTAACATAAAGTCAGCCATGTGTGCCAGAGTACCAACAGTCAAGATTTCGCTGTCCTCACCAGGAGGATGACTCTCAATATCCTCATCCTCTTCCTCCTCTTCTGCCCACCCACGCTGAAGAGATGGAACTAAAGTTCCATGGCTACCCTGTGTAGCGGAGGCAACCGTGTCTTCCTCCTCCTCCTCCTCCTCCTCCTCCTCCTCCGCCTCCTCCAATTGTCACTGAGAAGACGAAGTGAGGGTGCTCTGGCTATCACCTTGTGTAAGCTCTTCCTCCCCCATTTCCACCTCTTCCACATGCAAAGCGTCGGTTTTAATTGTGAGCAGCGAGCGTTTCAGTAGACACAGAAGTGGGATGGTTACACTGATAATAGCGTTATCGCCGCTCACCATCTGTGTCGATTCCTCAAAATTGCGTAAAACCTCGCAGAGGTCTGACATCCATTCCCACTCCTCACTTCTGATTACAGGAAGTTGAACGGAGAGGCGACGACCGTGTAACAGCTGGTACTCCACTACTGCCCTCTGCTGCTCACAAAGCCGGGCCAACATGTGGAAGGTGGAGTTCCAGCGCGTGCTCACGTCACACAGCAGCCGGTGAGCTGGCAATTGTAAGCGCTGCTGCAGCTTCAACAGGCCGGCCGAAGCTGTAGATGACTTACGGAAATGTGCACACACGCGGCGCACCTTGGTCAAGAGATCATGCACATTGGGGTAGGTTTTTAGAAATCGCTGCACCACTAAATTAAATACATGCGCTAGGCATGGTACGTGTGTGAGCTTGCCGAGCTCCAAAGCCGCCACCAAGTTACGCCCATTATCACACACAACCATGCCTGGTTGCAGGTTGAGTGGCGAGAGCCACTGCTCGGTCTGGTGACTAATCCCCTGCAACAGCTCTGAGGCCGTGTGCTGTTTGTCCCCAAGGCAGATCAGCTTCAGCACGGCCTGTTGACGCTTCCCCACTGCAGTGCTACACTGCTTCCAGCTACTGGCTGATGGGGGAGTGGCGCTGCGTGTAGAGAATTCGGAGGTGGAAACGGAGGAGGAGGAGCCAATAACGTAGGTGCTGGTGGAAACCCTGATGGAGGTAGGGCCCGCAATCCTCGGCGTGGGTAGCACCCGTGCCATCCCAGGGTCCGAGTCGCTCCCAGCCTCCACGACATTCACCCAGTGTGCCGTCAGGGAAATGTAGCGTCCCTGGCCACAAGCACTTGTCCATGTGTCAGTCGTTAAGTGGACCTTCCCAGTAACTGCGTTGGTCAGGGCACGGGTGATGTTACGGGACACATGGTGGTGTAATGCGGGGATGGCACACCGGGAAAAGTAGTGGCGGCTGGGGACCGCGTACCGAGGGACAGCTGCTGCCATCAGGCTGCGGAAGGACTCAGTGTCCACAAGCCTAAATGGCAGCATTTCGATGGCCAGTAATTTGGAAAGGTGTGAGGTTAGTGCTATGGCCTGTGGGTGGGTGGCTGGGTACTTTCTCTTGTGCTCAAATGCCTGGGGTAACGACATTTGGACGCTGTGCTGGGACAGGGAAGTGGATGTGGTCGCTGATGGTGCTTCAGATGGTACAGGTGCAGGGCGGGAGGTATGCGGGCCTGCGCCTTCGACAGGCGATTGGCCGGCACCGAAAACAGGGGAAGAGGAGGCAGTGGTGTGGCCTGCAGACACAGATGGGCGATCCAGGCGTTCCTCCCACTTACTACGGTGCTTGGATGCCATGTGTCGGATCATGCTGGTGGTGGTGAGGTTTCTAGTGTTCATGCCTCGGCTCATTCTGGTGTGGCACAGGTTGCAAACTACAATTCTTTTGTCGTCCGCACTTTCCTTAAAAAAACGCCATACCGCGGAACACCTACCCTTTGGCAAGGTAGATTTACGCAAGGGGGTGCTCCGTGGAACATTTGCGGGCCGGTTTGGTGCGGTCCGCCTTCTTTCTGTAGCCACACCACTGCCTCTTCCAGCCTGTTGCGGTGCTGCAGATGGCTCACCCTCAGGACTGCTGACATCGCTCGGCTCTACACCTTCCCAGGTGGGGTCAGTCACCTCATCGTCCACCAAGTCCTCCTCCACTTCCTCACTCTGATCATCCTCCTCAAGTCTTGATCCCACCACATACTCAGTCATTGACAACTGTATAACATTCTCCTCAACAAGGTCTTGAGACGGAAATAGTGGTTGATTTAATGGCAACTGTGTCTCATCATCATCATCATCATCCACTACTTCCTTTGACCTTAAATGCCGTTCACATCTGTCATCTTCTTGTGATTGGGTAGCCTCTAGAGGTTGTGAATCAGGGCACAAGATGTCATGTTCCTCTGCAAGCGTGCTTGGAGAGAGGGTCAAATGAAGGATTGGTGATGAGACGAGCTCCTCACTATATCCCAGTATGGGATCACTTCTTTGACCAGACCGTGTATGGTGGGAGGAAGGATGATCAGAGTGAGGATTATTTTGACCAGACTCTTGGCAACTGAGAGTGGACTTGGTGGAAGACAGGGTGGTGCTTAACCGACTGGAAGCAGTATCAGCTGTCATCCAACCGACCACCTGTTCGCAGTGGTCGGACCTCGAGAGTGATGTCCTGCGACGCCCTGTAAAATTACACATGAAGCTAGGTATGGTGGATGTCTTTCTTTCTTGTGCTCTGGCACCAGGCACAGTTTCTCCGCGTCCTGACCCGCGCCCTGAACTTTCAGGATCACGTCCACTTCCCCGTCCCTTTTTACCCGCCTTCTTCATCTTACACAGAATATGTGACTTTAATATTTGAGTTTGAAAACTTAACAGTATTTCTTACTATTCTGCAACTCTGCAGAGTACACAGAATAGGCTGCTAAACGGCGGTGATACACACTGAATGGAATATGTGACTTTAATATTTGAGTTTGAAAACTTAACAGTATTTCTTACTATTCTGCAACTCTGCAGAGTACACAGAATAGGCTGCTAAACGGCGGTGAAACACACTGAATGGAATATGTGACTTTAATATTTGAGTTTGAAAACTTAACAGTATTTCTTACTATTCTGCAACTGTGCAGAGTACACAGAATAGGCTGCTAAACAGCGGTGATACACACTGAATGGAATATGTGACTTTGATATTTGAGTTTGAAAACTTAACAGTATTTCTTACTATTCTGCAACTGTGCAGAGTACACAGAATAGGCTGCTAAACGGCGGTGATACACACTGAATGGAATATGTGACTTTGATATTTGAGTTTGAAAACTTAACAGTATTTCTTACTATTCTGCAACTGTGCAGAGTACACAGAATAGGCTGCTAAACGGCGGTGATACACACTGAATGGAATATGTGACTTTGATATTTGAGTTTGAAAACTTAACAGTATTTCTTACTATTCTGCAACTGTGCAGAGTACACAGAATAGGCTGCTAAACGGCGGTGATACACACTGAATGGAATATGTGACTTTGATATTTGAGTTTGAAAACTTAACAGTATTTCTTACTATTCTGCAACTGTGCAGAGTACACAGAATAGGCTGCTAAACGGCGGTGAAACACACTGAATGGAATATGTGACTTTAATATTTGAGTTTGAAAACTTAACAGTATTTCTTACTATTCTGCAACTGTGCAGAGTACACAGAATAGGCTGCTAAACGGCGGTGATACACACTGAATGGAATATGTGACTTTGATATTTGAGTTTGAAAACTTAACAGTATTTCTTACTATTCTGCAACTGTGCAGAGTACACAGAATAGGCTGCTAAACGGCGGTGAAACACACTGAATGGAATATGTGACTTTAATATTTGAGTTTGAAAACTTAACAGTATTTCTTACTATTCTGCAACTGTGCAGAGTACACAGAATAGGCTGCTAAACGGCGGTGATACACACTGAATGGAATATGTGACTTTGATATTTGAGTTTGAAAACTTAACAGTATTTCTTACTATTCTGCAACTCTGCAGAGTACACAGAATAGGCTGCTAAACGGCGGTGATACACACTGAATGGAATATGTGACTTTAATATTTGAGTTTGAAAACTTAACAGTATTTCTTACTATTCTGCAACTGTGCAGAGTACACAGAATAGGCTGCTAAACGGCGGTGATACACACTGAATGGAATATGTGACTTTGATATTTGAGTTTGAAAACTTAACAGTATTTCTTACTATTCTGCAACTGTGCAGAGTACACAGAATAGGCTGCTAAACGGCGGTGAAACACACTGAATGGAATATGTGACTTTAATATTTGAGTTTGAAAACTTAACAGTATTTCTTACTATTCTGCAACTGTGCAGAGTACACAGAATAGGCTGCTAAACGGCGGTGATACACACTGAATGGAATATGTGACTTTGATATTTGAGTTTGAAAACTTAACAGTATTTCTTACTATTCTGCAACTGTGCAGAGTACACAGAATAGGCTGCTAAACGGCGGTGAAACACACTGAATGGAATATGTGACTTTAATATTTGAGTTTGAAAACTTAACAGTATTTCTTACTATTCTGCAACTCTGCAGAGTACACAGAATAGGCTGCTAAACGGCGGTGATACACACTGAATGGAATATGTGACTTTAATATTTGAGTTTGAAAACTTAACACTATTTCTTACTATTCTGCAACTCTGCAGAGTACACAGAATAGGCTGCTAAACGGCGGTGAAACACACTGAATGGAATATGTGACTTTAATATTTGAGTTTGAAAACTTAACAGTATTTCTTACTATTCTGCAACTCTGCAGAGTACACAGAATAGGCTGCTAAACGGCGGTGATACACACTGAATGGAATATGTGACTTTAATATTTGAGTTTGAAAACTTAACAGTATTTCTTACTATTCTGCAACTGTGCAGAGTACACAGAATAGGCTGCTAAACGGCGGTGAAACACACTGAATGGAATATGTGACTTTAATATTTGAGTTTGAAAACTTAACACTATTTCTTACTATTCTGCAACTGTGCAGAGTACACAGAATAGGCTGCTAAACGGCGGTGACACACACTGAATGGAATATTTGACTTTAATATTTGAGTTTGAAAACTTAACAGTATTTCTTACTATTCTGCAACTCTGCACACTACACAGAATGTGCTGCTAAACTGCGGCGAAGCACACTGAATGGAATATGTGACTTTGATATTTTAGTTTGAAGACTTAACAGTATTTCTTCCTATTCTGCAACTCTGCACAGTACACAGAATGTGCTGCTAAACTGCGGCGAAGCACACTGAATGGAATATGTGACTTTGATATTTTAGTTTGAAGACTTAACAGTATTTCTTCCTATTCTGCAACTCTGCACAGTACACAGAATGTGCTGCTAAACTGCGGCGACGCACACTGAATGGAATATGTGACTTTGATATTTTAGTTTGAAGACTTAACAGAATGTGCTCTAATCTGCAACTTTGTACACTAAACAGAATGTGCTCTAATCTGCAACTTTGCACACTAAACAGAATGTGCTCTAATCTGCAACTGTGCACACTAAACAGAATGTGCTCTAATCTGCAACTTTTCACACTAAACAGAATATTTTTTTTTTTTTTTTTTTGTTTTTTTCCCCCCACACAAAATAACCTGCTGCCCCCACACACAGTAGTCCTAAAAAGGACTTTTGGTTCTTTTTTTTCACAATTTTTGTTTTTTTCCTCCCTACACTGCCTTTCCCTTCCTATCCTCAGCTCTCCCTGGCTCAGACTGAGCCGAACTCGATGGTCAGGTGCTATACAGCACCCGACCACGGGTTCTGGCCAGCCAATCAGTGTAATGCCAGCAGCCAACATGGCTGCTGGCATTACACCGATGTCAGAGCCTTCCTGCACGTTTATTGGCTGCGCACCAGCCGCAAAACGTGCGGGGAGGAGACCCGAACATGGCGGGCGAGCACATGCGGTACTCGTACGAGTACCGCCATGTGCCGAGCAGAGCGATGCTCGAGCCGATCCGAGCATCGGCCGAGCATGCTCGCTCAACACTAGTAGTAGCCAGTTGTACTCCAGATGTGGTTTTGAAGGGAGAAGGGGGTGTTAAAATAAATAAATAAATAAAACCTTTCTGACTTTTAAGTGATAGAGTTAGACAGGCAGCCTATCTTTACTACTAGAGCTGACTGGCGGAGCCTGAGACTCTACTGACTACAGTGAGACATACTAGAAGAGATAAATAAATACATCACATATTTAGGAGACAGACAGGTACAGCTCTCTGTTACACACATACTCAATTCTTCATCCTCAAGAACATGAGGGATAGGCATGTACTGAGGTGTGGTAATGCTGCACCAGTTTGTTAAATCCTTGCAAACTGCTGATTCTGTAGTTAATAGGTCTGTCCTGTACTGTAAAAATTACTGCTACACTCCTTGGGAGTGAAAGAGAAAGCTGCTGAAATATTTATGCTAGCTGCTAATGCATAGTCAGTCATGCTAACAGGGGGAGTTGGGGTTACTTGCGGTTGCAGATAGTGTGGGTGTGATTTTCAAACAGGTTTGAGGTCCTACACCTGAGCTAAGAATAAGAGTGACAGAGACATACACCATACACATACTTTACAGTAAAAATCAACATTATTATACTTATGATCTTCAAACATTCTAGGGGAAGAGGTAAGGAGATAGAATAGGATGAGTGCATTGATGTGTTGTTGGTAGTAAAGTTGAACTACAAAAGCCAACTGTGGCCATGGCTGCTATCTATTCAATAAACTATGATGATCCTCCTTCTGCTGAGGAGGCTGCTTGTAAAAGAGACATACAAACACCACTAGTGGCAGTGCTAAAGCTTTTCACAACACTAAAGACAGGTCATATTTTAATGCTGTTGCTGTGGAGGAGGAGTATTTATCAGTGAAAATGCTGCGTCTTTCAGTAATAGACATCCACAGCCCTAGCTGCTGATGTTCAAAGTGCAGTGCAACTGCCCCTTACTGCTAGCACTTTTGCAACATCTATATCGTGTAGTAGTGGTTTCACAGGAACCTATCAGTCTATGAGAGCTCCAGTATTGAGATACTCCACTTATGGTCCAAAAGCTAAACATTCCTTGCAAGGGCACTGCATCCTGCCCCATCACCAGTATACAATTGAGGTCCCAACCATCATGTTAACAATTTATTCAAGACTTATGTTGCTTCAGATTCAGCCTGCTAATGGTTTCATCAGCGCTTATGTGGCCATAGCCTAATAAATATATTTACTTTCAGCTGTGGATTCCACTATTTCAACACTTATTAGCTGTAGTATTGTGCAGGAATTCTTTCTTCCATAAAAATAATAAATGGAAATTATCAAAGTTCTCATGGGAAATTCATTAACAGAAGGTGGAAATTGTATGTGTTTTTTCATGTGATGGGATTTCTGAACAGAAAGCACAAGTTGTGTTTTTTTTCTTACAAGAATTCCAGGTGAAGAAAAAAATAATATTTTCATCCATCCTTAATGAGAATCACTCATTTGATGCCAAAGAGAGTATTATAAGGAGAGACAGCGTGACAACACCAACAGAACAAATCGTTATTGGGAAAACTTGCCTTAAACGCCAGTTTGAGGCTCTCTCTGATGGTAGCTGCCCTTGACCTGCTGCTGTAACCACCATGTACCCACTGAAGATACAAAGGGCAATATCTTTGGATAAAATATCGCAAATAACTCTTGTCTAGCCAGCTTACAATTGAGGAGACTCTCCACTTTCCAAAGATACCAAATATATATAGATTTTGAGGCAGGGAATACTGGGATATATCACAGTGCCCGTGCTTTGTGCAGCAGGCGGCGACATTCTGACTACTAGTTTGCATTGATGGTTATTGATTGGCTAACACCTTTTGTCGCCGCCCAGTGATGGCCTTTATATACCCTGTCATTTCCTCAGGATGGAGCCCTTTCGTGGTGTATTTGTTCCTGCATTCTGATCCGTTATCGTTTATTGTGTATGATCTGGCCTGCCTGACGACGTTCCTCATTCTCCCCTGTTGCTGACTGTATCCGGTTGAGAACCTGCTCCGTTGCTGACCTGGCCTGACTGAGAATCCGCTTCCGTTACCGACTGCATCTGGCTGAGGACCCGTTCCCGTTCCTGACTGTATCCGGCTGAGTACTCGCTCCGTTGCTGACCTGGCCTGGCTGAGAACCCGCTTCCATTACTGACTGTATCTGGCTGAGAACCTGCTCCGTTGCTGACCTGGTCTGGCTGAGAACCCATCTCCGTTACCGACTGTATCTGGCTGTGAACCCGCTCCATTGCTGACCTGGCCTAACTGTGAACCCACTTCCGTTGCCAAGTGTATCTGGCTGCACCGCTTCCGTTACTCAGTACTGGTCAGTGTACCTGTCCTGCTCTGACCCTTTGGGCTGCCAGTTGCCCTGTGCACTTCCTTGTGTCTGGTACCGTGCATTTCCAGCTTACCACTGTGGCCTCGCTGTTGCCTCCATTACATTCAGTGGTTGCTGTATGATAACCTGTTGCGCCGCGAGGCGCTGTATCTTGTCGACCGTTAGCTAGGCTTAGTGCTTAGTCTCTCTCCGTACCGCTTTTGCGGCGTGTACAAGCAAAGTACCGGTGCAGTGTTCTATCACTAACTGTGTTACTCTGATCTCTCTGTGTCCACCTCTCTTACCTTGCTGGGCTCACTCCCTCTGGGAGTTGCAGTAATATGGGCGTTACCATTTGACCCTTGGTGTACCTGGACGTTCCAGGTAGAGTTGCTTATCTCAGCTGCAGGAGCCTCTGGCTCAAGAGCCAGCGTTACATTGCACTATCCTCATAGAGGGGACATTGGTTGTTTCCACCACTATACATGTTGTGCTGCGATCCACCCCTAGCGCTCTAGGGATATTTTGGGAGAGTTATCTCGGTCTGTTGCCATCCGGTGCCAGGGTCAGTGGTGCCTTGATCCTTGGGTTCTATACCGCCCAGGTGTCTGGGTTGTGCCAGTAGTGTTGCCTTAGTCCTTGGGTTCTGTGCCTCCCAGGCGTCTGGATGTGCCAGCACAGTTGCCTCCCTCCTCTGGGTCGAGCCAGTTACCCTCATCTGGACCACTTCGTTCTAGGTCCTGTGGTCAGTCCGCTGCCTACCGATCCTGCCAGCTGTCCTGATCCATGCCAGGACCTCTACTGTATATAGATTGTTATTTTTATGACATGTGATTCCTGTATTGGCATATACTGTTATATTCACTTGCCTGCATTTCTATTCTATTGTATGGGCCATAGGCCTATCTATGTCTTTGAACTTTTCTCTAATAAAGTTATTTTAACCTTACCAAGCTGTTCTGAGTGTTCATCAAAGACCGTGACAGATATTCACTCTCATATGCACTTTTCCAACTCTTTTATATTTTCAGTTTTTATGTTCTTTCTTTGTTTTCTAAAAATACATTTCAACTCATCCTGCTTAAAAATCCAAATGTTTGGTATCATGGAAAGCAGGGACTCTCCCCTTTCACAAAGTCTCCCTTTTAAACAACTTCACCCTAGGCAGCCAAGATATCTCATATAAAAATGGGACCCCCTGTACCTACCAAATATAACTGCACCTGGGAAGGCCACCAAGTTCAGATGAACTTATGGCACTGCCCTAAAAATAGTCCTAGATGCAAATGCCTCAGTCTGAATTAATGCCAGACAGGTTTCCATGGCAATGGCTTGATTTAATTGTCCAGCTCTCTTACTAGCTGAAAATGCTCAGGTCAGGGAAAGTGAAGTGACCCCCTTGAGAGCTAATTAACTCTGAAAGAAGTGAGTATTAGACACATTTGTTAACCCTTCAAAGTGCCAGAGGATTGCGCAATGATGACATAGAATTTCATGGCAGATAACAACCATATGGCCTATCTAGTCTGTGCATTTTTCCTACTCTGAAAACCTCTAAACTTATTTGGTTATTGGTCTTATCTTATGTTCAGGATAGATTTGTGTCAATCCCATGCATGTGTAATTCCCTCACTGTATAATCTTTTAGTCTCTCCTGATTTTTATCTTGTAAAACATTTACCATTTTAGTAGCTCTTCTTCCAGAATATATATTTCTGCCAGCTCGCCAAGAAGGTAAGAGTGAACGCATACATTCCCATACATATGTGTTGCAAATTTATTTGAAGATGCAGAAAACTTTTCCCAGTACTGAGTGAAAGAATTGATGTTTGTCTGTAGTCCGGAAGCAGCAATTATCGAGGTTTGATGGCGAGGTTTGATGCTGCTAAGCTCAATGCATTGTGAAGCACCCCTATGTCACTCAAAGTGATCATACTCTGAAATGCATCTGCTGAAGAATTTGCCAGCTACATTGTCCAATTCATATATTCAACCCCATGGGCAATATGCACTACGAAAGTACAGTACACCAAATACACCGCAGCACAGCAAACTAGCTGCATCACAGGGAAAATGATCCCAAATTCCCATTGACTTTAATAAGGTTTTTTTTTAATTTCAAAAACTTTATTGAGTCATATAAACTATACAAACGGTACAGGCATAATTGTTTGAGGTATAATGTAAGCATAATATCGCAAGCAAGCCAAACACAGAAAAACAGAAACAGATTTTACTCCTTTCATGCTAGGGAGATCTCCAATGCAGTTTTTGCAATGCATAGATGACCTCTGTGGCATTCATAGTATTAAATGTCTATCTTAAATCCCATAAAGTTTTCATTTGCTTAAGAACTGTTCCTCTATTTCCATTTTGAATGTGACACTACATTTTAAATCCCACCTTATTTCAAATGTACATGGGTAATTCATCCTTTAGTAAAACATCAGCCTTTGTCATGTTGTATTGACAAGGCAGTAGATGATATTCCTTGCCCCCTTTATGTTTATATAATAGTCATTATGATATGGGTGTATACAGATATCATGTCACATATGTACTCTTTCTCTATGTCACTCTTAAAATCTTTCTTTTAGATCCTTTGAAAAATGTCCAAGATGCCAGATGCTGCAGGCCACTTACCCTTCTATTATGGCAGCATATCACGTGCTGAAGCTGAAGAGTATCTCAAATTGGCCGGGATGATGGATGGCCTCTTCCTTTTAAGGCAGTGCCTGAGAACATTAGGGGGTTATGTCCTTTCTATGGTCTATAACCTGCAATTTCACCATTATCCTATAGAGAGGCAGTTGAATGGCACTTTTGCAATCGCAGGAGGGAAGTCTCACTGTGGGCCAGCTGAATTATGTGAATACTACTCTAAAGATGCTGATGGATTGTGCTGTGTCCTGAAGCGGCCCTGCAACCGTCCCAGTGGGGTGGAATGCCAGCCTGGAGTGTTTGATAGTATACGGGATAACATGATGAGAGAATATGTGAGACAGACATGGAAATTGGAGGTGAGTGGGAGCATGGCCATCATACACCAGGAACCCTACTTTCAGTTTCCAAATTACCCATATTTTCAGTAAGAAGCTAATTCAGTCTTATGATAAGTAAGGATAAAGGCTGACATGGGTGTACAAGACACCAATGTGCCTGCATTTCCTACAAATATAAATGGGTCTAAGGCAAGAACAAAAACTAACAGGACCCTATATGTATGCTTATATTTGGGAGCCTCCATTCATAGTTTTGACAGGACTCCCAAAGATTCTTAAAATACCCTGGTAGGAAGTGTGAGGCTACAAGAAAAGGGAGCACAGAGTGATCTTTTAGAGCAAGGACAGACAATCGAAGGCCCTGCAGCTATTTTTGATGACAGTTAATATAATCCATGGCCAGCCAACAGCTGGCCTGGGAGATAGGAGTCCACAACTTATGGAGTTCTGTGAAAGAGGATCACAAAAGCACTAATGAAGCGCTAAGTGAGGGTTCTTCCCCTTGTCCCAGAGAATGTTATGAGATATAATTATTCCCTATTCTAAATATGAGTTCGTAATATCCCAAAGTTATATCTGTAGACAGGCCTTATACAAGTAATATAAGGACAATAAAAGAGGATTACAGAGTCTGTGTATGTATTATGTAAAAGTTTATTGGCTATCTATAGAATATAAAGCAGATAAGAAACTTATCAAATAACGCAATAAAAACAAGTTACATTACATTACAAATCCAACTAGCAGAGGATAAGATAATTATAAAGTATTGCTTGCCATAATGTAAAGAAATAATCACATACCAATCAGCCTCGATCAATGAGAGTGTCAGATAACCTGATCTGTCCGCCACTGTCCATCTGGGTCCTGTCACCCATTATATATCTTTTCTCTTGGCATGGGCTAAAGGGAAACTATATTTGGAGATAGATATAACAATTGTGTCATTGAACACTCTGCCAAGGGCCTAGGGCAAAATAGCGTCATTGAACACTCTGCCAAGGGCCTAGGGCGAAATAGCTAAAATTATCTAGGGGCCCAGGGACAGACAGAGTAATTAGATAATTTTATACTTCCCTTTTGTGGGATTTTATGGAGGATATGTGACCCATGGAAGGGTACAAGACTATAGCTCAATTAGCTAAAATGGGAAATGTGATTTAGCGGTCTCTTATTTAGCTAAAACAAAAATGTGTAGACTAACTGTCTCTGTCATGGCTAAAGAAAATATAAATGTATATAATAACCCTTTGTGTGCTGTATAAAATAGCTATATGCAGAATGCAACAGGATTATAGCATATATAAACAGTATAAAAGTTGTAGGGGCTTATTCCCCCGCAACACCCCCTTCTAGGCGTTGGCAGAGACAGGGAGGTGAAGAAGTATCCCTAGTAGCGGGAATAGTCCCAGAGTCATGAGAAAAATCAGCATGTTGCTCCCATAAGGGGGGCGATAAAGGAGAGTCATCATCATGCATTCCGTACGTATAAAAACAAGTACAATTAAATGCAGGTACATGAGCACAAAAGAAATTGGAATGAGTAGGAAGCGATGGATAAAATTCTCCTTGAGTAAGAAGAGCTGTGGAGTCAGGATGATATGCAGAGGTAAGAGTTCCTTCCCAGAAAGCACCATAACACAGTTCATGGAGTCCACCGAGGCAGGTAAACATAGTGGTGCAGTTGTAGCCGCCATGGCTAACAAGATTGGTGCTTCCAAAACGTGGGCTGTAGGAACACATCTGAAATACTTGCAGAGATTGATCAACACAATTCAAATGAGGAAGATCAAGAGAATGAAGCATATCTTTAAACATCCAAAAGTCAAAAAACATTGGAAGAACAAAAGTTAAAGTAAATGTAGCAAGAAGTATGCATAAATGTAAATCACATATAGGAAATACAATTCAAGGAATATGGGGGGTAAATTCCTATAAGATAACAAGTAGAGGAAAAGGTATCTGAGCCTAATGAATTATGCAGGTCTCTTCTTACGAGAAAGAAGAGAAAACTTTTTGTATAAAACAAAAAATGACACCAAGTCCTAATTTAAGGAAAAGGAGGGGTTTAATATAACCAAGAAAGGTGCCTAGACCCCCAAGGAAACCACCACCCAGGGCACCTAGACCTTGTCCAAGGCTAGAAATTAACTGACCCATAGTGGGAAGGAAAGTTTCCAGGGATTTACCAAGATTATATGCCCAATGTGGAAAATCACCTTCATGGATATCAACTCTGAGGAGTTCAGAATGTACTTTCTGTAAAAGAAGGGCAACTTTATCATGGGTAGAGCCTAGAGTTATCTGAACATTCCGAAGGTTAGCAAGGAATGCAGACATGTAAGGAATCTGAAGTTCAATGTGTGGTACAGAAAATGCGAAGTTTCTCTTAGATAGGGTTTGACTGAGCCCTGGAGGTGTAAGGGTGTAATCAAAACAAGATACAGTAGTAATAACTGTAACAATATAGGGCTGCAGAGTGGGAATACCACAATCACTATAAGAAGACATAAGGATATAAGATCCATTCTCCAGTGGAACAATAAGGGCGTGTGGGCCTTTAACTGGAGTTGCAGTGATAGGGCAATCTGAACCAGTACCTTGAAGTACAATTACTGACACTGAGATAAGAAATTTCATCACATCTAGATGATATATATTGGAAAGGTTGTTGTATTTGAATTAGGGCTAAATTACCAGGGGAGCTGGTTAAATGACCAATATTCATTATCTCCCAATTGGTAGTATAAACATCACCAGGAATGATTAATTCATAGTAAACAGATAATTCCCATTGACAATCATCGGGATATGTAACTTGTCTGTGTCTGAGTTCATTCACATTACAAATAGTGGCTTTAGAGACATGAGTCATAATTTCAGATTGTTTGTCTGACAAGCCAAGCTGTGTAGCAATGTAAGTGATGTTAAAGAGAGAAGTATCTATTTTCTCATTCTGTAAAGTTAATCTAGTGGCAGTGAGCTTGTTAAGAAGCACTAACGCTTTCAGCTCTTCACTGAGAGTGGTAAAATCTGACATAGCAGTAGATAGGAGGGTAACCATATGGTCTTTTAAAACAAGAATACCTCTCCTGAGTTCTTCATCATTAGAATCAGAAATCTGAGAAATGGTAGACACAGCGTCACTGAGCAGATGTCCAGTGGTGATAAGAACATCAGCATTACTGAATAGTTGTCTACCAACACCTTTATCATATACACATTCATCATTATTGATCTGGTCATGGAGGGCATAGGTGATATTAGCAAACGTATTGTTGGTCCCCCATACAGCCTCAGCGTATGGCAAATCAGCAATGTTAGTCTGCATACAGCGTGTAAAATCACAAGGCACATCATCTGGACCCACCATGACAGACATTTTACTCCTGATACCTTGTATGACGGTGTCAACTCTATAAGTAGCACTATCTGAGAGACATTTCTGGAACAGGGAGTAAATGGCATAATTAGCATTAACAATTTGATGCCGCTGCACACACCAAAAACCTGGTAACCCAGTAAAAAATAAGTAGCCTTGGTCAATCTTCTTGGGTTGCCATCGGAAAGAATGTTCAGGAAGATCTTCAGCATACCATGAGCATGGTGTACATCTGTATACATGAGAAGAGATGCTTGGATTGCAGATACCTTGTCTGATCAACTTCTCTTTGGTTATATTGCAAAGGTTTCCTTTGTCTTTACATGAATGGCTGTAGTAGGAAGAATTAAGGAAGTTTGTGTATCTTGGTTGCATACAAGTGTCCCAAGCAGTGAGACTGCGAAACATAGTTCCATTACCAGCCAGGTGCCATTCAACAGGTAAAGCTTGATCACGTAGTCGTCCTGTGTGCTCATTTAACACTTCATGTTTTAGTTTAGATAACAGTTTATCGAAGCCATCATCTTCTAAGTTTCCCTCCCACTAGTTAGAATATATAGCATTTGAACAGAATATAGCGCCAGTGTAAGGTTTAACACCACCAGGAAAGCGATACTCTTCTTCTTCAGCACCTTCCCAGAATTGAATCTTTGCATCATTTCTTCCTCTGGGAAAGAAACCCTTTGAGTAGTCTGTCCAGTATTCAGGTAGAAGATAGGATATTCTTTATATTTTACCTTGTCTTGAGTGGAACCAGGTCGAGGGCAATGGTCAGCTCTAATTTCTTTAGCAGACCATAATCTTGTTGCTTGAAAGTCAACATAGTAACAATGTCCAAAAGCTGCGTAGCACATTTTTTCTCTGTAGGATCTTTGCTTGGAGTGGTCATGTAAGGGTAAATCATATTGCAGTGTAGAGGCTTGAACGATTTTCATCTGTTCATTAATATGATCTCTGACCAACCTTCTTCCTTCAAGAGTGGTGATCCCAGCACTCTTAGCCATAATGTTAGAGTCCATGAGAATGATCTGTGAGACTCCTAGAGTTCTTAGTTTCTGTATGATTGGCTTGAGAAAAGGTTTCCAATAAAGTCCTTGAGGTAGGCTTGTGGTCTGTATGTGGACTGGTTGTAGGTCATAGTGGATAGCTCTATCTTTTCTGATGTGCTGTGGCTTGTCACTTAAAGGTGCATGCATCTTAGTCCAATTCAGAACTTCACCTGGCTGCTGAGTGATATAGTTCCAGTGCATTCTTAATATCACAGTACAAGTGGAAATAATGATGATGGTTGCGATCAATAAGAAAATAAGAAAAAGTCCAATCCATTTTGGGGTCTTTGTCTTGAAAAGATGCCAAGCATATGTTGGTTGAGGTGTCCATTTGATCCTCAGAATTTGCTCATTAAACTGTTCAATAGGTATTGATGTAGCAGAGGATTCTGGATACACTGTAGATCAATCAGGTCCACCTTCCTCTTGTGTGTCGTCTAGAGTACCGTAATCAGAGGTTTGTACAGCAGGTCTGGTGTCCGTCAGCTGTTGCGCTTGAGTCAGAAGTAGCCATTCTGAGAATGTCAGTGGCTGATCGGGATTTTTTGATGTCATCTTCAGCTGTGGGGTTAAAATGAATATCAGGCTTTAGATTGTCAATACTGATAGTCCTCTGTCTGCCTGACTTATCCATAGTAATAAAAGTCAGATCATTAAAGGGATAGTAATACTTTGTTTTAACTTTATTTTATTTTGTAGGCATTAAAAAAACATGAAGAATGATATAAGTCTTATCTCTCAAACCTTTATGGTTTATGAGATATTCACAAGCAAAGTTCCTCTCCCCGCCCCTTTTACCTAGTGTAAGCCATCTCTTCTCAGATGTGAGTCTGGTTGTATGACAGTACAGATAACAGAAGGGGACAATTTTCTTTGTATGAAAACAATGAAAGCCCTTCCCCCCTTGACAAGTTTTTCAGCTTTTTCCCTTATCTTAATTAAAGATTGTCCCTCTCTGCAGTCTACCTGGGCATCTCCCTTCTGATCTGGTTGAACAGGGGGGGATACTTTGTTTGTGAATATCTCTTAAACCATAAAGGTTTCAGAGATAAGACTTATATCATTCTTCATGTTTTTTTAATGCCTACAAAATAAAATAAAGTTAAAATGAAGTATTACTATCCCTTTAAGCTTAGCTGTAATGCATACAGGGGGCTTCCATCGTGGTCGCAATGTTTTAGAAGTCTGTACTTTCTCCTGGACATAGTGACCAACATCCGGTTTCCAAGAAAGGGGTTGCGTGGGTGTGTGAGCAGGCCTAGAAAAATAGTCTCTCAATTCCTGTAAAATAGTCAATTGTTCTAGTCTCCCTGGTGCAGAAATGTTAGTAGGAGTAAAATCATTGTGCATAGGAATACCATATAACATTTCATAAGGTGTTTTATTATTAACAGAGGAAGGTATGTTATTTAAACCAATTTGTACTTGAGTTAACAGTGGATACCGCTGTGTAGGGCGAGAAGATAACAGCTTGGTCAAAAATCGTTTTACTTCAGCATTTTCCTTTCCACTACCCCACTGCTTTGAGGGTGGTTAGGAGTACTGATCTCCCATTTAATACCATATGTACCTGCCCACTCTTGGGAAACCTTTGCAGTAAATGCAGGCCCCCCATCAGAGTATAGGGGTCTGGGTTTACCAATACTTGCTAGAGAATTGAGACAGTTGAGCGTGGTGTTACTAGTTGCACTACGAACGGGGTATAACCAAGTAAACCTAGTACAAGCGTCAACACATACCAGTACATATTTATAGCCGTTGGAAGATGGTAAGGGACCTATGTGATCAAGATAAATCAAATCAAATGGTTTATTAGGTATTCCTTTAACAATGTAAGGAGGAGATTGATGGTTAGGGTTATTAGTAAGTAAACATGGCTTACAATTCCCAATAACATGACAAACAGTTTGTCTCATATTAGGCCACCAATACTTTTGTTTCAAAGTAACAAGTACTTTATCTCTGCCTAGATGAGGGTGCCCAAAGCTGTTATGAGCATTCATAGCAATTTTAACCCTTTCATGTACAGGAGGCAGAATGAAATCGTGATCATTAATTGTAACAAAACATTGTCCATCCCTTAAGGCATAAATATGTTTTTTAGGATATCCAGGTGGATTAGGTCTGGATTTATCCAGGCAAGCATTTAACTCTGCATCGAGGCTGATGGTATTTAAAGCTCTTGTCTTGGAGCGAGTAGTTACTGTATTAACAGCAAACCTTTGACTGACATCCTGCGCTAAAGAGTCAGCATATTGATTACCTAGAGTGTGGACAGATGATCCCAATTTTCTATGGGCAGGTTCATGCACTATTTCAATATCAGGCTTCTGGGATAAATAAGCGCTAATCTCCTTCCATTTACCAATATGAGTCAATGGCTTCCTTCTTGCATTCAGAAACCCATTAGATTTCCATGTACATAAATCCTCAGCAATAGATCGTGCTAAATAAGCTGAGTCAGTAACAATTAAAATAGGTCCTCGATCCAATAAAGCTTCTTTCATAGCGAAAGACAGGACTTGGATTGGAGTGATCACCAACAGGAAATTGCCAGCTGCGGTGTAAATTCATGTCAGGTGAGTATTTAGCAACACCAGCTCCAGCAAACTTATTAACTCCTTATTAGAGTTTACAGATGAGCCATCTGTGTAATAAATGTATGAATAATAATCATTGGGGTGCTTTTGAAATTCCCATTGGGATGTGTGTTGTGTAGAAGGTAGGTCATCAAGTGGAGCGAGTGTTGTATCATGAATGAAGTGTAATTGAGGATCCTCTACTAGTGTAAACCATTTAATCCACCTACTGCGCAATGCCTTTTTATTAGGAATGGTTTGCTTTTGCAAATTAGCTAATGAAGCAACTGAAGTGTGTATGTGAATGTCCTGGCCCTGTGCAAGATCCCTGGACTTCAAAACTGTCAGTGTAACAGCAGTTAATAACTTTTCAAGTGGTAGAAACTTAAATTCCGTGGATGTAAAAACATATGATAACAAAGCTATTGGTGTTGTTTCAGTAGCATTGTACAGCCTTATGAATGCAGCTTCTGTGGAGAGATTTATGTATGCAGAAAGTGGCAGGCTCGGGTTTCTCTGTGTGAGAAAAGAGGCATTGTTGACAGCTAACAATAAGTTATTTAAAGCTTCCTCTTCTCTAACCCCCCAGTGGAATGGAACCTTAGGGGATTTCTGGTCTGACTGAATTTCCCTAGAAATAGCAGCGTGCAATGGGGCAATAAGAACATTATAATCAGGGATAAATAACATTGCATAGTTAAAAAGTCCGATTATACTTCTTAATTGCTTAAGATTTCGTGGTCTGGTAATAGCAGCAACTTTCTCTTTAAAGTTATCGGACAAACCACGCCCTTGGTTGCTAATTTCAAAACCTAGAAATATAACTTTCTCTCTGGCAATTTGTGACTTCCTCAAAGAAACTATATATCCTGCTTCTCTCAGTACAGTGAAAATGTCATTCAGTGTATCAATGTGTTCAGTTTCATCGTCGTGGGAAAAATATATGTCGTCTACATAAGCCTCAACAGATGGGAAAGCTGATAGTAAATGTACGACATCTGCCGTAAAAAGCGACCCACTATTCAAGAAGCCCTGAGGCAATCGGCTAAAAACATATTGTTTACCATTCCAAGTGAAAGCTGTGAGCCAATAACTCTCAGGAGAGATTTTATGGCTCCAGTATCCGTTAGCTAAATCAAGTGTAGTTTTGTATTTTTTCCTTTGTAATCCATGTAAAATGGATGGAGAATGCATATTCTGTGCTGCAACAGGTGGGGTAATTTTATTCACTGCTCTGTAGTCCAAAACCATGCGCCAATTGCCGTCTGGTTTGGGTACAGGATAAACAGCAGTATTCATTTGACTGTACTGTTCCTTTAAGATCCCTTGTTTAAGCAAGTCATTTATGACTATTTGAATGCTGGGGATTGCAGCATGATTAATTTTGCATTGCAACTGCCTCTTAGGCATAATATTACCCGTTGCAATGTGATGGCAAAGATTTTTTCTAAGCCCCGCCTGATTTTCCCATTGCTGGAAAACCGGCATGTTATTCTTGAAACATTTAAACAATGCATCAACATTCTTTACTGCAGAAGATTTTAACTGTTTCTGCATCAATGCATGAATGTCAATCTTAATAGTTAAATCTGGGACAGTAGTCTCAGACGTTTGATTAATTTAAATAAAATGTAAAACATCTTTATAAGCAATAAGAAAAGAAACATTTAAACGTGGATGTTCTACAATTTGTAGAGAAATTCTTTTTCCATTAACCTTTAAATCAGTGTAATATAAAAGGTGTGTTCTCTCTCCTTCTAAAGTTGTGATAGTGACATTTTCTACAGGCTCTTCCTGAAGAATATCAGGTAAAACTAATGAAATATCCGCTTGCGTATCTAAATATCCTTTGTATTCTATTCCCTTATATACAATTTGTAACTTATTAGGATTCATTTTTCTTGTGTATCATGTCCTGATTTGTGTGATTCCACTTTAATCTGTCCTACAGATTTTTTTGTAGTAGCAGGAGTAGTGGGTGTAGCACTCTTTTCTGTGTGTTGTGTGTCTTTAAATTTGCTTAGAGCTCCTTGAGTGTGATCCCTATATTTATTATCTTTCCTATCGTGGCTGTATCTGTTAGGTGTCTTTATAAAAGGTCTTAATCCATATTTTCCTGGTGTACTATCAGATTTAATTGAGTCAACGGTTATTGCCTGTGGTTTAAATTCCTCTTTAAAGTTAGTGGAGGGCTCACGATAGTCTCTATTATTAGAGTTTCAGTGTGTATTGTTGAATTTCCTCTGGGTGTGCTTTCTCTGCTGGAAATTCTTTTCTTCGTCTTTTCTTTGTTTAGGTGTCCCAGTCTGATCTCCAGTAAGAGATAAACCTAAAAGACCGTACGTGGATTTAAGTATTTGTGGGACAACTTTTGACTTGTCTACAATGGGGACTTGCTGAATCTGTCTATCCAAGTCTAGAATTAAACCTTGTCCTCTAATAAGGGGTTTTAAACACCCCCATGTTATATCATGATTATTTTGAGTAAAACGTAAACCCAATGAATATGCAGCTATAATGCCACTCATCTTATTGACATGACATAATGTTTCAGATAAAGAAGATAAGGTAACTTTACCGTGGGTTTTTTCATATAAGGTACAGATAACAGTATTCCAATCTCTGGCTTCTTCAGCAGTAACTGATAAACCAGGAGGCAATAGGGCATTTACTAAAGCTTGCCTCTGGGGTGTATCTGGTGTGGGGTAAACTCCATCTAATGCATGTATTCTCTCATTTAGCCAAAGGGCAATTTCTTTAGGATTACTAGGTGCATTACCTATGGTTGCTTTGATGTGTGACATTGGAATGCTTTTGTGTGCATTTGATGTGGCAATAGGTGTGATACCTGGAGGTCCTCTTAAGGTTTGTCCCAGGATCCTAGTTAATAACTCAATTTCCTTCACTAGTAGTTCATTGCGGTTTATCTCGCCTTGTGGAGGTAACTCATCTCTTAATACAGGGTTATATAAATGAGATCTGGGTGATCCCCAAGATTCTCCTATATTTAATGGACCATGTCTTCTAACACTTACAGGAAAAACGGGAGGGGTGCCCAAAATTCTAATTGAGTCTTCATATGTCATATTAATGATCATATGTCTGGCTGGATTAAAGTCAATATCCTGATACTCATAAGTGGGTGCAGCTAATTGCTGGTCACCATTCATTAATTTGATTAAGATTAAACAATAACGAGTGCCTTGTCCCCAAGGGCCATAAGTAATTTCAAGGAAAATAATTTCAGAATCTCTGACATCACGTCTATTCTGCAAATTGGACAGCTCATTTAATCTTATGATATTGGTAAACTGGATAGCCATGATATCTTAGTGCCTTCTCTTACGTATAAGAGGCTCCGGAGTATATATATAAGAATTGTAGGTAATCTTTTTAATTTAAATTAGACTCTGTGGTCCCATCTGGGGTGCCAATTGTGAAAGAGGATCACAAAAGCACTAATGAAGCGGTAAGTGAGGGTTCTTCCCCTTGTCCCAGAGAATGTTATGAGATATAATTATTCCCTATTCTAAATATGAGTTCGTAATATCCCAAAGTTATATCTGTAGACAGGCCTTATACAAGTAATATAAGGACAATAAAAGAGGATTACAGAGTCTGTGTATGTATTATGTAAAAGTTTATTGGCTATCTATAGAATATAAAGCAGATAAGAAACTTATCAAATAACGCAATAAAAACAAGTTACATTACCTTACAAATCCAACTAGCAGAGTATAAGATAATTATAAAGTATTGCTTGCCATAATGTAAAGAAATAATCACATACCAATCAGCCTCGATCAATGAGAGTGTCAGATAACCTGATTAGTGATGAGCGAGCACCCCAATGCTCGGGTGTTCGGGTGCTCTGACCGAGCACCCCCTGAGGCTCGAGTGCTCGGCCGAGCACCCGAGCCCCATTGAAGTCAATGGGAGGACTCGAGCATTACACCAGGCACCCCCTGCTCTGATGAGGGGAGGGTGCCTGGTCCATAGGAAAATGGCAGAAAAGGATGGAAACACCACAGAAATGGTTCAGGGACAGCATAGGGAGGATGTCTGGATGCATCTTGGACTCCAACATCGCTGCTGGGAACGATCTTTCGCCCGTAGTACGCCATTTTTACAGACTGACCATAAAACACACAAAAAGGAAAATAAAAACGACTTTAGGCGAAAAATTGTTACCAAACAATATTTGCTGTATATTTACTTGTATATCATCTGCAAATTCTCCCAAAAATTTCCTTGATTTTCTGAAGTGAGGCCATGATTAAGAGGGAAACGTGCGCAGAGGCAAATTCTCCCAAAAATTTCCTTGATTTTCAGAACTGAGGCCATGATTAAGAGGGAAACGTGCGCAGAGGCAAATTCTCCCAAAAATTTCCTTGATTTTCAGAACTGAGGCCATGATTAAGAGGGAAACGTGCGCAGAGGCAAATTCTCCCAAAAATTTCCTTGATTTTCAGAACTGAGGCCATGATTAAGAGGGAAACGTGCGCTGAGCTGACCATCTAAAACATTATGGGTGAGGGTCTGCTGCAGAGCTGACCATCCTAAACATTATATGCGAAGGCCCGCTAGTGAGCTGACGCTATAAAACATTATATGAGAGGGCCCGCTAGAGAGCTGACCCAATAAAACATTATATGAGAAGGCCCGCTGGTGAGCTGACCTATATAAAAATTATCAAACAGGGCCCGCTGGTGAGCTGGCCCATATAAAAATTGTCAAACAGGGCCCGCTGGTGAGCTGGCCCTATATAAAAATTATATCACAGGGCCCGCTGGTGAGCTGGCCCTATATAAAAATTATATCACAGGGCCCGCTGGTGAGCTGGCCCTATATAAAAATTATATCCCAGGGCATATGGAAGAGGAGGAGGAGGATGAGAAGATTAAGAGTCAACCATATACCCGTTTTTTGGGTGGAAGGGGTGAATGGGAATACAGAGTATTCCCATCATTGTAAATAACATATATAAAGTGACTTTATGTTCCCCCGGGGCTTTCCTCCAGTGGAGTGGAGAAGTCAGGGGAAATCCAGGCCTTGTTCATTTTTATAAGTGTCAACCTATCAGCATTGTCGGTGGAAAGGCGGATACGCTTATCTGTTATGATGCCACCAGCAGCACTAAATACCCGCTCAGACAGAACGCTGGCGGCAGGGCAGGCCAGCACCTCCAAGGCGTAGAGTACCAGTTCATACCACGTGTCCAGCTTGGACACCCAGTAGTTGTAAGGCACAGAGGGATCATTGAGGACGCTGACACGGTCTGCTATGTACTCCTTCACCATCTTCCAAAACTTTTCCCTCCTTGTGACACTAGGCTGCGCATCAGGGTGAGGGTGCTGGCGGGGTGTCATGAAGGTGTCCCACGCCTTGGAGAGTGTTGCCCTGCCTTTGTCGGAACTGCTGTGTGCTCCCCTTTTCTCCCCTTCTCGGTTGGCCAAGGTAGCACGTACTCTGCCGCCAGCGTTGTCAGATGGAAAATTTTGGAGCAATTTTTCAACAAGAACCTTCTGGTATTGCACCATTTTGCTTGTCCTCTCCACCGGAGGAATGAGAGATGAGAAATTCTCTTTGTAGCGGGGGTCCAGAAGGGTGAACACCCAGTAATCCGTGTTGTTTAAAATGCGTATAACGCGTGGGTCACGGGAAAGGCAGCCTAACATAAAGTCAGCCATGTGTGCCAGAGTACCAACAGTCAAGATTTCGCTGTCCTCACCAGGAGGATGACTCTCAATCTCCTCATCCTCTTCCTCCTCTTCTGCCCACCCACGCTGAAGAGATGGAACTAAAGTTCCATGGCTACCCTCTGTAGCGGAGGCAACCGTGTCTTCCTCCTCCTCCTCCTCCTCCTCCGCCTCCTCCAATTGTCGCTGAGAAGACGAAGTGAGGGTGCTCTGGCTATCACCTTGTGTAAGCTCTTCCTCCCCCATTTCCACCTCTTCCACATGCAAAGCGTCGGTTTTAATTGTGAGCAGCGAGCGTTTCAGTAGACACAGAAGTGGGATGGTTACACTGATAATAGCGTTATCGCCGCTCACCATCTGTGTCGATTCCTCAAAATTGCGTAAAACCTCCCACTCCTCACTTCTGATTACAGGAAGTTGAACGGAGAGGCGACGACCTTGTAACAGCTGGTACTCCACTACTGCCCTCTGCTGCTCACAAAGCCGGGCCAACATGTGGAAGGTGGAGTTCCAGCGCGTGCTCACGTCACACAGCAGCCGGTGAGCTGGCAATTGTAAGCGCTGCTGCAGCTTCAACAGGCCGGCCGAAGCTGTAGATGACTTACGGAAATGTGCACACACGCGGCGCACCTTGGTCAAGAGATCATGCACATTGGGGTAGGTTTTTAGAAATCGCTGCACCACTAAATTAAATACATGCGCTAGGCATGGTACGTGTGTGAGCTTGCCGAGCTCCAAAGCCGCCACCAAGTTACGCCCATTATCACACACAACCATGCCTGGTTGCAGGTTGAGTGGCGAGAGCCACTGCTCGGTCTGGTGACTAATCCCCTGCAACAGCTCTGAGGCCGTGTGCTGTTTGTCCCCAAGGCAGATCAGCTTCAGCACGGCCTGTTGACGCTTCCCCACTGCAGTGCTACACTGCTTCCAGCTACTGGCTGATGGGGGAGTGGCGCTGCGTGTAGAGAATTCGGAGGTGGAAACGGAGGAGGAGGAGCCAATAACGTAGGTGCTGGCGGAAACCCTGATGGAGGTAGGGCCCGCAATCCTCGGCGTGGGTAGCACCCGTGCCATCCCAGGGTCCGAGTCGCTCCCAGCCTCCACGACATTCACCCAGTGTGCCGTCAGGGAAATGTAGCGTCCCTGGCCACAAGCACTTGTCCATGTGTCAGTCGTTAAGTGGACCTTCCCAGTAACTGCGTTGGTCAGGGCACGGGTGATGTTACGGGACACATGGTGGTGTAATGCGGGGATGGCACACCGGGAAAAGTAGTGGCGGCTGGGGACCGCGTACCGAGGGACAGCTGCTGCCATCAGGCTGCGGAAGGACTCAGTGTCCACAAGCCTAAATGGCAGCATTTCGATGGCCAGTAATTTGGAAAGGTGTGAGGTTAGTGCTATGGCCTGTGGGTGGGTGGCTGGGTACTTTCTCTTGCGCTCAAATGCCTGGGGTAACGACATTTGGACGCTGCGCTGGGACAGGGAAGTGGATGTGGTCGCTGATGGTGCTTCAGATGGTACAGGTGCAGGGCGGGAGGTATGCGGGCCTGCGCCTTCGACAGGCGATTGGCCGGCACCGAAAACAGGGGAAGAGGAGGCAGTGGTGTGGCCTGCAGACACAGATGGGCGATCCAGGCGTTCCTCCCACTTACTACGGTGCTTGGATGCCATGTGTCGGATCATGCTGGTGGTGGTGAGGTTTCTAGTGTTCATGCCTCGGCTCATTCTGGTGTGGCACAGGTTGCAAACTACAATTCTTTTGTCGTCCGCACTTTCCTTAAAAAAACGCCATACCGCGGAACACCTACCCTTTGGCAAGGTAGATTTACGCAAGGGGGTGCTCCGTGGAACATTTGCGGGCCGGTTTGGTGCGGTCCGCCTTCTTTCTGTAGCCACACCACTGCCTCTTCCAGCCTGTTGCGGTGCTGCAGATGGCTCACCCTCAGGACTGCTGTCATCGCTCGGCTCTACACCTTCCCAGGTGGGGTCAGTCACCTCATCGTCCACCAAGTCCTCCTCCACTTCCTCACTCTGATCATCCTCCTCATGTCTTGATCCCACCACATACTCAGTCATTGACAACTGTATAACATTCTCCTCAACAAGGTCTTGAGACGGAAATAGTGGTTGATTTAATGGCAACTGTGTCTCATCATCATCATCCACTACTTCCTTTGACCATAAATGCCGTTCACATCTGTCATCTTCTTGTGATTGGGTAGCCTCTAGAGGTTGTGAATCAGGGCACAAGATGTCATGTTCCTCTGCAAGCGTGCTTGGAGAGAGGGTCAAATGAAGGATTGGTGATGAGACGAGCTCCTCACTATATCCCAGTGTGGGATCACTTCTTTGACCAGACCGTGTATGGTGGGAGGAAGGATGATCAGAGTGAGGATTATGTTGACCAGACTCTTGGCTACTGAGAGTGGACTTGGTGGAAGACAGGGTGATGCTTAACCGACTGGAAGCAGTATCAGCTGTCATCCAACCGACCACCTGTTCGCAGTGGTCGGACCTCGAGAGTGATGTCCTGCGACGCCCTGTAAAATTAGACATGAAGCTAGGTATGGTGGATGTCTTTCTTTCTTGTGCTCTGGCACCAGGCACAGTTTCTCCGCGTCCTGACCCGCGCCCTGAACTATCAGGATCACGTCCACTTCCCCGTCCCTTTTTACCCGCCTTCTTCATCTTACACGGAATATGTGACTTTAATATTTGAGTTTGAAAACTTAACAGTATTTCTTCCTAGTCTGCAACGGTGCAGAGTACACAGAATAGGCTGCTAAACGGCGGTGACACACACTGAATGGAATATGTGACTTTAATATTTGAGTTTGAAAACTTAACAGTATTTCTTCCTAGTCTGCAACTGTGCAGAGTACACAGAATAGGCTGCTAAACTGCGGTGACACACACTGAATGGAATATGTGACTTTAATATTTGAGTTTGAAAACTTAACAGTATTTCTTCCTATTCTGCAACTGTGCAGAGTACACAGAATAGGCTGCTAAACGGCGGTGACACACACTGAATGGAATATGTGACTTTAATATTTGAGTTTGAAAACTTAACAGTATTTCTTCCTATTCTGCAACTGTGCAGAGTACACAGAATAGGCTGCTAAACTGCGGTGACACACACTGAATGGAATAAGTGACTTTAATATTTGAGTTTGAAAACTTAACAGTATTTCTTCCTAGTCTGCAACTGTGCAGAGTACACAGAATAGGCTGCTAAACGGCGGTGACACACACTGAATGGAATATGTGACTTTAATATTTGAGTTTGAAAACTTAACAGTATTTCTTCCTAGTCTGCAACTGTGCAGAGTACACAGAATAGGCTGCTAAACTGCGGTGACACACACTGAATGGAATAAGTGACTTTAATATTTGAGTTTGAAAACTTAACAGTATTTCTTCCTAGTCTGCAACTGTGCAGAGTACACAGAATAGGCTGCTAAACGGCGGTGACACACACTGAATGGAATATGTGACTTTAATATTTGAGTTTGAAAACTTAACAGTATTTCTTCCTAGTCTGCAACGGTGCAGAGTACACAGAATAGGCTGCTAAATGGCGGTGACACACACTGAATGGAATATGTGACTTTAATATTTGAGTTTGAAAACGTAACAGTATTTCTTCCTAGTCTGCAACGGTGCAGAGTACACAGAATAGGCTGCTAAACTGCGGTGACACACACTGAATGGAATAAGTGACTTTAATATTTGAGTTTGAAAACTTAACAGTATTTCTTCCTAGTCTGCAACTGTGCAGAGTACACAGAATAGGCTGCTAAACTGCGGTGACACACACTGAATGGAATATGTGACTTTAATATTTGAGTTTGAAAACTTAACAGTATTTCTTCCTAGTCTGCAACTGTGCAGAGTACACAGAATAGGCTGCTAAACGGCGGTGACACACACTGAATGGAATATGTGACTTTAATATTTGAGTTTGAAAACTTAACAGTATTTCTTCCTAGTCTGCAACGGTGCAGAGTACACAGAATAGGCTGCTAAACGGCGGTGACACACACTGAATGGAATATGTGACTTTAATATTTGAGTTTGAAAACTTAACAGTATTTCTTCCTAGTCTGCAACTGTGCAGAGTACACAGAATAGGCTGCTAAACGGCGGTGACACACACTGAATGGAATATGTGACTTTAATATTTGAGTTTGAAAACTTAACAGTATTTCTTCCTAGTCTGCAACGGTGCAGAGTACACAGAATAGGCTGCTAAACGGCGGTGACACACACTGAATGGAATATGTGACTTTAATATTTTAGTTTGAAGACTTAACAGTATTTCTTCCTATTCTGCAACTCTGCACAGTACACAGAATGTGCTGCTACACTGCGTCGAAGCACACTGAATGGAATATGTGACTTTGATATTTTAGTTTGAAGACTTAACAGTATTTCTTCCTATTCTGCAACTCTGCACAGTACACAGAATGTGCTGCTAAACTGCGGCGAAGCACACTGAATGGAATATGTGACTTTGATATTTTAGTTTGAAGACTTAACAGTATTTCTTCCTATTCTGCAACTCTGCACAGTACACAGAATGTGCTGCTAAACTGCGGCGAAGCACACTGAATGGAATATGTGACTTTGATATTTTAGTTTGAAGACTTAACAGTATTTCTTCCTATTCTGCAACTCTGCACAGTACACAGAATGTGCTGCTAAACTGCGGCGAAGCACACTGAATGGAATATGTGACTTTGATATTTTAGTTTGAAGACTTAACAGAATGTGCTCTAATCTGCAACTTTGCACACTACACAGAATGTGCTCTAATCTGCAACTTTGCACACTAAACAGAATGTGCTCTAATCTGCAACTTTGCACACTAAACAGAATGTGCTCTAATCTGTAACTGTGCACACTAAACAGAATGTGCTCTAATCTGCAACTTTGCACACTAAACAGAATATATTTTTTTTTTTTTTTTTTTTTTCCCCCCCACACAAAATAACCTGCTGCCCCCACACACAGTAGTCCTAAAAAGGACTTTTGGTTCTTTTTTTTCACAATTTTGGTTTTTTTCCTCCCTACACTGCCTTTCCCTTCCTATCCTCAGCTCTCCCTGGCTAAGACTGAGCCGAACTCGATGGTCAGGTGCTATACAGCACCCGACCACGGGTTCTGGCCAGCCAATCAGTGTAATGCCAGCAGCCAACATGGCTGCTGGCATTACACCGATGTCAGAGCCTCCCTGCACGTTTATTGGCTGCGCAGCAGCCGCAAAACGTGCGGGGAGGAGACCCGAACATGGCGGGCGAGCACATGCGGTACTCGTACGAGTACCGCCATGTGCCGAGCAGAGCGATGCTCGAGCCGATCCGAGCATCGGCCGAGCATGCTCGCTCAACACTAAACCTGATCTGTCCGCCACTGTCCATCTGGGTCCTGTCACCCATTATATATCTTTTCTCTTGGCATGGGCTAAAGGGAAACTATATTTGGAGATAGATATAACAATTGTGTCATTGAACACTCTGCCAAGGGCCTAGGGCAAAATAGCATCATTGAACACTCTGCCAAGGGCCTAGGGCGAAATAGCTAAAATTATCTAGGGGCCCAGGGACAGACAGCGTAATTAGATAATTTTATACTTCCCTTTTGTGGGATTTTATGGAGGATATGTGACCCATGGAAGGGTACAAGACTATAGCTCAATTAGCTAAAATGGGAAATGTGATTTAGCGGTCTCTTATTTAGCTAAAACAAAAATGTGTAGACTAACTGTCTCTGTCATGGCTAAAGAAAATATAAATGTATATAATAACCCTTTGTGTGCTGTATAAAATAGCTATATGCAGAATGCAACAGGGTTATAGCATATATAAACAGTATAAAAGTTGTAGGGGCTTATTCCCCCGCAACAGTTCCTCAGGTTGCCCAACCCTGGAGAGATTAAAGGGATAGTAATGTTTCACAATAAAAGCAGCTCCAATTAATCTTCATAGTATTTGGGCCATGGAGAGTGTTGTTTCAATACTGTCAGAGTTGTAGCTCAAGAGTAATTGAATGATAAAATATTCCCCTCCCGCCCCTTTTACTGATGTAACACTGCTCAGCTCAGAGCAGCAAGATTGTACGGATGGATAGCAGAGAGGGACAATCTTCAATTAGCAGGGAAAAACCTGAAAAACCTGTCAAGGGGGCAGGGTTTTAATTGTTGTCACAGTAAGAAGATTGTCCCTTGCTGTGAGCTGTCTGGTCTTAAGACCAGATTCCACATCTGAGGGGAGGTGACTTACAGTACGTAAAAGGGGAGGGATGGGGTACTTTATTATTCAGTTACTCTTGAACTACAACTCTGACAGTATTGAAATAACACTCTCCATGCCCCAAATACTATGAAGGTTAATTGGAGCTGCTGTTTTTGTGAAACATTACTATCCCTTTAAAACCCTCTGGGTATATTATGGTATATTATGGGTGCAAGTACTGGCATTTAAAAAAAAAAAAAAAAAAACAGTGCACACCAACTGTCCCATAGGGCACAAATAAAAATACCAGTTGATTTAATTAGAACTTTAACCCCTTGAATGCTAGAGAGATCTATAATGCATTGTTTCACAATGAGTTGGGGGCCTCTAGAGATAAAAGCCTCATTTAAATAATAAACAGTAATTTTGGAAATGTTTATTTGTTTCCTATGGTATGGTTAGTTTGCCCCGGTGTTGCTCCACTTTTTCTTTTGTACAAAATGCTCAATTAAAAATGGAAAAAGGGGTCACATTGCATTGCAGAGCACTGGATACCTCTCTGGCACTCAAAATGATGCATTACTGCTTATAATATCCACTTATTAACTCACTTTGAACTTATTCAAATTGAGGTTTTGAGGCTTCACATCTTGACAAAAATATGTTCAAGCTTGCCTGCCATGCCAAGGTACCCCCAAAGTCATAACCAATATATTTAAAGTGAACCTGCCACATTGAATTCAAATTTGCAACTTTGAACATTTCATTAAAACCTGCCTATGTATCATGTTAGCCAAAAGACAAACAGATAATTCTTGTATCTCTGTGTGATCATCTGTGTGATTGTGGTTCCATATGTTAATGTTTGCTAATCAAGCTATTAGGGTGATTTCATATGCTAATTCAAGTCAGTGCTACACTTAATGACTCTCATTTAGTTCTCACCGAACCAAAAGTGTGAACACATAGGTAGTATGAGTGTTTTGCAAATATGCAGAACTGAATTAAAGATGACAGGTGATAACAAGTTGCTGCTAATTACAGACTAAAGATAATAGCACCTCTTTAAATCTATATATAAAAGAAGAAACCTGTGTCTCTCACACACACCCAGGGGTGGCAGGAAGGAGGAGATATTCAAATCTCCTTCATACTGTCAGTCCTGGAGATACACAGTGGCGTAATTTTCACAGAAGTAGGCAGAGGCTTTACATTCCTCATCAATGCTGGCGATCTTGCCACTGTTCAACCCTCCCCCTCACTCCCTTTCTCATCTACCTCCCTTGCCATCAATAATCCATCTGTTTTTAAACGGTGTGCCACTCTTCTCCTCTTCTGTCTGAATCCTAAACTTTCTGCCCGCCCACCACTTCGTCTCTCCCTCACAGCCGTCCACTCAATCAGCAACATCATTATGCTGGAGTGGAGGAATCAAGTTGACAGTTCTTCTATAAATGTGCATATCCTTCCCTGCTAAGGATCATAGGACTTGAAGGTGGAGGAAAATAACCCATCAGCTAAAACATTAAGCCTTTGGCTGTCAAAGGGGGAAGCAATACGTTGTTCAGCAATGCATTGTGTATCCCTCTGGCAATCAAAGGGTTAATAAGTGGCCAACATTTTGCAATTGTTTTATTTTGTAGTAAATGTGCAACACAGGACACAAGGGCAGCAGCAAGGGTGCCTCATACAAGCCTTGACTGCATCCAGTTCCATATCCTGGATATCCTGAACACAGTACACACTGCAGCGGGGGGGGGGGCGTCTTACAAATGCTAACAGCATACACTTGCATATTGCGAGATCGACAGGGACAGCATACCATCAGTTCCTGGACTCCTTGTTCTTTTTCACGCTGAAGATAGTTCTTAATGACTTCAGCTGTATGTTTGGGGTCATTGGCACGCTGCAGAATACATTTGGGTCCACTCAGATGCCTCCCTGATGGTACTGCATGATGGATAAGTATCTGCCTGTACTTCTCACCATTGAGGAGACCATTAATTCTGACTAAACCTCCAACTCCATTTGCAGAAATTCAGCCCCAAACTTGCAAGGAACCTCCACCATGCTTCACTGTTTCCTGCAGACAGTCATTCTTGTACCAATCTCTAGCCCTCCTGCAAACAAACTGCCTTCTACATTAGCCAAATATTAAACATTTTGACTCATCAGTCCAAAGCACTTGCTGCCATTTTTCCGTACCACAGTTCCTGTGGTTTTGTGCATAGTTCAGTCGCTTGGCCTTGTTTTCACTTCGGAGGCATAGCTTTTTGGCCACAAGTGTCACGGTTACCCAGAGTAGTTCAGGAGTCAATATGGTTTAGTTAATGCATTTTATTAACAAATGACATAAAGAGGATATATACAGTATAAACAATAGGAATAAGCACAGGGTAATAGCCAGCAAGACTGCTATCAGAAATAATAGGTTGCAATGCTAAACCACTATACTGGAGACTAGGCCTTAGCCACTGGAAGTCTCAGCTGGAACCAGGAACAGGAACTGGAACAGGGACCCAGGATCTTGATCCGATGAGGAATGAGGTCTGACTCAGCCTGCAGTCAGAAGGAAATATCACTGACTCACACCTGGAGCCAGTAAGGGTGAATACTGACTCACGCCTGCAATCAGTAGGAGTGAATACTGACTCACGTCTGCAGTGTCTGGTCACCAGGAGAAAATACGAAAGAATAGTCAGACAGAGCTACAGGTCAGCACTAGAATGGATGGAAGACTAGCCAGGTCATACATGGAGCCCAAGGTAACAGAACTGCTATGAACAACAACACAAGGGCAACTGAGTCAGGCATCAGTCTGCCCTTTAAACTCCTTCACAGGAAGTAGGAGGAGCAGCTCAGAGGGAAGAAGTAGGATGTTGGTAGGAGGAGACTACAGGAAGCAAACAGATAAAACAGAGGCCTGCAGCATGCTTGAAGCCTCACGCCTGTAGATAATGCTGAAACTAAGGTAAGCTATAACAGTACCCCCTCCTCAAAGGCCCCACCTCCGCAGAGCCACCTGGGGTTTGTCAGGGAATTGAGCATGAAACCCGCGTACCAGTTAAGGAGTGTGGACATCACTGGCAGGTATCCAGGAGCACTCCTCAGGAACATAGCCCTTCCAATGAATAAAATATTGTAAGCGCCCTCTACTCACACTGGAGTCCAAAATGGTTTGTACCTCACATTCACTGTGATCTGCAACTCTCACGGGGGGAGGATGGACAGGAGCTAAAGTATACTGGGTGCAGACCAAGGGCTTCAACAGGGAAACATGGAACACATTATGGATGAGCATAGTGGCTGGAAGTTTCAATGCATAAGCCACTGGGTTAATCTTGCGCAACACACGGAAAGGACCAATGAATCGAGGAGCCAATTTGCCACAAGGAACCTGGAGGTGCAAGTTACAGGGAGACAACCACACTCTGTCCCCTACTTGGAAGGTAGGTGCCGACAGTCGCCTATGGTCAGCCTGCCTTTTCTGTTGCTGAACAGAATCACGTAGGGTATGCTGTACCCGTACCCACGAGGAATGGAGCACCCTTAAATGCTCGTCCAGAGCTTGGAAGGTCTCGGGGAGAACCGAGGGTTGGAACCCATAATTGACCAAGAACGGGGAAGTCTTAGTGGAAGAGTTAACAGCACTATTCCAGGCAAACTCCTTCCAAGGTAACAGGGTAGCCCAGTTATCGTGATGGTCAGAGATATAGCAGCGGAGAAACTGTTTCAAGGCTTGATTAGACCTCTCTGCCGCTCCGTTGCCATTGTCCAGGACAATGACTGTTTTAACACTTCTACTGTGTTTGTGTTTAGCTGTAATTTTCCTCTTACTCATTTAATGTACCCACATATATTATATACTGTTTTTCTTGTCATAAGATGGGCTTTCTAAACATACCATTATTTTCATCAAATTTTCCATAAAACAATTGATAAAATATGATTAAACAAATGTAACAAATTAACTTTTTTTTTTTAACTTTGGAACTAAACTAAAAATTTTTTACACATCTACAAACGCTAAAAAAACCCTGCTAAGTAAATTATAATATTTGTCTTGATTTTAGAAATACCCAATACTGACAAGTAGCAAAAATTGAGGTGTCCCAAAATTTTGATCACTAGTGTATGTAAGTTTACCAAATTAACCACACATTTTTTGTAGCATCCAAATTAACCACACATTTTTTTGTAGCAATCTTTATTTAAAACCAAGCAATTTTTTATACAGCATAACATAACACAACAAATAAAGCATAACATTTCAGTTTAGGAATGACCACACATTTTTGTAGCAATCTTTATTTAAAACCAAACAATTTCTATACAGCATAACATAACACAACAAATATAGCATAACATTTAAATTTAGGAATAACCACACATTTTATTGCACCCTTTTTCCTTTTTGCTTCCTTTAGCGCCCTTATTGCGCCCTTTTTCCTTTATAGTGGCCTTATAAGTAGGGGTGAGTGAAAGTTGTCGCCATATTCCTGTGGGAAATTTCATGAAAACCACGTTGTTATTATCCGCTTTTTCACGGGAAAATCCGTTTTAAAACTAAAGGTTAAAATTTTTGCATTTTTCACCCATTGGCCAACATTTTTTGCCATTTTTTCAATGACTAGAAAGTTTCCGCCCATTGATTTACGTTGTTTTCACACTTCCGCTATAAAAACGTGGTGTTTTTGCTGAAGGCAGACACAATAGAAGCAGCTACAGAGCGAGATAGATGTGCTGTGCTGTTCTCTTGTGATATTTTGCAAAAAGTGAGACAGGAGAGGGTCATAGTGACTCCTATCACTATGAGCAGGGTAAAAAATAATCAATGGAGGAAGGGACCACTACTGTACCAATGCTGTCCAGTCCCTCTAAATCACCCCAAGGGATCTTGGGGAATCTAATGGGAAGGGAGGGAGAAAATGGAATGGGAAGGGAGGGAGAAAAGGGTAGTACTAGTGAGATCAAGACAGGTCAGCTGCCTGTGTCTGCTGCAAGACATGCTGTCCCTGCTGCCAGTGCCACCATTGCTGTACCTGCAGCCACTAGTGTTGAACCTGCTGCCGGTGCTGAACCTTCTGCCAATGCTAAACCTGCTGCCACCAATACTTTGCCTGCTGCTAGTGTTTCTTGTAGTACTCAGGGGGGAAGGAGAAAATTATGCCTTATGTGACAGCAGGAAACCATCTGTCACATTGCTCGTCACCTACTCCAAGCAGCAGTGAGATGTCTGGAATAGAGCAGCAGCACGTAGGGACTAGTGGTGGTGGTGGTGTTGGAGAATCTGGTGTGGAAGAGACATTGATGGCCTTTTTTATCAGAAACTGAGAAGGAATGGGAGACAGGGATGAGGATGGGCATCACCACCACCACTAGCAGTCAGCTTTTGAAATTAGCGGAAATTGCAACTGCTCTAACTTCTGCTGCTGCAGAGATGAAAGAGCAGCAGGGTACTGAGGAGCAGGCTAGTGTGCCACAGACTACCGTGGACACAGTGGGAATGGGGTCAACAGGTAATGTGGGACTAGGACAGGTTCCACTTGCCTGAAGGAGCAATACTCCTCCTGATCCTAGTTGCAGTGCTAAATCTGAGGCAGTAGCAGCAACATTATCCGTTGCCACAAAAAGTGAAGGGGAACGTGGAGGACAAGAATAAAGAGGCCATTCTTTTCTACCTGTTCCCTATCCCTCCCCCCCAGAAGTCATGGGTGTGGGACTATTATTCTATTCCGGCAGGCACAGTACAGTCATCATCAACAATGGTACAGTGCAAAATTTGTGACAAGTTAGTGAGAAGGGGAAAGGAGGGAACACACCTTGGCACAACTGCCCTGATAACACACATGAAACACAGACACCATGACATTTAGTAAAAACATGTTAAAGCCAAACACCCGTTACAGAAATCTAGCACCGCTGTTACTGTACCCCCTGTCTCTCCAGAAAGGTGGAGATCAAAGAGAATGAAGAATAAAGAAACCCAGACAGACACTGGAAGTTCCATGATGAGCGAAACAACTAGCTCACCATCAACATCACCTTCTTCCTCTAGGGTAACAAGTACATCTCCTGCCAATCCACCTCATTCATCGTTACCTCCCCTGGGAAATGATAGACACTCTGTTAATGTTAGGATATGGCAGTTCATCTCTACCCATTGCACATTGTGTGGTGCACTGACCACACATGCCAGTATGGTGGAGGAGAATCGATACCTTGTCATCAGGTGGCATCTGAGGAGATTCCATCCCGCAGAATATGCTAGGATTCTGGCAGGGAGGGTTCATCATTACTATTAAACTGTCATCAAGTTGTCATGTGTCCTTAGTGGGGTCTGGACAAGGGATACAGTGACAGCGGCAGTACTTGGATTTGGGTGTCATGGTGTTTGGATACAGTTGTGCCCCCTGATGTTATTTATTTATGTTACCACACACACACTGTGCACATTGCAGTTGCTGATGGAAGCCACAGTTCCTGTTCTGAAGTGGAAAATACATATTCTAATAACAACATACCCATGGTGGTTTTGCAGTTGGGGCAGGTGGAGAAGATTTAATGGTCAACTTGTTTTTTCCTCCACATATAGTTATTCTACTGCCTCAGGCTCATCGCTGGAGCCAGTCGTGGCAAGGAGAACCTTCATCATCTATCTTCCATGTTACTGCTATTGTTGATCCCATTCCCTTTCAGCTGCCTAAGCATTCTGCTGCTTAAACAACTCAGCAGCAGCAGTATGAACAGCAGTTGCAACTCAGGAGGACATTTAACAAAGGCCACTGGCCAACATGACCTGCTGGCATTAGGCCAGTAGGGCATTTTTATTTTTTTCTCAGGGCTTATTTTTTGAAAAAACAAAAAACAAACTAGTCCTACAAGAAAATAAACAATTTTGGGGGGTTTGTTTCTAACAAGCTTAAGTCCTACAAATCAATGTTTCCTTAGGACTTGTGCCAAACTAGCGTAAGTCCTACAAATCAATGTTTCCTTAGCGCTTGTGCCAAACAAGCTTAAGTCCTACAAATCAATGTTTCTTCAGGACTTGGGGCACTAATAAGTCCAAGTCCTACAAGGACCTCTAACAACAAATCAAACAAATCATCCTCTACAAAATACTCTATCAAGTATCAGTCCACCCCAGTGACAGCTTATGTCAGAGGGTTCCTGTCTCTGTCACTTTAAATACAAATGATTTATTTTATTTATTTTTTTATTATTAAATGTCCCCCCAATAGCAGTCAAGAAAGCCCCCCAAAACAAATTCCCTGTTCAAATGATTCATTCATTCACCAACACAGGCACCCTCCTCAGACCCCTTTATACCATGTCTTATGGTTTTTATTTTATTTTTTATTAAGTGCCCCCCAATCCCAGTAAACAACCCCCCAAAAACATTATTGCGCCCTTATAAGTATTTGCCTCTTAAGGTATCCTTAATTGAGCGTTTTTGACATTTTGACGCGGTCGACATATAGAAGTTAAAATCACGGCCTTTTTCCTTATTGCGCTGTTATTGCACCCCTTATAAGTATTTGTCTCTTAAGGTGTCCTTAATTGAGGATTTTTGACATTTTGACGCAGGCGATATACAGAAGGTGACATGTTGTGCTAGGCAATGTTGAATTTGCGACTCTTTAAATTGTGACATTCTGAATGCATCATTTGCATTGACGCAACCAAACAAATGTGACATTTTAAGACTTGAGATCCAGCGCTGTGACACACTACCGAACAGTAAAAAAATCTCTGACTGTCATAAACAAAAGTTTAAAACTGCCTTGATCTCCAGCTGTTCAATGTATGAAGCCAAGTGTAAAAATCCAGCAGATGGGTGCCAAGCTCTCGTAGGTATATGTTTAAAATTCCTTGGCAAATGTAGTGTTCAAAAGCTTGGATATGGAATGAGTTCCATACAAAATGATACTGGCTTAACTGCACACATGAGAATCATAGCTGAAGAAGTGTCTGGTGCCATTTTCTTGGCCAATGTGTAAGTGTTAGTAATGTCCACAAAAAAGTTTTTTGCATTTAGAAGAGCTTAAAAAGCTGAGCTACATGCAAGAAAATGTATCTCTCAAACCGCTATGGTTTAAGAGACACAAGCGTTTAAAGTTTGATCTCTCCTACTGACAGCTGTAAAGCTGTCAGCAGGAGATCCGTGTCGGCCGACACGGAGGCGCTTGAGAAGTGCTGCGATCTCGTTATGTACCACGAATCACTTCATTGGAATGGTCTAAAATGAATGCTTGAAAACCAGGCACATGTTTTAGACCATTACAATGAAGGGATTCATGGTAAAAAACAAGATCGTGGCATTTCTCAAGCTCCTCCGTGTCGGGCCAACACGGATCTCTGCTGACAGCTTTTAAAGCTGTCAGTAGGAGAGATCAAACTTTAAACGCCTGTGTCTCTTAAACCATAGCGGTTTGAGAGATACTTTTTTTGAATTTAGCTAAGCTTTTTAAGCTCTTCTAAATGCAAAAAACTTTTTTGTGGACATTACTAACACTTTAAATGAGTAAAACACACATACTTTAGTATTATCACATATAAAAACAAAAATGAGCTAGGCTGTTGAGAAATGAGCATTGCATTCTATTCAGAAGCAGACAGATCCTCTTTGAGGCAGATACATTGCTATGAAGTTTCAGGAAATGGTGCCTTGGACACAAGTGAGCCCCCTAAGGACCACTTGGAGAGCCTCTGATTTTACCACTAGAACTTTATATATTTAGAATATGTTTTATCAGGAGGAATACATCAATATTTCTCTCGTTTTCAAGTATGTCCTAGAGAACTTTTATAGTAAAGAGTTCCAAATTTATACAAATAGAGAACATTATACACACACAAAAAATGGATATAGTTACATATTGTTATTAGATACAAAGAGGCACTTATTTTTAGGGCTTATAGACTTCAATTAGAAAAATAAAGGTCTAAAAAACCTTATCAAGTTACTGATATGAGCACTGTAGTACAGAATACTGTAACTACTCTTAACATGTTGTCTACATGCAGGGAAAGCTTATACAACATTTATAAAGAACAAACCAATATCTTGTTTCCTGAAGGGTATTCACATATTTTTGTAGAATGTGGTATTTGTCATATTTTCAGGAGCCCTGATGAAGGACAGTGAAACCATTGTAACGTGTTGTCATGAAGGGCAGATTGTCCAAAATGTGTGTTCTGAACCTGTAATAAATGTTTTTGCTTGATATAAGACAATGGTTTACATTGGGGTTACTGTGTATATCTGAATTTTATATGATATATATATCATGGATCTTAGATAATCCTGTTATAATTATAATTCCTTTAATTGTGATTGAATTAGCCAAAATGGATATAGTTACATATTGTTGTTAGAAACAAAGAGGCACTTATTTTTAGGGCTTTTAGACGTCAATTACAAAAATAAAGGTCTAAAAGACCTTATCAAGTTACTGATATGAGCACTGTTGTACGGAATACTGTAACTACTCTTGACATGTCTACATGCAGGGAAAGCTTATACAACATTTATAAAGAACAAACCAATATCTTGTTTCTTGAAGGGTATGCACATATTTTTGTGGAATGTGCCATTTGTCGTATTTTCAGGAGCCCTGATGAAGGACAATGAAACCATTGTAATGTGTTGTCATGAAGGGCAGATTGTCCAAAATGTGTGTTCTGAACCTGTAATAAATGTTTTTGCTTGATATAAGGCAATGGTTTACACTAGGGTTACTGTGTATATCCAAATTTTATATGATATATATATATATATATATATATATATATATATATATTTATATGGATCTTAGATAATCCTGTTATAATTATAATTCCTTTAATTGTGATTGAATTAGCCAAAATGATCAAGTCTAGAAATTATATTTATCTGACATAATACAGTAACCAAAAACTCTTTATTTATACCCACAGGGAGATGCACTGGAACAGGCAATCATCAGTCAGGCTCCGCAAGTAGAGAAGCTAATTGCCACCACTGCTCATGAACGGATGACATGGTACCATGGAAACATTAACAGAGATGAAGCTGAACGCAAGTTGTATTCCGGAGCACAACCAGATGGCAAATTTCTGTACGTTTAGAAATGAGAAATCACATATTTGTTTGTGGTTATTTAGATTTCATATTAGTCAAATTGTAATATAGGAACAGTGTGTGATTGTAAATGGACAATTCTCCAATACAGTTAAAGTGGAGAGTGGAGTACCTCAGGGTTCAGCATTAGGTCCGCTGCTGTTTAACATGTTTATAAATGACCTAGAAATAGATATAGAAAGCAAAATATCAATATTTGCAGATGACACTAAATTATGCTGGGTAATTAATTCAGAACAGGATAATTGTTCTCTACAGAGGGATTTATATAAAATGGCAGATTGAGCAAACAAATGGAATATGAAGTTTAATGTGGGGAAATGTAAAGTCATGCATTTGGGAGGAAATAATTCCAGGGCTACTTATGAACTTAATGGAATCATTTTAGGGGACTCTTTGCTAGAGAAAGACCTGGGTATCCTTGTCAACTACAAACTTGGAAACAGTGACCAGTGTCAAACAGCAGTAGCAAAGGCAAACAAAATCCTGTCTTGCATAAAAAGAGATATTGAAGCAAGAGTGGATAACATCATTTTGCCATTGTATAATCTCTGGTAAGACTTCACCTTGAGTATGCAGTGCAGTTTTAGGCACCAGTTCTGAAAAAGGATATACTAGAACTATAGAGGGTACAGCAAAGAGCAACAAAATTAATTAAGGGAATGGAGGACTCAACGTATGAGGAACGACTAGACAAACTTGGTTTACTTATCTAGAGAAAAGACGATTATGAGGAGACCTTATCACATTATACAAATATATGAGAGGTCAATACAAGGATTTCTCTAGTGAGCTATTTATTCCAATGCCTGATCAGGTGACCAGGGGATGCCCCTTGAGATTAGAGGAAAGGAGGTTTAGACTTCAGCAGAGGAATGGGTTTTTTACAGTAAGGTCTGTTAAATTGTTGAATTCTTTGCCCAAGTAGGTGGCTATGGCAGATACAATGGATACATTAAAGAGAAGATTAGATAAATTTCTTTCAAAAGGGAACATACAGGGATATACTGTTTATCAGTAGGCAGATCAGGAAGGTCTGAAAAAGACTAACTTCTTTGGTAGCAGGATAGCTATACAGTTCTCATGTCACTAGGGTATGAGGCAAAGGTTGAACTTGATGGACTTGTGTCTTTATTCAACCTAATTTACTATGTTACTATGTTACTATTTGTTTTCTGCTGTTTTTCCAATTTAACTAGTTAGTTTTTGCTTTTCACGTTGATTACTTTCTAGAACATCCATCATTTATTTTTTTCCTATTGGTAAATTCTCTAAATTCTATCTATGGGATTTATTTACTATGTGTTGAAGAAGGCATCTTGCCAGGTATTGTAGAAAAAAAGTTTGTGGTGCATAGATAGAGGACAGAGATCATAGAAGATTTTGAGGACCTTACTCAGTCCCTTTGCTAATTACAGCCTGCTACACACAAATAACCCACTATAAGGTGGAGGTTTAATTGTGTGTAGCAGGCAGTGATAAGGAAAGCGAAAGAGTAAGTTCTCCAAAACGTTCTATGGTCTAACATCTCTGTCCTGTATCTATGCACCAAATGTGGTTTCTACAATAAATACATTTCGGTGAGTACCACTGACTGGATTAGTGTCTCTCTTCTTTTTGCAATATTGAGATTTAATTCACGTTGAAAGCAAGTGTTTGGAGGGAGGGCACCCCTATCAAACTTTCTTTATCTTTGTGGATACCAACTGTGCGATAAAAATTTCTCAGGATTTGTCATTGATCATGTTTTTACACTGATGAATTGTATGCTTTGTAAGGTATGCCAGAAAATACATAAGAAATATACATAAGTAAGACTTAACCCATAGTAAAACAACATAGTTATATGTAAATTAACCAGATGTCCTGGATTGTACAGGACAATACTGAATGTTTACGTACTGTTCCACATCAAGTCAGGTCCAACCCTACTGGTGTAAGAGTGCCCCACACTATCCTAAGCCACCTAATACAAAATATTTAACTGTCTGCCACTTCACACTTACACTAAAACACGTACTGCTTCTGGGTTGTAACCACAGTGCACAGCAGAACTGCCTTCACACTATGATGAGGGACAGAGCAGATATACCACCACCTTCAGAAAACAAAATACATGCAAATTATGTGAGAGGCTGTGAGGATGAACAAAGAGCACAGTGGCTTGTTCTACGGCAAGTCACTACTCAACAGCATCACATTTTAGCTCTCTAGTGCCATTACAGAGCAGAAATTTCCATGTGCATATTAGACTAATTCCGCCCAAAAGGGCGGTCCAGTTCCAAAATTACTGGCAAGTACCCTCTGCATGGGAACACCAGCTATCCCCAGATGTACATGCTGACCTTGTTGGGCCTCGTCAGTGAGGTGCAGCTGGACTCCCTAGGCTCTGAGAGCAAGGTGTCTGGACTGCTCTTTATGGAGATGCCCTAAGAGTATTCAAAATACATACAAATAATGTGAGAGGCTGTGAGGACGAACAAAGAGCACAATGGCTTGTTCTACTGCTAGTCACCACTCAACAGCATCATGTTTAGCTCTCTAGTGCCATTACAGAGGAAGCCTTTCCACATACATATTAGATTAATTCCTCCCAAAAGGGTGGTCCAGTTCCAAAATGGCGGGCAAGTCATAGGAACATCAGCTAACCCCAGATTTACATTTTTGCCTTGTTGGGCCTTGTCAGTGAGGTGCAGCTGGATTCCTTAGGCACTAAGACCAAGGGATCCAAGTCTGGTTTAAACTTCACTCTTAGGGAGACCCCCTAAGAGTATTCAAAATACATACAAAGAATGTGAGAGGCTGTGAGGATGAACAGAGGCCACAATGGTTTGTTCTTACAGCTAGTCACTGCTCAACAGCATCACGTTTTAGCTCTCTAGTGCCATTACAGAGGAGAATTTTCCACATACATATTAGATTAATCCTGCCCAAAAGGGTGGTCCAGTTCCAAAATGATGGGCAGTCCCCTCTGCACAGGAACACCAGCTAACCCCAGACATATCTTTCAGCCTTGCTGGGCCTCACCAGTGATGTACTGCTGGATTCCCTAGGGACTGAGAGCAAGGGGTCCACGTCTGGATTACCCTTCACTCTTAAGGAGACCCCCTAAGGGTATTCAAAATACATACAAATAAGGTGAGAGACTTTGAGGATGAACAAAGAGAACAATGGCTTATTCTACATCTAGTCACCGCTCAACAGCATCACATTTTATCTCTCTAGTGCCATTACAGAGGAATAGCTACCACTGGAAAAAGGCTGGGTAAGCAGACAGTGTATTTGTGATTCTGTGGTTAACCAGTGGACATGGAATAAGGATGGGGTGTCAGACAGTGTATATTTGGTTCTGTGGCTACCAGGGGAACAAGGTTGAGGTATAAACAGTGTATGTGCAACTCTGTGGCTACCAGTGGAAAAAGGATGGGAAGCAGACATTGTATGAGTGGTTCTAAAGCTACTAGCTGGGCAATGCAACTAGGCTGATGAAGCAGACTGTATGTGTGGCTCTGCAACTATCAGTGGAACAAAGATGAGGAAGCAGACAGTGTATCATTGGATCTGTGTGGCCAACAGAACAAGACTGGGTGTTGATCAGTGAATGTATGTTTCTGTGACTACCAGTGCGCACAAGACAGGAGTATCAAACAGTGTATTTGTAGCTGCATGACAGCCAGTAGACAATTGACTAGTGATGGGGAAGGAGATAGTCTATATGTAGTTTGTGTTTACCAGTTGGACAGTGGAACAAGGCTGGGAAAGCAGAAAATATATGTTTGCTTCTGTGTATTTTGTTTTTGTTTAAGAACTTGAAACAAAAACATCGGCAATCATGACTGCCTCAATCCAGAAACCTTTTCTGAGGCACCTAAATCTGGTTTAGTCCTTTATTTATATATAAAGATATGGTAGTGCTTTCTCTAAAAAAACACTTGATTTTGTTTTATTACAGACAAATAACAAGCAAGAGATTCAAAAATAAGGAAAAAAAATTATAAATATACGTTAATATATACTATTATGTTAGTATATATTAACGTATATTAGTATATATTAAGGTATATTTATCATTTTTTTTTGTCTTTGGAGGTAAAATTTCATCCTATGCGTGTTATGTATACATGAATGCTCGATGAGCAAACATAAACATAATGGTGATTAGAAAGCTTACGATTCAACTTATAACGTTTAAGAGGTATGAGCTTAATGGTGCTGTCAATATTATTTAGTAAACAGAGTGCCGGTCAGTATCCATTCACGAGGAGCCTCTAGACATTAGAATGATCGGCTAAGGCATATATAATAAGTGCAAAAAAGATGAGTATTGCTTCATCAACACTCATTTCCTACTATGTAATAAACTGTACACATAATTTATTACACAATGCTATGACTAAATTGCAGCATGGAGGACAGCAATCATACATATGAATATTGAGGTACACAGTTATTGTAGATACAATTAATATATCAGTAAATTCAGTAACCATCACTGACCATTTATGCTTATACCCTCAACATATATGTCTTCCATTTTAACTTATCTATAGAATATATTTTATTCCAACAGAAGACATTATAAATCAAATAATGAGGTAGCACTAAGACTTATATGACACTAATAGGAGATAAGTGCAACTTATTTACAGTAATTTTGGAAATTATTATATATTTGCTAACAAAGAATAGTTAACTAATAGTTACTTTTTCTGTAATCATGTTGCAAACCAATAAGGAACCTTGCTTTTAACAATGTGCTGTACTAATGAATGAGCCCACAGATACTAGCAATCAAAAACTTAGCAGTCTAATCATGTCTGAATGATCCACCTACATTTTTATTCCTTAAATAGAGGCTTTTAACAGTGCCCCGTAATTTAGCAGCCCCTGAGTGAGCTGCTGACATTAGGGGTGAAAGGTGCAAGGCAAATTAGAGGGAGTGATTTAACAAGTTTGCACTCTCCCGAACAGTTAATACTTCTTTTATTTCATACAAAGATTTCTGAAGGGATTATTTTACCTTTTCCTTAATTAGGACCATTTTCTCATTTCTCACTCAGGGGAAGTGTAATGGGCTTGGCAATCCAACCTGGAGGATAAATTAATGCTCAGTCCTCAAACAGAGCTCCAGGGCCTGTTTTATCCCTTCCTAAATTACTTGAAAATACAATTAAGATCTCACACACAATATGTTTCCAAAACTAACATGGTTGGAGTAATATACCGAGTTTTTTTTGTTTTTGCTTTTGCTTTTGTTTTGTTTTTTTGTTTTTTTACAAATCCAGACCTATATGGTGTTTCAGTTCTGAATTCCCATACACTAAAGTGTTTTCAATCAAATTGCTCTGAGTATAGGACTAATTTCATACAATCTGTATATTTTATTGTAACACATACTAAGAATTCAACAAATTCTTCTCTTTCCAGAAAAACATCAGCCATAGGCTTGTCTTCATAGGCAAGGAACAAGTTCATGATGTTGACCCCCCCCAGAGTCCATGAGCTAGAAGTCCTCTGGGAAGATGGACTACGGTTCGATGGTGGGGTGATGTGTGGGAAACACATTGCCTTGACAATGTAGATACACTTTGCAATATGCATTAAGAATTAGGGATTCAAGGGGGGGTCCTCATTAGCATATGGGGTTGTAAAACTGCTGGGGATATGGAAGGTATGACCTCACTTACACATCACCAAACAATCGACAACCCTGAGGTCTGAGAACATCCTGTCTGCTTCCCCTCTAGCTAAGTGGGGGAGTGGAAAGGATCCTCTAAGACTTCAGGACCACAAACAGCATCACTCCCTTAACCCTTTGAATGTCATATGTATGTGCATTGCACATCCCTGTGATGCTCAAAGGGTTAGAAATGTACAGTTCTCCACTACACAAATATATCCTCAGCTCTATTTTATGTACTTATTTAAACTATCAGTGTGGGATGTGAGATCGCAATAATCAGCTGCAGCCATTGTCAATCCACTGCAGGATGAAGTCCTTCTCAGCAAGCCTCCAATAACTTCAGTAAAGCACTTTCTGCTGCCACTGTGCACCACTAACTTTGCAAATTCATCATCCCATCTGGTCTTTGGTCTTCTTCTCGATCATTAAGTAACAAGTGGAATACATCCCAAAATTTGTTTTGTTCATCTAATGTCGGGGCTTCTTGCTATGTGACCTGTCCATTTCCATTTTAGGTGCTTTACTCTTTCAATTATGTCATAAACGTTTGTTTGCTGTTGAATCCAATCACACATTTATTAGCCTCTTTTTGTGATGTTTAAAATTCTCTGTTTGACCATATATTTTTCTATGGCTTTGTCATTTAGTGTCCATTTTTCAGAGCTTTATGTAAGAATTGTGAAGAAACATTGGTCAAAAACTTTTCTGTTGAGGCAGAGTAGCAAATTTGTCTCTGAATACAATACTACTAATTTTCCCAAATGATTGCCATCACAATTTTATTTGTCAATTAATCATGCTGTTTTCATCTATTGAATTTCTTGTCCAAGGTAAATATACTTGTCCACTTCTTCTTCTAGTTATTGTCCATCTACTCTGATTGTCCTTGGTATGGTAAATTTGTTAAACATGACTTGCATTTTGCTGATATTCGTCTTCAGACCAAACTTTTTGCTTTCCTGTTGTAGTTCTTCAATGCTGTCTTGCAGTGCATCAAGACTACTGGCAAGGAGTATGATTCAGGGCTTAAAATTTGAAGTCCTTTGCTACTAGCCAGACCTGAAAAGTTACTCGCCACTGCAAGCCATAACATACCCACAGGGATGAATTTCTACTCGCCAGGGCTAAATTTTAACTTGCCATTGGCTAGTGGTGAGTGCAAATTTTGAGCCCTGAATGATATTGTCTGTAAAGCATATGTGATACAGGTAATAATCTCCATTGATCTTAAATCCTTTTTCACAGAACTTAGTTTGCTGAAATTTTCATCTAAATAAGCAGAAACTAGTTATGTGGAGATTGTGTTTCCTTGCTGGACACCTTTTTCTATATTGATCTGGGCTATATCATTGTTGACCTCTATTGATGCAGTTTCATTTTCAAATATGGATTGAAGGATATTAAAGTAAACTCTGTTTATTCGTTGGTTTTTCAGGGAATTGATTTTTGCTTGATTTTTCACTGAGTCAAAGGCCTTTTCATAGTCATTGAAGGCTATGCATAATGGAAGACTACATTCATTATGCTGCTCTATAACCTGTTGTACTGTTTGGATATGGTCCATTGTATTGAAACCACTTATGAAGCCTGCTTGGTGTTTTTTTAGGTTGTGCTGCATTAAGTATGTTCATTCTTCTTGAGAGTATCTTTCTGAAAACTTGCATATGACTGGCATAGGCTTATTGATCGTTAGTTTTTCGAGTCAACTTATCACCTTTTTTGTGTAGTAGGACAATTTTTGCACTTTTCCTTGTTGCAGGCAATCTGTTGAGTAGCAGGTATTTTGAGAACAGTTTAGCTTGGGCTCTGATCAAGGTTTGACATTTCAATAGTGACTTTACCAGGCACAGCTTCTTTGCCAATTTTCATTGATTTTATTGCACTTTCTACTTCTTCTGCCTTAGCACAGTGTCAGCCTCTTGCACTGCATTCAGTTGTTGTCCTTCATCTTTATTCTCTGACTCATTTTAGTATTTGTTGTAGAGTTTTTGCTATTGTACCATCTTCAAGCTTTAATGCAAACATTCGGCTCCTATGTGCGGCCATCTTTCCTTTTGCCTTCTTTAGCTCTTAACTTTCTTCCAGTGTCCTTTTGATGAGCTCAACATTGAACTTGTGTGTTTCTCCTTTTATGTGCTTCCTTATGGTCTTGCACATTCTACCCTGTTTCTAATATTGCCATTTTCCTTAATTTCTCTTCAGTTGTTCATCATGGCAACTGTTTCCTTTGATATTCTAGTTGTTTTTTCTTATTTCACAGTGGATACAATAACTGTCTGTGTCTGTGCTAATTCAAAGTTTTTATGATATTTTAAATAGTTCTCTAGTGTTGATCTTCACATTTTTTGACTTGATTATTTCCTTCCTTTCTTTCTTGCAGTCAATTTAGATTTTTGCTCTCACTAGACGATGGCCAACATTAAAACGGTTTAAGACTAAGCAGTCAGTGAATATCATTTTCGAATTTGCAAGTATGAAGTTTATTTCTTTTTGTTGTCAGTGGAGTTTTTTCCAAGTCCATTATGTCTGTGCCTTTTTCCTATACACTAATTCATGATGTACAAATTTTGTTCTTCTTCATATTCAATCAGTTGGTTGCCTCTATCATCTCTTTTTCCAGTTCAGTAAGGTACGATCAATTTTTCAGCTTTTTTATTATGGCAACATGGTAACTGTATAATTTGGCCGCATACTCTTTCTCATACAACCTTTTAAAAGTAAACCACTTCTTACAAGCCCCTCAGTTTCTGTGAAGGCTAGTAGTATCCTCCTTAGGGCTCCAGCGGGTTGGCACAACTCACTGGCATCACAGGAATGACACTACTCATCTGCTTTCCTTGATGCCCTCAGCCAGAACAAATTTTGGGTAATCCGTGCTCACTTGATCCCCTGATGTAAAGCTACCTACAGATCCAGAAGTCTGTATTCCTGGGATGCTATCGGCTATCGGTTAATGGTCCAGGAATTTCAGCATCCTCTAATCTTGTCACCTGGTAGAGCATTACATTCTGGCCACATATTGTAGACCCTGTAGGATCCTACTGCCACTATCTCTTCTCAGGCTACCTTCTCTGTTAGGGATGAGTCTCTGTGAAGGAATGTCTGGTAGGATTTCCTGTTCTAGAGGAAGGAATCATCGTGGGCTCAAGGTGGTTCCGTTGGACCTCAGTAGCTGTTGCCTACATGCCAAAGGAGGCTGCCTATATACAGATAGGAATGGTAGTTGACTCAGTAGGGGTACTCAAGAATTGTGGGGCCTGCTGCTGTGTGATTCTCTTGAGATAGGTCCCAGTTATAGGACAAGGAGTATTCTGTAATGCCACAGGTCCACACCTGGGAGAAACCAGACTAATAGGAAGGCAACCAGGAGAAAGTCTGCCAGAGCCACAAGCTTGCACCAGATTGGATATCTGACTTCACAGAAGGCCCAACTAAAGGATAGTCAGATAGAGTCACAGGTCAGTGCCAGAATGGGTGGTCAGACAAGCCAAGGGTCATGCACAGAGTAGGTAGTCAGCCAGAGCCACAGGTTCGCACCAGATAGGATATCCACTGAAGCGCTGGTATGCTGGATACGCAGTGGACAGAGCCCCAGGTCCATCGCAAAACCAGAGGCGGATATCACATACCCCAGAAAGGTCACTTGTGACTTGTGAAACTTTCATTTCTCTAGTTTGCAGTATAGTCCATTTTCTCTCAACAGTCGTAGTACCCTTGACACATCCGCATGATGAGTCTCCAAAGTGGGGGAATGGATAAGTATGTCGTATAGGTATACAACAACAGAGGTTTGCAGCAAATCTCTCTGAACATCATTGATCAGTTCCTGGAAGACAGCAGGAGCATTGCACAGCCCGAAGGACATAACTAGATATTCATAATGACCGCTCCGGGTGTTAAATGCTGTCTTCCATTCATTTCCTTCTTTAATATGGACCAAATTGTATGCTACCCTTAGGTCCAGTTTGGTAAACACCTTAGAACCCTTTAATCTGTCGAAGAGCTCAGTGATCAAGGGTATACGTTATGTGTTTTTTGTCATCAATCTATTAAGTCCACAAAAGTCAATGCAGGGTAGCAGTTCCCCATCTTTCTTTTTAACAAAAAAGAACCCTGTACCAGCCGGTGAGATAGATTTGCAGATTATACCTCTGGAGAGAGCATCGGACACATACTCCTCCATGACCCTTGTCTCCTCCACAGATAGTGGATATACACGGTCCTTGGGAGGAGTTGCTCCTGGAATCAAGTTAATCTCACAATCATAAGGCCTATGAGGAGGCAACGCCCCTGCTTGTGCTTTGTCAAAACATCACTGAAGGCCTTATATTCCTTAGGCAGGACTGAGGCAGAAGTACAAAGTAGTCTCGTAGGCCGTGTGAGACAGGTGTTAGTGCAATTCGAGGCCCAGGACAAGATGTCACAATTGCGCCAATCAATCCTGGGATTGTGTGCCTGAAGCCAGGGAAACCCCAGGACAACGACATAATGAGAAGAGTTAATAACCTGGAACTGCAGGGTTTCTGTGTGAAGGGACCCTACTCTCAGGGTTAGAGGAAGCGTCTCCTGAGTGATACGGGAGGGTTGTAGGGGCCTTCCATCAATGGCTTCATTTGCCAAAGGAGAGGAGCGAGACTGAAAGAGAATGGCGTGCTTGCCAGCAAACTCAGTATCGATAAAGAAACCTGCAGCTCATGAATCCAGCAATGCTGGCACAGATACAGATGAGGTGGCCCACGATAGTATAACCTCCATAATAGGTTTACCCTTTACCATCTTTGGGGACTGGGTGATTCCACCTAAGATTTGTTCCCGACAGGATCTTAGGTGCAGGCATTTCCTGGATGCACCGGACATGACCTTAAGAGGTGACCAGGTTTCCCACAGTACAAACAGAGGCCCTCCCTCCTCCGAAAGGCCCTCTCCTCCCTGGTAAGGTGAGTGGCCCCCAACTGCATGGGTTCACTGCCGGAGGAGTCATGTCCAGGAGGTGTGGGAGACGAGGGAGGAATGGGTGGGTGTGTAAAGCTGGGTGTCAATCGAGATGGAAGCCTACGCAGAAGTTCCTTGAACGAGGGTCTCTCCCGTATTCGTGTGTCTATTGGAATGGTAAAAGAGATGAGATTGTCCAAATTTCTAGGCAAGTCACGAGCAGCAATCTCATCCTTGATCATATCACACAGACCTTGAGAGAAGGCCGCCACCAAGGCCTCGTTATTCCAATTCACCTCCTCCGCCAAAGAATGAAATTCTATTGTGCACTCGGCCACAGTTCAAGTGCCCTGGCAAATGGGCATAAGGTGTTTGGAGGCCGAGACCTGACTCCCTGGTATGTCAAAAACTCTACAGAAAGCGCCCACAAATTCTGTAAAGTTATAAATAATTGGCTTATCCATCTCCCATAGCGGATTGGCCCAAGCCAAGGCTTTGCCAGACATGGGACAGATCAGAAATGCCACTTTACTGCGCTCATTGGGAAAACTATGCGGTGTATACCCACTTGGTTGAGAAACCCATGACAGAGAACTGGGTCCTCATCACACCACTGTGGAAGTGGAGCTCGACTGGAGAAACCCCTGATCATGCCTGCATCAGGGGCGGTAGGGACAACTGAAGCAGAAGCGGTGGAGGCCACCGGTTGTTGGACAGAGCGGTCAAGGTGAGCCATACGGCTCAACAGAGTTTGCAATGCTAGCAACATATGATCAATACTTTGATGTTGTGCATTAAACCTGGTTATGATATTCTGTAAAGAAGCGTTACCAGTATCTTCCGCAGACATGGCCCTTTCATACTGTCACAGTCAGGCAATAAAACTCAGGACAAGTACTACAAGGTAATACCAACTTTATTAGGCAGCAACAATGAAACAGAAATATCACAACCAAAGGTATAAAAGAGCGAGCGACAACTACCAGAAATAGAAGATTGCTTCCGTGTGATTCTCTTGAGATAGGTCCCAGTGATAAGACAAGGAGTAGTCTGTAATGCCACAGGTCCGCACCTGGGAGAAACCAGACCAATAGGAAGGTAACCAGGAGGAAGTCTGCCAGAGCCACAAGCTTGCACCAGATTGGGTATCTGACTTCACGGAAGGCCCAACTAAAGCATAGTCAGATACAGCCACAGGTCAGTGCCAGAATGGGTGGTCAGACAAGCTAAGGGTCATGCACAGAGCAGGTAGTCATCCAGAGCCACAGGTTCGCACCAGATAGGATATCCACTGAAGTGATGGTATGCTGGATACACAGTGGACAGAGCCCCAGGTCAACACCAGAACGGGTAGTCAGACAAGCCAGGAGTCAAACACAGAACGGATAGTCAGACAGAGTTTCAGGTCTGCACCAGAATGGTTATCCAACTAAGCCAAGGGTCATGCACGGAGCAGATAGTGAGACAGAGCCACAGGTCAGCACCAAGTCAGGTAGTCAGACAAGCTAGATAATGCATGGAACACCAAAACTATAGAACTGCACTGGACACCAATGAAAGGACAACTAAGCCCTGTATCCAGGCAGTTTAAGTACCTATGTAGCAGGAAGAGGAGAGGTAACTAAACACGTTTGTACCTTTAAATGGAGCGCACGTCCATGCCCTTGGACGTGCACCCATAGCTGACGTCACAGCCAACCAGACACTGACAACGGAAGCATATGGAACCAGCAGGCGGCTGAGCCGCCAGGACGCGGAATGCGGCCAAGCCTCAATGGAGGCAAGATGCAGAGTGCCAGCTGAGGATGCGGCTGGAGCCGCTAGAGGAAAAATGAGGTTGGCTCGAGCAGCCGCCGCACAGGTATCCTGACAGATGGTTGAGAGTGAATGGCCCTGGGAATAGGGTTAGTCTGGGAATGCTTACCCTGTCTTGTCTATTTGGGTTGTAAGGCAGATGGTCTTACCATGCCCAGCACTGGAGGTGGCGATCTGGAGTGTTCATTGGACTGTGAGGTGAGATAGGCAGCCTGTCTGTGGGTGGGTGTCCATAATCCACAAGTCATTACCCAAGACCACATCTGCTAGCAAACAATCCATAACTCCAACAACATAGTGGCCCTCACCCATCCCAAAGTCCAGATGCACCCAGGCTTTCAGAATCCAGCACCTTGTGCCCCTTGCCAATTCAATGACCAACCCTTAATCTTTTAGGTAGTCTTGGTCTGGGACACACTAGGGCTTCACCACTGTGACAGATGCTTCTGAGTCCTGGAACCCTACCACAGGGAGGCCTCCAATTCAGATGGGCTGTTGGTGGAGTTCAGCAGGGGTATGGAATATGTTGATTACTATGTTGAACCCACACAGTTTCTGACAGGTTGTCCTTGAGAGACCTGGGCGACTTGGAGACAATTTCCTTTCCTGGGTCATTGGGTCTAGAGACATCCTGGCTGTTAGCACACACCTCCAGCCAGTTCCAAAGTATTATGGTGGGAGTCAGAGAAGTGGTAAGTAGTAGGTGGTTGAGGCACTGACTGTTGAGCTGGAATTGCTTGTGCTGGTATCACATAAGGACTGGGACACTAGCCTATTTATGAGTTTAGAGTCTTTGACCCATGCAACCTTTCATTGGGGTGTACGCTGCACCATCTCTTTCATGAGGGATGCTGCTTGTTGGTGTTCTTTTCCACCACCCATTCCCAAAACTTTTTGCTGCAGCCCTGCCAGAAGAACTGCTCCAGGACCAATTGCATTGTATCCTCTGTTGTGGTGATCTGGGTGTCCATTCACCAACATTCAAAGGTCATCTGCATGTGTTAGGTGAAGATCCAAAAGATGTCAACCCTCTCCTGCTCATAGCCTTCTGAATTTCTGCCAGTGACTCTCTGGGGTGACTTTTTAGTCAGTAGGGAGGGTTTCTTTTACCTGGTAGTCCTCACAACTGTTTATGAGAGGCAGATTGCAATACACCTCTGCCATTCCTTTGGAATACAATTGAAGTAGAATACTAACCCAGTCCTGGGAATAGAGTTAACTCAGGAGACTCTGCATTTTCAAAGTCCTGAAGGAACCTGTCAATGTCCCAGGATCCCTCTGGCAGATTTACTGGGCCCCCACCTCCACAAATAGGATATTACAGTGATGGTTATAGCTTACATTTGTTTTACTTTTATTTTGCTATTCATTTAACACAACAGTAGAAGTTTAAAGGAAAAATAACCCCTCCTAATAATTACCCCAATTATGTTGCTATGGCCTGAAAATTCTTATAAATGTTGCTGTAGTGCCTTAGTTGAGAAGATAATATCAGCTTCAATCAGTCCATGGAGGCAGACATGAGAGTTGTCATATGTCTGGTTTGCAACCACACTTTGTAGACCTTTCCAATGAAGTATTTATTTTGAAATATCGTGATTTTGGCTCTGCTGAAGAGCTGCCATCTGGTCAAATGACAGGATTCTGCAGCTGTTAGCTAGAGCGCTGACTTCTCTCAAACAGCCAGCATGAGGTAACTGTAGCATGGTATATCTCTCAAAACATAAAGGTTTGAGAGATAAGACTTACATCATTGTTAATATTTTTTTAATGCCTACATTATGAAATAAAAATAAAATTAACCATTACTATCACTTTAAAAAGTGGAACGTTAATATACAATATCATATAACACCAAATGGGTTAAATATTATTTAATAAACCAAAAATGTTAACATGAAATATCTAATCAAAGCTAATGATCTGAAAATATTTTTGTGCCTGAAACACCTGTAGAATCCACCCACAACATAGGTAATTGGCATGATAAGTATCCCGCTTTTCGCAAAAAATGAGACCCTAAATCTGACCCAATAAGTTAACAAAATTATATCATTGGCAACCACAGGATCCTACTTGAGAGTCCAATCATGCACACAAGGAGCACTCTTGCAAGCTGCCAAGCAAAGAGACATACCGCATACCACGAAAAAAGAAAAACACAAAAAAAACCTTACAAAACATAAACATAAAAATATATTACTAATACAAGATGAATTATGTTCACAATGGCCATTAACATCTCTGTTAGGGACCAGGAACCAGACAAGACGCAAAAGTGTAAAATGCAATACACCTTTATTAATGAAACAAAAACAGATGCATGATCCATGAGCATAATCCAAAAGACACGCCAGGGTCAGGAACTAAGACAGGTAATCAGTCAAGCCGGAGTCAGGAAACCAGAATTTTGCGATGTCGGGAACAAGCCAAGGGTCAGAAGCACAGAAGTCAGTGAAGTCTGGAACAAGCCAAGGGTCTGGAACACAGCAAACAGTAGCGCAGGAAAATCTACAGCAGCCAGCAGCAACAGGTCAGCAAACAAACACAAGGACAATGGGGAAGTGAGCCAAGCTGCTTTAAATACCCTGGGAGGGCTGGCTGATAACAGTCAGGTGAGCAATCATAGAGGTCAGCTGATCAGCCTGAGCCAGAAACTCAGAAGAAAGCAGCAGTGGATAGCAGAGCATTAGATTAGCTTAGACATCAGAATCAATAGGCAGAATAGAGCTGCTCAGCAAAACCTTGACAATCTACACATCTCATAAATGAACGTTAGATTATTTACACTTTGTAGCATCTTGCATATGTATATTTGCTATTGTGAAATGAAAGGATGTTAGTGGACTTTATCTGAGCTAACAAGATTATTATGTTCATATGTTTTTTTTTTTGTGGTGGCCTTTGTGAACATAATTCATCTTGTATTAGTAGTATATTTTTCTGTGTATGTTTTATGGTCTGTTTTATTTTATTTTTGTATACATATATGTTTTTTTCTTTCTTCATGTTATGGGGTATGTCTCTGTGCTTGCTGGCTGTGGGGGGTACACTCATGTTTTGGTAATGCTGTTCATGTGAGAGTGTTCCTTGTGTGCATGATTGGACATTCGGGTACGATATTGTTGTTGCCAATTATCTATTTTTGTTAACCTACTGGGTACGATTTAGGGTCTCCATTTTTACGATCTCTGGGATAATTAAAGTGTTAGTAATGTCCAACAAAATGTTTTTTGCATTTAGAAGAGATTAAAAAGCTGAGCTAAACGCAAAAAAACGTATCTCTCAAAACACTATGGTTTAAGAGATACAGACGTTTAAAGTTCGCTGTTTCCTACTGACAGCCTTAAAGCTGTCAGCAGGAGATTCGTGTCGGTCGACACGGAGACGCTTGAGAAGTGCCGGGATCTCGTTACTTACACGGAATCCCTTCATTGGAATGGTCTAAAACGTGTGCTTGAAAAACAGGTACACGTTTTAGACCATTCCAATGAAGGGATTCCTTGTAAGTAACGAGATCACGGCACTTCTCAAGCGCCTCCGCGTCGACCGACACGAATCTCCTGCTGACAGCTTTACGGCTGTCAGTAGGAGACAGCGAACTTTAAACGTCTGTATCTCTTAAACCATAGCGGTTTGAGAGATACTTTTTTTTGCATTTAGCTCAGCTGTTTAAGCTCTTCTAAATGCAAAAAAACTTTTTGTTGGATGTTACTAACACTTTAACATACCGATTATCTATTTTGTGTGTGGGTGTTTCAGGCACGGGGATATTTCCAGATCATTACCCTTGTACAGATATTTCATGTTAACATTTTTAGGTTGAAAAATGACACAAGTCCATCAAGTTCAACCTTTGTCTCATAACCCAGAGAAATGAGCATTATATAACCTTTTCTGCTGTCAAATACATTAGTGTTTATCTGAACTTCCTGTTTTGCCTAATAATACACACTATAACTCTGTATGTTCCCTCTTGAAAAAAATGTATCTAATCTTCTCTTAAATGTATCCATTGTGTCTGCCATTACCAGCAGTTTGGGCAAGGAATTCCACAATTTAACAAACCTTACTGTAAAAAACGCCTTCCTCTTCTGAAGTTGAAACCACCTTTCCTCTAATCTCAAGTGGTGGCCTGTGGTTATTTGATCAGGCCTTGGAATGAATAGCTCACCAGAGAGATCATTGTTTTGACCTCCCATATACTTGTACATTGTGTTAAGATTAAAGATGAGCGAGCACCCCGATGCTCGGGTGCTCGGGTGCTCTGACCGAGCACCCCCTGATGCTCGAGTGCTCGGCCGAGCACCCGAGCCCCATTCAAATGAATGGGAGCACTCGAGCATTAAACCAGGCACCCCCTGCTCTGATGAGCGGAGGGTGCCTGGTCAATGTCCCCCTTCATCTCCGCTATGCCCCTCTTCCACAATGTCCCCCTTCATCTCCTATGCCATAGCGGAGATGAAGGGGGACATTGTGGAAGAGGGGCATAGCGGAGATGAAGGGGGACATTGTGGAAGAGGGGCATAGACTCTATGCCCCTCTTCCACAATGTCCCCCTTCATCTCCGCTATGCCCCTCTTCCACAATGTCCCCCTTCATCTCCTCTATGGCATAGGAGATGAAGGGGGACATTGTGGAAGAGGGGCATAGCGGAGATGAAGGGGCACATTGTGGAAGACGGGCATAGCGGAGATGAAGGGGGACATTGTGGAAGAGGGGCATAGAGTCTATGCCCCTCTTCCATAATGTCCCCCTTCATCTCCGCAATGCCCCCTTCATCTCCGCAATGCCCCCGTACCTCCATTCCCTGGTGGTCCAGCGGAGCGTCTTCGGATCTGTGCCTCTTCCGGCACAGATCCTCTTCACCCGAGCATGTCGGGCGAGCACATGGCGGTACTCGTACGAGTACCGCCATGTGCAGAGCAGAGCGATGCTCGAGCCGATCCGAGCATCGGCCGAGCACGCTCGCTCAACACTAGTTAAGATCTCATCTTAGTCGTCTTTTCTTTTCTTAGTCTTATTACCTTTGAATAAAAGAAAACAAGAGAGATGATGAAAAGGCCGGGATAATGGCTATCTATATGACTACACCTCTCCAATCACCTTTAGAAGACTAGTTTGAAGGCCTTTATTAATGTAGAATGGACTTAAAGCTTTAAAATGATAGTAATGTTTCACAAAAACAGCAGCTCCAATTAATCGTCATAGTATTTGAGCCATAGAGAGTGTTATTTCATTACCGTGAGTGTTGTAGTTCAAGAGTAATTGAATGATAAAGTTTCCCCATCCTGCCCCTTTTACCTAGTGTAAGCCTCCACTCCTCAGATGTGGAATCCAGTCCATAGACCAGACAGCTCACATCAAGGGTCAAAATTCTTACTATGAGAAAAATGAAAACCAAAATAAAATCCAAAATAATAACATTTCATTCATTTGTTCTTGTTAAATATTATTACATTAACTTTCTACTTTTAAATATGTCTTATATTTTATACTATTCTGAGTGCTAGCATTTTCCCCTTTTATCTTTACTTTGCAACATTCAAGTTTTTTAAATGGTATTTTAAATGCACATGTTTCTGCCACCCATTCCTTTGTGTATCTTTTCACCTAAACTGGCAAGCCCTAATATACAATATTCTATGTTAATTATATAGATCAGGGATTGGCAATGTGAAGCCCTTCAGTTGTTGCCAGACTGTAACTCCAGTAGGGAATAATGGGAGAGTCTGACAAAAGCTGGTGGCCTCACTTTTGCCCACCATTGACATTGAGTCATAAGTCAGACAGCTATGGAAAATGTATGTCTCCATTCTATTGTTCTTTACACTGACCAAAATTCTGTCTCCTACTTCAGCATGAGGCAAAGGAAGGAATCAGACACTTTTGCTCTTTCCCTTGTCTATGGCAAAACTGTCTATCATTATAAGATTGACCACGACAAATCTGGAAAGTATTCAATACCTGAAGGCTCTAGGTTTGACACCTTGTGGCAGGTAAGTCTAATGAATACATTTTAGATTCAGTTTTATATGACATCACTTCAAGTGCTCTGCCTTTACAAACTTTTTATTTTGCTGTCAAACTTCATAGGCTTTATCCTTTAAAGGGATAGTAACCCCACCAGAAAACTTGAAGACAAGTAAGAAGCACAACATAGCTAACTCCATTATCCCCATCTCTTATGGTTTGAGAGATGTAAGAGAAGAAAGACCTCCGCTCAATCTCCTTTCTGCCTGACAAGCTGTAAAGCTGTCAGAGGCAGAATCTGGTCGATTGACTTATGGCGGCTCTGCAGGAGCGCTGTCATCTACATATCTCGGTATGATTACTTCATCGGTATGGTCTACAACATGTGCTTGCAAGCTAGGCACACGTTTTAGACCATACCGATGAAGTAATTATACCGAGATATTGAGATGACAGCGCTCCTGCAGAGCCGCCGTCTGGTCACGGAAGCAGTATCTTATGACGTCCACTATACAGCGGACACATGAGAAGGGGAATGGAGCGGAGGTCTTTCTCTTCTTACATCTCTCAAGCCATAACGGTTTGAGAGATGGGGATAAAGGAGTTAGGTATGTTGTGCTTCTTACTAGCATTTGTCTTCAAGTTTTCTGGGGGGGTTACTATCCCTTTAAACCTTTGAGTGCCAGAGTGGTTTGCAACTCCAATTAGAAATGAGTTTGGCATTCAAATTGCGTACCCCTTTGGCATTCAAAGGGTTAGGGACCAGAAGGGTTTTCAACAAATTGCAAAGCAATGTGTTGCATGGCCCTCTGGTCATTAAAGGGTTAAACTGACCAAGGAGTGTGCCCTCTATATAGCAAAAACTATGAGTGGAATTTCTATTTTCTCCATGTATACTGATACTTCTTTTTTAATTGAACTCATTAAAGCTTGTGGAATACCTGAAAATCAAGTGTGATGGGATTGTAACCGTCTTAAAAGAAGTCTGTCCTAACCCCAACTCATTATCACGTAAGTCAAGGACATAACTATGCAATACTAAATAAAAAGCAGGCTTTCTGTTCCATATAGGAACAAATGGCGTGATGCAAGAAACATTCGCATCAGATAAAAGCATTTTTGTGCGCAGATAGATTTTGCCCATATTCTAATCCAGGAAGCTAAATACCGAACGCTTCTTGAACTGCACATGACAACAGTACACAGACGTATAAATTCATTCACAATAGCAGTTCTTGCATTAGGCGCATTCGCTATTCCACTCACACAGATTCGTTAATCTTAGCCACGCCCACAAAAAAATAAATATACGCAGCCGTTTGCTAACCTTGAATTTTCATGTGCAATTCAACAAAATCATGCGCAAACCTATTCCCTAGTGTTTTTCACACAGGAAATAGCGATTGTGCATGTTTCCTGCATCGCGCCAAAAGTGTCCCAATACTAGAGGCAGTGGCGTAAACTAGTCATTCAAGGGCTCCAGCGCAGACATTTTCTTGGGCCCCCTAAATTATTGCCTGGGGTATAACTAGAACCTATTGTGGTATGCAGTTGATGGGCCCCACTGGCAGGGGACATAATTAAGTGATGTGCCAAGACTGTCACTGGTCCTTAACGCCGGGACAGCCGGGACAGTCCTGGCACATCATGTATCGTTAGGGGTTAATGGGTGAAAAGTCATTCATATAGGTGACCTGATAACAGTTTAACGTGTTAATTGATCACATACATGTAGTATCCATATGTTTCATTGCTGAATCTACCGTTCATGTTTATTTTATTCTACAGTAGTCGCACCAGCTGCTGCACCACCCTCACTTCCTAAATCTGTGAGTAAAATGTATTGTATCAAAGGTTGCTCTGTATCAGGCTCTCTTTAACCCTTTGAGTGGCAGAGGGGCACGCACCGCATTGCTTTGCAATGCGTTGCGTACCCCTCTGGCACTCAAAGGGTTAATTGTGCCTGGTCCATCATCTCTTTTCAATCTATTTCTGTTTGTGCTAGTTACTAGCTATCCAGGAGCAATCAAATGCTTCTCATATTTTAATTCCTTGACGACCAGAGGGGTGTGCGACACGCTGCGTTGCAATGTGTTGCTCATGCATCTGATCATTAAGAGGTTAATCATGAGTATCATTCCTCTTATCTTTTTCCTCTTCCTATTAGCCTGTTCTGCTGCTGATTCACTCCAGTTGTATCTATTGATTATGTCAGTGTTTCTCAACCTTTTTTGCTCGGGGCACCCCTAACACATTATCTTGAACATTCGGGGCACCCCTAACATATTTAATGTAATTTATCAAGGGCATAATGAAGGGTGCAGTGCACAAATATACAGTTATTATTAGGTCTTATAATCATAATAACAAAACTAAACATATTGTACATATTAATTTCTATAAATCTTTATTTAGAGGTCCATTTTTGTTTTTCCTTATACAAACACGGGGCACCCTAAATTGATGTCCGTGGCACACCAAAGTGCCACGGCACCCTGGTTGAGAATCACTGGATTATGTGCTAAGAAGAACTAGAATAATTCTTTGTACAAAGCAACTGCACCATAGGGGACAAATGGCAGTTCCCCAAATTCCCATTTGATTTGAATTGGGCTTTTAACCATTTGAATGCTAGAGAGGTCTCCAACACATTGTGACGTATTCAATGTGTTAAAGGTCCCATTTTTATCAATGTGAATATTTATTTGCCCCCTGTGGTGCAAACCACATTCTCTGCTGCATCTCGGTTTTCTGCTGATGGATATGTTGCATGGGTACCCAAACCTTTGCCAACTGTGTGGGACCAATGGCTTGTAGGCGGCTCTGCCTCTATCCCCAACCCCACTCATCACATGACTTCTCACCAGTCCCATCCATTGTTGTCTAGTAGTGAATTCTCTTATCCCATAAGGTACAAGAATACAAAAGGTCTTATCACCTTGGATGCTAGAGAGTACTCCACTATATCTATTGACAGTGCACTGGAGACCTCTCTAGCCTTGAAGGGCATAAACAGTGGCCCAAAAAGGGTTATGTAAACTGGTGTAGAAATGGGCCAAATTAGTATGTTAACTGGTGATTAAAGGGGCCACAATGTTTACCAGTATTGTCTTGTGCAGAAGCAATAAGACTGATCCGGATACTCCCAGAACTCATAATATGTGCAAGGTCAGCAGAGCTGAGGATCCTGTTATGGACAGTGTAGCCCTGACAGATTTAACACCTTAAGGATGTCCGATCATGAATGCAGCTGTCACTTAAGGACCACAGACCTTTTTTTTTTTTTTATTAATCCGATTCAGGGCTCCCTGAATGGCGTGCAGCCACGTGGGGAGCCTTGAAATCGATGACGTACATGTACGTCATGGGTCCTTTATAGGTTAAGCAACTCTTCTGTACAACAAATCACTCGATTATCTGTCTATTGGATTGCACAGGGTGTAAATGTAAAGCTCTGATTCTGTACAAAGTAGCACAAGAGTAAAAAAAAAATAATTCCATCATTTTAAATTGAGTTTTTAATCCCTCGAATGCTAGAGCGACCTTGATTGCTTTGCAAGACCTCGTCAGCATTCTAGGTATTAAAATCAACATTTGGGGAATTTATATTTGTTCCTTATGTCTCAGCTGGTGTACTGAAAAAATTGCTTTACTTTTTACCCCTTAACATCCAGTGATCCTGGGGTTGGACTCACCTTAAGGACCACATAGACATCATTCAGCGAGCTAGCACACACGACTGATAACGTGTACTGGCTCTCTGAATGAGAGTCTGAAACTGACTGCTCCAATTTTGGAGCAGTCAGTTTCAGACTCTCCTGGTGTTCCCAGCGCTCTCACAGAAGCACTGTGAACATAAAATCCATGGCTTTCCACACAGCCACTGGTCCTTCAGGCACAGACTCCGGTGACATGTGAGGACCGTCACTGGTCATTAAAGGGTTAAACTATATTAGCCTCACCGAGGCTTCACCAAAGGGGACAAATACAAATCCTTATCTATTTAAATGAGTCTTTTAACTCACTGAATTATGGAGAGGCCACTAATGCATTTCAAAGCATTCAAGTGGTTAAAAGCTCTAATTAAATCAATGGGAATTTGTATTTGTCCCCTATAGAGCAGGTGGTTTGTACCAGAATGACTCTGGTGGAATATACTCTTTGGGGTGATGTATGTGTGTCTGGTGATGTGTGGCAAGCACATTTCCTTGGTGATGGAGACACACATTGCCATATATACTAAAAATTAGTCATGCAAGGGGGAGAATTTCTTCATTAGCATGTAAGGCTGTTTAAAGTACTGGCGATATGGAAAGGATGCCATCTCTTATACATAGCCAGCAGTTTAACAACTCTGAAGCCTGAGTGCATCTTTTATGCTGCCTCACTTGCCCAGTTGGTGTGTGAGTCAGGGGGAGCAGAGAGGATGTGCTCAGACTTCAGCATCACAAACAGCATTGCTTCCTAACCCTTTAAATGCCATAGGAATAGGCATTTCATACCCCTGTGGCAAAGAAAGGAGTAAAAAGTTGTGGTAAAAGTTTGTGTTAAAAGAGTTATGCTTTAACCCCTTGAGGACCTGAGGAGTGTGCAACATATAGTGTTGCATACTGCTGTGGCCCTCAAGGGATTCATTAAATTGTACAATTAGTGATGTAACAACTATAAAAGTAGATGTTCTACTCACTGAAATTATTTGTACATTAGCATATGATTATTACCCAAAAATAATTGAATATGTAAAGAGTAATTCTTGGCTACAGATAACTCACACGATTTGAGCGGATGCCATTGGTTCAGCTTGGAAAACCATCCGCTCTCATCCTCTCACATCGGGGGGGGGGGGGGAGGGGGTTATGCACTAAGGTTTGATAAAGTGGAGATAATGTGGAGATGACTTCTTTAGTGTATATCACTTCTCCAATTCCTATATTATTCTATGGATCCTACGCACAAAGATATCCGAAGTTGGAGAGATCTTATTGCATAGGCTCAATAGAATAACATAGGAATTGAAGACGTGGGGGGTTATGCACTTCTCCAATTCCTGTGTTATTCTATGAGGTCTATGCACTAAGATTTCTCCCACTTGAGAGTGCATAGGCTCTACAGAATAATAAACAAGTTTTATCACTGGATAAGGCATCACCGATTAATCACCTCTTAGTGCATCACCCCCATGATATCAGTGGAGAAGGCCTCTCAATTTATCACCTCTCTATCACCTCTTAGTGCATCGCCCCCACTCACCTTACCAGACAGTGTCTGGTAATGTGAGCAGATGCCAACGGAGCAGCTTGGAGAAGCATAAGCTCTCATTTGCATAGCTTCTAAACATAGAACTTTGTGCATAGAACAACATGCCTGAGACCTTGTTTTGGATGCTAGAGGTATATGTAGCATCCAAGAATTAATCAATATGTATTAACCCATTAAGGACTCATGACGGTGACGGTTCAGGACCGTCATGGGTAGATTGCACTTAAGGACCCATGACAGTACCGAAGCATTCAGTCTCAGTCCTTCTCAGTTGTGCCAGGTCATGTGATCGCTGAAGCAGCAATCACATGTACCGTCATGCAGTCTCCATAAAAATGTAACCCATTGCGCCCAAATGATCCCAAGAAATTTTTTTTACCATTTTCTTTAATTCTACTAAAATAAATGGTGGGCTATCCATATAAGTGTGGTATCAAAAGAAAGCCCTATTTGTGTGTAAAAAAGGTATATCATTTTCATGGGTAAAATAAAGTACTTAGAAGGAAAATACTGTTGAACAAAGACATAGTCAAAAACGTCAGAATTGCTCCAGTACTTAAATGAAATCCACCTCAGATTTTCCCAGTCCTTAAGGGGTTAAATTATTTGGGGCAATAATCATATTATATTGTACACATAATCTGAGTGAGCAAATTGTGACATCACTGTTCATAAAATTAGATTAATCCCTAGAGGACCAGTGGAATGTGCAGATCCTTGGTTCTCAAAGGGTTAAAGTACAACACTTTCACCACAATTTTTTTTTTACCCTTTTCAGTGCAACAGGTATGCAATACAAACCCTTATGGCACTGAAAGGGTTAGGGAGGGGAGCTGTATATAAACACACCCACATGAATATGACAAAGGCTCATTTATCTGCATTTCCATATGAAAATAAGGCATTGTTGAAATTCAGGATGTAGAGCATTTAACCCTATGAATGCCACAGAGGTCTCCAACACATTGCATTACAAGGTGTTGGATACCTCTTTGGCATGTGTTTTCATTTCTCTTTGGGTAAACTGGTAGAGAGAGACACAGGACTGACAAAGGAATGGAGAGAAAGAATGGCATAAATGGGTGATATCATAATGGCATAAACGGGTGATATCATAATGCATGCTATGTTCTTTCAATGATATCCAGTATGCATGTAAGAAAATAAAATATTGCACTTAAAGCAACAACAAACAGAATGTCTGGAAAATTCAATGGAGCAAGTTATTATAATTGGGTCACATTTTTTTCTTCATTACCTAGGGGCGACCAGTATCCACGGTATCCAGTTCAGACGGATACACCCCAGAACCATGCAGTGGTAAGAACAAACTAGTCATATTAGAAAGTGATAATCATGTTGCCAGACACATGTGCTTGACTTTCAAACGTATACATATTTTTAATCACTATGTCTCCATCTACCGGCACATTCATTTAATACCATGTTCAGAGAAATAAATCTGACCAAGGTACTGTATTTCTCTAATTTCTGGAGGCAATAGGACCTTCAACTACCTAAGTGGTCCCAAAACAAGAAAGAAAGAAAGAAAGAAAGAAAGAAAGAAAGAAAGAAAGAAAGAAAGAATAAGGATGATCCAGGGATTGGTGCATATAAGATGTAATTGCTACTGGTCAGAGATTAAAGCGGAACTTTCACCCTCTATAAAGTCGCCCTGCAATAATTAAGCAGGTAGGGACTAGCTTTATAATAGACATGTTACCTCTGAAATGTAGCTGATTATAAAGAAATCCTTTATTGTAGGAGACCGGAAGCCAGGCATCAGCACAGACATCTTGTCTGCACGCCTGAGCTGTCAGTCCCGATCTCCATTGAGAAGCATTGCAGTGTGCCACATGGTAACCAGAAGGGTTTGACGGCGTAGGCACGCAAACTGCACTAACCTGCCCATCAATCTCCTACAAGAAAAGGATTTCTCTATAATCCGCTACATTTCAGAGGTAGCATATCGGTTATAAAGCTAGTTGCTACCTGCTTAATTATTGCAGGGTGACTTTATAGCAGGTGAAAGTTCTCCTTTAAGTCACAGAAAGATTCTGTGCCTTACCATGGGAGTATAAATACACAGTAACTTGAGCTAATAGATAGCTACAAATAAGGAGATAGAGGGTAAGGCAAGGAGATACAAGACATAGAATCAGAGGCTTAACTAGAAGCCTCCGGGCCCTGGTACAAGAAGTGCCACGGGCCCCCCACCTCCACCACATTGGCCCCCCTGACCACATTGACCCCCTCCACAATGCTCCCATCTCCTACCTGGAACTCCTGCACCAGGGGAGGGCTGGCCTGGGGGGCAGAGGGGCAATTGCCCCCTAGGCCGATCATACGTCTGGGTCAGTGGGCCACTGCCTTACCAATTACCCACTTGCTGGTGTAAATGGTGTAAACAGAACTTACAGAGCCACACTAGTAGTGTAGCTTCACCTCAGTTGTAAGTTCTGTGCTGTCACCAATATAGCTTCACTTAAATTGTAAGCTCTGTGGTATCACTAAAATAGCTTCACTTCAATTGTAAGCTCTGTGGTATCACTAGTGTAGTTCAATTTTAGTTGTAATCTTTGTGATATCACTAGTGAACCACCATTTCAGTTTTACACTCTGTATTACTTCCCTTAACATACCCATAACATTAATGTCAGCTATAAAGTTAACAAAAGGGGGTGGGCACTGGGCAGGAAGTTGGGCATTGGGCTGGACTGACAGTAGAAATAGGCTGCTTGATTGTACTTTCCCCCCAGGCAAAAAGTTGCCAGCCCTCCCCTGTCCTGCACGGTCCTCTTAGTAATGCAAAGCGGTGGGAGATGATGTCATCTCCCAGTGCGCTGCATTACTAGAGTGCCGGCGGGAGATTGCGGGCACCAGGCAGAGGGGTCACAGGGGGAGGCCGGGCCCCTGGAGTGCACAGGCCCGGTCACAGGTCGTACTCCAATTCTGTATAGTACAGCAGCCTATGCATGTTTTTGATGCACAGATATCACAGAAATTTTGATTTTACAGCTACTTTTCACTACATGAAGAATTATGTCAGCGTAAAAAATCTTGGGAAACACCACTATATGGCACTAAAATATAGACTGAGTTCCAACAATTAATTACTTCGGCTCTAAGGTGTTCACAACATACAATAGTCTATTTGGGACCAATACAGTTATATGATTATGTGTGTAATTCTTCCCTTGCAGTCCAAGAAAAGTCCCGTATCCTTCCTATGGACACAAGTGTGTATGAAAGCCCTTACAGTGACCCAGAGGAGCTGAAAGAACGCAAGCTTTTTGTGAAGAGGGAACAGCTTCTGATAGATGAAGTGGAGCTTGGTTCAGGAAACTTTGGCTGTGTCAAGAAAGGAGTTTATAAGATGAAGAAGTAAGTTTCCCCATATGGTCCTCCAGGTGTTAGAATGCACTGTATAACATTATAGTGAGTATGCCACCTCTACAAGCCTGTGGCCTAATGCAGGAATATAAAGATGCAATTGTGGGACAATCCAGCGGTCTCTTGTGGGGGATAAACATTTAGATAGAACTTTTAACTCCTTTATTCCAGAGAGGTATCCTATGCTTTGGCAGCAACATTAGAAATCAAATGGTTAACATCCCAATTTAAATCAAATCAAAGAGAATCTGTGTAATTTTGTATTAATCTCTTTTGGCGCAGTTGGTTTGCTCTTGTTGTGATCAGGTATCCCCTTCTACTTTGTCCCGGTCCTTGGTGTCCATCAATGGCTACCGAGCATGCGCGGTTTCCTCTTCTGGATTTATGGATGCATCACACATTGCGGGCTCATGTCAGACACTCCACAGCATATATAAGGACACACCGGCTTCATTCCAACGCTCTATTGTCGGGTATCACCCTCACGAGCTCCATACGTGTTTATCCCTTGACGTCTTCTCAGTATTTCGGACCCTGGCCTGACGAACTCATTTTTGACCGTACTCTGCCTGCCCAAGACTTTTTTGCCTGTCACTGACTTAGCTATTTATCTGCCTGCCCTTGACTTTGATTTTGCTCCTGACTATTCTCTTCAGTTTGTTCCTTGGCTTCTTTCACTTCGGTGTAGGCAATATCCTTTTTCCCTCCTTCAGTTATATTATTCTTATGCTGTTTGCTAAATCTCGGTACTTCTCACTCAGAACAGAATTAGTATTCAAATAGCAACAACTCTAGAATCACACCTCTTTAGCTTCCTATATAGGGCTCCTTGTGTCCAAACCTTTTCCTGTAGCTGGGTTTAGTTGTTTTGTTTATGTGGTATCATAGCGACTTATACAGGGGTTCCAAAAAGACCTGGGCATTGAACACACACAATATATTATTAGGGTGCTGAAAAACTTGATTTTAAAGAGGAACATTCTTGCTTCACAGCCCCCATCGCTGCATATCTTCCCGATACGCATAAAATCTGAATATATTCTTATATTTACCCAGAATTTAAAATCTGCCACTCTTTCTGCCCGTTAACAAAAGGGTGAGCACTGCCATGTTAATGCTGCATTGCTTGATTGGCAGCGCTCTCCGTCCAAACAAAAAGCATTCTTCGGTAATAAGCCTGTATTGCATGTGTAGGACATGCACAAATGAATGGAGCACGCTACACAATTAGGGACATGGTAATGGTTGTGGGTGGGCTCTGGCCGGCAAGGAGATGGGCTGGAGAGCAGAGAGTTGCAAAGTGTACCGTAGTGTGCAGCGGAAGGACGTCAACAGGTACTTCTTTTACATTAAATAACTTTCTAAATATGCCGATTTTGTTAAAATAAATATAGCCATTAAAAATAGTGGACTGAGAGCCATCAGATTAAATCTATTTTTATTTGGGTGAAAGTTCCGCTTTCATTTTGCAGATCTGCCTTATCAACTTTTTCGTGCAGTATGATGATTTTTACTGCTTTTTAACATGATTCAATCACATTGCTGAATAGGAAGTAGTATGAAAATAGTGCAGCTAGGTCTGAATACAGGTCAACCTCCGGCTTTCAATATTTCAATTGTGAATGTTTCAGGTCCAGCTGTTTTGCCATTTTTTATTATATTATTATATTTTTTTATATTTTATTATATTATTATAGCTTTTACTATTTCTACTAAAACTTCTGTCAGAGCTTCAGTCTCTAGCACTGCATAACATTCTTCCACTCGTTTTAGTACTTGTTGCATTTTTGCTCTTGTACCATCTTCAAACTTTAATGCAAACATTTGGCTTCCATGTGTGGCCATCTTTTGTTTTGCTTTCTTTAGCCCTTGATTTTCTTCCAGTGTCCTTTTTTGATAAGCTCATCATTGACCTTGCACATTTCCTATTTTATGTGCTTCTTTATTGTCTTGTACATTTCTACATATTCGACCCCTGTTTCTAATATCATTTTGCTTCATTTCTCATCTCTTTTACATCATGGCAACTGTTTCTTTTGATATTCGGGTTGGTTTTTCTTGTTTTACAGTAGATGCCCATGGACTCAAATTTAACATTTGATCCTAACCCAGGCCACACCAAAGTGCAACAGCACCCTGGTTGAAAACCACTACCCAGTGGTGAAGATGGTTGCATATTGCTTCATTTTTTATTTGAACATATGGTTCTTAATGGGCAGAAGACATGATGGGAGGAGGGAAGCTAGCTCTGCAGATTTTTCAGCAGCTTTTCTGTACCAGAAGCACCCAAACAAAAGCAGGATATCCCATGTCACTCCTAGCCTGTCACCAGCTGACAATATATATCAAAAGCAGAGTCATATAATACTGTTTGGAACCTGCTGGATCTCCCTCTCCCAAACATATGAGACACAGAATGATGTCTGTTTAAGTTTAGAGCAGGCAGAGTGCAAGTACAACCAGATGATGTCAGTACTGCAGGGGGCAGAGCTTGGAGTCCAGGAGTCCTGCCAGCAAGATTCTACCTCTGTGGACATCCAGGTATAATTGAAGACTTTGCAGAATATATAAGATTCTGTCAGTCCAGCTTATTATCTGCTCTTCCACCTCAACACAGAAATCATGCAATTTGTTTTCTCTGGGGATGATATACAATTACAGCTTTCAAAATACATTTTAAATAGTGATGAGCGAGCATGCTCAGCCGAAGCTCGGTTCGGCTCGAGCATCGCTCTGCTCGGTACATGGCGGTACTCGTACGAGTACCGCATGTGCTCGCCTGCCATGTTCGGGTCTCCTCCCCGCATGTTTCGCGGCTGCTACGCAGCCAATAAACGTGCATGGAGGCTCTGACATCAGTGTAATGCCAGCAGCCATGTTGGCTGCTGGCATTACACTGATTGGCTGGCCAGAACCCGTGATCGGGTGCTGTATAGCACCTGACCAGCGAGTTCGGCTCAGTCTTAGCCAGGGAGAGATGAGGATAGGAAGGGAAAGTCAGTGTAGGGAGAAGAAAAGTGTTGTTGAACAAAAAAAAGACCCAAAAGTCCTTTTTAGGACTACTGTGTGTGGGGGCAGCAGTTGATTTTGTTTGGGGGGGCAGAGATTTAAAAAAAAAAAACGTCACATATTCCGTTCACTGTGCCTAGCCGCAGATTAGCAGCACATTCTGTTTAGTGTGCAAAGTTGCAGATTAGCAGCACATTCTGTTTAGTGTGCAAAGTTGCAGATTAGCAGCACATTCGTTTTAGTGTGCAAAGTTGCAGATTAGCAGCACATTCTGTTTAGTGTGCAAAGTTGCAGATTAGCAGCACATTCTGTTCAGTGTGCAAAGTTGCAGATTAGCAGCACATTCTTTTTAGTGTGCAAAGTTTCAGATTAGCAGCACATTCTGTTTAGTGTTCAAAGTTTAAGATTAGCAGAACATTCTGTTTAGTGTGCAAAGTGTAAAATATCAAAGTCACATATTCCATTCACTGTGTCTAGCCGCAGATAAGCAGCACATTCTGTTTAGTGTGCAAAGTTGCAGATTAGGAGAACATTCTGTTTAGTGTGCAAAGTGTAAAATATCAAAGTCACATATTCCATTCACTGTGCCGAGCCTCAGATAAGCAGCACATTCTGTTTAGTGTGCAAAGTTGCAGATTAGGAGAACATTCTGTTTAGTGTGCAAAGTGTAAAATATTAGTGATGAGCGAGCGTGCTCGGCCGATGCTCGGATCGGCTCGAGCATCGCTCTGCTCGGCACATGGCGGTACTCGTCGAGTACCGCCATGTGCTCTCCCGCCATGTTCGGGTGGCGGGGATCTGTGCCGGAAGAGGCACAGATCCGAAGACGCTCCGCTGGACCACCAGGGACTGGAGGTACGGGGGCATTGCGGAGATGAAGGGGGCATTGCGGAGATGAAGGGGGACATTGTGGAAGAGGGGCATAGACTCTATGCCCCTCTTCCACAATGTCCCCCTTCATCTCCGCTATGCCCGTCTTCCACAATGTGCCCCTTCATCTCCGCTATGCCCCTCTTCCACAATGTGCCCCTTCATCTCCGCTATGCCCCTCTTCCACAATGTCCCCCTTCATCTCCTCTATGGTATAGAGGAGATGTCCCCCTTCATCTCCTCTATGGTATAGAGGAGATGAAGGGGGACATTGTGGAAGAGGGGCATAGCGGAGATGAAGGGGCACATTGTGGAAGAGGGGCATAGCGGAGATGAAGGGGCACATTGTGGAAGAGGGGCATAGCGGAGCTGAAGGGGGACATTGCGGAGCTGAAGGGGGCATTCGGAGATGAAGGGGGCATAGCGGAGATGAAGGGGGCATTGACCAGGCACCCTCCCCTCATCAGAGCAGGGGGTGCCTGGTGTCGCCCCATTCATTTCAATGGGGCTCGGGTGCTCGGCCGAGCACTCGAGCCTCAGGGGGTGCTCGGTCAGAGCACCCGAGCACCCGAGCATCGGGGTGCTCGCTCAACACTATAAAATATCAAAGTCACATATTCCATTCACTGTGCCGAGCCGCAGATAAGCAGCACATTCTGTTTAGTGTGCAAAGTTGCAGATTAGGAGAACATTCTGTTTAGTGTGCAAAGTGTAAAATATCAAAGTCACATATTCCATTCACTGTGCCGAGCCGCAGATAAGCAGCACATTCTGTTTAGTGTGCAAAGTTTCAGATTAGCAGAACATTCTGTTTACTGTGCAAAGTGTAAAATATCAAAGTCACATATTCCATTCAGTGTGTCTAGCCGCAGATAAGCAGCACATTCTGTTTAGTGTGCAAAGTTTCAGATTAGCAGAACATTCTGTTTACTGTGCAAAGTGTAAAATATAAAAGTCACATATTCCATTCACTGTGCCGAGCCGCAGATAAGCAGCACATTCTGTTTAGTGTGCAAAGTTTCAGATTAGCAGAACATTCTGTTTACTGTGCAAAGTGTAAAATATAAAAGTCACATATTCCATTCACTGTGCCGAGCCGCAGATAAGCAGCACATTCTGTTTAGTGTGCAAAGTTGCAGATTAGGAGAACATTCTGTTTAGTGTGCAAAGTGTAAAATATCAAAGTCACATATTCCATTCACTGTGTCTAGCCGCAGATAAGCAGCACATTCTGTTTAGTGTGCAAAGTTTCAGATTAGCAGAACATTCTGTTTAGTGTGCAAAGTGTAAAATATCAAAGTCACATATTCCATTCACTGTGTCTAGCCGCAGATAAGCAGCACATTCTGTTTAGTGTGCAAAGTTTCAGATTAGCAGAACATTCTGTTTAGTGTGCAAAGTGTAAAATATCAAAGTCACATATTCCATTCACTGTGTCTAGCCGCAGATAAGTAGCACATTCTGTTTAGTGTGCAAAGTTTCAGATTAGCAGAACATTCTGTTTACTGTGCAAAGTGTAAAATATAAAAGTCACATATTCCATTCACTGTGCCGAGCCGCAGATAAGCAGCACATTCTGTTTAGTGTGCAAAGTTGCAGATTAGGAGAACATTCTGTTTAGTGTGCAAAGTGTAAAATATCAAAGTCACATATTCCATTCACTGTGTCTAGCCGCAGATAAGCAGCACATTCTGTTTAGTGTGCAAAGTTTCAGATTAGCAGAACATTCTGTTTAGTGTGCAAAGTGTAAAATATCAAAGTCACATATTCCATTCACTGTGTCTAGCCGCAGATAAGCAGCACATTCTGTTTAGTGTGCAAAGTTTCAGATTAGCAGAACATTCTGTTTACTGTGCAAAGTGTAAAATATAAAAGTCACATATTCCATTCACTGTGCCGAGCCGCAGATAAGCAGCACATTCTGTTTAGTGTGCAAAGTTGCAGATTAGCAGAACATTCTGTTTAGTGTGCAAAGTGTAAAATATCAAAGTCACATATTCCATTCACTGTGCCTAGCCGCAGATAAGCAGCACATTCTGTTTAGTGTGCAAAGTTGCAGATTTGCAGCACATATTCCGTGTAATATGAAGAAGGCGGGTAAAAAGGGACGGGGAAGTGGACGTGATCCTGATAGTTCAGGGCGTGGGTCAGGGCGCGTAGAAACTGTGCCTGGTGCCAGAGCACAAGAAAGAAAGACATCCACCATACCTAGCTTCATGTCTCAGTTTACAGGGCGTCGCAGGACATCACTCTCGAGGTCAGACCACTGCGAACAGGTGGTCGGTTGGATTTCAGCTGATACTGCTTCCAGTCGGTTAAGCACCACCCTGTCTTCCACCAAGTCCACTCTCAGTAGCCAAGAGTCTGGTCAACATAATCCTCACCCTGATCATCCTTCCTCCCACCATAGAGGGTCTGGTCAAAGAAGTGATCCCACACTGGGATATAGTGAGGAGCTCGTCTCATCACCAATCCTTAATTTGAACCTCTCTCCAAGCACTCTTGCAGAGGAACATGACATCTTGTGCCCTGATTCACAACCTCTAGAGGGTACCCAATCACAAGAAGATGACAGAGGGGAACGGCATTTAAGGTCAAAGGAAGTGGATGATGATGATGATGAGACACAGTTGCCATCAAATCAACCACTTTTACTGTCTCAAGACCTTGATGAGGAGGATGATATACAGTTGTCAATGACTGAGTATGTGGTGGGATCAAGACATGAGGAGGATGATCAGAGTGAGGAAGTGGAGGAGGACTTGGTGGACGATGAGGTGACTGACCCCACCTGGGAAGGTGGAGAGCCGAGCGATGACAGCAGTCCTGAGGGTGAGCCATCTGCAGCACCGCAACAGGCTGGAAGAGGCAGTGGTGTGGCTACAGAAAGAAGGCGGACCACACCAAACCGGCCCGCAAATGTTCCACGGAGCACCCCCTTGCGTAAATCTCCCTTGCCAAGGGGTAGGTGTTCCGCGGTATGGCGTTTTTTTAAGGAAAGTGCGGACGACAAAAGAATTGTAGTTTGCAACCTGTGCCACACCAGAATGAGCCGAGGCATGAACACTAGAAACCTCACCACCACCAGCATGATCCGACACATGGCATCCAAGCACCGTAATAAGTGGGAGGAACGCCAGGATCGCCAATCTGTGTCTGCAGGCCACACCACTGCCTCCTCTTCCCCTGTTTTCGGTGCCGGCCAATCGCCTGTCGAAGGCGCAGGCCCGCATACCTCCCGCCCTGCACCTGTACCATCTGAAGCACCATCAGCGACCACATCCACTTCCCTGTCCCAGCGCAGCGTCCAAATGTCGTTACCCCAGGCATTTGAGCGCAAGCGAAAATACCCAGCCACCCACCCACAGGCCATAGCACTAACCTCACACCTTTCCAAATTACTGGCCATCGAAATGCTGCCATTTAGGCTTGTGGAGACTGAGTCCTTCCGCAGCCCAATGGCAGCAGCTGTCCCTCGGTACGCAGTCCCCAGCCGCCACTACTTTTCCCGGTGTGCCGTCCCCGCCTTACACCACCATGTGTCCCGTAACATCACCCGTGCCCTGACCAACGCAGTTACTGGGAAGGTCCACTTAACGACTGACACATGGACAAGTGCTTGTGGCCAGGGACGCTACATTTCACTGACGGCACACTGGGTGAATGTCGTGGAGGCTGGGAGCGACTCGGACCCTGGGATGGCACAGGTGCTACCCACGCCGAGGATTGCGGGCCCTACCTCCATCAGGGTTTCCGCCAGCACCTACGTCATTGGCTCCTCCTCCTCCGTTTCCACCTCCGAATTCTCTGCGCGCAGCGCCACTCACCCATCAGCCGGTAGCTGGAAGCAGTGTAGCACTGCAGTGGGGAAGCGTCAACAGGCCGTGCTGAAGCTGATCTGCCTTGGGGACAAACAGCACACGGCCTCAGAGCTGTTGCAGGGGATTAGTCACCAGACCGAGCAGTGGCTCTCACCACTCAACCTGCAACCAGGCATGGTTGTGTGTGATAATGGGCGTAACTTGGTGGCAGCTTTGGAGCTCGGCAAGCTCACACACGTACCATGCCTAGCGCATGTATTTAATTTAGTGGTTCAGCGATTTCTAAAAACCTACCCCAATTTGCATGATCTCTTGACGAAGGTGCGCCGCGTGTGTGCACATTTCCGTAAGTCATCTACAGCTTCAGCCGGCCTGTTGAAGCTGCAGCAGCGCTTACAATTGCCAGCTCACCGGCTGCTGTGTGACGTGAGCACGCGCTGGAACTCCACCTTCCACATGTTGGCCCGGCTTTGTGAGCAGCAGAGGGCAGTAGTGGAGTACCAGCTGTTACACGGTCGTCGCCTCTCCGGTCAACTTCCTCTAATCAGAAGTGAGGAGTGGGAATGGATGTCAGACCTCTGTGAGGTTTTACGCAATTTTGAGGAATCGACACAGATGGTGAGCGGCGATAACGCTATTATCAGTGTAACCATCCCACTTCTGTGTCTACTGAAACGCTCGCTGCTCACAATTAAAACCGACGCTTTGCATGTGGAAGAGGTGGAAATGCGGGAGGAAGAGCTTACACAAGGTGATAGCCAGAGCACCCTCACTTCGTCTTCTCAGCGACAATTGGAGGAGGCGGAGGAGGAGGAGGAGGAGGAGGAAGACACGGTTGCCTCCGCTACAGAGGGTAGCCATGGAACTTTAGTTCCATCTCTTCAGCGTGGGTGGGCAGAAGAGGAGGAAGAGGATGAGGAGATTGAGAGTCATCCTCCTGGTGAGGACAGCGAAATCTTGCCTGTTGGTACTCTGGCACACATGGCTGACTTTATGTTAGGCTGCCTTTCCCGTGACCCACGCGTTATACGCATTTTAGACAACACGGATTACTGGGTGTTCACCCTTCTGGACCCCCGCTACAAAGAGAATTTCTCATCTCTCATTCCTCCGGTGGAGAGGACAAGCAAAATGGTGCAATACCAGAAGGTTCTTGTCGAAAAATTGCTCCAAAATTTTCCATCTGACAACGCTGGCGGCAGAGTACGTGCTACCTTGGCCAACCGAGAAGGGGAGAAAAGGGGAGCACACAGCAGTTCCGACAAAGGCAGGGCAACACTCTCCAAGGCGTGGGACACCTTCATGACACCCCGCCAGCACCCTCACCCTGATGCGCAGCCTAGTGTCACAAGGAGGGAAAAGTTTTGGAAGATGGTGAAGGAGTACGTAGCAGACCGTGTCAGCGTCCTCAATGATCCCTCTGTGCCTTACAACTACTGGGTGTCCAAGCTGGACACGTGGTATGAACTGGCACTCTACGGCTTGGAGGTGCTGGCCTGCCCTGCCGCCAGCGTTCTGTCTGAGCGGGTATTTAGTGCTGCTGGTGGCATCATAACAGATAAGCGTATCCGCCTTTCCACCGAAAATGCTGATAGGTTGACACTTATAAAAATGAACAAGGCCTGGATTTCCCCTGACTTCTCCACTCCACTGGAGGAAAGCCCCGGGGGAACATAAACTCACTTTATATATGTTATTTACAATGATGGGAATACTCTGTATTCCCATTCACCCCTTCCACCCAAAAAATGGGTATATGGTTGACTCTCTTCCATATGCCCTGTGCTATAATTTTTATATAGGGCCAGCTCACCAGCGGGCCCTGTGATATAATTTTTATATAGGGCCAGCTCACCAGCGGGCGCTGTTTGTCAATTTTTGTATAGGTCAGCTCACCAGTGGGCCCTCTCATATAATGTTTTATAGCGTCAGCTCGCTAGCGGGCCTTCGCATATAATGTTTAGGATGGTCAGCTCCGCAGCAGACCCTCACCCATAATGTTTTAGATGGTCGGCTCAGCGCACGTTTCCCTCTTAATCATGGCCCCAGTTCAGAAAAATCGAGGAAATTTTTTGGAGAATTTGCCTCTGCGCACGTTTCCCTCTTAATCATGGCCCCAGTTCAGAAAAATCGAGGAAATTTTTGGGAGAATTTGCCTCTGCGCACGTTTCCCTCTTAATCATGGCCCCAGTTCAGAAAAATCGAGGAAATTTTTTGCAGAATTTGCAGATGATATACAAGTAAATATACAGCAAATACTGTTTGGTAACAATTTTTCGCCTAAAGTCGTTTTTATCTTCCTTTTTGTGTGTTTTACGGTCAGTCTGTAAAAATGGCGTACTACGGGCGAAACATCGTTCCCAGCAGCGACGTTGAAGTCCAAGATGCATCCAGACATCCTCCCTATGCTGTCCCTGAACCATTTCTGTGGTGTTTCCATCATTTTCTGCCCTTTTCCTATGGACCAGGCACCCTCCCCTCATCAGAGCAGGGGGTGCCTGGTGTAATGCTCGAGTCCTCCCATTGACTTCAATGGGGCTCGGGTGCTCGGCCGAGCACTCGAGCCTCCGGGGGCGCTCGGTCAGAGCACCCGAACACCCGAGCATTGGGGTGCTCGATCATCACTAATTTTAAACAAAGATTTGGAGCTTGTACCGAAATATTGTCCATTTCTGTACTTGAATGTATAATCACTTTAGTACATAATGATACATCCAGTCCACCCTCATTAAGACTTTTTCTGAACAAGCCCTTAACATCTCCCCACTGCCACAGTAGTATGCTCAGGAAAATGGACTATTTCCTCCTTGTGTTGTTAGTATAATGTGTTAGACAAGGCATTCCCTGAAATGTACCTACACTGAAATACTGCCCTTCTGATGGTGCAAGCATCTATAATGCGAGAGTTTGTGGTGTACATAGCTCAGTACATCAACAGTCAGTAAGCTCAACACAAAAATAGTCACAGAGCCAATTTGAGTGAGGACACTTATTAGTATATTCCTGCCTGTTTTCTCAAGAAACAAGTGCAAAATTCAGTGGTGTTACGGTTCAGTACACTCAGACACGGTAGATGTTGGTAAAACACAATTTTATTTAAGCACACAAGGAATAATGTAACCCTCACGGATCCAGCCAATAGCAGCAAATAACTGACACAGGACAGGTTACAAGCAAGTTAACCCACACAGGTCCAGTATGTACTTATAAACTACAATACTGACACAGGTCAGGTAACTATGATAGATACAGTGTAATAGAGTCCAGCAATGGCAGTGAAGCCACTGACTCAATAGCCCAGATAAACGGGGGCCCAATGTCGCCTATAGACAGGGGAGGCGACAGTGACAGGACGGCAGCAGAGAACAGGCAAGGTTCACCTGAACGGAGGGTTGCAATGGTGGACGCCCACCGGAGACTACAACTGAGTGAGTCAGAGCTTGTGCCAGGAAAGGACGCCCTACTGAGACTATCCACCACCGTGTGACTGTGCCACCCCTGAAGAGGTTAATGTACGTATAGGTCTTAAGATGGAAGGCAACCGGAAGAGCCCAACTGAACCTAGAGTGGAAGACCAATCGCACAAGTATACCGGAGATGAGAACAGCACTGGTGAAACAAGTAGCAGCACAAGGCACCACCCCCCAAGGGGTTAATGAACGCTATGGTCAGGATACGGAAGACTACCGGATGCGCCCAACTGAACCCAAAGCGGAAGACCAAGCGATCAAGTGAATGGTGTGGAGGAGCACTGACACACTGAGACTCAAACCCACGGACTGGACTACAAACGGTAATGGAGTACCGTAGCTCTGGGATGCACAATAATCGTGAGAGATGTGCACAGATGGTAGCAGCAGGCACTGACAGGTCTTTCGCCCAGCCGGGCATGGAGGAAGCAGGAACTACAGCCAAGCAGATTCGGTACACAGCACAGGAACGTCAGCCAAGCTGGGTCGGTACACGGAGCAGGGTCGTCGGTCTCGCCGGGTCGGTACACGGAGCAGGGTCGTCGGTCTCGCCAGGTCGGTACACGGAGCAGGAACGTCAGCCAGGCCGGGTCAGAACAGGAAGCAGGAACGTCAGCCAATCCGAATCGGTACACAGAAGTAGGAACAGTAGCAAAAGTGTAGTCAGGCAGTCTGGTGTCATACACTGGTATCAAACAAACTAGCGCTAGGCATCAGGTACACCACGAAAGGGCAAACTCTAAGTGACAGCCCAGGGTATAAAAAGGCTGTCACTGGGAGGAGCTGTACAGCGCAGCCATTGAGAAGGCACCAGTAAAATAAGCTTGTCAGAATGTCGCATAATCACGGGCTCTGTGATAAGTGGTCATTGGGATTTTCTAACCACGCTAAACAAGTAAGATTATGCTAGGAGGTATTGGTGTTTGTTAAAAGCTGTCCCTTTGACCCAGAGATGGCCTATTTTCTTTGGCCCTCAACTTTTATCTGATGGTACACATACAGTAGTTCTGTTGGTAAGTAGACAATAAATACTTTTGATATTCTCTATAACAGGAAACATATACACTTTATCACAAAGCTCAACACTGATGCTAACTTTAAGTCTTCTAGTGCAGAGAAAGATTTTGAACAAATATTTTTCTCATATTTGACATTCATTGTGGAACAAATCTGAATCAAAAAGCTAATAAAATGGATTTCCATTATTGTCTGTTTTTTGTTGCTTTATCCAAAACAATTACTGAACTAGAGACCTAAGAGTGGGTCATGCATCGGTCAAATGCCCCCTGCCCATCCAGAACATATAGGTAATACTGCTGATTCAGGTGATACTGCTAAAATTTAACATTTGTTTCCAGCATTGATTTTAACATTTTATATTGAATCATATTATCAATTTCATCAATAGTTAATAATTATTTTCAAGATCTCAAAAATTATCTTGCTACATTGTAATGACAACATTTGTTGTGTACATAATCACTGCCACCAGGATTATGAGCTTACAACCCAAACTCTATCCCCTCCAGCAACATGTCCCACCTCCCATAATAGCTTAGGTTGCTAGTAAGAGTCTCATTCTTATTGGCTGTGCAGTTGGGTGAGATTTCATAGCATTCAAATATAATCTGCATCTTTGGAGATCAGAGCGCCTGCTTTTGGGAGAAGCAGTTTGGTGTAGATCTGCATAATATGTGATGTAAGCTGAGAAAGGTGCTACTCCCTGAGGGACATAGGATTGACAGTATTATTTTGCCACTGCATAGTTTCTTTGTGAAATCTCTCTTAACATATGCAGTAAAGTTTTTGATGTTAGTTACCAACTAGGCAAACCTAGAGATAGTTTAAGTAGCTTTTTATTTCCTTCCCTCTGGATCGTCTAGGAAGGGATCCTCTGTAGCACTGGTTACATTTAACACACATCCTTTTTTTTTTCAAGTTTAGAATGTATACAAATATATAAACTTATATCTATTTTCTGTCATGCGTCTCTATGCTCTCATCCTCCCGATATTCTCCTGTCTTGCAGGCGCCAGATTGATGTGGCTGTTAAGATGCTGAAATTGCAGGATGGGAAGGCAGTGAAAGACGAGATGATGAAGGAAGCAGAAATCATGCACCAACTTGACAACCCTTACATTGTTCGGATGATAGGAGTGTGCCAGGCGGAGTGTCTAATGCTGATCATGGAAATGGCATCAGGGGGTCCTCTCAGCAAGTTCTTGTTAGGGAAGAAGTGAGTTGATGTTAGACTCCGCAATGGGCATTTATGAAATTGGCAATGGAATTCCAGTGTGCTATTTTCATCTGCAGTAGCAGGGAGGGTGATGTACTAAGAAAATATTGAACAATTAAGGAGCAAACCATCAGTTCATTGGGCATGAAATAAAAATCACCAAATACCCATTTAGTTAAATGGAGCCCTTTAACCCCTTGAATGCTATAGAGGTCAAATGGCAAAATGTTATGTGTTCCCTATAGTGCAATTGGTTTGCTCCAGAATTACACCAGTGCTTAGTACATCAGCCTCAGGATCTGCTATGTAACATTTTTAAAGCCCATGTAAAAACTGCTGTGATAAAAAGTGCAGTCTTCAGATGCAATGTATGGTCATGGGCTTATGTGATGAGTGACATGTGGCAGTTCGGGTTGATAGTTTGTTGGGAGGGGCTGGGCATGACCCGGCTGTCATGGTACATGTTGGTACCAATGTCAAAGTCGGTGGAAAATGGAAGTCTGTTAAGAAGTATTTCAGGGATTTACAAAATAAGCTTAAGCAGAGGCCCCCTCAGGTACTGTTTTCTGTAGAGGTGCCACAATCAGAAGGGCAACAGAAGATTAGGTAGTTACATGTGTGCCTAAAATCCTGGTGTAAGCAGTAGGTGTTTAAGTTCCTAGTGCACTGTGGGGGTCTTTTCCCTTGGGGGCAATCTTTATAATCAAGATAGATTGCACCTTAGTAGAAGGGGGGCCACAGTGCTAGGAGTTAGTAGACTTGTGCATGGCAAAAAAATTCGATAAAATTAGATTTTGGATGCATTTTTTTTTTTTTTACTCGGTGGATCTGAATTTCGGCAATAGTCCGAATTATTCGGCCGAATTTAAAATACTTTACAATATACAATAACAAACAAATAAATAAATAAATAAATAAAAATAAATGAAGACACTGGAACGGGGTAAGGTGCAGGGCCGGATTTGGAATAAAAACCAGCCCTGAAAAAAATTGCTTACCAGCCCCATAGCATTGCATCATTATACCAGCCCCATACCATAAGGGCATTTTTTTTTTGTTCATAAAAAGGGAAACCATGTATTTTAAAACAAATTTGAATGCCACCACCAGAGCAATAAAGAGTTATATGGCACCACCAGAGTTAGACTACAAAACTGAGAATGACTGGTGCAGGGCGGACTCAGGATGACAGCAACACTGTAGATGTGCAGAGCAGCGCACACCCACAAATCTGCAATCCTGAACACTGCAGATGTAGCCAGCAGCAAACTGCAGAACACTGGAGCAGGCGGAATATGAGTAGACAGATAGATATAAAACTTTTATTAGAATAGACTACAAAACTGAGGATGACTGGTGCAGGGCAGAATCGTGATGACAGCAACACTGTAGATGCAGCCAGCAGCAAACCGCAGAACACTGGAGCAGGCAGGACTCAGTAGATAGATACCACAGACTTTATTAGAAGAGATGAAAAACAATGGTGCAAGACTGAACAACCTGTACCGTGGGACAACAATGTAGACTTTAATTCCCCCCTGTGTTCCACCAAGTCAGGGGGTGTCCTCTGCCCAACCTACTACAGTTCTAGAGCTGGTTAAGCTGGAGCGCTCAGCGTTTTATGGTACCATGGATAATTATAGACCTTTTGTTTTCAATCTGCGTCGAACCTGAGAGCAGGGTAACCCAGCTTTGGCAGGTTATCTTTTAAAAATAATTTGCTCTATGAGCTGGGGGGCCAAGTGAGAGTTCTGGGGCTAAGTTTATTTCTGGTTACAAAAAATACCCCTTCACTCTAGACTGTGGTTGGGGGGCAAGAAAGCAACTTCTAGGCTACCAGGGACAAAGTAGGCCACACAGCCCTCTTGTTATCCCAGAAACTCAAAGGAACTGTACTTGGGGGCAAAGAAGGATCCGCAAGGCAAGTCTTAACCTCAAACTCAGCACTTTTTCTATTTATATGGAGCTTTTTCTTTTGTCTGAAGCATTATCTGTCTATTGCTTCAGCATAAAAAGCAGCAACTGCTCCACTAGAACAAGATGAAGTTCTACTGGCGCTGCTGGTGATAGCTCCTGGAAGACCACCACACTCCTCAAGATCATCTGCGGAATCTTCTTCTGCCTCCTATGACTGCATTCTGTTTTTTCTTTGCCTCTCATGCACCCTCGCTATCATTTGTTCCCTCCAAGCAGTGACAGAATTGGAAATAAGTGCCATCTTGCCTTTGATTCGAGGATTGCAAATTGTGGCAAGCATTAACTCAGGACAATTGTCCATGTACTCTTCCATGCGCTGAGTCAGTTACTTTTGCAGCTTCGTTAGAAGGGCAGCAACATCGGGAAGTACGTTACCCTCAGCACCAGGCAAACATTCCGAATGAGCAAGAGAATTGTCCATTTTTAACGAGAGGTGTGTGAAGAGGGGAATGACTTTGGCCAGGCTAGCGTTCTCTTTGCTTAAAATTTGCTTCAAAGCACGGAAAGGCATGAAGACTGTCACTACCTGTTCCATCAGGGCCCAGTCAGCCCTGCCCAGAATTCTGTTACTGACAATGAAATGGTGACATGACATTGTGTGAATTGCCTTTTTCTGATTCCAGCATAAGCTCTAGCATATCTAAGGTGGAGTTCCACCTGGTCTCAACATCTTGTTTTAGGTAGTGCTCCGGGAGGTCTACTTTTTTCTGCTCCTCCCTGAGGAGCTGGCTGTCTTTGACACTGTGATGGAAGTGGCCAGCAATTTGTCTGCATGACTCCAGAAGTGCTGGCAACCTTCCATTGTTACTGCCATCCTCGAGAGCAGCCTTCACTACCAGATGCAGGAGATGCGCTGAGCAGCGCACAACCACAAATCTGCCATCCCAGGGAGAGCCTTTATCATGTTAGCTGCACTGTCAGTAACCACAAACCCCATTTTCAGATGTGTGCCTGCCTGCTCCCCTAGCCACTGCGCCACCATGTTCTGCAGTGCTTTGCGAATGTTATCTGATGTGTGCTGCTGATCCATTACCTCAGCATGGAAGAGGAAAGAACGGTGCCCTGCCTGATTGGCTACTGCACCTAAACTTGTTGTTGGCATTGTTGTATCTTGTAACACATTGGGGTGCCACCAATGTGCCCTCAATGACAGGAAGACATGCTGGCCACTCGGAGCACTCCATAAGTCAGTGGTAAAGTGCACTGACTGGCCACCAGCCTTTCCTAGCAGGTCCTTCAAAAGCCCAACGCACGACTGGTACAGTGAGGGCTCTATAGTTCTACTGAATGTGGTGTGGGATGGAATTTTATATAAGGGTGCGACAGCCTCCATAAGTTGCTGGAAGGGCTCCCTGTCCACCAAATTAAAAGTAGAGCTGTGCAATGAGGAGTGTGATTTTTCTGGACTGCTGTCTGCATATCCCCTTTGAATGCAACCCACCAAAATCTTCCAGTGTGGCCTGTATTGATTTTGGGATGGGCTATGACTGCTGCTCTTACTAGGACCAGATGTGGCATGATCCCCCTGTCCTTTCTATTGCCTACTGGTGGTGAGTGTGACACTGGTATATGTAGTAGTCCCACTTTCTGCACTTATCAACACTGACTTGTGGTAGTTGTTCAGTTGTTGGTTCATTCCTGAGGTGGTTAGATGACCCAACACCCTCCCATGGCTGACTTCCCTGCCACACAATTTGCATTTCGCTAGATGGCCATCGCCAAGTGTCACAAAATGCTCCCACGCTTTGGAGCAACGGATGACTCTCCCAGTTAACAGTTGGAAAAGAAGAAACTGAGGTGACACTTTCTTCATCTTCACATGGTGGAGCAACCTCACTGTGCTTTTTGCTTCTATGTACCTTTACAGGGGTACTAGTAGAACCAGACATGGCAGCAGGGGTGTTGGGACTGGGAATTGAGGATTGTGGAGTGACAGTGGTGGCGGAGACATTAGAAGCTACTACCTGCCTGGGATACTCAACTGGAACTGGAGAGGCAGGTGTTGAGTTCTCAATAGAAGAAGTAGCTGGAGAAACAGGAGGAGTATTGTGTGTAGCGGGGAAAAATCAAGCCGTAGGGAAAAATCAAGCTCAGTGTAAAAATCAAGCTCAGGAGGCCTTGGTACCTCATATTCTTCTTCCACCTCTTGTAGGCTTGGACAGGAAGAAAAATCATCATCAGCAGGTTTGGGGAGACCTGCTGAATTGCCTCTTCTGCCTGGTGGCTACCAGGAAATGGTAAACAACTATCTCTCTCACCCTCAATAACATTTTTTGGAGAAGATATTATGCTGTCAGTGGCAGTGACAGTGGCGGCAGGAGGAATTTTCTCCAAATATTGCAATAATTCACTTTTGGGCTGCTTATATGGATATTCACTATAAAAACCTCCCATTGATACTGCCCGCAGTTTCCGAACAGTAGTTTCATGTTCAACACGCTAGGTGTCCCCAGGTTTATAGAACGTGCTGTAGCGGAGGTGGTGACGGAACTGGCAGTGGCACTAGTCATTGTGCAGGTGGTTCTGGGGGGATCATCACGAAACAGCTGATGATGAAAAACAGATGCAGGCTGCTTATGGTCTCAGAGGAGGACCTAGACCTCTCTATCCTGCTAGTGGAGGCAGAAAGACCTGCAGTTCCCTTCTTATTTTTATTTTTGGGTTTGGAGTGCTGCTGCTGAGTCCGACTAGTACTACTGACAGTCCTCTTCTTTAGCCGCCTGCTGCTGTGAGCTCTGCCTGAAAGCAATGGCACTGTGGTGGTGTTGGTGGTTGCTGTGTCACTGAAGCTGGTACCAGGACGAGCAACATCAGGTTGTTCAATAGGACTCAAATCCATTACAGATAGGTCGGTAGTGTATTACAATAATTTTAAAATTTTAAAACAACTGTCACACTGGCTGTGTCACTCAAGAAATTTTTTCCACAAATCCCAACTGTTTTTCTTTTAAACAGGAACAAAGATGGCTTGCTGTGGCAATAATGCACTTTTGCTGGATGCCTGTCTGCCTACACAAATGGCACACTGGCTGTGTCACTCTGGAAATTATTTACACAAATCCATAATATTTTTAAACAGGAACAAAGATGACTTGTGGTGGCAAATGCAATATGGCACTTCTGCTGGATGCCTGCCTCAACAACAGATTGGTCAGATTGGCTGTGTAACTTAAAAAAAAACAACAGCTCCTGACAGTAGCAATAAGGCACTAGACTGGGACTAGACTGGCTATAAGGCATTAGACTGGGACTAGACTGGCTATAAGGCACTAGACTGGCTAGTAAAATCGCTTATCTCTGGACACTCTCTCTCTGCTCCTACTCTGAGCTCCACAACAGACTAACAGGAAATACAGGCTGTCTGGGTGTCTGTGTCATTAGTCCAACCCCCATCATGAAACGAAGAAGCTAATTGGACTAGAGAGGGTGGGAAAGTAGTGCACCAAAATTTCGGACCAGGGCTGTACGGATCCAGCTCTTTTAAAGCAAATGGACCTTACCATTCGGACAGCATGAATGAAGCCGAATGACCCTTATTTGCCCAAATTCTGAATTCAGATGAACCGATTCGCACAAGTCTAGGAGTTAGGATAGTTAGATCATTTTGCAAAGATTGAAATCTTTCAGAATCTCTAAAAGATAAAAGTCATGCATGTAAATGCTCATTGTCTAGCTGCTAAGAAGGAGGCATTAGAAATGATTTCAATGCTTGAACTGTATGATCTAATTCATATGTCTGAAACCTGGTTAAATGATACATATTACATGGCAGTCAATCTAGAGGGTTAGTCACTTTTTAGAAGGGATAGGTTTATTAAAAGGGAAGGGGTTGTATGCCTGTATGTAAAGTATGCCTTAAAACCTATTATAAGTAAAGATAACTGAAGGGTTCAGTGAAAATGTAGAGGTCCTGTGGGTTGAAATATGCACTGGGGCACACTTAATAAAAAGATGTTCATAGGGATTTGCTGCAAGCCATCTAATACTAGAAAGTTTGAGGAAGATTTCAACTATCCTGAAACTGACTGGATCCGTATGACTTCCAGCATAACAAAGGGAAAATATTTTTTAAGTATGCGTAATGACAGCTTTATGCTCCAATTAGCAGAGGCGCTAACTCGAAAAGAAGCCTTGCTTGACCAATTGTTCTCAAACTAATCTGACACGATAAACAGGTAAAGGAAAATTTAGGCTGTAGTGACCACAATATTGTATAGTTTGAGATGTGTTATGAGAAACCAATCGCAAGGGTTTAACCAAAACATTTAATTTTAAAAAGGCTAATTTTACAAAGCTAAAAATAATGTTAAAGGATATTCAGTGGGATGTAATCTTCAAAGATGAAAATGCATAAAAATCATGGAATTTGTATAAAATGTGTTTAGACAAATATGTGTCAATATATACCATTGGAGAATAAGCACAAGAGGAGTAAATTGAAACCAATGTGACTTAATAATGTGGTTTGTAGGGAAATGAGAAATAAGACCAGGCTTTTAAGTGTTTAAAGTGATAGTAATGTTTCACAAAAACAGCAGCTCCAATTAATCTCCATAGTATTTGAGCCATAGAGAGTGTTATTTCATTACTGTGACTGTTGTAGTTCAAGAGTAATTGAATGATAATGTTTCCCCCTCCCGCCCCTTTTACCTAGTGTAAGCTCCCACCATAGGCGTGCGCACGGGGTGTGCCGGGTGTGCCCAGGCACACCCTAATCGGCCCCGTGCGCACCGGCCAGGGAAGCTGGGGATTTTTTTTTTTTTAAAATATATCTGCAGCGAGGGAGCGCTGATTTAAACTACCAAGCGCTCCCTCACGGCATCTATGTGACAAGCTGCAGCGAGACCCAGGCTCTGTAGTAATACAGAGCGCTGGGAGATGACATCATCTCCCAGCACTCTGCATTACTGAGAGCAGCGCGCGGGAGCTTCAGCTCTGTGCTGAAGGAGGCACAGAGCTCTCTTCTGGCACACCGCTAGACCACCAGGGACTGAAGGTAGGGGATGGAGGGGGCATTGTGGAGATGAAGGGGCATTATGGAAGGGGGCAATGTGAAGATGATGGGGGCAATGTGGAGCTGATGTCAATGTGAGGGCAAGTTGGAGCTGATGGGGGCAAGTTGGAGCTGATGGGGGCAATGTGAGGGCAAGTTGGAGCTGATGGGGGCAGTGTGAGGGCAAGTTGGAGCTGATGGGGGCAGTGTGGGGGCAAGTTGGAGCTGAGGGCAAGTTAGAGCTGATGGGGGCAATGTTAGGGCAAGTTGGAGGTGATGAGGGCAAGCTGGAGGTGATGAGGGCAAGTTGGAGGTGATGGGGATAAGATGGAGCTGATGGGGGCAAGTCAGAGCTGAGGGCAATGTGGAGATTATGGGCACAGTGTTAGGGCAAGTTGGAGCTGATGGGGGCAAGTTGGAGCTGAGGGCAAGTTGGAGCTGATGGGGGCAATGTGAGGGCAAGTTGGAGCTGATGGGGGCAGTGTGGGGGCAAGTTGGAGCTGAGGGCAAGTTAGAGCTGATGGGGGCAATGTTAGGGCAAGTTGGAGCTGATGAGGGCAATGTGGGGGCAAGTTGGAGCTGAGGGCAATGTGGAGATTATGGGGGCAATGTTAGGGCAAGTTGGAGCTGATGGGGGCAAGTCGGAGCTCAGGGCAATGTGGAGATTATGGGGGCAATGTTAGGGCAAGTTGGAGCTGATGGGGGCAATGTGAGGGCAATATGGAGTTGATGGGGGCAATATGGAGCAGATGGGGGGCAATCATTTATTTAGCTAGCACACACACACATATATATTACATACGCGCACGCACGTGTGTGTGTTTGTGCTTTTGGGTGCACACCCTAATGCAATTGGCTGCGCACGCCTATGGCTCCCACTCCTCAGATGTGAAATCCAGTCCATAGACCAGACAGATAACAACAAGGGTCAATATTCTTGCTATGAGAACAATGAAAGCCCTGCCCCCCTTGACATGTTTTTCACCTTTTTTCCTTATCTTAATTGAAAATTGTCCCTCTCTGCAATCTACCTGGACACTCCCTGCTGCTCTAAGCTGAGCAGTGTTATATCAGTAAAAGGGGTGGGAGAGGGATACTTAATCATTCAATTACTCTTGAACTACAACTCTGACAGTATTGAAATAAAACTCTCCAAGGCCCAAATACTATGAAGATTAATTAGAGCTGCTTTTATTATTAAACATTACTATCCCTTTAAGTCAGACAGGTCAGATGCATAATTTAAAACATATAAATAATTTAATACAATCAGCAAACAAGCAATTAGGCTAGCTAAAACTGAAAATGAGAGAAATATTGCAAATGAGAGCAAGACAATCCTAAACAATTCTACAATTATATTAATAACAAAAAAAAGGTTAAGATTGATATTGGGCCTCTTAAGGCTGAGGCAGGTGAATTGATTTGATTAGTGAGGATAAGGCTATGGCTGACACCCTAAATAAATTTTTTGCTTCAGTATATACAAAGAAAGCAACAATGACAGGCTATGGTTAAAGAGACAAAACCACAGAATTTCCTCCATCATGTACATGGCTTAAGGAGGGCAAAATCCAAAAAAGACTGGAAAATGTTATGGTGAATAAAGCACCTGGACTTGATTTATACATCCAAGGGTACTTAAGGAACTTAGGGCTAGATTAAATGGTAGGAGTTAACATAGCTGGTAGGGCCAAAGTGAATACCGGCTGTTAAACTAACATGTTTAACGCGGTATTTAAAGGCCCTACCAGCTAGAACTCCAAAGGGCGTTAAGCCACAAAAACAGTTTTTTGTGCGTTTAGTTCCCAAAACGCTGCTAAAAACAGAGATATTGGGAACTAAACAGTGAAAAACAATTAACTATTGGTGCTTGACATACTGCCAAGCACCGATCATTAACTGATCCATGTTACACTTACCTGTCATCCACTGTCCTTCTGACTTCTCTTCTTTCTTCCACCTTCTCTTCAGTCTTCTGTCTTCTCCCTTTAAAAGAAAAGAAACCAAGTATTACCAAGCATGATCGAATACATTCCAGAACCCTTTAAGTGACAGTGGGGTACTCAACGCATACCTCACTGGCACTCAAAGGGTTCAATAGTAGTGTGCCCCAAGATACCCATATATGCCTCCATGTAATGCCCCAAAGAATACAAATGCCAAGAAATAATGTTTTTTACCTTAACTGCTGCCTTTAAATCTACCCCTTAGTTCAGTAATAGCAAGACCATTATACTTAATATTTATTGATTCACTTTCATCCGGAATAGTGCCCTGTGATTAGAGGAAAGCTGATGTAGTTCCATTGTACAAAAAGGGGGAAATTATAGACCTGTGAGCTTGAATTCCATACTAGGTAAGATATTAGAAGGGTTACTGATCGACATTATTCAGAATTATGTGAAAACAATATTATAATATTATTGGTTTTATGAAGAATAGATCTTGTCAGAGTAATTTACTTGCATTTACTTGGAGTTTGCAAACGCCTTTCATACAGTGTCTCACAACAGGTTACTGCATAAATTAAAAGGCTTCAGTCTGGGAGGTGATATCTGTGCATAGATTGAGAACTGGTTAAATGATAGATGGCAAAGAGTTGTTGTAAATGGAACCTTTTCAAGCTGGTCTAAAGTTGTAAGAGGGGTTCCACAGGGTTCAGTCCTGGGACCAATGCTTTTTAATGTATTAATGATATAGAAGTAGGAATTGGAAACAGAGGATCAGTATTTGCTGATCACATTAAGCTGTGCAAGGAAATATATACAGAGCTGGAAGTTTTTTCTCTGCAGAAGGATTTAGATAAACTGAGTGAATGGCCAGAAAAGTGCCAGATTACATTTAATGTAGATAAGTGTAAGGTTATGCATTTGGGCTGTAGAAACAAACATATTACATATACACTAAATGGGAAATAACTTAGGGAAACTTCATTAGAGAACGATTTAGGAGTACTGATAAATAATAGACTTCTCAGCAATGTGCAGAGTCACTCAGCTGCTGCAAGAGCAAATAGGTTACCATCCTGCATAAAAAGAGGAGTAGATGCATGGGTTGCTAATAAAATTCTACCTCTATATAAATCCTTGCTTAGGCCTCATCTAGAACATGGAGTACAGTTTTGGGCACCAGTTCTTTTAAAAGACATTACTGAATGAGAAAAAGTGCAGAGACGTGCAACAAAACTGATAAAGGGATCAGAGGATCTGAGTTGTAAAGAGAGACTAGCCAAGCTGGGTTTGTTTACATTAGAGAAGAGATGATGATATGATATGATTACCATTTTTCAACTATATACATGGTCAATACAAAGAACTATCCAATTAATTATTTATGTAAAGAGCTGAACTAAAAAAGAAGAGGTCATCCATTAAGACTAGAGGAAAGGCGCCTTCGACTGAAACAAAGGCAGGGTTTTTTACAGTAAGGGGAGTAAAGCTATGGAATTCTTTAACTCTGGATGTTGTGCTTGCAGATACCGTAATTGTTTTAAAAAAAAGCAATGGATACCTATCTAGCACAGAACAGTACTGGGAATTATGACAGATGGCTTCAATGCAGATTGGTTGTTCATCCAAGGAACTATTCAGGAAGGAATTTTTTACCCACTTGGGGCTTAATTGGAAATAGCTTCAATGTTTGTTTTTTTTTGCCATCCTCTGGATCAACAGTGGTGTTTATGCATGGGCTTGACTTGATGGATGCATGTCTGTTTTTCAACCTCATCAACTACTATGTTACTATGAGTGTGGTCTTTTAACATAATTTCTGTGATTCAAGACATTCAGTCAAATAGGCTATAATGAGCATTATATCTTTAGTCCAACTTTAACATTTTCTAGTTATTGAAAATGTTATTTATGGCGGTAATCACATTCCTTTAAAATGAAAGTCTCATTTGGTCAATTTATAAAGACTAGCAAAAACTTCTTGTAAATACTCATGGCTGTCTTTGGAGGGATTCACTGGCTAAGGGTAACCACTGTCAGGAACACCTCTTCTTCTCTTGTGTATGTAGTAAATCACTAAGCCATGCTTGTTAGGGAGGGATTTGAGAGTTCTGGTAGAAAATAAATTAAACAATAGTGTGCAGTGTCATTCAAAGCTGTCAGGGCACAATCGTGTATAAAATGAGATATAGAGGCATGGAATGGGAATATAAGCCTTTCTCTATAAATCCTTGTTAAGACTTTCCCTTGAATATGGAGTACAGAGGTGTAACTAGAAGCCACCGGGCCCTGGTGTGAAAATTGCCATGGGGCCCCCCTACCACTTTGCCCCCATTGGCAATCTCCACATTAGCCCCCATTGCCAATCTCCACATTAGCCCCCACAGGAAATCTCCACATTAGCCCCCATTGGCCACTTCCACATTAGCTTTGCCATAGTTTGGCAAGCAAAGTACAGATAGTCTCCCAAAATACAGATAGTCTCCCAATAGGATGGTAGAAAGGGGGACTTACTGACTTATGCCTGCAGTCAGTACGGCTGGAGTCCGCCAGAGCCACAGGTCTGCACCAGTAAGGATGTCCACTAATCAGGAGGCAACACAGAGAGTGTAGCTGGACAGAGCCCAAGGTCAGCAACAGGTTGGATAGTCAGACAAGCCAGGGTCATACACGGAGTGGGTAGTCAGCCAGAGCCACAGGTCTGCATCAGATAAGATTTCCGCTAATCTAGGGAGCGCACAGAGAAGAGTCAGACAGAGCTACAGGTCAGTACCAGGATGGGTGGTCAGACAAGCTAGGGTCATACACAGGATATCAGGATACAAGCAAAATACAACTGCAAAGGACAACAATGTAAGGGTAACTGGATAGAAATCCAGTTCCCTTAAATACTAAGAATCAGGAAGTAGATAGGAGACAGAGCAGACCTTCCTGTACAAAGCTGAGGCCTGCGTCAATACGATGCGTCAAACACCTGAAACCATCCTGTGTCATATAAAGCGGCTGGACCGCCTAGCCAGAGGACACGGGCAGCCACTACAGACGCCAAGCGCACCCAGGCCCAATGCTCACAACGACGCATGGGATGTGTAACGGTTTTCAGTACACTCAGAGGCAGGCTGTTTGGTAAAACACAGTTTTATTGAAACCAGACAGAATAAAGTAAGCCTTGCAGGTCCAGCAATAGTTAACATGTAATACTGACGCAGGACAGGTTACAGAGTAACATTAACCCACACGGGTCCAGTACATATATCTGAGAGCAAAATATATATTACTGACACAGGTCAGGTTACAGTTCGTGTGAATCAGTGAGACAACGATAGGAAGGTGCTATTAGGCCAGGAGGCTGATAGGCCCTAATAGCGGAAGGCCCAAGAAACACTCTCTAAACAGAGAGTGACACAATAGCGACTTTTCCACAATGGGTGAGCGAGGCCCTGAAGGAACAACGGACTACCGGACAACACAGTATCACTGTAACCGGAGGAACAGTGTAATGCCAAACCGAACCAGCAGGAACTGCGACCCAAGGATAACGGCACCAGACAGCAAGGGTTAGCGGACGCTCAGACTCGGTGGCAACTGCCAGGAGGTAGAGACAAACTGAGGTGCCCAGGAGACCAACCTCAGTACCCTGGGGTATGGAGATACAAGGCACAGTAGCATAAATGGGTTGCAGTAGCTGAACGGCTAAAGCATCAATCAAGGCAACCAACCGGGTCTTAACAAGGCCTGGACAGAGCACCGGAAAGTTCCCCCAACCGGATAACCGGACGAGGTAGTGAACCGGGCCTGAGTGAATACACAGAGCAGGATTGTCAGCCAATCCGGGTCGATACACAGAGCAGGAATGTCCTCCAAAGCGGGTCGGTACACAGAGCAGGAACGTCAGCCAATCCGGGTCGGTACACAGAGCAGAAGTGTCAGCCAGGCTGGGTCGGTACACAGAGCAGGAACGGAATCAGGCAGAGTAGTCAGGCAATCCAGGTCATACACAGGATTCATACGATATAGACAGCAAGCACTAAGCAACGGAAATACCATGAAAGGGCCCTGCAGAAGTGACAGGGCTCAGTACTTAAAGGCTACCATTGGGTGGAGCAACATCACGCTAACCAATAAGAAGGCATCAGGAAACAATGCTGTCAAAATGTTGCCAGCAATACACAGGCACAGTAATAGGATGACACCGAAGCATCATTTCAAGCAATACATCTCCAGCGTCAGCCGAAGCGGTGGCGCTGGATCAAGGTAAGAGGTGACAAGCCCCCATTGTCCATCTCCACATTAGCCTGACCTTCACATTTCCCCCATAACTGTCTGCCTACACATTGCCCATCAATCTCCACATTAGTGATTAGCCACCTCCACATTCCCCCATTGTCCACTTCTATATTGCCCCCATTGTTCTCTTCCACATTGCCCCCAATGTATCCACCTTCACTCCATAATGCCTCACATTGTCCACTTCCACATTATACCCACTTCCACATTGGCCACTCACCTCCACATTGCACACCTAATGCCCCATAGTTCAATTGTCATCAACCCTTCCCAATTCCCACCTCAGTCTCATGCAAAGTCAGCAGACAACAGCAGTAGCCAGTCTCAATGAGTCCGGAAAGAACAGCACTTCTACATCATGCTCCTCTTCCTGCGCATGCTCAGATCTTCTGGACCTGGCCTGAACTTATCCTGCAAGCGAGGATGTAGTGACTGTGGTCTCAGGGGTCAGCCGGGCTGAGCAAAAGACAAGTGGTAAATTTAAGATTAGAGGAAAAGCACTTACAAATGAGACAATGGCAGGGATTTTTTTGTAAGTGCAGTAAGAATGTGAATTTCTTTGCTTTGGGGGCCTTATTGGCAGATACTGTAGTAAATTTAAAAAAAATATTGTATACATTTTTATCTTGACAGTTGATTTCAATGCAGATAGGATATGCAGGAATAAATAGATGAAGGATTATTTTTACCCAATTAGGGCTCAACTGGAAATGGCTTCAACAGAGTTTCCTGCTTTCCACTGGATCAACAATAACAAGGGTGATTTGGCAGAGGCTGAACTTGATGGAAACATGTCTTTTTCAAACTTATCAATTTTATTACTATGTCAGAGACAGTACCATAACTTGGTAGACTTAATGTAAAGGTGGCCTAATTTAATCATATTATTTTCTCTTTCTTCACTTCCCAGGGATATTATGCCAATCAGTAATGTGGTAGAGCTTATGCATCAGGTGTCCATGGGGATGAAGTACCTAGAAGAAAAAAACTTTGTGCATCGTGACCTTGCAGCACGGAATGTCCTCCTGGTGAACCAACATTATGCCAAAATCAGTGACTTTGGGCTTTCTAAAGCTCTGGGAGCTGATGATAGCTACTACAAGGTAAGAGGGAGAGAGAGCTCAGATGTCTGAGACATGGTAACAACATGTACTAATGTTCCTGGGGCCAGAACTGGACAAACAAATTAGTAATTTTTAACTTAGTTACATTTGTTTTGCACGGACATTTTTCAAATTCTTGATTTTGAAACAAAAGAATGTAAGCAGACCAATGGGAGAGAGACACAGAGAGAGAGAAGAAAGTGAGGCTCATTTGGTTGGCTGAACAAGCTATATACCAGGCTAGTCAACTGTTGTACCGCCAGCTGTTGGGGACAACAACATCCATCATCCCAAACCGTCCAACAGCTGATGATGATGATGATGTAGTTTCCAGTAGTTGGTGGTCCTACAGCTGACTGCCCTTACTATATGCCAAGCAAATCTGGACAATACACTCCTGCATATGGTCAGAAGTATAGTGTAATTTTTTAAGACCTGGAGAAGATTACATGAAGTGCTATGTACAGGCGACGAGAAATGCTGTTCATCTTTAGTTAAACAAGCATGGTAATACAGTATCAATGTTGGTGGCATATAATGTGCATTGCCGTACTGGTGTAATGTAATACCAGGTGAAGAAGGAACTGCATCATCAACCTGGAATAACCTGGCTCAAATCATCCCTGACCCCTTTTTTTGCAAGAGGTATCACAAGGCATTGCAAAATATTGCTTTGCAGGAATAATTGGCAATAGAGAAGTTAACCTTAAAGGGACATTATCATCCCTCCTGATGCCCCCAATCAGGTGTGAATAAAAAAAAAGTTAGCAAAAAGTACATTGAATGTGTGCCACATAAGCTGACCTCATGGAGGGACATCAGGACCCCTCCTGATGTGCCCCCCAGTTATTGATGCCCCATCTGATCAGTCTGGGAGATCAATATTGGTGACATAGGAGAGCAACATGCTCTCTTGCGTCTCTCCTTTCCCAACCATTAGGAGTGAACGGGTTAGGGGAAAGCCTTCTCATGTCACTGGTGAACATGTCACCTATGACATGAGGAGGATTCACCCTATCCCGTCTGCAGTTACACAGGGGTTCAGGTAGGAAGGAAGCAGGGGAACCATTTTGCCCTCCTGTGTCATCTTTATTGATCTCCCAGACAAATCAGCTGGGGTATCAATAACTGGGGGACATCAGGAGGGGTATTGATGTCCCCCATGGGGTCTGTTGTTTTTTTGTTTTTTTTATGTGGTTCTGCATGCCAGTTTTACTTGCTTTGCAGTGGCCACATTTCGACAATACAATGTACAGGCTTGGCACAGCAGGTAAAGTTAAGCAAACACGTACATTGTACGATCTTGGCACTCAAAGGGTTAAAGCATGCCATGCAAGCATTTCTGGTCTTAGCCCTACATTAATTTGCCCACTCAATTATACTGCGCAGTAATACATTTCCTACCTCCCCTAAAACTGAAACTGTTAAGTGTCAGTGAGTGGGTGATGTAATGTAGGTCTAAGAAAAGCAGTGTCTGCATAGCATGCTTTAAATTTGTATATTTTATGTAATTAACTAAATAATTCAACAAGTAGTTTTTGTATTAACAAATTGATATATAACATATTGGTGATTATGAAACCTCTTTCCTTCCATTACCAACCTGGATGCAATATATATTATAGGTACTGTTGGAGTGTTTGATGAAACATTACAGTAAGGCATAGGCCTGGAATGGTTTCTCCCCATACTCGGTTTCTTCCACCTGACCCTGGTGCAAGGAAACAGGCGTATTATATGGCTGCTTCCCTTGCATCCATTTATTAAGGCAAGTCTGGCTGAGCCTTTGGTATGCAGCAGCCAGCACTGTCACAGAATATGCACCTTCAGATCAAGTTGTCATTAGCTTCTTGGTACATGTGCATACAGTGGCGTAACTATAGGGGTTGCAGGGGTCACACTTGTGACAGGGACCATGCACTCTAGGGGCCCAGTCACCCCCTGTGACCCCTCCGCATGGCTCCTGAAATCTCCCTCCTTTGCTCTAGTAATGCAGAACACTGGGAGGTGACATCATATCCCAGCACTCTGCATTACTTAGAGGACCTCTCGGGAGATCCAGGCTCCAGGTAGGAGTCAGGAGATGGGGACTAGATGGACACAAGTCTTTTTTCAACCAAAATTACTATGTTACTATGTTACTATGACATTGTGGAGATTGAGGGGCATTGTGAAGAGGGCCAATGTGGTTGAAGGGGGCCAATGGGTGAGGGGGGCATGGCACTTCTTGCACAAGGGCCTGGCTGCTTCTAGTTAGACCTCTGTGTGCATACTAGTGAAGACTCTACTTTTCCCAAGTACAGTAATGTGCCTGGGGCTTATTACATGTTGCGTTTGTGCAAAATACATGAGAAATCTGTTCTGCATCTGATATGGTCACCAGATGGCAGTTTAACACATTGTTTTGTATTAAAACACAAATTGAGGATAATGTTGGAATCCACCAATTCTACCCATTTACTAAGCTTACGTACAAATCACATACTAGTGCACACAACTCCTCCAGCATTAAGACTTGGATCACAAGTACTGGAAAAAAAAGAAGAATTTTAACCTGCACACACACAAGGCATAAAAAGGACAGTTTTCAGCTGAAATAATAGAGATGGGCAAAACATCAATTTTTTCAGGGATTTTCATGTAAAAAGTAGTTTACCTCTTTTTTGTGGAAATTCGAATGCATCGAAAATATATACTTATCTCCTTTTGTCAATGCCAATTAATTTTTCATGGGAACTTTGCTGTTTTGCTTTTGACAGTAGTGAGAATTCCTTCTGTAATACTACTTCTGAGCACTGAATTGAGGAAATCCATAGTTTAAAATTACACTTGTTAGCAGGCTGAGTCCTGCAGTACCATACAACTTGAAAAATTGTTAGCTCTTTGCCCACAATACCAGGGGAGGTCTGGCAACCATCGCTCCAGCTTACCATCCCAGCCTATCCCATTTTTTTATTTTAAAATTGGCATTAATATTGTGAATTAAGATAAGTAATACCACAGCACTTATGACTAAAATGGTGCTTCACTAATTATACAACAGAGCTTACAATTGACGTGGATTCACTCTAGTGATATCACAAAGCTTTAAAACCGAAATGGAGCTACACTATTTATAAACCAGAACCAGAGTTTAAAACTGAAATGTCACTACAAGTGATACTGAAGAGGATACAACTGAAATGGAGCCACACAGTGATACCACAGACCTCACTATTGAAATAATGGCACACTAGTGATAGCACAGAGCTTACAACTGAAATAGAGCTACACTATATACATCTTGGCCCACCTTTTTTCTTTGTCAGTAATTGTATTTGGTAGACTTGTGCACAACAAAAATTTTTGGTAAAATTATATTTTGGACATTTTTTTTTTCCATTCGTTGACCTCATTTCGGATCTGACCTTTTTGGACTTGGACAGAATTCGACAACAGTCCGAATTATTTGTTGAATTTAAAATACTTGCGGACGCATTAAGGTACTAGGCCTGCCTATAGAACTGCAAGACTGGCTGATGTGTCACTGAAAATTATTCAAACACATTTCTAATATTAATTTTAATGTTTAATACAAAAACAAAGGTGACTATCACTTGTGGACGCAATAAAGTACTAGGCCTGCCCATAGAACTGTGAGATTGGCTGATGTGTCACTGAAAAATATTCAAACAAATTTCTAATATTAATTTTAATGTTTAATACAAAAACAAAGGTGACTATCACTTGTGGACGCAATAAAGTACTAGGCCTGCCCATAGAACTGTGAGATTGGCTGATGTGTCACTGAAAAATATTCAAACAAATTTCTAATATTAATTTTAATGTTTAACACAGAAACAAAGGTGACTCTCCCATGCGGTGGTAATAAGGTACTAGGCCTGCCTATAGAACTGTGAGGCTGGCTGATGTGTCACTCTGAAAAATATTCAAACAAATTTCTAATATTAATTTTAATGTTTAACACAGAAACAAAGGTGACTCTTCTTTGCGGTGGTAATAATGTACTAGGCCTGCCTACAGAACTGTGAGACTGGCTGATGTGTCACTCTGAAAATTATTCAAAACAAATTTCTAATATTAATTTTAATGTTATCACAGAAACAAAGATGACTCTCCCTTGCGGATGCAATAAGGTACTAGGCCGGCCTATAGAACTGTAAGACTCGCTGATTTCATTCTGCGATTATTCAAACAAATCCTTAATATTTTTAATATTTTGCACAGGAGCAAAGATGACTCTCCCTTTCAGTGGCAATAAGGCACTAATGCTGGCTGCCTGCCTATGCCTAATGCTACCTGCCTGCCTACACAACAACTGGACACTCTAATATCTCCAGCTTCTCTCTCTCTGAGCTCCAACAAAGCACTAAGAGGAAATGCAGGCTATCTGGGTATCACTGTGCCCGTGCTTCTGTTGCGACATTCTGTCAGTCTACACTCCTGCTCTACTCCTATTGGCTATACTGTGCTTGTCCCACCCAGTATGGCCTTTATATACTGGGTTCTGGCACCTCTCCGGTACCCTTTCGTGGTGTTCTTGTACCAGTGCTTGTTTCTGATCTCAGTATTCTTAGTGTATCGACCCGGCCTGCCTGACTACTCTGCATCTCATCTCCTGTCTGTGAACCGACCTGGACTGCCTGTCTATTCTGCTTCTCCTGCTCCTGTGCACCGACCCAGCTTGGCTGACGTTCCTACTCCGTGTACCGACCCAGCTTGGCTGACGTTCTTGCTCCGTGTACCGACCCGGCTTGGCTGACGTTCCTGCTCTGGTTGCCTGTGTCACCTCGGCGACATTCCTATTGGTTTGTCATTCGTGACACTCCCAGTTGGTTGCCACCTCAGGGCGAGTTGCTCAGTTGCTCATTCCGTTACTGTCACGGCAGCGCTCAGTTGCGCAGTTTCCACTACTGTCACGGCAGTCTCCATTCGCTTAGTCTCCGTTACTGCTCTGGCAGAGTGCAAGTGGCCTAGTCTCCGTTACTGCTATGGCAATGTGCAAGTGGCCTAGTCTCCGTTACTGCTCTGGCAGAGTGCAAGTGGCCTAGTCTCCGTTACTGCTACGGCAGTGTACAAATGGCCTAGTCTCCGTTACTGCTACGGCAGAGTGCAAGTGGGCTATCTCCGTTCACTGCTACGGCAGAGTGCAAGTGGCTTAGTCTCCGTTTACTGCTACGGCAGAATACAAGGTGCCTGGTCTCCGTTACTGCTAAGGCAGGGATCACGTGGCCTAGTCTCCGTTACTGCTCCGGCAGTGCTCTATGTGGCTCAGTCTCCTTTACTGCTTTGGCAGTTCACGTTTGTCTGCTAACCTATTACTGGGAGTTACTCATCTATAAGCTCTCTATCCTAAGTGAGCTCCTTAACAGACCTCTACTCACATGGGACTGTTTACACTCGCTGAAGGCCATTAACCCATGCAGTACTGATACACTGGGATTCCTTCGTATTCTGCCTGACCTGTGTCAGTATATCTTGTTATGGACTCTATGTTTATACTGGACCTGTGTAGGCATGTGTAAATGTAACCTGTTTTGTGTCTGTATTATTCTGATAAAATACCACAGAACCTGTGAGGGTTATTGTATTACTGTTTTCTTAATAAAACTGTGTTTTATCCTAAACCACTGTGTCTGTGTGTCAAACAAACTGTTACACTGTTACGGTTTTCTGACACTCAGACCAAGGTTAGAAATAAAATACAGTTTTATTAAAATAAAATAAGGAACAGTGCCCCTGGGGGCCAGAATCGGTATTACAGTGATGTAAGTAATGGATAATGTACAGGCCCAATATAGCAGGAGCAGGTAGAATATAGCAGAAACATAGGTAAGGGTTAATGCTCAAAACAGGTAGTCAGTCTCTGTGGTGGTGATTAGCCAACTCCCGGTGCATAAACAGTCCCAGTAATAGTAGTGCAGCTAGCAAGCTCAAGCAGTGCGACTGAACTGAATCACAACCAGATAGCTGTATCGTAATGCCCAATAGTATAGCAAGGACCAGCTGGAGCTGGAGCCAATATCCTTACTTGGGTGTAGTAACGGAGGAGAGACACTGCCAGAGCCAATGGAGCCAGATACAGGAGCACCCCTTAGGTGCGGTAACGGAGGAAACACTGCCCAAGCCAATATGCTGTGAGCCAAACGCACTTCCAGGTGCGATCTGATGGAACAACACTGTGAGCGAGAGGAGACCAGAGCCAAGGCACCCTTCCGGTGCCGAAACGGAGCACTCACTGACAGAGTACCGGAATCCCCAATAGCACCACGCGGTGCGACAACTCCTGGGAAACGAGCACCTAACGTAAGGTACTGCTCTGCAGTGGTAACAGATAGGCTCGGTGAAGGAGGCAACAGCTCAAGAAGTGTTAATACGGCTCAGGATGGAAGGCAACAAGCTTGGCAAGTGTACACAGACAGGCTCGGTAACAGAGGCAACCAGCACAGCAAGTGTTCTCAAACAGACTCGGTAACAACGGCAATAGCTCGGCAGTACTCTCTGACAGGCTCGGTAATGGAGGCAACCAACGGGCTCAGTATCGGAGGCCACAGTAACACAGGAGGCATGATCAGTCAGTGCAAGCTGCGAGCAGGCTCAGAATGTCGCCAGGCAGGAACGTCAGGCAGGACCTGATGAATCACGGAGCAGGAACATCAGCCAGAACCGGGTCAATCATGTAGCAGGAATTCAGCCAAAGCCGGGTCAATCACAGAGCAGGAAGTCAGCCAGAGCCGGGTCAATCACGGAGCAGGAATGTCAGCCAGAACTGGGTCAATCACGGAGCAGGAACAGCAGAGTAGTCAGACGAGCCGCGTCGGTACACAGGAACGCAGGATCACAGCAACAAAGGCGCAGGAACAGGAACACCACGAAAGGGCACCTGACAGGTGCCATAGGCCCAGTATATAAAGGGACACCCTGGGTGGGCCAATCAAACTCCTCCAATGGAAGAGCACCACCACAAAGAGTGACAGGGAATCACGGGGACCGTGACATACACTGAGTGTCTGTGTCATTAGTCCAACCTCCATCATGAAACAAAGAAGCTAATTGGAATAGAGACAAAAAGGGAAAGTAGCGCATGAAATGGAGAAGCTAATTGGACTAGAGACATGGAGGGAAAGTAATCTCGTGCGGGTAGTAGTCATCGAATTTCCAACAACATTCTGAGAGGGTGGTTGGATTCTGACTTTTTTTGGTGAATTACTCTTGTCTTTTGGATGGCCCGAATGTCATCGAATTACCCCTTTTTCATCAAATTCCGAATGTCGACAAACCTAATCGCACAAGCCTAGTATTTGGTGCTCATAAATAATGCCTAGAGATTACAATCTGAAACTGAACTGCATCAGAGAGTTTGCATTCTGAAGAGCAGAGGTGCCCAGACTTCAGTGAGATGAAATCAAATTTTTGTTAGTCATTCTAATATATCTACTACTTCACCAGCATGGAGTCATCAGTCACTTGCCAGCTTTGTTATTGTGCAGTGCACATTAAGACCTCACCATCACCACTTCTCTCTTACATCCACTGTAGATTTAGTTCTGTATTCCTTTCTGCCACATCTGTACCAATATTCTTCCCCAGCCTTCCTGTCACAATCTTTCACTGCCTCTCTCTCCTTCCAACTTCGCACTGTCTCCCTGCTCTTATTCTACAAACCAGACATGATACAAGCCAGTATGTCTACACATCTTATTATGCTTTACAGAATAACAGCAGGGAGACAGTTGGAAATGGGAGGACGGAGACAGTAAAACAGGGAAAGTTCGTTAGAAAGTAGCAGGAATGACAGACTTTGACTGTGAGAATAAAAGGAAAGGAACCCTTTCAGGGAAAGAGTGCTGCAGGAAGAATGAGGTGGTGCTGCAGTGGCTACTACTAATGTGTTGTTAGACTACAACTCCCATCATCCTCAAAAAGATGGATCAGGATAATAAGATATGTAGTTCATTAACAGTAAGGCCTCCAGTTGTTCACCCCTGCTTTGCCTAGAGTCATGAGTGCATAATACAAACACCCCAGGGGCACTTCACCCCCCCACACACACACACACACACACAACTCCTGTGAAAATCATGCCCCCATTGAATCACCCAATGGGAGAAGGAACTCCTCCTTACTGCCGCCCCTGGGTATGTTTTGCCAGGCACAAGTCTTCTTTTATATATATAGATAACCCTATATGTTCCCTTTTGCATGAAATGTATCTAATCTTCTCTTAAATGTATCCATTGTATCTGTCATAACCACCTCCTTGGGCAAGGAATTCTACAATTTAATAGACCTTACTGTAAAAATCCCCTTCCTGTGCTGAAATCTAAACCTCCTTTACTATAATCTCAAGGGGTGTCCCCTGGTCATCTTGGAATGATGCTGTATGTAATTGTGTTGTTTTGCAGTCTCCCAGTTACTTTCTCCTACTTCCTTCCTTTATCAGTTAAGTGTTTAGTCCTCCACAGCTCTGGCTGTTGATTACCGAATAACTAAGTCTGTTTCATGCTCTGTCTGTAGCCATGATTCTTATCAGCAGCTGTGTATAAATTTCTTGGGCCATCTAATACACCACATCACTTGATCTGGACCCTCTGTCACCTGATTTATGACATCAACTTCCTCTATACTCTTCCTTTCTTAATACCCTCTCTCAGGGGTGCACACAAATTCAGATATTAAACAGAATTTCTAAGAACATCTTAAGTACTGCATTGGTTGTATAAAAAATACCCCCATAGTTTAGGAGACAAATGTAAAATGTTAGGAGCCATTCCGTACTTCATACCCTCACCTCCTCTGACTCCCTACTTTACACTCTCACCTGCCCTGACCCCTACTTTATATCCTCAACTCCCCTGACCCTCTACTTCACACTTACCATTATACCCCCATTGCTACCTACCTCCTGCAATTTGCCTTCACTTTATCATATTTATTCTCCTTACTACCCTTCCACCTCCTGAAGTGTCCTCACCACCTCTCTCTCTCTCTCTTGTCTGTGTTGCTCCCTCTGGTCTTGTCCCTCTTTCCATATTAACCCTTTGAGTGCCAGAGAGGTATCCAACGCATTGCAAAACAATGAGTTGGATAGTTCTTTTGCATTCAAAACATTAAAGAGATGGAGAATATGACTTGCCCCTCAGTAAATGGAAATTTTACCTTAACTTTCATTTTGTCTTTTATAGTAACTTCTGTTTTCTATAGGTAGCGGTTACGTTGGGTCCCGCACTGTTTTTAGTTGTATTGTGTAGCTGATGGCTCCACACTAACCCCCCTCGTACTTCTGGAAGTGATGTAACTGAAGACAGTGCAGGACCCAGCATAACCTCTACCCACAGAAAACATACGTCATGATAAAAGACAGAGACTGGAGGTCAGGCTGGCCCCAGAACATACGGCCAGCCCACCCCTGCACAAAACTAACTACCTGCTAGTATAATTCTGGCAGGGCTATTGTTAAAAATAACTGGGGTTTGTGATATGCCAGTTGGGTACTACACACCATTTCAACTCTTTTTCAACAAGAACTGGTGAGCATGTCACCTTTCTACGTTTTGTCAAGTTTGGCATTTCATGGGCATACTTTGGGATTAATTCTGTGGGTTTTTTATTTACTTTTTTTCTGAGATCTCATTAAGTTTGGATTGGCAGCACATAGATGAACTGTGTAACAATTGTTTTATAGCATGATTAGTGGTGGTGGTGGGTACTCTATACAAAACATCACTCCACACTAACTCAGAGTCATACTTCTACATGCTTCACTTTGTAGCTGTACAACAAACTCAGTAGGAGACATGAGTGTTATGATTGCTGATGAAACTGTTGTCCCACTCCTAGTATTATGTGTCCTTTGGGCCAGAGCACTTCCAAGAGTGATTCTACTACTCTTAAGTTTGCACCTCTGGCATGCTGCTGGCATGTCTATCAATCAGACATGTGGTTGTGCTGCAGGTGGGATTTCAAAGAGGATGTGCCTAAATGTGATTCTGCTGTCACTGTCCTCACATGATTTTTACAGAGACAACAGATAGCTTTTGGATCATGAATTATCTCCTTACCTGAGATCTCCTAGACTGTGGGGTTCCTGAGGGACCACTACTACAACTAAAGGAACAATTGTACTAGCAGTAGGTGCCAATGGTGCTGCACTTCGAAAATCTGCAGAAGCACTCATAGATATGGTTGTGGATGTAAACCTGTTTCGAAGGTTATTCAATTATAGTGACAACGACTGGGTGGGGATTATACTTGTAAGTGGTGATGGTGGTGGTGGTGATTATGATGACAGATGATGTTGTACACAATGATAAGAGTGTTCATTTTTACTGTAAAGTACATGACAGTGCTGATAGTGTGTGGAGTGATGTTTGTCTAAAAATAATGTATGATGTATGTCTCTGTCACACTCATTCTCTGCACAGGTTTAGGAATAGGATCTCCTGTTTGCATCCGTGATCTGTCAGTAAGTTGATCTACTTATTACTCTCTTCCTAAGTCCTGCTTGGTTCCTCCTGGTCTCCAGATCATTTCATATATGTGTTCCCTTACCTCAAACCTTTGCAGACTGGTTGATTACATCTCCAAAAATTAGTTTACGCTTGGGTTCTTGACTTAAAGATTCTACATATTTATTACAATTGTTGACAGACTGCTGCTGGTTGACGCTAGATGTTACTGCTTTATATTCCAACATTCCTCACAAGGTAGGCCATCAAGCTGTATCCTGTGTTTTGATGCCATCCAGACACAAACTTTTTTTTATTGGCTATTACAAAACATATTCCTACTCGCAATTATTTGTCCTCTTTCATCCTATTTTGAACACAGGAATCATATGGTGAAGTCAATTTAGTAGTGTGCAGTAAAGACCTCTGAGTGTCAGTGGTAGCACTCATTCCATAGGTTCATCATCACTGGCCTATAAGAATCAGGCCACTGAGGAGCAATTGTGGCAGCATGGTCATCCCTTAACTTGTTTGTCAAACACTACCGTGTTAATGTGCAGGCTACAGCTGAAGCTGGTTTTAATAAAAGTTTTTACTGGTTGTTGTGCCTGTGTAGGTATCCTTTCTAATTCCTGTTGGACCAGTACCATGTTGGTTTCTGTTCTTTGGTCTGTAGTGATTGTGTCTGTTGACTGCTTAATTTCATGTTGTACCAGTTAATTTGCCATTGAACCCAGTCTATGTTTTGAGGGCTTTTTCTCTTTCCATTCCTGGAATCTTGATGGATGCTTTGCAGTGATGGGAACCAGATTCGCACCAAGTCATGTCAATTTGTTTATGGGATTTTTTGAAATTTTATTGGCAGGGTCATGGCTTTGGTGCAGGTCTGGTTTTGTTTCACTATTTCATTGATGATCTTATAATTTGAAAGGACATTCTATCTGCACACTTAGGCCTTGATTCAATTGAGGCTGATGGCAAAAAACGCATAATTTCAAGCACAGTAAGCTATTCAGTTACCTCCACAGTGGAAAAATACTGGCGGAAAAAAAGCATGTCAGGTGCTAAATTTCGCTCATTGAAACACATGCAAAAGAGTTGTAATTTGCATTTCAATTCTATGCATTAGGTATTAAGATGCTTTAAGGGACCCACACTAATGGGTGAAAATATGCACCCAGTTGTTTTGGAGCAGAGTCTCTTAACCAGGGCCGGATTTACGTCTCAGGCACCCCTAGGCATAACACCCCCAGGCGCCCATAGCCCTGCCTTTTCCCCACCCATAACCACACCCTCACATAGCCACACCCCTCAATTAGCCACACCAAATGTAGATTTAAAATTAGAGACTGAGTAAAAAGAGAAAGAAAGAAACCTGCAAGTTTCTCAGGGTTTCTCTCATTTAATGCATATTTTGTCCCCACTCCTGCATTTATTTGTGTTAGGGTCTACTGTAGAAAAGAAGACTGGAAAAATATTGTTGCGTTCCAATAGAAGCATGTTTGTTTTCATTATTACTGCCGCTTATCTACCAACAGTGGCACAGAGATGTCCAAATGGTCAATGTGAACTATTGTGAGACAATTATAGTCATGAAGTCCCTTTTGAAACATGTTGCCTCTCTAGTCCAATCTTCTTCTCAGTACCCTGAGTAGGCAGTGCAGTAGATTTACTTTGTCTCATTCATAGGGTCTAGACAATATGAGGGAAATTGGCAAGCATGGACATCCAACATAAAGATTAAATCCAGTGGGGAGAAGATGGCATATAACCATAACCACCTAGTCACAGTCAGACAGCCACCAGAGTTCTACCATCCCTCCCTCCAGCACTGTTGGAAACATGATACACACTACAGAGAAAAAAGGAGGACCATTAGGGTGTGAAATAACCACTCCATGCAGCCATAGCCATCTCGATTAACAGCCCAGCTACGCAGTACCATTCCCCAGCCACCCAAACCAAAATTCAAGATCTCCCCTCCACAGATGTCATGTGAACCAAGGAAGTGCAGAAATGGAAAAGAGGATTCACGCCTGCCACGCCCTCCGGAAATACAGAAGTCTAAGTTGCCATGGTGTGGATACAGATCAAGGGATTGAGCAGATATATGGGTCCTCTCTCCCATTTCTCTCCCTGTTTCCTACCTTTCTGCTGTTTCATGCCGAAATTCCAGGAGGTGTATCTAAAGCTATTCTAAAATTGTGATTGGGATTCCCTAGAAAGAGGAACAATTGGTTTTTAACCCTTTCAGTGCCAGAGACCACTCCAGCACATCTGGCACTCATAGTGCTAAAAAACCTGATCCTGTGTGTTTGTGTGTACATGTTTTTGACAGATGCACATCCTTTAACCCTTGACAACCAAAGAGAATGATATATATATATATAGCTTGTCAGTGGAACCGAAATAATAAACCATAAACTCTACGCACATACATATATACAGAAACTCTGCACACGCACTACAAATACACTACACACACTACACTCACACCCCACTCACACACTATACTCACTTACACCTCCCACACTCTACATATACACTTCACACAACCCTCACACACACTTTCATCATTCACTCAAACAAACTCCCAACTAACTTTCACCCCATTTATACTTACTCATGTCACACACGCCACTCACACACTCATACACTACACTCACACTCCCTCCACTCACACACACCCTCCATTCACACCAACTCACCTTACGCTCAACCCACTCACACGCACACACACACACTCACCTCACACACACACACGCACACACACACTCCACTCATACAGATCCAACTCACACACATACTTGCACACTTCACTCACACACTTCCACTCACCCCGCTCACACACACTCTCCTCACACTCTCTACTCTTACACACTTATACCCCCACTCACACTCCTCAGTGTCTGCTACCCAATCCCTTTCGCTCCCTTCGTAATGTTCATCATCCAAGTGTCCCACATTACTATATTTCAGTTGCTACTGAATGTCTGCCCTTTATCCCTCTACAATCTCTGTCATGCCCCCCTTTCACCCATTCCTGAATTTACTACCTCTTTACACTACTACTCCATATTCTGCCTACCTACCTTTCAAGAAGTCTTCAATGTCTGTATTGATTTACTTTCCAATACTTGACACTCTCCCTCCCTTCTCACACAATCTTCAGCATCCTCCATGGACGCCTTTTGCCCACTGAACTATGACTACCATCACTCAATTTCAGGCACTCCTCTAGCTCTGCCATCACTCCCTCAATTTAGGACACTCCTCTTTGCCATCCTCTGTTCCTTTAAACCACCACTGCAACACTATCACTTATACACACTCACTCTCTACCCCTAACTCATCCACTGTTCACTTTCTCACAAATATACAGTTGTGGCCAAAAGTTTTGAGAATGACAAAAGTATTGGTCTTCACAAAGTTTGCTGCATCAGTGTTCTTAGATATTATTGTCAGATGTTACTATGGTATACTGAAGTATAAATACAAGCATTTCATAAGTGTCAAAGGCTTTTATTGACAATTACATTAAGTTTATGCAAAGAGTCAGTATTTGCAGTGTTGACCCTTCTTTTCCAAGACCTCTGCAATCCATCCTGGCATGCTGTCAATTAACTTCTGGACCACATTCTGACTGATGGCAGCCCATTCTTGCATAATCAATGCTTGGAGTTGGTCAGAATTTGTGGCTTTCTGTTTGTCCACCTGCCTCTTGAGGATTGACCACATGTTTTCAATGGGATTTAGGACTAGGGAGTTTCCCAGCCATGGAACCAAAATTTCGATGTTTTGTTCCCCGAGCCACATAGTTATCACTTTTGTCTTATGGCAAGGGGCTCCATGATGCTGGAAAAGGCATTGTTCATCACCAAATTGTTCTTGGATGGTTGAGAGAAGTTGCTTTTGAAGGATGTTGCTGGTACCATTCTTTATTCATGGCTGTGTTCTTTGGCAAAATTGTGAGTGAGCCCACTCCCTTAGCTGAGAAGCAACCCCACACATGAATGGTCTCAGGATGCTTCACTGTTGGCACGACACAGGTCTGATGGGCTTTCCTTGTCTTCTCCAGATAATTCTTTTTCCAGAAGCAAACAATCGGAAAGGGGATTCATCAGAGAAAATGACTTTACCTCAGTCCTCAGCAGTCCAATCCCTGTACCTTTTGCAGAACATCAGTCTGTTCCTGAAGTTTTTCCTGGAGAGAAGTGGCTTGTTTGCTGCCCTTCTTGACACCAGGCCATCCTCCAAAAGTCTTCGCCTCACTGTGCATGCAGATGCACTCACACCTGCCTGCTGCCATTCCTGAGCAAGCTCTGCACTGGTGGCACCCTGATCCTGCAGCTGAATCAACTTTAGGAGACGGTCCTGGTGCTTGCTGGACTTTCTTAGACACCCTGACGCATTCTTCACAACAATTGAACCTCTCTCTCTCCTTGAAGTTCTTGATGATTTGGTTGATTTAGGCGCAATATTACTAGCAGCAATATCCTTGCCTGTGAAGCCCTTTTTGTGCAAAGTAATGATGACAGCACATATTTCCTTGCAGGTAACCATGGTTAACAGAGGAAGAACAGAGGAAGCACCACCCTCCTTTTAAAGCTTCTGGTCTGTTATTCTAACACAATCAGCATAATAGAGTAATCTCCAGCCTTGTCCACGTCAACACTCTCACCTGTGTTAACGAGAGAATCACTGACATGATGTCAGCTGGTTCTTTTGGGGCAGGGCTGAAATGCAGTGGAAATGTTTTTTGGGATTAAGTTAATTTTCATGGAAAAGAGGGACTTTGCATTTGATTGCAATTCATCTGATCACTCTTCATAAGATTCTGGAGTATATGCAAATTGCCATCATCTAAACTGAGGCAGCAGACTTTGTGAAAATTAATATTTGTGTCATTCTCAAACCTTTTGGCCATGACTGTAGGTCAAGTCACTTACCAATATGCATGTGATAGAGGTGCCATGTATTTGACATCCCTGTGACATTTAAACGATGAAACGCTTTCACAACAGAGCATCCTGCCTTTACCTTTAGTCCTCATGATTCACCCCATTCAAGAAACTGCTCCAATAGGATCCTACAGGTATCTGTGCATGTCATACTTTGCTATGGAGTGAAAAGCACACAACAAAAAACAATATTACATGTTCAGCTAAAATGCAAATTGCGAGTTTCAAACTGAAAAACTCCTGCTGTAACATTTCAGTATACATTGTACAAATATGATTGTAAACACATAATTTATTTAAGTAACCTAATGTGAAATAATATGTGTGCACTGTTGCTATCAGCTCAGGACCAGATGACATGCTATGACCGTCACAGTCCTTATACCCTTAAGGATTGGTGAGGGTCATAGCACGTCATTCACATTTTACTTACAGAGCTAAGCCAGGAGCTCTGTAAGTAAAAATGGTGTCTAAAATCGACTGCTGCAAGACTGGAGTGGTACCTCTTAGACACCAACATGGCACTCTGGTACATGTAACAGGTCATGTGGTGTACCAGCACGTCAGAAAGGATCAAACAGTCCTTAAAGGGATAGTAATACTTCGTTTTAACTTCATCTTATTTTGTAGGCATTAAAAAAACATGAAGAATGATATAAGTCTTATCTCTCAAACCTTTATGGTTTAAGAGCTATTCACAAGCAAAGTTCCCCCCTCCCGCCCCTTTTACCTAGTGTAATCCATCTCTTCTCAGATGTGAGTCTGGTTGTAAGACCAGACAGATAACAGCAGGGGACAATTTTCTTTGTATGAAAAGAATGAAAGCCCTTCCCCCCTTGACAAGTTTTTCAGCTTTTTCCCTTATCTTAATTGAAGATTGTCCCTCTCTGCAGTCTACCTGGGCATCTCCCTTCTGATCTGGCTGAATGGGGGGGGGGGGGATACTTTGCTTGTGAATATCTCTTAAACCATAAAAGTTTAAGAGATAAGACTTATATCATTCTTCATATTTTTTAATGCCTACAAAATAAAATAAATATAAAACAAAGTATTACTATCCCTTTAAGGGAAAGTAACTTCCCTGGACCTCTGGTCCTTAACGGGTTAAACTACTTTATCAATCACCTGTACTGCTCCACCTTAAAAAAAAATCTGATTTACAGGTGTGTGGGTGTATGTGTATGTATGTATGTATGCTATGTGTGTGTTTTCTCAATATGCAGGGTCTACTTGTGTCATTCTCAAAACTTTTGTATTGGAGAGTGTGCCATCCAATACCCCCACTTCATAACCTTTGCTCTCACAGATTTACCTCTGCTTTGGAAGCCTCAACAGCCTCCAACAGCTTCAAGACAAATTCATTATATTTGCTCTTGTATGTAAATAACTTATTGTTATAGTGTAGTGTAGTGTGAGCAAATGGTTCAGGCTTGAACAGAAAACTTTTGGCCAATGATGGATATGTTTGAATAAATTAATCTCTTTTCGTTGATAGACTTCATTGGAGTGCTGCTTCCAGGATGAGTGCATGTGTATTTGTGCGGTGTGTGTGTATATATATATATACAGACACATAAATTTCTACCCACAATTAAAACGTTATAGAATTATCGTAGACCTTGCCCATGCCCTTGCACCTACTGTGAAAGAGGAAAATTCAATGACTATTCAATGAATATGAGAAAAAATAGTTGCCATGATGAAAAAACGATGAGAAATTAAACAGAAGAGTAATACTAAAAACAGGGTAGAATATGTAGAAATGTGCAAGACCATAAGGAAGTGTTTAAAAGAAATGCTGTAGTTTAATGCTGGACTCATCAAAAGGACACTGGAAGAAAATCAAGGACTAAAGAAACAAAAGGTGGCCACACATAGGAGTTTGCATTAACGCTTGAAGATGTCACAACAACAAAAACTCAACAACAAATACTAAAACTAGTGAAATAATTTTATTCAGATCTTTTTAAAGGGATAATAATACTTTGTTTTATCTTTATTTTATTTTGTAGGCATTAAAAAACATGAAGAACAATATGTCTTATCTCTCAAACCTTTATGGTTTGAGAGATAGTCACAAGCAAAGTTTCCCCCTCCCATCCATTTTACCTAGTGTAAGCCATCTCTTCTCAGATGTGGAATCCAGTCCATAGACCAGACAGATAACAGAAGGGGACAATCTTCTTCCTATGAGAACAATTAAATCCCTGCCCCCCTTGACAAGTTTTTCAGGTTTTTCCATGATCTTAATTGAAGATTGTCCCTCTCTGCAGTCTACCTGGGCACCTCCCTTCTACTCTGGCTGAGCAGTGTTACATCAGTAAAAGGGGCGGGAGGGGGACACTTTGTCATTGAATTACTCTTGAGCTACAACTCTGACAGAATTGAAATAACACTCGCCAGAGTCCAAATACTATGATGATAAATTAGAGCTGCTTTTATTATGAAACATTACTATCCCTTTAAGGATGAAAGAACTATATGCAGTGCAAGTGGCTGACATTCTAACAGAAATTTTAGTAGAAGTAGAAATTGCAATAAAATCAATGTAAAATGGCAAAACAGCTGGACCTAATAAATTCACTACTGAAATGTTGAAAGCTGGAGGTCAACCCATATTCAAAGTCCTAGTTACAGTATCTACTTACTACTCAGCAAAGTGCCTGAAACATGAAAAAATGCAGAAGCCATCCTACTACCCAAAAAACGTGATAAGGCAGTTAACATATATATATATATATATATATATATATATATATATATATTTATTTATATTAAATATAATATGGTAAAAATAATACACTTTATTGACAAAAAAACATGCAGGTATAAAAACTATGTAACCTATATATCCGGGACATCCATAATACTGCCAAGCTTATCAGCACACCAAACACAACAGTATCTAAACCCTAAATGACCAAGTGACGACTAGGTCTCTAGTATATACCATATACCAGAGCCTAAGTAACATTGCAGCAAGAAGGAAGAGAATACCTTTGTTGAGACAGGGGAACTCCGTCCACTGGTTAAAGGAGCAGTAAACTTTTTTTATGAAAAAATATATGTTGCAGGGATTTTCCTATTGAGTAAAATAAGGGTACTCCCACTGCTGAGAGATTTATATTTCCTGAGTTATTACAGTTCAAACCCATGTTTTTTTACATTAGCAGTGCCCTCTTGTGGTCTAATTCTAATTAGTTTTCCTGTTAGATTCTAATGGAGAGGAAAGTCAGAAAAATCAGAGACATACAGTTCTCCATAGAATGTGATAGAAACTGACTGGCACTTCCTGTCAGTTAGAACAATCAGGAAGTAAACACAGTAAATTCACTTCCTGGTTATTTGAACTGATATAAATTTTGAATAAAACATCTGACAGCGATGGGAGTGACCTTGTTTTACTCAGCAGGAAAAGCTCTATAAAATATGTGTTTTCATAAATAAAAGTTTACTGCTCCTTTAAAAGAATTTATTTGTTGCCGTTTTACATCTATACTGGAGCTCTAGCCACACTGGGAAAGACGGGAGAGGATATTCAGAAAGAGTACCACTGCCTGCAGACCATTATATTGAGCATAAGTATATTGGCACTTTTTTCTTTTTTGCGATTTTTATAATGATAACACTTTAGACTTTTATTATTAACTATTTTTCTTTTTTTTTCCCCTTTTGGTACCATAGACATTTATTGTTCGATCCATTTTTTATTATATGTTTCTGGTTGAATATTCTGTATATGTATATTGATATTGATATCAGTAACTTTCTCATTAAATGTGATTTAGATTAGGAGTGCTTTCCTTATTCTTGGGATATATATTTAAATATATCTATACTGTAACAGTAGGCAGTCACATGACAGAGAATTAACTGTCAATAAAACAAATCTCCACAGTCTCCTCTTCCCCACACCTTCTTCACAATTGGATACTCCTCTCTCTCTCTGTTCCTCTTCTCATCAACTGTGGCCAAAACATACACAGCTATCCATGAGCTCATCAACTGTGCACTGGACTCCTTGTGTGAATGATATCCATGGAGGTAGTGGTTCGCACTGCCAGACAAGTGCACTGTCTATCAGCCCCAGGACAGCCTAAAAAATCCCTCATGAAATTCTCAAGAGGAGAAGGAAGTGGTCCCTCCTCTAACCATCTTACCTTTCTTTACCCATTGAAGAACCTTACTGTAAGCTTCTAGGGTGGACACTGTCCGCACACCCCAGGAAAACTGTCCAGGCACCCGCACTGCCCACTAGCTGCCATTCAGAATAGGCCATTAAGCCTTTGACTGCCACAAGAGTGTGGAACTGCCACTCAAGGGTTAAACTCCTCTCTATCTATTTGATGTAGTAAAATACAAGGCAGTGTTATTGCCTGGGCGTACCTATCATTTGCCGTGGGCCTCATTCTCAAGGGAGCCGCACACAACTCTTGAATTAATGGGTACTGCAACCACTGCAAGCCTTGTGGTGCAATCCCTCATATCGATATACACATCAATATATACAAAAACAAACAGGGTATCCTGTTGTGCCTCAGTTTGGCAGACAGAGAGGTAGAGTACCACTTACCCAGTGCGCATTCAAATTAGTTCAATACATTTTCTTTCATGTGACCTGGCATGGGCCATAGTTTCTGCCTATCAGGTAATAAGGGATCCTACTTCCACCTGCTTCACTGGTGAGGTTAGAGGATCATATGTATGACTTCCCATGCTACTTGATACACTACCTCAGTGTTGGTCACCAACATGTATTCTACAGTGAGATGAGATGCACCAGGTATCCAGCAATCAGCACCTTCAAATTGCATAGCATGTTCAAATTAACACATTATTAACCATTTCAGCTCCAGAGGAGGAATGAAGGGGTCAAAACTGAATAAAAACAACTCTTTTCTACGGAAGCAAGTTTTTGCAACTAATACCAAAGTTTCTACTTTTATATTGCATTGTCATCCAGGAATGTTACATATAATCTATATATAATACAGTAGCAGTGTGGTGATCCTATTGATTAAATATGTTTTGTAAGGGGTGTGTTAGTGAACTGCATTGGTACTTCTTCAAACTGTTTGCTAATTTTGTAGGTCTGTACTAATGCAGTTCAGTAAGATAGCCCTTGCAATACATAAACAAACAAACAATACAAACAAATGGGCAAAGCCATCACCACATTGCTAGTGTATTTATAAAATGATGTGTATGCAGTGGAACAAGGCTGTCTTAGTGTATCAGTGGGTCTGTGACTACTAGTCACATGGAGGAATAACCACAAGGTGTCAGTCTATGTGTAGTTCTGTCACTATCATTGGGACAAGACTGGAATACCACAGTCTATGTATGGCTCTGTGACAAACTATTCTTCTTCTGCTAGTAAATATATATACAAAATGAAATACCCAGGTGGATAAAGTATGGAGAGCAGCAAGGACTCAGGTGATTCTCCACAGTACACAATTTTAGAACAGAAGTATTAGAAATGTTAAAGCGAAGCCGTTAAAGTGAAATTTAGTTTGCTTTATTATACTAAACTTCTTTAATTTTATTTGGAAAATTAATAGTTTTTTAGAAATTAAGCTTAATTTTTGGTCACGTAGTGTGGCAATTTATGCTCTTTCCCTGCACAGTATGCTAATTAGTTATGTACAGAAGGGCAGGTTTAAGAATCCCTAGGGGAGTTTCACTAAGACGTGATAAAGAGGTGATAAAGTGGAGATGACTTCTCCAGTGATATCACTTATCCAATTCCTATATTATTCTGTAGAGACTATGCACCAATATTTCTCCAGTTTTATAGATCTTAGTGCATAGGCTGTATAGAATAATATAGGAAATGGAGAAGTGATATTACTTTATCACCTTTTTATCACAATTTAGTGAATAACACCCATACTGTCTTTCACAAAATTGTTAATGGAGTCCCTCTAAATATAGTAAAACAAACTCTTAAATTTGGTGTTTGCTTTCTATTTTCCCAACCTGTTTGTGCGAAAAATGCAAATATTGATATGTTGTGCACCATCTGACCACAAGATTAAATCGGTTCCTTATGAAATTGGCACTGTTCGGAAGCCTGAGACAGGAGGTCCACCTCCAGTAAATTATGGGTATACGCCCATGCGCGCACGTGGCCGGTACTTAAGGACCATGGAGCATTTTTTTTTTAGCCGATACGATTCATGGGCCTTGAATGACGTGAAGCTTCATGGGGAGCCTTGAGATCCATGACATGAAAGGACCATCATTGGACCTTTAGGGAAGTTTTCCCATGACGGTCCTGGCACGTCATGGTCCATAAGGGGTCAAAATGCCCCTGCCGTTGAAGGTGAAAAATATTGCTCACTGTGCTTTTACACATGATCACAGTATGTGGGCTTTGTCATAGCTTCCATAGCACAGTGTGTGTTAATATTGACCCACCACACAAATTAATTAACCTAAAATGTCACATTGTGCCACCAACAAAAATAAAGGTTAATAACGCAAAAATATTTATATTACAAACAAATGTTTATCATAACGTATAAGCCATATTTAAAACTGTTTAAAATGTCCACTTTAAAAGAAGAAGACCAGTATGTGGAGTAGGTATGAGAAATGACTATAGGTGCTGATATAGGAAATTCCATGTGTTAACGTGACTGCCTTACTTTACAGGCTCGTGCATTTGGCAAGTGGCCTTTGAAGTGGTATGCCCCAGAATGCATCAATTATCGCAAGTTTTCAAGTCGAAGTGATGTGTGGAGCTATGGTGTAACCATGTGGGAAGCATTCAGCTATGGACAAAAACCCTACAAGGTAAGATAAATAACCTCACCAAGAGAAAGGCATTGCTATAAGGGGGGGGGGTTTGACATCTCAAATAAGACTAATTTTACTATCTGACGGGGCTTCTATATTCTAGAAACTGAAAGGAATGGAAGTGTTGAGTTTTATTGAGACAAATAAACGCCTGTCTTGCCCAGCAGATTGCCCACAAGAAATGTATCAGCTTATGTTAGACTGCTGGATAATCAAGTAAGAAACCATATTCCTCGTGACAACTCGTCCTATTGCTCCATTTAACCCATGCCTCTTAGCCATATGTTCAAAAGAAAACTTTATTAATTCTAGAGAAGTCCAAGTGTACCACAGGAGACAAATAAAAACTACCAACGATACACATGCAGGGGAGGGCGGCAATTGTCCCCTGGGCCAGTCATATGTCTGGGTTGGTGTGCCACTCCTGCTTGTTGCTGCAAATGTAGCTACACTAGTGACACCACAGATCTTACAATTGAAATGGAGCTACAATTCAAGTGGAGCTACACTAGTAGCATAACCCATTTCTCTGGTAAGCAATATGGTATCACTAGTGTAGCGTTACTTGAATTGTAAGCTCTGTAGTTGCCCTAGTGTAACCCCATTTCTGTTGTAAGCTTTGTGGTATAGCTTGCCTTATTTCACAACTAACCCTTTGTGTGCCAGAGGGGTATGCCACGCATTACGAATCAATGCCTGGCATTACCCCTCTGACACTCAAAGGGTTAATGGCAATTTTAAAATAAAAAAAAGTGGGTGGGCTGGGACAATGGGCTGGAATGATAGTAAACTTGGGCCACTTGATTGTAGTTGCTCTCCAGGCCACAAGCTGCCAGCCCTCCCCTGTACACATGGGGCTTGTAAACCCTTGAATGCTAGGGAGAACATAAATGGATTTCTCCGCAATGTGTTGGAGATATCTCTAGCATTCATGGAGTTAAAAACCCCATTTAAATCACAGAGAATTATGGGAATGTGTCAAATTTATCCTCATTTTTCTCCTTAGAAATGTTCATACTGCCCCATATTAACTCTTCGCTCTATGTCCCACAATTACTTTATGGAGCAATTGTGGGGCATACCATCTACACTGTAGGGAAAACTAAACATTTTCTTTAATATAAACAGGGCTTCAAATCCCTTCAATGCTAGAGAGGTCACTAATGCAGAGAAATGTCTCAGCAATCTCTCAAAATTTCAAGGGGGTTAAAAGGCCTGTTTAAATCAATGAGATGTTCCCTCCAGACTTGTTCTGCTTTTCTTCTGAACTTATGGTGCTCTCAACTGTTATTACTCTTATTATGCTTCTTTATAACTATACTAGTTGAAGAACCCGTGTACATGGGCCACATTGCCACACAGCAACGGCCACGGTCCAGTCATGCACAGTAGAGACTGCCCGCGTGGGTGATAATGGAGCAGAGTGCTCTGAATTCAGACCGTAGTGCTACCTGTGCACCAAGGGCTGAGATCTCAATTTGGAGCGCCCCTCTCCGTTACCAGCCACTGTGCATGCAGTCTGTCCTTCGCATGACTGCAGCTCGTGCAGCCAACTGTACTGCACAAGACAAACATACATTTAGCAAATTATTATATAGGATTGATTGTCTTCTATAACTAATCCCTATGACTGCTGTTATAGTTCATTTATAAAGGGATAGTAATACTTCGTTTTAACTTTATTTTATTTTGTAGGCATTAAAAAAACAGGAAGAATGATATAAGTCTTATCTCTGAAACCTTTATGGTTTAAGAGATATTCACAAACAAAGTATCCCCCCTGTTCAACCAGATCAGAAGGGAGATGCCCAGGTAGACTGCAGAGAGGGACAATCTTCAATTAAGATAATGGAAAAAGCTGAAAAACTTGTCAAGGGGGGAAGGGCTTTCATTGTTTTCATACAAAGAAAATTGTCCCCTTCTGTTATCTGTCTGGTCTTACAACCAGATTCACATCTGAGAAGAGATGGCTTACACTAGGAAAAAGGGGCGGGGAGGGGAACTTTGCTTGTGAATATCTCATAAACCATAAAGGTTTGAGAGATAAGACTTATATCATTCTTCATGTTTTTTTAATGCCTACAAAATAAAATAAAGTTAAAACGAAGTATTACTATCCCTTTAAGAACCAGAGGCGTATGCAACAATGGGGGGGGGGGGGGTTATGCACTAAGGCATGATTAAGAGGTGATAAAATGGAGATACCTTCTCCACTGATATCACTTCTCCAGTTCCTGTGTTATTCTATGGAGCCTATGCTCTAAGATCTCCAAAGTTGGAGAGATGTTAGTGTATTGGCCTTGTAGAATAACATAAGACTTGGAGAAGTGATATCAATGAAAAAGTGATCTCCACTTTATCACCTCTTTATCTCACCTTAGTGCATCTTCCCCATTGTGTTGCACACTTCGCTGGTACTTAAAGGGTTCAAGTATATTTAAATGCCCTATATTTCAATTCCTATTTCTTTATATAATGTCTCTTCATAACTCCCTCTAGCACCTGCATGTAATTCAGCCATTTGCGCCTTATAAAGCTATCAATAACTTTCTCTTCAGGACAGAGGATCGGCCCAACTTTGAGAATGTAGAACAACGTATGCGCTCCTATTATTATAGCATTGCTCACAAAACAGAAGATGACGCCACAGCTGTAGCAGCGGGAGAGAAGAAGAAGGAGTGACCATTGGTTGAATTCCAGCCCAGTTGGTTTTCTGACCATAGCTTTGTTTCCTTAACCTTTACTTTGGGGAAAAAACTGATTCAATCCCTCTAGCAAGAAATAAATAAAAAAGACGAATTCTAGGTATATTGGTACAAGAATATCCTTTCATTTTATAGACAAAAACTAAAAAATTAAATAAAAATGTATGTCACTCATTCCTTTATGTGTGCCATTCAAAACACGTACTGAAAGAGTGAAAAAGACAAGGAGACAGATAATGTGGGATGTCTGTGTAAAATATTGTGTTACTCAACACAGGTTATTCTAATATGTATTCAGTACTAACCAGTGCTGTATTTCCTGAAAGCTCTTGAGCTTCAAAAAATGACAAGTTCCCATCATAACGGAAACAGAATTTCTGCCATTGTATCAATATAATTACAGTTTGATAGTAAAATTGATTGAAAAAGACACAAGTCCATCAAGTTCAAAACTTTGCCACAGTATAACTCAGAAAATAAGTTATATAATCCTTCCCAACTCCAAAATAGTTATTAGTCTGTTTACCAGAACTTCTGTTTTACCGACCAATGCACATTAAAACCCCCTATGTTCCATTTTTATAGAAATACAGTTAATCATCTCTTAAATGTATCCATTATATCTGCCATTACATTCATCCTTGGGCAAAGAATTTCATGATTTAACAGACCTTACTGTAAAGAACCTCTTCCTCTGTTGAAGTGGAAACCTCCTTTTCTCTAATAATAAGGGGTGACCCCTAGCTAATTGATCACGCCTTGGAATGTAAATCTCACTAGAGAGATCATTGTACTGATGTTGCATATACTTTTATAAGAGGCCATTTATCCTGCTTCACTGGAGTCGATACCATTCTGTAGCCGCTTTTAAGAGAGAGGACCCAGCATGACGGCCCAAGTCAGGACGAGGACTTGGGTTCCCGTTACACATGTTAAGATCCTTTAGTCTATTCTGATCATTTTATCCTGTACCAGTCACCATCTTAGTAGATCTTCTCTGAACTCTCTGCAGAATACCTATATCCTTCTGGAGATGGTTTTTCTAGCACTGTACACATTATTCTATGTGAGGGATAACAGAGATCTATAGACTGGCATGGCCCCTTCTCTCTTTCTGCTACTAATGCCTCTGGCTATATAGCCCAGAACTCTGCTTGCATTCCCTGCTGCTTTGTTATATTGCCTGCTTACCTACCTTTAAGCCATCATAAATAATTACTTCCAAGAAGGATGACCACTTGTTGTGGAATGTCTGAAACAGTCTCTTAATCTCAACCTGGGTCCAGCTTCCTGAGCAATCCCTCACCGGTACAATATATAGTTTGGAATGAAACTACTGCTACTGTGCCACAACATACTTAGTCAGACAGCCTCCAGAAATAACAGTGCACTCACAATGTCATGCAACATAAGCGTTAGTGAGCATCTCTGCTGCCATACTTTCAGAGTCACACTGGGCCAGACACTTTCTGGACACTCCTTTCTTTACATTCTGACATGATCATCAGCCATCCAATGAGAAAGGAGAGTATTTTCATGATGCTTCTCTCTCATTGGCAGAATAGTGTGAAACGCGTGAGACACTTTGAATCACAAATGTGAATCTGAGTCATGAGGAATGGAGTGGGAATTAGATATTCAGAGCACTTCTGACTGGGTCTGGGAGCATCAGTCAGGCTGGTCTGTGCATGAATTTGCTGTCATGTACTGTACTGTGATTGGTACTTTAACTGTGCAACAAAAAAATAAATAGATTTGGTGACAAGACTCTCTCCCCATGGAAGCTTTACTTTGAAAACCCACATGCCACCTCCACAAATTATGTTGCACATGTGCAGGAGGATATTTGTAAAGGTCACATGACCATTCTGAAGGCAGCACAGTGCTTCTGTTCAACAGCATGGAAGATTTCAGCAGGGACTGCTAGCTGTGTGCCCTCCTGCATAGTCTTCATCTGAAGTAATGTAAGCGTTACATCCCCAGAGAGAGGAGACAAGAGAAAGGAGCAAATGAAGGACATCTGTGTGACTGATACTGGGCTGCTCTTAGCATTGCATCAAAGTCTCAGATAGCAGTTAATGACGGAGCTGAGTTGTGCCTAACCCCATCCATGTGAGAAAGCTGGAAAAAAGGATGATAGAGACTTTATAATACTGACAGAGTGAGGCTGGGTACTGGGTCAGAGTGTGTAAGATTTCCTGATAGTATGGATGTTTGTGTGTTTAAGAGTATGAATTGGGGGGGGGGATTGTGTATGAGAATATTGCACCAGCCTCTTTAGTTTAACCATTCCAATAACAAAGGTATATTAGTGCACTGCACTAAATGACCTCACACAATCCTCTGGCACACAAGATGTTAAATGTAGCATGTGCTTCTTGTTAAGGTTTAATTTTTATTTATTTATTTTTGTCTGCTGGGGTGATTATTTAACCCCTTGAATACTGGCTTAATCAACATTTTGTCTTTAGCATCCAAGGTGTACACATTTCGTGAAAAGGTGCATTTGTGTTGCATGGGCTGGGGTATGATGTGTATGTAAGTAAGATACTAAAGGAGCAGTAAACTTTTTTTATGAAAATATATATATTGTAGGGATTTTCCTATTGAGTAAAATAAGGGTACTCCCACTGTCGAGAGATTTATATTTCCAGAGTTATTACACTTTAAAGTGTTAGTAATGTCTAAAAAAAACTTTTTTTGCATTTAGAAGAGCTTAAAAAGCTGATCTAAATGCAAAAAAAGTATCTCTCAAACCGCTATGGTTTAAGAGATACGGGCGTTTAAAGTTTGATGTTTCCTACTGACAGCTGTAAAGCTGTCAGCAGGAGATTCCTGTTGGTCGGCATGGTGGCGCCGACACGAATCTCCTGCTGACAGCTTTACAGCTGTCATTAGGAAACAGCAAACTTTAAATGCCAGTATCTCTTAAACCATAGCGGTTTGAGAGATACGTTTTTTTGCATTCAGATCAGCTTTTTAAGCTCTTCTAAATGCAAAAAAAGTTTTTCTTAGACAGGATAATATAAAGCTATTTTAATTGTAAAACCAAGCATGAGTGATAGCAGGTTAGCCAATCTCACGCAGTGCACATCTTGTCACATGTTTGAACACTTGGAGCAATCGTTCCAGGGGTCATACCACTGTGCCAAGTGTGAGCATATTTTCTCTTTAGAGTCTAAGATATTGGATTTGGAGAGAAATATTGCAACATTGCGAGACATTGGTAACCTGGAAAGGAGTTTAGAACTCACAGAGCAGGTAGTATGTGGGGTTAGTGGTGAAGAGGGTGGAGTTGTAGATGAGGAGCGACAGGTAGGCAGCTGGGTAACAGTAAGGAGGGGAGGTAGTGGGCAGAGGAAGAGGAAGGCCAGTTCTGAGTTGACTCAGTCCAACAGATTTGCAAGATTGTGTGAAGATGTTGATGAGAATTGCTCAGAATTGGCAACACTGGAGAGGGCTGATTCCTCTAGCAGCCAGGGGAACAGTCCTCCTTCCAGGCTAGATGGGATGCAGAGCAGGCAGAAACCAAGGCAGGTGGTGGTAATAGGGGACTCTATTATTAGGAGGGTAGATAGGGTAATCTGCCGCCAGGAACGTGAATGCCGAACAGTATGCTGTCTCCCGGGTGCTCGGGTTCGGCATGTTGCGGACAGGGCTGACAGATTATTGGGAGGGGCTGGAAGTGATCCAGCTGTCTTGGTACATATTGGAACCAATGACAAAATAGGAGGAAGATGGAGGTCCCTAAAGAATGATTTCAGTGATTTAGGGTGCAAGCTTAAGGCAAGGACCTCTAAGGTAGTATTTTCTGAAATACTACCTGTGCCATGCGCCAGTGCAGGTAGGCAGAGGGAGCTCAGGGAGCTTAATGCATGGCTCAAGCAATGGTGTAGGAAGGAGGGTTTTGGGTTTTTAGAACACTGGGCAGACTTTGCTCTTGGGTACAATCTATATGGAAGAGATGGATTGCACCTAAATGGTAGAGGAGCCTCTGTGTTAGGGGAGAGAATGCTAGGAAGCTTGGAGGAGCTTTTAAACTAGGAAAGGGGGGGGGGGGTATAGATAGCAAAAATGGGGTAGATAGAGCAGATAGGAACTGGGTCCAAGTAAATGACCAGGGGGGTGGAGAAAGGGTGGGGAGAAATTTAGTCAGTAGGGAGGAACTCCTAGTAAATGAAGGTGAAGAAAAAAGGCATGTAGGGATTAATATATGTAAAGACTTCAAAATCAATTGTATGCTAGCAAATGCAAGAAGTATGGTAGATAAAATAGGAGAACTAGAATTGCTGGCGGTTAATGAGCAATTGGACATAATTGGAATAACAGAAACATGGTGGAACGATGCACATGACTGGACTGTAAATATAGAGGGCTATTCCCTGTTTAGAAGAGACAGAATTAATAGAAAAGGTGGAGGTGTGTGTTTATATTTGAAAACAGAGCTAAATCCAGTTTTGCGAGGTGATATTAGTGAGGAAACTGGCCAAACTGTGGAGTCCATGTGGGTAGAAATCGAGACTAAATGTGGTGTGAAAGGTAAAAAAAAGTTGTTGGTGGGCATATGCTACAAACCACCAAATATCGATGACAATGATGAGGCCCAACTTCTATTGCAAATGAGGAAAGCTGCCCAGTTTGGGCATACTATAATTATGGGAGATTTTAATTATCCAGATATCAACTGGAAAAATTAGACCTGTCAGAGTGCTAAGGGTAGCAGGTTTTTGAACACGCTTCATGAAAGCTACATGTCACAAATGGTGGGAGCGCCGACAAGAAATAACAATGTATTGGACCTAGTGATCACTAATAACACAGAAATGGTATCCAATATTAAGGTAAGAGAAAATTTGGGAAACAGTGATCACAACATGGTTACATTTGAGATCTGTCTGGCAAAGCAAAAATGTATAGGTTCAACCAAAACTCTTAATTTTAAAAAAGCAAACTTCAAATTGTTAAGGGCCTCAATGCAACACATAGACTGGGATATGTTATTTAAAGGCAAAAATACTGAGGAAAAATGGTCAGAATTCAAATTTAGGTTGCAGAAATGTACCCAACTGTATATACCAATGGGGAACAAGTGCAAAAGAAGTAAGTCACAGCCAATGTGGTTAACTGCACATGTAAAGAAGGAAATGGCAAGGAAAAAAAAAGCATTCAAATTATTTAAGTCAGAAGGAACTGAACAATCTTTCTTAAAATACAGGGAGAGCAACAAAGATTGCAAAAAGGCAATTAGGGTAGCAAAAATAGATAATGAAACTCGAATTGCAAGGGAAAGCAAGACTAATCCAAAAAAGTTTTTTAAATATATAAATAGCAAAAAACTTAAGAGGGAGTGCATTGGACCATTCAAAAATGAGATGGGTGAGTTGGTTAGTGAGGATAAGGAAAAGGCTGATGTTTTAAACACTTTCTTTGCATCAGTATATACAAGGGAGCAAGGAATGGTAGAAGAGCCTCCGCAAGTATCAAATAAAACAATACAATTAATAGATATTGGGTTAACTCAAGGAGATGTCATGGGAAGACTGAACAAAATTAAGACCGACAAAGCACCGGGTCCTGAAGGTATACATCCAAGGGTTCTTCAGGAACTCAGTGCAGTGTTAGCAAAACCCCTATATTTACTCTTTAAAGATTCTATTACCACAGGCTCAGTGCCACAGGATTGGCGAAGAGCTAACATAGTGCCTCTATTTAAGAAGGGAACTAAAACAGAACCTGGGAATTATAGACCAGTGAGTTTGACCTCTGTAGTGGGAAAACTATTAGAAGGCATAATAAGGGACTATATTCAGGATTACAACACAAAAAATAAGATCATTAGCACGAATCAACATGGTTTTATGAAGAATAGGTCATGCCAAACTAATCTTTTCAGCTTCTATGAGGAGGTAAGCAGCAACCTTGACAATGGCAAGGCAGTAGATGTAGTATATCTAGACTTTGCAAAGGCATTTGATACAGTACCACACAGAAGGCTGGTGTATAAAATAAGGAAATTGGGGCTAGGAGATAACCTTTGCAATTGGATACAAAACTGGTTGAAGGATAGGGAACAGTGTGTGGTTGTAAATGGAAAATTCTCCAGTATAGTTAAAGTGGAGAGTGGAGTACCTCAGGGTTCAGTATTGGGTCCGCTGCTTTTTAACATGTTTATAAATGACCTGGAAATAGATATAGAAAGCAAAATATCAATATTTGCAGATGATACTAAATTATGCAAAGTCATTAATTCAGAACAGGATATTTTCTCTCTACAGAGGGACTTACATACAATGTCAGATTGGGCAAACATGTGGAATATGAAGTTTAATGTGGGGAAGTGTAAAGTCATGCATTTGGGAGGAAACAATCCCAAGGCTACTTATAAACTTAATGGAATAATTTTAGGTGACTCGTTGCTAGAAAAAGACCTGGGTATCCTTGTCAACTACAAACTTGGAAACAGTGACCAGTGTCAAACAGCAGTAGCAAAGGCAAACAAAGTCCTGTCTTGCATAAAAAGAGGTATTGAAGCAAGAGTGGATAACATTATTTTGCCATTATACAAATCATTGGTAAGACCTCACCTTGAGTATGCAGTGCAATTTTGGGCACCGGTTCTGAAAAAGGATATACTAGAACTAGAGAGGGTACAGCGGAGAGCAACAAAATTAATTAAGGGAATGGAGGACTTGACATATGAGGAACGACTAAACAAACTTGGTTTATTTACTCTAGAGAAAAGACGACTAAGAGGAGACCTTATCACATTGTACAAGTATATGAGAGGTCAATACAAGGATCTCTGCGGTGAGCTATTTATTCCAAGGCCTGCTCAGGTGACCAGGGGACACCTCTTGAGATTAGAGGAAAGGAGGTTTAAACTTCAGCAGAGGAAGGGTTTTTTTACGGTAAGGTCTGTCAAATTGTGGAATTCATTGCCCAGGGAGGTAGTTATGGCAGATACAATGGACACATTTAAGAGAAGATTAGATACATTTCTTTCAAAAGGGAACATACAGAGTTATACTGTTTATCAGTAGGCAGATCAGGAAGGTCTGATAAAGACTAAATTAATTGGTAGCAGGAAAGCTATAAAATTCTTAGTTACTGAGGTATGAAGCGAAGGTTGAACTTGATGGACTTGTGTCTTTTTTCAACCTAATTTACTATGTTACTATGTATTACTAACACTTTAAACCCATGTTTTTTTACATTAGCATTGCCCTCTAGTGGTCAAATTCTAATTAGATTTCCTGTTAGATTGTAATGGAGAGGAAAGTCAGAAAAGTCAGAGACATACAGTTCTCCATTCAATGTGATAGAAACTGCCTGTCACTTCCTGTCAGTTAGAACTATCAGGAAGTAAACACAGTAAATTCACTTCCTGATTATTTAAACTGCTATAAATTTTGAATAAAAGATCTGACAGAGTTGGGAGTACCCTGTTTTATTCAGCAGGAAATGCTCTATAAACTATGTGTTTTCATAAAACAAAGTTTACTGCTCCTTTAAGGAGAAAGTATAAATCTAATCCTGATCTAAAAAGTGCAGAGCACTGTTCTTGTGCTCTGCACCTGATCATTACCTTTTTGTAAAAATGTAAATATCTGCTTTCCTCAGTGCATAAAAGGAGTGGGCTACGTGGGAGTGTATTGGCAATTCATAACATTCCTCTGAATTTGGGTGCAAGATATGTGCAAATTCTTGACTTGCTGGTGATGTTCTGAATTTTGTTATACATACAGAGATGGATTATGTCTCCAAAGGGCCCTGGGCAAGGTACCAGTATGGGGCCCCACATCTCTTGAGCAGGTGCTTTTGACACAGAATGCTGCTAGCAGCTGTTATTTGGGCCTTAATGGAAGTGGAAGCAACTGGATGATGCTGGTCTCTTTAAAAAAAAAAAAAAAAAGGGGGCATCTGACACAAGATGTTAGCTGCAACAACAGCAGGGTCTCTCTTTGGTACTCATCAATTGAAGCCAGGGCCTGTCTTCTTGCCATGGGCCCCAGGCAGTAGTCTATTGCTTTAATCACTGATACGGCTCTGTATATGTACCGTATTTGCTCAGATATAAGCAACCCCCTCCCCCATCAAAACCTGGAATCTTAACTCCTTAAGGACCGCATGCCATTGTTGCCATTTGTATTATTAGGATAGGATAACCGGGTATATAAACAAGTTATATAAATATGGAGGCAAAAACACACACAGGTACTTCTAGCTTCTGTGTCTTTATTTTAGAGAAAAAAACTGCTCACTGCTTCTCTTCCTGTTGCAGCAGGAAGGGGAAGTTGACAACAAACAAAACTTTGTCACGGTTTATTATGACTCTCAGACACAAGTTTTAGGTAGAAAAAATCAATTTTATTGAAATAATAAATGATAACTAGGATGGCAATAACAACATATATATATATATACAGAATATAGCACAGACAGAAGGCAGACTCTACCGGTCCTGTCAATATACCGGACAGGACAGTCTTTAGGCTCTACCGGCCTTGCCAATACCGGGTAAGGCAACCTGCAGATGGAATAGCATAACGGTTTTACCGGCCTTACCAAATTACCGGGCAAGGCAGCCTCAATAGATACACAATGTAGGCTCTACCGGCCCTGCCAATACCGGGTAAGGCAACCTCAGATGGAATGTGGCAAAAGGTTCTACCGGCCTTACCAATACCGGGCAGGGCAGCCCAGAGATAATAGCAGCAGTCAGATGGAACTGGCAAATTAGCAGAATCGTTAAGCAGCAAGGCTTTGGAGCAAACCAGCGTCCGCACGCTGGGACCAACACAGATTTGTATAGCTGATAGGCTTTGGAGCAAACCAGTGACCGCACACTGGTGTAACAAGCGAGTTTGTATAGCCGCAAGGCTTAGGAGCAAACCAGCGTCCGCACGCTGGGACCAACACAGATTTGTATAGCTGAAAGGCTTTGGAGCAAACCAGTGACCGCACACTGGTGTAACAAGTGAGTTTGTATAGTCGCAAGGCTAGGAGCAAACCAGCGTCCGCACGCTGGGACCAACACAGATTTGTATAGCTGATAGGCTTTGGAGCAAACCAGTGACCGCACACTGGTGTAACAAGCGAGTTTGTATAGCCGCAAGGCTTAGGAGCAAACCAGCATCCGCACGCTGGGACCAACACAGATTTGTATAGCTGAAAGGCTTTGGAGCAAACCAGTGACCGCACACTGGTGTAACAAGTGAGTTTGTATAGTCGCAAGGCTAGGAGCAAACCAGCGTCCGCACGCTGGGACCAACACAGATTTGTATAGCTGATAGGCTTTGGAGCAAACCAGTGACCGCACACTGGTGTAACAAGCGAGTTTGTATAGCCGCAAGGCTTGGGAGCAAACCAGCGTCCGCACGCTGGGACCAACACGGAATTGTAGCAATGTCACCAACGCGACCAGGCAGAAGGTCGCCAGGATACTGAAGACAGGTGATGAGATGACAGGAACCAGCAACGATCAGTCAGGTCAGAAAACAGCAGAGAAGTTCAGCAGGAACTGCAACACCAGAGACTAGGCCGGAACCAGGACTGGAAGTACTTCAGCATGCAGGAAACACTGGAACAGTAGAGATCAGGAACTCAGGAACACATGAGATCAGGAACTCAGGAACACTGGAACAGAGGCCCAGCTATCACTAGCATAGTGATAGCAAGAAGGTCAGAAACAACACGAAAGGGCACTCAAAGGGTGCCCAATCCAGGTTTAAATAGTCAATAAGAGGTGGGCTATCTGCAGACAGCCAATAGAAGCCCCCTACTGGTGACAGACAAGTAACTGCAGCAAATCACGGGCACCGTGATAGTACCCCCCTTTCAAAGACCCCCTCTCCTAGAATAGGGTTTAGGTTTCTGTGGGTAATTGGCATGAAAGGCCCTAGTTAACCTAGGTGCATGAAGGTCCGTACTATCCACCCATGACCGATCCTCAGGACCATACCCTTTCCAATGTACCAGGTACTGTACCCTTCCTCTAAGCCTACGGGAATCAATAATGCTCTGAACCTCGTACTCCTCCTGGCCCTCGACCTCAACAGGTCCTGGCACCACAGGTGTGGTAGTATAGCGATTGCAAACCAGAGGCTTAAGAAGGGACACATGGAACACATTATGGATACGCATGGATGCAGGTAGGTCTAGTGCATAGGAGACAGGGTTAATTTTGCGAATAACTCTGTATGGACCAATAAACCGGGGAGCCAACTTATTAGACGGAACCTGCAGCTTGAGATTTCTGGAGGAAAGCCATACTCTATCCCCAACCTGAAAGGAAACCGCTGGAAGCCTTCTGCGATTAGCATGGCGCTGATGACGCTGAAATGACTGACCAAGTGCCCTCTGAACTTGTGCCCATGTGGAACGGAGTTGCTCGATATGCTCATCCAGAGCTGGAATCTGTTGCGTCTGAAATGAGTCTGGAAGCAAACAGGGCTGGAACCCATAATTAATCAGAAACGGAGAGCTCCCAGATGAAGAATTGACCGCACAGTTCCTGGCGAACTCTGCCCAAGGCAACAAGTCGGACCAATTATCATGATGGTCAGTAACGAAACAACGGAGAAATTGTTCCAAGCCCTGATTAGCTCGTTCAGCGGCTCCATTGGTCTGGGGATGGTAGGCAGAGGAGAAGGACAGCTGTATGCCCATCTGTTGGCAAAATGCCCTCCAAAATCTAGACACAAACTGGCTCCCCCTGTCAGACACCAGTACCCTAGGCACTCCATGCAACCGGAATACTTCTCTGGCGAATACCATTGCCAATTCCTTCGCTGAAGGAAGACCACGGAGGGGCACGAAATGAGCCATTTTAGAAAACCTGTCCACCACCATGAATATAAAGGAGTACCCCTTCGACATAGGCAACTCTCCCATAAAATCAATGGAAACATGAGACCAGGGGCGTTCGCCATTAGGCACCGGTTGAAGCAAGCCCACAGGGAGATGTCTCGGGGTCTTAGCGCGGGCGTAGGTGGCACAGGCATTCGTAAATTCGGCACAATCGTTTCTCATGGAAGGCCACCAAAATAACTGAGAAAGGGACCATAACAATTGGTCTCTACCAATATATCCCGCAGCCTTAGAGGAATGGTAGGTTTCGAGCAGCCTAGTACGAAATGATTCAGCGACAAAACATTTGCCCACTGGGGTTTCATGGGGAGCGGACCCCTGAGAGGCCAGGATCTCCTCCCCTAGAGGAGAAGTGATACTCGTGCGTATAGTAGCCAGTATTCTATCAGGTTGGATGATAGGAGCTGGTGCTTCCACTCTGTCACTGTCGGCCTCAAATTGTCTTGACAGTGCATCAGCCCTGATATTTTTTGACCCTGGTAAATATGATACAATGAAATTAAATCGAGACAGGAACAGTGCCCACCTGGCCTGACGAGAGGACAATCTCTTGGCCTCCGAGAGATAGGTCAGATTCTTATGATCTGTTAGGATTAAGACAGGATTCTTAGTACCTTCAAGCAAATGACGCCATTCCTTAAGAGCAAGGATAATGGCCAATAATTCTCTGTCACCTATCTCATAGTGGCTTTGAGTGACAGTCAACTTTTTAGAGAAAAACCCACAAGGTCTGAGAGTTCCACCTTTCTCGTGTCGCTGCGAAAGTACTGCCCCGACCCCAATATCTGAGGCATCAACCTCTAACGTAAATGGAAGTAAAGGATTGGGGTGGGATAACACAGGAGCCGCAGCAAATGCCAGCTTCAAATTCTCAAAGGCTTTCTCAGCAGATACCGGCCAACAAGAAGGATTAGCACCCTTGTGCGTAAGATCGGACAGAGGTTTGACAATGGAAGAAAAGTTCTTAATAAACCTCCTATAATAATTAGCGAAACCCAGGAAACGCTGTATGGCTTTAAGACCCTTGGGTTTTGGCCATTGTAGGACAGCTGACAACTTTTCTTTGTCCATGGCAATGCCATCATTGCCAATTATGAACCCCAAGAATGGCACACTGGTTCTATGAAACTCACATTTTTCCATTTTACAAAATAATTTGTTCTCACTGAGTCGTAGCAATACTGCGGATACATCTTTGATGTGCTGTGCCATGTTTTGGGAGTAAATCAGTATATCGTCGAGGTACACCACAACACATGTCTGTAACATATCTCTCACGTATTCTGGAGTCAATTATCATAACATACTCAATGTAATCATCTAGATCAATAGGTAGATCTTTAGCAGCGATTTCGTCTTTAATGTGGTCATTCAGGCCTTGAGAGAAGGCTGCCAATAATGCCTCGTTATTCCAACCTACCTCTGCTGCCAATGTGCGGAATTCGATGGCATAGTCGCCCACTGTACGCCTGCCCTGTTGTATCTCCATAAGGCGTTTGGCAGCAGAGGTGGTTCTACCAGGAGGCTCAAACACTCTTCGAAAGGAACGCACAAATTCACTAAAGTTCTTAGTACAAGGTTTAGCATTCTCCCACAAGGGGTTAGCCCAGGCCAATGCTCTGCCAGTGAGCAGTGATATCGTGAACCCCACTTTACTACGATCATTGGGAAATGCGTGTGCCGTCAATTCCATAAAGATTTCGAGTTGATTGATGAACCCTCTGCAGAGACTAGGGTCACCATCATATCTTAGCGGCAAGGGTGCAGAAGCCGTTAACCCTTTAACAGTACCCCCTAGGGGTCTGGTATCACTTTCCGGTGTCTGACTTGGCAAGACCACCGGGCTAGAGCTAGATTGGTCAGCAGGTACCGTGCGTTCAAGGATCGTTTGAATTGCAACTGCCAACTGATCCAAACGTTGCTCGAGCACATCCATCCTCCAATGGATATTCTGTGCGTTACCTTGACCCTTGCTGTCTGAGGTCATGGCCCTTTCGTACTGTCACGGTTTATTATGACTCTCAGACACAAGTTTTAGGTAGAGAAAATCAATTTTATTGAAATAATAAATGATAAGTAGGATGGCAATAACAACATATATATATATATACAGAATATAGCACAGACAGAAGGCAGACTCTACCGGTCCTGTCAATATACCGGACAGGACAGTCTTTAGGCTCTACCGGCCTTGCCAATACCGGGTAAGGCAACCTGCAGATGGAATAGCATAACGGTTTTACCGGCCTTACCAAATTACCGGGCAAGGCAGCCTCAATAGATACACAATGTAGGCTCTACCGGCCCTGCCAATACCGGGTAAGGCAACCTCAGATGGAATGTGGCAAAAGGTTCTACCGGCCTTACCAATACAGGGCAGGGCAGCCCAGAGATAATAGCAGCAGTCAGATGGAACTGGCAAATTAGCAGAATCGTTAAGCAGCAAGGCTTTGGAGCAAACCAGCGTCCGCACGCTGGGACCAACACAGATTTGTATAGCTGATAGGCTTTGGAGCAAACCAGTGACCGCACACTGGTGTAACAAGCGAGTTTGTATAGCCGCAAGGCTTAGGAGCAAACCAGCGTCCGCACGCTGGGACCAACACAGATTTGTATAGCTGAAAGGCTTTGGAGCAAACCAGTGACCGCACACTGGTGTAACAAGTGAGTTTGTATAGTCGCAAGGCTAGGAGCAAACCAGCGTCCGCACGCTGGGACCAACACAGATTTGTATAGCTGATAGGCTTTGGAGCAAACCAGTGACCACACACTGGTGTAACAAGCGAGTTTGTATAGCCGCAAGGCTTAGGAGCAAACCAGCGTCCGCACGCTGGGACCAACACAGATTTGTATAGCTGAAAGGCTTTGGAGCAAACCAGTGACCGCACACTGGTGTAACAAGTGAGTTTGTATAGCCGCAAGGCTTAGGAGCAAACCAGCGTCCGCACGCTGGGACCAACACAGAATTGTATAGCTGATAGGCTTTGGAGCAAACCAGTGACCGCACACTGGTGTAACAAGCGAGTTTGTATAGCCGCAAGGCTTAGGAGCAAACCAGCGTCCGCACGCTGGGACCAACACAGATTTGTATAGCTGATAGGCTTTGGAGCAAACCAGTGACCGCACACTGGTGTAACAAGCGAGTTTGTATAGCCGCAAGGCTTGGGAGCAAACCAGCGTCCGCACGCTGGGACCAACACGGAATTGTAGCAATGTCACCAACGCGACCAGGCAGAAGGTCGCCAGGATACTGAAGACAGGTGATGAGATGACAGGAACCAGCAACGATCAGTCAGGTCAGAAAACAGCAGAGAAGTTCAGCAGGAACTGCAACACCAGAGACTAGGCCGGAACCAGGACTGGAAGTACTTCAGCATGCAGGAAACACTGGAACAGTAGAGATCAGGAACTCAGGAACACATGAGATCAGGAACTCAGGAACACTGGAACAGAGGCCCAGCTATCACTAGCATAGTGATAGCAAGAAGGTCAGAAACAACACGAAAGGGCACTCAAAGGGTGCCCAATCCAGGTTTAAATAGTCAATAAGAGGCGGGCTATCTGCAGACAGCCAATAGAAGCCCCCTACTGGTGACAGACAAGTAACTGCAGCAAATCACGGGCACCGTGATAGTACCCCCCTTTCAAAGACCCCCTCTCCTAGAATAGGGTTTAGGTTTCTGTGGGTAATTGGCATGAAAGGCCCTAGTTAACCTAGGTGCATGAAGGTCCGTACTATCCACCCATGACCGATCCTCAGGACCATACCCTTTCCAATGTACCAGGTACTGTACCCTTCCTCTAAGCCTACGGGAATCAATAATGCTCTGAACCTCGTACTCCTCCTGGCCCTCGACCTCAACAGGTCCTGGCACCACAGGTGTGGTAGTATAGCGATTGCAAACCAGAGGCTTAAGAAGGGACACATGGAACACATTATGGATACGCATGGATGCAGGTAGGTCTAGTGCATAGGAGACAGGGTTAATTTTGCGAATAACTCTGTATGGACCAATAAACCGAGGAGCCAACTTATTAGACGGAACCTGCAGCTTGAGATTTCTGGAGGAAAGCCATACTCTATCCCCAACCTGAAAGGAAACCGCTGGAAGCCTTCTGCGATTAGCATGGCGCTGATGACGCTGAAATGACTGACCAAGTGCCCTCTGAACTTGTGCCCATGTGGAACGGAGTTGCTCGATATGCTCATCCAGAGCTGGAATCTGTTGCGTCTGAAATGAGTCTGGAAGCAAACAGGGCTGGAACCCATAATTAATCAGAAACGGAGAGCTCCCAGATGAAGAATTGACCGCACAGTTCCTGGCGAACTCTGCCCAAGGCAACAAGTCGGACCAATTATCATGATGGTCAGTAACGAAACAACGGAGAAATTGTTCCAAGCCCTGATTAGCTCGTTCAGCGGCTCCATTGGTCTGGGGATGGTAGGCAGAGGAGAAGGACAGCTGTATGCCCATCTGTTGGCAAAATGCCCTCCAAAATCTAGACACAAACTGGCTCCCCCTGTCAGACACCAGTACCCTAGGCACTCCATGCAACCGGAATACTTCTCTGGCGAATACCATTGCCAATTCCTTCGCTGAAGGAAGACCACGGAGGGGCACGAAATGAGCCATTTTAGAAAACCTGTCCACCACCATGAATATAAAGGAGTACCCCTTCGACATAGGCAACTCTCCCATAAAATCAATGGAAACATGAGACCAGGGGCGTTCGCCATTAGGCACCGGTTGAAGCAAGCCCACAGGGAGATGTCTCGGGGTCTTAGCGCGGGCGCAGGTGGCACAGGCATTCGTAAATTCGGCACAATCGTTTCTCATGGAAGGCCACCAAAATAACTGAGAAAGGGACCATAACAATTGGTCTCTACCAATATGTCCCGCAGCCTTAGAGGAATGGTAGGTTTCGAGCAGCCTAGTACGAAATGATTCAGCGACAAAACATTTGCCCACTGGGGTTTCATGGGGAGCGGACCCCTGAGAGGCCAGGATCTCCTCCCCTAGAGGAGAAGTGATACTCGTGCGTATAGTAGCCAGTATTCTATCAGGTTGGATGATAGGAGCTGGTGCTTCCACTCTGTCACTGTCGGCCTCAAATTGTCTTGACAGTGCATCAGCCCTGATATTTTTTGACCCTGGTAAATATGATACAATGAAATTAAATCGAGACAGGAACAGTGCCCACCTGGCCTGACGAGAGGACAATCTCTTGGCCTCCGAGAGATAGGTCAGATTCTTATGATCTGTTAGGATTAAGACAGGATTCTTAGTACCTTCAAGCAAATGACGCCATTCCTTAAGAGCAAGGATAATGGCCAATAATTCTCTGTCACCTATCTCATAGTGGCTTTGAGTGACAGTCAACTTTTTAGAGAAAAACCCACAAGGTCTGAGAGTTCCACCTTTCTCGTGTCGCTGCGAAAGTACTGCCCCGACCCCAATATCTGAGGCATCAACCTCTAACGTAAATGGAAGTAAAGGATTGGGGTGGGATAACACAGGAGCCGCAGCAAATGCCAGCTTCAAATTCTCAAAGGCTTTCTCAGCAGATACCGGCCAACAAGAAGGATTAGCACCCTTGTGCGTAAGATCGGACAGAGGTTTGACAATGGAAGAAAAGTTCTTAATAAACCTCCTATAATAATTAGCGAAACCCAGGAAACGCTGTATGGCTTTAAGACCCTTGGGTTTTGGCCATTGTAGGACAGCTGACAACTTTTCTTTGTCCATGGCAATGCCATCATTGCCAATTATGAACCCCAAGAATGGCACACTGGTTCTATGAAACTCACATTTTTCCATTTTACAAAATAATTTGTTCTCACGGAGTCGTAGCAATACTGCGGATACATCTTTGATGTGCTGTGCCATGTTTTGGGAGTAAATCAGTATATCGTCGAGGTACACCACAACACATGTCTGTAACATATCTCTCACGTATTCTGGAGTCAATTATCATAACATACTCAATGTAATCATCTAGATCAATAGGTAGATCTTTAGCAGCGATTTCGTCTTTAATGTGGTCATTCAGGCCTTGAGAGAAGGCTGCCAATAATGCCTCGTTATTCCAACCTACCTCTGCTGCCAATGTGCGGAATTCGATGGCATAGTCGCCCACTGTACGCCTGCCCTGTTGTATCTCCATAAGGCGTTTGGCAGCAGAGGTGGTTCTACCAGGAGGCTCAAACACTCTTCGAAAGGAACGCACAAATTCACTAAAGTTCTTAGTACAAGGTTTAGCATTCTCCCACAAGGGGTTAGCCCAGGCCAATGCTCTGCCAGTGAGCAGTGATATCGTGAACCCCACTTTACTACGATCATTGGGAAATGCGTGTGCCGTCAATTCCATAAAGATTTCGAGTTGATTGATGAACCCTCTGCAGAGACTAGGGTCACCATCATATCTTAGCGGCAAGGGTGCAGAAGCCGTTAACCCTTTAACAGTACCCCCTAGGGGTCTGGTATCACTTTCCGGTGTCTGACTTGGCGAGACCACCGGGCTAGAGCTAGATTGGTCAGCAGGTACCGTGCGTTCAAGGATCGTTTGAATTGCAACTGCCAACTGATCCAAACGTTGCTCGAGCACATCCATCCTCCAATGGATATTCTGTGCGTTACCTTGACCCTTGCTGTCTGAGGTCATGGCCCTTTCGTACTGTCACGGTTTATTATGACTCTCAGACACAAGTTTTAGGTAGAAAAAATCAATTTTATTGAAATAATAAATGATAACTAGGATGGCAATAACAACATATATATATATATACAGAATATAGCACAGACAGAAGGCAGACTCTACCGGTCCTGTCAATATACCGGACAGGACAGTCTTTAGGCTCTACCGGCCTTGCCAATACCGGGTAAGGCAACCTGCAGATGGAATAGCATAACGGTTTTACCGGCCTTACCAAATTACCGGGCAAGGCAGCCTCAATAGATACACAATGTAGGCTCTACCGGCCCTGCCAATACCGGGTAAGGCAACCTCAGATGGAATGTGGCAAAAGGTTCTACCGGCCTTACCAATACCGGGCAGGGCAGCCCAGAGATAATAGCAGCAGTCAGATGGAACTGGCAAATTAGCAGAATCGTTAAGCAGCAAGGCTTTGGCGCAAACCAGCGTCCGCACGCTGGGACCAACACAGATTTGTATAGCTGATAGGCTTTGGAGCAAACCAGTGACCGCACACTGGTGTAACAAGCGAGTTTGTATAGCCGCAAGGCTTAGGAGCAAACCAGCGTCCGCACGCTGGGACCAACACAGATTTGTATAGCTGAAAGGCTTTGGAGCAAACCAGTGACCGCACACTGGTGTAACAAGTGAGTTTGTATAGTCGCAAGGCTAGGAGCAAACCAGCGTCCGCACGCTGGGACCAACACAGATTTGTATAGCTGATAGGCTTTGGAGCAAACCAGTGACCGCACACTGGTGTAACAAGCGAGTTTGTATAGCCGCAAGGCTTAGGAGCAAACCAGCGTCCGCACGCTGGGACCAACACAGATTTGTATAGCTGAAAGGCTTTGGAGCAAACCAGTGACCGTACACTGGTGTAACAAGTGAGTTTGTATAGCCGCAAGGCTTAGGAGCAAACCAGCGTCCGCACGCTGGGACCAACACAGAATTGTATAGCTGATAGGCTTTGGAGCAAACCAGTGACCGCACACTGGTGTAACAAGCGAGTTTGTATAGCCGCAAGGCTTAGGAGCAAACCAGCGTCCGCACGCTGGGACCAACACAGATTTGTATAGCTGATAGGCTTTGGAGCAAACCAGTGACCGCACACTGGTGTAACAAGCGAGTTTGTATAGCCGCAAGGCTTGGGAGCAAACCAGCGTCCGCACGCTGGGACCAACACGGAATTGTAGCAATGTCACCAACGCGACCAGGCAGAAGGTCGCCAGGATACTGAAGACAGGTGATGAGATGACAGGAACCAGCAACGATCAGTCAGGTCAGAAAACAGCAGAGAAGTTCAGCAGGAACTGCAACACCAGAGACTAGGCCGGAACCAGGACTGGAAGTACTTCAGCATGCAGGAAACACTGGAACAGTAGAGATCAGGAACTCAGGAACACATGAGATCAGGAACTCAGGAACACTGGAACAGAGGCACAGCTATCACTAGCATAGTGATAGCAAGAAGGTCAGAAACAACACGAAAGGGCACTCAAAGGGTGCCCAAACCAGGTTTAAATAGTCAATAAGAGGCGGGCTATCTGCAGACAGCCAATAGAAGCCCCCTACTGGTGACAGACAAGTAACTGCAGCAAATCACGGGCACCGTGATAAACTTACACTTCTAGCAACCATACAATGTATAACATAGGCTACAGCACTGTGAGAGCACCTTTAGTGATATCTCAACAGCCATGCTATGACTGTCACACGTGTTTTGGCTTAAGGACCGGTGTGACGGGCATAGCACGTCATGTACATTTTACTTACAGTGCTCCTCCGGGAGCGCTATAAGTAAAAATGGGGAGTGAAATTGACCTCTCCAACACTGGAGAAGTCTGCCTCAGTCCCCAAAGCGGTGCGCCGATACACACAAGAGGTCACGTGTACCTGTGCATCGGAAAAACAAAAGTGGTCCTTAAAGGGATAGTAATACTTCATTTTAACTTTATTTTATTTTGTAGGCATTAAAAAAACATGAAGAATGATATAAGTCTTATCTCTGAAACCTTTATGGTTTAAGAGATATTCACAAACAAAGTATCCCCCCCCGTACAACCAGTTCAAAAGGGAGATGCCCAGGTAGACTGCAGAGAGGGACAATCTTCAATTAAGATAATGGAAAAAGCTGAAAAACTTGTCAAGGGGGGAAGGGCTTTCATTGTTTTCATACAAAGAAAATTGTCCCCTTCTGTTATCTGTACTGTCATACAACCAGACTCACATCTGAGAAGAGATGGCTTACACTAGGTAAAAGGGGCGGGGAGGGGAACTTTGCTTGTGAATATCTCATAAACCATAAAGGTTTGAGAGATAAGACTTATATCATTCTTCATGTTTTTTTAATGCCTACAAAATAAAATAAAGTTAAAACGAAGTATTACTATCCCTTTAAGGAAGGTTACTTCCCAGGACTCTGGTCCTTAAGGGGTTAACAAAAGAGTAAAAAAGACCGGAATGTATGGTGACTCTAAGAAAAAACACAAAAGCAGTGCTTTTGCAGGTAAACAGTGTATACCGGTGTTTATTGCAACACACAAGACTTGGTTTTAATTTCAACAGCAAAACCCTGTGTTTGCGAAAACCTTGTGCATAAACTATAAGAGGGAAAACGACAACATTGAGTGGCTTTTCATTCCACTGTTACAGCCCTAACAAGGAATTTTCATACCACGTGCTAAACAGACTTAAAAGTGCAAAACGGAAATATTTCTAAAACAACAATGTAACGTGTAAGAGGAGAAAACAGCGGTCAGTTGGCGTTTTTATGCTAAACCATATTTCTTCTACACATCCCATGCTTACTTCAGTGTCTGGAATGTTCAAATGTTTTTCAAACTTCCGCCCTTTTAACCCTCTGAGTTCCAGTTGCATACCTCTTTTGCAATCAAAGGTTTAACTGTATAACTTCTCCTGTGATACCAAATCCTTTCTCATGCATGTCATTGACATACTGATTACTGAACCACATGGTTGACACTGTCTTCATGATGCCCCAGTTTAGAACCTATAAAGACTTTTCAGGTAAAATGTGCCTGCATGAGTTCTGTATACTGCCACCTCCTGACATCACTGTCTGTAACACCATATTTTCTACTGGCTGCAAAATTGTTGGTTTCTTCTGCTGCATTCACCACTACAGATTTAAAATTGTCATTACACCACCTGCATTTCACTTGGGTGGTAAATTTGATTTTCTTTTCCAGTTTTCTTACTGGTACTACAGTGCTTATGGTTGCTTGCATTTTCATGGTTCCTGAATGTTCTTCTCACGAGGTAGTGGGTGAAGACATAATGTTAGACAATCCAAAGAAGATTATTTTGATCCATAATACAGTAGCGGATGGAAGACTTGTCATTTTAGGGAAATACTGTACGATACAAATGAGAAAACAACAGTCTCCTAAAATACATTAAATTAAGACACGCTGTTTTATTTTATGGTATGCTTAATAAAAAGATGTGGTCCAGTATTAAAAAAGAGAAAATCAAGTGGTGCCGAGATAAAACGCCGACGCGCATTTCACCCACAGGCTTGATAAAGCCTGTGGGTGAAACGCGTGTCGGCATTTTATCTCGGCACCCTGCAATGATATAAACATACAGACGAAGACAATTTAGATACTTTGTTAATCTTATTCAAGAATAAACCTTTTTGATTTGAAACTAGATTGATTAGTTTATAAATACTGTTGGGAAGGCAGGGTGCCGATTATTTTAATAGCAATAGGCTGTTGCAGTGCTGTGGGAAAGCCAAACCACGCTATCTTTAAACCTTTTTGTGGCCAGTAGGAGCTTTAAATGGGAGATTCAGACTCATCAACTCCCTTTTAGAGTACATCAGTCTCCGTTTTGGCCTTACAGATTTCAGTTTTAGATTGCACTTGGCATGGTTAAACTGAATTTGGTTTAGTCACAGCAAAGCTAGCAGCTTATCTTTTAATCTATGTATATTTTTATATTTCAATAAACGTTATGTTTTAATACGTTCACCGCAAGCAGAATATACTTGAATTAAGGACTGTTTCTTGTGACTTTAACACTAGAGTGCCCTAAAAAGTATTTATGTGAATTCTCCTTTTTTTTGGTTATAACCAATAGCCTTAACATTTGTAGTTGGACCTTCCTGTACCTAAAAGTGAAAAGAAGAAGTTGGAAGCAATGTGCCTTGTCCGACGTGATAGTAAGCCTAAAGAGAGGGCAAAAGAGTAACCAACTTCACACACAGCATAATGAAAGACATCTTTAATATAAACCCAATGCTCCTACATCACTGAGTCACAATGCCAAAACCTGAAAAGCCTGCCTCAATTCTGTAATGGGCTGCAGAATACAAGTAATGTAGCTTGATGACTTCCACCGTCCCATCTTTTTAATAATGTGCACTGGGACCCTATTGCGGGAGGCAGAAGTTGCTGCCCCTATCCGGAAAGAGTGCCCCGAGAACCCTTTGGGGTTTAAACCTAATTTGGAGATAATTTCCCTAATGTGCTGAATAAATATCGAGGTGGTGAGGGGTTTATCATAAACAGGGAGTAAGGGGCTGTACTGGGGTTTGCCCTTAAATGTTCTGAGGTAGGCATTCATTTATTATACCGGGTACCAGGTGTTAAATTATGGGAAGAGGCAAATTTCCGAGGGGGGCCCTACCTGATTGGCTTTGGTTGTGTATATGGACAGAATGGTCAGAAGTATGTCTCAAGTCTGAAATATGTAAAAACCTGCCTGATGCTTTAGTGGCTGTAACTTCCCCTGGCCTCAGGAACCCATAAAAAGCCAAAAAAATGGCTGCCAGAAGAGTATAGTTTAACTGTACTGAGAAGGGGCCTGTGTTTAGCACCTGACATATAGCTCTAAACAATCTACTATCTATAGGTAGCCTGGTGGACATTTTCTTAGGGGATGTCTTTTCTATACACAAATGATAGCGAATTTATAATACAAAGAAACCCATGTAAGCTTCCTAACAAATAGCATGACTATATGTGAGGAGGATCTACCCTTGTTGACGATAAATGTGGTTGCCTCGTTGTCTGGCCTGAGCTTGGCCATCTGTCCTGACCATGACTGCCCCCATGTAATTGCTGCTGCTACTATAGGTATTAATTCAAATAAGGCTGATGTCAGATTGAATTTAGGTAAACTCTGACCCTCCGGAGGCCAAGCCTCCGCCATCCAATGATTGCCATAAATGGCATCAAAACCCCCCGAAGCTGCTGCGTCAGTAGTAACCATAGGTGATGACCAGGAAGCCCTTGGGATGAACATGGAGCGCCCAATCCACATTCTCAAGAATCTTGCTCACGTGTCCTCTAGTCTTACAACGTCCTCCGAGTCAAAAGACCATCCCTGATGGTTGATCCTCATGGCAAAGTTCAAAGTGCCCAACAAAGACTGCAGTTCCACTCTCTGACAAGTGTCCCTTCTGGTGAAAGCTGCAACAGTCTCTGAACTTGAGTCAGCTTCTCTGGTGGTAAGCTGGCCTTCATGCTCTCTGAAACCAACTATATCCCCAAGAGACATAACCTGGTCACTGGACCCAAAGATTTGTGGTGTGATATGGGAATGTCTAGTTCTGTGAAAAGCTGAACCATCTTAGCTAAGCCTATTGGTGGAAGCTGAGGGGGTTCTATAGTGAGAAAATCATCTAAATAATGTACAACTAGATGACAGCAATGTACATTAAGAAGGATTCAATAGAGTGTATCTGCAAATATATCAAATAATTATTATTTTTGACCTCAAAAGTAAGCCGTGTGGAAAAATAATAATTGTACCTCCATTTCACCCCATGGAGATTCCAAAGGGATGGGTGTAAAGGTAGTAATTTAAAAGCATCCTCTATGTCCACCTTGGCCAACCAACAACTTCTACCTGCCTGAATAATGAGCTGAATGGCATCATCTACCCTAGTATATTTTAATGAAAATTCCTCTGATGGAATAAGGGAGTTAACACTAGGAATAGAGATGGAATGAGGTGCTGACAAGTCATAAATCAAACAAAGTTTATTGGAAAATTTGCTTGAGGCTAGCCCTATCGGATTAATCCTCCAGTGAGTGAAGGGGGTGGTGGTCAAAAGGCCCTATGATGTATCCCTTGGAGACCTCCAATTCTATTAACTTATCAGCTGCCCCGGGGTCCTGCGATGCTGATAACAAATTAGGACATTCAGTGGATCCTGAAGGTAATGTAATCAAACCTGACTAGAATCCCTCAGTGAAACCTTACACTAGAAAATCTACTAGGCCCTTGGATGAGTGAGACTCTAGACATACTTTGAGTTTAGGGATATTAACCCTGCCTAGTCAGGACCTAGTGAACAATCTTTGTGGACAAATGGACCTGGGGTGCGCTCTTTTACAGACTATGCACAAATGTACCAAGCAACAGGCACTGAAGGTACAGCTGTTGTAATTAAAATTGTTACATATCTGGGATTTACCAAAATAGACTATGGGTCTACCCAAACGATCAAACTTGGTTGCAGTGCTAGATGATGGTTGAACACCGGCCTGAGTGTCCATAAACTGGGCACAAGCTGGAAGCATGATCGGCAGACTGGCAAACAGAACACAAGGGGCCTGCAATCCGGCAAAATGCAGGCAAAAAATCTCAGTATTAAGCTGGCTCCAGTCAATAGTGATGTTGAATTGTGCCAGAGTCGCCGCTGCTTTAGCTGAAAAATATTGATGATAATCAAAAAAGGTGTTACCTCCATACTTGTACCCAAGTTCAACCACCCTATACAAATAAAGGTCCAAATCATCTCTACTCTGCGGATAGACTGAACAAAGCACATCTCGGAAAAGACTAAAAGCTAGTACAAATTCTGTTATGGATAGCTTCCTCCCCAGCCTGGGGTCCTTAGCCTTCAGAACCACCGAAACCTGCTCACAAGCAAAGGACTTGCTCTCTTCATAATCCTGTGAAGATATTAATAAGGCTACTAAATTTACATACCTTATGTTATTTCCTTTCTAAGACGCCCTGGTATGTAATGGGCCGGGTTAATGGAAAGTAATCTATGCTCTGAGACATTCGAAAGAGGTAGGTCTGCTGCCGTATCCAAATATGACACCTGACAAGCTTGCTGACATGGTAGCGAAGTCTCAATGCCGTCCAAACGAGCATGAATGGACACCACTGACTCTGCCAATGTAGCAACAAACAACTGGAGGTCTGCTAAATCGGAACATGCCTGAGATGGTGCTGGACTATGGCTAGTGCTCAGCCCCCTAATGACAGGGGAGGAGAAAAGCAATGTATATAGCTCCACTTTCCTGGCTGAAGCTGAATAGGTAATGCCCCTTAGTTGTAATTCCCTAATGATTTTTGCCACTGTCCATGTTCTATATGTGGAAGGGGACGCTTCTTCTGAAAGAGGCCTTGGAGACTCTTGCCTGCCAGGAATCTCGTCTTGGTCTGATCTGACCGACATGACGTGAACTTCTTGACCTAAGAGAAATTCATATGTAAAAACAATAATTAATGACTGTTGGTCCTGTTTCCTGCAAACTACAGAAATCAAAATAGAGAAAACCTTAACTGATCTTGTCTTATTTGGATGTACAGTGTGCGATTGATGCCCTATCTACCAACGGCTGTGCCAGGAACTACCTATGAAAATGAGTCGAGGGGCGTAAAGCCTACGCGGTAGGCAGGATCGTGAGCCTGGCGATGACTGCTAACTAAAGATAGGAACTAAGGCCTAATGAGTGGGCGGGATCAGTGACACCCTATCTTGTAAAATAGCACAGAAGGAGATACACCATCTATGATTTGGCCCAAGGTGTAAAGCATCATATCTAGGAGTATCTAGCTCCTCCTGTTCTAATCTAAAAGACAGGACCTACAAACTTCCAGAGCTTAACCTACTAACTCCTATACCAGGGGAGAGGGATGAAATGAGCTGAGTGCCAACCTGAACGTCAAAGCATTGTGCCTCTGAATGCCCTGTCTCAGGAGCTGCAATTAATGAATATGGTGTACACAGTAGGAGCTGAGCATAACCCGATGATGTAGGAACAAAAACCCCGGAACCTACCCCTAACTATACCTACCCACCTAGACTTCAACAACATCAACATCAACCCCCTCCCCCCTTAAGGTTAGACATATAATATAGAATGACAACAAATGATGACACCTGTGTATGTGCCACTATGATTGTAACCTCGATCATGGTGCCCCAAATATAACTTATGACCCGGTACAGTAACCTGTATCTGAATACCAGACCCCTGATATACTGATACCCAACATATCTAACAACACTTCTCCCCTGACCGGACTCTGCTGGTAAATGAATACTGTATGAGGTAGCTTAACCCTCTCTTGTATGATACTTGAAATCCAAGGTGATGTGCAACAGAATAATCCAGTTCTGTAACTGGAAGACAACAATGACCATCCTAATAGCATAGACACTTCCCGGTTACTTATATCTCTACATGCAGTCAACCTAAGCTGACCCGTATAAATAGTACATAACCATAACAGGGTAACATAACAAACAAATGTAAACTGTAAAGTGCCACGTACACTGGTTGGTGCTATATCAATAAAATTTGAGTGTACAAGTGCTTAAGCATGAAAATAAAACAAAAGGTTATATGATATAAAAGAAGCCTCTTACAAACTAACTGCCCTCCCCCCGTATAACCCTGAGGATCTAACAACCATAGTTCAATGAAAGCCCCCCATACCTCTAATCCTCTAATCCCCAGGGGTGCCCCCTAGAGGTTGATGTTCTGTATGGGATAGTACAGTGGTGAGTATTATACTGTCCTGCAAGTGATGTGATCCTGAATGAAAACACAGATGAGATCAATAGGGGGTGGAGCAATACTCTGCAAGAGGATGAAATATCAGTGCGATGCTCCACAAAGGGTGGACAATGGTGCTACTCTGCCTAAATGGATAACTGTGACAGCTGCGTAGTATATACAGCTGTCTGAGTATGAGAAGCTAAGTAGCTTGTGCAGAATACTGCAGTAACAGGTTAATGTGGGTGCAAAGCCATGCCAGGGATAGGAAATTGGAGCTTTACTGCGTAGGGGGTGTCCTTGCCCCCGCTCGATTTAGTAGAGTGGCTGCTATGCTGAACATAGGGGTGCATGATTCTACATGGCATAATAGCGGCGGGCAATATGCACATGACATGGGCAACAGTGCCTAGCTCTGCAGGAGATGTGGTGGTTTTACCTACAATATCACTGGGTGAAGGAAGAACTGACAGCTCTGCAGGTAGTTGTTGGTAGGAAAACCTTCAACCTTATTGATAGGAATACATACTTAACACTGTTGTGGAGCCTGATATGTGTGCAGTGAAAGGAGTTTGGTGCAATGCTCTGCAGGACCTGAAAATCTCAGGGGGCAATGCTCTGCTTAGAAAGGCCGATCCCATCATCCCAGCCTGCTGCCTGATACGAACCTCTCTACTCATCATCACATCTTATATAGCGAAACGCCCCCACCCCCCCGTCTAATCTGCATGCTAACCCAAATATAACCCGTAATGGTTTCCTTACCCCGCTGCCGATTGCAGCTACTGACTGATAATAACTCACCCAGCCATGTAGTAACTACCTCTTACCCGTCCATTTAAGGTCCCAAGCTGAATAAACACGAAAAACCAAATACCGTGATACAGGAATTTGTCAAGTACCCAAGCGTGGCACTTCTCCTCCTACCCCCAACCTCTGTTGGGTCTCTTGTTGATGACATGATACCTCTTGCGTGAAGAGGTTCCCGGAAGTGATAAGCAATAGAGCAAAAACCTGAACCACGGCTGCCCCTAAAGGAACCAGCTACAGATTATAAACGTGCACCCGGTCCTCCCACAACTCCAGGCTAACCAATAGCCTTAACATATACTGCAAAACGTGTACAATATGCTGGAAAAAATGGACGACCATGACAGTGATTTTAAGAGTGGTGGGGTGAGTACTAGTGATGATCGAGCACCCCAATGCTCGGGTGTTCGGGTGCTCTGACCGAGCGCCCCCGGAGGCTCGAGTGCTCGGCCGAGCACCCGAGCCCCATTGAAGTCAATGGGAGGACTCGAGCATTACACCAGGCACCCCCTGCTCTGATGAGGGGAGGGTGCCTGGTCCATAGGAAAAGGGCAGAAAATGATGGAAACACCACAGAAATGGTTCAGGGACAGCATAGGGAGGATGTCTGGATGCATCTTGGACTCCAACGTCGCTGCTGGGAACGATCTTTCGCCCGTAGTACGCCATTTTTACAGACTGACCGTAAAACACACAAAAAGGAAGATAAAAACGACTTTAGGCGAAAAATTGTTACCAAACAGTATTTGCTGTATATTTACTTGTATATCATCTGCAAATTCTGCAAAAAATGTCATCGATTTTTTGGAACTGGGGCCATGATTAAGAGGGAAACGTGCGCAGAGGCAAATTCTCCCAAAAATGTCCTCGATTTTTCTGAACTGAGGCCATGATTAAGAGGGAAACGTGCGCAGAGGCAAATTCTCCCAAAAATTTCCTCGATTTTTCTGAACTGAGGCCATGATTAAGAGGGAAACGTGCGCAGAGGCAAATTCTCCCAAAAATTTCCTCGATTTTTCTGAACTGGGGCCATGATTAAGAGGGAAACGTGCGCTGAGCCGACCATCTAAAACATTATGGGTGAGGGTCTGCTGCAGAGCTGACCATCCTAAACATTATATGCGAAGGCCCGCTAGTGAGCTGACGCTATAAAACATTATATGAGAGGGCCCGCTAGAGAGCTGACCCAATAAAACATTATATGAGAGGGCCCGCTAGAGAGCTGACCCAATAAAACATTATATGAGAAGGCCCGCTGGTGAGCTGACCTATACAAAAATTGTCAAACAGGGCCCGCTGGTGAGCTGGCCCTATATAAAAATTATATCACAGGGCCCGCTGGTGAGCTGGCCCTATATAAAAATTATATCACAGGGCATATGGAAGAGGAGGAGGAGGATGAGAAGATTAAGAGTCAACCATATACCCGTTTTTTGGGTGGAAGGGGTGAATGGGAATACAGAGTATTCCCATCATTGTAAATAACATATATAAAGTGACTTTATGTTCCCCCGGGGCTTTCCTCCAGTGGAGTGGAGAAGTCAGGGGAAATCCAGGCCTTGTTCATTTTTATAAGTGTCAACCTATCAGCATTTTCGGTGGAAAGGCGGATACGCTTATCTGTTATGATGCCACCAGCAGCACTAAATACCCGCTCAGACAGAACGCTGGCGGCAGGGCAGGCCAGCACCTCCAAGGCGTAGAGTGCCAGTTCATACCACGTGTCCAGCTTGGACACCCAGTAGTTGTAAGGCACAGAGGGATCATTGAGGACGCTGGCACGGTCTGCTACGTACTCCTTCACCATCTTCCAAAACTTTTCCCTCCTTGTGACACTAGGCTGCGCATCAGGGTGAGGGTGCTGGCGGGGTGTCATGAAGGTGTCCCACGCCTTGGAGAGTGTTGCCCTGCCTTTGTTGGAACTGCTGTGTGCTCCCCTTTTCTCCCCTTCTCGGTTGGCCAAGGTAGCACGTACTCTGCCGCCAGCGTTGTCAGATGGAAAATTTTGGAGCAATTTTTCGACAAGAACCTTCTGGTATTGCACCATTTTGCTTGTCCTCTCCACCGGAGGAATGAGAGATGAGAAATTCTCTTTGTAGCGGGGGTCCAGAAGGGTGAACACCCAGTAATCCGTGTTGTCTAAAATGCGTATAACGCGTGGGTCACGGGAAAGGCAGCCTAACATAAAGTCAGCCATGTGTGCCAGAGTACCAACAGGCAAGATTTCGCTGTCCTCACCAGGAGGATGACTCTCAATCTCCTCATCCTCTTCCTCCTCTTCTGCCCACCCACGCTGAAGAGATGGAACTAAAGTTCCATGGCTACCCTCTGTAGCGGAGGCAACCGTGTCTTCCTCCTCCTCCTCCTCCTCCTCCGCATCCTCCAATTGTCGCTGAGAAGACGAAGTGAGGGTGCTCTGGCTATCACCTTGTGTAAGCTCTTCCTCCCGCATTTCCACCTCTTCCACATGCAAAGCGTCGGTTTTAATTGTGAGCAGCGAGCGTTTCAGTAGACACAGAAGTGGGATGGTTACACTGATAATAGCGTTATCGCCGCTCACCATCTGTGTCGATTCCTCAAAATTGCGTAAAACCTCTCAGAGGTCTGACATCCATTCCCACTCCTCACTTCTGATTACAGGAAGTTGAACGGAGAGGCGACGACCGTGTAACAGCTGGTACTCCACTACTGCCCTCTGCTGCTCACAAAGCCGGGCCAACATGTGGAAGGTGGAGTTCCAGCGCGTGCTCACGTCACACAGCAGCCGGTGAGCTGGCAATTGTAAGCGCTGCTGCAGCTTCAACAGGCCGGCTGAAGCTGTAGATGACTTACAGAAATGTGCACACACGCGGCGCACCTTGGTCAAGAGATCATGCAAATTGGGGTAGGTTTTTAGAAATCGCTGAACCACTAAATTAAATACATGCGCTAGGCATGGTACGTGTGTGAGCTTGCCGAGCTCCAAAGCCGCCACCAAGTTACGCCCATTATCACACACAACCATGCCTGGTTGCAGGTTGAGTGGCGAGAGCCACTGCTCGGTCTGGTGGCTAATCCCCTGCAACAGCTCTGAGGCCGTGTGCTGTTTGTCCCCAAGGCAGATCAGCTTCAGCACGGCCTGTTGACGCTTCCCCACTGCAGTGCTACATTGCTTCCAGCTACCGGCTGATGGGTGAGTGGCGCTGTGCGCAGAGAATTCGGAGGTGGAAACGGAGGAGGAGGAGCCAATAACGTAGGTGCTGGCGGAAACCCTGATGGAGGTAGGGCCCGCAATCCTCGGCGTGGGTAGCACCTGTGCCATCCCAGGGTCCGAGTCGCTCCCAGCCTCCACGACATTCACCCAGTGTGCCGTCAGGGAAATGTAGCGTCCCTGGCCACAAGCACTTGTCCATGTGTCAGTCGTTAAGTGGACCTTCCCAGTAACTGCGTTGGTCAGGGCACGGGTGATGTTACGGGACACATGGTGGTGTAAGGCGGGGACGGCACACCGGGAAAAGTAGTGGCGGCTGGGGACTCCGTACCGAGGGACAGCTGCTGCCATCAGGCTGCGTAAGGACTCAGTCTCCACAAGCCTAAATGGCAGCATTTCGATGGCCAGTAATTTGGAAAGGTGTGAGGTTAGTGCTATGGCCTGTGGGTGGGTGGCTGGGTATTTTCGCTTGCGCTCAAATGCCTGGGGTAACGACATTTGGACTCTGTGCTGGGACAGGGAAGTGGATGTGGTCGCTGATGGTGCTTCAGATGGTACAGGTGCAGGGCGGGAGGTATGCGGGCCTGCGCCTTCGACAGGCGATTGGCCGGCACCGAAAACAGGGGAAGAGGAGGCAGTGGTGTGGCCTGCAGACACAGATTGGCGATCCGGGCGTTCCTCCCACTTATTACGGTGCTTGGATGCCATGTGTCGGATCATGCTGGTGGTGGTGAGGTTTCTAGTGTTCATGCCTCGGCTCATTCTGGTGTGGCACAGGTTGCAAACTACAATTCTTTTGTCGTCCGCACTTTCCTTAAAAAAACGCCACACCGCGGAACACCTACCCCTTGGCAAGGGAGATTTACAGAAGGGGGTGCTCCGTGGAACATTTGCGGGCCGGTTTGGTGCGGTCCGCCTTCTTTCTGTAGCCACACCACTGCCTCTTCCAGCCTGTTGCGGTGCTGCAGATGGCTCACCCTCAGGACTGCTGTCATCACTCGGCTCTACACCTTCCCAGGTGGGGTCAGTCACCTCATCGTCCACCAAGTCCTCCTCCACTTCTTCACTCTGATCATCCTCCTCATGTCTTGATCCCACCACATACTCAGTCATTGACAACTGTATATCATCCTCCTCATCAAGGTCTTGAGACAGTAATAGTGGTTGATTTAATGGCAACTGTGTCTCATCATCATCATCATCCACTTCCTTTGACCTTAAATGCCGTTCCCCTCTGTCATCTTCTTGTGATTGGGTACCCTCTAGAGGTTGTGAATCAGGGCACAAGATGTCATGTTCCTCTGCAAGCGTGCTTGGAGAGAGGTTCAAATTAAGGATTGGTGATGAGACGAGCTCCTCACTATATCCCAGTGTGGGATCACTTCTTTGACCAGATCCTCTATGGTGGGAGGAAGGATGATCAGGGTGAGGATTATGTTGACCAGACTCTTGGCTACTGAGAGTGGACTTGGTGGAAGACAGGGTGGTGCTTAACTGACTGGAAGCAGTATCAGCTGAAATCCAACCGACCACCTGTTCGCAGTGGTCTGACCTCGAGAGTGATGTCCTGCGACGCCCTGTAAACTGAGACATGAAGCTAGGTATGGTGGATGTCTTTCTGTCTTGTGCTCTGGCACCAGGCACAGTTTCTACGCGTCCTGACCCGCGCCCTGAACTATCAGGATCACGTCCACTTCCCCGTCCCTTTTTACCCGCCTTCTTCATATTACACGGAATATGTGCTGCAAATATGCAACTTTGCACACTAAACAGAATGTGCTTCTTAACTGCGGCTCGGCACAGTGAATGGAATATGTGACTTTGATATTTTACAGTTTGCACAGTTAACAGAATGTTCTCCTAATATGCAACTTTGCACACTAAACAGAATGTGCTTCTTATCTGCGGCTACGCACAGTGAATGGAATATGTGACTTTGATATTTTACACTTTGCACAGTAAACAGAATGTTCTCCTAATACGCAACTTTGCACAGTAAACAGAATGTGCTTCTTATCTGCGGCTACGCACAGTGAATGGAATATGTGACTTTGATATTTTACAGTTTGCACAGTTAACAGAATGTTCTCCTAATATGCAACTTTGCACACTAAACAGAATGTGCTTCTTATCTGCGGCTACGCACAGTGAATGGAATATGTGACTTTGATATTTTACAGTTTGCACAGTTAACAGAATGTTCTCCTAATATGCAACTTTGCACACTAAACAGAATGTGCTTCTTAACTGCGGCTACGCACAGTGAATGGAATATGTGACTTTGATATTTTACAGTTTGCACAGTTAACAGAATGTTCTCCTAATATGCAACTTTGCACACTAAACAGAATGTGCTTCTTATCTGCGGCTAGGCACAGTGAATGGAATATGTGACTTTGATATTTTACACTTTGCACAATTAACAGAATGTTCTCCTAATATGCAACTTTGCACACTAAACAGAATGTGCTTCTTATCTGCGGCTACGCACAGTGAATGGAATATGTGACTTTGATATTTTACACTTTGCACAGTTAACAGAATGTTCTCCTAATATGCAACTTTGCACACTAAACAGAATGTGCTTCTTAACTGCGGCTACGCACAGTGAATGGAATATGTGACTTTGATATTTTACAGTTTGCACAGTTAACAGAATGTTCTCCTAATATGCAACTTTGCACACTAAACAGAATGTGCTTCTTATCTGCGGCTAGGCACAGTGAATGGAATATGGGACTTTGATATTTTACAGTTTGCACAGTTAACAGAATGTTCTCCTAATATGCAACTTTGCACACTAAACAGAATGTGCTTCTTATCTGCGGCTACGCACAGTGAATGGAATATGTGACTTTGATATTTTACAGTTTGCACAGTTAACAGAATGTTCTCCTAATTTGCAACTTTGCACACTAAACAGAATGTGCTTCTTATCTGCAGCTAGGCACAGTGAATGGAATATGTGACTTTGATATTTTACAGTTTGCACAGTTAACAGAATGTTCTCCTAATACGCAACTTTGCACACTAAACAGAATGTGCTTCTTATCTGCGGCTACGCACAGTGAATGGAATATGTGACTTTGATATTTTACACTTTGCACACTAAACAGAATGTTCTGCTAATCTGAAACTTTGCACACTAAACAGAATGTGCTGCTAATCTGAAACTTTGCACACTAAAAAGAATGTGCTGCTAATCTGCAACTTTGCACACTGAACAGAATGTGCTCTAATCTGCAACTTTGCACACTAAAAAGAATGTGCTGCTAATCTGCAACTTTGCACACTGAACAGAATGTGCTCTAATCTGCAACTTTGCACACTAAACAGAATGTGCTGCTAATCTGCGGCTAGGCACAGTGAACAGAATATGTAAATTTTTTTTTTTATATCTCTGCCCCCCCAAACAACATAGAAGATTGACGGCAGAAAAAGACCACCTGGTCAAAATAAACTGCTGCCCCCACACATAGTAGTCCTAAAAAGGACTTTTGGGTCTTTTTTTTTACAAATTCGCTTTTTTTCTCCCTACACTGACTTTCCCTTCCTATCCTCATCTCTCCCTGGCTAAGACTGAGCCGAACTCGCTGGTCAGGTGCTATACAGCACCCGATCACGGGTTCTGGCCAGCCAATCAGTGTAATGCCAGCAGCCAACATGGCTGCTGGCATTACACTGATGTCAGAGCCTCCCTGCACGTTTATTGGCTGCGCAGCAGACGCGAAACGTGCGGGGAGGAGACCCGAACATGGCGGGCGAGCACATGCGGTACTCGTACGAGTACCGCCATGTGCCGAGCAGAGCGATGCTCGAGCCGAACCGAGCTTCGGCCGAGCATGCTCGCTCATCACTAGTGAGTACTGTTCTGGAGGAGAGGAAGAGTATTCTGGTGGCTGAATTAAGAACTGATTGAAAAGGAGTAATATGGTTAGTAGGAAGACCAGTAAGTAAAGAGTTGCAGTAGTCCAGGCGAGAAAGGATAAGAGCATGCAAGAGGGTTTCTGTTGTAGAGTGAAAGAGGAATGGTTGGATTTTTGCTATATTCCGAAGAAAGAAGCAACAGGTTTTGGTAACATTGTTAATGTGGGTGGAGAAGGAAAGAGAAGAGTACAAAGTTACCCCGAGGCAGCGGGCCTTGTCTGCAGTGTAAATTGTGGAGCTTTCGACAGTTATAGAAAATGGAGGTGTTGTGCAGGATTTAGGAGGGAAGATAAGGAGCTCAGTCTTGGACAGGTTAAGTTTTAAGCGACGATGAGCCATCCAGGAAGAGACAGCGGTAAGGCTATCACGGTGCCCGTGATTGCTGCAGTTCCTTGTCTGTCACCAGTAGGGGGCTGCTATTGGCTGTCTGCAGATAGCCCGCCTTTCATTGCCTATTTAAACCTGGATTGGGCACCCTTTGGGTGCCCTTTCGTGTTGTTTCTGACCTTCTTGCTATCACTATGCCAGTGATAGCTGGGCCTCTGTTCCAGTGTTCCTGAGTTCCTGATCTCATGTGTTCCTGAGTTCCTGATCTCTACTGTTCCAGTGTTTCCTGCATGCTGAGTACTTCCAGTCCTGGTTCCGGCTTAGTCTCTGGTGTTGCAGTTCCAGCTGAACTTCTTCTCTGCTGTTTCCTGACCTGACTGATCGTTGCTGGTTCCTGTGTTCTCATCGCCTGTCTCCTGTATCCTGGCGACCTCCTGCCTGGTCGCGTCGGCGACATTGCTTGTTACACCAGCATGCGGACGCTGGTTTGCTCCTAAGCCTTGCGGCTATACAAACTTGCTTGTTACACCAGTGTGCAGTCACTGGTTTGCTCCAAAGCCTATCGGCTATACAATTCTGTGTTTGTCCCAGCGTGCGGACGCTGGTTTGCTCCTAAGCCTTGCGGCTATACAAACTTGCTTGTTACACCAGTGTGCGGTCACTGGTTTGCTCCAAAGCCTATCGGCTATACAATCCTGTGTTGATCCCAGCGTGCGGACGCGGGTTTGCTCCTAAGCCTTGCGGCTATACAAACTTGCTTGTTACACCAGTGTGCAGTCACTGGTTTGCTCCAAAGCCTATCGGCTATACAATCCTGTGTTGGTCCCAGCGTGCGGACGCTGGTTTGCTCCTAAGCCTTGCGGCTATACAAACTTGCTTGTTACACCAGTGTGCGGTCACTGGTTTGCTCCAAAGCCTATCGGCTATACAATCCTGTGTTGGTCCCAGCGTGCGGACGCTGGTTTGCTCCTAAACCTTGCGGCTATACAAACTTGCTTGTTACACCAGTGTGCGGTCACTGGTTTGCTCCTAAGCCTATCGGCTATACAATCCTGTGTTGGTCCCAGCGTGCGGACGCTGGTTTGCTCCTTAACCTTGCGGCTATACAAACTCGCTTGTTACACCAGTGTGCGGTCACTGGTTTGCTCCAAAGCCTATCAGCTATACAATTCTGTGTTTGTCCCAGCGTGCGGACTCTGGTTTGCTCCAAAGTCTTGCGACTTTACGATTCCCCAGTTGGTCTCAGTGTGTGTACACTGGGTTGCTTACGATCCTGTCAATTTGCCATTACCATCTGACTGCTGCTACTATCTCTGGGCTGCCTTGCCCGGTATTGGTAAGGCCGGTAGAACCGTTTGCCACATTCCATCTGAGGTTGCCTTACCCGGTATTGGCAGGGCCGGTAGAGCCTACATTGTAAATCTATTGAGGCTGCCTTGCCTGGTATTGGTAAGGCCGGTAGAACCGTTATGCTATTCCATCTGCAGGTTGCCTTACCCGGTATTGGCAAGGCCGGTAGAGCCTAACATTCTATTACTTCAGACTGTCCTGTCCGGTATATTGACAGGACCGGTAGAGTCTGCCTTCTGTCTTTGTTATATTCTGCATATATCTGTATGTATGTGAATGCCATCCTACATTATCAATTTATTATTTCAATAAAATTGTTTTTTACCTAAAACTTGTGTCTGAGAGTCATAATAAACCGTGACAGTACGAAAGGGCCATGACCTCAGACAGCAAGGGTGAAGGTAACGCACAGAATATCCATTGGAGGATGGATGTGCTCGAGCAACGTTTGGATCAGTTGGCAGTTGCAGTTCAAACGATCCTTGAACGCACGGTACTCGCTGACAAATCGAGCTCTAGCCCGGTGGTCTCGCCAAGTCAGACACCGGAAAGTGATACCAGGCCCCTATAGGGTACTGTTAAAGGGTTAACGGCTTCTGCACCCTTGCCGCTAAGATATGATGGTGACCCTAGTCTCTGCAGAGGGTTCATCAACCAACTTGAAATCTTTATGGAATTGACGGCACATGCATTTCCCAATGATCGTAGTAAAGTGGGGTTCACGATATCACTGCTCACTGGCAGAGCATTGGCCTGGGCTAACCCCTTGTGGGAGAATGCTAAACCTTGTACTAAGAACTTCAGAGAATTTGTGCAATCCTTTCGAAGAGTGTTTGAGCCTCCTGGTAGAACCAACTCTGCTGCCAAACGCCTTATGGAGATACAACAGGGCAGGCGTACAGTGGGCGACTATGCCATCGAATTCCGCACATTGGCAGCAGAGGTAGGTTGGAATAACGAGGCATTATTGGCAGCTTCTTCTCAAGGCCTGAATGACCACATTAAAGACGAAATCGCTGCTAAAGATCTACCTATTGATCTAGATGATTACATTGAGTATGTTATGATAATTGACTCCAGAATACATGAGAGATAAATTGCCAGAGATCGTAAAATACGGTCAAAAAATAATGAGCCTAGTAGCATATTTTGCCCACCCATCCCTCCCCTGGCATTGAAGTCTAGTGAACCTGTACGGGAAACAAGTGAACCTATGCAAATAGGCTTCACTAGACTAACCAAGGCAGAGAGACTTTATCGCAAGAAGGGTTGTGTTTATACTGCGGTAAAAAAGGGCACTTGCTAAATTCCTGTCCGGTACGTCCGGGAAACGCACACACCTAGGGTACCTTGGGGGACAGGCCCTAGGTGGTGTACAATCGTCCCCAGTGTCGGGCACAATGAAACCCACCATACAGGTGGTATTATCTTGGGCACAACGCTCTGTGGAGGTTTTGGCCTTGGTTGACTCTGGTGCAGCAGGGTATTTTATGGATAATACCTTTGCTGAATTGCATGGAGTTCCACGCATTGAAAGAGAAAATCCCTTGACTATTGAAGCGATTGATGGCAGACCCTTAGAACCGCCTCAGGTTATGTTTGAAACTATGCCACTGTCTATGACTATTGGGGCACTTCACAGAGAGGAGCAGCAGTTTCAACTGATTAATTCTCCGCACCATGCGGTAATATTGGGCTTTCCGTGGTTACAGTTACATAACCCACAATTTGATTGGAAAAAGTGTGAAACTGCTGCTTGGTCCCAGTTTTGTATGGACAAGTGCGTCATCCAGCCTGTTAAGGTCCTGTGCACCTCCTCGGCTATACCGGATGTGTACCAACAGTTTGGCGATGTTTTTAGCAAAGGAGAGGCCAGTTTGCTACCTCATGCTACCTTTGCTACCTTATGATTGTTGCATCGAATTGCAACCTGGGGCAGTACCTCCGAAAGGACGCACTTATCCATTATCTTGTGAGGAAAATAAGGCTATGGAGGATTACATTTCTGATGCCCTTGCTAGAGGGATCATATGAAAATCTACCTCTCCAGCTGGGGCTGGGTTCTTTTTTGTAAAAAAGAAAAATGGCGAATTAAGACCATGCATTGACTACCGGGGCTTGAATAAACTAATGGCAAAAAACACATACCCAATACCACTCATCACCGAGCTTTTTGACAGGCTTAAGGGCGCTTCGATTTTTACCAAATTGGACCTACGGGCCGCTTACAATCTGGTGCGCATTCGAGCAGGTGATGAGTGGAAAACTGCCTTTAATACTCGAGCTGGGCACTACGAGTATCTTGTAATGCCATTTGGGCTATGTAATGCCCCCGCAGTTTTCCAGGAACTGATAAACGATGTTCTGAGAGATATGTTACAGACATGTGTTGTGGTTTATCTGGACGATATATTGATTTACTCTCAAGACATGGCACAGCACATCAAAGATGTATCCGCAGTATTGCTACGACTCCGTGAGAACAAATTATTTTGTAAACTGGAGAAATGTGACTTTCATAGAACCAGTGTGCCATTCTTGGGGTTCATAATTGGCAATGATGGCATTGCCATGGACAAGGATAAGTTGTCAGCTGTCTTACAATGGCCAAAACCCAAGGGGCTTAAAGCCATACAGCGTTTCCTGGGTTTCGCTAATTATTATAGGCGGTTTATTAAGAACTTTTCTTCCATTGTCAAACCTTTGTCCGATCTTACGCACAAGGGCGCTAATCCTTCTTGTTGGCCGGTATCTGCTGAGAATGCCTTTGAGAATTTGAAGCTGGCATTTGCTGCGGCTCCTGTGTTATCCCACCCCAATCCTCTACTTCCATTTACGTTAGAGGTGGATGCCTCAGATATTGGGGTTGGGGCAGTACTTTCGCAACGACACGAGAAAGGTGGTACTCTCAGACCTTGTGGGTTTTTCTCTAAGAAGTTGACTGTCACTCAAGGCCACTATGAGATAGGTGACAAAGAATTATTGGCCATTATCCTCTCTCTTAAGGAGTGGCGTCATTTGCTTGAAGGTACCAAGACGCCTGTATTAATCCTAACAGATCATAAAAATCTGACTTATCTCTCGAAGGCCAAGAGATTGTCCTCCCGTCAGGCCAGGTGGGCACTGTTCCTGTCTCGATTTAATTTCATTGTATCATACTTACCGGGGTCAAAGAATATCAGGGCTGATGCACTGTCAAGACAATTTGAGGCCGACAGTGACAGAGTGGAAGCACCAGCACCCATCATCCAACCTGATAGAATACTGGCTACTATACGCACGAGTATCACTTCTCCTTTAGGGGAGGAGATCCTGGCCTCTCAGGGGTCCGCTCCCCATGAAACTCCAGTGGGCAAATGTTTTGTCGATGAACCATTTCATACTAGGCTGCTTGAAACCTACCATTCCTCTAAGGCTGCGGGACATATTGGTAGAGACCAATTGTTATGGTCCCTTTCTCAGTTATTTTGGTGGCCCTCCATGAGAAACGATTGTGCCGAATTTACGAATGCCTGTGCCACCTGTGCCTGCGCTAAGACCCCGAGACATCTCCCTGTGGGCTTGCTTCAACCGGTGCCTAATGGCGAACGCCCCTGGTCTCATGTTTCCATTGATTTTATGGGAGAGTTGCCTATGTCCAAGGGGTACTCCTTTATATTCATGGTGGTGGACAGGTTTTCTAAAATGGCTCATTTCGTGCCCCTCCGTGGTCTTCCTTCAGCGAAGGAATTGGCAATGGTGTTCGCCAGAGAAGTATTCCGGTTGCATGGAGTGCCTAGGGTACTGGTGTCTGACAGGGGGAGCCAGTTTGTGTCTAGATTTTGGAGGGCATTTTGCCAACAGATGGGCATGCAGCTGTCCTTCTCCTCTGCCTACCATCCCCAGACCAATGGAGCCGCTGAACGAGCTAATCAGGGCTTGGAACAATTTCTCCGTTGTTTCGTTACTGACCATCATGATAATTGGTCCGACTTGTAGCCTTGGGCAGAGTTCGCCAGGAACGGTGCGGTCAATTCTTCATCTGGGAGCTCTCCATTTCTGATTAATTATGGGTTCCAGCCCTGTTTGCTTCCAGACTCATTTCAGACGCAACAGATTCCAGCTCTGGATGAGCATATCGAGCAACTCCGTTCCACATGGGCACAAGTTCAGAGGGCACTTGGTCAGTCATTTCAGCGTCATCAGCGCCATGCTAATCGCAGAAGGCTTCCAGCGGTTTCCTTTCAGGTTGGGGATAGAGTATGACTTTCCTCCAGAAATCTCAAGCTGCAGGTTCCGTCTAATAAGTTGGCTCCCCGGTTTATTGGTCCATACAGAGTTATTCGCAAAATTAACCCTGTCTCCTATGCACTAGACTTACCTGCATCCATGCGTATCCATAATGTGTTCCATGTGTCCCTTCTTAAGCCTCTGGTTTGCAATCGCTATACTACCACACCTGTGGTGCCAGGACCTGTTGAGGTCGAGGGCCAGGAGGAGTACGAGGTTCAGAGCATTATTGATTCCCGTAGGCTTAGAGGAAGGGTACAGTACCTGGTACATTGGAAAGGGTATGGTCCTGAGGATCGATCATGGGTGGATAGTACGGACCTTCATGCACCTAGGCTAACTAGGGCCTTTCATGCCAATTACCCACTGAAACCTAGACCCTATTCTAGGAGAGGGGGTCTTTGAAGGGGGGGTACTATCACGGTGCCCGTGATTGCTGCAGTTCCTTGTCTGTCACCAGTAGGGGGCTGCTATTGGCTGTCTGCAGATAGCCCACCTTTCATTGCCTATTTAAACCTGGATTGGGCACCCTTTGGGTGCCCTTTCGTGTTGTTTCTGACCTTCTTGCTATCACTATGCCAGTGATAGCTGGGCCTCTGTTCCAGTGTTCCTGAGTTCCTGATCTCATGTGTTCCTGAGTTCCTGATCTCTGCTGTTCCAGTGTTTCCTGCATGCTGAGTACTTCCAGTCCTGGTTCCGGCCTAGTCTCTGGTGTTGCAGTTCCAGCTGAACTTCTTCTCTGCTGTTTCCTGACCTGACTGATCGTTGCTGGTTCCTGTGTTCTCATCGCCTGTCTCCTGTATCCTGGCGACCTCCTGCCTGGTCGCGTCGGCAACATTGCTTGTTACACCAGTGTGCGGACGCTGGTTTGCTCCTAAGCCTTGCGGCTATACAAACTTGCTTGTTACACCAGTGTGCGGTCACTGGTTTGCTCCAAAGCCTATCGGCTATACAATTCTGTGTTTGTCCCAGCGTGCGGACGCTGGTTTGCTCCTAAGCCTTGCGGCTATACAAACTTGCTTGTTACACCAGTGTGCGGTCACTGGTTTGCTCCAAAGCCTATCGGCTATACAATCCTGTGTTGATCCCAGCGTGCGGACGCTGGTTTGCTCCTAAGCCTTGCGGCTATACAAACTTGCTTGTTACACCAGTGTGCGGTCACTGGTTTGCTCCAAAGCCTATCGGCTATACAATCCTGTGTTGGTCCCAGCGTGCGGACGCTGGTTTGCTCCTAAGCCTTGCGGCTATACAAACTTGCTTGTTACACCAGTGTGCGGTCACTGGTTTGCTCCAAAGCCTATCGGCTATACAATCCTGTGTTGGTCCCAGCGTGCGGACGCTGGTTTGCTCCTAAGCCTTGCGGCTATACAAACTTGCTTGTTACACCAGTGTGCGGTCACTGGTTTGCTCCAAAGCCTATCGGCTATACAATCCTGTGTTGGTCCCAGCGTGCGGACGCTGGTTTGCTCCTAAGCCTTGCGGCTATACAAACTTGCTTGTTACACCAGTGTGCGGTCACTGGTTTGCTCCTAAGCCTATCGGCTATACAATCCTGTGTTGGTCCCAGCGTGCGGACGCTGGTTTGCTCCTAAACCTTGCGGCTATACAAACTCGCTTGTTACACCAGTGTGCGGTCTCTGGTTTGCTCCAAAGCCTATCAGCTATACAATTCTGTGTTTGTCCCAGCGTGCGGACATATATATATATTTATATTTGTGTGTCATCTGCGTAGAGATGGTAGTTAAAGCCAAAGGATTTTATCAGTTGCCCCAGGGAGAGTGAATACAGAGAATAGAGAAGAGGTCCCAGAACAGAACCTTGGGGTACACCTACTGAGAAGGGGGTCAGAGGTGAGGAGGTGTTAGCGTATGTCACAGAGAAAGACCATTGAGAGAGATAGGATGGAAGCCAGGAATGTGCCAGGCCGCAGACACCAAGTGATTGGAGAATCTGGGATAGAAGGGTATGGTCAACTGTGTCGAATGCTGCCGAAAGGTCTAGGAGAATAAGAAGAGAGAAATGGCCTTTGGTTTTTGCAGTGTGGAGATCGTTTGTTACTTTGAGAAGGGCGGTTTCTGTAGAGAAAGTGGGCCGAAAGCCAGACTGCAAGGGGTCCATAGTGTTATGGGAGTTGAGGAAGGTAAGTAGACGAGAGTAGGCTAGGTGCTCAAGGAGCTTAGAGGCAAAGGGCAAGAGGGATATGGGGCGGTAGTTGGATGGGGAGGTGGGGTATAATGAATTTTTATTGAGGATTGGAGATACTATTGAATGTTTGAATGAGGAGGGGAAGATGCCAGAGCATAGGGAGGAGTTGAATACCCGAGTTAGCATGGGTACTAATGTGTGTTGCAGAGGAATGAGGAGGTGGGATCAAGGGAGCAGGTGGTGAGTGGTGATGTGGACAGCAGAAGGGAGACCTCTGCTTCTGCTCCCTAGCAGGGTTAGGGAGGGGAAGGGGAATGATGGAGGGGAGGGGCGAAGGAGGGAATTAAAGATACAGAAGAGGCGCCATGGGTTCGATTTGTGAGTATTGATTAGTGAGGAGTAGTAGTGTTGTTTGGCAGAGGATAAAGCACTGTTGAATCAGGACAGGAGGAATTTGTAGTTGGATAAAGCGTGCGTGAGAGTGGAACTTCCTCCACAGGCGTTCAGAGGTGCGGGTACAGGAGCGGAGAAAGCGTGTTTGTGAGTTGAGACAAGGGCGTGGGTTTAAGGGGCGTTTGTAACAGGCCTGGAAGGGGGCATACAGATTAAGTGATGAGGAGAGGAGGTTGTTGTAGTATTCTACAAGTCTGTCTGATTCAGAAATAGTGTTGAAGGTGGAGAGGTTTGAGTGCAATGCAGAAGATAAGGCAGAAATGTCAAGTGAGCGAAGGTTGCGGGTGTAATGCGTGGCCGTAATTGGTGGGGGAATGAGGGAAAGGGTTGTAGAGAAGGTTATGAGATGGTGGTCGGAGAGTGGGAAAGGAGATATGGAAAGATTTAGGAACAGTTCTTTGAGAAAACCAAGTCGAGGGGGTGACGTCTTTGTGTGTGCTAGAGTCAGTTCATTGTTGAAGGGTGAAAGATGAGGTTAGTTGAAGGAGGTGTGAGGCCCAAGAGAGGGAAGGATCATCAATGTGACAGTTAAAGTCCCCAAGTATGAGAGCAGGAGCATCAGAGGATAGAAAGAATGTAAGCCAGCACTCAAAGTCTGAAAGGAAGGCAGAGGGTGTGGGTGTGGGAGGTCTGTATACTACTGCAACACGCATTGCTACAGGGTGGAATAATTGGATAGCATGTACCTCAAAGGGGTTAGTGGAAAAAGATGGGGGAACAGGTATCAGCTGAAAGCGACACAAGGAGGCAAGCAGTACACCTGTGCCACCACATATACCCACTGTGCGTGCTGTGTGTGAGAAGTACAGGCCTCCATGTGAGACTGCACCCTCCATGGCTGAATCATATTGGGAGAGCCAGGACTCAGTAAGAGCAAGAAGCTGGAGTGCTTGTGAGCAGAAATGGTCATGTATGAGAGTAGATTTGTTAGTGAGGGAACGGACATTCAGTAGGCCACAGGAGAAGGACTGGGCAGGAAGTGGGAGGGTGGGGATGGGGATGAGATTAGAAAAATTAGAGCCTCTGTGGGATGGGGAGGAGAGTGTGCGTGGGTGGTGGCATATGGGGATATGATTGGGTCCTGGGTTTGGGGAGATGTCACCAGCCACAAAGAGGAGAATAAGACATACAGCCAGTAGGTATGAATGTGATTTGTGACTGCTGTGGGTTGGAGTGGAAAGATGGGTCGGTCTGAGCAATAGATACAGGGTGTGGTTGCAGAATGGATTTGATGAGAGTAAGGAGGGGGAAATATGAATATGGGGAGCGATAGGCATATAAATAGAGTGCTGGATTCTGCAGTATAGGAGCAGAGTTGAATATAGCAGTAAAAGGGCAGGTTGCATTGTGGGGTGGAGTAACAGAGCAGGGAGAAAGCAAAACAAGAGTCTTTAGAAGTGTGTGTTGATGCAGGGAGGGATGTCCATCTTCAGTCCCCCTTCTCACCTCTGCTCCAACATTCCTGTAACTCCATTAAGTCCTTAACAGAAGCACTTGAGATGTTTGTTCATCCTAGCACATAGAGTCTTACAATATCCCAGACAGTCCAAGTGTTAAGAGTGATTTATTTTGTATTAAACTCCAGGGATTGATGGTGAGTTTGGAAGCTGGCTCTTTAAGAGGACTGCACAGTTTTCAAATGTGAGGTGTTCTACTCCAGTGGATCCTGGTTATTCTTTTAGCCAAGTCCTTCTCCAAGTCCTGCTTTAAGTCCTGGTTAAGTCCACCTCCCTTGTAATGTCTCCCTTAGAATGGGGAGCCCTTCAGTACATCCACCCTTATACTTTAGCCTTTAAATAGCAAATCTTATTCACATAGGCCAGTTTGAAATTAAATAATCAGCAAATCAGAGCATGACCATTTGTTTGCTCAGGGTTGTTTAACGAGCTAATGTACACCTATGTGCAATAAGAAATTACCACTGGAGACTGAAGTCTAGGGGCAGAATGCAGAGGGAAAAAGTGAACAGAAGAGTAAGACATGCCAGGACCCTAAATGGTTAATACACAGATGGGATATAACACAAGGTTGGAAGCTGGATGAATGGTAGACACATACCAGACCCTGAATGGTTAATACACAGATGGGGTATAACACAAGGTTGTTAGCTGGATGAATGGTAGATACATACAAGGACCCTGAATGGTTAATACACAGATGGGGTATAACACAAGGTTGGAAGCTGGATGAATGGTAGGCACCAGGGACAGACTGACCATCGAGAAATTTGGTCACGGACTGAGGGCCCACGACCGAAAGGGGCCCACCGCAACCAGAAATAGTCTCCAGGCCCTCTCCATTTGCCTGCCTTGTAGTTCCCGCTACAGGCGCACTGCTCCGTGGCATATTAGGGGTCGCACCTGTGACCAGGCCCATCACTGCAGGGGCCCGGCCACCCCCTGCGACCCCCTTGCCATGCGCCCGCAGCAACTATGTATTGGCGTCGCGACCGGCGCTCTAGTAATACAGAGCGCTGGAAGATGACATCATCTCCCAGCGCTCTGCATTACTGAGACCGCGCAGGAGCTTCAGGAGGCACAGATCACTCTGCTAGGCCACCAGGGACTCGAGGTAGGGGCATAATTGAGGGGTATTGTGGAAGGGACATTGTGGAGATTGAAGGGCAATGTGAAGATATGGGGGCAATGTGAAGATTGAAGGGCATTGTGGAAGGGACATTGTGGAGATTGAGGGGCAATGTGGAAGGGACATTGTGAAGATATGGGGGCAATGTGGAGATTGGAGATTAAGGGGCATTGACAATGCCCCTCAATCTCCACATTGCCCCCATATTTCCAGTGTCCCTTCCACAATGCCTCTCAATCTCCAATCTCCACAATGCCGCATTGTGGAGATTGGAGATTGAGAGGCATTGTGGAAGGGACACTGTGAAAATATGGGGGCAGTGTGGAGATTGAGGGGCATTGTGGAAGGGACATTGTGGAGATTGAGGGGCATTTTGGAGATTGAGGGGCATTGTGGAAGGGACATTGTGGAGATTGAGGGGCATTGTGGAGATTGAGGGGCATTGTGGAAGGGATATTGTGGAGATTGAGGGGCATTTTGAAGATTGAGGGGCATTGTGGAAGGGACATTGTGGAGATTGAGGGGCATTGTGGAGATTGAGGGCATTGTGGAACGGGCATTGTGGAGACTGAGGGGCATTGTGGAGATTGAGGGGCAATGTGGAAGGGACATTGTGAAGATTGATGGACAATGTGGAGATTGGAGATTGAGGGGCAATGTGGAGATTGGAGATTGAGGGGCAATGTGGAGATGGGGGCATTATGGAAGGGGCAGGTACTGGATGTTATGGGGGGCTACTGCATGGCCTGGAGGGGGTTACTGGATGGCCTAGGGGGTACTGGATGGCCTGGAGGGAGGGTACTGGGTGGCCTGGAGAGAGTGTACTGGGTGGTCTGGAGGGGGGCTACTGGATGGCCTGGAGGGGGGTACTGAATGGCCTGGAGGCCCCCCAGGCTATTCAGTATCCCCACGCCATACAATACCCCAGGCAACCACACTTTTGCAAATTATATGTGGAACATTGTACTCGCTACAGGCACAGCCACCAGGCCAGACATCCAGCACACCCTCAAGCTATCCAGCCAGTAGCCAAGTAGCCTCCAATCAACCAGCAAGAAGCGAGCCAGCAGTGTAAGGTTAGTTTTATTTATTTATTTATTTATTTAAATGCAAGATTAATTTTATTAAGACAGGTTTACTTCTAAAATGGTGTGGAGTACCTTTATTTGTGTAATGTGAATCTTCTGCATGGGAGGAGAGTGTATGTGGGGGGAGGGTAGGTAGGTGTGCGGGGCTGAGGATGTAGTGGGAGGTGGGGCCAATGATGTCACAGGGAGGGGCCAATGATGTCATTGAGCAGGGGGCCCAGACCTCTTTTTGGACCGGGAGCCTGGGTCCTGTCAGTCCGCCCCTGGTAGACACATACCAGGACCCTGAATGGTTAATACACAGATGGGATATAACACAAGATTGGAAGCTGGATGAATGGTAGACACATACCAGGACCCTGAATGGTTAATACACAGATGGGGTATAACACAAGGTTGGAAGCTGGATGAATGGTAGGCACCAAGGACAGACTGACCATCGAGAAATTTGGTCACGGACTGAGGGCCCACGACCGAAAGGGGCCCACCGCAACCAGAAATAGTCTCCAGGCCCTCTCCATTTGCCTGCCTTGTAGTTCCCGCTACAAGCGCACTGCTCCGTGGCATAATAGGGGTCGCACCTGTGACCAGGCCCATCACTGCAGGGGCCCGGCCACCCCCTGCGACCCCCTTGCCATGCGCCCGCAGCAACTATGTATTGGCGTCGCGACCGGCGCTCTAGTAATACAGAGCGCTGGAAGATGACATCATCTCCCAGCGCTCTGCATTGCTGAGACCGCGCAGGAGCTTCAGAAGGCACAGATCACTCTGCTAGGCCACCAGGGACTCGAGGTAGGGGCATAATTGAGGGGTATTGTGGAAGGGACATTGTGGAGATTGAAGGGCAATGTGAAGATATGGGGACAATGTGAAGATTGAAGGGCATTGTGGAAGGGACATTGTGGAGATTGAGGGGCAATGTGGAAGGGACATTGTGAAGATATGGGGGCAATGTGGAGATTGGAGATTAAGGGGCATTGACAATGCCCCTCAATCTCCACATTGCCCCCATATTTCCAGTGTCCCTTCCACAATGCCTCTCAATCTCCAATCTCCACAATGCCGCATTGTGGAGATTGGAGATTGAGAGGCATTGTGGAAGGGACACTGTGAAAATATGGGGGCAGTGTGGAGATTGAGGGGCATTGTGGAAGGGACATTGTGGAGATTGAGGGGCATTTTGGAGATTGAGGGGCATTGTGGAAGGGACATTGTGGAGATTGAGGGGCATTGTGGAGATTGAGGGGCATTGTGGAAGGGATATTGTGGAGATTGAGGGGCATTTTAAAGATTGAGGGGCATTGTGGAAGGGACATTGTGGAGATTGAGGGGCATTGTGGAGATTGAGGGCATTGTGGAACGGGCATTGTGGAGACTGAGGGGCATTGTGGAGATTGAGGGGCAATGTGGAAGGGACATTGTGAAGATTGATGGACAATGTGGAGATTGGAGATTGAGGGGCAATGTGGAGATTGGAGATTGAGGGGCAATGTGGAGATGGGGGCATTATGGAAGGGGCAGGTACTGGATGTTATGGGGGGCTACTGCATGGCCTGGAGGGGGATACTGGATGGCCTAGGGGGTACTGGATGGCCTGGAGGGAGGGTACTGGGTGGCCTGGAGAGAGTGTACTGGGTGGTCTGGAGGGGGGCTACTGGATGGCCTGGAGGGGGGTACTGAATGGCCTGGAGGCCCCCCAGGCTATTCAGTATCCCCAGGCCATACAATACCCCAGGCAGCCACACTTTTGCAAATTATATGTGGAACATTGTACTCGCTACAGGCACAGCCACCAGGCCAGACATCCAGCACACCCTCAAGCTATCCAGCCAGTAGCCAAGTAGCCTCCAATCAACCAGCAAGAAGCGAGCCAGCAGTGTAAGTTTAGTTTTATTTATTTATTTATTTATTTAAACGCAAGATTAATTTTATTAAGACAGGTTTACTTCTAAAATGGTGTGGAGTACCTTTATTTGTGTAATGTGAATCTTCTGCATGGGAGGAGAGTGTATGTGGGGGGAGGGTAGGTAGGTGTGCAGGGCTGAGGATGTAGTGGGATGTGGGGTCAATGATGTCACAGGGAGGGGCCAATGATGTCACAGGGAGGGGCCAATAATGTCATTGAGCAGGGGGCCCAGACCTCTTTTTGGACTGGGACCCTGGGTCCTGTCAGTCCGCCCCTGGTAGACACATACCAGGACCCTGAATGGTTAATACACAGATGGGATATAACACAAGGTTGGAAGCTGGATGAATGGTAGACACATACCAAGACCCTGAATGGTTAATACACAGATGGGGTATAACACAAGGTTGGAAGCTGGATGAATGGTAGACACATACCTGAATTGTGAGTATTGGCTTTATATTAGCTCTATATGGATTGAAGATCACTTTGGAGATACTTGGTGGTTTGTGCTCTTCCTGATCTTTTGTTTTCTGTATTCCAAGGTCCTCAGCACGTACTGTGGGTATCTATAGAAGACGCTGCATTCATCCATCCAACTGGAGAGACGGAGTGTGGGCAGTCAGAATCCCCTATCTATCCATGTTGATCACTATTAGCGATCATTACTATTGTGAGTTTAGTGGTGTTTTGGTGGAGGTCTTCAACTGGCAAAATATATTGCACAAGGGAGCGCCCTTGTTCTTTTTTCTTCTGTTTCCATTCCATGTAGGTGCCATACATACTCATATTTATTTCAGAATGTTTTGCGTGATCCCTGCCAGTTAAAAAGCAATAGAACTGCCACTAGGGCACATCAAAAATGCCAGACCTCAGTTTTCTTGTAGTCAACCACTGGCATCACATTCAATAGACAGTCCTCTAGTATTCAGAACTCTTTGGTGCTCCAGAGAAATCAACGGTTTAATTATGACATCCACTGATGTCAAATGACCTCTGAGATGTAGCGTCCCTGAATTGCATAAAGGAAATATTGTCACCTTACTCACAAGTACCTTTCCTCGGTACCGCACAGCAAAACACAGGACCCCTAATACTATATTCTGCTTTGGGATTTTACACTTATCAGCATTAAACTGCAGCTGCCATACTCTCATCCATTTTTCTAAAATATTGAACTCACTGGTCATTTGGCTTATTCCTCCAGGAATGTCTTTGTATAATTTGCAAATAGGAATACCTATAGCGTACCTTCAAGTCTTTTTGCAGTATCACTAATAAAAATATAAAAAAAAAATGGACCCCAGTACAGATCCCTGAGGCACCTCACTAGTAACATTACCTTTCTGAATATTCTCATTTAACTATAACCTTCTATCATGCAGCCATTGACTTATACATCTATTTTTACATCCAGACCCATACACCTAAATTTCTCTGAGGCACAGTGCCACCTACATTTCTCTGAGGTTAGTTTGATAAGATCTCTCTGGAGGAAACATGTACTGTTTATGTTCTTGCTAGCCCTTAAATTCAGTTATTTAACCCATTAAGGACCATGCAGTCCAGGGGTGGTAGCTCTAGAGACCAAAGGACTTTTGTTTTTTTGACCTGGCACATCACTGGTCGTTAAGGTGTTAACAATTCTTTCCTTTAATGAAGTTTCCCTTAATTTTAGACTTACTGGTCTGTAGTTGCCAGACTCTTCCCTTACCTAAGGCATAACATTACACTTTCCTGCATGTGTGCCCTCCAGGTCTTTCAAATTATACTGAGTAGCCCTCTGAGTGATCAGCGCTAACGGACTTACCCACTTCAGTTTTAGGCCATTCATCCTCACTGATGGTCATGTCAGCACTGTTAAGGACCCGAGTAAAGAGGACTCACCCGCTTCCACCTTAGGCCGTTCAGCCTCACAGAGGGGCCCATTAGTCCTCTAAGGGATGAGAGTATAGCAGTCACACCACTACCACATTAGGCCATTCAGCCTCACGAAAGGGCCTATTAGCCCTCTAAGGGACCAGAGGTTAGTGGTCTTGCTTTGGCATTAGTTCATGTGGCTCCCTCAAGGTTCTTTCAGACCTCTGAGGGACCCGAGTTTAGCGGTATCACCCGCTTCTACCTTAGGCCATTTAGCCTCACAGAGGGGACTATTTGCCCTCTTTCGGACCTGAGTATAGTAGTCTCACCCGCTTCCGTATTAGGCTTTCGATCCTCCTTAGGGTCTCCAGATCTCTAAGCCAAGACATTGTGTGGTCTTCTCCCACTTGTGCAACTTCTACTGGGCTGCCTAATTTTGCTAGTCCTGTGTGGTCTCCGTATAGTGCCAGGAGGGACCATTGTCTACTTTCTGGTTCCTCTATAGTGATCTTACTCTGCTTCTATTTGCTGCCGTAGGCTGTCATATCTGTTCTGCCATAGGATCCTTTTTCTCTATACTGAGTCTGGATTAACTTAGTTTACCAGCTCTCCCATCCTGGTCATGTCCCTGGTGCAACTGGAGTCAGAGATCTGGCTTAGAAGCCAGCACATTTATACGGCTTTGGCCGCAGCAAGGGAGACTGGAGACTGCCACAGAGAACAAACTACTCTCTCAAGTGAAGACTGCTTGTCCCTCTGGTACTTCATTGTCCGATTGTTTCTCGACCCCAGCCTGCTAGACTGTGCTTTGTCTCTCCTTCTGGCTCCGTCTTGCTCGCTGTTACTGACCCAGTTTGCCGAACCTTCTCTACCGTTGCCCTTGTACCCCTGAAGTCTAGCGAGGTCTCCAAGGCATTGCAGAGCAGTGGGAAATTTTTATTTCCCTGCTATGGTGCAACTGGCTTGCTCCAGAATGACTTGTCTTTAGCATTGTGCTTGGTGCCCTAAATGTAAATAAAATATGCTCCATGAACAGAGATGGGAGTGATGTTTTTTGTGCTTGGGAGGTCAAATGATTTGTTTTGATTTGTGTTTACCAGGTGTATGTTTATGAAAGAGGAGTGAGAGGCGGTCTTAGAACAAACTCTGGTTGCAGGAAAGTTTTGCCTCTGGCTTCTTGGTTGGGGATGATGGGAGTTGTAGTGTTGAACAAGTGGAGAACAAAAGGCTGCCCAGCACTGAGCTAGAAGCACTTGTGTCATATCAGGGGATGTATATATGCTGTGAAACAACAGTTCCATCTCCAGCACATTAACCCCTTGATGAACCTTGACGGTCATAGTACATCATGGATCAATCTGAGGTAACGACCCATGGCGTACTATAACAGTCATGGAATTCCTGGCTAATTCCTGCTTTGGTTTCCTAATTGGTTGAATGGCCCGATTGTGACATCATAATACCAATGCCCACTGTGCTTCTTGTGATGGAGAATCATTATTTTGGTCTTCTTTTTCGCTGAAACACAGAGCTATGATGTCATAATAGGATTTTCCAAGGGCACCCATGCAGGTAGTTTGAAGGCCTTAGCCTACATCACTGCCAAGTTCAAATGGTTTTGAGTGTATTTTGGCTTGCATGATGGTAGAGAATAGGTGGTATTTCAGTAGTAGTAGTAACAACTGGTACACTACAGGGCGTGTGTGCAAAGCAATAGAAGAGCAAGTGTAAGACAAATTAACCATAATTTTCTGTTCAGCTAAGTCCTCTGCAAATGGCTATTTCCAAAAACGTGCCTTTTAACCCCTGAAGTCTAGCGAGGTCTCCAAGGCATTGCAGAGCAGTGGGAAATTTTCATTTGCCTTCTATGGTACAACTGGCTTGCTCCAGAATGACTTGTCTTTAGCATTGTGCTTGGTGCCCTAAATGTAAATAAAATATGCTCCATGAACAGAGATGGGAGTGATGTTTTTTGTGCTTGGGAGGTCAAATGATTTGTTTTGATTTGTGTTTACCAGGTGTATGTTTATGAAAGAGGAGTGAGAGGCGGTCTTAGAACAAACTCTGGTTGCAGGAAAGTTTTGCCTTTGGCTTCTTGGTTGGGGATGATGGGAGTTGTAGTGTTGAACAAGTGGAGAACAAAACGCTGCCCAGCACTGAGCTAGAAGCACTTGTGTCATATCAGGGGATGTATATATGCTGTGAAACAACAGTTCCATCTCCAGCACATTAACCCGTTGACGACCCTTGACGGTCATAATACATCATGGATCGATCTGAGGTAACGACCCATCGCGTACTATGACAGTCATGGAATTCCTGGCTCCCCCCGCGGCTGCACGTCATTAGGGTAGTCCGGAAAAGGAATTTGAAAAAGAAAAAAAAAATGGTCCATGGTCCTTAAGTGACTTCGACGTGCTGATCAGCCAGTTGTTAAGGGGTTAAACTTTCTATTAAAGAAGAAAAGAAACTAAGTTTTTGAGCAGCAGTTTTGTGCTACCATTACATTCATGGAGTGAGATGCCAAGGCTGACCTGGGCATCATGCTGTCTCTCTTTCATTTGGCACATGTTTGCCATGAAAAAAATATTTAACTTAATTCAATTGTAGCCTCATTACAACCTCCAGCTTTCCTACACTTTAAAACACAAGCAGAAGAATGACATCCCAGGATTCCCTTACTTGCAAATTTGCATAAGGGAAAGTGTTTTTTTGGATTTGCCTTTAACTGTATTTTATTGAAAGCTGCGGTCATATCTGGTGCTCGAAGTTACATTTTCTGAGCACCACTTTGGCCTTACTCCCTTTCAATGCCACACGCCAGTGAAAGTTAACACTTTGAGTGTCAGGGAGGTATGCAATGCATTGCAACGCAATGCATTGGATACCTCTCTGACACTCAAAGGGTCAGGGCTTTGCAATGTCTTACAGAGGGCTCTTGCACTGAAAGGAATAAGTCAAGAGTTAACCCTTTGAGTCCTGAAGGGGAGCACAATGCTTTGCGCACCCTATGCCATTCCAAGGTTAAAGACATACAGTGTAGTGTTCTGCATAAAAATTGTGCAGATTTGATATTATTTCAGTACACCTAGGCTTAAGCGAATAAAAATCATTGCTCCAGGTTTTCAGTTTTTTTTGGAAATACTGTGCTATGACATCATAGTGTCGATGCCTATTGGCTTAGTGTACAGGAGAATTATTGCTCTTGTTGCAATTTTGCTTGAAACACACTACTGTGACATCATAAAGTCAATGCATACTGGTTCATGTGAAGGAGAATCATTTTACTTGGTTTTCCATTTTACTGAAACACAGAACTATGACATCATAATAGCAGTGCATATTGGCTTTTGTTAAAGCAGAAGTAGGGTTCTGGTTTCTTTTTGGCTGGAACACAGAGCTGTGATGTCACAATAGCAATGCCTAATGGATTTTGTTAAATGGAATTTCTGCTTTTGTTTCCTACTTGGTTGAATGGCCCCATTGTGACATCATAATAACAATGCCCACTGTGCTTCTTGTGATGGAGAATCATTATTTTGGTCTTCTTTTTCGCTGAAACACAGAGCTATGATGTCATAATAGGATTTTCCAAGGGCACCCATGCAGGTAGTTTGCAGGCCTTAGCCTACTTCACTGCCAAGTTCAAATGGTTTTGAGTGTATTTCGGCTCCCATGATGGTAGAGAATAGGTGGTATTTCAGTAGTAGTAGTAACAACTGGTACACTACAGGGCGTGTGTGCAAAACAATAGAATAGCAAGTGTAAGACAAATTAACCATCATTTACTAATCAGCTAAGTTCTCTGCAAATGGCTATTTCCAAAAACGTGTCATTTAACCCTTGAAGTGTAGCGAGGTCTCCAAGGCATTGCAGAGCAGTGGGAAATTTTCATTTGCCTGCTATGGTACAACTGGCTTCCTCCAGAATGACTTGTCTTTAGCATTGTGCTTGGTGCCCTAAATGTAAATAAAATATGCTCCATGAACAGAGATGGGAGTGATGTTTTTTGTGCTTGGGAGGTCAAATGATTTGTTTTGATTTGTGTTTACCAGGTGTATGTTTATGAAAGAGGAGTGAGAGGCGGTCTTAGAAGAAACTCTGGTTGCAGGAAAGTTTTGCCTTTGGCTTCTTGGTTGGGGATGATGGGAGTTGTAGTGTTGAACAAGTGGAGAACAAAAGGCTGCCCAGCACTGAGCTAGAAGCACTTGTGTCATATCAGGGGATGTATATATGCTGTGAAACAACAGTTCCATCTCCAGCACATTAACCCCTTGACGTTCATAGTACGTCATGGATCGATCTGAGGTAACGACCCATCGCGTACTATGACAGTTATGGAATTCCTGGCTCCCCCCGCGGCTGAACGCCATTTGGGGAGTCCGGAAAAGAAATTTGAAAAAGAAAAAAAAAATGGTCCGTGGTCCTTAAGTGATTGCGCCGTGCTGATCGGCCAGTTTTTAACCCCTTAAGGACTGGGAAAATCAGAGGTGGAGTTGACTTAAGGACCGGAGCAATTCTGACCTTTTTGACTATGTCTTTGTTCAACAGTGTTTTCCCTCTTAGGCTTTTATTCCACCCCCATAAATTATATACTGTTTTTTTACAAACAAATAGGGCTTTCCTTTGATACCCCACTTATATGGATAACCCACAATTTACTTTATTAAAATTAAAGAAAAAGGTAAAAAAAATGTAAAAAACCCACCATTTTTGTTTTTTCTCTTGGGATCAATTGGGCGCAAAGGGTTAAATTTTTATGGAGACTACATGAAAGGTATGACCACTCAGTCATACCTACAAAATGCGCAGTTTAAAGTGGCCACTGTCTCCCCCGGGTGAAAATCCCCATGTCCCTTTTTCCCACCCTATTTTCCCACTTTTTTGTTCATTATATTTGGCGGTGTGTGTAAGTGTATTACATGACTCCACAACAATCACACTTCCAATTTTGTTTCTTGAGATGTTTTTTTTTTTTTAAATAAAATATTTTATTTGTAAAAAAAAATGTGTGTTGTTTTTATTTAAAAAAAAATAAAAAAAAGTGTATTTAGCAGGTCAGAAATTGACCTGCATTTAGCCATCCTCCTGCACCAGCAGTGAAGGGGTTAACACCCCCAGCTGCTGTATTTTGTATTTCCACTAGGTGTCTCCTCCCTGCATCTGTGTCCCTTACTTTTATGTAAGGGACGCATTGGCAGAGAGGAGACACTAGAGGCAGTAAGTAGCACTGCCTCATTCATTTTTTTAGAATGCCGGTACATGTGATCGCTGACGCAGCGATCACATGACCTGGCACAACCGACCGAGGCTGAGACTGAACGGTCCGGTACTGGACCGCTCAGTCTCAGCCTGGACTGAATGGTAGCAGCATGCACGGTGGCGCGCTGCTACCATTTACATCTTGACGTACCAACACCGTCACTGGTCCTTAAAGCAAATTTACCCTTGACTGTCCTGGTACGTCAAGGGTCGTTAAGGGGTTAAGGGGTTAAACTTTCTATGAAAGAAGAAAACAAACTAAGTTTTTAGCAGCATTTTTGTGCTACCATTACATTCATGGAGTGATGCCAAGGCTGACCTGGGCATCATGCAGTCTATCTTTCATTTGGCATATGTTTGCCATGAAAAAAATATTTAGCTTAATTCAATTGTAGCCTCTTTACAACCTCCAGCTTTCCTACACTTTAAAACACAAGCAGAAGAATGACATCCCAGGATTCCCTTCCTTGAAAATTTGCATAAGGGAAGGTGTTTTTTTGGATTTGCATTTGACAGTATTTTATTGAAAGCTGAGGTCATATCTGGGGCTCGAAGTTAAATTTTCTGAGCCCCACATTGGCCTTACTCCCTTTCAATTCCACACGCCAGTGAAAGTTAACCCTTTGAGTGTCAGAGAGGTATGCAATGCATTGTAACGCAATGCATTGGATACCTCTCTGCCACTCAAAGGGTCAGGGCATTGCAATGTCTTACAGAGGGCTCTTGCACTGAAAGGAATAAGTCAAGAGTTAACCCTTTGAGTCCTGAAGGGGAGCACAATGCTTTGCGCACCCTCTGGCGTTCCACGGTTAAAGACATACAGTGTAGTGTTCTGCATAAAAATTGTGCAGGTTTGATACTATTTCAGTACACCTAGGCTTAAGCGAATAAAAATCATTGCTCCAGGTTTTCAGTTTTTTTTGGAAATACTGTGCTATGACATCATAGTGTCGATGACTATTCGCTTAGTGTACAGGAGAATTATTGCTCTTGTTGCAATTTTGCTTCAAACACACTACTGTGACATCATAGAGTCAAGGCATACTGGTTCATGTGAAGGAGAATCACTGGCTTGGTTTTCCATATTGCTGAAACACAGAACTATGACATCATAATAGCAATGCATATTGGCTTTTGTTAAAGCAGAAGTAGAGTTTTGGTTTCTTTTTGGCTGGAACACAGAGCTGTGATGTCACAATAGCAATGCCTAATGGATTTTGTTAAATGGAATTCCTGCTTTGGTTTCCTTCTTGGATGAATGGCCCGATTGTGACATCATAATAACAATGCCCACTGTGCTTCTTGTGATGGAGAATCATTATTTTGGTCTTCTTTATCGCTGAAACACAGAGCTATGATGTCATAATAGGATTTTCCAAGGGCACCCATGCAGATAGTTTGCAGGCCTAAGCCTACTTCACTGCCAAGTTCAAATGGTTTTGAGTGTATTTTGGCTCGCATGATGGTAGAGAATGGGTGGTATTTCAGTAGTAGTAGTAACAACTGGTACACTACAGGGCGTGTGTGCAAAGCAATGGAATAGCAAGTGTAAGACAAATTAACCATCACTTACTAATCAGCTAAGCCCTCTGCAAATGGCTATTTCCCAAAACATGTCTGTAACTACTGCAGTCTAGCGAGGTCTCCAAGGCATTGCAGAGCAGTGGGAAATTTTCATTTGCCTGCTATGGTGCAACTGGCTTGCTCCAGAATGACTTGTCTTTAGCATTGTGCTTGGTGCCCTAAATGTAAATAATATACACTCCATGAACAGAGAATGGGAGTGATGTTTTTTGTGCTTGGGAGGTCAAATGATTTGTTTTGATTTGTGTTTACCAGGTGTATGTTTAAGAAAGAGGAGTGAGAGGCGGTCTAAGAACAAACTCTGTTTGCATGAAAGTTTTGCCTCTGGCTTCTTGGTTGGGGATGATGGGAGTTGTAGTGTTGAACAAGTGGAGAACAAAAGGCTGCCCAGCACTGAGCTAGAAGCACTTGTGTCATAACAGGGGATGTATATATGCTGTGAAGCAACAGTTCCATCTCCAGCACATTAACCCCTTGACGATCATAGTACGTCATGGATCGATCCGAGGGTAACGATCCATGGAGAACTATGACAGTCATGGAATTCCTGGCTCCCCCCGCAGCTGCGCTCCATTCGGGTAGTCCGGACAAGGAATTTGGGGGGGAAAAAAAAAAAGGTCCGTGGTCCTTAAGTGACTGCGCCGTGCTGATCGGCCAGTTGTTAAGGAGTTAAACTTTCCATGAAAGAAGAAAAGAAAATAAGTCTTTGAGCCGCAGTTTTGTGCTACCATTACATTCATGGAGAGTGAAGTCCCATTTTCTGAGCACCTCTTTGGCCTTACTCCCTTTCAATGCCACACGCCAGTGAAAGTTAACCCTTCGAGTGCCAGAGAGGTATGCAATGCATTGTAAAGCAATGCATTGGATACCTCTCTGCCACTCAAAGGGTCAGTGCTTTGCAATGTCTTACAGAGAGCTCTTGCACTGAAAGGAACAAGTCAAGAGTTAACCCTTTGAGTCCTGAAGTGGAGCACAATGTATTGCGCACCCTCTGGCATGCCAAGGTTAAAGACATACAGTGTAGTGTTCTGCAGAAAAATTATGCAGGTTTGATACTATTTCAGTACACCTAGGCTTAAGCGAATAAAAATCATTGCTCCAGGGAAATTTTCATTTGCCTGCTATGGTACAACTGGCTTGCTCCAGAATGACTTGTCTTTAGCATTGTGCTTGGTGCCCTAAATGTAAATAAAATATACTCCATGAACAGAGAATGGGAGTGATGTTTTTTGTGCTTGGGAGGTCAAATGATTTGTTTTGATTTGTGTTTACCAGGTGTCTGTTTAAGAAAGAGGAGTGAGAGGCGGTCTTAGAACAAACTCTGGTTGCATGAAAGTTTTGCCTCTGGCTTCTTGGTTGGGAATGATGGGAGTTGTAGTGTTGAACAAGTGGAGAACAAAAGGCTGCCCAGCACTGAGCTAGAAGCACTTGTGTCATATCAGGGGATGTATATATGCTGTGAAACAACAGTTCCATCTCCAGCACATTAACCCTTTGACGATCATAGTACATCATGGATCGATCCGAGGTAACGATCCATGGAGAACTATGACAGTCATGGAATTCCTGGCTCCCCCCTCGGCTGCGCTCCATTCAGGTAGTCCGGACAAGGAATTTGGGGGGAAAAAAAAAAAAAGTCCGTGGTCCTTAAGTGACTGCGCCGTGCTGATCGGCCAGTTGTTAAGGAGTTAAACTTTCCATGAAAGAAGAAAAGAAAATAAGTCTTTGAGCCGCAGTTTTGTGCTACCATTACATTCATGGAGAGTGAAGTCCCATTTTCTGAGCACCTCTTTGGCCTTACTCCCTTTCAATGCCACACGCCAGTGAAAGTTAACCCTTCGAGTGCCAGAGAGGTATGCAATGCATTGTAAAGCAATGCATTGGATACCTCTCTGCCACTCAAAGGGTCAGTGCTTTGCAATGTCTTACAGAGAGCTCTTGCACTGAAAGGAACAAGTCAAGAGTTAACCCTTTGAGTCCTGAAGTGGAGCACAATGTATTGCGCACCCTCTGGCATGCCAAGGTTAAAGACATACAGTGTAGTGTTCTGCAGAAAAATTATGCAGGTTTGATACTATTTCAGTACACCTAGGCTTAAGCGAATAAAAATCATTGCTCCAGGGAAATTTTCATTTGCCTGCTATGGTACAACTGGCTTGCTCCAGAATGACTTGTCTTTAGCATTGTGCTTGGTGCCCTAAATGTAAATAAAATATACTCCATGAACAGAGAATGGGAGTGATGTTTTTTGTGCTTGGGAGGTCAAATGATTTGTTTTGATTTGTGTTTACCAGGTGTATGTTTATGAAAGAGGAGTGAGAGGCGGTCTTAGAACAAACTCTGGTTGCATGAAAGTTTTGCCTCTGGCTTCTTGGTTGGGAATGATGGGAGTTGTAGTGTTGAACAAGTGGAGAACAAAAGGCTGCCCAGCACTGAGCTAGAAGCACTTGTGTCATATCAGGGGATGTATATATGCTATGAAACAACAGTTCCATCTCCAGCACATTAACCCTTTGACGATCATAGTACATCATGGATCGATCCGAGGTAACGATCCATGGAGAACTATGACAGTCATGGAATTCCTGGCTCCCCCCTCGGCTGCGCTCCATTCAGGTAGTCCGGACAAGGAATTTGGGGGAAAAAAAAAAAAAAGTCCGTGGTCCTTAAGTGACTGCGCCGTGCTGATCGGCCAGTTGTTAAGGAGTTAAACTTTCCATGAAAGAAGAAAAGAAACTAAGTCTTTGAGCCGCAGTTTTGTGCTACCATTACATTCATGGAGAGCGCCAAGGCTGACCTGGGCATCATGCTGTCTCTCTTTCATTTAGCACTTGTTTGCCATGAAAAAATTATTTAGCTTAATTCAATTGTAGCCTCATTACAACCTCCAGCTTTCCTACACTTTAAAACACAAGCAGAAGAATGACATCCCAGAATTCCCTTACCTGCAAATTTGCATATAGGAATGTGTTTTTTTTTTATCTGCCTTTGACAGTATTTTATTGAAAGATGCGGTCGTATCTGGGGCTTGAAGTCCCATTTTCTGAGCACCACTTTGGCCTTACTCCCTTTCAATGCCACACGCCAGTGAAAGTTAACCCTTTGAGTACCAGAGAGGTATGCAATGCATTGTAAAGCAATGCATTGGATACCTCTCTGCTACTCAAAGGGTCAGTGCTTTGCAATGTCTTACAGAGGGCTCTTGCACTGAAATGAACAAGTCAAGAGTTAACCCTTTTATGTCCTGAAGGGGAGCACAATGTTTTGCGCACCCTCTGGCATTCCAAGGTTAAAGACATACAATGTAGTGTTCTGCAGAAAAATTGTGCAGGTTTGATACTATTTCAGTACACCTAGGCTTAAGCGAATAAAAATCATTGCTCCAGGTTTTCAGTTTTTTTTGGAAATACTGTGCTATGACATCATAGTGTCGATGCCTATTGGCTTAGTGTACAGGAGAATTATTGCTCTTGTTGCAATTTTGCTTGAAACACACTACTGTGACATCATAAAGTCAATGCATACTGGTTCATGTGAAGGAGAATCATTTTACTTGGTTTTCCCTTTTACTGAAACACAGAACTATGACATCATAATAGCAATGCATATTGGCTTTTGTTAAAGCAGAAGTAGGGTTCTGGATTCTTTTTGGCCAGAACACAGAGCTGTGATGTCACAATAGCAATGCCTAATGGATTTTGTTAAATGGAATTTCTGCTTTGGTTTCCTTCTTGGATGAATGGCCCGATTGTGACATCATAATAACAATGCCCACTGTGCTTCTTGTGATGGAGAATCATTATTTTGGTCTTCTTTTTCGCTGAAACACAGAGCTATGATGTCATAATAGGATTTTCCAAGGGCACCCATGCAGATAGTTTGCAGGCCTAAGCCTACTTCACTGCCAAGTTCAAATGGTTTTGAGTGTATTTTGGCTCGCATGATGGTAGAGAATAGGTGGTATTTCAGTAGTAGTAGTAACAACTGGTACACTACAGGGTGTGTGTGCAAAGCAATAGAATAGCAAGTGTAAGACAAATTAACCATCATTTACTAATCAGCTAAGCCCTCTGCAAATGGCTATTTCCCAAAACGTGTCTTTTAACCCCTGCAGTCTAGCGAGGTCTCCAAGGCATTGCAGAGCAGTGGGAAATTTTCATTTGCCTGCTATGGTACAACTGGCTTGCTCCAGAATGACTTGTCTTTAGCATTGTGCTTGGTGCCCTAAATGTAAATAAAATATACTCCATGAACAGAGAATGGGAGTGATGTTTTTTGTGCTTGGGAGGTCAAATGATTTGTTTTGATTTGTGTTTACCAGGTGTCTGTTTAAGAAAGAGGAGTGAGAGGCGGTCTAAGAACAAACTCTGGTTGCATGAAAGTTTTGCCTCTGGCTTCTTGGTTGGGGATGATGGGAGTTGTAGTGTTGAACAAGTGGAGAACAAAAGGCTGCCCAGCACTGAGCTAGAAGCACTTGTGTCATATCAGGGGATGTATATATGCTGTGAAACAACAGTTCCATCTCCAGCACATTAACCCTTTGACGATCATAGTACATCATGGATCGATCCGAGGTAACGATCCATGGAGAACTATGACAGTCATGGAATTCCTGGCTCCCCCCTCGGCTGCGCTCCATTCAGGTAGTCCGGACAAGGAATTTGGGGGGAAAAAAAAAAAAAGTCCGTGGTCCTTAAGTGACTGCGCCGTGCTGATCGGCCAGTTGTTAAGTAGTTAAACTTTCCATGAAAGAAGAAAAGAAACTAAGTCTTTGAGCCGCAGTTTTGTGCTACCATTACATTCATGGAGAGCGCCAAGGCTGACCTGGGCATCATGCTGTCTCTCTTTCATTTGGCACATGTTTGCCATGAAAAAAATATTTAGCTTAATTCAATTGTAGCCTCTTTACAACCTCCAGCTTTCCTACACTTTAAAACACAAGCAGAAGAATGACATCACAGAATTCCCTTACTTGCAAATTTGCATAGAGGAAGGTGTTTTTTTTTTTATCTGCCTTTGACAGTATTTTATTGAAAGATGCGGTCGTATCTGGGGCTTGAAGTCCCATTTTCTGAGCACCACTTTGGCCTTACTCCCTTTCAATGCCACACGCCAGTGAAAGTTAACCCTTTGAGTGCCAGAGAGGTATGCAATGCATTGTAAAGCAATGCATTGGATACCTCTCTGCCACTCAAAGGGTCAGTGCTTTGCAATGTCTTACAGAGGGCTCTTGCCCTGAAAGGAACAAGTCAAGAGTTAACCCTTTGAGTCCTGAAGGGGAGCACAATGTTTTGCGCACCCTCTGGCATTCCAAGGTTAAAGACATACAATGTAGTGTTCTGCAGAAAAATTGTGCAGGTTTGATACTATTTCAGTACACCTAGGCTTAAGCGAATAAAAATCATTGCTCCAGGTTTTCAGTTTTTTTGGGAAATACTGTGCTATGACATCATAGTGTCGATGCCTATTGGCTTAGTGTACAGGAGAATTATTGCTCTTGTTGCAATTTTGCTTGAAACACACTACTGTGACATCATAAAGTCAATGCATACTGGTTCATGTGAAGGAGAATCATTTTACTTGGTTTTCCATTTTACTGAAACACAGAACTATGACATCATAATAGCAATGCATATTGGCTTTTGTTAAAGCAGAAGTAGGGTTCTGGTTTCTTTTTGGCCGGAACACAGAGCTGTGATGTCACAATACCAATGCCTAATGGTTTTTGTTAAATGGAATTCCTGCTTTGGTTTCCTTCTTGGATGAATGGCCCGATTGTGACATCATAATAACAATGCCCACTTTGCTTCTTGTGATGGAGAATCATTATTTTGGTCTTCTTTTTCGCTGAAACACAGAGCTATGATGTCATTATAGGATTTTCCAAGGGCACCCATGCAGGTAGTTTGCAGGCCTCAGCCTACTTCACTGCCAAGTTCAAATGGTTTTGAGTGAATTTTGGCTCGCATGATGGTAGAGAATAGGTGGTATTTCAGTAGTAGTAGTAACAAATGGTACACTGCAGGGCGTGTGTGCAAAGCAATAGAATAGCAAGTGTAAGACAAATTAACCATCATTTACTAATCAGCTAAGTCCTCTGCAAATGGCTATTTCCCAAAACGTGTCTTTTAACCCCTGCAGTCTAGCGAGGTCTCCAAGGCATTGCAGAGCAGTGGGAAATTTTCATTTGCCTGCTATGGTACAACTGGCTTGCTCCAGAATGACTTGTCTTTAGCATTGTGCTTGGTGCCCTAAATGTAAATAAAATATACTCCATGAACAGAGAATGAGAGTGATGTTTTTTGTGCTTGGTAGGTCAAATGATTTGTTTTGATTTGTGTTTACCAGGTGTCTGTTTAAGAAAGAGGAGTGAGAGGCGGTCTAAGAACAAACTCTGGTTGCATGAAAGTTTTGCCTCTGGCTTCTTGGTTGGGGATGATGGGAGTTGTTGTGTTGAACAAGTGGAGAACAAAAGGCTGCCCAGCACTGAGCTAGAAGCACTTGTGTCATATCAGGGGATGTATATATTCTGTGAAACAACAGTTCCATCTCCAGCACATTAACCCTTTGACGATTATAATACGTCATGGATCGATCCGAGGTAACGATCCATGGAGAACTATGACAGTCATGGAATTCCTGGCTCCCCCCGCGGCTGCGCTCCATTCAGGAAGTCCGGACAAGAAATTTGGGGAAAAAATAAAAATAAAAGGTCCGTGGTCCTTAAGTGACTGCGCCGTGCTGATCGGCCAGTTGTTAAGGAGTTAAACTTTCCATGAAAGAAGAAAAGAAACTAAGTCTTTGAGCAGCAGTTTTGTGCTACCATTACATTCATGGAGAGCGCCAAGGCTGACCTGGGCATCATGCTGTCTCTCTTTCATTTGGCACATGTTTGCCATAAAAAAAATATTTAGCTTAATTCAATTGTAGCCTCATTACAACCTCCAGCTTTCCTACACTTTAAAACACAAGCAGAAGAATGACATCCCAGAACTCCCTTACTTGCAAATTTGCATGTCTTATGCATGGGGTAATGGTTCAAGAAAACACAGACAACTAGTTATGGGTTTAACTCAGGCCACAGCTTTATTTATTATACATAATAACGATTTTACCATAAACTTTAACCTAGACTTTAAGCCCTTGCCAATCCAAATTTGATAGGCCCTACTTGCCTATCCCCCTTTTTGAGCCCCTAGGCTCACCCCAATCTTGTTTCACCTTACCGCGCCCCATTAGCTGGGTAATGCAGCTCAATGAGGCCGGTGTCTAAACCCGCGTCACAGTCCGGGTGTCATTGCCCCTAGGCCGCTGGCCTACCATCCTCATGTAACCATATCCAACTTAATGACCTTCTCCACATTGGCAAGAGCCCAAAGCGCCCACAAAGCTGTGACATGTAAAGGCAAACCAACCGCAACCAGCCAAGACCCCAAAACCACAAGTCCACCACCCCAAACACAACCAGAAGGGAGGGAGGGAGGGACGCTGTTCCATCTTGGCTTCAGAAAGGAAGTGATACCTAACCACCTCTATATTTACCCTATCCTCTTAACCTCACTTCCTGTCCCACCCAGTAACTTTTCCTTCCTTCCCCCAGCTAAGACATGCCTCCCCTTCTTATTCTTCGCGGGGAGTTCTTATAGGAATGTGTTTTTTTTTGGATCTGCCTTTGACAGTATTTTATTGAAAGATGCGGTCTTATCTGGGGCTTGAAGTCCCATTTTCTGAGCACCACTTTGGCCTTACTCCCTTTCAATGCCACACGCCAGTGAAAGTTAACCCTTTGAGTGCCAGAGAGGTATGCAATGCATTGTAAAGCAATGCATTGGATACCTCTCTGCCACTCAAAGGGTCAGTGCTTTGCAATGTCTTACAGAGGGCTCTTGCACTGAAAGGAAAAGTCAAGAGTTAACCCTTTGAGTCCTGAAGGGGAGCACAATGTTTTGCGCACCCTCTGGCATTCCAAGGTTAAAGACATACAATGTAGTGTTCTGCATAAAAATTGTGCAGGTTTGATACTATTTCAGTACACCTAGGCTTAGGCGAATAAAAATCATTGCTCCAGGTTTTCAGTTTTTTTTGGAAATACTATGCTATGACATCATAGTGTCGATGCCTATTGGCTTAGTGTACAGGAGAATTATTGCTCTTGTTGCAATTTTGCTTGAAACACACTACTGTGACATCATAAAGTCAATGCATACTGGTTCATGTGAAGGAGAATCATTTTACTTGGTTTTCCATTTTGCTGAAACACAGAACTATGACATCATAATAGCAATGCATATTGGCTTTTGTTAAAGCAGAAGTAGGGTTCTGGTTTCTTTTTGGCCGGAACACAGAGCTGTGATGTCACAATAGCAATGTCTAATGGATTTTGTTAAATGGAATTCCTGCTTTGGTTTCCTTGTTGGATGAATGGCCCGATTGTGACATCATAATAACAATGCCCACTGTGCTTCTTGTGATGGAGAATCATTATTCTGGTCTTTTTCGCTGAAACACAGAGCTATGATGTCATAATAGGATTTTCCAAGGGCAGCCATGCAGGTAGTTTGTAGGCCTTAGCCTACTTCACTGCCAAGTTCAAATGGTTTTGAGTTAATTTTGGCTCGCATGATGGTAGAGAATAGGTGGTATTTCAGTAGTAGTAGTAACAACTGGTATGCTACAGGGTGTGTGTGCAAAGCAATAGAATAGCAAGTGTAAGACAAATTAACCATCATTTACTAATCAGCTAAGCCCTCTGCAAATGGCTATTTCCCAAAACGTGTCTTTTAACCCCTGCAGTCTAGCGAGGTCTCCAAGGCATTGCAGAGCAGTGGGAAATTTTCATTTGCCTGCTATGGTACAACTGGCTTGCTCCAGAATGACTTGTCTTTAGCATTGTGCTTGGTGCCCTAAATGTAAATAAAATATACTCCATGAACAGAGAATGGGAGTGATATTTTTTGTGCTTGGGAGGTCAAATGATTTGTTTTGATTTGTGTTTACCAGGTGTATGTTTAAGAAAGAGGAGTGAGAGGCGGTCTAAGAACAAACTCTGGTTGCAGGAAAGTTTTGCCTCTGGCTTCTTGGTTGGGGATGATGGGAGTTGTAGTGTTGAACAAGTGGAGAACAAAAGGCTGCCCAGCACTGAACTAGAAGCACTTGTGTCATATCAGGGGATGTATATATGCTGTGAAACAACAGTTCCTTCTCCAGCACATTAACCCCTTGACGATCATAGTACGTCATGGATCGATCTGAGGTAACGATCCATGGAGTACTATGATGTGAAAGAGGATCACAAAAACACTAATAAAGTGCTAAGTGAGGGTTCTTCCCCTTGTCCCAGAGAATGTTATGAGATATAATTATTCCCTATTCTAAATATGAGTTCGTAATATCTCAAAGTTATATCTGTAGACAGGCCTTATACAAGTAATATAAGGACAATAAAGAGGATTACAGAGTCTGTGCATGTATTATGTAAAAGTTTATTGGCTATCTATAGAATATAAAGTAAATAAGAAACTTATCAAATAACACAATAAAAACAAGTTACATTACATTACAAATCCAACTAGCAGAGTATAAGATAATTATAAAGTATTGCTTGCCATAGTATAAAAAATAATTAATTACATACCACTCAGCCTCGATGAATGAGAGTGTCAGATAACCTGATCTGTCCGGAACTAACTATAGGCATCATCTCACCCATTATATACCTTTTTCTCTTAGCATGAGCTAAGGGGCGTAAAGGATCATGCATATAACTCGTGCACGGAAAAACCATATTTGGAGGTAGATATAGCAATTGGTTATTAAACACGTTGCTAGGGGCTTAGGGCATAATAGCTAAAGTTATCTCGGGTTCCAAGGGTGAAAAGTGTAAGTAGATAACTTATGCTCCCCTATCTGTGGTAACTATGGAGGATATGTAACTCGTGGAAGGTTACAAGGCCATAGACCGTCTCACAAGACCATAGACCATGTCTGTGTCAAATGGGGAGTGTGATGTAATATAGACCATGTCACAGGACCATAGACCATGTCTGGGTCAAATGGGAAGTGTGATTTAATATAGACCATGTCACAGGACCATAGACCATGTCTGGGTCAAATGGGAAGTGTGATTTAATAGTGGGCTCTCATCTAGCTAAAACAATAAGTGTAGACTAGCTGTCTCTGCCATGGCTAAAGAATAATAACCTTTTGTGTGCTGTATAAAATAGCTATATGCTAAAGAAAATATAAATGTATATAATAACCCTTTGTGTGCTGTATGAAATAGCTATATGCAGAATGCAATAGGGTTATAGCATATATTTACAGTGTACACAAGTTGTAGGGGGCTTATTCCCCCGCAACACCCCCTCCTAGACGTGGCAGAGAATCACAGGGAGGTGAAGGAGTATCCCTAGTGGTGGGAATAACCACTGGGGCATGAGAAAAATCAGCATGTTGCTCCCATAAGGGGGGCGATAAAGGAGACTCATCATCATGCATGCCATATGTATAAAAACAAGTACAATTAAATGAAGGTACATGAGCACAAAGGAAATTGGAATGAGTAGGAAGCAATCAATAAAATTTTCCTTGAGTAGGAAGAGCTGTGGAGTCGGGATGATATGCAGAGGTAAGAGTTCCTTCCCAGAAAGCACCATAACACAGTTCATGGAGTCTACCGAGGCAGGTAAACATAGTGGTGCAGTTGTAGCCGCCATGGCTAACAAGATTGGTGCTTCCAAAACGTGGAGGAACACATCTGAAAAACTTGATTGATCAACACAATTCAAATGAGGTAGATCAAGAGAATGAAGCATATCTTTAAACATCCAAAAATCAAAAAACATCTGAAGATTGCGAGGTAGAACTAAACCTTGAGGAGTTAACACAGAGAAAGGCCCTACAGTAGGCAAAGGGGATTCATAGCTAAAATCTTGTAGAATCAGAGGAGCAGGAGGGGTCACGGAGACAGGTGACAGTGGGTGAACCAACTCCTGAGCAAAATAAGATTGCAGTGTGGCTCTGTGTGGATTATGAAAGACAGACAAGCTTTGCCGTCTAATGCTCCATTTCTTTTTGAAGCAAAACATCGTAACACTGTGAATGAGATATAAGAAATTACAATACACTCATAATTAGTTAAAGAAAAATATCATCAAGGCTGAAAGAACTAAAGCACATAAGGGGTAAAAGTGTGGTAAATGTGCTTATAGATAACGTTCTATAAAACAATTGGAATGACAAAATTTAAAGAAAATGTAGCAAGAAATATGCATAAATGTAAATCACATATAGGAAATACTAATCAAGGAATATAAGGGAGAAATTCCTGTAGGATAACAAGTAGAGGAAAACCTCTGAACCTAATGAATTAAGCAAATCTCTTCTTACGAGAAAGAAGAGAAAACATTTTGTATAAAACAAAAATGACACCAAGTCCTAATATAAGGAAAAGGAGGGGTTTAATATAACTAAGAAAGGTGCCTAGACCCCTAAGGAAACCACCACCCAGGGCACCTAGACCTTGTCCAAGGCTAGAGATTAAATGACCCATAGTGGGAAGGAAAGTTTCCAAGGATTTACCAAGATTAGATGCCCAATGTGGAAAATCACCTTCATGGATATCAACTCTGAGGAGTTCAGAATGTACTTTCTGTAAAAGAAAGGCAACTTTATCATGGGTAGAGCCTAGGGTTATCTTAACATCCCGGAGATTAGCAAGGAATGCAGACATGTAAGGAATTTGAAGTTCAATATGTGGTACAGAAAATGCAAAATTTATCTTAGAGAGGGTTTGACTGAGCCCTGGAGGTGTAAGGGTGTAATCAAAACAGGATACAGTAGAGTTAACTGTAACAATATAGGGCTGCAGAGTGGAAATACCACAATCACTATAAGAAGACATAAGGCTATAAGAACCATTCTCCAATGGAACAATAAGGGCGTGTGGGCCTTTAACTGGAGTTGCAGTGATAGGACAATCTGAACCAGTACCTTGAAGTCCACAGGGAAAATGAGTAGTAACCTCATTACAAACTAAATAACCAAGGTCTTTGCAATTACTGACACTGAGATAAGAAATGTCATCACATCTAGATGATATATATTGGTAAGGTTGTTGTATTTGAATTAGGGCTAAATTACCAGGGGAGCTGGTTAAATGACCAATATTAATTATCTCCCAATTGGTAGTATAAACATCACCAGGGATGATTCATTCATAGTAAACAGATAATTCCCATTGACAATCATCAGGGTGTTTGACTTGTCTGTGTCTGAGTTCATTCACATTATAAATAGTGGCTTTAGAGACATGAGTCATAATTTCAGATTGTTTATCTGACAAGCCAAGCTGTGTAGCTATATAAGTAATGTTAAAGAGAGAAGTATCTATTTTCTCATTGTGTAAAGTTAATCTAGTGGCAGTGAGCTTGTTAAGAAGCACTAAAGCTTTCATTTCTTCATTTAGAGTTGTAAAATCTGACATAGCAGTAGATAGGAGGGTAACCATATGGTCTTTTAAAACAAGAATACCTCTCCTGAGTTCTTCATCATTAGAATCAGAAATCTGAGAAATGGTAGACACAGCGTCACTGAGCAGATGTCCAGTGGTAATAAGAACATCAGCATTACTGAATAGTTGTCTACCAACACCTTTATCATATACACATTCATCATTATTGATCTGGTCATGGAGGGCATAGGTGACATTAGCAAACGTATTGTTGGTCCCCCATACAGCCTCAGCGTATGGCAAATCAGCAATATTGGTCTGCATACAGTGTGTAAAATCACAAGGCACATCATCTGGACCCACCATGACAGACATTTTACTCCTGATACCTTGTATGACTGTGTCAGTTCTATAAGTAGCACTATCTGAGAGACATTTCTGGAACAGGGAGTAAATGGCATAATTAGCATTAACAATTTGATGCTGCTGCACACACCAAAAACCTGGTAACCCAGTAAAATATAAGTAGCCTTGGTCAATCTTTTTGGGTTGCCATCGGAAGGAATGTTCAGGAAGATCTTCAGCATACCATGAGCATGGTGTACATCTGTATACATGAGAAGAGGTGCTTGGATTGCAGATACCTTGTTTGATCAACTTCTCTTTGGTTATATTGCAAAGGTTTCCTTTGTCTTTACATGAATGGCTGTAGTAGGAGGAGTTAAGGAAGGCTGTGTATCTTGGTTGCATACAAGTGTCCCAAGCAGTGAGACTGCGAAACATAGTTCCATTACCAGCCAGATGCCATTCAACAGGTAAAGCTTGATCCCGTAGTCGTCCTGTATGCTCATTTAACACTTCATGTTTCAGTTTAGATAACAGTTCATCAAAGCCATCATCTTCAAAACCTTGTTTCCACCAGTCAGAATATATAGAGTTGGAATAGAATATAGCGCCAGTGTATGGTTGAACACCACCAGGAAAGCGATACTCTTCTTCTTCAGCACCTTCCCAGAATTTAATCTTTGCATCATTCGTTCCACTGGGAAAGAAACCCTTTTGAGTATTCTGTCCAGTATTCAGGTAGAAAATAGGATACTCTTTATATTTCACCTTGTCTTGAGTGGAACCAGGTCGCGGGCAATGGTCAGCTTTAATCTCTTTAGCAGGCCATAATCTTGTTGTTTGAAAGTCAACATAGTAACAATGTCCAAAAGCTGCATAGCACATTTTTTCTCTGTAGGTTCTTTGCTTGGAGTGGTCATGCAAGGGTAAATCATATTGCAGTGTAGAGGCTTGAACCATTTTCATCTGTTCATTAATATGATCTCTGACCAACCTTCTTCCTTCAAGAGTGGTGATCCCAGCACTCTTAGCCATAATATTAGAGTCCATGAGAATGATCTGTGAGACTCCCAGAGTTCTTAGCTTTTGTATAATTGGCTTTGGAAAAGGTTTCCAATAAAGTCCTTGAGGTAGGCTTGTGGTCTGTATGTGGACTGGTTGTAGGTCATAGTGGATAGCTCTACCTTTCCTGATGTGCTGTTGCTTGTTACTTAAAGGTACATGCATCTTAGTCCAATTCAGAACTTCACCTGGCTGCTGAGTGATATAGTTCCAGTGCATTCTTAATATCACAGTACAAGTGGAAATAATGATGATGGTTGCGATCAATAAGAAAATAAGAAAAAGTCCAATCCATTTTGGGGTCTTTGTCTTGAAAAGATGCCAAGCATATGTTGGTTGAGGTGTCCATTTAATCCTCAGAATTTGCTCATTAAACTGTTCAATAGGTATCGATGTAGCAGAGGATTCTGGATACACTGTAGAACAATCAGGCTCACCTTCCTCTTGTGTGTCGTCTAGAGTACCGTAATCAGAGGTTTGTACAGCGGGTCTGGTGGCTGTCAGCTGTTGCGCTTGAGTCAGAAGTAGCCATTCTGAGAATGTCAGTGGCTGATCGGGATTTTTTTATGTCATCTTCAGCTGTGGGGTTAAAATGAGAAGCAGGCTTTAAATTGTCAATACTGATAGTCCTCTGTCTGCCTGAGTTATCCATAGTAATAAAAGTCCGATCATTAAACTTAGCTGTAATGCATACAGGAGGCTTCCATCGTGGTCTCAGTGGTTTAGCAGTCTGTACTTTTTCCTGGACATAGTGACCAACGTCCGGTTTCCAAGAAAGGGGCTGCGTAGGTGTGTGAGCAGGCTTAGAAAAATAGTCTCTCAATTCCTGTAAAATAGTCAATTGTTCTAGTCTCCCTGGTGCAGAAATGTTAGTAGGAGTAAAATCAGTGTGCATAGGAATACCATATAACATTTCATAAGGTGTCTTATTATTAACAGAAGAAGGTATGTTATTTAAACCAATTTGCACTTGAGTTAACAATGGATACCACTGTGTAGGGCGAGAAGATAACAGCTTGGTCAAAAATCGTTTTACTTCAGCATTTTCCTTTCCATTACCCCACTGCTTTGAGGGTGGTTAGGAGTACTGATCTCCCATTTAATACCATATGTATTTTCCCACTCTTGGGAAACCTTTGCAGTAAATGCAGGCCCCCCATCAGAGTGTTGGGCTCTGGGTTTACCAATACTTGCTAGAGAATTGAGACATTTGAGCGTGGTGTTACTAGTTGCACTACGAACGGGGTATAACCAAGTAAACCTAGTACAAGCGTCAACACATACCAGCACATATTTATAGCCTTGAGAAGATGGTAAGGGACCTATATGATCAAGATAAATCAAATCAAATGGTTTGTTAGGTATTTCTTTAACAATGTAAGGAGGAGATTGATGGTTAGGGTTATTAGTAAGTAAACATGGCTTACAATTCCCAATAACATGACAAACAGTTTGTGTCATATTAGGCCACCAATACTTTTGTTTCAAAGTAACAAGTACTTTATATCTGCCTAGATGAGGGTGCCCAATGCTGTTATGAGCATTCATAGCAATTTTAACCCTTTCATGTACAGGAGGCAGAATGAAATCATGATCATTAATGGTAACAAAACATTGTCCGTCCCTTAAGGCATAAATATGTTTTTTAGGATATCCAGGTGGATTAGGTCTGGATTTATCCAGGCAAGCATTTAACTCTGCATCGAGGCTGATGGTATTTAAAGCTCTTGTTTTGGAGCGAGTAGTTACTGTATTAACAGCAAACCTTTGACTGACATCCTGCGCTAAAGAGTCAGCATATTGATTACCTAGAGTGTGGACAGATGATCCCAGTTTTCTATGGGCAGGTTCATGCACTATTTCAATATCAGGCTTTTGAGATAAATAAGCGCTAATCTCCTTCCATTTACCAATATGAGTCAATGGCTTCCTTCTTGCATTCAGAAACCCATTAGATTTCCATGTGCATAAATCTTCAGCAATAGATCGTGCTAAATAAGCTGAATCAGTAACAATTAAAATAGGCCCTTTACCCAATAAAGCTTCTTTCATAGCGAAAGACAGCGCTTGGATTTCAGCGTATTGCGCTGAGTGATCACCAACAGGAAATTGCCAGCTGCAGTGTAAATTCATATCAGGTGAATATTTAGCGACACCAGCTCCAGCAGACTTATTAGCCCCTTCTTTATTAGAGTTTACAGATGAGCCATCTGTATAATAAATATATGAATAGTAATCATTGGGGTACTTTTGAAATTCCCATTGGGATGTGTGTTGTGTAGAAGGTAGGTCATCAAGTGGAGTGAGTGTTTTATCGTGAATGAAGTGTATTTGAGGATCTTCTACTAGTGTAAACCGTTTAATCCACCTACTGCGCAAAGCCTTTTTATCAGGAATGGTTTGCTTTTGCAAATTAGATAATGAAGCAACCGAAGTGTGTATGTGAATGTCCTGACCCTGTGCAAGATCTCTGGACTTTAAAACTGTCAGTGTAACAGCAGTTAATAACTTTTCAAGCGGAAGAAACTTACATTCCGTGGATGTAAAAACATAAGATAACAAAGCTATTGGTGTTGTTTCAGCAGCATTGTACAACCTTATAAATGCAGCTTCTGCAGAAAGATTTATGTATGCAGAAAGCGGCAGGCTTGGATTTCTCTGAGAGAGATAGGAGGCATTGTTGACAGCTAACAATAAGTTATTTAAAGCTTCTTCTTCTTTAACCCCCCAATGGAATGGGACCTTAGGGGATTTCTGGTCTGACTGAATTTCCCTAGAAATAGCAGCATGCAATGGGGCAACAAGAACATTATAATCAGGGATAAATAACATTGCATAATTAAAAAGTCCGATTATACTTCTTAATTGTTTAAGATTACGTGGTCTGGTAATAGCAGCAACTTTCTCTTTAAAGTTAAGCTGTGAGCCAATAGCTCTCAGGAGAGATTTTATGGCTCCAGTATCCATTAGCTAAACCAAGTGTAGTTTTGTATTTTTTTCTTTGTAATCCATGTAAAATGGATGGAGAATGCATATTCTGTGCTGCAACAGGTGGGGTAATTTTATTCACTGCTCTGTAGTCCAAAACCATGCGCCAATTACCATCTGGTTTGGGTACAGGATAAATAGCAGTGTTCATTTGACTGTACTGTTCCTTTAAGATCCCTTGTTTAAGCAAGTCATTTATGACTATTTGAATGCTGGGGATTGCAGCATGATTAATTTTGTATTGTGACTGCCTTTTAGGCATGACATTTCCCGTTGCAATGTGATGGCAAAGATTTTTTCTAAGACCTGCCTGATTTTCCCATTGCTGAAAAACCGGCATGTTATTCTTTAGACATTTAAACAATGCATCAACATTCTTTACTGCAGAAGATTTTAACTGTTTCTGCATCAATGCATGAACGTCAATTTTTATAGTTAAATCTGGGACAGTAGTCTCAGACATTTGATTAATTTTAATAAAGTGTGAAACATCTTTATAAGCAATAAGAAAAGGAACATTTAAATTTGGATGTTCTACAATTTGTAGAGAAATTCTTTTTCCGTTAACCTTTAAATCAGTGTAATATAGAAGGTGTGTTCCCTCTCCTTCTAAAGTTGTGATAGTGACATTTTCTGCAGGCTCTTCCTGAAGAATATCAGGTAAAACTAATGAAATATCTGCTTGTGTATCTAAATATCCTTTGTATTCTATTCCCTTATATACAATTTGTAACTCATCAGGATTCATTTTTCTTGTGTATCATGTCCTGATATGTTTGATTCCACTTTAATCTGTCCTACAGATTTCTTTGTAGTAGCAGGAGTAGTGGGTGTAGCACTCTTTTCTGTGTGTTGTGTGTCTTTAAATTTGCTTTGAGCTCCTTGAGTGCGATCCCTGTATTTATTATCTTTCCTATCGTGGCTGTATAAATTAGGTGCCTTTATAAAAGGTCTTAATCCATATTTTCCTGGTGTACTGTCAGATTTAATTGAGTCACCGGTTATTGCTTGTGGTTTAGATTCCCCTTTAAAGCTAGTGGAGGGCTCACGATAGTCTTTATTATTAGAGTTTCTGTGTGTATTGTTGAATTTCCTCTGGGTGTGCTTTCTCTGCTCTTTTCTTCGTCTTTTCTTTGTTTAGGTGTCCCAGTCTGATCTCCAGTAAGAGATAAACCTAAAAGACCGTAAGTGGATTTAAGTATTTGTGGGACAACTTTTGACTTATCTGCAATGGGGACTTGCTGAATCTGTCTATCCAAGTCTAGAATTAAACCTTGTCCTTTAATGAGGGGTTTTAAACACCCCCATGTTATATCATGATTATTTTGAGTAAAACGTAAACCCAATGAATATGCAGCTATAATGCCACTCATCTTATTGACATGACATAATGTTTCAGATAAAGAAGATAAGGTAACTTTACCGTGGGTTTTTTCATATAAGGTACAGATAACAGTATTCCAATCTCTGGCTTCTTCAGCAGTAACTGATAAACCAGGAGGCAATAGGGCATTTACTAAAGCTTGCCTCTGGGGTGCATCTGGTGTGGGGTAAACTCCATCTAATGCATGTATTCTGTCGTTCAGCCAAAGGGCAATTTCTTGAGAATTATTAGGTGCATTACCTATGGTTGCTTTGATGTGTGACATTGGAATGCTTTTGTGTGCATTTGATGTGGCAATAGGTGTGATACCTGGAGGTCCTCTTAAGGTTTGTCCCAGGATTCTAGTTAATAACTCAATTTCCTTTACTAGGAGTTAATTGGGATTTATCTCGCCTTGTGGAGGTAACTCATCTCTTAATACAGGGGTATATAAATGAGATCTGGGTGATCCCCAAGATTCTCCTATATTTAATGGACCATGTCTTCTAACACTTACAGGAAAAACGGGAGGGGTGCCCAAAATTCTAATTGAGTCTTCATATGTCATGTTAATGATCATATGTCTAGCTGGATTAAAATCAATATCCTGGTACTCATAAGTGGGTGCGGCTAATTGCTGGTCACCATTCATTAATTTGATTAAGATTAAACAATAATGTGCGCCTTGTCCCCAAGGGCCATAGGTAATTTCAAGGCAAATAATTTCAGAATCTCTGACATCACGTCTATTCTGCAAATTAGACAGCTCATTCAATCTTATGATATTGGTAAACTGGATAGCCATGATATCTTAGTGCCTTCTCTTACGTATAAGAGGCTCCGGAGTATATATATATAAGAATTGTAGGTAATCTTTTGAATTTAAATTAGACTCTGTGGTCCCATCTGGGGTGCCAATTGTGAAAGAGGATCACAAAAACACTAATAAAGTGCTAAGTGAGGGTTCTTCCCCTTGTCCCAGAGAATGTTATGAGATATAATTATTCCCTATTCTAAATATGAGTTCGTAATATCTCAAAGTTATATCTGTAGACAGGCCTTATACAAGTAATATAAGGACAATAAAGAGGATTACAGAGTCTGTGCATGTATTATGTAAAAGTTTATTGGCTATCTATAGAATATAAAGTAAATAAGAAACTTATCAAATAACACAATAAAAAAAAGTTACATTACATTACAAATCCAACTAGCAGAGTATAAGATAATTATAAAGTATTGCTTGCCATAGTATAAAAAATAATTAATTACATACCACTCAGCCTCGATGAATGAGAGTGTCAGATAACCTGATCTGTCCGGCACTAACTATAGGCATCATCTCACCCATTATATACCTTTTTCTCTTAGCATGAGCTAAGGGGCGTAAAGGATCATGCATATAACTCGTGCACGGAAAAACCATATTTGGAGGTTGATATAGCAATTGGTTATTAAACACGTTGCTAGGGGCTTAGGGCATAAAACTAAAGTTATCTAGGGTTCCAAGGGTGAAAAGTGTAAGTAGATAACTTATGCTTCCCTATCTGTGAGAACTATGGAGGATATGTAACTCGTGGAAGGTTACAAGGCCATAGACCGTCTCACAAGACCATAGACCATGTCTGTGTCAAATGGGGAGTGTGATGTAATATAGACCATGTCACAGGACCATAGACCATGTCTGGGTCAAATGGGAAGTGTGATTTAATATAGACCATGTCACAGGACCATAGACCATGTCTGGGTCAAATGGGAAGTGTGATTTAATAGTGGGCTCTCATCTAGCTAAAACAATAAGTGTAGACTAGCTGTCTCTGCCATGGCTAAAGAATAATAACCTTCTGTGTGCTGTATAAAATAGCTATATGCTAAAGAAAATATAAATGTATATAATAACCCTTTGTGTGCTGTATGAAATAGCTATATGCAGAATGCAATAGGGTTATAGCATATATTTACAGTGTACACAAGTTGTAGGGGGCTTATTACCCCGCAACAATGACAGTCATGGAATTCCTGGCTCCCCCCACGGCTGCGCTCCATTCGGGTAGTCCGGACAAGGAATTTGGGGGGGGGGAAATGGTCCGTGGTCGTTAAGTGACTGCGCCGTGCTGATCAGCCAGTTGTTAAGGAGTTAAACTTTCCATGAAAGAAGAAAAGAAACTAAGTCTTTGAGCCGCAGTTTTGTGCTACCATTACATTCATGGAGAGCGCCAAGGCTGACCTGGGCATCATGCTGTCTTTCTTTCATTTGGCACATGTTTGCCATGAAAAAAATATTTAGCTTAATTCAATTGTAGCCTCATTACAACCTCCAGCTTTCCTACACTTTAAAACACAAGCAGAAGATGACATCCCAGAATTCCATTACTTGCAAATTTGCATATAGGAAGGTGTTTTTTTTGGATCTGCCTTTGACAGTATTTTATTGAAACATGCGGTCGTATCTGGGGCTTGAAGTCACATTTTCTGAACACCACTTTGGCCTTACTCCCTTTCAATGCCACACGCCAGTGAAAGTTAACCCTTTGAGTGCCAGAGAGGTATGCAATGCAATGTAAAGCAATGCATTGGATACCTCTCTGCCACTCAAAGGGTCAGTGCTTTGCAATGTCTTACAGAGGGCTCTTGCACTGAAAGGAATAAGTCAAGAGTTAACCCTTTGAGTCCTGAAGGGGAGCACAATGTTTGCGCACCCTCTGGCATTCCAAGGTTAAAGACATACAATGTAGTGTTCTGCAGAAAAATTGTGCAGGTTTGATACTATTTCAGTACACCTAGGCTTACGCGAATGAAAATCATTGCTCCAGGTTTTCAGTTTTTTTTGGAAATACTGTGCTATGACATCATAGTGTCGATGCCTATTGGCTTAGTGTACAGGAGAATTATTGCTCTTGTTGCAATTTTGCTTGAAACACACTACTGTGACATCATAAAGTCAATGCATACTGGTTCATGTGAAGGAGAATCATTTTACTTGGTTTTCCATTTTGCTGAAACACAGAACTATGACATCGTAATAGCAATGCATATTGGCTTTTGTTAAAGCAGAAGTAGGGGTCTGGTTTCTTTTTGGCCGGAAGAAAGAGCTGTGATGTCACAATAGCAATGCCTAATGGATTTTGTTAAATGGAATTCCTGCTTTGGTTTCCTTCTTGGATGAATGGCCCGATTGTGACATCATAATAACAATGCCCACTGTGCTTCTTGTGATGGAGAATCATTATTTTGGTCTTCTTTTTCGCTGAAACACAGAGCTATGATGTCATAATAGGATTTTCCAAGGGCACCCATGCAGGTAGTTTGCAGGCCTCAGCCTACTTCACTGCCAAGTTCAAATGGTTTTGAGTGTATTTTGGCTCGCATGATGGTAGAGAATAGGTGGTATTTCAGTAGTAGTAGTAACAACTGGTACACTACAGGGCGTGTGTGCAAAGCAATAGAATAGCAAGTGTAAGACAAATTAACCATCATTTACTAATCAGCTAAGCCCTCTGCAAATGGCTATTTCCCAAAACGTGTCTTTTAACCCCTGCAGTCTAGCGAGGTCTCCAAGGCATTGCAGAGCAGTGGGAAATTTTCATTTGCCTGCTATGGTACAACAGGCTTGCTCCAGAATGACTTGTCTTTAGCATTGTGCTTGGTGCCCTAAATGTAAATAAAATATGCTCCATGAACAGAAAATGGGAGTGATGTTTTTTGTGCTTGGGAGGTCAAATGATTTGTTTTGATTTCTGTTTACCAGGTGTATGTTTAAGAAAGAGGAGTGAGAGGCGGTCTTAGAACAAACTCTGGTTGCAGGAAAGTTTTGCCTCTGGCTTCTTGGTTGGGGATGATGGGAGTTGTAGTGTTGAACAAGTGGAGAACAAAAGGCTACCCAGCACTGAGCTAGAAGCACTTGTGTCATATCACGGGATGTATATATGCTGTGAAACAACAGTTCCATCTCCAGCACATTAACCCCTTGACGATCATAGTACGTCATGGATCGATCTGAGGTAAAGATCCATGGAGTACTATGACAGTCATGGAATTCCTGGCTCCCCCTCAGCTGCGCTCCATTCAGGTAGTCCGGACAAGGAATGTGGGAAAAAAAAAAAAAAAAGGTCCGTGGTCCTTAAGTGACTACGCCGTGCTGATCGGCCAGTTGTTAAGGAGTTAAACTTTCCATGAAAGAAGAAAAGAAACTAAGTCTTTGAGCCGCAGTTTTGTGCTACCATTACATTCATGGAGAGCGCCAAGGCTGACCTGGGCATCATGCTGTCTCTCTTTCATTTGGCACATGTTTGCCATGAAAAATATATTTAGCTTAATTCAATTGTAGCCTCTTTACAACCTCCAGCTTTCCTACACTTTAAAACACAAGCAGAAGAATGACATCCCAGAATTCCCTTACTTGCAAATTTGCATATAGGAAGGTGTTTTTTTTTTTGATCTGCCTTTGACAGTATTTTATTGAAAGATGCGGACATATCTGGGGCTTGAAGTCACATTTTGTGAGCCCCACTTTGGCCTTACTCCCTTTCAATGCCACACGCCAGTGAAAGTTAACCCTTTGAGTGCCAGAGAGGTATGCAATGCATTGTAACGCAATGCATTGGATACCTCTCTGCCACTCAAGGGTCATTGCTTTGCAATGTCTTACAGAGGGCTCTTGCACTGAAAGGAATAAGTCAAGAGTTAACCCTTTGAGTCCTGAAGGGGAGCACAATGCTTTGCGCACCCTCTGGCGTTCCAAGGTTAAAGACATACAGTGTAGTGTTCTACATAAAAATTGTGCAGGTTTAATATTATTTCAGTACACCTAGGCTTAAGCGAATAAAAATCATTGCTCCAGGTTTTCAGTTTTTTTTGGAAATACTGTGCTATGACATCATAGTGTCGATGCCTATTGGCTTAGTGTACAGGAGAATTATTGCTCTTGTTGCAGTTTTGCTTGAAACACACTACTGTAACATCATAAAGTCAATGCATACTGGTTCATGTGAAGGAGAATCATTTTACTTGGTTTTCCATTTCACTGAAACACAGAACTATGACATCATAATAGCAGTGCATATTGGCTTTTGTTAAAGCAGAAGTAGGGTTCTGGTTTCTTTTTGGCAGGAACACAGAGCTGTGATGTCACAATAGCAATGCCTAATGGATTTTGTTAAATGGAATTCCTGCTTTGGTTTCCTTCTTGGATGAATGGCCCGATTGTGACATCATAATAACAATGCCCACTGTGCTTCTTGTGATGGAGAATCATTATTTTGGTCTTCTTTTTCGCTGAAACACAGAGCTATGATGTCATAATAGGATTTTCCAAGGGCACCCATGCAGGTAGTTTGCAGGCCTCAGCCTACTTCACTGCCAAGTTCAAATGGTTTTGAATGTATTTTGGCTTGCATGATGGTAGAGAATAGGTGGTATTTCAGTAGTAGTAGTAACAACTGGTACACTACAGGGCGTGTGTGCAAAACAATAGAATAGCAAGTGTAAGACAAATTAACCATCATTTACTAATCAGCTAAGTCCTCTGCAAATGGCTATTTCCCAAAACGTGTCTTTTAACCCCTGAAGTCTAGCGAGGTCTCCAAGGCATTGCAGAGCAGTGGGAAATTTTCATTTGCCTGCTATGGTACAACTGGCTTACTCCAGAATGACTTGTCTATAGCATGACTGAGGCAGCGTCAACTTTCGGGACCATTTTTTCATTCCCTATACCCCTCTAACTCCCCATAAAACAAAACACACTACAAGCGTGACTTTGGATAAAATAGGCCACAGCTTCATTTATTCCTTTACAAATTCAACATATTTTTTCAATGTCAAATAATCCCAATTTACAACATATTAACAGTATTAACAATATCATAACCATTAAATAGAAGGGGAGGATCCTTAGCGCCGCCACCAGTCCCACCTTGGGCACATCCCCCACTAGCCGCCTCTCCTTACCAGCTCAGTGGGTATCCATAATCAATTGCCTTTCCACTTCCCAGGGACCCCATGCCGTTTAGAAGCCAGACACCCAACCAACTTTAAAGCGCCAAGGATCCCCCCCTCCGCCACGCGCTGTGACAGTCCCAAGGAGATCAAAGAACCACCAACCCTCCCTAGGCCCCAAACAAAAAAAGGTAGGGAGGGAAGCTCCTTCCGCGCCGAAACAGTAAGGGAGAGGAAGCGGAAGCAGGTCAGCGTATACCAACTCCCCTCCCCCCCCCCGCTCGCCCATAACCCGCCTCTTTCCCAAATCCCTACACTGACTAACCCCAGTCATGTCCCTCTCTGCCTACCTGCGCCCGGCTCCGAGGGTTACTTGACTGAGGCAGCGTCAACTTTCGGGACCATTTTTTCATTCCCTATACCCCTCTAACTCCCCATAAAACAAAACACACTACAAGCGTGACTTTGGATAAAATAGGCCACAGCTTCATTTATTCCTTTACAAATTCAACATATTTTTTCAACGTCAAATAATCCCAATTTACAACATATTAACAGTATTAACAATACCATAACCATTAAATAGAAGGGGAGGATCCTTAGCGCCGCCACCAGTCCCACCTTGGGCACATCCCCCACTAGCCGCCTCTCCTTACCAGCTCAGTGGGTATCCATAATCAATTGCCTGTCCACTTCCCAGGGACCCCATGCCCTTTAGAAGCCAGGCACCCAACCAACTTTAAAGTGCCAAGGATCCCCCCCTCCGCCACAGGACGCAGCGTGAACCCCTTAACGCTGCGACCCCCGCCAAACCCGAACAGCACGTTCCACAAAACATTCCACAGCCAAGTTAAAAAGGTCAAGACCAATGTCCGTCAGATGCACCCCATCCGAACGGAACAAGTTCCGCTGACCCTCCACATCCGTATGCCTCAACACCAGGCCCCCGTGCCTCCTGACATGCGAAGACACCGCCCTGTTGACCTTAATCCTGGCCCGGTTAATGGCGGTGTGCGAGACTGCACGACGCCAGTAAAAACGTGGGATAATTTCAGACCAAACAATGATGAGGCCCGGGAATAGGACCCACAACCGAGACAAATCCCTCTTGATGTCACGGATAAGGTACTTGCTAGAGTAAACGCCCAAATCATTCCCCCCCGCATGAATCACCACCACGTCCGGAGGGGCCGTAACCCTAGCCAAGGCCACAATCTCCGGAAACACTCGCTCCCACAGAAGCCCAGAAGTCCCCAGCCACCGCAGCTCCACCTCAGTGCGATCAAAGTGCAACTGCCTTCCAGAAGGACGGAGAGCCGCCCTCCGAGCCGCCCAGTAAACATACGAGTGGCCCACAATCCAGACCGAGCAGACCCGACCACCTACAAGAAACAGAGGAGGGAAAAAACAGTCACCCAGACTAAAACACCCCCCCCCCCAGAAACAACAGGAAAAAGGGGCCCCGCTGAAAACAACCCCCAGCACCCTAATGAAGTTCAACTAAACCCGGCCGAACATAAGAACGGAACGGAACCGACTCCCAACGGCCAATCCGCCGAATAACCTCCTCCCCCAAACCCCAGCGCGCCGCCTGAGTGGCCGCACCGATACGGAAAGAGTGAGAACAGTACTCCGACGCCCGAAAGCCAAGGACCTCCAACGATTGCCGAAAAACAGAAATGAACTGAAAACGTGAAAGAGCCGTACCGTCTGCATGGACTAAAAAGGAACCACCGACCGACGGACGAACCAGCAAAAATTCCCGCGCGGAAGAAACCGGACAAGACAAACAGCCCGGATTCCCAAACAAAGACACCGAAAACCCCCTGCCTTCTTGATCCGTCTTGGAGCGCCGCACGAGGAACCGGACCGACTCACCCTCAAGAACGACATCCGAAGCCTGCAAACCACCCCCAGAATACCGAGACCCACTCACCAGCTCCCCCACCCGCAAAGCCCCAAAGAAAGCGAATGAAAACGCCACCCGGAAAAACCGACATTCAAAATCAGAAAAAAAGACCGACGCCAGGACCCCGAGCAACCTTACCAACAAGGGGAAAGAGACAGGCCGCCGACTATCCCGGACCAAGACCCCACGACGAAAGCCACGCAAAGCCAAACGCACAATAAATTCCTTAGTAACATCCCGCCAACCCAAAAGCTTAAACAGGAAAGCCAACGCCGCCATGCGACGGCTCGCCGCCGCCTTGGAAATACCTTCCGCACTCCACAGCCCAATACACCAAAGCAACAGGTCCGTGTTGCCCGCCCCACCGTCTCGTAAACCAGCCCACCGAACCAACTGAAACCAGGACTCCCAGACCTTGGCATAAGCCGCCCACGTTCCAGGCGCCACAGCGCCGCGCACCAAACCGGCCACAGAGCTCAACACAAAGTCCAAAGGTGCTCCGGCACCCGCTCCCCTCGCGCCGCCGCTCCCGGCACCAGGGAACGAAAACGATCCAGCTGCAACCGAGACAGGGAGTCCGCAATTACATTTTGCACACCAGGAACATGCTTAGCCCTAAACCACACATTCCCCCGAAGGCACCGCAACACCAAGTGCCGCAGAAGGGCCACCACCGGCAACGAGTTAGCTGTGAGGCCGTTCAGAGCCTCCACCACCCCCATGTTATCACAGTGGAACGTGACAGCCTTGTCCCGCAGCCAAGGACCCCAAACCTCGGCAGCCACCACGATAGGAAAAAGTTCAAGGAGGACCAAATTGCGAGTCCACCCCAAGACCGCCCACGAATCCGGCCAGGAGCCGGAAAACCAACGACCCTGAAAGAAGCCCCCAAAACCCTTAGACCCTGCAGCATCCGTAAACAGATCCAAATCAACATTGGACCATCCCCTCTCCTGCCACAACGTCCGACCATTGAAATCGGACAGGTCCGCCTTCAAGGCCGCCGTGAGCCGTATGAAATGACGCGGGGAACGAACCCCTGCGGTAGCAAGCGACAGCCGCCGACAGAACACCCGCCCCATGGGAAGGATACGGCAGGCAAAATTAAGTTTTCCCAAAAGAGACTGGAGCTGACGTAACGTCACCTTACGCATGCCCAACATCCATCTGATAAGCGCCCGCAACTCGACCACCTTGTCCTCCGGAAGGCGACAAACCATACCCACAGAATCCAATTCGATACCCAAAAAGACCAGCACCGGCGTGGGGCCCAAAGTTTTGTCCGGAGCCAGAGGAACCCCAAAATCCCGAGCCCACCGCTGAAGAGCTTCCAGAAGAACCCCACACACCCGCGACCCAGCCGGGCCAACACACAGGAAATCGTCCAGATAGTGAATCACAGACGATAACCCCGTGTCCTGTCGCACCACCCACTCCAAAAAAGAGCTGAAAGCCTCAAAATAGGCGCAAGAAATGGAGCACCCCATGGGGAGACACCGGTCAACATAGAACCCCCCTTCAAAGTAACAACCCAGCAAGTGCTGCGACTCCGGGTGAACCGGCAAGAGCCGAAAAGCCGCCTCAACGTCGGCCTTGGACAGCAGGGCCCCAGGCCCAGCCGCCCGCGCCAAACGCACCGCCTCGTCAAAAGAGGTATAAGAAACACTACAAAGGTCCCCAGCGATCCCATCATTCACCGAGCCCCCCTTCGGAAACGACAAATGGTGGATCAAGCGGAACTTGCCGGCCTCCCGCTTGGGAACCACCCCCAGTGGCGACACCCGTAAGTTCCCAATAGGGGGGGCCAGAAAAGGCCCACCCATCCGTCCCAAGCCAACCTCCTTGGCCAACTTGTCCCGAACCACCCCAGGCCAGGACCGTGCCGACTTCAAATTACGCGTCCGCAAAACCCCCGGACCATCCACAAAAGGGATCCGAAAACCGACCCGGAACCCCTCCTCCAACAACTTAGCGTGATCCCGATTGCTGTACACCCTTAGCCACAGAAGCATCTTTTCCAAGTTCACTGGGCTCGTCCCTTTTACCAGCACCTGACTTACCCCGTTTGAAACAGCGGGAGAAGGGGTGTCCACCCCCTCACCCAGAACACTTGTGCTTGAACCTGCACGAGGAAGCCCACTTACAGTGGCCATCGTTAAAAGGCAAAGCAGCAGCCCCTGCGCGATCCCGCCGAAGAGGAAGCTGAACTCGCCCCTCCGGCGGCTGATGGAAAGGGGGTGGAAGAACCACCCCCCGAAGACTGCCCAGGGAGCCTACTAGGGGTCATCACCTTAAGCCAAAGCCCGATGTCTTTGTGGTCCCACTGCAGGGAAGGGCGGACCGCCATGCGCTGGCGAAACTGCTCGTCATACTGGAGCCAAGCCATCCCGCCATACACCCGGTGAGCCTCCCAAATGGAGTCAAAATAACAGAACAGTGCCGAGCAGAGCTCCGGCGTCCGCTCCCCAATCACCGGCCAGAATACAAAACGCCTGGAGCCAATTCCCAAAATTACGCGGAATGAGCCGAAAACGCCGCCTATCCTCATCCTCCTCCTTACGCCATTCCTTACCCTTCTCCCATTTGTCCAAATTAAAGCGCTCCAGAGGCAACAAAGTGAAAATATCAATATACTCCCGCCTCCAAACCTTTTCCCGCACTTCAGGCTTCAAGTGAGCGCCCAAAGGGCCCTCAAAGCAAACGTAAGCCTGACCCTTGGCCGAATCCGAAATAGGAGGGGGCTTGTCCCCGCCCTTGGGAGGATCCCCAACCGAGGAGGAAACCAGCACCCCAGACCCGGGAGCCGGAGAACCCGCCACCAGCGACCCACCGACCGAAACCCCAGGGACCGAGGAAACCGACCCGCTAACCACAGGGGAAGGAAGTGCGCCCACCGAGCCAACGCCCGCCGCTCCCGCCGAAGCCGCTGACAGACCCGTCGACCCCCCCGCGCCCCAAACACCAGAGCCCGAGGACCCAGGACCTGCCGAACCACCCCAAGTATGCAACAAAGCCCGCAAATCTGCAATAAAACCAAGGAACCCAGGATCCCCAGAACCACCCCCTACCGAAGGGCCCCCCAACCCCCCATCACTAACTACAGAAGTGTGAAGTCGTGTATGTGGGTGCAGTGACCGCTCACCAGTAAGCTGCGCATCCCGTGAGGGAAGCGGAGCCGCAGAAGATCCAGGAAGAGCCGCAGCCGTTGAAGGTCCCGCCACAGTAGAACCAGTGTCAGAGCCAGAGAGGCCGCCGCCAGGTGTCGAGGAATCCATTCCAGCAGGACCGCTCCCAGCAACCAAGCTCGAGCTAGAAAGAGAAGACACAGCAGAAGTACTCCAATCCAAGGATACCGTCCCCAAACCAGACCCCACACTCGCCAGGCCACCACCCGCCACGGATGAGGCCGCCCCCACAGGAGCCCCCAGCAAGGCCCGCAGCGCAGCCGCCAAGCCGTCAGAGGAGGGAACCCCACCAGACCCCCCTGTCACAACAGAAGCCCCCCCCACAGAACCCCCTAGGGGGTGAGGGGCCGTCCCCCTAACTCCACCCGCAGCAGACAAGGAGCCCGAGGCAGCAGCCTCCCCAGCTCCGCTCAGGAGAGCGGGAGCCCCAGCACCCACCGCAGCACTCCGCAGCCCAGCGACACCACCACCCCCAGCCTGGAGAGCCCCTCCAGCCGTCCCCTGCACAGTCACCTGGGGGGGGGAAGTCCCAAGGGCTCCCACTCCAGAGCCGCCCGCCGCACCATCCACCACCTCCCCAGCAGCCCCATGGCTAGCAGGACGCCGCTGAGCGCGCCTGGACCCACCACTGCGCTGAGGCCTGGGACTGGAGCTACGCCTGAGCCCCCTGCCAGACTTCCGCGGTGGGGAAGGAGAAAGGCGCTCAGGAGGAGCTGACCTGCGAGCCCTCCCCCTCCTGGGCTCGGCACCCCCCACAGAAGCGCCCAGGCCAGAGCCACCCGCGCGGCTAACGTGCCCAGGGGAACCGGCAGACTGCAACCCCAAAGGGGGGGCCGGCCCGGAAGGAACCGCAGCCGGAGCAGCAGAGGGGGAACCAAGACAGGCCCGCAGCCAATCCACCCCGCGCCGCCCAACCTCCTCCCGGACCCGATCCAGCAACTCTTCCATCCCAGCTACCTGTACCAGCGGCGGGACAGCAAGCTCCTTCAAGCTCCTTCCGCACCGAAACAGTAAGGGAGAGGAAGCGGAAGCAGGTCAGCGTATACCAACTCCCCTCCCCCCCCCCCGCTCGCCCATAACCCGCCTCTTTCCCGAATCCCTACACTGACTAACCCCAGCCTACCTGCGCCCGGCTCCGAGGGTTACTTTGTGCTTGGTGCCCTAAATGTAAATAAAATATGCTCCATGAACAAAGATGGCAGTGATGTTTTTTGTGCTTGGGAGGTCAAATGATTTGTTTTGATTTGTGTTTACCAGGTGTATGTTTATGAAAGAGGAGTGAGAGGCGGTCTTAGAACAAACTCTGGTTGCAGGAAAGTTTTGCCTTTGGCTTCTTGGTTGGGGATGATGGGAGTTGTAGTGTTGAACAAGTGGAGAACAAAACGCTGCCCAGCACTGAGCTAGAAGCACTTGTGTCATATCAGGGCATGTATATATGCTGTGAAACAACAGTTCCATCTCCAGCACATTAACCCCTTGATGATCATAGTACGTCATGGATCGATCTGAGGTAACGATCCATGGAGTACTGTAACAGTCATGGAATTCCTGGTTCCCCCCGCGGCTGCGCTCCATTTGGGTAGTCCGGACAAGGAATTTGGGGGGGGGGGGGGGAATGGTCCGTGGTCGTTAAGTGACTGCGCCGTCCTGATCGGCCAGTTGTTAAGGAGTTAAACTTTCCATGAAAGAAGAAAAGAAACTAAGTCTTTGAGCAGCAGTTTTGTGCTACCATTACATTCATGGAGAGCGCCAAGGCTGACCTGGGCATCATGCTGTCTCTCTTTCATTTGGCACTTGTTTGCCATGAAAAAAATATTTAGCTTAATTCAATTGTAGCCTCTTTACAACCTCCAGCTTTCCTACACTTTAAAACACAAGCAGAAGAATGACATCCCAGAATTCCCTTACTTGCAAATTTGCATATAGGAAGGTGTTTTTTTGGGGGGTCTGCCTTTGACAGTATTTTATTGAAAGATGCGGACATATCTGGGGCTTGAAGTCACATTTTGTGAGCCCCACTTTGGCCTTACTCCCTTTCAATGCCACACGCCAGTGAAAGTTAACCCTTCGAGTTCCAGAGAGGTATGCAATGCATTGTAACGCAATGCATTGGATACCTCTCTGCCACTCAAGGGTCATTGCTTTGCAATGTCTTACAGAGGGCTCTTGCACTGAAAGGAATAAGTCAAGAGTTAACCCTTTGAGTCCTGAAGGGGAGCACAATGCTTTGCGCACCCTCTGGCGTTCCAAGGTTAAAGACATACAGTGTAGTGTTCTGCATAAAAATTGTGCAGGTTTAATATTATTTCAGTACACCTAGGCTTAAGCGAATAAAAATCATTGCTCCAGGTTTTCAGTTTTTTTTGGAAATACTGTGCTATGACATCATAGTGTCGATGCCTATTGGCTTAGTGTACAGGAGAATTATTGCTCTTGTTGCAGTTTTGCTTGAAACACACTACTGTGACATCATAAAGTCAATGCATACTGGTTCATGTGAAGGAGAATCATTTTACTTGGTTTTCCATTTCACTGAAACACAGAACTATGACATCATAATAGCAGTGCATATTGGCTTTTGTTAAAGCAGAAGTAGGGTTCTGGTTTCTTTTTGGCAGGAACACAGAGCTGTGATGTCACAATAGCAATGCCTAATGGATTTTGTTAAATGGAATTCCTGCTTTGGTTTCCTTCTTGGATGAATGGCCCGATTGTGACATCATAATAACAATGCCCACTGTGCTTCTTGTGATGGAGAATCATTATTTTGGTCTTCTTTTTCGCTGAAACACAGAGCTATGATGTCATAATAGGATTTTCCAAGGGCACCCATGCAGGTAGTTTGCAGGCCTCAGCCTACTTCACTGCCAAGTTCAAATGGTTTTGAGTGTATTTTGGCTTGCATGATGGTAGAGAATAGGTGGTATTTCAGTAGTAGTAGTAACAACTGGTACACTACAGGGCGTGTGTGCAAAACAATAGAATAGCAAGTGTAAGACAAATTAACCATCATTTACTAATCAGCTAAGTCCTCTGCAGATGGCTATTTCCCAAAACGTGTCTTTTAACCCCTGAAGTCTAGCGAGGTCTCCAAGGCATTGCAGAGCAGTGGGAAATTTTCATTTGCCTGCTATGGTACAACTGGCTTGCTCCAGAATGACTTGTCTTTAGCATTTTGCTTGGTGCCCTAAATGTAAATAAAATATGCTCCATGAACAGAGATGGGAGTGATGTTTTTTGTGCTTGGGAGGTCAAATGATTTGTTTTGATTTGTGTTTACCAGGTGTATGTTTATGAAAGAGGAGTGAGAGGCGGTCTTAGAACAAACTCTGGTTGCAGGAAAGTTTTGCCTTTGGCTTCTTGGTTGGGGATGATGGGAGTTGTAGTGTTGAACAAGTGGAGAACAAAACGCTGCCCAGCACTGAGCTAGAAGCACTTGTGTCATATCAGGGCATGTATATATGCTGTGAAACAACAGTTCCATCTCCAGCACATTAACCCCTTGATGATCATAGTACGTCATGGATCGGTCTGAGGTAACGATCCATGGAGTACTGTGACAGTCATGGAATTCCTGGCTCCCCCCGCGGCTGCGCTCCATTCGGGTAGTCCGGACAAGGAATTTGGTGGGGTGGGGGGGGAATGGTCCGTGGTCGTTAAGTGACTGCGCCGTGCTGATCGGCCAGTTGTTAAGGAGTTAAACTTTCCATGAAAGAAGAAAAGAAACTAAGTCTTTGAGCAGCAGTTTTGTGCTACCATTACATTCATGGAGAGCGCCAAGGCTGACCTGGGCATCATGCTGTCTCTCTTTCATTTGGCACTTGTTTGCCATGAAAAAAATATTTAGCTTAATTCAATTGTAGCCTCTTTACAACCTCCAGCTTTCCTACACTTTAAAACACAAGCAGAAGAATGACATCCCAGAATTCCCTTACTTGCAAATTTGCATATAGGAAGGTGTTTTTTTTGGGGGTCTGCCTTTGACAGTATTTTATTGAAAGATGCGGACATATCTGGGGCTTGAAGTCACATTTTGTGAGCCCCACTTTGGCCTTACTCCCTTTCAATGCCACACGCCAGTGAAAGTTAACCCTTCGAGTTCCAGAGAGGTATGCAATGCATTGTAACGCAATGCATTGGATACCTCTCTGCCACTCAAGGGTCATTGCTTTGCAATGTCTTACAGAGGGCTCTTGCACTGAAAGGAATAAGTCAAGAGTTAACCCTTTGAGTCCTGAAGGGGAGCACAATGCTTTGCGCACCCTCTGGCGTTCCAAGGTTAAAGACATACAGTGTAGTGTTCTGCATAAAAATTGTGCAGGTTTAATATTATTTCAGTACACCTAGGCTTAAGCGAATAAAAATCATTACTCCAGGTTTTCAGTTTTTTTTGGAAATACTGTGCTATGACATCATAGTGTCGATGCCTATTGGCTTAGTGTACAGGAGAATTATTGCTCTTGTTGCAGTTTTGCTTGAAACACACTACTGTGACATCATAAAGTCAATGCATACTGGTTCATGTGAAGGAGAATCATTTTACTTGGTTTTCCATTTCACTGAAACACAGAACTATGACATCATAATAGCAGTGCATATTGGCTTTTGTTAAAGCAGAAGTAGGGTTCTGGTTTCTTTTTGGCAGGAACACAGAGCTGTGATGTCACAATAGCAATGCCTAATGGATTTTGTTAAATGGAATTCCTGCTTTGGTTTCCTTCTTGGATGAATGGCCCGATTGTGACATCATAATAACAATGCCCACTGTGCTTCTTGTGATGGAGAATCATTATTTTGGTCTTCTTTTTCGCTGAAACACAGAGCTATGATGTCATAATAGGATTTTCCAAGGGCACCCATGCAGGTAGTTTGCAGGCCTCAGCCTACTTCACTGCCAAGTTCAAATGGTTTTGAGTGTATTTTGGCTTGCATGATGGTAGAGAATAGGTGGTATTTCAGTAGTAGTAGTAACAACTGGTACACTACAGGGCGTGTGTGCAAAACAATAGAATAGCAAGTGTAAGACAAATTAACCATCATTTACTAATCAGCTAAGTCCTCTGCAAATGGCTATTTCCCAAAACGTGTCTTTTAACCCCTGAAGTCTAGCGAGGTCTCCAAGGCATTGCAGAGCAGTGGGAAATTTTCATTTGCCTGCTATGGTACAACTGGCTTGCTCCAGAATGACTTGTCTTTAGCATTTTGCTTGGTGCCCTAAATGTAAATAAAATATGCTCCATGAACAGAGATGGGAGTGATGTTTTTTGTGCTTGGGAGGTCAAATGATTTGTTTTGATTTGTGTTTACCAGGTGTATGTTTATGAAAGAGGAGTGAGAGGCGGTCTTAGAACAAACTCTGGTTGCAGGAAAGTTTTGCCTTTGGCTTCTTGGTTGGGGATGATGGGAGTTGTAGTGTTGAACAAGTGGAGAACAAAACGCTGCCCAGCACTGAGCTAGAAGCACTTGTGTCATATCAGGGCATGTATATATGCTGTGAAACAACAGTTCCATCTCCAGCACATTAACCCCTTGATGATCATAGTACGTCATGGATCGGTCTGAGGTAACGATCCATGGAGTACTGTGACAGTCATGGAATTCCTGGCTCCCCCCGCGGCTGCGCTCCATTCGGGTAGTCCGGACAAGGAATTTGGGGGGGGGGGGGAAATAGTCCGTGGTCGTTAAGTGACTGCGCCGTGCTGATCGGCCAGTTGTTAAGGAGTTAAACTTTCCATGAAAGAAGAAAAGAAACTAAGTCTTTGAGCAGCAGTTTTGTGCTACCATTACATTCATGGAGAGCGCCAAGGCTGACCTGGGCATCATGCTGTCTCTCTTTCATTTGGCACTTGTTTGCCATGAAAAAAATATTTAGCTTAATTCAATTGTAGCCTCTTTACAACCTCCAGCTTTCCTACACTTTAAAACACAAGCAGAAGAATGACATCCCAGAATTCCCTTACTTGCAAATTTGCATATAGGAAGGTGTTTTTTTGGGGGGTCTGCCTTTGACAGTATTTTATTGAAAGATGCGGACATATCTGGGGCTTGAAGTCACATTTTGTGAGCCCCACTTTGGCCTTACTCCCTTTCAATGCCACACGCCAGTGAAAGTTAACCCTTCGAGTTCCAGAGAGGTATGCAATGCATTGTAACGCAATGCATTGGATACCTCTCTGCCACTCAAGGGTCATTGCTTTGCAATGTCTTACAGAGGGCTCTTGCACTGAAAGGAATAAGTCAAGAGTTAACCCTTTGAGTCCTGAAGGGGAGCACAATGCTTTGCGCACCCTCTGGCGTTCCAAGGTTAAAGACATACAGTGTAGTGTTCTGCATAAAAATTGTGCAGGTTTAATATTATTTCAGTACACCTAGGCTTAAGCGAATAAAAATCATTGCTCCAGGTTTTCAGTTTTTTTTGGAAATACTGTGCTATGACATCATAGTGTCGATGCCTATTGGCTTAGTGTACAGGAGAATTATTGCTCTTGTTGCAGTTTTGCTTGAAACACACTACTGTGACATCATAAAGTCAATGCATACTGGTTCATGTGAAGGAGAATCATTTTACTTGGTTTTCCATTTCACTGAAACACAGAACTATGACATCATAATAGCAGTGCATATTGGCTTTTGTTAAAGCAGAAGTAGGGTTCTGGTTTCTTTTTGGCAGGAACACAGAGCTGTGATGTCACAATAGCAATGCCTAATGGATTTTGTTAAATGGAATTCCTGCTTTGGTTTCCTTCTTGGATGAATGGCCCGATTGTGACATCATAATAACAATGCCCACTGTGCTTCTTGTGATGGAGAATCATTATTTTGGTCTTCTTTTTCGCTGAAACACAGAGCTATGATGTCATAATAGGATTTTCCAAGGGCACCCATGCAGGTAGTTTGCAGGCCTCAGCCTACTTCACTGCCAAGTTCAAATGGTTTTGAGTGTATTTTGGCTTGCATGATGGTAGAGAATAGGTGGTATTTCAGTAGTAGTAGTAACAACTGGTACACTACAGGGCGTGTGTGCAAAACAATAGAATAGCAAGTGTAAGACAAATTAACCATCATTTACTAATCAGCTAAGTCCTCTGCAAATGGCTATTTCCCAAAACGTGTCTTTTAACCCCTGAAGTCTAGCGAGGTCTCCAAGGCATTGCAGAGCAGTGGGAAATTTTCATTTGCCTGCTATGGTACAACTGGCTTGCTCCAGAATGACTTGTCTTTAGCATTTTGCTTGGTGCCCTAAATGTAAATAAAATATGCTCCATGAACAGAGATGGGAGTGATGTTTTTTGTGCTTGGGAGGTCAAATGATTTCTTTTGATTTGTGTTTACCAGGTGTATGTTTATGAAAGAGGAGTGAGAGGCGGTCTTAGAACAAACTCTGGTTGCAGGAAAGTTTTGCCTTTGGCTTCTTGGTTGGGGATGATGGGAGTTGTAGTGTTGAACAAGTGGAGAACAAAACGCTGCCCAGCACTGAGCTAGAAGCACTTGTGTCATATCAGGGCATGTATATATGCTGTGAAACAACAGTTCCATCTCCAGCACATTAACCCCTTGATGATCATAGTACGTCATGGATCGGTCTGAGGTAACGATCCATGGAGTACTGTGACAGTCATGGAATTCCTGGCTCCCCCCGCGGCTGCGCTCCATTCGGGTAGTCCGGACAAGGAATTTGGTGGGGTGGGGGGGGAATGGTCCGTGGTCGTTAAGTGACTGCGCCGTGCTGATCGGCCAGTTGTTAAGGAGTTAAACTTTCCATGAAAGAAGAAAAGAAACTAAGTCTTTGAGCAGCAGTTTTGTGCTACCATTACATTCATGGAGAGCGCCAAGGCTGACCTGGGCATCATGCTGTCTCTCTTTCATTTGGCACTTGTTTGCCATGAAAAAAATATTTAGCTTAATTCAATTGTAGCCTCTTTACAACCTCCAGCTTTCCTACACTTTAAAACACAAGCAGAAGAATGACATCCCAGAATTCCCTTACTTGCAAATTTGCATATAGGAAGGTGTTTTTTTTTGGGGTCTGCCTTTGACAGTATTTTATTGAAAGATGCGGACATATCTGGGGCTTGAAGTCACATTTTGTGAGCCCCACTTTGGCCTTACTCCCTTTCAATGCCACACGCCAGTGAAAGTTAACCCTTCGAGTTCCAGAGAGGTATGCAATGCATTGTAACGCAATGCATTGGATACCTCTCTGCCACTCAAGGGTCATTGCTTTGCAATGTCTTACAGAGGGCTCTTGCACTGAAAGGAATAAGTCAAGAGTTAACCCTTTGAGTCCTGAAGGGGAGCACAATGCTTTGCGCACCCTCTGGCGTTCCAAGGTTAAAGACATACAGTGTAGTGTTCTGCATAAAAATTGTGCAGGTTTAATATTATTTCAGTACACCTAGGCTTAAGCGAATAAAAATCATTGCTCCAGGTTTTCATTTTTTTTTGGAAATACTGTGCTATGACATCATAGTGTCGATGCCTATTGGCTTAGTGTACAGGAGAATTATTGCTCTTGTTGCAGTTTTCCTTGAAACACACTACTGTGACATCATAAAGTCAATGCATACTGGTTCATGTGAAGGAGAATCATTTTACTTGGTTTTCCATTTCACTGAAACACAGAACTATGACATCATAATAGCAGTGCATATTGGCTTTTGTTAAAGCAGAAGTAGGGTTCTGGTTTCTTTTTGGCAGGAACACAGAGCTGTGATGTCACAATAGCAATGCCTAATGGATTTTGTTAAATGGAATTCCTGCTTTGGTTTCCTTCTTGGATGAATGGCCCGATTGTGACATCATAATAACAATGCCCACTGTGCTTCTTGTGATGGAGAATCATTATTTTGGTCTTCTTTTTCGCTGAAACACAGAGCTATGATGTCATAATAGGATTTTCCAAGGGCACCCATGCAGGTAGTTTGCAGGCCTCAGCCTACTTCACTGCCAAGTTCAAATGGTTTTGAGTGTATTTTGGCTTGCATGATGGTAGAGAATAGGTGGTATTTCAGTAGTAGTAGTAACAACTGGTACACTACAGGGCGTGTGTGCAAAACAATAGAATAGCAAGTGTAAGACAAATTAACCATCATTTACTAATCAGCTAAGTCCTCTGCAAATGGCTATTTCCCAAAACGTGTCTTTTAACCCCTGAAGTCTAGCGAGGTCTCCAAGGCATTGCAGAGCAGTGGGAAATTTTCATTTGCCTGCTATGGTACAACTGGCTTGCTCCAGAATGACTTGTCTTTAGCATTTTGCTTGGTGCCCTAAATGTAAATAAAATATGCTCCATGAACAGAGATGGGAGTGATGTTTTTTGTGCTTGGGAGGTCAAATGATTTCTTTTGATTTGTGTTTACCAGGTGTATGTTTATGAAAGAGGAGTGAGAGGCGGTCTTAGAACAAACTCTGGTTGCAGGAAAGTTTTGCCTTTGGCTTCTTGGTTGGGGATGATGGGAGTTGTAGTGTTGAACAAGTGGAGAACAAAACGCTGCCCAGCACTGAGCTAGAAGCACTTGTGTCATATCAGGGCATGTATATATGCTGTGAAACAACAGTTCCATCTCCAGCACATTAACCCCTTGATGATCATAGTACGTCATGGATCGGTCTGAGGTAACGATCCATGGAGTACTGTGACAGTCATGGAATTCCTGGCTCCCCCCGCGGCTGCGCTCCATTCGGGTAGTCCGGACAAGGAATTTGGTGGGGTGGGGGGGGAATGGTCCGTGGTCGTTAAGTGACTGCGCCGTGCTGATCGGCCAGTTGTTAAGGAGTTAAACTTTCCATGAAAGAAGAAAAGAAACTAAGTCTTTGAGCAGCAGTTTTGTGCTACCATTACATTCATGGAGAGCGCCAAGGCTGACCTGGGCATCATGCTGTCTCTCTTTCATTTGGCACTTGTTTGCCATGAAAAAAATATTTAGCTTAATTCAATTGTAGCCTCTTTACAACCTCCAGCTTTCCTACACTTTAAAACACAAGCAGAAGAATGACATCCCAGAATTCCCTTACTTGCAAATTTGCATATAGGAAGGTGTTTTTTTTTGGGGTCTGCCTTTGACAGTATTTTATTGAAAGATGCGGACATATCTGGGGCTTGAAGTCACATTTTGTGAGCCCCACTTTGGCCTTACTCCCTTTCAATGCCACACGCCAGTGAAAGTTAACCCTTCGAGTTCCAGAGAGGTATGCAATGCATTGTAACGCAATGCATTGGATACCTCTCTGCCACTCAAGGGTCATTGCTTTGCAATGTCTTACAGAGGGCTCTTGCACTGAAAGGAATAAGTCAAGAGTTAACCCTTTGAGTCCTGAAGGGGAGCACAATGCTTTGCGCACCCTCTGGCGTTCCAAGGTTAAAGACATACAGTGTAGTGTTCTGCATAAAAATTGTGCAGGTTTAATATTATTTCAGTACACCTAGGCTTAAGCGAATAAAAATCATTGCTCCAGGTTTTCATTTTTTTTTGGAAATACTGTGCTATGACATCATAGTGTCGATGCCTATTGGCTTAGTGTACAGGAGAATTATTGCTCTTGTTGCAGTTTTCCTTGAAACACACTACTGTGACATCATAAAGTCAATGCATACTGGTTCATGTGAAGGAGAATCATTTTACTTGGTTTTCCATTTCACTGAAACACAGAACTATGACATCATAATAGCAGTGCATATTGGCTTTTGTTAAAGCAGAAGTAGGGTTCTGGTTTCTTTTTGGCAGGAACACAGAGCTGTGATGTCACAATAGCAATGCCTAATGGATTTTGTTAAATGGAATTCCTGCTTTGGTTTCCTTCTTGGATGAATGGCCCGATTGTGACATCATAATAACAATGCCCACTGTGCTTCTTGTGATGGAGAATCATTATTTTGGTCTTCTTTTTCGCTGAAACACAGAGCTATGATGTCATAATAGGATTTTCCAAGGGCACCCATGCAGGTAGTTTGCAGGCCTCAGCCTACTTCACTGCCAAGTTCAAATGGTTTTGAGTGTATTTTGGCTTGCATGATGGTAGAGAATAGGTGGTATTTCAGTAGTAGTAGTAACAACTGGTACACTACAGGGCGTGTGTGCAAAACAATAGAATAGCAAGTGTAAGACAAATTAACCATCATTTACTAATCAGCTAAGTCCTCTGCAAATGGCTATTTCCCAAAACGTGTCTTTTAACCCCTGAAGTCTAGCGAGGTCTCCAAGGCATTGCAGAGCAGTGGGAAATTTTCATTTGCCTGCTATGGTACAACTGGCTTGCTCCAGAATGACTTGTCTTTAGCATTTTGCTTGGTGCCCTAAATGTAAATAAAATATGCTCCATGAACAGAGATGGGAGTGATGTTTTTTGTGCTTGGGAGGTCAAATGATTTGTTTTGATTTGTGTTTACCAGGTGTATGTTTATGAAAGAGGAGTGAGAGGCGGTCTTAGAACAAACTCTGGTTGCAGGAAAGTTTTGCCTTTGGCTTCTTGGTTGGGGATGATGGGAGTTGTAGTGTTGAACAAGTGGAGAACAAAACGCTGCCCAGCACTGAGCTAGAAGCACTTGTGTCATATCAGGGCATGTATATATGCTGTGAAACAACAGTTCCATCTCCAGCACATTAACCCCTTGATGATCATAGTACGTCATGGATCGGTCTGAGGTAACGATCCATGGAGTACTGTGACAGTCATGGAATTCCTGGCTCCCCCCGCGGCTGCGCTCCATTCGGGTAGTCCGGACAAGGAATTTGGTGGGGTGGGGGGGGAATGGTCCGTGGTCGTTAAGTGACTGCGCCGTGCTGATCGGCCAGTTGTTAAGGAGTTAAACTTTCCATGAAAGAAGAAAAGAAACTAAGTCTTTGAGCAGCAGTTTTGTGCTACCATTACATTCATGGAGAGCGCCAAGGCTGACCTGGGCATCATGCTGTCTCTCTTTCATTTGGCACTTGTTTGCCATGAAAAAAATATTTAGCTTAATTCAATTGTAGCCTCTTTACAACCTCCAGCTTTCCTACACTTTAAAACACAAGCAGAAGAATGACATCCCAGAATTCCCTTACTTGCAAATTTGCATATAGGAAGGTGTTTTTTTTTGGGGTCTGCCTTTGACAGTATTTTATTGAAAGATGCGGACATATCTGGGGCTTGAAGTCACATTTTGTGAGCCCCACTTTGGCCTTACTCCCTTTCAATGCCACACGCCAGTGAAAGTTAACCCTTCGAGTTCCAGAGAGGTATGCAATGCATTGTAACGCAATGCATTGGATACCTCTCTGCCACTCAAGGGTCATTGCTTTGCAATGTCTTACAGAGGGCTCTTGCACTGAAAGGAATAAGTCAAGAGTTAACCCTTTGAGTCCTGAAGGGGAGCACAATGCTTTGCGCACCCTCTGGCGTTCCAAGGTTAAAGACATACAGTGTAGTGTTCTGCATAAAAATTGTGCAGGTTTAATATTATTTCAGTACACCTAGGCTTAAGCGAATAAAAATCATTGCTCCAGGTTTTCAGTTTTTTTTGGAAATACTGTGCTATGACATCATAGTGTCGATGCCTATTGGCTTAGTGTACAGGAGAATTATTGCTCTTGTTGCAGTTTTGCTTGAAACACACTACTGTGACATCATAAAGTCAATGCATACTGGTTCATGTGAAGGAGAATCATTTTACTTGGTTTTCCATTTCACTGAAACACAGAACTATGACATCATAATAGCAGTGCATATTGGCTTTTGTTAAAGCAGAAGTAGGGTTCTGGTTTCTTTTTGGCAGGAACACAGAGCTGTGATGTCACAATAGCAATGCCTAATGGATTTTGTTAAATGGAATTCCTGCTTTGGTTTCCTTCTTGGATGAATGGCCCGATTGTGACATCATAATAACAATGCCCACTGTGCTTCTTGTGATGGAGAATCATTATTTTGGTCTTCTTTTTCGCTGAAACACAGAGCTATGATGTCATAATAGGATTTTCCAAGGGCACCCATGCAGGTAGTTTGCAGGCCTCAGCCTACTTCACTGCCAAGTTCAAATGGTTTTGAGTGTATTTTGGCTTGCATGATGGTAGAGAATAGGTGGTATTTCAGTAGTAGTAGTAACAACTGGTACACTACAGGGCGTGTGTGCAAAACAATAGAATAGCAAGTGTAAGACAAATTAACCATCATTTACTAATCAGCTAAGTCCTCTGCAAATGGCTATTTCCCAAAACGTGTCTTTTAACCCCTGAAGTCTAGCGAGGTCTCCAAGGCATTGCAGAGCAGTGGGAAATTTTCATTTGCCTGCTATGGTACAACTGGCTTGCTCCAGAATGACTTGTCTTTAGCATTTTGCTTGGTGCCCTAAATGTAAATAAAATATGCTCCATGAACAGAGATGGGAGTGATGTTTTTTGTGCTTGGGAGGTCAAATGATTTGTTTTGATTTGTGTTTACCAGGTGTATGTTTATGAAAGAGGAGTGAGAGGCGGTCTTAGAACAAACTCTGGTTGCAGGAAAGTTTTGCCTTTGGCTTCTTGGTTGGGGATGATGGGAGTTGTAGTGTTGAACAAGTGGAGAACAAAACGCTGCCCAGCACTGAGCTAGAAGCACTTGTGTCATATCAGGGCATGTATATATGCTGTGAAACAACAGTTCCATCTCCAGCACATTAACCCCTTGATGATCATAGTACGTCATGGATCGGTCTGAGGTAACGATCCATGGAGTACTGTGACAGTCATGGAATTCCTGGCTCCCCCCGCGGCTGAGCTCCATTCGGGTAGTCCGGAGAAGGAATTTGGGGGTGGGGGGGAAATAGTCCGTGGTCGTTAAGTGACTGCGCCGTGCTGATCGGCCAGTTGTTAAGGAGTTAAACTTTCCATGAAAGAAGAAAAGAAACTAAGTCTTTGAGCAGCAGTTTTGTGCTACCATTACATTCATGGAGAGCGCCAAGGCTGACCTGGGCATCATGCTGTCTCTCTTTCATTTGGCACTTGTTTGCCATGAAAAAAATATTTAGCTTAATTCAATTGTAGCCTCTTTACAACCTCCAGCTTTCCTACACTTTAAAACACAAGCAGAAGAATGACATCCCAGAATTCCCTTACTTGCAAATTTGCATATAGGAAGGTGTTTTTTTTTGGGGTCTGCCTTTGACAGTATTTTATTGAAAGATGCGGACATATCTGGGGCTTGAAGTCACATTTTGTGAGCCCCACTTTGGCCTTACTCCCTTTCAATGCCACACGCCAGTGAAAGTTAACCCTTCGAGTTCCAGAGAGGTATGCAATGCATTGTAACGCAATGCATTGGATACCTCTCTGCCACTCAAGGGTCATTGCTTTGCAATGTCTTACAGAGGGCTCTTGCACTGAAAGGAATAAGTCAAGAGTTAACCCTTTGAGTCCTGAAGGGGAGCACAATGCTTTGCGCACCCTCTGGCGTTCCAAGGTTAAAGACATACAGTGTAGTGTTCTGCATAAAAATTGTGCAGGTTTAATATTATTTCAGTACACCTAGGCTTAAGCGAATAAAAATCATTGCTCCAGGTTTTCATTTTTTTTTGGAAATACTGTGCTATGACATCATAGTGTCGATGCCTATTGGCTTAGTGTACAGGAGAATTATTGCTCTTGTTGCAGTTTTCCTTGAAACACACTACTGTGACATCATAAAGTCAATGCATACTGGTTCATGTGAAGGAGAATCATTTTACTTGGTTTTCCATTTCACTGAAACACAGAACTATGACATCATAATAGCAGTGCATATTGGCTTTTGTTAAAGCAGAAGTAGGGTTCTGGTTTCTTTTTGGCAGGAACACAGAGCTGTGATGTCACAATAGCAATGCCTAATGGATTTTGTTAAATGGAATTCCTGCTTTGGTTTCCTTCTTGGATGAATGGCCCGATTGTGACATCATAATAACAATGCCCACTGTGCTTCTTGTGATGGAGAATCATTATTTTGGTCTTCTTTTTCGCTGAAACACAGAGCTATGATGTCATAATAGGATTTTCCAAGGGCACCCATGCAGGTAGTTTGCAGGCCTCAGCCTACTTCACTGCCAAGTTCAAATGGTTTTGAGTGTATTTTGGCTTGCATGATGGTAGAGAATAGGTGGTATTTCAGTAGTAGTAGTAACAACTGGTACACTACAGGGCGTGTGTGCAAAACAATAGAATAGCAAGTGTAAGACAAATTAACCATCATTTACTAATCAGCTAAGTCCTCTGCAAATGGCTATTTCCCAAAACGTGTCTTTTAACCCCTGAAGTCTAGCGAGGTCTCCAAGGCATTGCAGAGCAGTGGGAAATTTTCATTTGCCTGCTATGGTACAACTGGCTTGCTCCAGAATGACTTGTCTTTAGCATTTTGCTTGGTGCCCTAAATGTAAATAAAATATGCTCCATGAACAGAGATGGGAGTGATGTTTTTTGTGCTTGGGAGGTCAAATGATTTGTTTTGATTTGTGTTTACCAGGTGTATGTTTATGAAAGAGGAGTGAGAGGCGGTCTTAGAACAAACTCTGGTTGCAGGAAAGTTTTGCCTTTGGCTTCTTGGTTGGGGATGATGGGAGTTGTAGTGTTGAACAAGTGGAGAACAAAACGCTGCCCAGCACTGAGCTAGAAGCACTTGTGTCATATCAGGGCATGTATATATGCTGTGAAACAACAGTTCCATCTCCAGCACATTAACCCCTTGATGATCATAGTACGTCATGGATCGGTCTGAGGTAACGATCCATGGAGTACTGTGACAGTCATGGAATTCCTGGCTCCCCCCGCGGCTGCGCTCCATTCGGGTAGTCCGGACAAGGAATTTGGTGGGGTGGGGGGGGAATGGTCCGTGGTCGTTAAGTGACTGCGCCGTGCTGATCGGCCAGTTGTTAAGGAGTTAAACTTTCCATGAAAGAAGAAAAGAAACTAAGTCTTTGAGCAGCAGTTTTGTGCTACCATTACATTCATGGAGAGCGCCAAGGCTGACCTGGGCATCATGCTGTCTCTCTTTCATTTGGCACTTGTTTGCCATGAAAAAAATATTTAGCTTAATTCAATTGTAGCCTCTTTACAACCTCCAGCTTTCCTACACTTTAAAACACAAGCAGAAGAATGACATCCCAGAATTCCCTTACTTGCAAATTTGCATATAGGAAGGTGTTTTTTTTTGGGGTCTGCCTTTGACAGTATTTTATTGAAAGATGCGGACATATCTGGGGCTTGAAGTCACATTTTGTGAGCCCCACTTTGGCCTTACTCCCTTTCAATGCCACACGCCAGTGAAAGTTAACCCTTCGAGTTCCAGAGAGGTATGCAATGCATTGTAACGCAATGCATTGGATACCTCTCTGCCACTCAAGGGTCATTGCTTTGCAATGTCTTACAGAGGGCTCTTGCACTGAAAGGAATAAGTCAAGAGTTAACCCTTTGAGTCCTGAAGGGGAGCACAATGCTTTGCGCACCCTCTGGCGTTCCAAGGTTAAAGACATACAGTGTAGTGTTCTGCATAAAAATTGTGCAGGTTTAATATTATTTCAGTACACCTAGGCTTAAGCGAATAAAAATCATTGCTCCAGGTTTTCATTTTTTTTTGGAAATACTGTGCTATGACATCATAGTGTCGATGCCTATTGGCTTAGTGTACAGGAGAATTATTGCTCTTGTTGCAGTTTTCCTTGAAACACACTACTGTGACATCATAAAGTCAATGCATACTGGTTCATGTGAAGGAGAATCATTTTACTTGGTTTTCCATTTCACTGAAACACAGAACTATGACATCATAATAGCAGTGCATATTGGCTTTTGTTAAAGCAGAAGTAGGGTTCTGGTTTCTTTTTGGCAGGAACACAGAGCTGTGATGTCACAATAGCAATGCCTAATGGATTTTGTTAAATGGAATTCCTGCTTTGGTTTCCTTCTTGGATGAATGGCCCGATTGTGACATCATAATAACAATGCCCACTGTGCTTCTTGTGATGGAGAATCATTATTTTGGTCTTCTTTTTCGCTGAAACACAGAGCTATGATGTCATAATAGGATTTTCCAAGGGCACCCATGCAGGTAGTTTGCAGGCCTCAGCCTACTTCACTGCCAAGTTCAAATGGTTTTGAGTGTATTTTGGCTTGCATGATGGTAGAGAATAGGTGGTATTTCAGTAGTAGTAGTAACAACTGGTACACTACAGGGCGTGTGTGCAAAACAATAGAATAGCAAGTGTAAGACAAATTAACCATCATTTACTAATCAGCTAAGTCCTCTGCAAATGGCTATTTCCCAAAACGTGTCTTTTAACCCCTGAAGTCTAGCGAGGTCTCCAAGGCATTGCAGAGCAGTGGGAAATTTTCATTTGCCTGCTATGGTACAACTGGCTTGCTCCAGAATGACTTGTCTTTAGCATTTTGCTTGGTGCCCTAAATGTAAATAAAATATGCTCCATGAACAGAGATGGGAGTGATGTTTTTTGTGCTTGGGAGGTCAAATGATTTGTTTTGATTTGTGTTTACCAGGTGTATGTTTATGAAAGAGGAGTGAGAGGCGGTCTTAGAACAAACTCTGGTTGCAGGAAAGTTTTGCCTTTGGCTTCTTGGTTGGGGATGATGGGAGTTGTAGTGTTGAACAAGTGGAGAACAAAACGCTGCCCAGCACTGAGCTAGAAGCACTTGTGTCATATCAGGGCATGTATATATGCTGTGAAACAACAGTTCCATCTCCAGCACATTAACCCCTTGATGATCATAGTACGTCATGGATCGGTCTGAGGTAACGATCCATGGAGTACTGTGACAGTCATGGAATTCCTGGCTCCCCCCGCGGCTGCGCTCCATTCGGGTAGTCCGGACAAGGAATTTGGTGGGGTGGGGGGGGAATGGTCCGTGGTCGTTAAGTGACTGCGCCGTGCTGATCGGCCAGTTGTTAAGGAGTTAAACTTTCCATGAAAGAAGAAAAGAAACTAAGTCTTTGAGCAGCAGTTTTGTGCTACCATTACATTCATGGAGAGCGCCAAGGCTGACCTGGGCATCATGCTGTCTCTCTTTCATTTGGCACTTGTTTGCCATGAAAAAAATATTTAGCTTAATTCAATTGTAGCCTCTTTACAACCTCCAGCTTTCCTACACTTTAAAACACAAGCAGAAGAATGACATCCCAGAATTCCCTTACTTGCAAATTTGCATATAGGAAGGTGTTTTTTTTTGGGGTCTGCCTTTGACAGTATTTTATTGAAAGATGCGGACATATCTGGGGCTTGAAGTCACATTTTGTGAGCCCCACTTTGGCCTTACTCCCTTTCAATGCCACACGCCAGTGAAAGTTAACCCTTCGAGTTCCAGAGAGGTATGCAATGCATTGTAACGCAATGCATTGGATACCTCTCTGCCACTCAAGGGTCATTGCTTTGCAATGTCTTACAGAGGGCTCTTGCACTGAAAGGAATAAGTCAAGAGTTAACCCTTTGAGTCCTGAAGGGGAGCACAATGCTTTGCGCACCCTCTGGCGTTCCAAGGTTAAAGACATACAGTGTAGTGTTCTGCATAAAAATTGTGCAGGTTTAATATTATTTCAGTACACCTAGGCTTAAGCGAATAAAAATCATTGCTCCAGGTTTTCATTTTTTTTTGGAAATACTGTGCTATGACATCATAGTGTCGATGCCTATTGGCTTAGTGTACAGGAGAATTATTGCTCTTGTTGCAGTTTTCCTTGAAACACACTACTGTGACATCATAAAGTCAATGCATACTGGTTCATGTGAAGGAGAATCATTTTACTTGGTTTTCCATTTCACTGAAACACAGAACTATGACATCATAATAGCAGTGCATATTGGCTTTTGTTAAAGCAGAAGTAGGGTTCTGGTTTCTTTTTGGCAGGAACACAGAGCTGTGATGTCACAATAGCAATGCCTAATGGATTTTGTTAAATGGAATTCCTGCTTTGGTTTCCTTCTTGGATGAATGGCCCGATTGTGACATCATAATAACAATGCCCACTGTGCTTCTTGTGATGGAGAATCATTATTTTGGTCTTCTTTTTCGCTGAAACACAGAGCTATGATGTCATAATAGGATTTTCCAAGGGCACCCATGCAGGTAGTTTGCAGGCCTCAGCCTACTTCACTGCCAAGTTCAAATGGTTTTGAGTGTATTTTGGCTTGCATGATGGTAGAGAATAGGTGGTATTTCAGTAGTAGTAGTAACAACTGGTACACTACAGGGCGTGTGTGCAAAACAATAGAATAGCAAGTGTAAGACAAATTAACCATCATTTACTAATCAGCTAAGTCCTCTGCAAATGGCTATTTCCCAAAACGTGTCTTTTAACCCCTGAAGTCTAGCGAGGTCTCCAAGGCATTGCAGAGCAGTGGGAAATTTTCATTTGCCTGCTATGGTACAACTGGCTTGCTCCAGAATGACTTGTCTTTAGCATTTTGCTTGGTGCCCTAAATGTAAATAAAATATGCTCCATGAACAGAGATGGGAGTGATGTTTTTTGTGCTTGGGAGGTCAAATGATTTGTTTTGATTTGTGTTTACCAGGTGTATGTTTATGAAAGAGGAGTGAGAGGCGGTCTTAGAACAAACTCTGGTTGCAGGAAAGTTTTGCCTTTGGCTTCTTGGTTGGGGATGATGGGAGTTGTAGTGTTGAACAAGTGGAGAACAAAACGCTGCCCAGCACTGAGCTAGAAGCACTTGTGTCATATCAGGGCATGTATATATGCTGTGAAACAACAGTTCCATCTCCAGCACATTAACCCCTTGATGATCATAGTACGTCATGGATCGGTCTGAGGTAACGATCCATGGAGTACTGTGACAGTCATGGAATTCCTGGCTCCCCCCGCGGCTGCGCTCCATTCGGGTAGTCCGGACAAGGAATTTGGTGGGGTGGGGGGGGAATGGTCCGTGGTCGTTAAGTGACTGCGCCGTGCTGATCGGCCAGTTGTTAAGGAGTTAAACTTTCCATGAAAGAAGAAAAGAAACTAAGTCTTTGAGCAGCAGTTTTGTGCTACCATTACATTCATGGAGAGCGCCAAGGCTGACCTGGGCATCATGCTGTCTCTCTTTCATTTGGCACTTGTTTGCCATGAAAAAAATATTTAGCTTAATTCAATTGTAGCCTCTTTACAACCTCCAGCTTTCCTACACTTTAAAACACAAGCAGAAGAATGACATCCCAGAATTCCCTTACTTGCAAATTTGCATATAGGAAGGTGTTTTTTTTGGGGGTCTGCCTTTGACAGTATTTTATTGAAAGATGCGGACATATCTGGGGCTTGAAGTCACATTTTGTGAGCCCCACTTTGGCCTTACTCCCTTTCAATGCCACACGCCAGTGAAAGTTAACCCTTCGAGTTCCAGAGAGGTATGCAATGCATTGTAACGCAATGCATTGGATACCTCTCTGCCACTCAAGGGTCATTGCTTTGCAATGTCTTACAGAGGGCTCTTGCACTGAAAGGAATAAGTCAAGAGTTAACCCTTTGAGTCCTGAAGGGGAGCACAATGCTTTGCGCACCCTCTGGCGTTCCAAGGTTAAAGACATACAGTGTAGTGTTCTGCATAAAAATTGTGCAGGTTTAATATTATTTCAGTACACCTAGGCTTAAGCGAATAAAAATCATTGCTCCAGGTTTTCATTTTTTTTTGGAAATACTGTGCTATGACATCATAGTGTCGATGCCTATTGGCTTAGTGTACAGGAGAATTATTGCTCTTGTTGCAGTTTTCCTTGAAACACACTACTGTGACATCATAAAGTCAATGCATACTGGTTCATGTGAAGGAGAATCATTTTACTTGGTTTTCCATTTCACTGAAACACAGAACTATGACATCATAATAGCAGTGCATATTGGCTTTTGTTAAAGCAGAAGTAGGGTTCTGGTTTCTTTTTGGCAGGAACACAGAGCTGTGATGTCACAATAGCAATGCCTAATGGATTTTGTTAAATGGAATTCCTGCTTTGGTTTCCTTCTTGGATGAATGGCCCGATTGTGACATCATAATAACAATGCCCACTGTGCTTCTTGTGATGGAGAATCATTATTTTGGTCTTCTTTTTCGCTGAAACACAGAGCTATGATGTCATAATAGGATTTTCCAAGGGCACCCATGCAGGTAGTTTGCAGGCCTCAGCCTACTTCACTGCCAAGTTCAAATGGTTTTGAGTGTATTTTGGCTTGCATGATGGTAGAGAATAGGTGGTATTTCAGTAGTAGTAGTAACAACTGGTACACTACAGGGCGTGTGTGCAAAACAATAGAATAGCAAGTGTAAGACAAATTAACCATCATTTACTAATCAGCTAAGTCCTCTGCAAATGGCTATTTCCCAAAACGTGTCTTTTAACCCCTGAAGTCTAGCGAGGTCTCCAAGGCATTGCAGAGCAGTGGGAAATTTTCATTTGCCTGCTATGGTACAACTGGCTTGCTCCAGAATGACTTGTCTTTAGCATTTTGCTTGGTGCCCTAAATGTAAATAAAATATGCTCCATGAACAGAGATGGGAGTGATGTTTTTTGTGCTTGGGAGGTCAAATGATTTGTTTTGATTTGTGTTTACCAGGTGTATGTTTATGAAAGAGGAGTGAGAGGCGGTCTTAGAACAAACTCTGGTTGCAGGAAAGTTTTGCCTTTGGCTTCTTGGTTGGGGATGATGGGAGTTGTAGTGTTGAACAAGTGGAGAACAAAACGCTGCCCAGCACTGAGCTAGAAGCACTTGTGTCATATCAGGGCATGTATATATGCTGTGAAACAACAGTTCCATCTCCAGCACATTAACCCCTTGATGATCATAGTACGTCATGGATCGGTCTGAGGTAACGATCCATGGAGTACTGTGACAGTCATGGAATTCCTGGCTCCCCCCGCGGCTGCTCTCCATTCGGGTAGTCCGGACAAGGAATTTGGTGGGGTGGGGGGGGAATGGTCCGTGGTCGTTAAGTGACTGCGCCGTGCTGATCGGCCAGTTGTTAAGGAGTTAAACTTTCCATGAAAGAAGAAAAGAAACTAAGTCTTTGAGCAGCAGTTTTGTGCTACCATTACATTCATGGAGAGCGCCAAGGCTGACCTGGGCATCATGCTGTCTCTCTTTCATTTGGCACTTGTTTGCCATGAAAAAAATATTTAGCTTAATTCAATTGTAGCCTCTTTACAACCTCCAGCTTTCCTACACTTTAAAACACAAGCAGAAGAATGACATCCCAGAATTCCCTTACTTGCAAATTTGCATATAGGAAGGTGTTTTTTTTTGGGGTCTGCCTTTGACAGTATTTTATTGAAAGATGCGGACATATCTGGGGCTTGAAGTCACATTTTGTGAGCCCCACTTTGGCCTTACTCCCTTTCAATGCCACACGCCAGTGAAAGTTAACCCTTCGAGTTCCAGAGAGGTATGCAATGCATTGTAACGCAATGCATTGGATACCTCTCTGCCACTCAAGGGTCATTGCTTTGCAATGTCTTACAGAGGGCTCTTGCACTGAAAGGAATAAGTCAAGAGTTAACCCTTTGAGTCCTGAAGGGGAGCACAATGCTTTGCGCACCCTCTGGCGTTCCAAGGTTAAAGACATACAGTGTAGTGTTCTGCATAAAAATTGTGCAGGTTTAATATTATTTCAGTACACCTAGGCTTAAGCGAATAAAAATCATTGCTCCAGGTTTTCAGTTTTTTTTGGAAATACTGTGCTATGACATCATAGTGTCGATGCCTATTGGCTTAGTGTACAGGAGAATTATTGCTCTTGTTGCAGTTTTGCTTGAAACACACTACTGTGACATCATAAAGTCAATGCATACTGGTTCATGTGAAGGAGAATCATTTTACTTGGTTTTCCATTTCACTGAAACACAGAACTATGACATCATAATAGCAGTGCATATTGGCTTTTGTTAAAGCAGAAGTAGGGTTCTGGTTTCTTTTTGGCAGGAACACAGAGCTGTGATGTCACAATAGCAATGCCTAATGGATTTTGTTAAATGGAATTCCTGCATTGGTTTCCTTCTTGGATGAATGGCCCGATTGTGACATCATAATAACAATGCCCACTGTGCTTCTTGTGATGGAGAATCATTATTTTGGTCTTCTTTTTCACTGAAACACAGAGCTATGATGTCATAATAGGATTTTCCAAGGGCACCCATGCAGGTAGTTTGCAGGCCTCAGCCTACTTCACTGCCAAGTTCAAATGGTTTTGAGTGTATTTTGGCTTGCATGATGGTAGAGAATAGGTGGTATTTCAGTAGTAGTAGTAACAACTGGTACACTACAGGGCGTGTGTGCAAAACAATAGAATAGCAAGTGTAAGACAAATTAACCATCATTTACTAATCAGCTAAGTCCTCTGCAAATGGCTATTTCCCAAAACGTGTCTTTTAACCCCTGAAGTCTAGCGAGGTCTCCAAGGCATTGCAGAGCAGTGGGAAATTTTCATTTGCCTGCTATGGTACAACTGGCTTGCTCCAGAATGACTTGTCTTTAGCATTTTGCTTGGTGCCCTAAATGTAAATAAAATATGCTCCATGAACAGAGATGGGAGTGATGTTTTTTGTGCTTGGGAGGTCAAATGATTTGTTTTGATTTGTGTTTACCAGGTGTATGTTTATGAAAGAGGAGTGAGAGGCGGTCTTAGAACAAACTCTGGTTGCAGGAAAGTTTTGCCTTTGGCTTCTTGGTTGGGGATGATGGGAGTTGTAGTGTTGAACAAGTGGAGAACAAAACGCTGCCCAGCACTGAGCTAGAAGCACTTGTGTCATATCAGGGCATGTATATATGCTGTGAAACAACAGTTCCATCTCCAGCACATTAACCCCTTGATGATCATAGTACGTCATGGATCGGTCTGAGGTAACGATCCATGGAGTACTGTGACAGTCATGGAATTCCTGGCTCCCCCCGCGGCTGCGCTCCATTCGGGTAGTCCGGACAAGGAATTTGGTGGGGTGGGGGGGGAATGGTCCGTGGTCGTTAAGTGACTGCGCCGTGCTGATCGGCCAGTTGTTAAGGAGTTAAACTTTCCATGAAAGAAGAAAAGAAACTAAGTCTTTGAGCAGCAGTTTTGTGCTACCATTACATTCATGGAGAGCGCCAAGGCTGACCTGGGCATCATGCTGTCTCTCTTTCATTTGGCACTTGTTTGCCATGAAAAAAATATTTAGCTTAATTCAATTGTAGCCTCTTTACAACCTCCAGCTTTCCTACACTTTAAAACACAAGCAGAAGAATGACATCCCAGAATTCCCTTACTTGCAAATTTGCATATAGGAAGGTGTTTTTTTTTGGGGTCTGCCTTTGACAGTATTTTATTGAAAGATGCGGACATATCTGGGGCTTGAAGTCACATTTTGTGAGCCCCACTTTGGCCTTACTCCCTTTCAATGCCACACGCCAGTGAAAGTTAACCCTTCGAGTTCCAGAGAGGTATGCAATGCATTGTAACGCAATGCATTGGATACCTCTCTGCCACTCAAGGGTCATTGCTTTGCAATGTCTTACAGAGGGCTCTTGCACTGAAAGGAATAAGTCAAGAGTTAACCCTTTGAGTCCTGAAGGGGAGCACAATGCTTTGCGCACCCTCTGGCGTTCCAAGGTTAAAGACATACAGTGTAGTGTTCTGCATAAAAATTGTGCAGGTTTAATATTATTTCAGTACACCTAGGCTTAAGCGAATAAAAATCATTGCTCCAGGTTTTCATTTTTTTTTGGAAATACTGTGCTATGACATCATAGTGTCGATGCCTATTGGCTTAGTGTACAGGAGAATTATTGCTCTTGTTGCAGTTTTCCTTGAAACACACTACTGTGACATCATAAAGTCAATGCATACTGGTTCATGTGAAGGAGAATCATTTTACTTGGTTTTCCATTTCACTGAAACACAGAACTATGACATCATAATAGCAGTGCATATTGGCTTTTGTTAAAGCAGAAGTAGGGTTCTGGTTTCTTTTTGGCAGGAACACAGAGCTGTGATGTCACAATAGCAATGCCTAATGGATTTTGTTAAATGGAATTCCTGCTTTGGTTTCCTTCTTGGATGAATGGCCCGATTGTGACATCATAATAACAATGCCCACTGTGCTTCTTGTGATGGAGAATCATTATTTTGGTCTTCTTTTTCGCTGAAACACAGAGCTATGATGTCATAATAGGATTTTCCAAGGGCACCCATGCAGGTAGTTTGCAGGCCTCAGCCTACTTCACTGCCAAGTTCAAATGGTTTTGAGTGTATTTTGGCTTGCATGATGGTAGAGAATAGGTGGTATTTCAGTAGTAGTAGTAACAACTGGTACACTACAGGGCGTGTGTGCAAAACAATAGAATAGCAAGTGTAAGACAAATTAACCATCATTTACTAATCAGCTAAGTCCTCTGCAAATGGCTATTTCCCAAAACGTGTCTTTTAACCCCTGAAGTCTAGCGAGGTCTCCAAGGCATTGCAGAGCAGTGGGAAATTTTCATTTGCCTGCTATGGTACAACTGGCTTGCTCCAGAATGACTTGTCTTTAGCATTTTTGCTTGGTGCCCTAAATGTAAATAAAATATGCTCCATGAACAGAGATGGGAGTGATGTTTTTGTGCTTGGGAGGTCAAATGATTTGTTTTGATTTGTGTTTACCAGGTGTATGTTTATGAAAGAGGAGTGAGAGGCGGTCTTAGAACAAACTCTGGTTGCAGGAAAGTTTTGCCTTTGGCTTCTTGGTTGGGGATGATGGGAGTTGTAGTGTTGAACAAGTGGAGAACAAAACGCTGCCCAGCACTGAGCTAGAAGCACTTGTGTCATATCAGGGCATGTATATATGCTGTGAAACAACAGTTCCATCTCCAGCACATTACCCCTTGATGATCATAGTACGTCATGGATCGGTCTGAGGTAACGATCCATGGAGTACTGTGACAGTCATGGAATTCCTGGCTCCCCCCGCGGCTGCGCTCCATTCGGGTAGTCCGGACAAGGAATTTGGTGGGGTGGGGGGGGAATGGTCCGTGGTCGTTAAGTGACTGCGCCGTGCTGATCGGCCAGTTGTTAAGGAGTTAAACTTTCCATGAAAGAAGAAAAGAAACTAAGTCTTTGAGCAGCAGTTTTGTGCTACCCATTACATTCATGGAGAGCGCCAAGGCTGACCTGGGCATCATGCTGTCTCTCTTTCATTTGGCACTTGTTTGCCATGAAAAAAATATTTAGCTTAATTCAATTGTAGCCTCTTTACAACCTCCAGCTTTCCTACACTTTAAAACACAAGCAGAAGAATGACATCCCAGAATTCCCTTACTTGCAAATTTGCATATAGGAAGGTGTTTTTTTTGGGGGTCTGCCTTTGACAGTATTTATTGAAAGATGCGGACATATCTGGGGCTTGAAGTCACATTTTGTGAGCCCCACTTTGGCCTTACTCCCTTTCAATGCCACACGCCAGTGAAAGTTAACCCTTCGAGTTCCAGAGAGGTATGCAATGCATTGTAACGCAATGCATTGGATACCTCTCTGCCACTCAAGGGTCATTGCTTTGCAATGTCTTACAGAGGCTCTTGCACTGAAAGGAATAAGTCAAGAGTTAACCCTTTGAGTCCTGAAGGGGAGCACAATGCTTTGCGCACCCTCTGGCGTTCCAAGGTTAAAGACATACAGTGTAGTGTTCTGCATAAAAATTGTGCAGGTTTAATATTATTTCAGTACACCTAGGCTTAAGCGAATAAAAATCATTGCTCCAGGTTTTCATTTTTTTTTTGGAAATACTGTGCTATGACATCATACGTGTCGATGCCTATTGGCTTAGTGTACAGGAGAATTATTGCTCTTGTTGCAGTTTTCCTTGAAACACACTACTGTGACATCATAAAGTCAATGCATACTGGTTCATGTGAAGGAGAAATCATTTTACTTGGTTTTCCATTTCACTGAAACACAGAACTATGACATCATAATAGCAGTGCATATTGGCTTTTGTTAAAGCAGAAGTAGGGTTCTGGTTTCTTTTGGCAGGAACACAGAGCTGTGATGTCACAATAGCAATGCCTAATGGATTTTGTTAAATGGAATTCCTGCTTTGGTTTCCTTCTTGGATGAATGGCCCGATTGTGACATCATAATAACAATGCCCACTGTGCTTCTTGTGATGGAGAATCATTATTTTGGTCTTCTTTTTCGCTGAAACACAGAGCTATGATGTCATAATAGGATTTTCCAAGGGCACCCATGCAGGTAGTTTGCAGGCCTCAGCCTACTTCACTGCCAAGTTCAAATGGTTTTGAGTGTATTTTGGCTTGCATGATGGTAGAGAATAGGTGGTATTTCAGTAGTAGTTAGTAACAACTGGTACACTACAGGGCGTGTGTGCAAAACAATAGAATAGCAAGTGTAAGACAAATTAACCATCATTTACTAATCAGCTAAGTCCTCTGCAAATGGCTATTTCCCCAAAACGTGTCTTTTAACCCCTGAAGTCTAGCGAGGTCTCCAAGGCATTGCAGAGCAGTGGGAAATTTTCATTTGCCTGCTATGGTACAACTGGCTTGCTCCAGAATGACTTGTCTTTAGCATTTTGCTTGGTGCCCTAAATGTAAATAAAATATGCTCCATGAACAGAGATGGGAGTGATGTTTTTTGTGCTTGGGAGCGTCAAATGATTTGTTTTGATTTGTGTTTACCAGGTGTATGTTTATGAAAGAGGAGTGAGAGGCGGTCTTAGAACAAACTCTGGTTGCAGGAAAGTTTTGCCTTTGGCTTCTTGGTTGGGGATGATGGGAGTTGTAGTGTTGAACAAGTGGAGAACAAAACGCTGCCCAGCACTGAGCTAGAAGCACTTGTGTCATATCAGGGCATGTATATATGCTGTGAAACAACAGTTCCATCTCCAGCACATTAACCCCTTGATGATCATAGTACGTCATGGATCGGTCTGAGGTAACGATCCATGGAGTACTGTGACAGTCATGGAATTCCTGGCTCCCCCCGCGGCTGCTGTCTCCATTCGGGTAGTCCGGACAAGGAATTTGGTGGGGTGGGGGGGGAATGGTCCGTGGTCGTTAAAGTGACTGCGCCGTGCTGATCGGCCAGTTGTTAAGGAGTTAAACTTTCCATGAAAGAAGAAAAGAAACTAAGTCTTTGAGCAGCAGTTTTGTGCTACCATTACATTCATGGAGAGCGCCAAGGCTGACCTGGGCATCATGCTGTCTCTCTTTCATTTGGCACTTGTTTGCCATGAAAAAAATATTTAGCTTAATTCAATTGTAGCCTCTTTACAACCTCCAGCTTTCCTACACTTTAAAAACACAAGCAGAAGAATGACATCCCAGAATTCCCTTACTTGCAAATTTGCATATAGGAAGGTGTTTTTTTTTGGGGTCTGCCTTTGACAGTATTTTATTGAAAGATGCGGACATATCTGGGGCTTGAAGTCACATTTTGTGAGCCCCACTTTGGCCTTACTCCCTTTCAATGTCCACACGCCAGTGAAAGTTAACCCTTCGAGTTCCAGAGAGGTATGCAATGCATTGTAACGCAATGCATTGGATACCTCTCTGCCACTCAAGGGTCATTGCCTTTGCAATGTCTTACAGAGGGCTCTTGCACTGAAAGGAATAAGTCAAGAGTTAACCCTTTGAGTCCTGAAGGGGAGCACAATGCTTTGCGCACCCTCTGGCGTTCCAAGGTTAAAGACATACAGTGTAGTGTTCTGCATAAAAATTGTGCAGGTTTAATATTATTTCAGTACACCTAGGCTTAAGCGAATAAAAATCATTGCTCCAGGTTTTCAGTTTTTTTTGGAAATACTGTGCTATGACATCATAGTGTCGATGCCTATTGGCTTAGTGTACAGGAGATTATTGCTCTTGTTGCAGTTTTGCTTGAAACACACTACTGTGACATCATAAAGTCAATGCATACTGGTTCATGTGAAGGAGAATCATTTTACTTGGTTTTCCATTTCACTGAAACACAGAACTATGACATCATAATAGCAGTGCATATTGGCTTTTGTTAAAGCAGAAGTAGGGTTCTGGTTTCTTTTTGGCAGGAACACAGAGCTGTGATGTCACAATAGCAATGCCTAATGGATTTGTTAAATGGAATTCCTGCATTGGTTTCCTTCTTGGATGAATGGCCCGATTGTGACATCATAATAACAATGCCCACTGTGCTTCTTGTGATGGAGAATCATTATTTTGGTCTTCTTTTTCACTGAAACACAGAGCTATGATGTCATAATAGGATTTTCCAAGGGCACCCATGCAGGTAGTTTGCAGGCCTCAGCCTACTTCACTGCCAAGTTCAAATGGTTTTGAGTGTATTTTGGCTTGCATGATGGTAGAGAATAGGTGGTATTTCAGTAGTAGTAGTAACAACTGGTACACTA